>OZ025294.1:6047880-7511880 GCA_964019185.1 Maratus speculifer | reverse complement strand
TTGCCGATCCAGTGGCGTGGTCGGTAGCGACGACTCCTCCCACACCGCTGGACCCTGGTTCGAATCCAGCTAGCGGCATGGATGTCTTGTGTTGTCCATGTGATGTGTATTAAATGTATGTACTGTATTTCATGTAATAATAAAGTGTTCTGTATTGGTTTCTGTGTATTAAGGATCATTCGAGGTAACAGCCATTGACTAGTGTCTCCAGACAGACATCACGTGACCCGTACATTATTCCTGCCAATCAGGAGCCAGTATAAAGAAACCAATCATGTTGCTACAGTAGCATGACGTCATAGGAATAAAGTTCATTTCATAAACAAGCGTGGCTCAAGACTACACCTGCCTTAATTTACAGATATTTGAAGTATTTATTTGAATAATTTAATTTTACTGTTTAAAATATTCATTACTGATATAAATTAAACAACAGAAATATAAATTCATTGCCAGTTATTTTTAGTTTTGTAATTTTAATTTATGTACTTCCCATGTACATCGCGAAACGCGGCGAATTTATTTGTTTATGTTGGACGGACTTGTATGAAATGATGGTATAAATGAAAATTCCAGTAATTAATTAATTGGCCAGTTGGTGTCAGTTTTAAAGCAGCAAGTGATATTTCTTCTTCTGCTTTGAAAGTGATTACTTGCTAGCCAAACAAGAATTGTAAAGAAATGGATCCACAATCAAAGTAAAGAAATTTCAAGTTTGGTAAGCATAGTTTTTTATGTCCATTTATTTATTTATTTTTATTGAACAATTAAATTATTTATTGGGGTATTATTGCCTAATAATGTAGGTGTGCATAGTTAATATTGTTACAGTGATTTAACATGCATTTAATGGGTGGCAAATCTAATTCTTTCATTACTTTTCTTATTAAAATTTAAAAACATTCCTGTTCTTGTCTGTCTGTCTGTCTGTTTATATTCTTGTCATCTCTCTCTTTGTTTCCTTTAGTAACTATTTGCTTGTTAATTTTTATCTGAAGTTTATATTGAAAATTTTGGTCATACAGCGGCATAAAATATTTGCATGTCACAGCAATGTAGTTGTCGCAGAAATAAGATACTTATATTTAAACCTAAGGCTAACATTGAGAATGATCCTATTAGATATATGGAATGGCAGGAAACAGAAAAGTTGAACAAGGTGGAAAATAAGCATTTGAAGAATTAGTGAAACAATTAAAGTACTTTCTGGTCAGGGTTCGCCAAAGTGGGCCCAGCCCGAAAAAACCCGCCCGGGTTTTTTCGGGCGGGCCCACTTGAAAAAACCCATCAAAAACCCATTTGTGGGTTTTTTCAAATTTTCTCGTGTTTTTACAACTGTATCATTATTTAATCTAAGATATGAGAATGGAAAGATAAATGCCAATTTAAATATATTTCAAACTAACCATATTTAAAAGAATTTCTAAGTATTGATAAAATGACCATAAAATAAATTAGTTTGTAAATAAGGAAGATTTTCATGGGCTATATATTTTAAAATGCACCCAAGGGCTTTAAATCTTAATGTAGGGGGAACTGGGGCACATTGATACACCCTGTGTACAGCACACAGGGTCATTACAGGAATTTTCACAATAGCTCCAAAAGGTGATACTAGTGAAATTAACTACCTACAGAAAGTTCTGGAATGATTCAATAGTTTGATGAAATGGGATGGGTGATTGTTTTTGTAGGTCAAAAGTAAATTTGAGTTGTACAATTGAAATGGTATTATACAACTGTTCCAGTATTTTCAACCGAAAAGAATACCCTCCCTGGCAAGTAAAGCTACTCTTTATCAGTTCCTTATTCTTGAAATTCAATGAAAGTTTATACAGTAATTTTCAACACAAAAATGGTGACAGATTATAATGGTTCCCAGCATCATGGAAAGTCAGGAAAATCTCAAAATATACAGGAAAAGTCAGGGAATTTACAAATAATTTCTAAAAAAGTCATGGAAAACATTTGAGTGAAAAAATGAAAAATGACACAAAATTCATCACAGTTGGGGAAAAAAAAAAAAAAAAAGATTGAAGTATGATTGCAGAAAAACATTGCTAATTTTGGCAAAAGATTGTGAAAATAAGTATAAAATTTTGCTGTATGCTTGTTTGGTCAGAGAATTTTTCTAGATTTGGTTTGGGAAAGTCAGGGAATTTTTTGAGATTTGGTCATAGAAAGTCAAGAAATTTGCCAGTCATGTTTTGCTGGGAATCTTGTTGTAACAAAAAGAGTGAAAAAGTTTTAGTATAGTACTTTAATAATTTCATTGTTAAAATTATTACTAATTATTAATTTTTGTAAAAGCATATTATAATGTTTATTATTGTCATAACCTTTTAACCTTTAACCTCATAAACTTTTTGTAATCAATTAGTTATTTTAAATTGTATTTAGTAATATAAGTACCTTGTTTTCAAACATTCTGAACCATATTTCTTTAACATAAATAACCTTGATAATATCCAAAAACCCTAATAAAATCTAATCTAAAATGTATCCAGATACTTTAAAAGATTGCTTACAGATGGCATACAAAAGCAAAACTAAACTAGTAAAAGTGTATTGCCATTTACGATCTAACTTTATAGATATGACTGACATTGACTTTTAGATAATCCAATTTAATACTATTGCAATATAAATGTTGTTTAAATTGTAGTAAATATATATATATATATGCATACATATGTGTGAATTCTATTTTTTTCTTCACAAAAATAAAAATATTTACATAAATGTTGCTGCTTTAAACTGATTTCTATTGAAGTAAATTAAAGAAATTGTATAAATTAGTCTGTTTAACTTAAGATTTATATAAAGAAATTCAGTTGCACTTGATTTAATATATCATTCTTCCAGTAATCTAGTTCTATGAGATACAAAATAATCTTTTTAAATATATTTATATTTTCTTTTTATATATTTATTTTTATTGTTAATCTATACTTAATGCAAAATTATACCTTTGTTCCACTGATAAATGAAAAATTTAGGTACTATGCATGTGAAAATTAGAAATGTGAAGAGGTGTCTAAAACATTTTGATAAAACCCGAAAAAACCCGGGTTTTTTCGAAAAAGCCCGAAAAAACCCGGGTTTTAGACTACTGGGCCCAGTGGGTTGGGCTTTTTCAAAAAAACCCGGGTTTTTTCAAACCCTGTTTCTGGTACATACATTTGTAAAGAAGGATCAAAGATGTTTGGAAGTATAAAATCAAATGTGGTTGAAAAAAAAACATAGTTGTTCCGTTACATTTTTCTGAAAATGCTACTATGTTTCACCAAGATGAAATCCAGTCTGCTCATTGGATCCATTCCCAGGCAACTGTCTACTGTATATGCATATATTAATAAAGACATTGCAGTGGGCATAGTTGTTATTTAAAATAATGGAATGACACAATGAAAAGAATGGTTTGGTGTCGTGCCAAAACAGGGAAGGAGTTTGTTTCCACAACACAACAGTTTGCCATGGTTGCTGCATGCTTGAATCTTAAGGTGCATGTACATTGCATATTATTAGATGATATTGCAGAAAAATTAGAATTTTTACATAGTCACTGGGAAGTGTACTTGCATAATCCTGCCAATCCTTAACATATATTGTATGCATTGCGTTAAATCCTTAGGAAGTAACTATGTACTAACTGCCAACATATCAAATGAAACAGCTTGTAAAAAAATTAACGCATATTCTGTACCTATAGAAGTCAATCATAATATCTCTGAAGGAAATAGTTCAACAGAAAAAAAAAAAATATTTCAACAACTTTAAATGTTAATGACTGGGTTGTTAAATATGATGTCAAATACTTCCCTGGATATATAACTGAAATAAATAATAATGAAATAAATGTTAGTGTGATGCACCAATATTCAATTGAATCCAATTTTATATGGCTTGATCACAAGGACAAAATTTACTATGATGTAGACAATGTAGAGAAAAAAATCCAATCTCCCATTCTTCCAGGGAACAGAGGACAGTTTTGGTTCAGAGAATGTATTAAAATTTGACAATTTTTATACAAACACAATTTTTCATAATAAAATTACTTAATACTTTGATTCTATCATTTTTAAGATCAACTTATTTACGTCCGACACCAGTGTTTTCATACAGTTTACGTCCGACACCGAAAATTTACGTCCGACACCACATTAAAAAATTTTAAAACTTACTTTAATATTAAACTAAATAAATTGAAAAAGGTCAAACATATAACTTCCATATGTGTACTTTTGATTATAGTTGGTTTAAAAATTATAAAATCAGCAAATTCACAGAATTTTGAGAATTAATTTGACATGTCACAGTTTTCCAGTTTGTGTGATTTACGTCCGACACTGGTTATTTAAATATTTTTTCCCAGAATTTTAAATACTCAGAAATGTTTGTTTGTATGCTTTTTGATAAAGTGGGATGTGGTAAGTACCTTGTATAGAAATCTGATTATTTAGTAGAAATTTATGTACCAAAAACCAAATTGTTGTGATAAATTTTTGTCTGATTTTTACGTCCGACACCATGGAATTGCCCAATTACCCCCCCCCCCCCCCTCTCTTAACTATTTGTTATTTATGAACTATATGAGAAAGTAAAGTGCATATAATATGGATTGTACTACATATTTCATGTCAAGCTTTTACTTGTAAAAATTTCGCAATTAATATTTCGTATACACATATTTTCGAGATTTATTAACTTCATATTTTTATATAGAATATATGTTTTGAGTAAACTATAATATATATATATGTGTGTGTGTGTTGTATAAAATTAAAAATATAAGAGTATTAGTTACATTTGGAAATAGTCTAAGCTGATTTTAAAAAAAGGATAGTAGAAAATGTATTGACTAATATTTTCATATGATAACAAGCTTAAAACAAAAGTACTATTTTATATAACAGTTTCTTTGGATTTTTTAGAAGAAAAATTTTATAATTTATAATAAAAATACAGAACAATAATCTTTATTAAATGTTCCCTTCTATTGGAGAGATGAGAAGAAAGTTCATTTATTTATAATAATATTTTCCTTACCTTAAGGAACATTTCATATGTAAATTTAGATGTTTGTTTACCCTTATAATGTAAACTAACCATGTGTGTGAATGCTTTTTCTCGATGTATCGTAAGTTAAATCTATAATATTCTAATTTATTTATTGAAAATTATTTTTAATCAGCTTATATTAACAATGTAGTTTTAGTTTCTAATATAACTAATTTATTATTTATTTATTAGAAGATTTTAAAAATAAGAAACATAGATTTTTTTTTCTGTAAGCCTAAAAGTACCATTTTTTTTCCTGAAAATTTTAGTATTAATTTTATTATAAATAAAAGATTCATTCTATTTGAATGATTAATTCGAAGAGATTTATCGTTTACTTACAATAAATAGTTTTCCTTTCATACACAAATCAAAATATCAACTAAATTAATTTTAGTAATGTTTGTTTACTGTTATTATATACAGACCATGTGTATTTTTATTCTTTTTTCAAATGTACCATTTATTCATTAAATCTATAATATTCTAATTTATGATTTATATTTTTTTAATCAGCTTATGTGTAAAAATAGTTTCAAAATAAGAAAGTATCAATTAATACAACAGCAAATTGGATAAGATTATTTAGTAAAAAAAAAAAAAAAAAAATGGTGAATGTAATTTTTTAGATAAGCTTAAAATTGGCACACTTTTTTTTCTAAAAATGTAAAATAATAACTTTTTTAATGCTATTTTGATTGGTAAATGAGAAAAAAGAAAACATTTGTTTACAGCAGTTAGTGTTCTTACTTTCACAAATTATTTCATTAATAAATTCAAAAGTGTTTGTTTATCATTATTTGATCA
Organism: Maratus speculifer; assembly: GCA_964019185.1. NCBI lineage: Eukaryota > Metazoa > Arthropoda > Arachnida > Araneae > Salticidae > Maratus > Maratus speculifer. The sequence continues at coordinate 7,506,009 of OZ025294.1, read as the reverse complement.
TGTGTATGAATGACTATTTTCATTATGCCATTTTAAATCTAGTTTTCTAATTTATTAAACTTATTTCTAGTTAAATTGTTTTAAAGAAATAGTTTTAGAAGAATAACGAACAAATACCTATAAGGTTAGTAACATTAGAAAATAATCTAAGATTAATTTATAGAAAGTAAGAAATATAACTTTTTTGTTCTGTTGTAAGACAAGGACTTTTTTAGAAAATTGTGCTGCAAAAGGTTTTAAATTTTGATTGAAATGAAATTAATATTTATAAAAATATTGATTTAATTAATGAATTGAATGACATGTTTTAGAATTTTAATGATTTATCAATTAGTTTTTTAAATACATCAGACTACCATAAATCCGCACATAATTTACAGATGTAAACAATGAAATTTTCAGTTTAAATATAGGGACATAATTTGACATTTTTATATAAATTCTATTCATATATTAAACTGTAATTTTCGTTAATACTACTGAATTCAGGCTGTTTCATGAAAGAAGAATAAATTTATTTTATGAAAAATTCAAGATATTAACTGATTTTACTAATAATCAATTTTTTTGCCTGATGTATTTGTGCGATTAATAAAGCTTTTTTTTTTATGTTAAGTCTTACTAAACCTGAAATAAGACTTCCTTATTTTATGATTTTGATGTGAAATAGTTGTGTAATTTCAAGGCAAGTTTCATTGAATAATTTAGGAAAATGGCATCTCATCTTTTATAATGAATAGTTAATTATACATTATTGATTATTTACCTGACCTTTGCTTTTAATAATATAATCATTATATAAAATTATCTAAACGTTTATTATTTTATTACTTATTTTAATATTTTACTACATTGCAAGCATCCATTACAATTTTGATTGCATTATTAATTACATTCAAATTACTATTTAAAAAACGTAAACAAAAACAAAGACCAGAAATTCGCAAAATCTTAAAATCTGCGCAACTTCTGGTCCCAAACTTTGCGGTGTCTACTTCTTTTTTTTTTTTTTTTTGTTATATGCAGGGATGGGGAACACACATCATTTTGCTCGCCGGTGGTGAGTGGATATTTACATTTTGAAAAACTGTTGTCCCTGTCGGTTGGGCCTATAGACGGAGGTAGATTTCGAAAAATGCTCATTTCAATAAACAAAAAATAAATAGATAAACCCAGTTTAATAACTTCATTTGGCCGTTTATGAAAAATTTTTAATTTCATTTTTCTGTAAAAAACTGGTTTTATCAGAATCATCTTAAGAAAAATTCAGCTCAAATGCCCATTTTGACAACATATTTTGAAATAAATTCTGAATTTATTAAAAAATCGACCAAAACAGTACATTATATAGTTCCTAAATAACAAAAAACTGTCAGTTAAATGCATTTGAGAAAAAAATTGAATTTAAAAATGAGTCATAAAATAACCGATTTGTTGTTTGAATACATCCTTAATTCTTTAATCATGATTGCTTTGGAAAATTTTGTGCGAAATACTCACTTTGACAGCATTTTAAAAAATACATTCTATCTTTATCAAAAGACTGGCCAATGCGTCACAGTATATAGTTTCTAAATAAGCGGATCTGTAAATTGGATGCGTTTGAGAGCGATAATGGATTTTAAAACGAGTCATAAAAAACGCAATTTGTTATGTGAATACTTCCTTAAATTTTCAAATCACGATGACTTCGGGAAATTCTGTTCAATATACCCTTTTTGGTAGCCTTTTTCGAAATATATTCTGTCTTTATCAAAAAACCAATCAATGCATCACATTATATAGTTCCTAAATAAGAGGATTTGTAAATTGGATGTGTTTGAGAACAAAAATGGATTTAAAAACAAGTCAGAAAAAAACGCAATTTCTTATTTGAATACTTCCTTAAATTTTCAGTCCCGATGACTTTGGGAAATTCTGTTCAAAATACTTTTTTTGAAATATATTCTATCTTTATCAGAAAATTGACCAATGCGTCACTTTATACAGTTTCTAAATAAGAGGATCTACCATTTGGATGCGTTTAAAATCAAAAATGAATTTAAAAATAGAGTCAGAATATAAGCAGTTTGGATTTGAGGTTTTTTCTCCAACTCCTTTTTTTTTTTTTTTTTTTTTTGCTATACGAATTGGTCCCATGAAAAACTTGTCAATATAAAAGTTGTAGATATTTTTGAGAAGATGTAAAATAAATTTAATCAGATTTGATAGCTTAAAAATTGACGGAGTTATGGATTTTTTTCTTTTTTCACCGTCCTTTTTCTTTTCGTTTTTAATTTTTTTCATCAGTAAAAGTTGGTCCTTCAAAAACTTGTAAATACAAAAGTTTTAGATAATTTTAAGAACATTTACAAAAAATTTAGTTAGACTTGATATCTTGAAAATTGACGAAGTTATGAATTTTTTCTCTCAAAACCCCTGTTTTTTTCGCCCCTTGAGCCCACTTCTAAATTTATCAAAAATCTGTCATGCATAAACTTTTGGCCCATTTTTAAGAAGTAATATAAACTTTAAACTGATTCGATATCTACTTTAATTAAGAAGTTATGGCGTTTTTTCAGTTTTCACAAAAACGGCCCCTATTCCTACCCCCTTGGTCCGATTTTGCCCATTAACGAACTTAGCCGAGATTTTATCCCCTTTGATTTTATGTACCAGTTTGGTGGAGATTGGTGAAGAATTATAGAAGTTATCGTGTCCATAAAAAAGTGAGATATAGATATATATATATAAACTGGTGCGATTGCAATAGGTAGTATTTCATACGAAATCTACCTAAAACTGTTGGCATAGAGACATTATCAGACACTTTTTTAATCTGGATACTTTTAATTTCCAATTTATTACCATGTATATATGGTACTAAGTTTTATCTTGCATTATGAGCATACCTCTGTTGTATATATTTCTTAATATTATAGGAAAAAAAAAAGAATTATGAAAATGCATTTAAGTAATAGTAATTTTGTCTGTAAGTGCTTGTGATTTTGTCATAACTATCTTTAACTGCATATGTGTTGTATATTGCAGGCTGGCGAAATAAATCCTCGGCTGGTAAGATTTTTGAAAAATTCCCTACACCTGGTTATATGTTAATAAACTGAAAACATGTTATAGAATTTTTAGTTATGTATAACAGGGTGGCAACAGATTCTGGAAATCAGGGAAATATTAGGGAACTTTATAAATAAATGCTCAATCAGGGAAATTTTTCTCTCTGCGAAAATATTTGTTTTTACCTTACCAACAACTTTGAATCGTTGCCAAACAGGTCACTATGAAACTAATAAGATGTTATAAAGAGATATAAAGCCATACTGCTGACCAAGCGCTATCTGTCTGTGCATGAAAGCGAAATTGTCCCACAAACACAAATTTTCAAAAGTTATTTCATTGACAAATTTTTCACATTTTTCAAGATCTTTTGACGAAATTTGCATATTTTTCCATGATCTTTTGACTACCATAATTTAGGGAATAAACACCACGGCATTTACGAGTTTAAAAGTTAAATTTTTCATATATGCGGCGTTTACGAAAATTTTGAGCAAAAAAATTCAGTATTTCAAAATTTTAAGAAAAAGTCACTTCAACACAAAATAATTCCTTTTGACTGCGGCGTTTACGACAGGTGCAGCGATTATGCCGATTTTTTTCAAAACGATGTCACTATTCGAGGCTGCAGCGTTTCTTCCCTAAATTACGGTATATTCGTGCTTTTACACAAACCTTTCGCGAAATTCGCGTTTTTTTTTTTACAAAGCCTTGGATGAAATTTGCATTTTTTTATGCAATCTTTAAGATTTATTTCGTGTTTATCCATGATCTTTTGACTAAATTTATCTTCTTTTTGCTAAATTTTGCAGAAATTAGTGTTTTTTATTCGATCTTTTGACAAAATTTTGTGTTTTTTCTTCAATCCCAAGGGTGGATCTGGAGAGTTCTCAAAGGGGAGGGGGGGGGGAGGAGAACGATTTAAAAAAATTTGGAGACTCGAATCTGATGCGTGAGTCGAGGCTAATTTTTTCACTGCAGGTCGGGTTCGGCTCTGATTGACTTCTATTTTTACTGTAGGTTGGGTTTTGGGTCTGGATAACTTCTATTTTTGCTGCAGATCGGGTTTGGGTCTGGTTGACTTCCATTTTTTGCTGTTGGTTCGGTTAACATGTTCACTGCCGCTCATGTGAAAGTGTGTAATATGGCACCAACATTAAGGGGCCACTCACGCGCCAGCGCATGATGTCCAATAGCCAGTCACACACTGGTGCGGGAAAATTTTTCACTGATTATTTGTTATAAAAAGTAAATCGGCTTCTGGGATGAACTCACTTCTACAGTGCGGCCTTAACTATCATCACATCTTCATGTAAGCGGCAGCGAACATGTTAACTAACATTTTTGCTGGGGGGTTGCATTTGGGTTCGTTTGACTTTCACTTTTTTACTGCGGGGCAGGTTAGCTTCTATTTTTTGCTGCATGTCGAGTTGTCTACTAGATTAGGCTATTGGTTGGCTTAAATAATACTTTTTTGCTGTGGGTTGTGTTTGGAACTGGTTAACTTCTTTTTGCTGTGGGTCAAGTTAACTTCTACTTTTTTTTTTTCTGCGAGTTGGGTTTCAGTCCGGTAGATGACTATATTTTGTTGCTGGTCGCGTTGAGTTCTGTTTTTTGCTGTGGGTCGAGCTGACAACTTCTAATTTTTAACTGAGCAACAGCTAAAGATATACAAAAGTTTACGCTATAGGTATTTTTCTATTGTCAGTTATACGCCGGAGTCGAGTGGGTCGGTAAAAACCCAAACTATATACTATGCATTAAGAAGGGAAAATTTTTGTCCGAATGCTATGTTAAACTTAGTCATCAATCATACTCTTTATTAGTTTTATGCAAAGTATCATTGACCGGTCAGTTTTTTTCTATCTGAGCCGAAGTTTCATATCAATTTTCAGTGTATATTTTCATAACGGTAAGTCAAAGATAAAAGTTTTTAATTTTTATTTAGATTGCAAAAAGAATGTCTGAAGCATTTACACTTTTAGAAGGTATTTAGAATGTACTTATTTTAAATAGTTTACATAGCAGATGGTCGAATTTCTATTTTATAAGCAATTACAAAAAATTAGGATATTTTAAAACATATTGAAAAATAAAATACTGACACAATAAGGGGACAAAGATAGATTTTTCAGTATTTGACATCGAATCCATTTTGCTAAAATTTCTTATTTGCCAAATTGCTAATGTTGGTAAAAAGCCAATGAGAACCCTGGGTCGGACCAATAATGCTTATTAGAGATCTGCACTGGCCGATTTCCACTAATGGTATTCGGGCCGGGCCTTACTTCTGAAGACTTGGGCCAAGCTTAGTCATTAATCTTTTCGGGCCAGGACTTAATTTTTTTTCTGTGAGTATCAGGCAAGGCCTAAAATATTTTCCGTACAAAGCCAAGACTGATTTCATTCTTCCTAGTCTTCATGGACCAAAATAACTTAAGGCTCGGGCCTTACTTCTGAAGACTCGAGCCGGGCCAGGCCTAGTCACTAATCTTTTCGGGCCGAGCCTAACTTTTTTTTTTTGCGAACGAGGCCGAGACTGATTTTTTCATGGACCAAAATAATCAGTTGCTATTGAATCTTCCTATATGAAAATCCTTTTCTCGACTCTTTATAAATCAGTAAAATTTGGCTTGGTCCAAAAAATTTTGCAAAAAAGGCATATACTTTTAAGTCATCATCATTCTACAATTAAATATTAAAATTTATTCTTTTTAAAGAATCATAGATTACTAGGTGTTTTAAAATAGAATCAAACACATGAAAAAAAAACATGATTATGATGGAATTTTCTTTTAAACTGAAAACTGCAAATTTCTTTTAAACTGTTCATCCATGCAAAATTAATACAACAATACGCGAAAAAAAAAAATTAAATATTTTCATCTGCTAAGAATGGAACGTATTTTTTTTTCTTTTCAATGCAATTCCATCTTAAAAGATTTTACTTTTACCATATACCATTTTTTTAGATTTTTATGCCTCCGATATATGGAATATGGAATAATAATACTAATGATTAATGAAACATTTACATACAACAAACACAGGTTCATTAAAACTGTAAATATCGCAGCCTACAACACTTCTGCATAAATGGAGATTATAAACATTAAAAAAAAGACTGAGATAAGCTTTTTTGGTGGTGTACGCTTCCGTAAGAATAAAGATCAATGTTCTGTAGAAATTCACTCAGGCTGGGCTGGGTTCGGGTCGAATTTTTAACTTTTTTTTTGCGCCGGCCTGAGCTCGGGCCAGGCCGAAATTTTAACTTTCAGGTAGGGTCGGGCTCGGGCTGAAAGGAGATATTAAATGAAATCCTCTGTGCGATTCGCATACACAATTATCCACTTTTTTGGGGAGAGGGGCAGCAATTAATTGATAAAATTTAAATTTTATTTATTTTAATTTTTTTTTTTTTTTTTTTTTTTTTTTTTTTACAGCAAGTTATTGGAATTTACAATTTTTATAAATGAATGTTCGAGAAATTTCATGATCTGTTCAACAACCAATTGTCAAAATCTGCAAGATTTTGTTTTAACTGATTTGAGTATGAAAAAAAAAAAAAAAATTTTTTTTGCATCTTTGATTGAAGATATGTATGACAGTTTGCTATGAGTAAATGGCATTTTTAATCAATGGCAGATTCGTACATTTCACGATTATTACAATCAGTTGGTGAAAGAGAGATTTTTTAATTCATCTTCCTAAAGAAATCGGTGTTCTTTTGTCAGCACTAACTGAAGAATTTTTTTTTAAAACCATATTTCATTAACTATTTTTTATTGGTGATCTATTAAAAAAATTTGCAATTTTTTTCACATAATCTATAATTTTTCTTTTGAGATATATTGAGAAAAATAATTTTTTGCACTTAAATGACAAAGTTTCCAATGCTACAACAAATCGAATAAGTTAATAATTTTTCTTTTGCATAGGACTGATAAAATTGACGATTCTGTACATAAGATACAAGTGATTAACGAAATTCATGATTCTTTACATGATAGATTGATAATATATATGTATATATATTAAAAGAAAAATTATATTTGGATTAAAGAACTTCACACCCTAAATAAAAAAATAATCATACAGTGCGGAAAAATATAGGAGCACTTCTAGACCTGTATTTTTAACATTCCTCGAAGGGCCCTCTTAAAAAAAAAGGGGGGGGGTAACTTCCTTATATTTTTGTGTAGCATTCTGTATTTTTATTTTCATATGCCCTGTCTTTTTAATATACCTTTCCATGGAAAGACCTTAAAACAAAAGTGGGGGGGGGGGTGCATTTTCATTCTATCATTTTTTAGGATACTTTCTATTTTTTTTTTTAACACAACATTTCTTGACGGGTCAATCGTGGGAATAAAAAAAGGTACATAAAAGTTAGAATTTATTAGGAGCATTTGCCTAATTATTACACATGGCTAAAAATTCTATAACATGTTTTCAGTTTATTGACATAAATCCAGGGGTAGGGAATTTTTCAAAAATCTTACCAGCCAAGGATTTATTTCGCCAGCCTGCAATATGCAACACATATGCAGTTAAAAATAGTTATGACAAAATCACACAGAATTACAGACGAAATTACTATTACTACAATGCATTTTCTTAATTCTTTTATTTTTTTCCATAATATTAAGAAATATATATAACAGAGGTAAGCTTATAATGCAAGATAAAGCTTAGTACCATATTTACAGTAAATATTATTAGTAAAATCAGTTAATATCTTGAATTTTTCATAAAATAAATTTATTCTTCTTTCATGAAACAGCCTGAATTCAGTAGTAGGGTCATTCCACGTGAAATCAACCAATTTAAGGAAAACTTGTTGCATCATAGTCACAGATTTTTTTTAAATTTTTATCATAGACAGACATAGTACTGAAACCCTCAAATCTGAAATTTAAAAGTAATTTTCACAATATTGGCCGAGATATGGCCATTTGAAAACTGGCCATTTTTACGAAATGGCGGCCATCTTGGAATTGTATCACTGTCTAAATATGGCCATAACTTGACAACTAATGGCTCAAAGTTTATATATATGGTACCAATTTGAAGCTATTTGTACAAAGAATGAATATTTCACATCAAAACAATAATAAATTTTCATTTTTTTACTTTTTATTATGTGCAAAGTGAAAATTTCACCCCAAAAAAGGGCAGATTGTAATGGCTCATAAAAAAAATGAATCATCATGAATTTTTCTGAAACTTGGTAAAAACGTTGCTCCATCTGTGTGCTTTAAATAAAAAAAAAATTGGAAAGGTAAAATTTGTTGTTTTAAAATAAATGGTTTTTTACACATAAGGTGTCATTAACCAAATAATGATATTTTTAGAATCTGTAAGCATTCCTGATTCAAAAAATAATGGTTAAAATAAAATTTTCTAACATCTAAATTAATGTAAAAGTATAATCAAAACCTCATTTGAACTAATTTTGTAGAAATCTGCCCCCAGCCCCCCTCCCCCCCACCCAAAAAAAAAAAAAAAAAAGACAATTCAAAAAATTTTACACTGAAAAAGATAAGATAATAATTAAGGAATATAATGTATAATTATAAAATACCTATAAATGCAATGCATACATATGGTGAGTTACTTCACATATAGGGGCAAGTGGGGTAGAATGGGACAGTAGGTTTTTCTCTTTATGTATCATTCTAAATATTTCATCAATCACATATTAGATGAAGTAATGGTACCCCAATCTTCAGTTGAAAAAAGTAGCTAATTTACACAAGCTTGCAATTACATAAAGAAAAAGATTATTTCAAGAATCAAAACATGAATTCAAAATTTTAAATTTTGAATTCAAAACATGATGTAAAAATTTCATTATATTTCTATAAGCTGATGTAATATTGCATCATGTTCTATATAAGCTGATGCAATTTAAAGATTGCCCTGGATTTGCATTATATTATTGTTATTTATTTTTTTGTCTCATCATATCTAGATTTTTGTTCATATAAATTTTAACTCAGTGTGAACAAAAAATAACAAATGTCAACTCAATTAACTCATTTATATATATTTATTGTATTTAAATTACACAATTGAATAATTTAACTCTGTAATTTACAGCTAGTATTTCTCCAACATTTCTGGAGAAAATATTATGTGCCTTTTTTTTTCATGCATTCCATAGTAAGGTATTTAAAATATTTATGTAAATATGTTTTGAGAATTATATTATCATATTTTGAATGAAATGAAATAAAAAGTACTGTAAAAATAAATATTTAGTGTAAATAACTGCAAATTGATATTTCTTTATTGAATTATATAATATAAACACAATACTTTAATTTAGATGCTAGAAAATTTCATTTTAACCAATATTTCTTAAATTAAGAATACTTACAGATTTTAAAATAATCATTATTTGGGTCAATGACATCTTATATGTAGAAAACCATTTTTAAAACAACAAATTTTACCTCTCTAATTTTACAGTATAATGTTCCATATATAGAGAAACTGTTACATCTATGCATAATCAAATCATGATACAGAAAGCGTAAAAAGTATATGAACTAAATTTACTTTTGATTTTTGAAATAATCTTTTTCTTTATATAATTGCAAGCTTATGTAAATCAGCTATTTTTTTCAACTGAAGATTGGGGTACCATTACTTCACCTAATGTGTGATTGATGAAATATTTAGAATGATACTTAACCCTCCAAGCGTCTTGCAAATGGGTAAAATTGTAATGTTGTTTTCTCTGCATTTTGTTTTAAATGCTAATAAAATATGATTCTTTCAATATTATATAAAAAATCTTATTTAGGAATATAAATGTAATCCTTGAGGGTCTTAATCATTCTTCAATGCTTTGAAAATTCATTAAATTTATAGAATTATAATATCTTAAATATTGCTTATATTGCAGTGAAACCTGGAGCTTAGTGTACGGAATATTACGGGACAAACGCTTAGAGGGTTAAAGAGAAAAACCTACTGTCCCATTCCACCCCACTCGCCCCTATATGTGAAGTAAATTATCATATATATATGCACTGCATTTATAGGTATTTTATAATTATACATTATATTCCTTAATTATTTTCTTATCTTTTTCAGTGTAAAATTTTTTGAATTGTCTAATTTTTTTTTTGGGGGGGGGGAGGGGGGCTGGGGGCAGATTTCTACAAAATTAGTACAAATGAGGTTTTGATTATACTTTTACATTAATTTAGATGTTAGAAAATTTTATTTTAACCATTATTTTTTGAATCAGGAATGCTTACAGATTCTAAAAATATCATTATTTGGTTAATGACACCTTATGTGTAAAAAACCATTTATTTTAAAACAACAAATTTTACCTTTCCAATTTTTTTTTTTATTTAAAGCACACAGATGGAGCAACCTTTTTACCAAGTTTCAGAAAAATTCATCATGATTCATTTTTTTTATGAGCCATTACAATCTGCCCTTTTTTGGGGTGAAATTTTCACTTTGCACATAATAAAAAGTAAAAAAATGAAAATTTATTATTGTTTTGATGTGAAATATTCATTCTTTGTACAAATAGCTTCAAATTGGTACCAGATATATAAACTTTGAGCCATTAGTTGTCAAGTTATGGCCATATATAGACAGTGATACAATTCCAAGATGGCCGCCATTCGTAAAAATGGCCAGTTTTCAAATGGCCATATCTCGGCCAATATTGTGAAAATTACTTTTAAATTTCAGATTTGAGGATTTCACTACTATGTCTATCTATGATAAAATTAAAAAAAAAATCTGTGACTATGATGCAACACCCATTGGTTGAATTCATGTGGAATGACCCAGTATTAACAAAAATTACAGTTTAATATATGAATAGAATTTATATAAAAATGTCAAATTATGTCCCTATATTTAAACTGAAAATTTCATTGTTTACATCTGTAAATTATGTGCGGATTTATGGTAGTCTGATGTATTTAAAAAACTAATTGATAAATCATTAAAATTCTAAAACATGTCATTCAATTCATTAATTAAATCAATATTTTTATAAATATTAATTTCATTTCAATCAAAATTTAAAACCTTTTGCAGCACAATTTTCTACAAAAGTCCTTGTCTTACAACAGAACAAAAGTTATATTTCTTACTTTCTATAAATTAATCTTAGATTATTTTCTAATGTTACTAACCTTATAGGTATTTGTTCGTTATTCTTCTAAAACTATTTCTTTAAAACAATTTAACTAGAAATAAGTTTAATAAATTAGAAAACTAGATTTAAAATGGCATAATGAAAATAGTCATTCATACACATGGTCAAATAATGATAAACAAACACTTTTGCTTTTATTAATGAAATAATTTGTGAAAGTAAGAACACTAACTGCTGTAAACAAATGTTTTCTTTTTTCTCATTTACCAATCAAAATAGCATTAAAAAAAGTTATTATTTTACATTTTTAGAAAGAAAAGTGTGCTAATTTTAGGCTTAGCATCTAAAGAATTACATTCACCATTTTTTTTTCCCTAAAGAATCTTATCCAATTTGCTGTTGTATTAATTGATACTTTCTTATTTTGAAACTATTTTTACACATAAGCTGATTAAAAAAATATAAATCATATATTAGAATATTATAGACTTAATGAATAAATGGTACATTTGAAAAAAGAATAAAAATTCACATACACATGGTCTGTGTATAATAACAGTAAACAAACATTACTAAAATTAATTTAGTTGATATCTTGATTTGTGTATGAAAGGAAAACTATTTATTGTAAGTAAATGATAAATCTCTTCGAATTAATCATTCAAATAGAATGAATCTTTTATTCATAATAAAATTAATACTAAAATTTTCAGGAAAAAAAATGGTACTTTTAGGCTTACAGAAAAAAAAAAAAATCTATGTTTCTTATTTTTAAAATCTTCTAATAAATAAATAATAAATTAGTTATATTAGAAACTAAAACTACATTGTTAATATAAGCTGATTAAAAATAATTTTCAATAAATAAAATTAGAATATTATAGATTTAACTTACGATACATCGAGAAAAAGCATTCACACACATGGTTAGTTTACATTATAAGGGTAAACAAACATCTAAATTTACATACGAAATGTTCCTTAAGATAAGGAAAATATTATTATAAATAAATGAACTTTCTTCTCATCTCTCCAATAGAAGGGAACATTTAATAAAGATTATTGTTTTGTATTTTTATTATAAATTATAAAATTTTTCTTCTAAAAAATCCAAATAACTGTTATATAAAATAGTACTTTTGTTTTAAGCTTGTTATCATATGAAAATATTAGTCAATACATTTTCTACTATCCTTTTTTTAAAATCAGCTTAGACTATTTTCAAATGTAACTAATACTCTTATATATTTAATTTTATACAACACACACACACATATATATATATATTATAGTTTACTCAAAACATATATTCTGTATAAAAATATGAAGTTAATAAATCTCGAAAATATGTGTATACGAAATATTAATTGCGAAATTTTTACAAGTAAAAGCTTGACATGAAATATGTAGTACAATCCATGTTATATGCACTTTACTTTCTCATATAGTTCATAAATAACAAATAGTTAAGAGAGGGGGAGGAGGGGTAATTGTATTATGACCAAAATTTTCAATATAAACTTCAGATAAAAATTAACAAGCAAATAGTTACTAAAGGAAACAAAGAGAGAGATGACAAGAATATAAACAGACAGACAGACAAGAACAGGAATGTCTTTAAATTTTAATAAGAAAAGTAATGAAAGAATTAGATTTGCCACTCATTAAACGCATGTTAAATCACTGTAACAATATTAACTATGCACACCTACATTATTAGGCAATAATACCCCAATAAATAATTTAATTGTTCAATAAAAATAAATAAAAAAATGGACATAAAAAACTATGCTTACCAAACTTGAAATTTCTTTACTTTGATTGTGGATCCATTTCTTTACAATTCTTGTTTGGCTAGCAAGTAATCACTTTCAAAGCAGAAGAAGAAATATCACTTGCTGCTTTAAAACTGACACCAACTGGCCAATTAATTAATTACTGGAATTTTCATTTATACCATCATTTCATACAAGTCCGTCCAACATAAACAAATAAATTCGCCGCGTTTCGCGATGTACATGGGAAGTACATAAATTAAAATTACAAAACTAAAAATAACTGGCAATGAATTTATATTTCTGTTGTTTAATTTATTACAGTAATGAATATTTTAAACAGTAAAATTAAATTATTCAAATAAATATTTCAAATATCTGTAAATTAAGGCACGTGTAGTCTTGAGCCACGCTTGTTTATGAAAAGAACTTTATTCCTATGACGTTATACAAAAGCAAATGCTATTGCAGCAACATGATTGGTTTCTTTATACTGGCTCCTGATTGGCAGGAATAATGTACGGGTCACGTGATGTCTGTCTGGAGACACTAGTCTCAGCCATGCCGACGGAGCGAAAGAAACATATGCAAAGCAGAAAAAACAACGCACAGCGAGAGAAATCGCGACAATCGGTGCATAGCAGAAAAACAAACCGCAGGGGCGGAACGTTACGAACTAAAATGTGATAGTTATATCACAGATGGAAAAACATTCTTTGAGGGAATGAATGACATGGAATAAAAGTTTTATTCTTACCATTATATGTCTTTGGATTAATGCCAAAATTATAAAGATTCAAAGAAAAAAGTGTGGTTTTTAAAGTAGACAAGTACTTTCTTTGATTTTTTAGCTTAATTCTAAAAATAGAATAAATGATATTTTGTTCTTTGATTTCAGATTCAAAAAGAATGCAGATTTGATATTTTTATTATTTTTTAAAGGTAAAAGATGACAAAAAGAGTTAAAACAGAAATAACTCTGTTTTCTTTGTCAGTTTATGTAAAAAAAATATAAAAACGATGAAGTCTCAAGTGAGATAAAAGTGTTATTTTCATTTGAGAAAGAAAATTGAGAGTTGTATATTTTAAAATTTATTGTTTTTGTGTAAAGAATAAAAATGTTAAGTGGATTATTTTATATATAGATTTACATATTTATCTTTTTTTTTTGCAGTAATTTGTTATGTTTGAATAAAAGGTTTGAGAATTAAGAAAAATTCTCGTATTTATTTAGTTTAATTTTCATTGCATAATTTAATTAGTGATTTGAAATAATTTTGTGTATTAAATGTAAAATACAGTTGTGAATTTTGAGAATTTATAATTTTTTTTTTTAAATCTGAATTGTATTTTGTGATAATTATGAATGCTTATTTAAATTGTTTTAAAATAGCTATGCCAATAAATATTTGCATAGTGTTTAATTTACCAAGAATTTTGATAAAATATTTAACTGTCTAATTGTATATTATTAAGAATTTTATACGTCACTGGGATTTCAATTTGATTGAAATAGAATAGGTCTAAGCAGAGGATTTAATAGAAGTGTGATATAGAATTGCTTTATTAATTAAAATTTATTATAATAACTTAAAATTTCCGTTGCTACTTTAAGTAAGGGAGGCTAAGGAGTTCTATCAATTACAAATTCAGCATTCTAATTTTGTTTCGATTTGTCTAAAATTAAGATGGCTTTTTTAAGCAAAGGTAGCAAAATAGAAGATTTATAGCAAGTTGCGATTGAGCTTGGCATTGAGGATGTCGGAAATTTGACGGATTTAAATTTTGAATATTAAAGATTAGCAGAGATTAAAATTAATTAGCACAATGGAAGCTTTTGCTTTTAGTCGCTAAACCTGTAAAAAGTTAAAGTCTAGAAAATTAAATAACTAAAATACTGTATGTTGATGAAATAAATACAAATAAGTTTGAAGCTACCATGTGGTTATGGGATATCACGGCTGCTCAATCTGAATTAATCTTTCATCTTGTCGATGTTTTTTACAAAAGTACGGTGTATATGGATAAATATTAATAGCACGTACTTAAACAAACATAAATTTAATTAAACTTATAAAGAAATAGGATACATTTCTAAATAACTTGAGACACGTTTTGTCTCTCGGAACAAGGTGATTTTCCTTGCGTGCTACATAAGCGGCGGCAGTACAGTAACTGACTCACCGAACCAACAGTCTCTTACAGCCTGCCTAGAGTCCTTGTCCGATGCGCATGTGGCGCCATCTGTTGACAGTTTTTAAATGTTCTGGATCGAAGAGGCACCTCAGTACCCCCTTCCTAGTGCAAACGATACTCTTAATTTTCCACTAAACGTTCTGGAAATCTGACAGTTCTGCCGGATCGTGTGATGTGAGGTGGTTTTGTTTTTCCAGAATTCGAGGCAGTCCCGGGAGTCGAAGTAGTTGTTTCCAGGGTTGAGGTTGTTTCAGGAGTCGAAGATAGTGAATCATTCACCAAAAAGGCTGGCTTCAGTCTGTCCAGCGATATATTTACTATTTTGCCTTTTATGGCCACTTTAAAAAGTTTATCGTTGCGCTCAACAACTTCAAAAGGTCCATCATATGGCGGTTGTAAAGCTTGCCGAATACCTTCTTGACGCACAAATACATGCGTACATGTTTTAAACTCCTGAGACACAAATGTTTTTGTGCTATTATGGGACTTAGTTGGTTGTGGTTTGAATTCGTTGAAGGTATTTCTTAATCGCTGCACTAATTCTTCAGGACTTTTAATGGTGGATTTGTCATCGAAGAAATCACCTGGAAGTCTGAGAGTAGACCCAAAAACAAGTTCAGCTGGCGAAACATTTATATCGGTTTTTAGTGCAGCACGAAACCCTAATAACACTGTTGGAAGTATTTCAGTCCATTTTCCAGTTCGTCTGGCTTTTAGTGCACATTTTAGAGGTCTGTGCCAATTCTCGATAATCCCATTACTCTGAGGGTGGTACGGAGACGATCGGTACTTTCTAGCGCCTAACAATCTGGCTAACTGCTGGAAAAGTTCAGATTCAAACTGGCGTCCTTGGTCCGTGGTAATTTTCTCAGGACACCCAAATCTTGCAATCCATTCGGAAAGTAGTGCACGTGCCACTGATTCTGCTGTGATGTCACTAAGTGGGTATGCCTCTGGCCAACGCGTTGCTCTATCAATTACAGTTAAACAATACCTTTTACCATTTGATTCCGGTAAAGGTCCAATTAAATCTAAATGTATGTGTGCAAATCTATCTGTTGGAAGATCAAATTTTCCTAACTCTGTTTTTGTGTGTCTAACAATTTTGGAACGCTGACAATCCAAACACTCACGAGCCCAAGTTCGACAATCTTTAGCTAGGGAAGGCCAGATAAATCGTTGTCGCAATAAATTCACACTACCTTTAGTTCCAGGATGAGCAAGTGCATGTAAATTCCAAAATGCCTGTTTTCTAAAAGTTGGAGTTAAATATGGACGTGCTTTGCCACTAGAAATGTCACAATAAATTTCTGTTGTGGAATTTGGAAGGGTAATTAATTTGAGTTCTAAGCTGGATTGACCGCTTTGCATAATTTCTCTAAGTTCTGAATCCTCTTTTTGCTCCATACTTAATTTATCGTAATCTAATGGAGTAGGCATTTTTATTACGTTAATTCGGGAAAGTGCATCGGCTGCATCATTTTGGTTTCCTTTTAAAAATACCATATCAGTGGTGAATTCAGATATAAAAGATAACCACCGACTTTGTCTGTTAGTGTAATTATCTGTTCTTTTTTTAAAGGCAAAAACAATTGGCTTGTGATCGGTAAAGATTGTACATTGACGGGCTTCCAAAAAGTGTCTAAAATGCTTAACGGACTCATAAATTGCTAACAATTCTCTGTCAAAGGTAGAATACTTTAATTGTGTTTCATTTAGACGTTTGGAAAAAAATGAGAGTGGTTTGAGACCCTCCTCTGTTTCTAAGCTTAGTGTAGCACCAATAGCAAAATCACTAGCATCAGAATGAAGTGCTAATTGACCGTCATGGCTAGGAAATGCAAGAGTTGCATCCGTTAATGCCTTTCTTGAAGCTTCAAAAGAATTTATTGCATTTTCAGACCAATCGATAGGAGTTGAATCTTTCTTTTTAGCTCCACGCAACAAATCTGTTAAGGGTGCAAGGATAGTTGCAGCATTGCGACAAAAACGTCGAAAATAATTGAATAAGCCAATATATGTACGAAGTTCAGAAAGAGTTTTTGGCCGTGGATATTGCTTAATAATTTCAACTTTAGTTTGTAATGGTCGAATTCCAGCAAGAGAAATTTCGTGTCCTAAAAATGATACGCTGTCTTGTTTAAAAACACTTTTGGATATATTTATGTTAAGTCCGTATTTAGAGAGTCTGCTTAGAACAGCTCGTACATGGTCTATATGTTCCGATTCCGTTTCGGAAAAAATTAGAATGTCATCCAAATAAGCTATAGCAAATGGAAGACCATAGAGAACCTCATTAATAAATCTTTGGAAAGTGTTTGCTGCACATTTAAGTCCAAAATTTAAATATAGAAATTCGAAGCTCCCAAAAGGGGTTATTACCGCTGTTTTAGGAATATCTTTTTCATGCACTGGAATATGAAAATAAGCGCGGACTATATCTAATTTTGTAAAAATTTTCTTTCCATGTAGAATATTGGTAAGGTCATGGATGTGGGGTATTGGATAACGGTCAGGAAGAGTTACTGAATTTAGACGTCGATAATCACCGCAAACTCTGTAAGAACCATCCGGTTTTGGTACAACATGAATAGGGGATGCCCAAGGGGATTTAGAAGGACGACATATACCTTCATCCATAAGATATTGGAATTCTTTTTGAACTTCCTTTAAAATTTTTGGATGCAATCGGCGAGGTTTGGAATAAAGTGGTGGTCCTGTAGTTTCGATATGATGAACTGTATCATGGCAAGTTGGTTTTTTAAAATTTGGTATGGGATTTAAGAGCTCTGGGAATTCCTCAAATATAGTTTTAAAAGACATGTCTTCAGAAATTAGTTTAATTTGGGACTGTTTTGAGCAAGTAAGCTCACCCTTAGTGGACAATCCAGTTACAGAGTCAATTAATCGAAATTTGTGCAAATCTACAAGCAAAGCAAAATTTCTTAAAAAGTCTGCTCCAATTATAGGGCAAGAGACATTTGCAATAACAAATGACCAGCGAAAACTCCTTCTCAAGCCGATGTTTAGGTCAAGCAGTTTGTTACCATAAACAGGAATTTTGGAATTATTTGCAGCATAAAGATAATTAGAAGGACTCTTTTTGTTTACTTGTTTTGGTACAGGGATACAAGAAATATCACTACCACTATCTATTAAAAATTTGAACCCTGAATTTTTATCAAACACATGCAACCTACATTGTTCTAATGCTGCTACGCCAACTGTATTTTCGCTTGTTGACCTAGCAGCAGCCACTAGTTTTTTTTAATTTCATCAAAAGAACAAGGTTCGCGGCACTTTCGAGCATCACTACCAAATTTCTGATGGTAATAACATAAGTCTGATTCGTTTTGTTTACGACTCGATTTTTGGGAATCTCTATTTTTACTGTATCGTCTTTCCCTGTAATGCGATCGGCCGCGAGACATCGATCGCCTAAACACATTTTTGGATAACTCTGAAACCTGCAGTGTCAATTGCTCAATTTGTGTTTGAAGATTTAAGATCGCGTTATGGTCGTTCCGAGGCGATTCGGTGGGTTTGGAAACTGCATACACTGCCGATTCAGATTTAATTTCATTAATTTTGTCAGCTAGGGTTGCTAATTCCTGTAATCCGGAGCTTGAAACCGACAAAATTGCTTGCGTATGCGTCGGCAAACGTTCTAACCAAATAGCTTTCAAAAATTCTTCGGTAACGGAACTTTGCGCTAATTCTTTCATTTGCCGCAGTAAAACGGAAGGTTTTTTATCACCTAGCACAAGTTCAGAGAGTAATTTACGTATCTGCTGCGATTGCGAATCTGAAAACTCCTGAATTAGTCTCTGTTTCAAAGCATTATATTTGTCATTTGGAGGCGGCGTAAGAATTAAATCAGATACCGCACTTAATGTATCTGTGTCTATAGCAGATAATAAATAATTGTACTTAGTAGTGTCGTTCGTTACTTGCGCCACGGCAAAATTTGCCTCAACTTGTACAAACCAAACAGAAATATTACTTTTCCATAAGGGAGGAATTTTAACAGCTACCCTAGCAAGCGTTTCTGTCGGATTATCGGCAGGAATATCATCAGGCATTGTGAGCGCAGAATTAAAAATACATATATTGATAGAGCAATAAATAAATAAATATACAATTTAGTAAAATTTTGAATGAGAACGCTTGGGCTCGAAAATTTTTTAATTAAAATAACTGGTAAATATAACAATTGGGCCAGAGAATACCACAAAGAAACATAGAAAATGGCACATACCGTTTTTTTTCATCGCTGTAGTTGTCCAGGAACGATATATCAGAAGGCGTCTTTCAAAATTGTCCGGTCACCACTTGAAGCTACCATGTGGTTATGGGATATCACGGCTGCTCAATCTGAATTAATCTTTCATCTTGTCGATGTTTTTTACAAAAGTACGGTGTATATGGATAAATATTAATAGCACGTACTTAAACAAACATAAATTTAATTAAACTTATAAAGAAATAGGATACATTTCTAAATAACTTGAGACACGTTTTGTCTCTCGGAACAAGGTGATTTTCCTTGCGTGCTACATAAGCGGCGGCAGTACAGTAACTGACTCACCGAACCAACAGTCTCTTACAGCCTGCCTAGAGTCCTTGTCCGATGCGCATGTGGCGCCATCTGTTGACAGTTTTTAAATGTTCTGGATCGAAGAGGCACCTCAAAGTTAAAAACAAACTAACTTTTATTTAAAAGAAAATAAAGATAAAAGCAATATAATTAACAAAAGCATTTATATCTATTAAACAATTAAAACGGAAAACTAAATATAAACAGACTTCATGGCAAAACAACTGTGAAGTAATGAGCTGACGATCCGAAGCATATTTTAGCTTATCTATCCACAAACACGGTAAGGACATTCCTGGAGAAACTTCATTTAAAATAAACATCACTATCGTCACAATTCATTCCTCAAAAACAATAGCCGGTCTCAAAAATAAACAGAGACGAAGCAGGTGGAAGGGAAACAAAGAGAAACTCATTACGCATGCAAAAGGGCAGGTGAAGCGATGGTCAAATGGGAAACCATCATGACGAAACGTCATACCGAAAATGGGCGGTAGACAAATGACGTCACCTTGTGACGGTCAAGAAACACGTCATTACAGCTTCCGATTGCATACGAGGACGACGGGAAAACAATGAAAAATAAACCGGGAGGTTTGAAGTTAAAGTGTTGGAAATAAATTAAGGTAAGTTAAATAACTATTGTTTATATGAATGAGAACTTTAATAAAGAGAGATTAATAAAGTTAACCAGATTTAATAAAAGGAAACTTGTTGAATGAAAGGGGTAAAAATGGTATTTTAATAGAAGATAAATAATAGACCGTAAAAGTTATAATAAATGAATAAAATATGTAAAATAGGATGGATGTAATTAGGTTAATGTAAATAAAGATAGATTGACTATATAAATGGAGATATGGCCGGAAAGTGGCAAGAACAGGGTGTGACAAATTTCTTGTCAAAAGCCCCCCCTCTTGACACTTGAACGGCCTGTAAAGAGCAAATGCTCACAGAACCACCGAAAAACATGACCTTACAACCATAGACATGCTGGTTCCACAAGAGCCTAAAAATAAAAGTATGCAACCACCATCTCCACAACCTATCAAAAAAAGATTCATATGACCTGCAACAAAAAAAACTTACCAAAAAAAAAAAAAAAAAAATATTTAGCAGAAAAACCTCTAAAATAGAAAATATACTCCAGATCGCCAAGTCAGATATTGCTTTAACATTATAAATCATAAACATAAAAATACACATATAATACAAAAATTACATATAACACAGATTACAAATAACAAATATTAGTACAAATTTCATTTTTCAGCCCCCCAAAAGTTAATTCTTAAATACCCTAGGCATGCTGCAATTCATTATATCAAAAATATCAATTCAATGATCAACATTAAAAAGTTTTAAAAAATTGAAGCTAGAAAATCTTACAGTTCTTAACATTACAAATAGAACTGCTAGTGTAAGCATCCATCTAAAAAAGTAATCTTTAAGCTACAGATAAAAATGAATATTTGAAAAAAAAAAAAAAAAATTTTAAGTACAATCTTTGCAAAAAAAAAAAAAATCCATATTTGAAAAATTTGAAATAAATTTTGTATAATTTTGCAAACGTTTATCTATGTGGCAGCCTCAACAAATCCCAAGCAGTACATACATATTAAAGATGTACATACATATTAAAGCAGTACATACATATTAAGACAGTAATTCATCCTTTTCCATTCTGATCTATTCCCCAAGAAAATACTAGACAAGCAAGATAAACAAAAAAAGGTAGATTCCAATAGGGCCCTTTATCAAAACCTACCCACAAAAATAAATAAAATTTTAAAATAAATTACTGTAGTATACTGTTCAAATACAAAAAAAAAATTCCTCCAGAAGTAAATCTCCAATCCTCAATATATCCAGCGATCCAGAAAACTTATAATATAAACGAGCAACAAAAGAATAATAAGCTGTTGATGTTTGACCTCTTTCAAAAAAAACCTTACAAACATGCTGAGATCCCTGAATCAAATGAGCGCCAATCAGTCAATCCAAGGATCCCAGCCCAAGCAGCACTAATGCCAAGGCACGCACTTACTCAAGGCTCCGGGACCTACATGTGGCCACATGATTTCATACACACCTCACACACTCTACATATACACCCAGATATACCGAATTCGAAGAAACTCTTGAGAACATAACTAAAAACCGATCAAAAAAAATTTTCCTTTGTCTAGTAAAACAAAAAAAATCAACATATAAAATTTCTATTTAGCTACAAAGTTAATTATTTTTAATTCAGGGGTAGATGATCAGATCTATTCGAAACGAGAGAGTATCAGTATCAAGTAAAAATAGATATCCGGTTCTTACAGAATTACATGAACCGATCCTTAAAAATTTAACTCGATTTTAAGAGAAAAATTTAGCATTCCAATTTTCAGCTAAAAGCAATTCATCTCTCTAAATGACTGCCAAGATTCAAACCAAAACAGCTACCACAACGATCTAAAAAAAAAATTTAAACTTCTGGAAAGACCTTAAAGTCAACCAATCTTCTCAATTTAAAGTTCTTTTAACTCCTACCTTCATGAGCAATTCTGAACCAGTTACCTTTGACCTGACCAAAACTGACTTAGGACAAAACTATAAAGCTTCCTATTCTCTACATTTTCCCAATACAGGAACCACTTGCCAAAAATAATTCAAATGAACCTGAATCTTAAATACTAAACTGATCCAAATTCTCAAAAATTGAATTGGCAAAAAAAAAAAAAAAAAAAAAAAAAAAAACTCCATTTTCTCTAGAGAATGGTCAGAAAGAGGTCAGCTAAAAACATGGCTAAAACATTTCCAGGGTATAACAAGTCTAAAACAATTTTTTTAAAAAAATTTCTTCAAAATTTCAAAGCTTTAACAAAAATCCACCCAAATACGAAGTTTAACAACCCATTCTTCATGTCTCTTTTAAACTTGAAAGTACAAACAGCCAAAAAAAAAAAAAAGATTTCAAAATAACTTTTATAAAGAAAATATTTTATGTTTAACTTTATTAAAATGTAATTTTAATGCCAAACCAAAAATTCCCCCTTCAAAAATTTCGTCCTCAGACAACTTAGAATCTAACAGAGTCTTACAACTCCAGATCCAAAAAGCATGAAGACAATTTAACAGAGGGCATTAAAATGGTTAGCATTTTAAATTAAGCTTAAATTAATTCAAAATTATACAACATCAGAAATTAAGTTTAAACTACTTTAAAATATAAAACATAAAATTAAGTTTAAAATATTTCAAATTACATAACATTAAATAGAAATAAATTTAAAAAATGCCATAATGAGGTCTAATTAAATCTCACTTTAATTACATAGGGATTAAAATGACATGTGAAGATTTATACCTTTCACATAATATTCAAAAGATTTTAAAAATAAACCTCTTAAAAATTTAGGCAAAAAAAATTAAACAGGTTTTATAATCAAAAATTTCAAATAATCTTTTTCAATATAAAGTTCAAAAGAAATTAACTATAACTCAAAAATGTATAACAAGATCTAAAAATAATGGCTATACTTTCAAGTATTTGAAGAAAATGGCATGATACTTTGTCATGAGCATAAAAACAGCTTTCCCAAATTGACTTAATGATTCTTTAGAATCAATTACTCAGCTGAAATATAAACAACTTTAATACATATTCAAAGTAGACTGTATCAGGGCAAAAATTCAATTTTTATTATAAAACAGTATCTTTAATATTGAAAATCAAAAACAAAAAAAACAATATATTACTGAACAATAATTTCTTAAATCAACTAATCCTCCATATAGCCTCATACAAGACTATTTAAATGAGTATAGTTAATTATAAAAAAAAATTCAGCAATATTTCAAAATAAAACAGTATATAATAAGCTTTTAATTTAAATTCTTGACCCCCCTTTTAATTAACAAACTTTAAACTGATTTATAACTGAATTTAAGCAAATTTATGAAATATGACCAGAGCTGAACTTTATATATAAACTATAAACTATCAAGATTCAGGTAATTGAGGGTAAAGCACGGTAAAACCCCACAAACCTCTGAAATAACTGATAGTAAATAAATTTGACTGTAAGGAAAATCAGTTAAAAATATATTATTTTGAAGAGCATATTATACAAGTTAAGCAGGGATGAAAGTGCGCTAAAGCCATTTTGTAGCAGCTTTGTAGCAGCAAAAATCGAATTTTGGAGCAGTAAAATCTATTTTTGTAGCAGCAAAAATCAGATTTTGTAGCAGTAAATATCGGATTTTGTAGCAGCAAAATAATAATAATAATACAGTAAAACCTCGATAATTCAGATTAATTGGGAACGGACCCAATCCGGATTATCCGGAGAATTAGAAAAAAAAATGAAATAAAATATAACATACTAACAGAAAATCACCTTTATGTTAAACTTATTGAATATTTGCAGACAGTAATAATGTTTACTTTGCTTAATTATTCTGAAAACATTTCAGAAAAAGTTTTATTTAGAATATGACGATGAAACAAGTTAATGTTATGGAAATTAGCCAATAGCTTCTCAAACTTGAAAAAAAAAATGACCAAACCGATCCGAATTATCCAGAGATCCGGATTAACGGGGTCCGAATTAGTTGGGTTCTACTGTAATAACATTTTAGCAATAAAAGCTGTTTAAGGAACAGATTTCTAATGTTAATAAACTCTTAACAATTACAATAATTGCTATCTTGAAAAATATTTTTACATTTGAAAGAATAAATACTCGGATTAAATTTCTCCACACGTCTCAGACCTTTTAATAAAATTTGCGGTTTTTCACGATCTTTTAACATAATTCACAAACTTTTGACCCTGTTTGTGCGTTTTTTTTTAAAAACTAGATTTGCGGTTTTTTTAGGACCTTTTGATGAAATTTGTATGTTTTCTGAGATCTTTTGACGAAATTTACGGATTTAACAATCCTTTTGATAAAATTCGCGGTTTTTTTCCCCCCACACAATCTTTTAAAGAAATGAACTTTTTTTTTTTTTTTTCCAAAATCTTTTGACCATATTTTGTTTTTTTTATGACGAAGTTAGATATCCTTTGACAAAATTCGCATGTTTTTTTTTGTGATTTTTTGACAAAATACGCTTTTTTTTCGGAATCTTTTAGAAAAATTTGCGGGTTTTTTTCGCCTTCTTTTACAGAAATGAACATTTTTTCATAATCTTTTGACTGTGTTTTATTCTCTTTTTTTATGTTATTAACGATTCTTTAGCAAAACTCATATTTTTCTCGCGATCCTTTGATGAAATTCGAGTGTTTTTCGTGATTTTTCGATAAAATTTGCGTGTATTTCGCGATCTATTGATGAAATTCGAGTGTTTTTCACGATCTATTAGTGAAATTCGAGTGTTTTACGCAATATATTGACGGAATTCAAGTATTTTTCGCGATCTTTCGATAAGAATTTGCGTGTTTATCGCGATTTTTGACAAAATTCGCATGTTTTTTTTGTGATCTCTTGACGAAATGGGCTTGTTTTTTGGAATCCTTTAAAGAAGTTTGCGGTTTTTTTTTTTTTTTTTTTTTTTTTTGGCGAACTTTTCCAGAAATAAATTTTTTCCCCACGATCTTTTGGCTGTGTTTTTTCACTCTTTTTTTGATTATCATAACGATCCTTTAGAAAAACTCACGTTTTTTTCGCGATTCTTTGATGAAATTCGAGTGTTTTTCGTGATTTTTCAATAAAACGTTCATGTTTTTCGCGATCTATAGACAAATTTTTCATGATCTATTAATGAAATTCGAATGTGATCGGTTCTGACATAGTATACATAGGATTCACTTGTCCTGGATAATAATTAGAGTTGTAATTGTTCTGATTAGATGCATTTATGAGCTTTGTCACAGGATTTTGATAATAGCGTCGGCGAGAGCCACGCTTTGAGCGAGTTGAACGTTGTTTAACTTTCCGAGGTGTCATTGGACGTTGTGCTGTGTTAGAATTAGGATCTTGCATAGGAGCATTGTTCTGAAACTCGATGCTGTAAGGTAGATTTCTAATCTGCTTCACCGAACATGGGTTGTAGACACATTTGTGAGGCCTTTGCAGGTGAATGATATGTAGACATTGAATCAAAGCCACCAATAAAATCAAAGGAATCTTCATCCCTAGTAAAACTGTAGATGGTGCCACAGGCTGCTGCTATTCCAATGATAGCCAGAAAGCATTGGACAGCAGCTTGTATGGCTTCAATATAAAAATATTCTACAATACAACCTTCAACAGATGTTGGTGTAGGAAAAAGGAAAGGGTCATCATGTGATGAATTATAAATAGGAGTACAACCAGCACCATTCACCAACCACCAACTACGGCTCCCAGTGCCAAGATTCAGCACATGAGCATCCCGAGTCAAAATCCCTGCTTCCAGATACACACAAATAACGAAGATATTCCAACCAAGCCAAAGGGATGTCCATACAGCATAACATGATATATATTTCACTTTATACTGGTAAGCTCCAAATATGCCAAAAATGACGATGATAATCTGAATAAAATTAACTATTATAGGGGTCCACATGTATCCCAAAAAATCTAAAATTTGCCGTTGAATTGTAGCAATCATTTGAATAATACAAACAGCTAAAAGTATGCAGCGTACCGCACAACAAGCCATGATAAAAAAGCACCATAAAATGTAAGAATGCAAAAAAAAAGTTTAACATCCGGATTTAGGATTTTAAAAAGCGGCTACATGTTTTTAAGACTTTTCATCGAAACAGTTGGTGTGCCGTATCATTGGAATTTTTCCAGTACTTCGATAGCTGTCATCCATAAGTGAGTCCGTTTTGGTTTTCAGTGCTATCCTAATATTGTTATATGCCATGCCATGCCATTTAATAAGTAATATTATGTCATTATATAGAATAGTTTTAATTTAAATACGGAATTGAACTTATTTTCTGTTTACATTTTACCAGTTATATTTTTCATCTAAGTTTATACATATTTTATTTAAATTTGAATATTATTTCATGACATAGAATAACTTTAATATAAATCTGGAACTGAACTTGTTTCTGTTTACGTTATGCCTGTTATATTTTTCACCTGGATTTATACATGTTTTTATTTTAACTTGCATTTATTTTTTCGTTAATAAACGTTAGTCTTATTTCACTGAAAAACAGTTTCTTTAATGAATGTCTTACACTACACTGTCACAATGTCACCAATACTTACTCTCTTAGGTCACCGAAGTTGCACTATTATAAACTGCTAAATTTTATTTTGTTTTAGACGGTTCTTGTTACAGAACCGATCACGGGTTATGGGCCCAGAGCGAATACGCTTTTAAACCCTTTATGGCGGCCATAACCTAATTGGTGACATTTCAAAAAATTTGACAGTTGTTTGTAGTATGCGGCCATTGGACCTCCGAGTCATTTTAGAGGGGGGGGCCGCAATATAAAATTTTTTTTGAAGGTTAAATGAATTTTTTTTCTATTGATATGAAATACAAAAAGGTTTTTTTTTGGATAACTTATAATAGAAATTTTGTTTATGTACTATCTGACCACTAAGTACGTTATTTAAAAAAAAAAAAAAATTTTTCCTGTCAAATCTTCTGTTTAATGCATGGCCATGGCTAACATACAGGTGTGCATAACAAAACTGAATTCTCACAATTATGGAACTTGGGCAGCTGACGTTAAGTATCTACTATTAGATAAAAATGCGTGGAGCATAGTTAATGGCGCTGAAAAGGCTCCTGATGAAAATGACTCTGTAGCGACAAAAGAATATCAATCCAGAGTCAGGTCTGCCCTATCAATTGTGTATTTAAATGTTGAAAATGAATTCCGGAGAATCATAGAAAATATCGACGACCCTCATGAAGCCTGGACTAAACTTAAACTGCATTTTCAGCCTGATAACCGGGCACGCCACATGCAGCTCTTTGGCGAAATACTTTCCTGTAAAATACAACCTGAGGAGCCCGTTGATATGTTTGCAGCTCGCCTCCAAAGACTTGCTGACCAACTTGCTGCGATAAATGAGCCAATCAAAGAAACTTACCTTACATTTCAATTGCTTAGATGGCTCCCGAAGAA
This sequence comes from Maratus speculifer, assembly GCA_964019185.1. Taxonomy (NCBI): domain Eukaryota; kingdom Metazoa; phylum Arthropoda; class Arachnida; order Araneae; family Salticidae; genus Maratus; species Maratus speculifer. Next base: position 7,478,173 of record OZ025294.1, on the reverse strand, counting down.
GTTCGACAACATGGTGCAAGGGATTCTGCGATGGCCAGACCAACAGTTCACGTTTAAAGATGTTCTTACAGAGTTAGTCGCAGAGGAGTCCCGTATCAAACTACGAGAGGACGACAGAATAGATGCCGTGCAGTCTCATTTCTCTAGAGCCCGTTCCTCAAAGAAGTGTTCCTTTAAGCCTAAGTTCAGAGGTCGGTGACACAAATGTGGACGCAGAGGACATTTACAGAGCCAGTGTAGAGTGCCTGATGTCGCCCGCCAGGAATCCTGTCTTAGCTCTAGTTCCAGAAGTTCCATGATGCTTAGAGACTCCTCCAATTCCGGTTCCGTGGTGTACAGAGACTCTTCCAGTTCTAGAAATTCTTCTTTGTCCAGAGGTTCCTCTTTTTCCAGAAATTCATCGAAAGACTCTTCCGTATCCAGTCCTGTCCGTGCTCGATCTGATGGTCATAGATCCAGAAAAGATGTGCCTCGCAACCGACGTCAACGTAAGCCAACAAGCCAGGTAAATTACCTCATACAATCTAATCTGAGTAACATAAAATGTGGTGGAGACGCCTGGGTCTTTGACACAGGTGCCTCCCACCATTTCTGTAAAGATAAAAGTTTATATGTTAAGTTCAAACCATTAAAAAATGAGGAATTGGCTGTTGCTGTTGACGGTGCTACTTTCCCTATCGAGGGCACCGGTTTAGTGGATTTAAAAATAAATGGGGAAATGGTTCGCTTCGGCGACGTCATGTATTGCCCTAGTCTAAGACATAATCTAATTTCAGGTCCCAGACTTGATAAAATGGGTGCCAGGTTCAAAGGAGGTGAGGGAAGGGTCAAGGCATATCGGGATTCTGGCACACTTTTTCGTGCTTTTCTTAAAGATGGCATTTATTGCCTCTATCCAGATCCTAGCCATAAAAATAGAAATAAAGACCCTAAAACTAACCGTAATCAAAATCCTAAAAAGGTACGTTTCCAAGCCTCAACCGTTCAAAAAGATGATTTTAAACTCTGGCATAGACGCCTTGGGCACATCAGTTCCACATTAATTGAACATACTCTAAAATGTAATGGCGTTAGGGGCTTACCACCCATTAAATGTAAAGACTTTGAATGTGAAACATGTAAAATTAATAAACACAGACGAACATCATTCCGCCCAATAAACCAAATAAGATCTAAACGACCTCTAGAACTGCTACACACTGACCTGTGGGGTCCGACACAAATAACAGGGCGAAACGGGGAGAAGTATTTTCTAACTATAACAGACGACTTCTCTCGCAAAGTGTCGGTATACCCCTTATGCAGTAAAACACAGGTGTTTAAAGTATTTTCTAACCACGTAAAAAGAGCAGAAAAGTTTTTGGGCACCAAAGTAAAAGAAGTTCGTAGCGACAATGGGCGGGAATTCGATAATGAAGCATTCACCAAATTCTTTGAGGACAATGGCATACGACACGAATTTACCAATGTATATTCTCCGGAGCAAAATGGAGTTTCAGAACGTTTAAATCAAACAATAATGGACGGGGCTCGCTCAATACTCAATGAAAGTAAACTCAGTCTCAAATTCTGGCCAGAAGCTGTCTTATACATCGCATACACTCTTAACCGAATATGTCACAAAACTCAGAAAAAAACTCCTTTCGAATATTATTGTGGTAATAAACCATCCATAAGACATTTACGACCTTTTGGTACGGTGGCATATGTGGGGGTACCTAAACAACTAAGAAACTCCAAATTCAATCCGAAGGCTAAAAAGGGTGTTTTAGTGGGTTACGCAATGTCTACAAAAGGCTACAGGGTATGGATTCCCGAAACCAATAAAATAATAGAGACAATAAATGTTAGGTTTGGTGACGAATCTGTATCCAGAAGTATCCACAAACACAGTGAACAAGGTCCAAGCTATTCAATAGGCACAAACCCATTTACAACTTCGGAGCAGCGCAACGGAAGCGATCTGGGACCCTCTTACATCCTAAGTTCCGAACCACCTGAAATAGACCCTTTGACTGACCTTCAACCTGACAGATTTACTTCAGAAACACCACCCACTCAAAGTATTAGACCGAGTACCTCTAAATCTTCCGACTCTACCTCTTCACACCCATCTGAGGGTGACAGTGACGAGGATGGCGAGGAGGTTACTAGAACTCTCAGGGAAGCTGTCTGGTTTCGTAAGCCTGTAACTAGGCCTGACAAATCGAGAACCGACGTCTACTATTACGAGTTGGGTGAAACACAACGTCTAAGATCACTGAAGGAAGTAAGAGATTACTGTCAATCTAATGGTATCAAATTTAATCCGTCACTGTTCAGTTTTAAAGGAAGCAATAAGTACCAAGGCATTGTAAAGTCCACTCCTAGTGCTAGCTCAAGTCCTAGTTACACACCTCCACACACCTCTTTCTCTGAAACTCATAAAACCAATACCTGACTAGAAGACTCCATACCTAACACATATAAACAGGCATTAAAATCCCCTCAGTGGAAACTCTGGAGACAGGCAATGCAGGAAGAGATGGATGTTATAAATAAAAGACAAGTATGGGTATTAACATCTCTGCCACCCAACACCGAACCACTAGGCTGCAGATGGGTATTCACCATCAAACGAGACGACAAGGGACGGGTTGCAAGATATAAAGCGAGACATGTAGCACAAGGCTATAAACAAGTCAGGGGTGAAACGTACGATGAGACGTTTTCGCCCGTAGTCAATTTCAGTCTAATTCGCTTTTTCTTTGCAGCCCTTGTCTCATGTCTCGGATGGATCCACACTCAGTGTGATGTAAAAGGAGCCTATCTGTACGCCCCTCTTTCTGATAACATCTACATGAAACAACCATCAGGGTTCGAGGTAAAAGGTAAAGAACATTTAGTCTGCAAACTCCAGAGGGCCCTTTATGGCCTCCACCAGAGTGGACGAGTATGGTTTTATGAATTACATAAGATTTTAATTTCTCTTGGTTTTAAAAAGTTAGAGTGGTGTAATTGCGTCTATACGTTTTCTAATCATGTTGTTTTATTACTATATGTGGATGACTTTGTAATATTAAGTAACCATCAGAAACATATTAATGAAATTTTAACCCTTTTAACAAAACATTTTGACATAAAAATCCTGGGGAAAAGACGCAAACTACTTGGTGTTGAATTTGAGGAGGATGGGAATGGCACTGTTTCAATTCATCAAATGCAATATATTGATGATATTTGTACAAGATTTAAAGAATTCAACTTTCCCATTACATCACTCCCTATAACTAAAGGTACTGTATACTCCAAGTCACAATGTCCTCAAACCGAAGCAGAAACCCAGGAAATGTTACAATATCCATACAGAAGTGTTTTGGGCTGCCTTTCATTTTTAACAAGCAGGACACGTCCTGATATTTCGTACGCTGTAAATATCTTCAGCCAATTCCAGAGCAATCCTGGGATTGTTCACTGGAATGGTCTCCTGAAGCTTTTAGGGTATGTCCAAAGCACAAAACACTATAAACTGAGGTTACCTTGTCACCACATAAACCTAATAACTTACACCGACGCGGATTTCGCCGCTAATAGGGATGACAGGACATCAATGGGGGGACAACTACTAATGTTAGACAAAGCTCCTATCATGTGGAGAGCCTTTAAACAAAAATCTGTCTGTTTGTCTACTATGGAATCAGAATTTGTGGCTTTAACAGAAGCAACTAAAGAGCTTCTATGGTTCAGTAGGATCATAACTGAATGTTATGACAAACATATTTTTACAGGTCCACAAGTTAAACCAACACTTTTAGTAGACAACATGGCCTCCATTGATTTTCTTAAGTCTCCCATTGAAAATTACAGAACGAAACACATTGACGTAAAATTATTTTTTGTTAGAGACCTTTTAAACCAAGAGATTTTTAATGTTAAACACGTAGCCAGTAAATCTAATCTCTCAGACATTTTCACTAAACCTTTAACAAAGTTTGATCTTAAAAAAATTTATTGATGTAATTTTTAGTTATAAGTAATTTATATATATACATGATATTTAAATGCTATGAAAAAAAAACTCCTCCTCCTTTGAACTTGTGTCAAGCATTAAGATACTTGTTTAACTTTTCATGTTAAACCTTGAAGTTTAGCATCTTTTTTTAAAAACTGAAATTTTTGTATATTTCAGTACTTTTCTTTTAAAAAATGTTTGAATATGTGATTATACTCTTGTTATTTCATATTTGTTTCGTATGCATACGTTTCATAATATCATTTCATAGGTTTTGATATACCCTCATTTTCAACATCGCGGACAATTTAACTCTCGCTGGAATGTGGTCAGACCACAGGATCGTTCATCCTCCGGGATCCGAGCAGCCTCGAAAAACGCCTCGTGAGGTGCCCTTGTAAATAGCCAGAGTGGTCTGCAGGGGGTAGCGGCGTTCTTGAGTGTTCTGATCACAGGAAGGCCTGTCGCGGGCATCGTTCTTTTTAAGTCTGTAAGTCCCTGTTTTTGTATAATGGAAATGTCACATAGGTCCCGTCCGTGGTGTTGAAAATCGAGTTGTATTTTTTATTGCATATGTAAATATGAAAATTTTTCTTCTCGTTTTAAGAGTATATATAACAAGTTTTTTTTTTCATATTTAAATTGGCCAAATCATTTGCAAATGTATATCGTTTCAAAAGCTTAAATATATTTTTTTTTGTGTTGTCTTTCACGTGAGCGCTCACAGTTATTTAACTCTGTCACTATCATAATCATAATTCATAATCGTTATCGTGATCATGATCGTTATTGTTCTCATTATTGAAATTTTCTCATTTGCATAACATGTATCTTTTATTGTCAAAGTATTTCCATATTGTAATTCATGTATATTTATTCTTCATATTATCCTGAATTTGCGTTTATATGATAATCATTCTCTTCCAGAATAAATATGCAAATGTATGATTGTTTAAAATTCATTTGAATATTGTACAAGTCAAAATCAAGAAAAAATCATCATATTAAATTGTTATGTAAAGGTAACTCGTAGTCACTTGCACGTGACGAGGTAATTGTAATTATCTTTCATGGTTTTTTTTTTCAGGAAAACGTTATCTTTATAGACTTTTGCTATTGAACTTTATTCGACGTGAAAAAAAACTTTTCGTTAGAGTTACAATTGTAACTGAACTTTCATGAAATGAAAAAGTTGTTAATCTAGTTGTTATATAATTGTTAAAATTGTTGTTATTGTTGAATATTGTTATTAACATTATTGAAAATTGATGTTTTTGATTAACCCTGTTGAAGTTATTGAATTTGTTGCATTTATACTTGTTAATGTTAAGTTTCTGTTTTACTGATAACTATCGAAGTGTGATAGTTGATATTCTAATGTTTTACATTATTCTATATATATATATAATTTACAATATCTGTTAATTATCCATTTTATTTTTAAGTACGAGTGTTAAGGGGGGGGGCGATTGTCAGCCATTTTTTTTTCCTTAACACTCTAAAATACATAATTCTAATTATATATATCGTAATATTGTAAAATGGCATGGCTTACTATCTTATATTTTTTCCAACTTCCATTTTTCTTCTTTGCCGGCATTTTCCAATCTTCCGATCTTTTGTTTACATGTTCAAATCAATCGCTTATCTTTTGTTTTTCCGATCGTCGCTGATGGGTGTGTTCATCCTGGTTTGATCATTCCGTTCGATCGCAATCCGCAAGCATCGCGGATCGCAACTCGTAAGTGGCTGTCTTGCATTTCTCCCATCGCAAGTCAGGAGCTCGCTTGCTCAACTCGGAGGGGCGTATCCAGTTTCGAATTGCCGCTGCTATTTAAACCGGCTGAGATATGTTGTGCTGGGGATTTTGAAGCGATGCTATGAGCTAGCAATATTGAAGTCAATATGATATAGTTTCAGAAATGTTTTTTTTAGATTCATCCAGTTTTTAAAGTTAACAAACTTGTGTTTAATTACGCCAAATCCGTTGCTGGACATTTAATTGTGAAAATGGTTTTTCAACTTCGCCCGTTTGTCATTTTACCAGCAGTCATAATCCATTTGTGTTTTTAATTAAGTCTTCATATTCATTTGTGGACATTATTATCTTCAGTTAAAAAACTCTACATGTTTTTAAGACTTTTCATCGAAACAGTTGGTGTGCCGTATCATTGGAATTTTTCCAGTACGTCGATAGCTGTCATCCATAAGTGAGTCCGTTTTGGTTTTCAGTGCTATCCTAATATTGTTATATGCCATGCCATGCCATTTAATAAGTAATATTATGTCATTATATAGAATAGTTTTAATTTAAATACGGAATTGAACTTATTTTCTGTTTACATTTTACCAGTTATATTTTTCATCTAAGTTTATACATATTTTATTTAAACTTGAATATTATTTCATGACATAGAATAACTTTAATATAAATCTGGAACTGAACTTGTTTCTGTTTACGTTATGCCTGTTATATTTTTCACCTGGATTTATACATGTTTTTATTTTAACTTGCATTTATTTTTTCGTTAATAAACGTTAGTCTTATTTCACTGAAAAACAGTTTCTTTAATGAATGTCTTACACTGCACTGTCACAATGTCACCAATACTTACTCTCTTAGGTCACCGAAGTTGCACTATTATAAACTGCTAAATTTTATTTTGTTTTAGACGGTTCTTGTTACAGAACCGATCAGAATGTTTTTCCTGATCTACTGGTTAAATTCGAGTGACGAAATTAGCGATCCTTGGACAAAATTCACGTTTTATTTTTTCTAGATCCTTTGACAAAATGCGCGTGTTTTCCGCGATTTTTTGACGAAATTCGAGCATTTTTCCCGATTTTTTTGCAGATTTACGTTTTTTCCCTTCAGTGTTGAATTCAGATGGTGGCCCGGGGAGGCCCCCCCCCCAAAAAAAAATTTTTGAGATTTTGGGTTTTGAATGATCAAAAGGTACAATTCCCCCCCCCCGGAACTCTATCATGTCTCCCGCGGAGCGACAGAAGTCCCTCCCGGAGAAAAGAGAACTACATACTGTTTTCCTTTTACTGCGTTTTGTTCATTTTTTGACAAAATAGCATTTTTTTTTCTTTTTCTTTTTGTAATTGTTTGACAAACATGTAGCGGATTTTCGTACGCACTTTCATTCTGCTTTCGGTTTTGTCGTCTATCGGCAGGATTCGCCGAAGAGTGAAATAATTTACCACGAACATGGGAAAGACCCAGAACAGGAAGATACTTAGTTTACAGAAAATATATACAATACAAAAGACAATGGCGATTCTGGGTGGAAATTTTTTCTCGTAAATTCACATCGCATTTTCGGAAATCGGTGGCGGGGGAAGGGGGTCCCGCGGGTAACCCCCCCCAAGGCCGTAGCTAGAAGTGATCTATAGGGGGGGGGGCTCAATTTTTTTTCTGACACAGAAAGATAAATTAGTGCATATTTACACTGTATAGGTACTATGTTTCTTATTAAACTGTTGTAATAACTTCATTTTATAATAAGAAAAGTATAGGATAAAGAAAATTTTGAGTGTATAACTGGTGCAAAATTAAACATCATGTTAGCTTCCTATGTACAAATAGGATGAGGGAGTGTTGAATTACTTATTTTAGATACAATTTAGTAATTTTACAAAACTGTAAAAGGATCACAAAACAAAATTAGATTTTTGAACAGAATTTCATTTGAATTTTCGAAACAGAAATTTATTTAATGACCTTGGAATCTTTTCCAGGGGGAGCTGAGCCACCCCATAGCGCCCCCTTAGCTACGGCCCTGCCCCCCCCCCCCCCCGCGAGGTGGGTATCTCCAAATGAAATCGGCGTTTTCCCGCGATCTTCAGACGAAATCAGCGATTTATCTGCGATATTTTAGCAAAATCGGCAATTTATTGCGATCTTTTGTCGAAATCAGCAATTTTTCCTCGACCTTTTGACGAAATCGGCGTTTTCCCATGTTTTTTTAATATAATCAGCGTTTTTTTCGACGATCTTTAGGGAAATTTGCTTTTTTAACCGATCGTTAACCGAAAACGGCGTTTTATTCCCGCGATCTTTTGACGAAATCTGCGTTTTTTCCGTGATCTTTTAACGAAATCAGCATTCTTCCACCAGTGATCTTTTGACAAAACATTTTTAAGCGATATTTTATCGAAAACAGCGTTTTTTTCCGCGATCTTTTAACGAAATCGGAGTTATATCCGCAATCTTTAGACGAAATCAACGTTTTCCCGCAGTTTTCAGACAAAATCAGCGTTTTATCTGCGATATTTGGTGAAATTGCCGTTTTTCGCTATCCGCAGAGGAAATTCGCGTTTTTTCAGCGATCTTTTGACAAAGTTCATTGACAAAAACGTTGACGAAATCGTCGTTTTTCCACGAAATATTGACGAAATGTGTGCTTTTTCGGCGATCCTTTCACGAAATTTGCATTTCTTCGCGCGCAAAACCGTACAAGTTGGCAACTATGTGGAACTGATAACCAAATTTCAAATTTTCGGATTAAGATGCCTTAAATATTCGGAAATTTCGGACGAGAATAACCCCTGAAATAAGAGGCGAGCTCCCATTAATTGAGAATAAACACATTACGGCTCTCTCATTCGTCTCCCCCAACGCGCGCACTGTACATCACATGACGTCTCGCTCCGAACTCTGCGATGAAAATTAATGTAAGATAGTCGCGGGAAAAACAACTTACGATCGTTTGCGGATGCGGAGTCACGATAAAACTCCACAAAACATCGCGTTTTTCATGACCGAGTTTGCATGTTTTTGGCATACGCATGTTTTGGCAATTTTTCGGCGAAATTTGCGCGTTTTTCGAGATTTTTTGCAATGTTTCTTTGTTTTTCGACGAAATTAATAGCCTAAAAAAATATTTGTTGTTGTTTCCTGGATCGACGAAATCGCGCTAAATTTCGTTTTGGCACTAAGTGCCTTTTGGCGCAGGTTTGGCGCAAAATTGAAAAAAATAGCTGTTTTGTAGCAATTTGGCGCAGAAAAACGGTTTCGGCGCAGTCTGGCGCAATTGGCGCAGGTCTTACATCCCTGAGTTAAGCCATATTTATGAAATTTAAGGGTCAAGATATAGCACTTAAGAAATTAACTGTAAATGAAAATAACAGAACTTAATAAAACTAAGTTATCCATGTCAGGCAAAAAAAATTGGGCAAACTTTAAACCCCGGAACATACGTTCCAAACCTGACAAATTAACTATTTAAAATATAGAAAATGCTTTAAAAGATTATGATTTCGCCCTGATTTTAAAGTTAAGTTTAAATACTTATTTATTAAAGTTTAAAATATTCAAAATTGCTCAAAAAATCACAGTAAAAATTTAAATTAAGCTTCATTAATTTAGTTCTATAAATCATAGCAAAAAAAGAATTTAAACTTCATTCAAATCAGCTCAATATGCCACAATAATATTTAAAAATGAAACTTCATTCATTAATGATTCAAAAAGATCATCAAAATACAAGTTAAACTCCAAACAGGATGGATCAAAATCAAAAATTTCATGTTTAAAAAAAATTTGCATAACAATGTATATATACTTTAAAAATTACACAACATATATACTGAAAAAGATGTAAAGTTCAAACTGCAGCTATACATCGATGGAGCACACTAAACTATCTTCAAAAGCTTCTTGAAAATTTTACAGCATGGATATCACGACGCAGGGCTGAAAAATCATTTCCAGTTGAGACCACCAAAAGCAGAGAAAGTCAAGTCCTCAATAAGCAAGTCGTTGACCTCAGATGGCAAGTTCTCGACACCAGTCAACAAGTCCTTAGCAAAAAAAAAACTGCATTCGTAATGACGACAGTTCAAAAATCCACTTTCGGAGATTTAGATAAGTCAAGCCACTCAAAAACACCGGCAACAGTTGAAGACAAGTCCAGGCTTACTATCACACAAAAGTTCCAGATTGAAGTCGCACTAAAAAAAAATTAAATCTTGTTCTAATCAACAAGAATGCAATGGCCCAGTACGCGGACCACTGCCAAAAACCACCTTCAATAGGCATGATTCTTTCAAAGATGACTTAAAAATTCTTACGAATATCATCTTTTATCACAACCAACTTCAATGACTCCAATATCTTGAACCTCCATCTGTGTAACTGTACCAGGAACTCGAGGCCAGCAATCGCCAAAAATGACTTGAATTCTTGAATAAATGTCATTTTTCATCACAAGCATCAAAACTTTATTGGCTGACACAAAAATCTTTAACCTCCTTCAGCAAAAATGCACCAGGCATCAGGAAGGCCAGCATCTCCATCAGGTAAGGAGAAGTAAGAAGTGTATGCCATGAAGCCAGAAAATTTTTAAATTTAATTTTACCTCAAATTTACAAAAAAATTTCTAAGTTGCAAAAATTTTTTTTATATATCTATCAAGTTTTCTTTAATTTAAATAAAATTCTTTAAAAAATTTTCAAAAATTACATTAGATTAACAAAAAAAATTTTAAGGTAACAGAAATCAGCTAAATTTTTCACCTAAGTTCATAAAAATTTTTATAAAAACTCAAAAAAATTACTATATCATTTTAAAAATATTTGTTATATTTGAATAAAGCTTATGCAATTTATCCAAAAACCAAATAAAAGTAATTTTTAACTATGAAATTTAATTAAAAACTGAATAAAATATAATAAATTAACTGCCCCCCCATCGCAAAGCATCGCTAAATGCCGATGGAAGCAGAGTTTACTACGATATCGCCGAAACATTAAGGGTTAAAAAAATGGCAAATACAAACATAAACTAAAGTTTAAGAAACAAATATCTATTAAAAATTTATTTATAAAATGAAAGAAAAACGCTAGATTTAAACTACATTTAACTATTACAAATTAATTTCTATTTTTAAAAAAATTTATAACTCATTAATATATTAAATTAAAGAAAATCAGGTTAGGGACGGGTCCATAACCTTGACGGATTTAAATTTTGAATATTAAAGATTAGCAGAGATTAAAATTAATTAGCACAATGGAAGCTTTTGCTTTTAGTTGCTAAACCTGTAAAAAGTTAAAGTCTAGAAAATTAAATAACTAAAATACTGTATGTTGATGAAATAAATACAAATAAGTTAAAAACAAACTTTTATTTAAAAGAAAATAAAGATAAAAGCAATATAATTAACAAAAGCATTTATATCTATTAAACAATTAAAACGGAAAACTAAATATAAACAGACTTCATGGCAAAACAACTGTGAAGTAATGAGCTGACGATCCGAAGCATATTTTAGCTTATCTATCCACTAACACGGTAAGGACATTCCTGGAGAAACTTCATTTAAAATAAACATCACTATCGTCACAATTCATTCCTCAAAAACGATAGCCGGTCTCAAAAATAAACAGAGACGAAGCAGGTGGCTGACTTAAGTCCAGCATTAAAAACCACTTCCTAACAGCTGCCAGCTATCTTGAACATCGGGAGAAGAAGGTGACGAAATACTGCAAAGGCGGTCTCTTAAATAAGTTGGGTTGATAAAACAATTAACAAAAACTGAAGAACGGCACACTGACAGGCACGTAAATAAAACAGAACTATAAACCTAAACATAACTATTAAACAGAAGAGCAACGAACGTAATCATTTATACTGAAACATTAAGACAAGGATCTAAGCTATTGTCAAAGTATTTATACTAGAAGGGAAACAAAGAGAAACTCATTACGCATGCAAAAGGGCAGGTGAAGCGATGGTCAAATGGGAAACCATCATGACGAAACGTCATACCGAAAATGGGCGGTAGACAAATGACGTCATTTTGTGACGGTCAAGAAACACGTCATTACAGCTTCCGATTGCATACGAGGACGACGGGAAAACAATGAAAAATAAACCGGGAGGTTTGAAGTTAAAGTGTTGGAAATAAATTAAGGTAAGTTAAATAACTATTGTTTATATGAATGAGAACTTTAATAAAGAGAGATTAATAAAGTTAACCAGATTTAATAAAAGGAAACTTGTTGAATGAAAGGGGTAAAAATGGTATTTTAATAGAAGATAAATAATAGACTGTAAAAGTTATAATAAATGAATAAAATATGTAAAATAGGATGGATGTAATTAGGTTAATGTAAATAAAGATAGATTGACTATATAAATGGAGATATGGCCGGAAAGTGGCAAGAACAGGGTGTGACAAATTTCTTGTCAAAATTTAAAAATTGCACAGCTGAAAAAGGCTATACTAGAAGTGGACGGGGTATGAAGAAAATTTTGTTAAAGGAATTTTGAGTTCTGTAATTGAAGATAAGAAAAAGAGAGAAACGAGGGAAGAACAAATACATCAGGAAGAGCACAGACGTCAAAAAGAGAGGAAAGAAAAAAAATGACATGAAGAGAGGGAAGAAAAAATATCTTAAGAAGAAAGGGAGGAGATAATAGGTAAGGAAGCTCATGACATGAACTAGAATTAAAGAAACTAGAGCAAAGAACTTCTGAATAGAACAGTGGGTAAAAAAAAAAGGTTGATCTTAGACCAAGATACAGTTGGCACAAATTAATCTGAAATTCGATTAAAAATCTGATGAGATGGGTCTATTTTTGATCAATTTTTGAGCGAAGAACAGAGATGGCTAAAGTTTCAAATTGAGTTGCGTATTTGTTAGTTGTTTTGCACACAGAGTTATAAACCTGTTAGTCAGGGAATCATTCAAAGATGCAATTATTTATGATTTTGTTAAAAGTCTTATATTAGAAAAATGTAAATTGAATAGCAAAAAATTAAAACAATGTTTTTATCGTCATCATAAAATGCCAGACAAATCTTGGAGAAATTATGAGCAGGAACTCATTAGTTATTTTACTACCTGGGTTACAGAATTAGCTGTTAACAATTTTGATCAACTTAAAGTTCTAATTATTACAGAACAGTTAATGTTTTGCATGCCTGCGGAAACAAAGGAACCTTTTCTAGGTAACTGGTTAAAGTTTGTGACTCTTTTAGATTTGGCTAAAAAATTAGATGACTATGAAAGTATCAAAGAAAGTTTTAAAAAGAAAGAACTTCTGAAAAAGATGTCTAATTTTTAACCCCCATTTAAAAATTCAAATAACTTTGTCTCCAAGAAAAAAGGAAAGCATAATAAGTCAAAATTGAAAATTAAATCAGAATTATTTTCCGGAAACCATAAAGAAAATTTGTTAGGATGAAAATGTTATGTTGTTACGAGCATCATCTTTGTCCTCAATGTGATAAACTTAAGAAATTCACAGAAATGATTTCTCATATTGAGGTTGCAGTTGGATAAGATTCTTCAATAACACCTAACCTTAATGTAGGGAAAGTGAGTGGCATACAAGTGGACGTTTTGAGAGATACAGGTGCGATAACAGATTTGGTTACACAAAAGTATGTCAAATCACATATGTATCTGAATGAAAAGATGTGGTTTTGGGCACTCTTACACGATGGTTTATTCTGTTTACCTCTCGTAAAAATTGAATTAGACTGTGAAATGGGACATGTTATAACTAAAACTGCTGTCTCTAAAAGCTGTAGATATTAGAAAGATATTTGTCAAAAAATAAAACAGCTGCTTTATTCAAACATTGTAAAAAAGAAAAGGCAATGAAAGAGCATATAATTAATGCTGTTCAAACCAGAACTCAGAAGAAAAATCTGGAACCAGAGGTTTCCTTTAAAGAGCCTGTATGCATGAAATTTCTGATAAAACTTTAGCAAAGAATCATTATATAGAAAATGAAAACAAAAAATGAATGTGAAAAAAAAAATAAATAAAAACAAAGATAAATCTGAAGAAAAGAAATTGGAAAATGAAAAAATTCTCCTAAGACTTTTTCTGAAGAATAAAAGAAGTGCAAAGAGCTAAAACCTTTTACTGAAGAATCTAAAAGGAAAAATACTGAAGATAGAAAATTTATTTCGGAGAAAGATATGATTTTTATAAAAAAGATTTGAATGGTACTGAAAGAAAATTATTAGTTGTCCCGGAAAAAATTCATGAACCATTAAAATTTTTTTATCATGAAACTGTTGCAACCCATTTGGGTGTAGCTAAAACTAAAGATGCTTTGTTCAGTACCTTTTATTGGCCGAATTGCTTTAAAGATATTGAAGATTACATTAGAACTTGTGACTACTGTCAACAGGTTGGAAAGCCTCAAGATAAAAAGAAAACAGCTTTATAGATTGTTCCAGTTATTTCAAAAATATTTACAAAGCTAAATATTGATGCTTGTGGACCTGCCAGTACATTAAGTAACAAATACATAAAAACTGTAATTTCTTTATCTTCAAAATATGCTGATGCTGTTCTTACACTTAATTTGTATTCTATGACAGTTTTTGATGCTTTGTTACAATTTTTCAGTAGACTTGTATTTCCTCGTATACCACAAACTGACAAACGATAGTCATTCATAAGTGTACTTACAAACGGAATTTTTAGAGAAATTTTGGGTTAGTGTTGTGCGAGGTTCTGTTTATCATCCACAAAGTAACCCAGTTGAAAAAATGTACAGGACTTTGAAACAGATACTGATTTCCTTGTATACCACAAACTGACAAACGATAGTCATTCACGAGTGTACTTACAAACTCATACACTCAAACACTCATACACTCAAATTCGTTACACAGTACTTTGTTTAGAATCTGGAGCTGACTGGGAAAAAGTACTTCTTCCTGTCCTTTTCGCATTAAGAACTGTAATTCACACAAGTACTTTGTTCAGTCCAGCAGAATTTGTCCATGACCAAACCTTAAGAACTCTTATGATGTTACTCTATGAAAATTTGACGTAGCAAGAGATAGAAGAAGATAGTGTGATATCCTGTGTATTTGACTTAATGAATAGAATGAAGAAATGCCAAGAGCTTGTTACAGAAAATATGGAAAAAGAAAAATATTGGTATGATATCAAATTTTTATCATACAAATTTGATATCATACCAATAGTGTTCTAGTGCTGTGCTCTGCAGAAACAGTGGAGCACAGCACTAAAAATTAGGTACTACAAATTACTATTCAAACACTTTAAAAAAGAAAATGTTAAAACTTGTTTTATCTCTTTAGATATCAGGTAACCAAGAAAGTTTATACGGTTTTCATCAGACATAAAAAATGACCCACAAAAGTCTCAAACACTTATTTTATTCTTTGAAATAATCACCATTGGCTTCAATTACGCGTTCCCAACGAGTTACAAGCTTATAAATACTCTTTTTGAAAAAATCTTTTGGTTTAGAGTCCAGAAAGCAAAAGTATTGCAGGTATATCCATCACAAGGAATAAAAAATAATTATTTTATAATTTAGAGATTACATATGTTGGGATTCAAATTAAAGCATAATTCCGATATTGAAATTGGGATTTTCTTTCTCAGTACTTTTCTGTATGAAGATGACATATTTTGTTCACTACATTAAAAGTTTAGTTCTAAAAATTAAAAGAAAATGCTTATTAAGATATCAAAATTAATATTTTTTAAAAATAAATCAAATTCTCATAAACAAATAATGTACTTTAATGTACATAAAAGGTACAATAAAAAGAAATTAAATTGCAGCCTCTAAATCATTTGGCAATGTAAAATATTTACACTGTAATTACATATGTACAATTAAGTTCTGCACAAATAATTCAGATAAATATACTGTAAAATTATGATGAATCTTCAGATGATGATAATGAATTAAACACCTGAAAGAAAAAAAAATAATGAGGATTATCTTAAGGAAAAATACATACTAATATTTTTAAGAAGAAAAATTTTAATGAAATAATAAATGAACTTGATGAATATTGATCAATTTAATCATCTCAAGCATAATTTTTTTTTTTTTTTTTTTTTTAAATGAATGAAAAACACATTTTAGACTTAAAATGAAATGCGATTTATATGAACTTGAAATGGAAAAAATAATATTGGATTTTTAAAAATCTTGCATTTTTAAAAAAATTGTAAAATAAATCTCATATGAGATTTACAAACTATAAAAAATTATTATCATTAGTTATAAATTTTGTAATAATTTAAAATTTATATTTATCTTTTATAAATTTACATTAATACAAATCTACTTGTTTTTCAGTGATAACACTTTGAAATCAGCATATTATGTGTGTGTGGCCATTAAAGTTTACAACAACATTTTGCATTAATAAGTTCATACGTAGATATAGATAGCAATTTTACAATATCAAAGTTTGTAAATAATATTTTAATGGATTTTTTTTACATTTAAAAAATCTGATGGTACCATATTATTTACAAATGTCATTTCTTGCTTAGAGTAACATGGTTTTATCATTAAAGAACAATATTTTTCTTTATTTGTGTAATATTTTATAACTTAACAAAGGGACATCAATGGGTAGTAAAATACTTATTACTAACTATATCTTAATAAAATAATGGGAAATTGCTAGGCGCTTCCAATTGTTCATACTAATTAATAGCATCTTAACAAAATTAATGAACTTACATAATTTGAATATATTATTCAACTGAACATAAACTATCTTAAATATTTTATTATGTTAAATATGAGCTCAATTGCTTTCTCTTTTTCGTGCACTATTTTAATTGGGAGGGGGGGGGGGGAGAGAAAATTAAGACACAAAACTAGTGGTTATGTTGAAATTAAATAAAAAATTTCATGTTACAGTCTGATATATATATATTGGCTCAAAATATAAGACTTAATATCTGTAGGAAAAGAAAAACTTCTTAAAACAACAAAATAACTTTTATATTACTTTTTAAGTCCTAATTTTGAAATGTTTCAGAAGCCATGCTTTAGTATATTACAGTTAGGCTAACTTCTCACACACATATTTTGAAAATACAACAGAAGTTTTGTGTTTTCAATGGTAAAAAAGTGTTATGTGTCGTGTCTCCCCCCTCCCTCTTGGAGCCACAGAAGTCCCTCCTGGAGTAAAGTGTCTGAATTCAACACTGTCTTCCGGTGTACCAAGTATATTAAAAAATTGACATTTTTAAGAAAATGTGCAAAAAAAGTTTAAATTTTCAAATATTGCTTACAAATTTTGCAAAATGTGTAGTTAATAAAGAATAAACTTATAAAGAATACTAATTTTACAATAATAGATGAAGTATAAGTTTAAAATAAAAGCACTTTATCATATAAATTATAAAAACTGAACTTACATAGAAAATTTATTACTTCTTTTATTTTGTAGATTTACATATTTCTGTTAGTAATAATTTTTTATGTTAAAATGTTTGATATGATGTTATTCTATTCAATATCAAACCTTATCTCTTTTCTTATCCAGATGCAATTTCCGATGCATTACACACAAGTTGATAAATCTTTCAAAAGCATAGGTATGGCATGGATATTTTTACCATTCCTCAGTTTTTTAGCTCATAAGCTGTATTAGCCTGAGAGCTTATGTGCCCGCCCGTTCTGTATGTATGTACGTACGTACGTAACGCGATAACTCATGATAAAAAATAACCGATCCATTTGAAATTTCGTATATAGGTATATCCTGATAAGGTGCTTCCCTGATTAGTTTTTGAAGTTCATTCGATATGTATAAGAGGGAGGACGGGGGGCTCATCCCCTCCCTTTGATTGATATAAATGGGTTTTTCATGCAGAATTAAGTTTTCGTTCAAAATTTAGATAGAGGATCATTCTGATGAGGCGATTCCATGACTGTTATTAGGTGTTCATTGAATAAGTATAAACAGGGGGAATGACGGTTCTAATGCCCCTCCCCTTAATTTATATAAATGGGTTTTTCAAGCAGAATTGTCAGATTTTGTTTAATTCTCTGTATAGTTTTGGAAGTTAAATGGTTAAGTATAAAAGAGGGGGATAACTCCTCTTAAATTATATAAATGCTAAATGGGTTTTTATTAAGAATTATCCGATTTGCTCTGAATTTTGGATATAAATTTTTTATATGATAAAGCATGTCCTTGATAGTTTAGGAGGTTCAATGATTAAGTATAAAGAAGGGGAAAGGGGAGAACTGTTTCCCCTTCTTAATTTTTTTTTCCGAATGGAATTAACCCTTGAAAATATAAGGCTGTAATGTACAATTAGTATGCATAGCCTGTGAGCTCAATGCTTTCAGTTTAACTGGGCAATATTCTTTTTATTTAAGTTTTTACTTGTGTTGCAGACTGCAGAAAAAAGTTCTGCTGCTGGGTTTGTTATTTATTTTCAAGCATCATTTAGATAATCATTTATTTATAACTTCATTAGAAATGAATCTTCTCTATTTTCATTTAGTCCAGTTTAAATTGCACAGCAAGCTATGAATAAAAAGCAAACAAACTTTTATTTATGTTCAAAATTTTTAATTACATAGAAATATTTTATCAAGTTTCATAGTCAAATTATCGGACTATCAAATGTTAAGCCAGTTAATTGTAAGTGATGAAACTTTTATTTGATTTGCTGCTATTTGGTTTTATTTATTTTTGAGAATTGTAATTGCTTGTTACATCCTGTATGCCATGCCAGCTATTTGAACTTAAATGATTATTATCTAATTTAACTTAAGTTTGTTACATTTTAAATCTGTTTGGCCATTTTTAAGTTACAGTATTTACATTTATATTGTTTTAAGTATGTATATAATTTATTTTAGTAAACGTTAATTTTTCATGTAAATCAAAACTGTTTCTTCATTATCTTACTACCTACACTTTGTCACAATATCATCCAAACTTTTTTTTTAGCTCCACTACGTTGCTCAATTTTAGTTGTTTTAGACCGGTTCCGGTTCATGAACTGATCAATGGAAATTTCTGTTCTATTTCGTGATCATTTGACGAAAATAGTGATTTTTTCGTGATTGCTTAAACAATTTGTGGGGTTTTTCAGGTTTTTTTCCCACAAACATTCAGCGAAAATCACAGTTTTGTTTTGTGATCATTTGACAAAAATCATGATTTTATTTTGCAATTATTTGAGGAAGATTGCTTGTTGATTTCACGATCATTTGACAAAGATAGCGGTTTTATTTCAGGATCATCTGAGGAAAATTGAGATTTTCTTTTGGGATTATTTGGCAGAAAATTGTAGTTTTATTTTGTTATTGCTTGGCGAAGATAGTTTTTTATTTCACAATCATTTGAGGAAGATCGCTTTTGGGTTTTGGTATCATTTGAAAAAGATTGCAGTTAATTTAGGGATCATTTGACAAAAATCACCAATTACTTTCGGGATCGTTTAACAAAAATTGCAGTTTTATTCTGTGATCATCTGTTGAAAATTAAGACTTGATTTCGCAACTGTTTAATGAAAATATTCTTTTTATCTGTGATCAATTAATAAAAATGCAGTTTTGCTCATGATCCTTTGAAAAAAATAGCAGATTCTTAAAAATTAAAAAATGCAGAAATTCGCCATTGTGAAAAAATGGTCTCTTTGTATATAAGGATAGCTCAAGAATTTTGAGATTTTTTTTTCTACAACCCACTGACGAATTTCTATACTGGCTTTTACAAGATCGACTGGAAAATTTTATGTGTTTCTGTAACCGATTGACAGATTGTTATTTCCCTCTTGAAAATGACAAAATTGTGACATCTCTTTTATGCTATGAATGATGAAGTTTGTGATTTTTACTCTCATGAATGATTATTAAATTTTATCTTTTTTTCTATAAAATGACCAAATTCTTTATTTATTTATTTTTTTAATTATTATTATTATTATTATTATTATTATTATTATTTTGAATGATTGATGGAAAAATTTTGAGATTCTTGCCAAAGAACAATTGACGAATTTCGTAATTTTTTATCCTATGATAAAATGACAAAATTTACAATTTTCCCCATATGAATGAGATACAAACTTTTTAGATTTTTTTTTCCAGGACTAACTAAGTTTTGTGATAGTTTCTGCAGAATTCCATGGTTTATTTGATTGACAGATTGACATAATCCACTACTCTTACGTTGATTTTTCAACTGAAAAATTTTGTGATTTTTACCTGCAAACGACTAACAAATTTGAGATATTTTTCATGCGACAGATTGACAAATTTTTCCTGCAATCAAATGATGAAAGTTAGGATTTTTTTTCTGCAATCGAGGGATAATTAGTAGAGATCGGTAGTAAAGGAATAACTGAACAATATATATATATATATATATATATATATATATATATATATATATATATATATATATATATATATATATATATATATATATATGTAACGTCTTCAGGTGTGTTATAGTCGTGGCATGAGAAGTTGACTCAGGAGCCTCTGGTTAGTTCGGAACTCTTTTTATTGGGCCGCTCTTCGTACAGAGGGAATCGCGAGTCCGGTCGGAGGTCGCCAGAGCCGTTTACGTGTATTATGGAGGTTTACATTGCCGTAGTTTCTTCAGGCATCTCAAAACTGCAAAGTCTCTCCTTTTTTCGTGCGTGTTCTTGCTAATATGTTAGGGATTGTCATATTTTCCAGCAGACGGCACAGTTGTGAATTAGGGAGGAACATTTAATTTAATTGGTTCGTTAGATTTTGATTGATATGTGGTCAGAGCCCGCACAATTCCCGGGTCGGTGACGTATAAAGCCCTAGCCACAAATGGATGCAAAAAGCCCTTAGATCATCAATTTTAATCTTAAGGAGCGTCCAAAAATGATCTCTGAAAGTAATAAAAGTTAGGCTGGGAAAGAAAGTTACCAGGGGCAAAATAGCTTCAGAATTAAAGTTAAAATATTAATTAGAACTTTAAACTTTTAAATTAAAGTTTTAAAAAAGGGGTTAGTTTTTATCCTTTCATTCATATATATATATATATATATAAACTAAAAGAGACAAATGGAAAAAAAAAGCTAGAAATAGTGAGTTTAGTGACACTCTTCAAGGCATGATTGCTTGAAACATTGCAAAATAAATGGTATAACTTCATGCCGCAGCATTTGAAATGGAAACATATATAATTATATATTAGATGTTTTGATTTTTAAACAGAGAAAATAGAAGAGTTTTTGTTTCCATAAGGTTTCTAGAAATTACTTTCTTTCAAACTCTGATTAATCTTTTATCTTGATTGGATGTGATTCTTAATCTGAGTAGTCTAATAATTAATTTAAAATCAGAATTAATGTCACAACCACATATATTACATGAAACTTACCAAATGGATTTTGATTTAATGTCCAACCATTATCCAGAAGAACAAGTTATTTGAAATACATCTGACCCAAGCCATTCTGGTTAAATGGTTTTGTACTGTATTCAATCAGTTGTTAGCTCTTCTGACAAAATGTTTGATGAAAAATACAGGATCAAACATGTTCTATACATTTCTGAAGTTCCAGAAGAGTTCGTCAAGTAAGTCACTCAGACATATTCAACAAAATTTCTAAAATCATCAATCTAAAGATATTTGACAAGTCTAAAATTTAAAGTGTCCACTGACTTTCTGCCATATAATCTATATTACTGAACAACATGAAAATCTAATTTAAATATTAAATGCAAGCGTTATTGTTTGAAATGTGCAGATAGGAAGGAATGTATAAATATTAATTAATGCAAAAAGGTGTAAATTCTTACGTTTAAAAGATTTCTTTGGGGAATAGGAGGGTAGTCACTTTCAGTGGGAGAATCATCAAACAATCTGACACGTGGACTTTTCAGAAGCTTTGGACTATTGCCACCAGGAGATAATCTGAAATAAAATATAATTATGGAATGTTGCAATAAGTGAACAACTATCATTAAATGCTGTTTTAATATGTTTTAGCATTGGGGGGGAAAAACACAAATAACAAAGGGAAAAACCACAAATTAAGAAATATTGAGAATTTTCCAGTGTAACAACACTGGGAACAAATTAGAAAAATCTAGGTTTTTGCATGACTCCACCCCAACTTTTAAAAAATACATATTTCTGAACCTTCAAATCCAAATTTTTATGAATTTTTATCTTTTTTTTTTGTTGTTGTTGTGTGTGCATGAAATGTAGCATTCTGTGATATCAGAGTATCAGAGATTTATCAGATTTGTTTCATCTGAAACCAGTAAAATAAAAACTATGTTGAAATATATATAGTTTTATGGTTTTTGATGGACAATTTTTTGAAATTATGTATTTTCAACAACATACTTTCATATATGTGTATATATATATATATATACCCTGCATATACTTGTGTATAAAGTAAGGAATTTTAGACAAAATTTGGGAATTAAAAATGGGGGGAGGGGGCAATCATTGACATCCTATTAAATTCTAAACAAGTTGGAATTTGCACGTGAAGCATAGCAAATGAGATGCATTTGTACTATAACAAAGTTTTAAAAATATTCAGATCCTGCTGTTACATTATACAGTACTTCGAACACTAAAGCAGTCTAAATCTTTTGTGTGTTCCTGTATATATACAGGAAGTAACTTGTATTAAGCTTCAGCAGCGTATATAAATTTCATAAAAAGTGAAATAGTTTAATACAATTAAAACACGCCCCAAACAATGGTTTCCCATATATCATCATGTATAGTGAAATACTTTTGTGCGGCCCTGTAAATTAATGATAAATTGTACAGAATGTATATTTTAATACGTACTTAGTAGATTCATGTCAATTCTATTATATTAAAAAAAGTGTAACATGATTAAAATGTACTTGAAACTATATTTCCTGTTGACCGTAATATAATGGAATACTTTTGATTGTCCCTGTAATAAAACTATACAGGTGATTGTCATAAAATTTGAAATGACTTGACACAATTATGCAACGATAATGTATTTTAAATCTCAGATGATTTGGTTTGAATAGTATTTGCTCTGTTATATGCGGAGTACCTAAAAATATTCAGATGTTAGTGTAATAGTATATAGTATTTCGGATACAGTACAGTAGCCGGAATTTTTTGTTTGTCCATGTAAATACTATCTGCTTTCTTTCATACAGGAAGTAACTTGTAGTAATCCTCATAAACGTATATCAATTTCATAAAATGTTAAATAGTTTAATACAATTAAAATGCACACCAAACAATGTTCTCCCTATGCTATTATGTAGTGAAATTCTACTGAGGGGCCCTGTAAATTATTAACAAATATTCTCTGTATCACAAATTATACCAAATATATATTATAGTATACTCTTCACAGATACATATCAGTTTTATTATGTTCAAAGAGTGAAACAGAATTAAAATGCACTTGAAACTTTTTTTCCCATTGGCCGTAATGTATCAGAATACTTTTGATTGTCCCTGCAATTGAACTATGCATCTTATTTTCATAAAATTTGAAATGGCTCGACAAAATTATGTAATATTTTTATATTTTAAATTTCAAATGATTCAGTTTAATAGTTTTTGCTCTGTTACATACGCACAGACGGATAAACTGAATGACAACTATAGGTGCTACATATTTACATAATTAGGAATGCACCTAAAAAGGATATGCTTATTACTGTGCATATGAATCACAGAACAGCACTGAAAATAGCAATTTTAGTAGCCTACAGTTAAAAAACAGTAGCCAAAACAGCAGCATTTGTTCAAAAACAGTAGCCAAATTAGTCACACATTTACTTTAGAAAAAGAAGAAAAAAATGTATCTATAATAACCAAAAGAACTTTATTAATGTCCACACCTTATTTCAGAGTTAATGCTTCTGCTAAAATTACTGATTAAAGAGTACAGTAATTTCTTCAAATCAGAAAGCAAGTTATCTAGAAAATAAGGCCCCAGTATTTCAGTTAAGAAATAAGTAAGCTTAATTCTTCTGTGATAGAAATTATCATGTACTTCACTCATTTCATGATATTCACATTTTTTTTCCACAATAGTAAATTACGTTTTGCTATCATGATTCTTTTTTCAAATTTGCCTATTTTACAGTGAACTTTTGACAAAAATCGCATTTTGTACCGAGTTTTGCATTCTTCACTACAATCCTTTGACAAAATTTGTTTTCTTTTAGCAATATTTTGATGAAATTTGAGTTCTCTGACTGATCTTTCTCTGAAATTTCAATTTTCTTCTGGCGATCTTTTGACAAAATTTGTGATTTCTCTTGGAAATTTTTTTTTTAATGAAAATCACATTTCCTTTGTGTGATATTTTAACGAAATTCATGTTTTTATCATAATCCTTTGATGAAATTGATTTTTTCACACAACATATTGGTAGAATTCACGATATCTTTTCGTGACCAATTAACAAAATTCACAACTTGTTTCCATAACACAAAATTTGCAATATTTTTTCCTCAGATAATTTATCAAAATTCATGATTTTTTTCATGAACTTTTTACAAAATTAAAGATTTTATTCAGTGGCCAATTAAAGATAATTTACTATTTGTTTCTGAAATCTTTGACAAAATACCTGATGTTTTTCTATGTCGTTTGAAGAATCTTTTATTTTCCGTAACTAATTCACGAATTTTTATTCACTGATCATTTCACTGACTGAATTTTTGTTTAGGGAAATTCCATAAATGAATGAAATTTACTTTTCTGTGTGAAAAAATTGTGCGATTCTGCACTCTATTTCAAACCCAGACCCTTAAATACCACCCCTCTACACACACACACTTAAACTCTTGAAAGGCATCAATTTTCTAAGGAAGGAAATTCCTGATATTTACAGAAACATGATTCATTCATGGTTAATATCTATTAAGAAGGTTTTATTTTAAGTTTGTTTTGTAACTCCCCCTCCCCTTTTCTTTTGTACCTAAGCATTATTTAAAGTTCGGACAGTTGATTGATTTTTTAAAACTTTCAGAACCAAATTCTTTAAAATTTCAGAACAGAATCCCTCCTAAAAAATATGGTACGCAACAAAAAAAAAAGTTTTTTTTTTTTTCTTTTTTTTTTCTTTTTTTTTTTTTTTTTTTGGGGGGGGGGTGTGTGTGTGTGTAAGGGGTTATAGTTTATTATCGTAGTTGATTATAGGTAAGACCTATTTTTGTAGCAGTTGCCAGATTTGTAAATCTGTTTTCCAATGTTAGGCTCGGAATCAGTATTTTGTTTTAAATTGATTTAAAGCCAATAAATCTTTTTTTCTGATGTTAGCTTTAAATTGCAATTTAAGATAATGACTAAATCGCAATTTAAAACCTTGGCTAAATTGCATTTTCACATTAACTTAAATTGATTTCAGATCAATGGTTAAATCAGATTTCTGATGTTTTTCAATCGATTTAAGGCCCAGGCATTATTTGTTAATGCACTTAATCTTAGCAATTTCTTGTCATAGTATCATTTATTTTTGTAATTTAAACCCTATCATCAATACATTTTATTTGTAGTTATAATTTTTAATTAAGACATTTAATTTTATTTATTTTATTTATTATTTATAAAGGACAAGTGTTATCACACAAATGGGTATTTTTCAAATAAAATAAGACAAATGCTATTGTTTGGTTTTTCAAACATCCCCTGAGACTCAAGTAGTTAATATATAAGGCTAATTTTGACTCTTTTTGATTAGTTTTCTTACTACAGTATAGATGTTTAAAAAAAAATGATTTTTTTTAAAGTTTTTTTTTAAAATTTAATTTAGATTTATTTTATTTAAATCTGATTTTTATGAATTTTTTTCCCAGCATTAAAATATTAAATAGATAAGTTTTAGATTTCCAAAACAATTAAACTTCTAATTGCTAACATAATCTATGTTTTTACATTTTAATTAATAAAGTTTAATTAGTAATTCCAGAAATTATAAAAACTGAAAATTAATAATTTCATTAGTTAGTAGAGTTTCAAAAAAGGGTACTTATTTCATAAGGTAGTAACTAATGTTTAGCAACAACAAGAAAAAAAGTTATATAGTTTTTTAATATTATTAATAAAAAAAAATCATTAATTTTCAGTTTAATTCTTTCATAAATTACAAATTGAAAAATACATAAAAATAAATAACATGTTTTAATCATGTTCTGTTTTTTCTTAAGAAGAAAACTTCAATCACTTTTTTTTATGACTTTGGATGCACATATTTAGAAATACAGCAGCATGAAAATGGTTTTATATATATATAATAATAATAATAAAAAATCTCTGGTTACAATTATAGGTAACTTTTACTACTTTATTATATTATTACTAGGGGGGCGCCGCCCCCCTGCTCGCTATGCTCGCCAACCCCCCGCGTAATCGCTTCGCGATTCCAAATTATTGGCTACCCCTGCTTGCTGCGCTCGCCAATACCCCATGGTATGAATAAGCAGTTGCAGAACTTTCAACTGATGTGTCACACAACTGGTGTTGTAAAGAAATTAAAAATGTGCCCCGCTGGGGGGCAGAGTGGGAGGCGACACAAAAGACATCCATAATATGAATTAGCAGCTGCAGACCTCTCAAATGATATGTCACATGACTGGTGTTGTAAAAAATTGAAAATGTGCCCTCCTGGGGGCAGAGTGGGGGTGACACACAAGACATCCATAAAATGAATAAACAGTTGCAGACCTTTCAAATGATGTGTCACACAACTGGTGTTGTAAAGAAATTAAAAATGTGACCCCCTCCCCCTGGGAAGAGCAAAGTGTGGGGGTGACACACAAAACATCCATAATATGAATAAACAGTTGCAGACCTTTCAAATCTTGTGTAACACGACTGGTGTTGTAAAGAAATTAAAAATGTGTTCCCCCTGGGGAGTAGAATGGGGGATAACACACAAGACATCCATTATATGAATAAGCAGTTGCAAACCTCTCAAATGATGTATCAAACGACTGGTGTTGTAAAGAAATTAAAAATTTGGCGAAATATTACAGTTATCGCCAAGTTTGCGTCACTTTTGACAACTAATTTTGGTCACCAAATTTGGCGATGTATTGCCAAGTTGGCGACAAACTTGGCGATTGTTGGCGATGGTAACCTTTCCTCTCTTTATGATAACCCATACGGCGATGCATAGACGGAGCCCTTTCCTGATTGGTCTATTTGGCTCATGGAAGGAGTGGACAACCTGGATTCGTTAGTTCCGGAAATCTTCCACATCAGCATCATTCCAGGAGTCATTCCTTTTAAGCCTAGTTTTTTTTTACTATAGAAGGATTATTATTTTAAGGTAGGGTGGATTTTGTTAATTTCAAAGGGAACAAGGTATGACATCCTTAACAAATGATCAAGAAGAAACAGTAATTAACAACAGAATTAATAAAAACTGCAAATAAGTAATTTCATTAGTAGCACAAATAACAAAACTAACAAATATTATTGGCAACTTGTTTTGCATTTGTACTAAGAAAAATAACTGTAAATCGCCTAAATCTTAACTTACACAATATAGATGTAAGCTAACAAAAAACAGAATGAGTTACAACTATCCATACATACATACAAAGTAAAATATATGAATAGCCAGTTATATCTGAAACCCTCAAAATTCAAATTATTGTATAGTAATATAATATTCAAAATATTGTAATGTAATATTACCCCTGAGTGGAGATATCATGCTTTGCTTATTATATTAATCTGTGCTTAGCATTTTTTATACCAATTTGTTCTTTTACTCTTATACATTCTTTTATAATAGCTTTGAGCAGATATTATCCTTCCAATATTCGTTAGCTCCTGTGTTTGGTATAAGTTTATTATTGCAAAAGTAGAATGAGAAAATAAGATTCTGCTTATTTATTATCTTACTTTGTAGAAATTTACTGTGCTTGCTATACTTATTTTATATAAAAGAATGGATAATTTATTTAAAGGAAATTGAAACATTGCAAATCATATTAAATTTAAATAGAGTGTTTTTATGCCTTTGCAAACTTTAAAATACTTAATGTTTTACATGATTCAAGAATTAAGTTTAGAAACAATTATTTAAAATTTGCTCTTTTTTACCAATTATTCATAAGGCAAAATGCTTATAATACCTTTCAAAATTATATTAATCTTAGATTTTAATACTTTTATATCATTTTAAACATATAGAAAACTTTAAATAAATGACTTTTTAATCATTTGGTTAAAATCCCAATTTAATAGCTGATTTAAATCATTGAAACCATACTGCAGCATATAGAAGTATATTTCATCAAAAATATAACTACATAAGAAAAGAACTCAAAAGATTATATTTTACAGAAAATGTGCAAACCCCTTTTTCTTAGAAGCTGGCAAGCAAGGTGAAGCAGACATATCATGCAGTTTTGGTTCCAAATAACGAAAGCCACAAGGAGTAGACATGCCAAAACGAGCAGGTCTGAAAACAAATATTTGCCATACTAAATACAGAATTTGATTAAAATGATAAAGCATGTAAAAAGGAGCAAGTTAACATAGCAGTTTAAAATAAGCAAATGTAACAGAAGAAAGACATATTAAAAGACATGCAAAAGAACATAAATATTTAAAAGAAAAAATACATATAAGCACTGAAAAAAAGACATTGAAATACACTCATTTATTTAAAATAAGTTGAGGAAACATTCTTAATATTGTAAGATTAAATCTAGAGCCATCCTTAGCGAAGGCAAGATAATAGAAAATAACAGTGATCAACAACATTTACAATTAGTATTACATAAGTATACCCTTAATAATAAGTACTGCGGTGCAGCAACGTGACAATGATACTATCAACGTTTGTAGATTGTCTATGGTACGTTTTTTCCACACTTCTTGCAATTTTTTGGAAATTTCGGCTGAGATGTTATATTTATAGTTCTGCACATGCTTGCCAACTTCTTATTAAAGATTTTATATAGGATTCATGTTGGGTATTTGGGATGGCCATTTCAAAAGCAAAATTTTTTTTTTGTGTAAAAACCATTGCTTGTCAAGCTTGCACACATTCTTTAAGTTGTTAACATGCGAAAACAGATTGTTACAACTTCAATTTTTCCTCTAATAAGGCAGCAAATAACCTTGCAAGATATCTTATGCATTGCATCATTCATCTTACCGCAGATTTCAGACCACACTTTTTGAAGAAAATACTCTCCACAGGATAATGTGTCCTGCACCATGCTTCTTTTTAGGAATAACATATGTTGAATCATATCTTTTATAGGTAGGTCATTGGACGTAGTGTCTGCCATCACTTCCAAAAAAGTTTGAAATTCCATTGATAGAAAAATAGTACTTTTGTCCAGTTTTCACTTGACCATACTTTGTATTCCTAGGAAAACACCACTCAGATACATTGATTTTTTTATGTATGAAAATTTTTCCACCACTGACTCTTCCATAAAGTTCTACATCAAATCAGTATCTTAACATGGTAGACCAACTTATTTCAGCAATATTTTTATTTCGTAAATCTCCGGACATTGTGATGGCATTTTTATGTGGGCCATCAACTGTTTATCTGCTGATAATTCTGACCTCAAGTATAGTCATTTTTCGAAGTCTCCCGAATCTCAAGAAATCAGGAAGATGGACATGGCCATCTTTACATTTTTTAAAAATATTGTTCACAGTCGCTTTTCCAATCGATAACTTTGCCGCAATATTGCGAGAAGATTGGCTATTTGTGAAAAACTAATCACTCATTTATGAACAATAATTGTTGAACTTATCATTTTTTAATTAAAACTATGCTATTCACATTGATTCATTCATAAACACGACCAAAATGCACTTTATTGATAGAAAAAAACTAAGGAATGATGAATGGCTGGAAACTTTTGCACACACAAATGTCGAATTCTGCCCCTTTGCATATATGTTTTCAGTATTCAATCAAAATGATCACGTGGCAGAGGCATTCACATACTCCTAATTTTTGATGCAATTGTGCTTCTTTTTCGCTGAAACCTTCTGGTAAATAAATCAAATAAACTAATTGGCCAGAAGCTTTATACCGCCACTGTATACTTAAAACATCAAAAGAAATAGCGTCTAAAGTATTTTTTAAAAAAAGAGAAAAAAATTAGAATAACTTAAAAAAAATCAAATATATAACAAATAAGTTCGGAATATTGATAGTTAAAGAAAAAACTAAAGAATTGTTTTAAAAATATATATAAAAAAATATTTTAATATTTTAGAACTATTAAAAATTTTTAATCATTACCTTGAAAATTCATAATTGTCATCCTCATTGCTTAAATAAGACAAACTGTGGAAAACAGAATCCTTTTTTTCTTCAATTGAATCATTAGTAGATATATTAAAGACTGGAGGAGGTTCTTTAAAAAATACATCTATGAAAATACAAAATTTTTGCATGAGAAATGGAAAACGTTTTGCAGCATTATTATAATACTTAGCTTGGGATTAAAAATTATGCATAAAGTTGGTGACTTTTAGATAGATTTTGTAAGAAATTCTACCAATTACAGTCGTTATCACATAAGATTTTTGAAAAATTTCTTCATTAACTTTCCATTATATGACCCCAGGAACTCAAAACCATCCTATCATATAACATCCCATATATCCACAACCCAACCACCAACCCAATATATATATATATATCTGTATGCATGTACTAAATTTTGTTCGCACGATAAAAATCGCATGTGTGAGTGTGTGTGGGGGAGGGGGGGATTCAAAAATTTGAATGCCCCTTAACATGGTTTTGACAAAACTAGCTTTTACAGTACAATGACAGGAAAAAGTAAACATTTTTTGTTTTAGCAGTTGTTAACAATAATATTAATAAAAATAATAATAATAAAAAAAAATAATTTGACGAATTTAAGAAAAATTTAATATTATACCACAATTTTTCTATAGCAAGACTTCCACATGAAAACAGAAAATAAAATAAATAGCATGATTTTTTTTTTTTAAAGCAAATATCGTTATATTGGAAATTTAACGGACAAAAAAAAGTGAATATGTAACGTCTTGTGAGTTTGTAAAAATGTATTGAAACATGATAAAAAGAACCACACTAAAGAAATATTGACATATTTTAATATTTTGAAGTTCTCTGATTTTGTTTTTGCCATCCTTATTAATATCATAAATGTGAAAGTGTGTCCGAAAAATTGGAATGAACTTGGCTTCAAAACGGATGGATTAATGTCTTTGAATCTTTGCATATGTATAGATTATAGGAGTGCAATGAACATAGGCTATTTTTTATTTATTTTATTCAAATATTTTCCTTAATAATTCAAAATTTAATTATTTTTCATACAAAATCAATAGGCATTTTTCAGATAAAATTTAACCATTTTCCTTTCCTGTTGCCAAGAAAATAAAAAATTGGAATAATAATTTTTCAGCGGCAATGAATTTTTAATAAAAAACTTCCACGCGAAAAACTATAATAAAATAATTTAAAAGAAAATAAATATGACGTCATGTTTGAAATAAAAATAAAAGGTATATTTTTTATAATTAACAAGGATATTTGTTTAGTTAATGGGAATTTTTGTGTAAAATATGGCGACATAAATTAAAAGTAAAAAGAATGAAAAAGAATTATATTTTTAATAAAATGGTTCACTTATGAAAATGTGACGTCATAGTTGAAATAAAACAGGTACTTTATAGCAGTCGTTAAAAATACAAGGGGTATGAATATCAGTAACTAATGGAGCGAGACAAATAATGACGTCATATTTAAAATGAATCAGAAATATTTTTTTCTTATATTAATTAATAAGTTATAAGTTACATACAAATAAATATTTTTATTCAAAACTCATAATTATCAATGGAAGAAATTTTTTGTGGGGAAAAGGCGGAAAATAAAACTACTGATTAATATATTTTTGGCTCGATTTTTTAACACTTTCGAACAAAGTTGAAAAGTTATTATGCTTTCGGTTTGTCTGTCTGTCTGGCTGCTTTCTAAATTTCGTAAATATACTCTGATTTCCATGAAATTTTTGGACGTTCTTAACGTTTACCTAGCACGAATACCTATTGAAATTAAAGTTTCTACCATGATTAGTTTACTTACAAGGATTGTCAAAAAATTTCCTTACATTACAGCATTATGGGGAAAATCGTTTTAATTAAATTTAACGATGTTACACCCTGTGAAACATATTCAAATTTACATGCATTTACAAAGTGCACTAAAATATGCATTTTGTAAAGTATGTAGTGAAAAGGAGACTTATTATTTAATTACGGGGTTACACAGAAGAATTCCATTGCATAAGAATAAAAAGAGGAACAGCTTCCGACATATTTTAATTATGGTAAACAATTTCATGTATAATCAAATTGATATACGTTGCTGAGGCTTTATGTGAATTATTTCATGCATAATACGAAGTGCATAGCATTTACAGGGACACACAAAAGATTTCAAATATTATATATTCTATTCGAAGTACTGTATATTATGGATGATGACTGTTGCATGGATGAAATGCATTTTGAATTATGATATGTGCTTTTAAGTTTTGCTAAATGCATGCATATTAAATGGAGAGTATAAATGGTAATAGTATAAATAGTTAAATTTAGTTATACAAGGTTACACAAAAGATTACAGAAAGGTTACTGAATATGAGCGTAATTTACTTAAAGGTGCTTTAAAAAAAAATATGCATTTTTATTTTGAGCTGCATTTAGTAAACTAAGAAATGTTTGTAGTATATATATAAAATGATATACAGGGTCCCGCAAAGAACTGGATACAAGGTTGTCTTCGTATGATAATTTCTGAATATGTAATTTAGGTAGTAATAAGAAATATTTTTGTTTGAACTAAATTTTTGAAAGATACTTTCGTGTATTAAAGGCACTTGGAAAACTACAGGGCTGAACAAAAGAATTCAAGAATGTTTCTATCTATTAGTATTAATCGCTGAAAGGAAAATTTTAACCAGCAAACAAATTAGCAAATAGGGATTATAAGTTTTTTACCATAAATTCGCGATAAAAAGTTAATTACATATGCTTTTCATTATCGAAATTTTTTGCTTGATTGATCAATTATTTCTTCTTTAAATGTTATGTGAACGAAGTCACGGGTAACTGCTAGTTTTATATTCCATACATATATGTGTATGCATTAGAATTTTCACAAAATCTTAGGTACCTAGAAGCTCATTCTTAATGATGAAACTGAAGTAATTAGCTTTTTATGTAAATAAAATATACATAAAGAATGAATAAATATGAAGTATAAAAATTTGCTTGCATAACTACTATTATTAATATTTATTTATTTTTTTTAATGAGAGGAGGAGAGGAAAACCTTTAATTATGTGTGCAAAATGCTGCAAAAAATCTTAGAGAAAACATACTGCAAAAATGATTATTTAAAAAAATAATTTTATAGTTTGAGTGAAAAAGACTGTA
Organism: Maratus speculifer; assembly: GCA_964019185.1. Classification (NCBI taxonomy): domain Eukaryota; kingdom Metazoa; phylum Arthropoda; class Arachnida; order Araneae; family Salticidae; genus Maratus; species Maratus speculifer. The sequence continues at coordinate 7,444,948 of OZ025294.1, read as the reverse complement.
ATGTTTAACTCAGATATTTTTACAGGGCAAGAATTTTTTTAATTGAGATTAATATTTTAATAAGACACTAAATTTAATAATTAGAAAAAATTCATTAACCAAATTACACAAATTTCTTTCACGTAAAATTTTCTGCTCTTTTCTTCCATTAAAAATGTGTAACATTGAAATTAAATAATTCATAGAAAACAATCTAAACAATACTTTTAACTAAACAACATATTTATGTAAATTCACCTTAAACACTATTTATGTTATTCACTCAAAGTCAATTTAGTTCATGGAGTGTGGTGCTACACCAATATTTAGCTCATATCTTGGCAGGTAGTACATATGCATTAGGAATATAAAGACTTGGAAAGGGCAGTTCAGGTAAGCAACTGTAACTATTTTTGACAAAGTAGGACTGTAAAAAGTCAGAATGATGTGCTTTGTAAAAAGCACTTGCACATTCCTAGGCATAATAGTACAAGATGCATCTATGATATTTTGGCCTTTTACATTTTGCATGCAAAAGTTCATCCTTGATTGAGAATTAAAAAAATCCAGTTCAGATATTACACCACGGCTTTTATTTAGAGTTTTATGTATCTGAACAGAAATGGAAAATGAGCCGATTGTAGAGAAATTTGTGATTATTTGCCTGAAGAAACCTCAACAAGTAAATCCCCAGATAGCAATTTTTTGAGCAAATGGCCACTCGTGAAAACATACTAAAAGGTTTTTTTCAATAAGAAAAGGTGATTTTTTTAAAATGAACTATCAGAGAGACTATCAGTAAGTTTAATTACAAAAAAGCGAGCGAGTGAGTGAGGAATTCTGTACAATTTGTTGCTTTCGCAGGAGAGAGAAATAGAAATAACTGAAGTATTTCCATCTATATTAGGGGAAAAAAAAAAAAAAAAAAAAAAAAAAAAAAAAATAGAATTTGGACCCCAAGCACACCATCTACTACGGAGCCTAAAAAGAAAACGTACATTTATGCACCAGTGCTAACCAAGACTCATACATTCACAAGTACATTTGCATAAGGATGTTGCATTGCAAATCTTATGAGGGCCATTGCAGCTGTGAGCTATCAATCAACTTGCCTGAGAAAACCATAAACATCCCTATGATTTCTTTCTATTCTATACATTATTCAAAGAATTTAGGAGTTGGGGGGGGGGGGATGGAGAGAAGAGAAGGGTTCAACAGGCAGTTAAAAGGGATTAAAAAATAGAAAGTGATCGTTTCAAAAAGTGCAAAGTTATCATTATATACAGCTTTCATCTTAACCCATTTATTGTTATAGATAGGTTCAATATCAGGGTTGCAACCCCCCCCTTTTTTTTTTATAAAAAAACCCAACCCAGATGGGTTTTTTTGGGGTTTTATTGGGTTTTTTATTTTTTTAAGAGATGAGGGCAGAGAAAGTTGCTTTTTCTTAAAAGTGTGTTTTTAATTAAAGAATTATCTTATAATACTTTTATTAATTAACTTAATATGCAAGTAGTTTTCATTGAAACTACCTAATCAGTGTAAAAGGCTGTAAAAAAAGTTTTTGCTTCTGTCATATGATATTATAGAATAACATATATCACATATTTAATAGTTACTTTAAGACATTACTTTTTATCGGTATTCTCCACTAAGAACACATTTTTTAAACAAATCTAATCTTTTATAATTTATCAATCAAAGGATGTTTGGTAATATTTTCAAGATACCTTTTGCTCACTCTATAGAGTAGTTTATTCTTCGAACATAATACAGAACTCTTACTAAAAATATTTTGAAAAATTATTTCAGTTACTATCTATATAAACAATTGTAATTATTTAATTTGAATATTTTGAAATGAAGTTATAATACAACTTATATAATATTCGACAAAATTATTTTTTATGAACAAACATCGATGGTCTAATATGTTATGGGAAATAACATTTAAGGAAAAAAACAAAACAAAGAAAACCTGATGTAAGCAGACAAAAAAAAAAAACCTGATATAAACAAACAAAAAAAACCCAAGTTTAAACAAACATATAAAAAAAAATATATATTATTATTATTTCAAGTCCCCCATCCTCCTTTTCATTTATTATTATTATTATTATTATTATTTTTTTTATACCAAACCTGGCCAAATATAAATAAGTGAAATTTGTATTCCATTGTGGAATTTTATATTGTTAAATCTTGCTATAAAAGATCTTGCCGTTTTTCATCTATGCAAAAATGTTATATATAGCTATGTATATTGATTTTGGCTCTTTTTTTTTTTTTTCAGAATATTAACAAGCTTTTAAAAGAATTAAGTAATTTTGACAATTTTACCTTTGTCATATTTGGCAGAACATTCATCTCTTTTGATAGGATAGTGTAACTCTTTTAAACATAAGGAAAAAACTAATATAAAAGCTGCTGAATATTAAATAATATCATAAATTGTAAAAAACCCAATAAAACCTGCATTAAAGTGGGTTTTATTGGGTTTTTTAGAGCGGGTTTTACCCAATAAAACCCATCTGGGTTTTTTTGGGCAGGTGGTTTTTTTTCAACCCTGTTCAATATACATTAAATTAATAGTACTAGACGGTTGCCCGCCCTCAGTAGCCCGAAGACTATCTGAATGCCAGTTCTCTCGGTGTTCTGGGGTTTCGTTTGCATATCTTTTTTTATTGTTAATGAAGAGGTCTTCCATTTGTTCTTCCATCTGTTCTTCTTTCTGTTCTTCCATCTGTTCTTCCATTTGTTCTTCCATTTGTTCTTCCATTTGTTCTTCCATTTGTCTGGGGTTTCGTTTGCATATCTTTTTTTATTGTTAATGAAGAGGTCTTCCATTTGTTCTTCCATCTGTTCTTCTTTCTGTTCTTCCATCTGTTCTTCCATTTGTTCTTCCATTTGTTCTTCCATTTGTTCTTCAATTATATTCGACGATTCACTGTTTGAGAGCCTATCTGTCCTTTTATTTATAGAAGTTCAAAATGAAAAAAGATTTTCTTAGCAGACGATTTTTTCTGTGCCTCAATTATCCTCAGAATTCCTTTTATATATATAGATTTTGGCTGGGGCCAGATAAAATATTGTTATATACCGGTTAATTCTTATAGATAATATTGTTATATACAGTTTTCACTGCATATATATATATATATAACAAAAACCTCACAGAATAATATTAATGGGATGTTACATATATGAATAGCAACAATGATATATAAGAGAACAAATATTTAAATAAATAAATTGAAATAAATAAATAAATAAATTTTAAAAAAATACCGTCTGATGCACTGGAACTCCAATCAGTTGATTTATTGCTTTTAGGTGTTGGAAAATTGCATTTCTTCTAGAATAAAATTAAAGTTTTTACTTTTGTATAACTAACTTATATACAGCACAGTAAATAACATAAAAATCAATATTTGCATTTGATTTTAAGTTAGAAAATTTGGCTATTCCCAGTTTAAAGGGCAGCAGAATTTTAAAATAATGCATGTACATTTACCGTCATGCTTTTTCTGTTAATACAAACAGAGGTATAACATAATTGTTTTTTAAAATACTTTTCAACCACCTCTCATGTTACAGTTCCATACTTAAAATGTAAAAATTACATCATTATAAGATTATTTGTCTGTTTGTCTATCATTGTCTTTTTTCTTGAAAACTATAGAATATGGAAAGTACAAACTTGGCAGAGTTATAAAGGGCTATTGACCCACATATTTATAGATTATTAACATTCACAAATATCTTTAGAAAAAATTTAAGGTACATGATTTTTTAATTTATTTTGTATATTTCGCGGACTACTGTTTGAAAAATCTTGTGAGATCAAACTCAATAATATATTTGTTTTAATTTTAGGTAACATATTTTCAGTGCTTTGTCAAAAATATACCCCCCCCCCCCCCTCCACACACACACACAGTATTTCTGGAATTGAAACTAAAATTATGAGCAAAATTAGAGGTTTATTTAAGCTTGCAGAAAAACTATGGTGATTATTTTAGATGACATAGTTTTTAATAAAATCATACCATTACATACAAACTTTATTTTCCAGGCACTCAACGTCACTCGATACACCTATCAACAAGGAATCATCAAAGAATTGTTGATAATGATTTTTGGAAAAAAAATCTCTATAATTAGCTGAGATATAAAAGTAAACTACTATCTAAAAAATGCATTATTAACCAAGATGACATTCCAATTTCGCGACCTCTTTTCAAAGCACACTTGGCACAATGCCAAGTTTAACCCTTTCCGGCGCATTACTCTTTAAAGTTGGAATTTAAAGAGAAAAAATTTTAGGCAATCTATTTAGGCCTAGAGGAGTACACAGGTATTGTTTTGTAAAGAATGCACTAACCATTTTAATTATACAGCTGTTCCCGAAGTGGTAACCTCCCATAAGTAAAGCATTGATAAGCGCAGTGAGAAGAGCATTGCTGTGAAGCGAGTATTACAGCAAAACATTTTACCTATTATTTAAAAACAGTAGAGTTTGATCTCTGTGGGGCTGCTATCTAGAACTCATAAGAAAAATTTAAAGTAGCCATTAGAGTAGTTTTTGAAATATTCACAGAGTTTTTGTGTCTCTAAACAGGGGGAACTTTAGGTGTTGCCGACCCGGCAACACTGCGCGTTAAGGGGTTAAACTCAGTAAAAGGCTTTTGTTTTAGGTCAGGTGAATGATATTGATAAACAGTCAATGTTTTTCATTCCAACTGAAATAACTGATATATAAATTGAAACTTTTTTTAAAGTCTTATTCTTTTAGCAAAGATTTTCGGCAAAATTGCAGTTAATAATTAATAAATTTATTGAACAAAATCTTTCATAAGCAAGTAAAACTCTCACTTGACCAATTATTTCTTTAAAAAACTTTCTTTTCAACTTAATATATATATATATATATATTTATTGCAGATAATTAAATACAAAATTACTTATTGCTAAGTAAAGATTGATTTTTTTTTTCTATAATGATGTCAACATTAAAATTTAAATATTTAAATTATAGATCTGCACTGTGAAATAACAAGTAAATTAGATATTTTAAATCACCATTTTGCAATATTAGTTAAAACATACATAATTAATTTATACATGAATAATTAATAAAATCACTGTCTAAATTGCAATAATGATTGAATTAAAGCATTTTTTATGACGACTTGCAGCCATATCAAGGTAAACATTCAAAAAGTAAAGCAATAATATTGCTTATTATTTGACCTGCCTGATATTGCTCAGACTAGGAATAACTTTAAATATAACTCTAAAATCAATGCTAAATCCAGACTTTTTTTGCAGAAGGAATTTAGTGTTAGTAGGGGTGCACAACCTTTTCAAGAGAAGGGCCACTTACAAATATGGCTGGGCCGTCGAGGGCCACATCAATAACATGGAGAGAATTTGTTTTTGAAGATGATCTGTGGTCCATAATCGGATAAAAAATAATATGTTTTCAAAGGAAGTGGAGGATACCCTTTTAGGTTCGCTTAACCAGTCAAAATATCCAATTCACTTGGTAAGGATATATAGCAGTTTTTATGTTTGTATACATAACAGATATAGCAAGGATTATTCTCAAGATGTAATAATAATCCTTGATTTGATTCAGGAGAGAAAATTTTGTTTCATTAAAAGTGCTAAAAGACAAAAATAAGTGGTTATGCCAAAGAAAAAAAAAAAAAAAAAAAAAAAGAAAAAGAAAAGAAAAGAAAAGAAAAAGAAAAAAAATTATAAACTTTATGAATGAAGGAGATGGAAGGTGACGATCAACAAGATTTTTCTGTGCCTCATCACTGAAATTCCTGATTTTTCAATGCCCGATCAACAAAACTTGCAGCTATCCATGCATGATCGACCAAATTTGGGCTTGTTACGAAAGTGATCAACAAAATTTACAATTTTTACGAAACTGGTCGAGAAAATTTGATCTTTTCGTACTTGATCAACACAATTTATTATTCTTACGATACCAATCGTAAGAATAAAAAAATTTGCGATTTTCACGAAAGCGATTGACGAAATGCACAAATTTTACAAAGCCTGTCGACGAAATTCGTGATTTTTACAAAGCCGATTCACGAAATTCGCTATTTTTAAGAAGCCGATTGACAAAATTTGCTATTTTTAGAAAGCTGATCGGCAAAATGTGTGATATTTCTTCGTCTGATCGATAAAACTCGCGATTTTTCTGCGGCTGACCGACAAAATTCGTGAATTTTACGAAGCCAATCGGCAAAATTCGCGATTTTTATGAAGGCAAAACTCGCGATTTTTTAAAGCACATTGACAAAATTTTCGATTTTTACGAAGCCGATCTACGAAACTCATGATTTTTACGAAGCTGATCAACGAAATCCGCGAATTTTTCGTCACAGGATCGATAAAATTCGCGATTTTTCCGCGGCTGATCGACGAAATTATCGATTTTTAGGAAGCCAGTGGACGAAATTCGCGATTTTTACAAAGCTGATCGCCGAAATTCGCGATTTTTACAAAGCTGATCGCCGAAATTCGCGATTTTTACCAAGCCGATTGAGAAAACTGACAAATTTTCAAGGCCTGATCAAGAAAATTATTTTTTTATGAAGCTGATCGGCAAATTCACGATTTTTCGAAGTCGATTGACAAAATTCACGATCTTTACAAAGCTGATCGACAAAATTTGCAATTTTTTGGAGCCTGATCGACAAAATTTGCGTTTTTTCGTAGCCGATCGAGAAAATTCATATTTCCATACCTTATCAGCAAAATTCGCGAATTCTACGAAGCCGATCACCAAAATTCGCGATTTTTTCGAAGCTGATTGACGAAATTCATAATTTTTCCTCGCATGATTGATAAAATTCGCCATTCATCCATACCAAATTAGCGAATTTCTCGTTTTTTACAAGCTTTATCAGGGTTCATACTTATTTTCTTCGAAAATAAGTATGAGAATCCTCCCCCTGAGAATCCCTTTTGATGTATTTTCCGGGATTTACAATTTTTCCATATCAACAATTAACGACATTTTGATATTACGTATGATAATAAAGCACGCAAATAGCAACAATTGCCCCCAGTTTCCCAGAGTAGACTGTCATTTTGGCAGGTTTTCCCAATTTTGGGAAATTTTTTGCATTATTCCCTGAGATTCCCCTGACTTTTTCAACCTAAAATTCATCCCCTGATTTTCCCAGGAATCCTATATTCCCCTGATGAGTATGAACCCTGCTTATCAACAGAATTCGCAATTGTTACGAACCTGATCGACGAAATTCGCGATTTTTCTTCGCCTGATCGACAAAATTCCTGATTTTTCCAAACTGGAAAAGCGAAATTCGCGATTTTATTTGAGCCTGATCGACGAAGTTTGCAATTTTTCTGCGTGAGATTGATAAATTTCGCGATATTCCTGAGTCCAACCAACGAAATTTGTAATTTTTCGGAGCCCGATCAATAAAACTCGCGATTTTTCTGCCTTTAACCGATGAAATCTGCATTTTTCCGTGCCCAATCAACGAAATTCTCGATTTTAAACTAATTTTGACGAAATCTGCATTTTTTTATGCGGCAAGATTAAATGCGAGATTTTTTCTCCTGATAAACTTAAAAACTCACGATTCTTTAGCAGCTGATCAACGAAATTTTCAATTTTTCCGCACATCATCGCAAAATCACATTTTTTTTTCGAGCTCGATCAACGAAATTAGCTTTCTTTTTTTTTTTTTTTTTTTTTTTTTCACGCAATAAACCTAGAAAACATGTGATTTTTCAGCCGATGAGTTTAATTTGCAATTTTTTCGTGCATCATCAACAAATCGGACGATTTTTTCTTGTCCGATCAATGAAATGTGTGATTTTTCACGTCTGACCGACAAAATTCGCTATTTATCTGTGCCTGATCGACAAAACTCGCGATTCTTCCGTGTCCGATCGGCTAAATTTGCTATTATTTTTCGAGCCTCATGGGCAAAATTCACGATTTTTTCATACCTGATGGACGAAATGTGCGATTTTTCCGCATTTGATCAATGAAATTCACAATTTTTCCCTGCCCGATCTACGAAATATCCGATTCTTCAGTGACTGACGAAATTTTATATTTTCCTGCGGTAAATTGACGAAATTTGCGATATTGTTCTGCGACTTTTGCACAAAAATTGCAATTTTCTCTTGTTGTAAATTGACGAAGTTCGCGGGCCACGCATTAACCCATCGCAGGCCACTTTTGGCCCGCGGGCCACAGGTTGTGCATCCCTAGTGTTAGGGATCCCATTTCCTTCAGCAGTGTACACTTGAATGTGCTATGCATGCTTCATTCGATTTTGGTCAATTTGTATTATTTTATATTTTTAAACAAAAATCTACCTTAACACATCTGAAGTTTGGAGAACTTACTGCTCTTGTCAACATGCACCTGGCCATGGTACACACAATCCGATCTGTTTTTGAAAATGAATTTTGGATTTGATATTTTTAACACAGTGGGAAAAATAAATAATAATGAAAAAAATCCACTGCTCAATTATTTGCCATTTTTAAAGGTGTAAAATGATATCTTTGAATGTTGAAAATGAAAAAGCAAAAGAAATGGAAAACCTAGTGGAAATTACAAATGTTATGTCAATGGAATTAAAAACAAAGATATTTGATTTTTTTTTTTTACATCTTGAATTCTTGTATTTTTTTTTTTTTTAATTAGAATAACAGTATGCACGTATAAGTTCCTAAAACATATATTGTTGCTAAAAGTTGTTATGTAGTAGATTTGTTGCAAATTGCATGTATTCATTAGTGAGTAACTATTCTCTCTATTACTTTGGAATAAGAGTTGCTAATTGTCACTGCATCAATATACCGCAGAACTGAAAAACAAACTTCAAGCACTGCCTTCATTTTGTGATTCGTGAACGGGGCCAAACAGTCTGGTGCAAAAGATGGGAATTTGTGTTTAATCTTTGGACTCTGAATCTGTAATTCCGTATTAGTACCACATGCAGGTATTTATTTAGTCGTTTCGTTTCAGCACTTGTTCATTTGACTGAAAATGCTTGCATAAATAATTTTGGAAGCAAGATCTTTTTAAGACATGTGTCAGTAGCAGAACAAACTGCTTTTAGAGGAACGATTACTATGAAATTGTTTATTCTTACAGGGATTGCTTTTATTTCTCAGATAGGAAGCGTTAAATGCCTTTTTCAAATTTTTGAGAATAATTGATTTTATTTTGACCAAGAGATTAATAACATTTCCATTAATATATTTTAAAAAAGGAAGCATGTATCTAAATAATAAAGAAAAAAAAGATGTATTCATCAATTAATATTTTAATTAGACTAATTTTGTATTAATTATGTATATAACCTAATAAGATGAGTCATCATAAGTGTTGCATTCGATTATAGCTTGAATAACAATACATTTATCGAAAAGCGAAAAATTTTATTTGATTTCATATCTTTCTAATGACTGCAAATTCTATGATTTTGTGCATAAGACTGAGTCTATGAATGTGTCAAAGTTTTGTGAAGTTAAGTGGAGATAATTATGGTTTTGAGAACCAGTTTAATGTCACTTTCTGTTACAGACAGATTTCAATGTCACATGTTTTATTGATTTCAGTAAGCAATGAACATTTCTATTCAGATACTCAATTACTTTTTTTTTCTTTTTTTTTTTTTTTCTTTTTTTTAAATAAATATATAATAACACTTGCTGAGATGGAATTGCGAGAAGCCACAAAATTCCACTTTAATGAGATTTTTAGTCTTGAAAATCTCATTAAAATACATGAAATCGTATTGTATCATTTTCTTGGAACATTTCCATTTAGAATTTCCAAGGTAGTATTCACATGTTGTATTTATCATAGCAAACGCGGTAGCGTTTGGTATAATATGTTTAAGAAATAGAAAGTGCGAACGTCTTTTTGAAATTTCTGGCGAACCAGTTGACGTACGACAGTGATTTTTTTTTTAAACAATAGAACTCGACGAGACAAATAAAATGATAGCATTCAAAAAATTATTGCAGTAAACTGTAGTTTTTTATTTAATTTTTAACGAAAAAAAAATGACGAAAAGTTCAACAAGCGATAGCTAGCGATCTTATGGATGGATTAACTTCATTTTTGGCTTATTTTTATCGTCTTGATAAAACTTAGAACAGTTTTTTATTTCATCTTTGTATTTTTGACGGTACCTGAGAAAATCGAATTTTTGTCTTAAACCTCCAGTTGAATATTACTTTTTGCTGTTGCGATTGTAGTTTTTTTTATTCATTGCCACTAAATTTAATATAAAAATTGTAATGTATGTATCATAATTCATTGAAATTAAACAAATCACGTGAAAAACATGGTTATTTGTTTTTATTGCGAAGCTTTCAATTTCAGTTCTTTAAATAATAAAATTGTAAACGCACTGTCATTTTTTTTTTGTTGTTCGACTCCATGATTATTTTTTCAAATAGCATGCATTTTACATGACAATGGAATGATTTTCTCGAGTACCCTAACATTTTGAATTTTATTAGCAGGAAAAAAATGGGAAAAACACAAACACATCAGAAAAAACTACCTAGGAGAACCAAAATTTCTATTCAAGAACTAAATGTAAGCTTTTTAAATTAGTAAATCAAAAACTTCACATTCTGTCCATATCTTAAATACCATTCAATTGATTTTAAATAACGATGTGATGTCAAATACGCATCAGGGTACCTAACTGATATGGTAGCCGGGTTATTGTTGTTTATTAAAAAATAACTTTTTATTTACCTTTATTTAATATTGTTAAATTTTATAAATTATTTCATTCTATAGTTATTACTTAAACTTTTCAGTACCACTTGATTATCCCGTCGACCAATTTCACCAAATTGTACAAATCATCCATTTGATCACCAAGTTATGCATATTGGCATAATTTTTATTTTAATTAACGAAAGAAGAAATAAATTAGTAAAACATCAATAAAAGTACAAATAAAAAGTCGAATTCAAAATCACATTATGCCATAACACACATGGGTAACCTATTTAATGTAAACTGAATGCAACATTTATGATAATCCGTTATTGGCATTTAATTTTATAATCTGGCAATAATTTTTTGGTCGACAGGATAATCAATTAGTACCCGCTTTTATTCATTATTATTTACTTTTTAAAATAATAGAAAATAGTTGATATATGTACTACTTGGTTATCCCGTCCACCAAAAAACCATCGCCAAACTATAAGATTAAATGCCGATAATAGACGATTGTGAATACCGCATCCAATGACATTAAATACGATGCACGTGTTTAAAACGCCATCAAGGGATTTTTATTTCGACTTTTTATTTGTATGTTTTATTAATATTCTACTAATTATTCGTTTTTATTTGCGTTCGTAATTATGTAAATACGTAGCACCTACAGTTGTCGTTCAGGCCTTCCGTCTGTCTGTCCGTCTATCTGCATATAACAACGCAAAAACTACCAAATCGAATCTTTAGAGATTTAAAAAAAATATTTATTGCATAATTTTGTCGAGTCATTTCAAAGTTTATGAAAATCGGATGCATAGATCAATTACAGGGACAATCAAAAGTATTCTGTTACATTACGGTCAATGGGGAAAAAAGTTTCAAATAAATTTTAATAGTTTGAAATTTGAAATGTATAATTTTTAGATAATTTTGTCGTGTCATTTCAAATTTTATGAAAATCGGATACATAGATCAATTACAGGAACAATCAAAAGTATTCCATTACATGGCAGTTAATAGGAAAAAATAGTTTCAAGTACGTTTTAATGCTGTTAAACTCTTTCGAATATAATAGAATTGACATGAATTTATGAAGTATATATATATCATAGCAAACGCGGTAGCGTTTGGTATAATATGTTGAAGAAATAGAAAATGCGAAAGTCTTTTTTAAATTTCTGGCGAACCAGTTGACGTACGACAGTGATTTTGTTTTCAAAAGATAGAACTCGACGAGACGAATAAAATGATAGCATTAAAAAAAATATCGCAGTTTACTGTAGTTTTTTATTTAACTTTTAACGAAAAAATGAAGACAAAAAATTCAACAAGCAATAGTTAACGTTATTATGGATGGATTAACTTCGTTTTTGGTTTATTTTTATCGTCTTGATAAAACTTAGAACAGTATTTTTTTTTTTAAATCTTTGTATGTTTGATGGTTTCTGAGAAAATCGAATTTATGTCTTAAACCTCCAGTTGAATATTGTCTTTTGCTGTTGCGATTGTAGTTTTTTTTTATTCATTGCCACCAAATTTAATGTAAAAAGTGTCATGTATGTATAATAATTCATTCAAATTAAACAAATCACGTGAAAAGCATGGTTATTTGTTTTTATTGCGAAGCTTTTAGTTTCAGTTCTTTAAATAATAAAGTTTTAAACGCAGTGTTTTTTGAATTCATGGTTAATTTAATAATAAAGTTATAAACGCAGTGTTTTTTGAATTCATGGTTAATTTTTCAAATAACATGCATTTTATATGACCATTGGGTGATTTTCTCGTGTGTCCTAACATTTTGAATTTTAGTAGTAGAAAAAAAATGGGAAAAAACAAGTACATCGGAAAAAAAGTATCTGGGAAAACCAAAATTTCTTTTCAGAAACTAAATGTAAGATTTTTTAATTATGATTATATAACGTCCTAATTTACATAAGGAAAAGATATAGAGTAAAACAAAAACTTCACATTCTGTCCATATCTTAAATAGCATTCAATTGTTTTTAAATTGGGATGTGATGTCAAATACGCATTAGGGTTCCTAATTGGCACGAAAATTTTGTTATTTTGTCTGATATGATAACCGGGCTAATGTTTATTAAAAATATATATTTATTTACCTTTATTTAATTTTGTTAAATTTTATAAATCACTTCATTCTGTTGTTATTAATTAAACTTTTCAGTATTACTTGATTATCCTGTCAACCAATTTCGCCAAATTTTACAAATCATCAATTTATTCACCATGTAATTCATATTGGCTTAAGTTTTATTTTAAATAACGAAAGAAGAAATAAATTAGTAAAACATCAATAAAAGTACAAATAAAAAGTTGAATTCAAAATCACATTATGGCATAACAAACATGGGTAACCTATTTAATGTAAACTGAATGTAACATTTATGATAATCCGTTATTGGCATTTAATTTTATAATTTGGCGAAAAATTTTTGGTCGAAGGGTAAACAATTATCACCGGTTTTTAGTCATTATTATTTTCTTTTGATAATAATAGAAAATAGTTAATAGAGGTACTACTTGGTTATCCCGTCGACCAAAAAACCATCGCCAAACTATATTATTATATGCCAATAATGAATGATCGTGAATGTCGCATCCAATGACATTAAATACGACGCACGTGTTTAAAACGCCATTAAGGGATTTTTATTTCGACTTTTTATTTGTATTTTTTATTAAGATTCTACAAATTATTTTTTGTGTTATTTAAAATGAAAATTATGTCTATATGTATAATTTCGCTATGAGTTTGGCAATTTGTATACTTTGGCGAAATTGGTCGACGGGCTAACTAAGTAGTACCTTAATATACACTGGTGTCCAAAAGTTAAGCATAATTGGTAATTAAGTAAGTAATGAAAGAAATATAAATCGAAATGTGGTGAAATTCCAGGTGTGTAAACAAAATATTACGCGTCATATATTTTCGCGAAGAGTTTTCCCCGAAATCGAACAGGGGACCGTCAACAAATTGAAAAAGAACGAAGATCTTTTGGATAACCCTGTCAAAACTAATGTGGCAAAAGCGTTTAAACTGCACATTATGATTAAGTGGCTTATTGTAGTGTACTGTGTTTATTTTTATAAGGATAGCATGTATACTCGTAGAGAAATTAAGGTTTTTATAAAAACAGTCCTAAGTTTTTTGCTTATAATTTGCGGAGTTCTTAATATAAAATAATGTTCTTTTCTGAAAATATGACAAACATCATGGTACACAATACCCTGTCATCAGACTTTAAAAATAATAAAAATTGTATGACAAATGAGCAGGTTTACTAAATAATTTTTTACTGCGCATGCGTGAACGCTATTAAAATTTCATTTGCATATTATGTTAGTTAAATGTGTAGAGCAACTTTTGTGAAAGTCTTAAAAACATAGATTAAAAATTCTGAAAATTATCGTTGATAGAATGAGATCAAAATATTTTATTCCCTAATGAAGCAAAAAGATGAGGGTCTGTATCCATATTCCATTGTTTCGTGCCTAGTCAATAATGCGCGTACGACTGTATTTGGATAAAACCCCTGATATTTTGCTTCCTTTTAGGAATAACGGATTTTGAGTTGATTCTATAGACGATAATTTTCAGAATTTTCAAGCTATGTTTTTGAAACTTTTACAGAAGTTGCTCTATACATTTAGCTAACACAGTATGCAAATGAAATTTTGATATCAACGCATGCGCAATGAAAAATTATTTACTAAATTTACTCATTTTTCATACAATTTTTATTATTTTTAAATTCCGATGACAGGGTATTGTGTACAATGATGTTTGTCATATTTTCAGAAAATAACATTATTTTATATTAAGAACTCTTCAAATTATAAGCAAAAAAACTTAGGACTGTTTTTATAAAAACCTTAATTTCTCTACGAGTATGAATGCTATCCTTATAAAAATAAACACAGTACATTACAATAAGCCACTTAATCATAGTGTGCAGTTTGAACGCTTTTGCTACATTAGTTTTGACAGGGTTATCCAAAAGATCTTCGTTCTTTTTCAATTTGTTGACGGTCCCCTGTTCGATTTCGGGGAAAACTCTTCGCGAAAATATATGACGCGTACTATTTTGTTTACACACCTGGAGTTTCACCACATTTCGATTATTTCTTTACATTTCACAAATTATTTCTTTCATTACTTATTTAATTACCAATTATGCTTAACTTTTGGACACCAGTGTATATGCATGTAATTGAAGTTTGAAAACTAAGCTTTTGAGAAATTGGCGTCAGAAGAATATCGCACAATGTCGTGCATATATGGCATCTGTGCCAAGAAAGCATCAAATGAAAAAACACATGGTGATGCAAAAAACTTTTGTGATGGTGTGAAGTGAATGTAACATTTACGATCAGCAATTATTGGCATTTAAAAGTATTTTGCTTGAGATGTTGTCGAAAAAGCATTGCAAAGATATACTTTCCCTCTCCCTTCCATTTCCAAATGTACTAAATTAAAAATTATGGGAAAAAAATCAGAGTTTACTTAAAACTGTGCATACAAATTATAGTAATTTTCCAAATTTTTCTAATAGAAATTCTCAATTTTCCGATTTTAACAAACGCTATTTTAAAATTAAAATTTAATCTGCTAAATCGCCAAGTTGCATAATGATCATCGCCACTGAATATATAAATAATGCCATATTTGCAAATTTATCGGTCAAAAAACAGTGGAACCTTGGTTTACGGCCGCCTCTGTTTTTGACAAGTTCGGTTTATGACCAACTTCAGTGTTCAAAATTTTACTCTTTCGGGGTAGGATAACTCGATTCGCGACCAAAGCTGTCGAATAGTTCAATTGGCAACCCTCAGATAACTCTTGTTATAAGTCAAGTTTAGAGTAAAGTGCGCGTATCAGAGTGCTTTGTGACCTTCAGTACAGAAAAAAAAAAATTTAACTTATTGTTTTAATTGTAATCAGTTTTGCGAAATTTTTAGCCTTTACTATGACTTCTAAGAAGGAAAAAGCGTTTAGTGAGAGCAGTAGTAAGAAGCTTAAGCGAATTACTGATCAATTATGAAAAGAAGTAGTGACAAAACTTAAGAACAATGATAGTGTAATCAAAATAGCTAAAGAATACGGTGTAGATGAACCGTCGATTACTCCGATTATAAAGAACTAGTCGGATGTGGCAACTCCAAAACTATTTTCTATCTCATGCATTAAATGAGTCAAAATTCATTATTACAGTGCCAAAATCAAATGACAATCATATGCTCACCGTGAGGATTCTAAAGGCATGAAATTCTAAACATTAGTTTTTGAAATTTGGAATAGGACTGTTGCGGATATCGGGAAAAATACAGCATATATGCGAAACTTGTTGGAAGATTTACCCAAAACACGCAATCAGCAATAATATAAATCAAAGTGTGTCTAAATCTCAAGTTTGATGAAAATTTGTGCATTAATTCCTGCGATAGAGATGTTGTGGTAATCAGAACAATTCAGCATAGTAGCGTCATGTGTTTGGTTATTGAAACCAAAACGTAAACAAAGCCAATTCATATAAAGATTAACTGAATTTGAAGTTTGATGAAAATCCATGCGTTAATTCTCGAGACAGAACTATTGCGAAAATAATGAAAAATGCAACACGGTTAAGCCATCTGTTGAACGATTTAAATCAAAATGTAAACAGCAAATAGCATCAATTTATATCAGAGATTACCTGAATATAATTTTTTTTAATCCCATGCATTAGTTTTTGGATAGAGCGCCCAAAAAATTTACATCACATACAGAAAGTCAGGTACAAGAATGGATTATGATCGTGAACTGAGGTTCCACTGTATATTATATAAAAATTTAATTACAGCTGGTGATTTCAATGTCAATTTTACAAATAATACTAAAAATGAATTTTCAGTATATTTTCATCCTTGGTTTGGCGCAAATCTATTAAGGCTGTATTTCGAGCGACTTTCTCCAAAGAAGATAATTTAACCAATAATTTTCCTGAAAATGTCCAAATAATGTCAAAATAATGTCCTGAAAATGTTTTTCTACAAAATATGTATTATCTAAAATTAATTGAATCTGTCAATTTCTGTACGAACAAATTAAAACTAGGACTTCCCTCAGAGGGATTAGTCTGAGCGATATTGCTGAGAATAAACATTTAATAATTTGCGATAAGTAAAGAAAATAAGATGTTATCTTTAATTGGTCATTCATTGTGATAAAATATAATGAAAATAAGCATATTGAATCATAGAATTACAAAATCTTATATATAAAGTTGCATATACTATTTTTATAAAAGAAAAGCAAACCATGCACGGATATAAAATTGGAAATATGCAAAATGTTAAAAGTAATACAGAAAATAAAACACCAAATTTTCCTATATTGGAAATATAACTCTTTGAAATGATGTCATGAGCATAAACAGAAGCTTCGCACCGATTTGAGAAACTATAAATAACATAAACTATTATGTTTGAAGAGAATGGAGTGTATTTTATAAGGTGTGAAATCCGTCCGAATAGTTTATAATGTTGAATATCTGTTTTGTACGGATGCAATGAGGTTGTCGATAAGAGTTAAGGAATCCTTTTTTAAAAATTTGTCCTAAACGAGCACTTACATCTTATAAGTTACTGTGATGCCAAAGTTATAGTTTCTGACCCCAACAGTATCCTAGAAATTGCAATATTCTCAATAAATTGGGTTTAAAACTTTTTCTAGAAAAAAAATGTTTAATTTGTGAAATTAAATTGTCGAATGTTTTAAAAAATCGTTCATAACGAGAATATTATATCCTAAAAGTTGCCACCAAAAAAAAAAAAAAAAAAAAAAAAGATTTTAAATTTTTAGTCATATCGACATCAAAGAATTCTCAATTTTAGAACTTTTTTTGCTCGTGCATTGATGGTGATTATTATTCCTACGCAAAATATAGTATATTTTGCAGCAAAGATAGTTACCAACATTTTTTGCCCACATTATTTTTTAAATCGGCTAGGTACTCCCAATGATAACGAAAAACACACAAACGTTAATACTTTAAAGCATAGAAATACAGAATCAAAAGCTATTTATCTCCTATTATATACACATAAATTATCTAAGTAGTGCTAGCAGATGCATTTTTAAATATACATAGATCAATATAACGCTTCATTTTTCTTTTATTAGTATTTGTTAGTATTCATTTTTCATTTATTTGTATTATTCAGTAAAATACTCACTTTCTTAAGCCCGAACTACGTCAAACTTTTTATAAAAGCGCCTAAGTCCATATAACAGCGAAGTATTGTGAAGAGTATTAAATACAAGGTAGTAAGAAACTTAGCCAAACGCAGGTAATAAATCGCCAAATATTGTTCTTTTCGCCCTCTCTCGAAATGCATTTTTTCCGTACATTTAAAAAACACGATTTTGAGTCATCTTATTTAAAATTCAAATAAATAAATAAGAGGAAGCAATAATAGCATAAGTCAAAACATTTCATTTCAGCATCAAGGAATTGTATCGTAGTTACACATGTGGAAAAAAGCTGCTTTTGGCCAAAAAACGTTGTCTTCACTAAATTTGAATCCGATTAAAAAAAGTACCGTGATTAATTAAAATGTTATAGGCAGAGCTGCCAAGTCTCCGGCATTTTGGATACCGGTGTTTTAATACAGAAAATCTTTTATTAAATAGGAACATTCTGCGGTTTAAAAAATAACTTTTCCTATAAGAAAATTCTGCTGTGCAATAAGCGGAGGCTTGGCATCTCTGTATAGGAATATTTCGTAACCTCCTTTCTAACCTTAAAAAAAGCAACGACCATTTTTCGGGTTCAAAAAGTATTGCTAATTGTTCCATTTTGCATACAAAATACTGATTGTAATATTGATACATCTATGGTGAAAAATTTCCAATAATTTTTCAAATCCCATTTATTTCATTAAAAATATAAATCTTTTATTCATTTAGTTTAAAATAAATGGTTTTTAAGTAATTTCATAATACTTTTGAAATATCATTTTTCATTGGAAATCTTTTTAAAGCATTTAGAAAATGGTTGTTGTTTTCAGTCAAATATATATTTTGGTCTGTCCGCATTTTATTTTATTATTATTATTATTTATAAATGGTGGAGAAATATTCATACTTAATCCATAACGTACATAATATATGATTCTGTTATTACATAAGTCACCATTTTATTATCATAAAAATTATGTTTTTACTGATTTTTATTAACTCAATAGGAAATATTTTGTGCTTTGAGCAATAGATGTCCGCATTTCATTTATTTATTTATTTTAACAAAATTCTTTGTATTGAGAAGAATTTTTATTTAAATAGGAAATCCAAATGTCGCTGTTAATAAAGAAGAATGTTACAAAAAAAGTTACAAAACGAGTAGACGCATACTATGAAATATGGAAAAACGACGAATCCAAAAAAGACGTCGTATGAAATATCATCTTTGAAAGCAAAAAAACGAGGTCTGATTATCGAGCCTACTGATTACAAAATGTGCATTACATTAAAAAAAAAAAAAAAAAAAATACTGCAAATATTGATTTTTTTTTCTTTTGTGCATTTTTGGCTTCGGAAGGTGCGCTATGTTGCAAAAAGATATAAACGACTATGAAAACACACTTGGTAAGCGTTCATGCTCAGTTTTACAAATAAATATGGCACATATATGCCCTATACACACCGAGGTACCTAATTGGTGCCAAAATGGCGTTCAGTTGCCTAACATGCTGGTTATCATATAAATGTTATAATAAATTGTTTGTTCTAAAAATATTATCATTTATTGATTGTTATTTCTTTTTTTTAAATAACAGAAAATGTTTCGTTTATTCCTTTTTTTCATTTTGAAATAAATAAATAACTTGTTATTATAGCATGCTATATGTATCTGGTAATCAAAACGATGTTTTCGCCTAATTGGCATAAAATATCTCGCCAAACCGGGTGCTTATATCTCTAGTATATTATCTCAAATATTTTATTTATGTATACTATAATTGTTTTTACATACCACTTACTTCTTCTTGTATATAAAAATAAGTAAGGAGCTCCTTTATGCAGTATAAATCTTTAAAAAATAACCCCCGTTTCCCCTTTTTGGATCGAATTTAAAAAAAATCAATGTCTAATTCCAGTATTGCTCCCAGGTATGCATACATATTCCAAATTTCAAAGTTGTAGGCCAACAGGAAATGGATGAAAAATGGCAAAAGATGTCACATATGCACCAGGGTACATAATTGGCGTCAAAATGGCATTATTTTACCCCAGATGGTAACCCGGCTTTATTTATTTATTATTTGTTTATTTACTCATAAAATGTTTATTTACTTTCATTTCCTTTTTTTAATTATATAAAATATTTCTTTTTATAGTTATTAATTACTATTATTATTTTATTTACTGCAAGTTCTTTTTGAAAATAGAAAATTATTTAAAAATGTGTATGTAAGCGTTATTTGAAAATGGAGTTTTCGCCAAATGGGCTTTGAAAAAAATTGCGCCAAATCTGATGCGCTTGTGGTATCCGTGCCAAAAAATTAGTGACCAGAATTGACTTCCACACACAAACAAAATATAAGTGAAAAGAAAACATGCAATAAAAATAAATATAAAGGGAAAATGATGTCATAAAAGAAACTTTTTATTTAAAAACGTAATTGTTTCTAATTTTCACACGCGAAACATATAAAACATTCTTTTAGCGATCAAAAAATGCTATTAAGAGATTATCACAAAATCTCAAAATCAAAGTTTTTATTACATTTTTTTAATATAAAAAAATAAGAGTTTTATTTTCCTGCATGATTAAATATTAAAATGTTTTATTGCATTCAATATTTTTGAGTGCGTTAATGATTACTATTTACTCCATGTACTGATTCGGTTATCTACGAAAATATCCAGCTGGTGAAAATCACGCACACCAAATTTCTGTGACGTATGCAAATAAATTGTGTTTTTTTATCAGTTTTTTTAATATAACTTTTAAACTATTTGGAACTAATTTTTCGTATGTAGTGCATTCACCAGATTACCTTCATAGGTACCTATTGGTACAAACAGAATCAAAATCCGACAAGTACTTTTTGAGATTTGCTTGACGAAAGAATTTTTTTGACTTTTAATATCGTTACGTATCTCTGAGTATAAAGACTTCGCTTCGCTCAGACAATTAATTTCGTTTTTTCACCTTTTTTGTCCATTGATTAAATAGTTCAATATTGAGCGAAATAAGAAAAAGTATTGGGAATATTTAAAAGCAACTGAGGTTTTCTTATATTCAATATATAATTATCAAAAAATTTAAATGACTAGTATTAAAAAATGCTCTGACGAGAACCAAAAAAGGTTAATATGTTTTAAAGTATGAAAAAGTGTTTGACAAGAGCTTCTAATTGAGAATGAGAAAGGACAAGGGGTCCCTTCTTGGCTGCAGTTCACTGTCAATGCCAAATTTGAAAAAATCATATTTGCGCTTTTTCCATATAAAAGAAATCAGTCACTGTTACGATAAAATTGTGTAGTGTAAAGGCATAATTAGAAAAGACACCATGTGATTAAACATGAATGTAAAGCAAAATAGGACCAAAAACCATAGTTCCCGCAGCCAGTGTTGAATTCAGACACTTTTCTCCGGGAGGGTCTTTTGTGGTTTCGGGGGAGGAGACACAATAGAGTTCTAAGGAAATTATACTTTTTTACCATTAAAAACACAAAATCTAAATTTTATTGGGGGGGGAGCATTTGATACCTTCGGGAGGGAATGCCCCCCCCGGCCCACCTCCTGCATTCAACACTGCCTGCAGCGTA
Organism: Maratus speculifer; assembly: GCA_964019185.1. NCBI lineage: Eukaryota > Metazoa > Arthropoda > Arachnida > Araneae > Salticidae > Maratus > Maratus speculifer. The sequence goes on along the minus strand of OZ025294.1, from coordinate 7,423,364 downwards.
TCACATTCACGCAGTCCCACCACAAACTGTCGCAGTTTAAAACAGCACAGAAATCTGATTTGTAGTGCAGTTGCAGTGCAGAGTCAACAATGCAGTTAACATTGAAAGTTTTACTAAAAAGTAAAGATAGAAAGTTTTACGCAAATTTCTTTTATATGGAAAAAGCGCAAATATGATTTTTTCAAATTTGGCATTGACAGTGAATTGCAGCCAAGAAGGGACCCCTTGTCCTTTCTCATTCTCAATTAGAAGCTCTTGTCAAACACTTTTTCATACTTTAAAACATATTAACCTTTTTTGGTGCTCGTCAGAGCATTTTTTAATACTAGTTTATTTATGATTGTATTGTGTTTGTTTACACTCTTATGTAGATTTCCGTTACAGAAAGGTTTCATCCAAAATTATAATGGTAATGATTCAATTCACATGTAGTACTTTCAATGCTCAGTTTTACATTTTATCAAATGTTAAAACACTAAAAGCATCCAGATAGATTTTACATTTTATTTTAAGGAATAGTCAAACTAATTAAAATCGAAAAAATTAGATAATTCAATGATTATATAAGTGCTTGTACTTACGAACGATGATTTTTAATGTTCATTTTATAAAGAATAATGAATGTAAGAGTAATGAACATTTTCTAATGGGTAGTGAGTTCGAAAGTAATGAATACATACAGGTGTTCATTTAGTTGATAATTTTACAGCACTATTATGTAGGCAGTGCTATGAAATCAAAAATTTGAAAATTTAAAAAATCATATTAAATATGCAAAAGAATATTTTTCAAAAAGTATTCTTTTCATTAAATATTTAAACAAGCTAAATTCTATAGTTAAAATTGTACCAATATGCTAGAAAGCATGTATTTAATTTATATTTTTCATAAATTTCAATGATTATACAGTGCAACTTTGATAATTCCAAGATAATTGTAACTAATGATACCTTGGATAATAGAAATTGTGTGTAAAAGTTAACTGTGTTCTTGAATTTAACATGTCATAAAATTACAAACAAAATAACTTTTTTAAATGATAAAAATATACATATATAAAGTTGTTTAACAACTCAATAAATTAGAAAAGAAAATCAACTATTAGTAGTAAATTTTAAAAAAATAACTGATTTTTTTTTTTAACTATACAATGATAAACATTAAAAAATACATAAACAAGATTTTTTTTTTTTTATTTAATTACATTAATTTGTTAAATTTACCTTTTTTTTTTTTTTTTTTTTTTTTTTTGAGAAAGTCTAAATTTTATATTAATGGCCGCCTGATCATGCCATTTTTAAAGCAACAGAATATATATTGGCATAACATCATTTCTTTGCTCCAAATATTTTAGGGCAGTTGGTAGTACTGGAAGCCCTTCAAAATGACTTATAATCCTTAAATAAAGTTCAAGTCAAATATGGGAGACATAATTTTCCTATAACACATTGCACATGGTGTTCAATAGGACCACATGGTCACCATAGACCGTGGGCCCACAGCCATTATCGTTCAACTTCATTTCAACATTTTGGGGGCAACTTAATTCTTGCATGGTTATTCTAATGATCTTTAAAACTTTAGAAAACATGAAAGTTCTGGATCCGAAAGTTGCACATTAATTAATAATTAAAATCAAAACATGGAACTCTTTTTAATCGGTTTTGTATAGCTATCTGCGAGTTTTTACTCTAAGAGCCAATAAACACAGCTTTTACAAATGTTTCGCGTCGCCGTTGTCAGATCAGAATGCAAACAAACTATCTACTGAGGAACACAGGCAGGTACTTAAATTATATTTAATTAAATATAATTAGATTATCTGAAATATTAGACATTAATAGATGTTAAATATGCAGTTCTTGGGAAGTAAATATGTCGAAGTTAACAAAATTTGTTTTGGTTTTTCTCCTTTTTAATTTGAAATTTCTAATATTGTCGACACAATCTTTTTTTTTCTTTGGCGCCATCTAGTGAGGTTATTAAAAGTGAAAAAGAATTATGGAATTAATCGAATTACCTAAGAAATAAAGATTTATTTTAATTTTTTTTTTTTTTTTTTTTTTTTTTTTTAAATGGGTGTACACAAAGGTGAGTCACATCTTTAATCTCAAATAAATTTTTTTATGGCAGTAAATTTTATTTATTTCACACCAATTCTAGAATAAATAATTATTTTTTGATTATTCATTTATGAGTGTACATTATATATATGTAATGAAATCGTTTTAAAATTAACAATCCTAAATAAATATGTAGGTACATAAATACAAAAATAGAAATTATGAAAAAAATTATCTATTTCATAAGTGAACCAAAGATATTTTTCCCCCTATGAATTTTCTTTGAAGAAAAATTCGACATCTAAAGTGATTTTTCGTAACACACACACGCTCATATGTATATGGATAAATAATTACGATGCAAATTAAGAAGTACTGCATGTATTGTATGTCACTTAAGTATATGATGTTTTTTTCATTTATTTGACACATATCTGAAAACGAAAAAATTAGTATGGAAGAAAAATTTCCGTCTTCAATTTACTTTTACAATCATGTTATTATCCTTTGAAAATAAATCAGTTTAAACTTTAAAACATGATATAAGAAATATGTTTATTATATATATTTACAAAACTATTTTTTATTCATCCATTATTTTACCAAATATTATAATTTCTAAAAAGTGAATGAATGAAAGAAAGTAATAAGCTTTTATACAAGAATATATTTTTTCTACAATATTATGAGCTACGTGCGTAATAGACCTCATGTTCGATTAACTAAACACGATATCTGGTTGTTTTAATCAACGTTAGTATTTAAAGAAGTCACAAGAAATAAAACTGAGATGGAAATCTAGAGTAAAATGGTAATAAAATCACCCTTGTTATACTTTAAAAGTTGCAAATATGCAATAGCAAAATATCCCAAAATAATTTAAACAAAATATTTCATTTTGGAGAATTATAATTTTGTTTTTAAGCAGAAAAGTTAAACTTTCACCAGTTTTTCTATGCTATCTAGGGGAATTCATATACGTATGCTTCAAATTGGCTAATATGCGAGAGAAGGGAGAGATTGAGCCAATCGGATGCTAGATAACGTGAGAAAATAGTGGGATACATTTTTCCCGATTTCTATTTAATGTGCAATTTTTTCATCCAGAACTTTGACAATTTCAGTATTTAAGAACTTTTTACAACATAAAAGTTCAAAATAAAATTGCCCCTCGAAAGTTGAAATGAAAATCTATTTCTAAGCTTCTTTTCCAACATCGGCACACGGCCTACCAGAAACAAAATAATGTTCGCTGTTGACTTTTTAGAGTGCAATGTTTCTTTAAAATTGGGTGCTTTCAGGCCACAAGAGCCTCTACCACGGTCAGTTAACTAAAAAGCATAGTCTTTTTCAAAGCTCATTTATATATACATATATATATATACACACACACACACACATAAAAAAACTTTGTTATTTGCTTGGTTAACCCCTCGGGGACGAGTGACACATATGTGCCACAAAAGGGCACCCTTGTTTATCCCCACCAGTAAAATTTTACTGTAAAATTTACCTTTTTTAATTGAAGAATTTTCCTGATTTAATATGAAACAAATTTTTGTTTTTTAAAACCGATGCTACTAACTAAAAATTATAACTAAAAATTAGATAAACACTAAAAATTTCATAAAAGGCTACCGTCACAAAGGGGTTAATCAAGGTTCTACTGTACATATTTTTGCAATTGTAGTTTGAAGATAATTGCTAAAAAAATTTCACATACACACAAAAAAAGAATTTTCTTTCTCAAACAAGAGTTTTCTCTCTCAACTCAAAAATTCTGGAATGCAAAATACTGCTAATCATACTGCTGAGCCACTTGCCAAAGAAAGTAATTTATTCAATTATAAACTAAAATGAGGATTATTTTTTCAAGATTTCCTTCTTCTCTCGGTCATTATGCTTTATGTCTCTCATATATGAGGAGCCCAAAAGCCAAGGGTTGCCAAAGTTTAGATTTCGAGTAAATTGAGTTCAAAGTTAAACATCAATTGTAATTCAACAAATTGAGCTATGAAACTTTTGCTTACTTCTTAGTGATCTTTGAACTCTTATTTCAATAACTGTTTAAAAAAAGTGGAATACAATTTTTCTTTTTACTTATAACTAAGCGATATTTATCGTCATTCGGCACTTGTACCTCTTAGCTTCCAAGCAGTAATGAAAAGTGCTTGGAACTAAAAGGTACAAGTGCCGAATGAGCACAAGAAATGAAAAATTATGAAATAAAAAATTGTATTTATGAAAAAATTAAGAACAATTTTTATACAAATAAATGTAAGGACAAAATTTTGTTTTAATATAAATTCTAAAGAAGGAAAAATTATGAAATAAAAAATAAATTTACGGAAAAAAAAAAAAAAATATGAATGATGTTGATATAAATGGATGAAAGAAAAATTTTTGTTCTAATGTAAGTTTTAAAATTTTATTTTAAATTTTAAAACATTGAATTTTTATATTTTTTAACACTTTCCAACAAAGTTGAAAAGTGAATATGATTTTAATTTGTCTGTCCGTGCCCTAACTCTCATAAATATATTCGGATTGCCCATAAATTTTTGGGAATTATTCATATTTACCTCAACACAAACCTATTGCAAATGAAGTTTCTAACACGATTAGTTTATTTACAGGGACAATCAAAAGTTTTCCATTACTTTACAATTTATGGGAAAAATCGTTTTAAATGAATTTGAAAGATGTTACACCTTGTCACATATTAAAATTTATATGCATTTACGAATTGCACCAAAAGAAACATTCTATAAAATCTGAGGTGAAAAGAATAGTCAATATTTATTTACAGGACCATACAAAAGATTTACATTACCTAATGATAAAGAGGAATTGTTTGCGACTTGTTTTCACGTATAATAAAATTCATATATATCGCTGAGGCTTAATATAAGTTATTTTGCGCATAACACGAAGTACACAGTATTTACAGGGACACAAAAAAGATTTTAAATAGTATATTTTATCCGAAGTACTGTATATATTATCAATGATGATTGATGGATGGACGAAATGCCATTTTAATTATGAATTGCACTTTTAAGTTTCACTAAATTTATACATGTTATATGACTTGTATAAATTCTATAGTTCATATACAGGGTTACACAAAAATACTCGTAAAGGTTACAGAATATGAGTGTACTTTATTTAATGATTGCTTTTAAATAAGTCATGTATTTCTATGCTGAACTGCATTCAGTTTACCAAGAAATGCTTGTAAAATATAGATAAAATGATATATAGGATCACACACAAAATTTTATACATGGTTCGATGGATGATAATTTCTGAAAATGTGATTTCAGAAGTCTTAAGTGTGTTTTAGTTTGAAGTAAATTTCAGCTAAATACTGGCGTATAATAAAGGTTCAAGATAAACTACAGAACAAACAAAAGTATACAAGTATGCTTCCATCTATTAGTATAAACTGCTGAAGGAGAAATTTCAAACTATTATGTGTTTTCTTGCTAAACTAATTTTTCCTGTTATACAGTATAGACCAACCGATCAATAAAACATAGGACTGGTCAAAAGTATCAGAATGCATATTTGGAAATGCATAGTAATATTTTATTACCCTAAATAGCAAAAATTTTTAAAGATTTCAGTTGGAAAGTGTTTCATAATCCATGCTTAATGCATGATTTTTCTTACTTGATAACAGTTAAAATGCATTTATTTAATGCATAAAAAAGCAAATTGCTTTGTATGTCGTTGGTCGCACTTCTGCTATATAGACGTTAACGGACACAACTGTACTTATACCCCTTGGCCTCCACATGTTTCACAGTTTTGAGAAAGAGGTTAAGTAACTGACCCCTATAACTCAGTACATAATGAAAAAATCACTCTTAACTCTTTACCTACAAATAAAAAGACATATTTCCAGATAGCCTGTGCACTTAACTCAATTTTTCAATTTTGTAACTTATACCCCTTGGCTTCTGGGCTCCTCATATATAATAACCATATTCTTTCAATACAAAAATTTTCACAGCAATCTGTGTCCTTGATCTAGAACTTCTTGTTAGAGAAAGTGGATGAAATTTCAAGCTCATAAAAGAAAGTTCAAGATTCTACATGTAAAAATGTAAGTAAACAAAGATTTAATTGCATTTTTTAATTATTGAGCGAAATTTTTTGCTTAGTTTCTGGAATTATTATTATTTTTAAAGTTATGTGAATGAAATCATAATAATAATGAGAAAATTCATAACATAATTAAAAAAATGAACAATATTCCTAACCATCTTGGACGCATTATAGTGAATTATAATACTAATAATTCTTTATGCTTTCTAAAATTCTGTTGATTTAACAAATTATTTTGTTGATCGAGCAAGTTCATAAAAATGAGAATCTATTGTACATTAACAAATGAGAAATTACATTCATTTGAAAGAATATTAGAACAGCTCACAATTTTTCAACTTACTTTATCTACTTTCCTGTAAACTTTTTTTCTTCTTTTAACAACCTAAAAAAACAAACGAATCATTAAAAACTAGATTATAATGTAGGAAATATTAGCAGAAGTTTGGTGGTTAACTTTGTTAAGCAGGATTCATACAGAGTTGGGAAGAAAAAATCCAAGGAGTCAAAAAATTTTATGGACTTGCCACTTTTGTTGTTATTTATGTGGCATGCACTTCCACACCCCACTATTTGGAGAAAAGAACATTTCAAAAAAATTTTCTCTATTAGAATCTGATTATTGGTGCTGAAATTGCACACAATTCACAACCTTGGTGATTTTGTAAGTTTAAATAAAAAAATACACAATCAACTTTTCTAAGCAGTGACCAATGGTCATATACAATACACAGAGATCAGTTAAACTCGAAACACTTATTATATATCGCATACATCTTTAAAAAAATTTTCAAAGGTTAAAAAAAAAAAAAAAATGCTAATGCAACATACATGCAAAAATATAACATTTCTGAATTTATTCTTTTAGTGCAGCGATAAGGTAAAATGTCCTAAAGCAGACATCTAACAAATATTTAAAGCATTACCTGTTGCGAATGCCTCCTTGGTTTCGAAAACCAATTTTTGTTACTTGGTTGCTGTTGGCAACGAACCATTTTTGTTTTTACTTTGTCAGACGATTTTTATTCTCAGTAGTAGAATGTTTTTGGAACCGACTCGTTCGGTAAAAATTGAACTCTCAATGAGAGTAAATATTAATATACCTTTTTGTAAATAATAAATGTAAATAGTTTTTTTTTAAATCTGAAGTTCATTTAATTGATTTAAGTAAGATTCACTGCGTCATTAGAATTTAATACTTACAAACCTATATTTTGATTTGAACTTTATTCGACAATGTAGACTTTATTCGAATGAATTTAGCCTGCAATCTTAGATATAATGATGTTATGCATCATTTTTTGGCGTCCGCAACAGTATTTGATGATATAATTGATGTCGGATGAATATGAATATTACTGATCAACGAAAGAATGAGGTAAGTACCTCAAATTTAATTATTTGAAATAAATTTTTTGAAATGAATTATTTATTATTTGAATAAAATAGATTGAATTTACTATGGATCTTGAACTGCTAAAGAAAAAAAGAACAGTTATTCGTACTCAAGTTACGAAAATATTTGATAAGGTTAAAGATTTATTAGATGATACACAAACTTTAGAAATTGAAAATAAGAAAACGCAGCAGTTAAATGATAAATTGAAAACGTTAAAATCATTAAATTCTGAGATAGAACCATTGGTTCCTGATGCTGAATTTGAAAAGTCTGAAACATATAATGAAAATATTATTGAATGGAAATTTAAAATTTCCGAATTTATAAATGATAATACAGTTACTTCTGAAACTAAGCAAGAGGCTTCAGATATTGAAAATGATAGTAGTAGTAAGAATAGTTCTCTACTAAAAAGTCAAAAAACTTTGAATCAAAATATAATTAAACTACCAAAACTTAACATATCTAAGTTTTATGGTGATCCATGTTTATGGCTTGAATTTTGGAGTCAATTTTCGAACTCAATTGATAACAATGAGCATTTAACTCCAATTGATAAATTTTCCTATTTAAAGTCACTTTTAGGCGGAAGTGCTGCGAATTCTATTGCAGGATTTTCGCTGACTAAAGAAAATTATGCTCATGCTATAGAGATATTGACAAGTCGTTTTGGTCGTAACGACCTTGTAATTAACAGTCACATGACTTAATTTAATGACTAATTTAAAACCTGTGAGAAATTCAAGTAACATTAAAGCTCTTAGAGAACTATATGATGAGTGCGAAATTCAAATAAGAAATCTGAATTCGTTAGGTGTAGCATCAGGTTCATATGGACATTTATTATGTCCAATTATTCTTAAAATTATTCCATCTGATATTGCTCTGGAATTTAATAGAAAGCACACTAAATGAACCGATTGGGATGTAACTGAATTAATAAATTTTTTAAAAGAAGAAATCGAATCCCGTGAAGCCACTATACAATTGAATGGTTTTGAAAAAACAATTCATGAAAATAAATATGAGCCTAATAAGAAAATTTTAACACTTATAAAAGAAGCGTTCCAACAACCTCAGCATTAACAACAAATGTTAAGAATAACTGCATTTTTTTTCAATAAAAGTGATCATAATACTGAAAATTGTAAGTTGCTGACCGTTCTAGAAATGCGAGAAAAGTTGAAAAAGGAGGGAAGATGTTTTAAGTGCTTTAGAAAATTTCACATTTCCAACTTTTGTAAGTTTTCAAATGAAAATTGTAAAATTTGTGGCAAAACATTTCATAATACAATACTTTGCAATTCTCAAAATAAAAAACCAGAAATTTCAGAGCAGACAAGTAGCATTGTATCCTCAGTATCCCACTGTAATAGTAATATAAATAATCTAAATAAGGAAGTTATATTGCAAACTATTAATGTAAAAGTAGAAGCAGGTGAAAATTCCAAAATCGCACTTTGTTTGTTTGACTCTGCTAGTCATCGTACCTTCGTTACAGAAAATTTAGTTTCTAAACTAAAACTTGAAATCATTAGAAATGAAAATTTAACTGTATATACTTTTGGTTCGAAAAGGTTTGAAGAACGATGTTATGATGTCGTTCAGTTGAAACTAACTCACTTGAAAGACAAAAAACGTAGTATAATTGTGGAAGCTTTAGTCACCCCAATTATAACAAATTATTTGGTACGAATTCCTCCCCTTCCAATCAATATAAAGAGAAAACTTTCTAAATTTCGTCCTAACAGATGGGAAGATTTTGATAATCGTAATGTTGAAAGGTGCAGATTATATATATCAGATTAACTGTAGAATATATCCAATAAATAAATCCTTATTCGTGTGTGAAAATTTATTTGGTCATTCACTTTGTGGGACAATTGACTCAAACAAAAATAGCAATAGTAATCAAGCTGGTGTCTTATTGACTCAGGTTATGATACCTATTGAAAATGATTTAAAATCACTGTGGGAGTTAGAAGCTTTAGGAATTAATACAGAAGAAAACATTTCAGAGTTAGATAAAGAATTAATTAAAAAAATTGAAAACAATTTACATTTCCTTGAGCATCGTTATGAAACTAAATTGTTACGGAAAGGTGATAAAAGCGATTTTGGTAGCAATTATAATAATGCTAGAAATAGATTTTTTTAACTTGAATAGAAAATTGCACAAAAATAAAGAATTATTGCAGAAATATAAAGAAATTGTAATTGAACAGGAATTAAATAACATAGTAGAAGAATCCCCCAATAAAACTGTAAATAGTGGATATTTCATGCCACACTGCCCTCCCTTGCGAAAAGATAAATCCACAACTAAAGTTAGAATGGTATTTGATACTTTTTCAAAAGAAAACAAAAAATCATTAAATGATTATCTGAACATGGGCCCTATTTTGAACCCAAATTTATTAGAAATTATTAATTTCAGAAAATTCAATACTGCATTTTGTGCAGATATCGAAAAGCTATTTCTACAAATTTCCATGACAGAAGAAGACCAAGATTTCCTTAAATTTCCTTGGTTAAATAATGATCCTAACAACTTTTTCAAAATTTTAAGATTTACTCGTGTACCACTTGGCGTTTCATGCTCACCATTTATTTTAGCTGCCCCAATTAAATACCGTATTAAAGAATATCGCGATCAACATCCAAGTGTTGTAAATACGCTAGACAATTTCCTATATCTCGACAATCTAATTTCAGGATCAGATTTTGAAAATGAAGCTTATTATTTATCAGCAACAGCTTCTGAAATTCTCGAACATATTGGGATGAATGTAAGAAAACTTAAAGATGAAATTAGTACAATGAGTATTGAAAATTTGAAAGTTACTCAAGAAGAAAATGTTAAGCTGAAAACCCAGATTGAGGAAACAAATCATAAGATTAATTTTCTTGAAAGCTTGAATAGTAAGAATCAGTCTTCCATTTTGGAGTTTAATAATGATTTAAAACAAACTGAAGAGAGATCTCAAGAATTGAAAAGAGGAGTATCTAATATGAAGAGTAAATTAAACTTAGTGAAAAATGAAATGAAAATAAAAGAACAAGAAATTACAGAAATGACAGCATTTTGCAATGAAGATGAAGAAAATGAATTGAGATATGAAACTGCATTATTAAAGAAAAAACTTATAGAATCAGGTGCATCTACTGAAGCTTTGAGAAAAGAACTGATGCCTACCAAGCAAAAATTACCTGACATGGAACATAAATTAAAATTACAGCTAGAACATGATCAGTCTTTACTTCAAGAATCCTTATCCAATGAACAGACGCTTTTTGAATATCGTTTGAGTTTAGAAAGATCAATGATGGATGCAATGAAAGAAATTCAAAGACTGAGATCTAATTTAAACCTGGAAGAAGACAAATTTCTGACTTTGGAATCACGAGTCATAAAATTTGATGGAGCTAAACGGAACGTTGAAAGCAAGCTCTACTCCATATGTTGTTTCCTTCGATCAACTATTGCTCTAGAATCACATAATGGATTTATATCTATTAATCTCCCATTCTACAGAACTCCTTCTCAAAGATCTGTTAATAGTGTTAAGACATCATTTAGTGAAAGTCCACATAAATTGAAAACCTCGAAAAATGCATCTTTTACTCAAATTAAAGTTACAGACAATGATATTAACTTATTGAAATCAATATTGGTGGAACTGGATGAAAAGATAAGTTGTACTGAGAAGGAAATAGATGATTTAAAGAATTCTATATCACGAATGCAGAAACAAGAAGAAGAATTAAGAAGTGAGCATAGTAGATGTATTTCCAAAATTTATCAGTTAAAGACAGAATCAGAAGATAAGAAAAATATTGAAAAGGATATGACTACAAAATTTACTGACATACCTCATCATGAAGAAGAGATCAAGTCATTTGAGGGAAAAAAAGAGAAGACTGGCTGAAGAAGTAAGAAATTTGGAATTCAGTAAGTCAGCTGTCATTAAGAAAAAAGACAGAAAAACTGATGAAAGGAAGATGACTATATCAGAGTATGAGGTAGAACTTAGAAATGTGAAGTTATCGAAAGAATATGCTGAAACCAAATGTTCCGAACACACCCAGCCCCGTGAAGATACTGAAACTAACGTTACAAATTTAAAAGAAACAATAATCAAAAAAGAAAAGGAAATTAGACCATTAAAACACAATTTCGAGATTTTAAATAAGAAGTACCAGTCTTCAGAAGCAAGAAACAAACGTTTTAATAATGCTGATATTGAGATGCTAACTGAACAAAAGAAGACTCTAAAGAAGAGATTAATTACGCTTGTTGATGAACTCGTCAAGAATAATGAAAAACAAATAAAGGAATTAACTTCCTGTCATTTCTTGATTGCTAAGCGATTAAGGTGTTTACCTTCCTCTAGATTTCCAATTTGTACTCAAGAAAAATCCAACAAGAATCTGTTGGCGAAAAAGCATAAATACAAGCGACAAATTACTGACCACTTTTGGAAAAGGCGAAGAGACAATTACCTCTTAGAACTTGAATCTATTTTTCAAGTTAAAAACATAAATTCGTCATCTCAGTTCAAAGTTCAGGCTATAGTGATAATTCATTATGAAAGGCTCCCTAAACACATGTGCAAGTGTGTTCGTGTTAAAGAATTCATCTATGGTCATGACCCAAGAATAAGATCATGTGTATTATAGACTGAAAATGGTGATCTTAAACGACCTGTACAATTTTTATATAATCTCGAATTGGACTTGATAGACTAAAAGACTCTAAAACTCTAAAACTGTCACATTTCTTTGTTGATATTATTTACATTATTATTGTTTAATTTGCATTTATTTTACATGTTTTATTTTCTTTTCTTATATAGAAGATTTCTTATTATCTTTCTTTGTACCTGTATTTACGAATGTTATCCAAAACTTATGTAAAGTATGTAAGTATATTCTTATGTTTATTAAAGTGTTTAATTTAGATGCTGAACTAAATGTTCAGCCAGGGGCAGTGTGTTGCGAATGCCTCCTTGGTTTCGAAAACCAATTTTTGTTACTTGGTTGCTGTTGGCAACGAACCTTTTTTGTTTTTATTTTGTCAGACGATTTTTATTCTCAGTAGTAAAATGTTTTTGGAACCGACAGATGTCAGCTTTAAGAACTGTATTTTGGATGTCAGCTTTAGAGCACTTTACTTTAATCACTTTCTTTGAAGGTGAATGTTGTCCATGACATACATAGAAAAGTGAAAAAAAACACCATTATTAATATCCCTGTAAGATACTAGTCCCTATTATCTACTCTTTAAATTATGTACACATACATAAATAAAATATAGATAAAAATATTTAAAATAATCCGGGATAAAAGATTTTTTTGAAAGCAATATCACTTGCATGGAAACCACAATACAATTTAAGGAATTTCTAAGGAGTATTTTGTTTATCTAAGTAGTTTCTAAGGAATCTGTACAAACTAGAGATGGGAAATAGAGTTATTTTTGATTAACAGGTTACGATGTTACATACTTGCACAAGTAACAGGTTCCAACAACCTGTTATTTTTATAACATGTATCTAATGGTATCCTGTCAAAAGATGTTTTAATTAAAAGGCTTTTAATAAAATGTTTGAAATAATTTTGGGACGTGAGTACAGACGCTGTTTTTTGATCTGATGAATCAACACCATTAAAATCAGTTTTTGGTTAAAATCTTAATTTTTACAGGACAAAACTTACCTAGTTATGCTACTTTTTAATTTCAAGCATTTTTAGCTTTTCTGGCACTAAAAACATGTTTTCTATTTATGGTAACTAAAACATCAAAAATTCATAAAATTCTCAGTGTAATAACTCAGTAAGTTTTAGCTGTAGAAGAATACATTTTTACTGTCTTAATGATGCTAGTCACTCTGCGGCCGAATTCCTCTTGGTAATGTTAAATCTATTGGGGATTGATGCATCCTTATATTCAAACTATCTCCTTAAGGAATTAATATTTTTAAGTCCTTTTTTAGTGTTCTCTCAAAAGATGTCACTTTTTTTTGTTGTCAAAATATTTCTAAAATTCGTGTTCAATTTAATATATTATGTTTCAAAAAACAATGAGCTACACGTACATATTTAACATTTCTTGAAAACTTGGAAAAAAGAAACATTTTTTAAAAAGAGAATACTGATTTTCTTTTAAAGTATTAATTCGTCAAGGAGATATTTTGAATATAAAAATGCATTAAACGCCCATAGACTTAACATTAAGGAAGGAAATTCGGCCCCTGAATGACTAGCACCCTTTATGATTAGAACATAAAAAAGAAAAAAAAATTCTGACTAAAGTTTACAGGATTTAGACATTGTAATTTTTTTTTTTTTTTTTTTTTTTTTTTTTTTTTTTCTTAACTATTTAAAAAACACTTATGTTAACGTAAATTGGGTTTTAAATGATGCATGATAAAATCTGAAACATTTTTTGCAATTGAAACTATACCACTAAAACTAAAGGTTTAGAAATTAGCTTTTGGTAAACGATAAAAAGAGATGCCCTGTACAAAAATAAACACAGTTTTAACATAATTTAAAAATAATAATAAAAGTTTGTTCCCAACTCCATTGCTGTCATACATATCAATGTTTATGCAGTGCGAACACTACAAGAACAGGAAGATATTATCTATACTTTTTTAATCATATGCAATTTAGCAATACAGAACTAAAAACATGTTTTTCCATACTTGTTGATTAAAAATCTGAAAATTCTTTAAAGTGCAAGTATCACAACTTTGTAAGTTTTGGTTATAGAAAAACTATTTTTTACATGTTGAAATACCTAGAAAGCTATAAGACCGAAACATTGTATTTTCTTCTTCTTTTTCTTCTTCTTATTTCTTAAGTATTTAAAAAACAACTTTTTTAAGACAAATCGATTTTTTATGATGCAGAGCAAAATTTGAAACAGTTTTGTAATGGGAACTATACCTCTAAAATTAATGGCTTAAAAATTAGCTTTTTGTAAATAATAAGAAAAGACGTGCTACATAAAATTAAACAGTGCTTTAACAACATGTAAAAAAATAAATTTGAAAAAAAAAAATTTGTAGAAAAAGAAATTTGAACTCTGATTTCATTACAGCTATATTTATCGCCTATCCAAAGATAATCCAAAAGAACCTGAAAATGTTATTTATGAGCTTTTAATTAAAAGCAATTTATCCAAACGAATTTTTATTACTTTTTCAAATTAATTACAATTGTAGTCGCACAAATAATGCAGTTTTATTATCTTTCTATTGTTTGCAATGAAACAAAATTGCAGAAATATAAAAAATTTCCTTGCTCTGATTTTCTAAAAACACATCCTTAAGAAACTAATAAATAAATGAATAATAAAAGCATATTCCTCCTCCCCCCTCCCCCCCCCAAAAAAACGTCATGCACACACACAAAAAAGAAAAACAAACTTCTCAAACTCCATGAGCATTATCCCTTTTAAACTTCCAAAGTCAAAAAACCACCGTTACCTGGTGAAAAAGTACAACAAAAAGAAAATAATCCCCTTTCCTCTGATTCCCTTTAAACATTCAAAGTCAAAGAAAACACCACATGACCAAAAATGGCTGACGAAATTAATTCTGCCAGTGGAACAAAATGGAAATTAATCCAATCCTTTGATATCCCTTATTAAAAAACACCTTTGATATTTTTTTCTATTATTTCTATACATTCCTTTAATTATTATTCTCTCTTTTAATTTCTTAAATTTAATATCTTCATTGTTTATATTATGTTTCTCTTTTTATTTTTATTGTATGGTGCCTTTAAATGGCTTTTGGTTTTTATTTTACTTCCCCCTCTTTTCCGCATTTCTGGCGTTATGCTAGCCAGACATCGACTATGTATGTTCATTTCTCCCACAGACCCATTGTACTACTAGAGGTGTGGAGTTCTACTCTTGATACTCTATCAAGACTCTCTTCCAAGTTCCAAGTTCAATCCCATCTACTAAAATGATTCCATGCAACGCTATTTAACTGCATAACAAATTATAACATTTCAACTTATATGAATGTAATGTGTTAAAAAGTATTTTTTCTTCCTCTTGAATAAAGAGTTGCAATATTAGCAGTATTAGAATTAACAGTAATGAATAAATGGAGTTTTTCAGAACATTTTTTTAACAGTCGTAAAGGGTTTTTTGTTTTTTTGTTTTTTTTCATTGGCGAACAGCCAGGTGTTTGTTTGCTAGCGAATTGTACTTTGATTGGGTGTTTGGCTAGGGCTATACAGCTACTAAGGTTTACTTATTAACTTTTAACTTGTTAACTTTTTCTTTCTTCTTTTTTACATACTTTGCAGGTAATGCATTCCAAATTTAACAGGGACTTTCCGTTAATCTGTTACTAAATAATGCACCATAAAAGAGTAACGTTGTTATTTATGCTAATACGTTAAATAATGCCCATCTCTAGTACAAACCCTGTTAAGCTACTGTCCATCTATGTGGACATTTAATTTAAAACTATGCATAAAATACCTTCATTTATAAAGTTATTCCAAATAGTCCGGGAGCCAATGACATCAAAAGCGATGTCATCACAAAACTGAAAATTTATGTAAATCAATAGTAATAAGTCATATGAACAAAATTAGCTAAATATACCGAGTTTTGGCAAGCTGGATATAAGTATGATTAAATTGATTATAATTAAAAAGATATAATGATTTATTATTTTTGCCATGCTTGCAGTCTTTTAGCCTGGTCAAAAAAAACATCTGACTTATTTTGGTTTTAACTATGTAAAAAAAGCTAGTTTTTATTTGTAAAAGCTTCACAGTGGATTCATATTACATTTGGATTAATTTATTTTTAATACATTTATTAACATTTTCTTTAAAAGAACTGTTAAATTTTGTTAAATATTTAAATCTTTATAATCACTAGAAGGCAACTGTGAAGACATTATATCCAAAAGAAAAAATTATTAATCTTTACATTCTTGTATGTTCATATGCATCATAACAATGACAATGAACAATATTAGATGAGAAATTAATAAAGATATATAGATAAAAGATAATATTTGAGGAGAGTTTAATACATAAATGTGTGTGTGTATATTAGAGGTGCAACGATTATTCGACCAAATATCAAGTGTATTATTCGGCCTTGATCGAATAACATTGCAAGAAATGTTTTTTACATAGTAAAACTTTTTAATTTGACAATTTATATTCTTCATGTGTAATAAAAATTTATTTGAAATTAACACCCCCCCCCCCTTTAACTTTCATAACTTGAATGGGTTAAATCTACTCATTTTTATGTAAGTACTATACTATGTATACTTGAAATTTATGCTGTCAAATACTTCTAAAATTTTGTGATTATTTTAAGATGCAATAGTAATATAAGATACTAAATATTCAATATTTTTACATTTATATCTATTTTGCTTTTCCTTACAGACATTTACTTCCCTTAAAACAGAAAACATTCATTATATACTCCTTAAAAGTGTTGTCTGCAGACATGGTAAAATAATATTAATAGCAGTTTTTTTTTTTTTTTTTTTTTTTTTTTTTTTTTTTTTTTTTTTGTTAATTAGGAGCTTTATAAAGTCTGCATTGATTTCTTTCCACCTTTTCTCAGAGGATATCCCTTTCTATCAGTGGTTTTTGTTAAGATAGTAAGATTTCTTTTCCTTTATCTAAAAGTTGAAATTTATGTTTTCTAGTACTTTTAAAATTGCGTTATTAATTTAAAATGCAACTAGACAGTACCTGATAAAAAACTTTTTGCTAATATATATACCGCATTTTCGGGTGTATAGCCCGCACCCAGGGTATAACTTGCACTCCTAAATCGAGCAGTGCAGTAAAAAAAGTTAGTGTATAAGCTGCGGAGATGCATCGGTGTATAGTCCGCGGGCTATACACCATTTACGAACGTATATTTCGATCAGGGTTCAAAGTTAGAAGACATTAAAATATATACGTGCGTATAAGTCGAGAAATTTTAGACAAAAAAAAAAATTTCTAAGTGGGAGGGGTGGACTTATACACGAGACCTTAAAAAAAAATCTATGAATAAAATATCAGAAAATAGTTTGCTAGCGAATCAGTGCTGCAGCACCCCTTTGAGTTTGTAGAGTAGAAAATCCAAAATCTGGAACCTTTCCTACCTTGACAATTCTAAGTTTAAGATAATTTTTAGTTTATTTCTCAAAAAAATAGTCTATCCTGCCCTGTTGCAAAGAACAAAAAAAAAAAGTGTGTGATTTATGTCATTTTGGAACGATTCAGAGGAGTCGTTCTTTTTCGGAACGAATCCAAGAAATCCTTCCTTTTCAGAGTCGTTTCATTACGGAATGAGTCAGAGGAATTGCTCCTTTTCAGAACGAGTCTGAGGAATCGAACCTTTTTGGAGTTGTTTTATTTTGAAACGAGCTGAGGATTTTGCCCTTTTTGGAGTTTCAGACCGATTCCGAGGATTCGAACCTTTAGGGAACCTTTCCAAAAAAAAGGGACCGATTGCGTGATTTCGTTCCTTATCGTTCGGAAAAAGGATGGATTCTTTTTTACAGATTGGAATGGTTCCTTTAGTTTCACCGCCGGAATCGATCCTCAATAAATGACACATCTCTACTAAAAAACTGATTACAGTTAACGTTAAAACGACTTATTCAGCAAAAGTAAGTTTAAAATAAGTAACATGTTATACTGTTGTTTTTACCCTTTTAAATCAAGAGCAAACTGCATTCGAGCATCATTATTTCTCGCTGCTGGTTAGTGCAACACTAGGCGATAGTTGCGACAGTTCTTCCAAACCCAGAAATAACTGTATTTAAGCAGCAAAAAAAAAAAAAAAAAAAAAGCTTTTACAAACATGAGAGAACTCTCTATATTTCGTGGCATAGCGAAAAAAATTTACAAATTTCGATGTTTTTTTTTCAAATTTTTTGAGGTTTAAAAATTGTAGAAAAAATATCACGATTTCCAATTTTTTTAAAAAAATATCTTTGTATAACCCACACCATGTACAAGCCGCAGCGGCTTTTTCAAAGGTTTTTTTCTTGTATAAGCCGCAGACTATATACCCGAAAATACGGTATATATATTTTTTTTTGGGAGGGGGGGAGGGGGAGGGGGGCAAATTATACTATTGTGGCAATTTTTAGGCCGAACATAGCCAAATATTTTTTCAAAATAGTGCTTTAAAAATGTTTTTAAATTTTCATATAAATAATTTTTTAAAAGAAAACAATATATTGTATTGGTGAAATATACAAGAATTGTGCATATAGTGCACACTTTATTTTGTTTTTAAACAAAAACGAGTTCATTATTCAGTGGCCAAATAGGCTGAATATTCAGCTATAGCTTGGCTGAATATTCGGTTATTCAGCCAAATCACTATTCGTTGCATCTCTAGTATGTATTTAAATCAAGAGCAATAAAACAACAACAAAAAAGAATGTTCTCTAAATAAAATTTGTTGAAATTAAATTTTGAAAAGCTTGTTGCTATTTTTTAAAAAATGTATATTCATGCATATGCTATTCATAATACTGTTTTTATAGTGAGAAATGAGTTTTTATTATGATTTATGTATGATTTTAGATGTTTATCAGAAATTAAATAAGACTTGTACATTAATAGCTCTTAAAATTAGTTAAATAAAAATTAGTAAAATGATAAAACATGTATAACTAAGTAGTTATTGCCCACTTCAATTCAATGAAGCAGTAAAGAGTGTGATTGGGGAAAGGGGGGGGGGGTAAAGGCCAGTCTAAGACAGTTGGTATGGCCCTTTTAAAATTTAGCCGTCTTATTTCCAATTCTGGCTACAAATCATTAACAGCGCCATATGTATTAATCCTGTATTAATGCTTCCATCATTGAGAAATTGATTTATTTATTAAATTCTAAATAAAATCACTTAAAAATGAGTAGCTTATAATTAAAATACTTCACCAGTACAAAAGCCAATTAAAACCAATAAAAGCCACTGGAATGGCTTTTTTAATTTTATCTGACTTTTTTACAGCCCTCTGGTTTGTACTTTGGTTTTTGCGAAAAGCCAATACTTGGCCAGCATCCTCGGAATAAAGAAGTCACCAGAAAAATATCAAAGCAAAATAAATATGAAATTTTATCACTGGTAATTTCTTTAAAAGATAGATATGACAGATAAAAATGTCACAGGTTTTTCTGGCAGAACAAAATTTGTCATAGCATGTTTTTCCATAGGAGCACAAAATTTTCTACAAAATGCCCTAAGTGTAATTAGTATCCACAAAGACAATAAAACATTTTTTTTAAATTATTAATTTAATTTGAAACATATTTTCATCTTGTCAAACCTAGCTCATTTTATTTGTATGAATTTTTACTATTGGTTTACACTAGGGATGCACAACCTATGGCCCGCGATGGGTTTATGTATGGCCCGCAAACTTCGTCAATTTACAATTAGAAAAAATTGCAATTTTTGTGCGAAAGTCGCAGAAATTTTTTTTTTAAATTTCGTTAATTTAACGCGGGAAAATACAAAATTTCGTCAGTCACTTAAGAATCGCAAATTTCTTTGATCGGGCTTGGAAAAATCGCGAATTTCA
The DNA here is from genome assembly GCA_964019185.1 of Maratus speculifer. Taxonomy (NCBI): domain Eukaryota; kingdom Metazoa; phylum Arthropoda; class Arachnida; order Araneae; family Salticidae; genus Maratus; species Maratus speculifer. The sequence continues at coordinate 7,403,196 of OZ025294.1, read as the reverse complement.
TTGACCAAGTGCGGAAAGATAGCACATTTTGTTCATCAGGCGTGAAAAAGTCGCGAATTTTGCTCATGAAGGTCGGAAACAATAGCAAATTTAGCCGATCGGACAAGGAAAAATCGCGAGTTTTAGCCGATCGGACACAGAAAAATCGCGATTGTTTGTCGATCGGACGCGAAAAATCGCTCATTCCATTGATCGGGGAAGAAAAAATCGCCAGATTCGCTGATGATGCACGAAAAAATTGCAATTTAAACTCATCCGCTGCGGAAAAATCAGATGTCTTCTCGGTTTATCACGAAAAAAATGCAATCTCATCAAAATTAGTTAAAAATCACCAATTTCGTTGATTGGGAGCCGAAAAAAATGCAGATTTCGTCAGTTAAATGCAGAAAAAGCGCGAGTTCCGTAGATCGGACACGGAAAAATCGTGAGTTTTATTGATTGGTTTGTGGCAAATTGCGAATTTCGTAGGTCGGACATGGAAATATCGCGAATTTTGTGGGTCTCTCACGTAAAAATTGCAAATTTCGTCTATCTGGTGCGGAAAAATAAGGAATTTTATCAATCAGGCGAAGAAAATCGCAAATTTTGTCGATCGGCTTTGCAAAAGTCGCAAATTTCGTCGATCGGCTTTGCAAAAGTAGTAAGTTTCATCGATCAGGTTCGTAAAAATTGAGAATTCCGTCAATCGGCTGTATAAAAATCGCGTTCGTCGATAAGGTTTGTAAAAATAGCCAAATTCCGTCGATCTGGATGGAAGAATCGTAAATTTTATCAATCATGCGTGGAAAAATTACAAATTTCGTCGATCAGCTTCGTAGAAATCGCGAATTTCGGCTATCGGCTTCGTAAAATTCGTGAATTTGATCGATCAGGTTAAAAAAATCGCAAATTTTGTCAATCAGGCTCGAAAAAAAGTCGTGAATTTTGTCGATTGGCCCTAAAAACTCGTGAATTTCTCGATCAGTTTTGTAAAAACTGCTAATTTTGCTGATTAGGTGCCGAAAATTTGTTGGATTTCTCGATCGGCTTGGTAAAAATCGCGAATTTCGTCGATCAGGCGAAGAAAAATCGTAAATTTCGCCAATCAGCTTTGTAAAAATCGTGAAATTTGTTTATCAGTTTCATAAAAATCGAGAATTTTGTCCACCGGCCTCGCAATAATCGCGAATTTCGTCGATCGCCTTCACCAACAATAATTTCGTTAATCAGGCGCAGAAAAAACGAAAATTTCGTCGATCATCTGCGGAAAAATCGTGAATTTTATAGATCATGTGAAAAAAATTGCGAATTTCGTCAATTGACTAAATAAAAGTCGCTAATTTTGTTGATTAAGAGCGAAAAAATTATGAATGTTGTTGATCATTCATGTTTTGTTGATCATTTGATGGAAAAATTCTTAATTTTCTCGATCGGAAAAAACATGAATTGTTGTCAGTCGGCCTCGTAAAAATCTCGAATTTCAACGATCGATTTTGTAAAAATTGATAATTTTGTCGACCAGCCGCATAAAAATCGCAAATTTTATCGATCTTGGGAACAAAAAGGGCCACTTTCGCCAATCAGCTTTGTAAAAATCGTGAATTTCATTGATCGGTTTCGTAAAAATCGCAAATTTCGTCAATTGGCTACGTAAAACTCGCGAATTTCGTCGATTGGCGTCCTGAAAATCGATAACTTTGTCGATCAACTGCATAAAAATCGTGAATTTTATTGATCCTGCGAAGAAAAACCGCGAATTTTGCCGATCAGCTTTGTAAAAATCGCGAATTTTGCCAATTGGCTTCTTAAAAATTGAGAATTTCGTCAATCAGCCGCAGATAAATCCCGAATTTTATCGATCATGCGAAGAAAAATCGCGAATTTCGCTAGTCAGTTTAGTGAAAATCTCGAATTTTGTCGATCGCTTTTGTAAAAATCGCAAATTTCATCGATTGGCGTTGTAAAATTTGTGAATTTTGTCGATTGGTTTTATAAAAATTGCCAATTTTTTCGATAGGCTTCGTAAGGATCACAAATTTTGTTGAGCAAGGAAAGATTGAATTTTCTCGATCAGTTTCGCAAAAATTGCGAATTTTGTCGATTACTTTCATAAAAAGCTCAAATTTGGTTGATCAGGTATGGAAAGCTGCAAATTTTGTTGAGCATTGAAAAATCGGGAATTTCAGTGATGAGGCACGGAAAAATCTTGTTGATCGGCTCTTTTCTTCTCCTTTGTTTATAAAGTTTACATCTTTTTCGGCACCAGCCACTTATCTTTGTTTTTTAGCACTTTTAATAAAACAAAATTTACTCTCTTGAATAAAATCTAGGAATACTATTACATCTTAAGAATAATCCTTGCCATATCTGTTATATATATAAACGTAAAAACTGCTGATACATCCTTACCAACTGAATTGGATATTTTCTCTGATTAAGCGAACCTAAAGAGGTATCTCTCCCATTTCCCTCTGATAACTTATTTTTTATCCAATTATAGGCCACAGATCACCTTCGAAACTGAATTCTCTCCATGTTATTGATGTGGCCCTCGACTACACTGACATATTTGTAAGTGGCCCTTCTCTTGAAAAGGTTGTGCATCCTTAGTTTACACAATTTTTTAATTATATGATGACGGGTATTTTGATGTTACTGGTTCTGACTGAAAGGTAATTTCACCATCATAATGATTTTTGCTATCTCAAAAATAGACAGTTTTCATAAAGTGAATAAAAGTTTATACAATAAAAATATTTACAGAAATATACTGTTAATAAAGGAAATCGCCTCGTCTGAAATGGAAAATTAGATGGTCTTTACAAAAGAATACAATATAATTATAAAAGACAAGTACCTGATTAATTAGCTTTAAAAAATTAAATGCAATAAATAAAACAATTCCAAGTAATAAGATACCTGGCATTAAAATATGAAGACCAAAAAAGAAGTAAATAGACAAGCGCTTTCTGCAAAAAAATTAATTTCTTCAGCAGATTGATAGTTGATCTCAGTAAAAAGTATTAATGGGGAAGTCTTTGACTTCATGCAATATGTTGCTATACGCTGCAGCTAAGATTTGTCACTGATAATCAAAAATTGATGAGCAGAATATATTTTGATTAGAAATGATCTTGTGAATATGTCAAAAAGTAGCTGTTTTGGACTGGAGTTCTGCAAGGTTTCAAATTATTGTTCAACCTGAACCCAAAGTACTTCAACCCAACCCAAAATAAAAGAAAACTTGACCACAATTTAACACAATTATGGATTATGTCTATAATCATATATCTATAAAGTTTATATTTTATGTAGAAAAATGAACACGTATAAACTCCTTACTATTTAAATTGTAGTTTTTCAGCCAAAATGGTATTATGCACTTTTTTTTTTTTTTTTTTTTGAAAAGGCAGTTTAACTCAAACATGAACCTCGGAAATTAAAACTCAACACTAAACCGATTCAAACCTCAAGAAATTATAGAATACATCCAACCTGACCTGAACCAAGGATCAGTTTAAGTACAGGTAAAATCAATTCCTGACTTGATGTAGGACCTGTAATATAGTTGTTCAAAATTCACATTTTTACAATGATCCTTTGATGAAACTGTTTTTTTAAACGATCGTTTGTCAAAATTCATGATAGTTTATCGCAAGAAATTGGCAAATTTCACAACAGTTTTTTGCGACCGACCAGGAATTTTTTTTTTTTTGATATTTTTTTACGGCCCAAAAAAAAAAAAATCCTTTACTTTTTGATGAATTTTGCAATATTTTTTCCTTTATAGTTTATTGAAATTCATGATTTTTTTGAGTAATTTTTTGACAAAAATTGCAATTTTTTTCTGAACTTCTAGCAAAATTAATGATTTTATTCAGCGAACAATTGAAGATAATCACCATTTGATTTTGAGATCTTTAACGAATTACCTGATATTTTTACATGATTATTTGTAGAAATTAATATTTTTCGCTAATTCACAAAATTATTGAGGGACATTCATGAAGGAAAAAAAAAAAAAAAAAAAAAAAAAAAAAAAATTGCAGACTTCAAAGTAATTTTTAAATATACTCGCAGAAGAATCACAGATCTGTGGAAGAATTTTTCATTACGCAGGTCTTTCCTTTTTTGGGTGCGAATTACTCCATTCCACACAATATTTCAAACCTTATCTCTCAAGAAATTCTTAAAATGGTGCCCCTGTTCCTAAGGATGGAAATTTTTGTATAAATATTTACAGACACATGATTCACTCATGGTTAATATCCATTAGGAGGATTTTGTTAAAAAGTTTGTTTTGTAACACAGATTTTTTTTTTTTTTTTTTTTTTCCCTTGGAGATTTTTCAATGTATGAATTTTTGGACTAATGACCCAATTTTTAAAACATTTGGAACCGAATATTTTAAAATTTAGAAAATTTCAGAGCAGAATCACTTCTGAAAAATATGCTGCACAGACTAAAAATTGCATTTGGATAAACAATGGTTAGTTTTTATTTTTATTTTTTCAAAAAATTATAGTTTAAGATCGATTTTCGTAGTATCGTAGTTTATGGGCCCAAATTGTAGCAACTATGATTTTTTTGTAACAGTTGGCAGGTCTGTATTTATTATTAAATCAAACAAGTTATCAACAAGTCAATAACATTAAAACTTGTACAACTAAGAGTCATTAAAAAAAAAAAAAAAAAAAAAAAAAAATCAGCTGTGTTGGAAACTTTTTTAGTTTTAATGTGAAATAAACAAATCATTTCAGCATAAATTAAGAGCTTAGCTACTTAATGTATGGATTATAATAAGCACATTTAAATTTTGATTTATAATAGGAAACACTAAAGTTTGTGAATACTTTTACACAGATAAAAATATTAGTTTATTAATTCTATAAAAATATTAATCTATTATCTAAGCAATTTTCACCTCTACAATGAAATGAAACATATTTCAAATTACAGTCAGATTTAATTAAGTACTTTGATATTTCCCATGTAGTAAATATATTTTTAAAAAGTTCCAAGCAAAATTATAACTATGCTGACCTTATGTATAAAAAAGAAACAGTATACTGAATACTAAAATTTAATGTCCAATAATCAAACATTAATTTCAAGATAACTTATCTATAGTTTTTATATTGGGGATTTAAATGCAATAAACTCTGACTAAAGCAGAATTGATCGAAACAGAGAAAAATTTTTGTAGTAGACAATGACACAACTTAGACAATTTTTACTCTGTGTCTAGAAGTCACACAGAATTGAAAATCTTTTTCAGTTAGACAGATTTCTGTCTTATACAAAGAAATTTCTATTTTGAATCGCGAAAGATCTTCTACAAGAACCTTTCAAAATTAAATCTAGATATCCCACTTTAAAAACCACATTCAAAAGCAGTTCATAAAAGATATTTTAAACATTAGTCCTTTATAAATAACAAAAATTGTCTGAGTTAGAAATTATTTCTAAAAACCAAACTTCATCTAAAGAAAGTAGAAATCATGTTAGCATGTTGAAAAACAGTAAAAATTTAAGCAACACTTATGCAAATAGAACATGTAAAAAGCAAATTATCTACCATAATAAAAGGATGAGTTTGTCAGTAGCTTGCCTAACAACATGATGTAATCCCCGCTATGAAATTTAGCACAAAAATTTTGAGCTACACAGAATAGGTACACAGAAGGTATACAGAATAAAATCTTTTTCCAATTTCTAAAAGAAACTGGCAATATGAGTTCCTTCCTACTATTTGAAGTCTGTTACATGGTCATTGCATTTTACCTGTTGTTCTTGAGGCTAAAGAAGGATTTAGCCTCATTTATGTCACTTAGCCACATCATGTAAAAACATCAGTTTTTATCATAAAATGTTTTATGATGGATTTTCATCAATTGAGATGTAAATGATTACCTTTGTCATTTATGTATCTCCCCCCCCCCCCCCCACTACAAGAAGATAAATAAAACTGCAGTTAGAAATATAAATGGAACATCAAAATATTTATAAGAAACAAAATTATATAAACCATTACTTTGTCAACTGCTTTATAGTGAAGAATTTCATCTACAGATGGCCTCTTTCTATGATCAGGTTCCATCATGTGACATATAACATCTATAAGCTCAGGACTTAGACCTAAATGATAAAAAATTCAAACTTCAACTGTTTTTAATAATATGATTGTAAAAATACTGGTTTCATTGGTTCTTTTATTGGTATTGTCTGAATAACTTTGGATGTATTTATAAAAGTATTTATAAACAAATACATATATATATTAAAAGTTATTAAAATGTAGACTTAAGTATATGTATGACATTTAAAAAAAATTTTTTTTAAACTGCCAATTTTAATTCAAATAAAAGAAAAAAATCATAGAGAACTTTTTAAAAACAGCATAAAATTACAGAAATATATGCAGGGCCTTTTAAAACAAATTAGTCTGAAAAGAAGGAAGCAGGAGCAAGACTCTGTGTGTTTTCTGATTAAAATAAAATAAATATTCTTGGAATTCTGAATCAGTTTTAAAGTAATTTAATACTTGATACTAATTTTGATAATTTAGGATTTAATATCTTTGTAATCTACAGCTTTTATAGATCTCATTTAAGTGTAATCAAATCATACAACAATCATGCAGGATGTGCTTTCTCCTCTCTCGAATTTTCAAGTTTTACATTCATATAAAATGAATGTTCTTAGATTAGTAACAATTTCTTAATATTTTCCCAGTAGAAGAAAGGTATGGTTGTATCTGCAACAGCAATTTAATGGGATGAAAATTGTTTGTGTGAGTGTCATGTTTCAGTTTTCTTATGTATATAATAAGCATTGAAATAAATAGGGTTTTAGTGGTTAATATTATAAAAATACAGCTACATTTTAATCTTAATGTAACCTAATTAAGTAAAGCAAAACTTATGATTTACAAAAAATGTAAATAATAATAAAGTGGTTCAGTGAAATTGAGTCTATTTAAAATTATATTAAGAAATTTTTTTCATATGACTTATGAGCAAATTTCATTTTCTTTTTCAATCAGCTGAGGAATTTTGTTCTGTTTTCTTTTTTACATTTAATTAGCTGAAGAATTTTGTGATTCTTTTCTGCAATCAAATGACAAATACCACGACTTTTTTTTTAATGGGCTGATTTTGTATTTTCTTCCCCTGTGACAGAGTAATGAAATTTATGATTTTTTTCAAGCAAACAATTTAACAAATTCTGCCATATGTTGATGCAGCTGACTATCAAATTTTATGTTCTTTTACCCATGAAAAAAAGACAAAATTTATGATTTTTTCCCCCTAGTGACTGATTATCATATTTCATGATATTTTCCAGACAATTGTCAAATTTCTTGTTTTTATCTTGCGACAAATTGGTCATACACACTTTTTTTTTTTTTTTTTTTTAATTATGTATGATTAAAAGATTTTGTGATTTTTACTCACAACAGATTGATGAATTTCGAGATTTTTTCATGTGACCGATTGACAAAAGTTTGCAACATTTTTCTGCTATCAGCTGATGGATTTTGTATTCTTTAAGTATATTGTACATGCATATTTTTTTAATCCTAAACATCTCAATGTATACATTTTACTCAAATTTTACTGATTTTTTATTTTAATTTCACTAAAGAGAAATATTTACTAAAAACACACAGATCAATGCCTTATTATTGAGCATTCTGAATTTGTAAAAGGTAACCATGTAATACTCCTATAGATTATTATTTATTTTATACATGTTATGTTTTCTCAAACTTAAGCATATTAACCTATGATTCTTGAAAATTTTTAATGTTATGAAATGAAGTATTGGCAAATTTCAACAACTTTCAGTGCATATTGGGTATTTTGCAAGACAATTTCTTACACACACACACACACACACAAAAAAAGAAAAACGAAGGAGTATAAATATGTAAATAATTTAAGTCATAGGTGATACAGAAGTAAGAGTCTCACCCTTCCAACCCTCGATTTTTATTTTGTAGTGAATTTGAAGTTAATATTCGATATGTTTTGCCTTTTTTTTATTTTTTTTTATATATATATATATAAAGAATTATTCTTTTTTTTTTTTATAATGTTTTGTAAATCAGAGACCCATAATATTCTTATCAACATTTTTGCTACATTTCTCTGAAGGAAATAGAGTGAAGTTTTCAGTTTTAATATACAGTCGATCCCTATAATCTGACTTAATCAGGACTAACACTAAATCAGATTACTGAAAACTCAGATATGTGGACTACATAATCAAATTCAAAAGAAAAATTCAGTTTTATATGTATACCTTGAAAGAAATTCACCATGGTTACTAGTTAGCTATAATTTTCTTGGATAATTTAGCTATCAGACATTTTTTTGAAGAATAAGGCCTCTGATTGTTGAATATTTTTTTAATATTTTATTTCAAATAATCATTATTTCTACTTGCATTTGTTTCCCTGCTCTTATAATAAATTTAATGTACATATTTTTTTGCAATTCTGAAAGTCTAATATCACAATAGATCACAGTATCCGATTTAGCCTCAATGATGTAAAAATCCTAATATCGCTTAGTCCTAAGTAACAGTGTAATGTAAGTGAATCTCTGTAACCACTTAACAACTTATTTTAGTTTGCTGGAGTGTGAAAATTGACTATTATTTTGATTCATATTAGACATTCTGAAAAATTTACCAAAGATAACCAATTTGATTATTGCCGAAACGTCAGTGAAGGTGAAGGCTTACTTTGGAGACACGAAATTTTTTGGATTCTGTCTGTCTGTTCCGTGATAACTGACGTAAAAAGCATTCGATTGGCTTGAAATTAAGTGGGTATATTAGTGAGACACTGGGATTAAGCTGTATAGTTTTTTGTTAGATTTGATTCATTCGTTCGGAAGATATAGAATATTTTATTTCGTGCAATAATGCTTTTCTATGGCAAATTCAATGATTTTCATTTTTTCCCCTGAGAGAAAATGACACATTTGATTAATGGAATTCAATGATAAATGAATACTAAAATTTACCAGTTAAATTATTCGTATTATTTTGAAATTTTGTCAACGCATTTGTCAGATTTTTAAAATTATTACTGTAAATTTTGGAGATTTTTTATAAATGTGTTCCAATAATATAAACTAATTTGTTTTAGAGATTTACTTATTTGAAATGTATTTATTTCATTTTCTTTATTTTCTTTTAATGGTTGCTAAGCAACCATTCATCTTAATCCTTATCCTTATAATGTTATAAATTTGAAAGCGTGTATGAAAATTTAAATGAAGTCAACATCAAAACTTATAAATTAATTAATGTCTTTGTATCTTTGTGTATAAATATAGCATAGCCCAGAAAAAAACATAGGCTATGTTTTATTAATTTTATTCAAATATTTTCCTTAAAAATTCAAAATTTCCTTCTTTTTCATACAGAATCAATAGGGATTTTTTAAATAAAATTTAACCAATTTCCTTTATCGCTGCCAAAAAAAAAAAAAATCAAAATTTGGAATAATAATTTTTCAACAGCAATACATTTCAATTGAGCAATTACCATTCAAAAAATTAAACTATGAAAAAAAAAAAAAATGACGTCAGAATTAAAATAACTATATAGTACTTTTTGTTAAATATTAAACACGGATATTCGTTTCGTTAATAAGAATTTTTCTGACAAAAATGGGGACATAATTAGAAGTAAAAGAAATAAAAAAGAATTATATTTTTAATAAATATTTCACTTAGTAAAATATGACGTCATAGTTGAACAAAAACAGGTATTTTATAGTAGTCATTAAAAATACAAGAAACATGAATATCAATAACTCATGAATAATGACGTCATTATTCATGAGTTATTGATATTCATGTTTCTTGTATTTTTAATGACTACTATAAAATACCTGTTTTTGTTCAACTATGACGTCATATTTTACTAAGTGAAATATTTATTAAAAATATAATTCTTTTTTATTTCTTTTACTTCTAATTATGTCCCCATTTTTGTCAGAAAGTGAAGGCTTACTTTGGAAAAACGAAATTTATTGTTTTTCATATGTCAATCTCTTCTTCTGTATGTCTGTCTGTCCCGCTATAAAATCAGCAAAATGCAATCAAAACTTTTTTTTTTTTTTTTTTTTTTTTTTTTTTTTTTTTTTCGGAAACAAAATTGTAAAACTCTAGATTACTGAGTTTACTCTTACAAAAGTTTCTGATGCATCAGGTTTAGGTGTTTGTGGTTGGCAGGCATGTAGAAGTATGAGGATAATAAAAAATGTTTGCCCAAACTGTTACTTATTCTTATAAATCAAAATGTATAAAGAAATGCAAGATATACAATAACCATTAGCACAATTATTAGAAAGTGACAAATTTAAATTAAGTTAGGCTCGGGGGGTTCAGGGGGGCGAAGCCCCCCTGAAGAAATCTACTATGTTATAATAAAGAAAACAAAAATAATAGATCATGAAAATTTCAGAATATCCTAACATAACTAAATTTTTAATTTACAGCTTTTTATGGCTGAAAACTTCTAATTCTTATTTTATTCTTATAAATAATTACGCAATTTGAAATTTTTAAATTACAGTTTCCAGGAAGTTGAATATTACCCAAAATCTGTTTTTAAAAAATATGAACAAAGCTGACGTTGAGGCTCCTGATCTGCAGATTTACTAGTATTCTTATGTTGCAATCAAATTTAACACCTAGAGAGGCAACATTTGCAGTTTGCAAGCGGTTAATTTTAGTGCCCAAATTTCTAAATGGCACCAGTAAGTTTTTAATTAAAAAATAAATCTGATAATATGGGTAAAAAAAGAGCTTTTGAAAATTATGAGATAAATTTGTTCAACAATTGTGGTGTGAATTATTTGAACACAAAGCAAATCTTGATTAGTACTCTCTCTTTATTAGTATTGGAAAAAAGCTTTAAAATTTGTTCAGTTAATTGTTCAAATAATGAAGTGGAAATATAATATTCATCATACCTTCCAAAAATTCTTCTGGAACTTTTAACTGTCGAAGGTCATGCCATGTTTCACCTCCAGGAGGTAAATCCAGATCTGAGGCAAGTTCTAAAATTGTAATACCTAAACTGAAAAATACAAATAAATAACTGTTAAAATATTCAATGAATTTAGTTCAAAAAACAATAAAAATTGAAGTTTACAAAAACTGAGTCATTTATTCAAATTCAAATTATTCATTAAGCCTATTCATAAGCCTGAGAGCTTACGTGTCCGCCCATTCTGTATGTATGTACATGTGTGCATGCATAACGTGACAACTCATGATAAAAATATCTGATTCACTTGAAATTTTGGTTATAGGTATATCCTGATAAGGCCCTTCTTTGATCAGTTTTGGGAGTTCATTCGATAAGTATAAGAGGGGGAACGGGGGCTGATGCTCTTACCTTTAATTTATAATACTGTATTGTGGAAGACAAAGGATTTTAACTTGGAAATGGTAAATTTAACTTTTAAAATTAAGTCAAATGGGTATTATTTATTATAACATATTTTTAAATTCTGAATCAAATAAGGCCATCTGTAATTCAGTATGATCATTTGTTACAAAGTTATATAAATTTTATTAATACAAAGTAACGAAAGATTTTATGAATAAAGAATTATGAATACATTGATTTTTACAACTTTAAAAACCTTTAAAAACACTTAGATGATCCTGATTTTGATTACTGCTATTTTGAGGAAATTTAATTATTAGGTGATTTTTTTGACATGATAAAAAGGACATGTTTTAAACACAAAATAAATGTGGCAAAGCTGTGCTCAATATTATAGCATATTTTTTGATTCATAAACCTGCCATAACTTTGTAATGAGTGATCATATTGATTTGTAAATCATGTCATTCTATTCAGAATTACAAAACACATAAAAAAACAATGCCCCATTCGACCTAATAAAAACAAATTGAATTTTCTTCCTTCTTGATTTAAAATGCTTCTATGTTCCTTATAACAAGATATAACTATTTTGTTTTTCAGAGACACATTGAATTTTTATTTCTAGTGCCAAATGATTATTCTTCCCAAATTTTTGTGAATGCCCATCAATTGTTACTGTAAAAACTTATTTTATCTTTATAAAATGTAATTTTGGATGTTATATTCATAAAACTTGCTTTAATTTTGTAAAAAATTATCACAATGACTTAAATATGCAGGAATCCTACAAAATTCTGGTAAAAAGATTACCTGACTTTTACAGATTTTCCCTGGTTCTTTTTAAAAATTTCTTAAACCTTTCTCAGTAAAAATTCAGCAACTGTTGTAAAACTCTCCACAATGAACAATTTTAATCTAGATAAATGCTAAGTTTGTAATAAAAAAGTATGTAATGTAAAAATTGCCCAATTTAATTATTTTTCATATTATGCTAATTTTATTAGTTTGCATAAAATTTTTAGATTGGATGAATAATTAATTGAAAATTTCTTCATACATGACCATAATCGATCCTGATGGAAAAGTAATATGCACCAAAATTTCCAAGACCACTTTAAATATTTAAAAAAAAAAATTCCCTGACCTTTTGTCTAAATTTCTGAATTTCCTGACTTATCCCTTTTTTTCTTGACCCATAGGAGTCCTGGGATGATGTCCTTCAATTTAGAATAAAAAATATATAATAAACAATACTCTACTTGATCTACTTCATTTTTTTTTTTTCACCCACTTTCAGCATTAAAACAGTCTTTTTTATACCCATCTCTCCCACCATACGAAAACATTGTAAACAATTTTTCTCTTTTGGGAGTCATTGGATCTTCATTTCTAATGCAAAGACGAAGATCTTGCTAAATTTTAATGAATGGCCAATATTTGTTTTAAAAAGCCCTATTTTACCTGCACTATAACTGCCCATGGATAACAGCTGTGATAAAATGCAATAGCACACTACACATTTTCATACTGAAATTAGCAAAAATAAATTTGAGTTATTTTGAGTATCGTGTAATTGTCAGAGCGCAGCTGCAGCTTCCTTGCAAAAATTGCATTTTTGTGAACACAATAATGTCCTAAAATATTACTTGTATCGATACAAAAAAATGAGCTGTGCATACATCTATAGTGCCAAAATCTCAGCAGGTATTCAAAATAAAAAATATTCATCAAACCTAATGCCTGGCAATGTTGGCTTAAATTTTTTCCATAGAGATAACATTGCGAGTTTAAAAATATATATGTTAAAAAAAAAAAAAAAAAAAAAAAAAAAAAAAAAAAAAAAAACTGCTTTTAATGTTTCTATTTTTAAATTTAAATTTAAAAAAAATTCTATGATTTTTTTTTTTTTTTTTTTTTTCAAATCAAATTACTTCTATTGCTGAGAAAAAAGAATTAATAATAGATTCTATCTCTCAAAAAGAAAAAAAAAAAATTGAATAGAAAATGATTTTATGCTTCAAAAGCATATATATATTATAAAGCAGAAGTTCTGAAACTTCCAAACGAGTGTTTTCAAAAACTACCCGATGGATCTTTTTGCAGATTATATCATTCGATAGGAAATATTTTTGCAGAGGTTTATGATACAAATATACAGGGACAACTCTGATTTTTCGTACTAAATTTCGTATTTTTCGGTAATTTTTGACGGAAGGGTTGCAACAACTAATTTTTTGGCGATAATTATATTTCAAAAAAGAAATAAAATGCTTTCGCTAATGGAAAACAATATAAACATTTCGAAAAAAATATGTTAATTCATTGATTTAAAATAAATAATGATAAAAAGAAAAAAATCCATTTAAAGCTAAATAATATTATGAAAGGAAAATATTTATCTTTAACGAAAAAAAAAGAATATTTATGATATTTAAAAAGTAACTCAATGTGAAAGAAAGTTTTGAAGTGACACAATATTTGCTATTTATTTCTTTCGAGCCAGATTAAAAGAAAACAACATCTCAAGAATTTCATTAAGTAAAACATATGTATTTTTTTTTCTTTCTTTTTTTAAAAATATTTTTAAATCTAATTTTCCCGTTATGTGTTTTACAGAAGAAACTCGCAAAATTATTATTATTTTTTTTTAAATCTCTAATTTTTATTTGTATGCTGTTTGTTCAATTGGGTATTTCAATCTACTTTTGTCGCCAATCAATGCGATTCTAAACCAAAAAAAGCACAAGACGGAGCGATGTTTGCAAGAACTATTTTTTTTCTCTCTCTCTTTTAATAAGTGAGAGAATTTTTAGGAAAAAATTTTACATTTAACTTAAATACATATATAACAGTTAATACCACAAAAATGAATAATATTTAAATTTTAGTCTTTCCACATACATAGATACTGTAAAATAATTTAACTGCAACTTTTTAATTTTTTTTGGCCCAGATATCTCATACATTTGTCCAGATGTCTCATATGCGATTTGTCTCTTATGCCAATACCATATATACATCTGGGTAATTAACTGACGCCAAAGTGTCATTATTTTGCTTGATATGGCAACCCGGATATTATTGTCTATTTATTAATAAATTGTCTATTTACAATTTTTTTCCTTTTTTTTCCAATTATAAAAACTATTTTAATCGAGGCACATTTGCCATACATGCACCACATTTGCGCGACTGCAATAAAATGGCGATTTTATGCCTCACTTGGCAACCTGGCTGTTGTTTATTTATTAATAAATTTTTATTTTATTTTATTTTATTTTTTAAAGGATATAAATGGTTTTGTTTTATAATTATTAACTAAACTTTTTAAATTTTATTGTTATTTTCTATTTAAAATAACAGAAAATAATTGTAAACTATATATGTAACTGGTATTTTAAAACAAAATTTTCTCCGAATCGGCATCAGAAGAAAAAAAAACGCGCCAATGTGGTGGGTATATGTCATGTATACATTTCTTTCACTATAGTACTACAGTATTTAAACATACTGTATAAATAACGATTATTGTTTTTTCCAAACATGTTTGGCACAGATATTATATACACACTGAAGTATCTGACTATCGCCAAAACGGTGTTATTTTGCCTGATATGGTAATCCTGCAATAGTTGTTTCTGTATTAATAAATTGTTTATTTACTTTCAATTTCTTTTTAGAAATTCTATAAATTGTTTTGTGCTATAGTAACTTTTTTATATTTATTAAAATTTTCGCTTTAAAATAACGAAAATAGTTTTTAAAAATGCACATTTCTTCGCTATTCTAAAACGAGGATTTTACCGCATTGGTATTGGAAGGAAATCTTGCAAATCCGGGTTTGTGATGGAGTTGTTTTGTGAAATATGATATTTTAAATGTAAATTGAGTGCTACTTGATTAACACGTCGGCCAGTTTCGCCAAACTATTCAAATTTACATAAATTCATTTTAAATACTGAAAGAACAATAAACATAAATAAAAAATACAAATTAAAAGTCGAATTAAAAAGCACTTATGACGTAAAAAAATATGTGTATCACGTGTAATATCAATTGCTATCATACTTACGATCATCGATTATTGACATTTATTCCTATAATCTGCTATAAATTTTTTTCTCGACAGAATAATCAAGTAGTACCATACATTGCAAAAACTCCAGTTAATATTACAAAAATGGAGCTAAATAACTGAATTTAGGTGCAAATGCACACACCCATGTTGTAAGAAAGAGGCACAAATGTCATATATGCACCACGTTGGGGGTGATACATTTCTGGCGCCACTTTAACGGAAACTTTGTTTTCAAATGACAGATACATTTCTATTTTCTATTTTACTTTTCTATGTATAGAGCATAACATTTTGTATCATTTTAAAATGCAAATGAAAGTAAATAAATATTTCATTAATAAATTAAAAACAAAGCTGGATTACCATAAGAGGCATAAAATGTTCATTTTGTTTCAATCACGCCAATGTGACGCGTATATGACATCTGTATCAAAAAATTAATTTCACACATTCAAAAAACATTCAAATTATTTTTCTAAGGAAAACTTTATTTAACTTTATTTATATGCTACATTCCAAAAAATAGAAGACTGTAATAGATTTGTCAAGAACAGATGTACGTTGTGAAATATAATATAATATTGATAGAGAATGTATTAAGGTTTCCACAGATACCCATATCCTCAAGTTAAGGCCCCTGTCCTCGCTCGAGGAAATGCTCGCGAGCTAATGCTATTCCTATGGGGAAGCATTTTTCTAATAACTCTTTCGCATTTTGTCATTTTTTAATAATTTTTTTTGCATCGGATAGCTGAGGTGCATACCGACAGCGCACCTTTTTTACTTTTTCGATTTTGGTTGCAGATATATTTTTTAAAAAGCACTTTCAGTTTCGAAACCGGTTTTGAAAGTGAAACTAACTTTGTAAAAAATATCTGCAACCAAAATCGAAAAAGTAAAAAAGGCGCGCTGTTGGCATGCACCTCAGCTATCCAATGCAAAAAAAATTATTCGAAAATGTCAAAATGCGAAAGAGTTATTAGAAAAAAGCTTCCCCATAGGAATAGCATTAGCTTGCGAGCGTTTCTTCGAGGGAGGACAGGGGCCTTAAGAGGTTTATAGTTCAAAAACTATCAAATGAAAATGACTCACTTGAAAATCGTTTAAATTCAATGGTCAATCTCTGCGAGCATCATGCTCGCTGTTTTAGAAGTATGGTGAATAGACAATATTTAAATTGCTATTTTCATAATTGCCTCATTTATCTATGAAACTCTACAATAAATGATCAACTGAAATATTTTTTTCTTAAAAGCCCGAATTTTATCGAATGCATAAGCTGATACAGCAACATATTTTATTATTATTTTAATATATTTTGGCGTCAACGGGCCTTGATTCCATTGTTGTTGTTTTTATTTTTGGCTCAGTTTTGTTTTTTCTAGCTCGCTGAGTTTTGCACTGATGAAGAATCTCGACAGTAGATTCGAAACTGCTGTTTGCTAATTTTTAATGCATTTTTGGTGCATTTATAATCGTTGGTTTTCTATCTTTAAATACAATGGCATTTTGTATGATTTTCAGAAATGTGAAAGAGTATTCGAGGTGAAGTTGCTTTAAATAACACAATCATATTCACTATTTTGTTTGATTCATGTTTTGTTTCGAAAAATAGATCAGCGCAGCGGGCTTAGTCTGCTAGTATATATATATATTAAAAAGCCGATAGCATAAAACCCTATGTTACCAAGCACAAGAAAAAAATCTTTATTTTATGGAACAATAGAAGTAGGGGAATCTAATATTAATCTATGTCTGCCAGAAGTGAAGTGGTACATAAGTCAAAAATTAATACCACTTTCGGTACATTTTTAGAGACTTACACTAAAGTACAGAGTACAAGAAAAAAAAAAAAAATTATGGAAATTTTTTAAATTCATTTAGTATTATAACAATATACTGGTCAGTCATACTGCAGCCAGTGTGAAAAACAAGCCAGATCTACTTTTATCATAATTGTTTTTAATGAAAACATAAGTTATTGAGCACAAGAATAATTTGTATTTTAAAATTAATTTTAAATAGAGTTATTACAGAAAATCTATGTCTGCCAATGTTTAGCTGTTGCTAAATGTTCAGCAGATCTCTTTATAATATGTGTGTTTACATAATTTAGTATTGATTTTTCAAATAAAATTTAGAAGAAAACTATGTCATATGAGAAAGATTTGTGTCACTTTTTTAATGGCATAAATACCATTGCATCAATGTCGCCACTCTGATATAGAAGCATTCTATCAATACCAGCTATTCTGCATATATAAATACTAAAAATATTTCTTTTTAAAATTTTACTATAAAAAAATGAGATGAATTTGAAGAAATATTTGTATAAAGAAACTACTGCAGGATTCCAGATGAATATTTTTCAAAAATTATATTTTAACTGAGATTCATCAGTCAGAAATTATACTTTTTGAAAATTTAGCTCTTTGTGAATTTTTTTCAAAATGCAGGCTTGCAATTGGTCATCTGATTTCTACACTATGAAAACATGAATCTGGCCTATCAAAATGTGTCAGAGTTTGTGTTTCTCAATCATTCAACATTATTATGTTTTAGGTTTATGCGACTCCATGTTTCAATATTTTGGCCTGAAGGATGCTAGTGATTTTGTATTTATGATGTTGAAAATTAATGTATTCAAAAAGGTAGTGCATTATTTCATATAGTTAATACTTAAATAAAATAAATGATGTTGAAAAAACTAGATTATAATTGAGAAAAGAATTTTAAAATATTAATTAACTTGCGTTATTTGAGATATTTACATATTGCTTCTTCACTTTCAATTTATTTTGACTTTATTTGAACATTATTGGATATGCTTCTTTCTTAACATACATTCACTATAAATTTATTATTTTTGATGTTTTGAGGGCAATTTGACTATAAGTTATTATATTTGATACATTAGATCTAGTCAGCCAATTTCGCTTCTCTGAACATATTTTTATCTTTAAAAATGTCTTTTCTATTTTGGCTGAATTTGCAGTACATTTTCTGACAATATTTTTAGCTTTTTCAATACTTTAAAAAATTCCATAGTTTTAGAAATGTCTTTTAAATACAGTAATCCATTAACATTCACAAACTTAGTGAATACTTAACTTGGTTATTCACAAATTTTGTTTCATGAAAAACACTTTTTACAAAGTAAACACTTTGTTTCACCAATTCCATAAAACTATTTGACACTAATTGCTGCATTGTATTGCATAGCATAATTTCTGCTAACTTCTACTCTTGTATTGAGAGAAAATATAAATTCCTGTTTTTTTAACATAATCAAAGTGATTGGTAATTATATCATACGGATTGAATATTTTCAACTGAGCAAAAAATTGTGCAGGCCGGGAATCAAATCCAGATTCTTGGAAAGGCGAATGCTTTACCGTTTAGGTTAATTGGGAAAACAGCCAGTGAGCATTTTCTGTTCAGATAACCTTATTTGTCATAATATCTGGTCTGTCATTTAGACAGCTCAACAGAATAAATCACAGTGAAAAGAACTCCATATAAACAATGGCTATAGAAATGAACTGTTTTTTTAACACAATCAAAACATGATGGAGTTTCATAGTTTACAAGGAATTCCTTTACCTGCAGTTTATTTTGTTGAACTGTCTAAATGATAGACCAGATGTTATGGTCAATAAAGTTATCTGAACGAAAAATGTTAGCTTGCTGATTGTTGGTCCCAGTTAATTTAAACAGTAAAGCATTCACCATGTAAGCCAAGAATTTTGGTGCGATTCCCAGCCTGGGCAATTTTTCGCTCAGTTGGAAATATTCAATTCGTATAATATTTTTACCAATCAATTTGACTGCGTTAAATTAATAGTATATCTCCATACCCATGATTTATATAGAGTTCCTTTAACTGCAGTTTATTCTGTTGAGCTGTCTAAATAATAGACCAGATGTTATGATCAATAAGGTTATTTGAGCAAAAAATGTTCTTCAGTTATTGGCCTAGGTAACTTAAATAGTAAAGCATTGGCCTTGTAAGCCAAGGATCTAGGTTTGATTTCTTGCCTGAGATATTTTTTGCTCAGTTGGAAATATTCAATTTGTAATATGTAAATCAATAATTCCAAGAAACCTGAAACATAAATTGATGCTAAAACTAAAAAAATCTTAAAATGTAAAATTTTTATTTACAAATACAAATTTTTCTGTAAGATGTATGAAAAATTTTAAAACTTCAACCACATCTTGTTCAGATAATTGATAGTATGCAATCCCCAACAGGTGAAGAGCCTCAAATTTAAAAGAAAAATAGTGCAACTTTTCCCTTGACGTTATTACATTTTGATGTTTAGTGATGATCACAAATTAAATTTTTTAACATATCCTTTATAAAATAATAATAATAATAAGATAAATGGTACATAATAATTATTTTAAATTTAAAATAGTACAGTGTATCTTAACAATGGAGATATTTAAAAATGACAATTCAAATCATAATTCAATTCAAATGAAATTCAAATCATTTAACCTCCTTTGTTCGAGGTTGATTAGAAAATATGCATATAATAAGACATCAAAATTCAAAGTCAATTGAAAACATTGATAAACACAAAAATGACAGCTGATATAGAAATATAATTACAAAGAAGAGTTATTAGTCAAGGTTTTTATACTGAAAATTAATAAATTTTCTCAAAAAGAGTTTTCCTTTTTATGAAACTTCTTACAATTTCAATGCATCATTGTAAATATATATATATATTATACAGAATAATATAGAAAGAAATTTAGATGACATTTTAGTATGTTTAAAGGATATTATAGAAAAAGAGAGGATTTTAAAAAGTCAACTTACTGTGATGATTACAATTCTTAGTATTTTATTGACTTAGAAAATAGATTAAATCAAAATTTAGATTTTCATATAATTTAAATACATAACAATGCTCTTAAATAGTCTTAACATTAATAAATGTTGTACGTTGAAAATGAATACCTGAAAACATCAGCGGCTTTAGTAAAAACACCTTGTAGCAATTCTGGAGCTAGATATCTAGGATCACCTTCAATAGGATCTTTCAAATCAGACTGAAAATAATATTTTAAATATTACAACAATAGGAATAGCTATGCAGAGATACTTTTATGTGCAAAAAAGAGAAATAACCATCAGATATTATGATCTTTCATGACAAATGTCCCTGAAAGTTATATGGCAGTGGTTCTCAATCTGTACTTTGAGCAGCGTTAAAAATGCCATAGGCAGATTCCAGAAGCTTCATTGGTGTACTGAATAAAAGCAGAATTAAATTAAAAGTTAAGAGATAAAAAATAGAACCAAATAAGAAAAATAGAAATTACATTCTAAGTTTGGTGAATTTTGTGCTTTCTCTAGCAGATGAAGCCCTGTCATTCTGTTGCCGTAACACTACTTCTAAACACTGTTATCGTGCAAAACATAAAATATGGCTGGTCCCTATCATAGAAATTTGATTCTGAAAAAGATTCTGCAAGTAATAAAGACTGGGAACCACCATTATAAAAATATCTAAGAATAAAAAGTCAATAATAAAAGAAATAGTCAATAATAAAAGAAATAGTCAATATGATAATGATGAGTCAATAGTCCCTTAATAATACTACCAACCCTTAACTGAACAGGGTTGTCACTCTAATCTTGAAAAAAAATTCCCTGTATTTTCCCTGTACTGCAACGCATTTATTCCATGTTGAGTGCGAAATATATGCGTGTATGAAGGCTAATTAGAAATGTTATAATTTGTCATTACCAAATTCCCTGTGTTTTCCAGATTTTTTAGGATCTTTTTAAAAATTCCCTGGATTTTCCCTGTTTTGGGAGGAGATTTAAAATTCCCTGTGTTTTCCCAGTTCTCCAGGTGATGTGGCAACCCTGCTGAATTACCCCTATGTCATTCAGATGCAGGCTCAGAAACAAACAGAACACTATTTTATTGTGTTAAAAATCAAAACGTTAACAAAAATAAGTTTAAAAAAAAAATTCCATTATTGACTTAAGAATTCACACACAACAGTTTAAACCAGTAAAACTTTTTTCTTAAAAGTTTAATTAACTTGTTTATTTACACACACACACACATACATTGATGTGCAAAATTTAAGGGCAAAGGGATTTTCAAGCAATAATTTTCACACGAATATTCAACAGGAAGGAACATAATTCAAATAATTACTATCCTTGCATAACAGCTAGTCCATATAACATCTCATTCAGGTCACACATGGTCACAAAAGTCATAGTCACTACGGCAAAACAAAAAATACAAAATTCCATGCGTCTCTTTTATGAGTCTCAAATGACTATTATATGTGACCCCACTGTCAGGTCACTGCGACTGCTGCTTTGTGACGAGTCACCAGGAGACTTTACAGTGTCGTTTTATTGAGACTCTCATGTGACTGTCATTTGGAGGTTGAATAATGACACATTAAAGTCACATGGTGACTTTCTGTCACAAGGCTTTGTCAAATGGTGACAGAGACCCTGCTGTGAAGTAACCACTGTGAAAAGTAGTGAAAACTCACCATGTGACTTTAATGGGACATTGTTTGGTGATTTATCATAATGCAACATTCACAATGACTTTGAAATTGAGCCTCCAAATGAGTGTCACGCGAGAGTCTCAATAAAACAACACTGTAAAGTCACCTGGTGATTCGTCACAAAGCCTGACAGTGGAGTCACATATAGTAGTCATTTGAGACTCATAAAAGAGATGTATGAAATTTCTTATTTTTTTGTTTCACGGTAGTGACTGTGACTCTTGTGTAGTGATGGGAGATAACGAGAAGTTTTTCTTGATTTTCTCGATTGTATGAACATCTCGATAACTTTCGATTGTGTAAAATTTTTCTTGATGACTCTAGTTTGCAATTGCTTTTATACCATACAGGATTCAATTTTATCAAGAGTCGTCTACAGGTGAATGAGTCGATGTTAATAAAGACACGACGGATTCCCTTGCTAGTGAGCCCCTCCTTTCAATGGTGTCTCTAATTTATATGCTATCTTCTAATATGAAATCTCGAACTGGGTCCGCATTGTATATGGCATCATATACCAAACGCGGTGTGCACACACAGCAAAAACTTGTAAAAAAAAAAAAAAAAATCCCGAATTGAACGAACAACTGAACGTAATCTTGAATCGAACGTTAAATTTTGAACACTGCTCCCCAAGGTAACGAGGTGGGGGGAATATATAAGATCGAGGTGCATAAGATCAGTAAGTGGTCGCATGCCAAACAACAACTTCCTGCTTTCCTAAATTCCATATATAGTATAAATATTATTTACTGCAAGCTCCGTATATATATATATAGTGGCATTTTGGGAGTGCCGACAGAAGTGAAAACTTGAACAATTACTTGTGTATTTTTTTAATCGTCAGGAAATATTTTATTGTGCAGGAAATACAAGGACCAAGTAACCTCGGTAAATTAACGCCTACATGCGAGAGCTACATCATCGGAATGTTTTGGCACCTCCCTTTCATTTTACGAATCGTTCTCCTCCTGGAGTTGAATTTCAGGAGGAAGGGGGTGAGAAAGTGGTAAGAGGGTGAATTTTTTAAATCGTAGCTATTTCGACAATAAATATCATTTTAGACGTGGAGGTTTCTTTTGTGGAACTCTTTGGTAAATATAAGTTATTAAATATAAAGATTTTAAAGTGGGGGTGTGTCATTTTTAGGTGTATTCTGCGAAAAATGAGTGGTCGACCGGATCCAAAGAGAAAAAGCAGAGATTAACTCAAACCGCATCAAAAAGTAGAAGTCAACTGGACCCAAACACAACCCACCGAAAAACTAGAAATTAACCCAACCAGCAGCAAAAAGTAGAAACCAACCGGACCCAAACACGATCCACAACAAAAAAGTAGACGTAACAGGACCCGCATTGAAAATGACGAGCCCCAATCCATGCATCAGATTGTTTAGAAAACTACTAAAATTCAAAATTTAATCAAGAAGGAAAGTATAATTTTGAACGTATTTACTCGTAATAAAATATGCATTTTTTTCATCGCAATTGTACTTATCTAAGCCTAACTGCCCATATTTTGCAACATTACTGTACATTATGGAGGTAAAATAGAGGTCAATTTTAGATTCAACACCTTGAAAAAACAGCTATAATGGAATCTTAAAAAATGCAGCATAGTAGTGCTATCTATAGGGCAATTTACAATAAAAACTAAACAACATTAATATATATCAGGAAATGGCTGAATCTGTAGTTTGATGAAAAATTGCCTTTTAGTTCCTATGATAGAACTATTGTGGAAATCATTAATAAAGCAGCATAGCAGCGCCATCGGTTGGGCGATATACACTAATAACTAAACACCTCGAATTTATATCAAGGTGTAACTGAATCTAAAGTTTTAAAATTCTACGAAATTATGTGCATTAGTTCTTGAGATAGAGTGCCCATAAAATTTTTGTCAATTTCAGGCTCACAGAGTGACAGATATTTTCCAAAAACCACCAAATCGTGTTCAGGACCTTCTAAAACATTTAAATACATCAAAAAATGGGAGTCAAGTTTTTCACGATTTCAATATTTACTTCTTGTAAAGATAGAAGAAAATAATAAATGTATGCTTCAAATTTTATGTTAAATTTTTAATTTTACCATTCCCATTAATCGGCATATTATTGAAATAATTTTGCACATGAATTAATTTTTAAAAAGAAAAGTTGCATTTAGTTATATATATCTAGATTTTTTTCATTGTAATCCTGTTTTTGTGAAATTGTGAGCTTCTTGTATATACTTATACAAAATATAATCAGAATTTATGATTTAGAAATTATTCCTATATTTAGGTTCTTATTTAGACACTTTTAATAAGGTTATTCATACATATACGGGTCATTTTCAAAATAAAGTACATTTTCAGCAATTTTTTTTTCGAAATTTTAAAGTATGATTTTTTCCACAAAATATTTTATTATATTTAATAAAATGGTAATTGTAACTCAAATAATGCAATGACTGAGCTTAATTGGCTCATTAACACAAATACAGTAATTTCTTAAAAGTAAGCATTAGTTAGACCAATGACATTTTGCATTAGATAGGTAACATTTTTCTATTAATCCAAAGACATTCTTTATTAAAGTTGTGAATAATCATAATATTATTATAACTTTTAAAAAACAATTTTTCTAGATGAAATTACTTCATTGCTTAGCATTGTGTCACTGGTATAACAGGATTTGTCACTGTCAATAGAATTGATTTTTCTTTTTTGAACACCGATCAATCTATGAAAATCACGAAGAAATTTTGCAAAAATATTATTTTTCATCCATGCTTTGGTATTTGAATGTTAAACTACTAGCAGTTTCTTTACATTCTTGAAATATCGAGGTCTAGCAGATTTACCAATAATAAGATATACTCATTTATCAGAACCATCCTTATTTGTGCATAGTAGCACTTTAAGTCTTTCTGTGGAATGTTTACCACCATGATAAGATTCTCCCTTGAGTGCTAGCGTTCTCCCTGGCAAACATCTATAGAACAGACCTTTTTCATCTGCATTATAGATGTCATAATTCTTGTATCCATCTAGTAACTTTGGAAGCTTTTTGAACCACATTTCTATTTCATCAGCACTTATTACTTCGGCACTTTTGCCACATAATTTCCTAGATATCAAACCATGACAAAATTTAAAATGGATATCCACTCATTTGATGCAGAAAAAGAACATTGGCATGATTACATGCAACTGTTGCCAAAGAAAGGGATGTTTTAAAAATAATGGAACAACAAGTACCTCCCTTTATATAAGATACAAACTTCAATATATGGGATCAGCACATCTTATAGTACAGGCAAATTCTACCTTGTTGTCCAATAAAACACTGTAATGCTGCCATCTTTTGAGAAATTAGTAAAATAAATTCTATATATTGGTAAACATAAAAAAATCCAGCATTGCATTATCTAGAGCAGAAGTTGAATATGTTTCAGTCACCAACATAATACAAGAATTACTGTGGATCCTTAAACTCTAAGAAGAATTGAATTTATGGCATCTTCCCATAACTATTTATGAAAACCAGTCCTGTATCAAGATGTTAGAATTGGAGAAATATACAAGAAGGACAAAGCACAATGATATAAAATATCATTCCATAAAACACTTGAAGTAAACCAAAACAATCAACATTAAGAATTGTCCAACCAAGGAAATGGAAGCCAACAACTTAATCAAACTGATATCCAAATCTCAATTCATAAAACATCAGAATAAAATGACTTTAAGAGAGGATTTATTTATCTTCCAAAATTAAGGAGTTATTGGAAATAATCTGCCCAGAGTAATGGCATTCCTGACAGTGCACAAAAATAAAGAAAGTGATCTTGAACAATAGCTTAAATTATTTTGTAAATCAATGATTGTATGTAAATTGCTAAATATATGCAATAATGTCTGAATAGGTGAACTTTAAAGTTAAAATTATTTACAACGTTAGAACACCAGAATATTCGAATTCCAAGCATACCGGTTTCGGTAGCATATAGCATACCTTCCTCAGTGCTAAAGATAGTGGAGATTTGCTCATATATATATAGGGAGGATGGGGATTCAAGTGATAAGTTTCTTGACCAATAGGAAAACAGAGGATCCTAGGCAACAGCCAATAGGAAAACAGAGGATCCTAGGCAACAGCCAATAGGAAAACAGGGAACAGTTAATAGGAAAATTGGGTGGAAAATGGAAAAGATATTGCGAGAATTGCATTAAAAGATTAAGAAAAATTAGTTTTAATGTAATATTTCCAACAGTCTGATAATGGTGGAATAGCAAAATCACAATTAACAAGATTAGGAAGATTTTTATGGATATGGAAAGCTTCAAGGAAGTTAAGTTCTTGTATAGAAGTAGGTTTAGTTAGTATCTTAACCGAATTGAAGTCAAAAGCATGACTCGTCTCCCAGCAATGTTTTGCGATTGAGGATTTCTTGATTTCTTGTTTTTCAATATATTGCTTATGTTCTTTAATACGAAATTTTAGACTGTGTTTGGTTTGACCAATGTAAGAAAGACCACACTGACAATTGATATTGTAAATGCCCCATGAATTTGATAAATCAACAGGATCTTTAAGGTTGGAAAGGTTGAGTTTATTAGTAGGAGTAAAAATTATTTTGAAATCGAACCGACTAAGAATTTTAGCAATGGAAAAACTTGATTTTGGAAAGAAAGGTAAGACAATGCTAATATTGGAACGAGTAGAAGACTGAGATGAGTTTGAGGAGTGAGAGTTTTGCAATTTAGAAAAGACAGTATCAATAATAGAAGGGTTGTAACCTCTATCAAATGCAATTGCTTTAATGTATTGAATTTCATTATTGAGAGACTGAGAATCAGAGCAAACATGAAGAGCACGATTTATGAATGTGTAAAAGGCAGCCATTTTTTGACTTGGAGGATGACATGAACGAGCGTGGGGGGGTAGAGAAACAGCGAAGCTTTTTCGATAGACAGATGTAGAGAAGCCAGTTTCACTGCGAGTGACAAGGGTGTCCAGGAAAGGGAGTGAACCATTATTTTCTGTTTCATACGTAAATTGGATATTGTTATCAACAGAGTTCATGATGCTAAGAATGTCCTCAATATTGTGAAGAGAAGTGTCAAGTAAGGTGAATGTGTCATCAACGTACCGAATCCAGAAAGGGAAAGAGAATTTATCAAAAAGAGAGCATTCAAAATAGTGCATGTAGAAATCTGCAAGGATGGGAGACAGGGGCGAGCCCATAGCTAAACCATCAGTTTGTCTGTAAAAATTGCCTTGGAATGAAAAGGTGGTTTGAGAAAGACAAGTACGTGTAAGGGAAATAAATTCTTGAATTTCGAAGCTTGAAAAATGAAATTCACGGAGTCTTTGTTCAAGACAAGAGAGGGCGCCATTTATCGGGACATTTGTGAAAAGGGATTTAACGTCAAATGAAACCATAGTGAAATTAGTCGGAGACAAATTTTGTATCATTTTGGCAAAGGTGATGGAATTCTTCACAGTGTATAAATTTGCTGATAGAAGGGGAGAAAATATTGTTGTTAAATATTTTGCTAAATTGTAAGAGGCTGTGCCAATATTTGAAACAATCGGACGAAAAGGGATATTGGGTTTGTGGACTTTAGGAAGAGCATAAAATCTTGCACAGTGTGCAGCAGAGGGAGAAATGTAGGGATGAGAAGACTTAGGCAAGAGAGGACAGGATTTAACTATGGACTTAATTACTGATAATTCATGATCAGAAGGGTCCCGAGATAGAAGTTTATATGGGCCATCTTTAATAAGGTTAGTTACTCCATCAATATAATGC
The DNA here is from genome assembly GCA_964019185.1 of Maratus speculifer. Lineage (NCBI taxonomy): Eukaryota > Metazoa > Arthropoda > Arachnida > Araneae > Salticidae > Maratus > Maratus speculifer. The sequence continues at coordinate 7,375,356 of OZ025294.1, read as the reverse complement.
TTTTTATCTAGAACGACAATCTGGCCCCCCTTATCAGCTTTCGTAATTACAATATTGTTATTTGATTTAAGGTCTTTCAAAGCAGTTTTTTCAACTAATCTCACTCCTGTTGAAAAAACTGCTTTGAAAGACCTTAAATCAAATAACAATATTGTAATTACGAAAGCTGATAAGGGGGGCCAGATTGTCGTTCTAGATAAAAAGCATTATATTGATGGAGTAACTAACCTTATTAAAGATGGCCCATATAAACTTCTATCTCGGGACCCTTCTGATCATGAATTATCAGTAATTAAGTCCATAGTTAAATCCTGTCCTCTCTTGCCTAAGTCTTCTCATCCCTACATTTCTCCCTCTGCTGCACACTGTGCAAGATTTTATGCTCTTCCTAAAGTCCACAAACCCAATATCCCTTTTCGTCCGATTGTTTCAAATATTGGCACAGCCTCTTACAATTTAGCAAAATATTTAACAACAATATTTTCTCCCCTTCTATTAGCAAATTTATACACTGTGAAGAATTCCATCACCTTTGCCAAAATGATACAAAATTTGTCTCCGACTAATTTCACTATGGTTTCATTTGACGTTAAATCCCTTTTCACAAATGTCCCGATAAATGGCGCCCTCTCTTGTCTTGAACAAAGACTCCGTGAATTTCATTTTTCAAGCTTCGAAATTCAAGAACTTATTTCCCTTACACGTACTTGTCTTTCTCAAACCACCTTTTCATTCCAAGGCAATTTTTACAGACAAACTGATGGTTTAGCTATGGGCTCGCCCCTGTCTCCCATCCTTGCAGATTTCTACATGCACTATTTTGAATGCTCTCTTTTTGATAAATTCTCTTTCCCTTTCTGGATTCGGTACGTTGATGACACATTCACCTTACTTGACACTTCTCTTCACAATATTGAGGACATTCTTAGCATCATGAACTCTGTTGATAACAATATCCAATTTACGTATGAAACAGAAAATAATGGTTCACTCCCTTTCCTGGACACCCTTGTCACTCGCAGTGAAACTGGCTTCTCTACATCTGTCTATCGAAAAAGCTTCGCTGTTTCTCTACCCCCCCACGCTCGTTCATGTCATCCTCCAAGTCAAAAAATGGCTGCCTTTTACACATTCATAAATCGTGCTCTTCATGTTTGCTCTGATTCTCAGTCTCTCAATAATGAAATTCAATACATTAAAGCAATTGCATTTGATAGAGGTTACAACCCTTCTATTATTGATACTGCCCTTTCTAAATTGCAAAACTCTCACTCCTCAAACTCATCTCAGTCTTCTACTCGTTCCAATATTAGCATTGTCTTACCTTTCTTTCCAAAATCAAGTTTTTCCATTGCTAAAATTCTTAGTCGGTTCGATTTCAAAATAATTTTTACTCCTACTAATAAACTCAACCTTTCCAACCTTAAAGATCCTGTTGATTTATCAAATTCATGGGGCATTTACAATATCAATTGTCAGTGTGGTCTTTCTTACATTGGTCAAACCAAACGCAGTCTAAAATTTCGTATTAAAGAACATAAGCAATATATTGAAAAACAAGAAATCAAGAAATCCTCAATCGCAAAACATTGCTGGGAGACGAGTCATGCTTTTGACTTCAATTCGGTTAAGATACTAACTAAACCTACTTCTATACAAGAACTTAACTTCCTTGAAGCTTTCCATATCCATAAAAATCTTCCTAATCTTGTTAATTGTGATTTTGCTATTCCACCATTATCAGACTGTTGGAAATATTACATTAAAACTAATTTTTCTTAATCTTTTAATGCAATTCTCGCAATATCTTTTCCATTTTCCACCCAATTTTCCTATTAACTGTTCCCTGTTTTCCTATTGGCTGTTGCCTAGGATCCTCTGTTTTCCTATTGGTCAAGAAACTTATCACTTGAATCCCCATCCTCCCTATATATATATGAGCAAATCTCCACTATCTTTAGCACTGAGGAAGGTATGCTATATGCTACCGAAACCGGTATGCTTGGAATTCGAATACTCTGGTGTTCTAACGTTGTAAATAATTTTAACTTTACCATATTACACCAGGCAACAACCTATTATAGGTGAACTTTAATTATATACATCCTGTATAGTGCATAGTATATCATTACAACTCTTATAGTGACAAACATAAATTACTGCCATATAGAAATAGATACAATCTCAGAACAGTCAATTTATTAAATTATTCAAAAGTAAAATAACTTTTAAATTAAAATTTGGAAGTACTTACATTAGATAAATCTAACACAAGACCAAAATCTCCCAGTTTACAAATACCATCTTCTGAAACGAAAATATTGTCTGGTTTTATATCTAAATGGATAAGGTTGTGGTTATGCAAGTGTCTCACAGCCTGGAGATAAGAAAAATACACATCTTGTTACATTTTTTATATGATACATATTTTTATAAAATAGAAAATATTTGCTACAATTAGAAGTTTAATTTTGGATGAAAATAATAAAATACACAATACCATACCATAATTTCCAGCCTATAGATCACAGAGGCACATAATCCACATATGCATCCCTCCCCCCCCCACCTCCCCGAAAAAAGTTAATAATCTCCACTATTGGCATTCCTGTTGTATTTTGTTCTACAGTATTAATTTTTTTTTCTGCCATAAATATGAAATTATTTAAATATTTTTAAAGATATATTATAATGTCTTTATTTTATTTTATTAAAACGTCATTTAATTGTTTTTATCTATGCACGGTGTTTTCTTTTAGTAAAACCTAACATACAAGCAATAAGATTGTAATTTAAAATTATTTATAACATATGAAATAATTTGTAGGAGATTCAAAACGGCTGTTAGCTACTTTTTTATGCCTTATTTGGGTATTTCTATTCGTTGGATTTCTATTCTTATAGCTATCATACTTTCTATCTTATTTATTTTAATAATTTCTCTCTCATGTAAAATTCTTATTTTTCATAAAATTTAATTTAGTTGTTTTATTTCTACACGAGTCTAACTCTACACAGTGTTTTCTTCTTAATCTCGTAAAACCTAACATACTACTAAAAAGATTGCTATATAAAATTATTTATAACATGTGAAATGATTTAATTAAACAAAATTAAAATTTTAAAAATAAACAGATACTTTTAATAAAATTTTATAAAGCATATTTATAATTAAACAGAACAATCTATTATGTTATTTAATAATTTGAAACTACTTTGAATAGCAATAGGGTGTTGATGAAAAAAAAAAAATAATAAAAATAATAATTAATGCTATTTCAGAGTAATAAGCAATGCTAATACAATGTTTATACTCTATTTGAATAATAAAATTCTCTGAATTTTTCAATTTTCTAGACTGTATTTCCAACAATTCTCTGACCACAATTCACGACATTTTTAGAAATATGAGTTACACATTTAGAACTTAATTATTAAATTTTCCTTTGAAATTGAAAATAACCTACAGATCTTAAACTAAAAATGTTCATCATTTGATATTTAAGTTACATAAAATTAAAAACAATTGAAGAAAAAAAACTACAACATGACTCAGATGGATTGAAAGTAACTTTTTAGGTGCGTTTGTAAATAATGTAGCATCCATAGTTGTCGTTCAGTATGTCTGTCCATCTGCATATAACAATGCAAAAACATAATTATTGCATAATTTTGTCAAGTCATTTCAAATTTTATGAAAATCAGATGCATAGATCAATTACAGTGTCAATCAAAAGTATTCCGTTACATTATGATCAATTTAAAAAATAGTTTCAAGTATATTTTAATGATGTTAAACACTTTTGAATATAATAGAATTTACATGAACCTATGAAGTATATATATGCTAAAATATAATTTCTGTACAATTTGTAATGCAAAGAATATTTATTATTAAATTACAGGGCCAAACAAAAGCATTCCACTACATAATGCTACATGGGGAACATTGTCTCGGGCACGTTTTAATTATATTAAACTATTTCACATTCTATGAATATGATACACGTTGCTGAGGTATAATAAAAGTTACTTCCTGTATATTTACAGGAACACAGAAATGATTACTACTATACTGTATGCGGAGTTCTGTCTTCTATAACAGCAAGATCTGAATATTTTTAAAACTTCGTTATTGTACGAACGTACCTCATTTGCTATGCTTCATGTGCAATTTCCAACTTGTTATTCATGTAACTGAATTTATATATATTAAACATTGAAATTTTTTTAGACAGTTCTGCTATCATGTCATTTATTTGTGTTTATATTAGAAGCAATTTGTTGTTTTATTTTTATTGTATTTATTATTATTATTATTATTATTATTATTATTATTATTATTATTTTAACTTTTAACATTTTAATTTCAACTACAGTTTTTCTTTCTTGTTTCTTTTTTTTTTATTTAAATATTCAAGATATTTCATCCTAGCCCCTGTAATATGGCTCAACATTTCTTTCACAGAGATATCTATTTGTGACAAATTCGCATAGCTAAAACATCTTTATGATAAAAATATGAATTCAACAAAAATTCTACTTGTGTATGAAAAATCAGAACTTTCCTGCAGATGAACCTTAGAAATCTAAAGAATTTTCACAAATGATAGTGAAGAAGAAAAAAAAAAATCTGACTTTTCCAGGTTGAAGAAAGTATTAGTAATTTTCCTTGACTTTTTGAATACTTATCATTTTTCCTGGCCATTCTCTGTTTTCTAGGTTATCCAGCTGCATAGGAATCCTGTAATTCTAAATATTCTACTGTGCTCCTTTGGATAAAAATCAACTAAATTTGGAATCTGAATCCAATACAAATATTTTTTTTAAATTATCATTATTTAATTCAGAGTTCTCATTTTTATCTTTGGATTCAAGGTCTTGAATGTGAGATGGAATCTCACAGTGTATAGTTAATTGTATCCTTTTTATTTCTTTCTTCATTTATAATGGGCTGCTAGGGCAAAAATGGATTTAAGCCTAGAAGCCAGAATCACTTAAAGCAGAGTTTTCAAGGATTGGTGTACACATATACGCAGAAAAAAGTCATAGAATAATTAAACTGAATTTTATTAAAACATGATTAGTTATAACAGCAAAAACTGGCCACAACTCGACCAAAAGAACGCATCTGGATATGTTACAAAAATAGTACAAGAAAAAATGAAACTTTAAATAACTTAGTTTCATTAAAAAGGTATTTAAATATTTTCTAAATATACTAGTTATTTTTTTTTATTATTATTTTTAGTACAGCAAGATCCCAGGTTAAATTGAAATAAGCTAAACATAAATATAAAAAGCCAATCATTATGAGTTAACATTTATTTTCAAATATTTTCTTTCTAAACTTTTCCAGTGTAATTTTAGTTGGAGGTTTTGTGAAATAATCGGCTAAATTTTCTTTACTAGAAATATACTTTAAATTAAACAATTTTTCATAAACTAAATTTCTTAAAAAATGATATCTTACATGTATATGTTTAGTTTTACTGTTTTCTATAGGAGAGTTAGAAAAATCTATAGCAGCTCTGTTATCACAGTATAAGTTAAACTCTGAAAAATGAGACGGAAATATTTTTAGTTCTTTACCCTCATTTATAATGTTAATTATCCAGATAAGTTCCTTACCCGCATCAGTCAAGGAAACGTACTCCGCTTCCATAGTTGAAGGGCAACACAACGCTGTTTAGAAGTTCGCCAAGATATAACAGCATCATTTAAAAATAAAATAAACCCCCCAATCGATACCCGATCGCCTCGGTTAGATGCATACTCGGCATCACTAAAACAATTTATTGAAAAATTATCATGACAAGAAAGATTTAATTTTTCGTATCTTGTATGATATACATAGGCAAGGACTTTTAATAAAGCTAACCAATGTATTTTACCGGGATTGCTTTGAAATTGTGAAAGGAGATTAACTACGTAATCAATATCTGGACGTGTTCTACTAGCTAAAAATGTCAAACATCCAATTAAGTTATGATATGAATTTTTTCCATTTCAGCAATTTCTTCATTAGTTTGAGGGCAATCCCTTTCAGAAAATATTACTCCCTTTGAAATGGGCAAAGAAACAATCGGTGGATAATAACTTTTAAACTGCTCATAAATATTTTCTATGTAATCCGTCTGTTAAAACCATTTTTAATTTGTTCAAAATTAACCCCAAGTAATTAAACGGTCTCTCCCAAAACTTTAATGTCAATTTTTGTTTTAATACATCTATAACTTTAAAAATTTTATGTTTATCTTTTCCCAACAAAATCATATCATCGACATAGAAAAGCAGGACAATTTCGGAGTTAAGAGAATAAACACAGTTAGTCCACTCGAATTTTTTAAAATTTAAACTTTCTAAGATGGAATGAAGTTCATAAAACCATTCACGTCCGCTCTGATGGAATACATACAGAGCTTTCTTTAACAAACAAAGGTGACCAGGTCTATCCGATTCTACGAAACCAACTGGTTGTCTCATGCAAATAATTTCCGTTAAAGGAGCATATAAATATGCACAACGAACGTCCATTTGAATATGATGTCATTTCAATCCGCAAACTAAATTGAAAAATAAACGTATTATAGTGAAATTAACCACGGGACTAAAAACCTGATCATATTGAATGCCTTTCACTTATCGGAAGCCTTGTGCAACGAGACGTGCTTTATATCTGATTATTTCGTTCTCTTTATTGCATTTAATAGTATAAACCCATCTGCTTCCCAAGATCCTAGCATTCTGAGGTTTTTCTACTAAGGTCCAAACTTCTCGATCTTTAATAATTTGAATTTCCTCCTCCATCGCACGCTTCCACGATTCAACTTGAGGAGAACGTATTGCATCATTAAAAGTTTTTGGAACGTCCACTTGATCCTGCTTTAATTGTCATTCATTTATATGATTTGCCTCTCCTGATTTATAATGCCTGTAAAGTTATTTTTACCACTGAAATCAAATACTTTTGGATCGTAAGGTATATTTTTAGACTTGCAATAAGTTTTTGCATCGTTTGGAGATCTTAAAAGCATATATGTTCCTACTATACTATAATAAATATCTGTACGAGATACATCCAAACGAGGAACAGCTTTCCGAAACCATTCAATTTTTGGTTTAGTTAACGCAGGAGATTCAGACACTGTTTCAATGGGTTTTGATTTCTCAGACTCCCCCTCAATTAATTTAACTTGTTTGTCAAGTTCGACACACGATTTTTCAGTACCTAAAACATCCGAATCATCTAAATCCAATGCATCAAAATGAAATAGACTTCGGTCGGAAATCTGTTCGCTTTTAACAAGTTCCTCAATTCTAACATTGATAATCTCGATAACTTTATCATTTTGAGGAATCCAAACGCGACAACCTTTAGTGTGAAGAGCATACCCTACAAGCACCTCCTTTTCAGCATGCATATCTAGTTTACCGTGATTATGTTTAGGAATCGCAACATATACAGTGGAACCAAAAGCTCTTAAGTGTTTAACGGGCAGTACTTTTCCCGAAAATAACTCGAACAGTGTCTTTGTGAAATTCTTATAGCAGGTACGATTCCATGTATAGACAAAGTACAACAAAGCCTCCCCCCAGAATCTTTTATGTAGTTTAGAGTCATTAAGTAACGTTCTTACTGCATTTAAAGCTGTAGAATTGAATTTCTCAACGAGACCGTTCATTTCTGATGAAAATGGGTTGGTCTGCTCAGGTTTAATACCCCTATCTTCCAAATATTCCTCGAATTCATTTGAACAAAACTCTCCACCATTATCAGTTCGGATGTTAATGACCTTATTTCTGGTAAATGTCTCGGCATGTTTTTGAAATTTTACAAAACAATTAAAAACCTCCGATTTTTCCTTCATCAGGTAAACATAAACTTTTCTGGAAAAATCGTCGATAATTGTTAGGAAATATTTATTACCCCCTTTAGTTTTTGTATTTAACAGGCCTGCTACGTCAAGGCAAAAAAAGCTCCAACGGCTTTACAGACCTAATTTTTCCAATAGGTTTAAAGGAAACTCGTCTAGCTTTACCAATTTTGCAAGACTCGCAGTTTAATTCTTCATTTTTGAGCAGAGGCATTTCCTAACTTTATCAACGGTTTTTAGTATGTAATCCTTATTTATGTGAGCAAACCTTTTGTGCCGTGTTTCTAAGCTATTTTCTGCATTAACCTGATTAACTTCTAAATTTTGACAATTTCCACCATTACGCTTAATGTATTCAAGAAAAACATAGTAAAGGCCATTTTTTCGAATAGCTGAAAACAATTTTCTACCATTTAAATTTACATCTATTCGCCCATTTTTACCGATAAACGTGGTGCCTTTCTCTTCAAAGAGATGGCCCGCCATCAAATTATGTCGCAATTTAGGTGAATATAAGACGTTGTGTATTGCAACAACCTGATTTCTGCCTTTAACTTTGCAATTAAACTTTATAGTTCCCCTGCCTAAAACTTCACAAGCTACCTCATTAATTGCAGCTTTCGTCTCCATACCGGAAATTGACTCAAAATCCCAAAATAAATCTTTATGCGAGCAAAAATGGGAACTGGCTGCAGTATCAAACAACCAGGCAGAATTATCAGTATTTGAATTAAAATAAGCTTTAGCTATAAAACCTACTTCATGTTTTTCATTAGCCCTATTTTTAAATTTTCTACAATTTTTAGCAAGGCGACCACTTAAATTACATTTAAAACATTTTCTAGTTTCATTACGTTTAAAATTAAAACTGGGATCTGCTGTACTTACCTGCGTATTAGAAGATTTAGATTTCTGCTTAGTGGATCTCTTCACATTGTTACATTTATTTTCACTGTTATGCAAAGAAACTTCATTAAATACATTAGAATTTTTGTTAATTGAGCAATTAAACAATTTTAATCATGCTTCCTCAGACAACAGTTCACTGTTTGAGTTCACTCAAAACATTTTTGAAGTTAAAGTCCTCGTCCAAAAAACGGTAAATGAGCTGGACAATACCTCTGTACTCATCAGGAAGATGTCGAATCAGCTGAAACGGTTTTAACCACTCGGAAATTGGACGACCGGCATCCTTTAACTGCATCATAATGTCTCTTAGTCTAGCACCACAAAGATTCAGCTCCTCACCAGGCTGCAACTTGCACTCGAAAAATGCGTCAGTCAACTCCACAACACGTGCACGGCTACTAGGACGAAAATGTTTCTCCAATGCTTGCCACGCTGCATAAGGATCCTCGACACCAGATAATAAAGGCTGCAATTCTTTACTGACATTCAAGTAGAGAATGGAATATGCTCTTATCCTCTTTGCCAGATCGACAGGAGTAGGCGCCTTCACTGGATTGGCGACTTCCGGCAATTTCGTAGTCACTCATTCCCAAAGAGACTTTTCCATCAAAAGAACACAAACATTTTCTCGCCATGTACTGTAGTTAGACGATGTCAGCTTATCAATAGGGAGAAAGCCCATGCTAGATGAAGACAACATCATGACTTTTAAAAACTGAGGAAAACACGCACAAATTTAAAAAACCTAACTACTCTGCATATTATGTGCCTCAATCCAAGCTGGGCCCATAACCCATAACGGGCTGCTAGGGCCACTGAGCTCGACATATAACAGGAGGTCTGACTCTGCGGTCAGTCGTCTGCTAGCCGAATTACAACCCGGAGCAGCATAGTAGGCAAGAGAGAAAAAATAGTCCGCTTTTTCAATGTTAGACATAGGAGAAATCTCTTTATTATTATCCCAATTTATTCTTCACTAATTAAGTAAATTATAAAAACAATGAGAGTAAGTGATCTATAAGAACAGGAACTACCCGATTAGTACTTATTTAGCAGAAATATTTTTAATTAAATTGTTTATAAACCTCATCTTTCACATCCATTCGAAATCGGCAGATAATGTTTTGAAATTGGCATTTAATTATCCGGCTTTTTTATTATCTGAATATGTATTTTTATTTTATCATTTCTGAACGGAAAAATACTTTGTTTTTATCATTATGTTTATAGTTTTAAAGAACAATTTACAAATTAATTTCAACAAAATAAAGCTACGTGCCTGGACACATGTGAACAATTTCAGACAATTTTTAGAATGATAAGTTAGAAGTTCTTGATAAATGTTTTCAAAAGTTTCACTAAAAGAACAAACGAAGTGTAAATACTCATATCAATCAGTTTTTGTTTCAATAGCTCATAAAAATTTTGAGAAATAAAAAATGAAGTTCTTGATAAATGTTTTCAAAAGTTTCACTAAAAGAACAAACGAAGTGTAAATACTCATATCAATCAGTTTTTGTTTCAATAGCTCATAAAAATTTTGAGAAATAAAAAATGTAAAAAGTTGTTCACATGTGCCCCACTTTTCCCTATATTTTGATGTTCAATGACATGTCTATTGTTAATCATTTGGTGCAAATATAAACATAATACCATTTTTTATAGATAAACGATAAATTTATGAACGTGAAAATATTAAATTAAAAAGTAAGCTGTACGATAATTATACACTATTTTTCAGAAAATTTTAAAATGCATCTAAAAAATTATAACAATAATTGTTACAATAAATGAATTTATAGAATTACGATGATACATTAAAATAATAATAATAATAATAATAACAATAATGAAATAATGTTTTACACCAACTATCTAACTAAATATTAATTTAAATATTTATGTATTTTTATTAAATATTTATCCAATATATATGTTAAAGCATTTTCTCAAAATATTTTCCAATAAGTATTTTAGTAATTTTTGCATTAAACATTAGACAAAAAATGATACTTGAAATTAAAATAAATCAAAACAAAAAATTATCATTCACAAAGTTTGCACATAGTCAAACCTCGTTAACAAAAACACGTTTAACGTGGATTACATTTAACATAAACTGTTTTTACAGTCCCCTACGAAAATGAATACAAATGTTTAATACTAATAACATGAATTACTGTTAATATGAACAAAATTTCGATACCACTTGAGATTCACATTAACGAGGTTCGACTGTATCACACTTATGGCTGGTTAACATGTGCATAGGATTAAAAAAAAAAGGCATTTTACCTGTGAAATTGCAAATTTCCCTCTTTTGTCCAACGGTTTTTACAGCCGTAAGCAGAACAACTGCTCACCATGATATATGGTTAATAATTATATCAAGAAAATTAAAAGAAATTAGAAAATAAATAAACTGCTCACATAGTAGGCAATGAGCAAAACAGCGCTTTCTGCCTAGTATACGAACCAAAACTCAGCTAAAAGTGCCGTCACTGTATTCATCCGCGCTGACCGCGGGAGCTAACGTTTGGAAATAGGAAGCCGGATCTCCTGTTATATGTCGAGCTCAGTGGCTAGGGCAAAAATGGATTTAAGCCTAGAAGCCACAATCACTTAAAGCAGAGTTTTAAAGGATTGGTGTACACATATACGCAGAAAAAAGTCATGGAATAATTAAACTGAATTTTATTAAAAACATTTAAAAACATGATTAGTTATAACAGCAAAAACTGGCCACAACTTCAACCAAAGAACACATTGCTCATTTAGTGAGCTTTTCATTAAGTCTAGACTAGCATAACTACAATACAGCATGTTAAAATGAGCTTTTGATTAAATCTAAATCATGCCTTAAATGCCTTACATGTCAAAACGAGCCATCCAAACATGAAGTTGCTCAAATATATACCATCTGATAATCACATGGAAATAAAAAGACAGTTCTTTGTAACAATGAAGCAAGCATTTATAAAAAAAACAACCAATTACAAACTAGCAAACGTCATCGACACAATGATGCAATACTTAAACTGGAATGCAGGCTTTCATCTCCAGATGAGTGGAATTCGTAAAGGTATGACGTCATATCGCCAATGAAAAAGAACACTCATAAGCAGAGTAGTGAAATGATACCTTAGTTACATAATGATTCGAAATACCGGCATCATAGTAACTTAATATTGGCAAGAATGCCGCGATATGACATCAATTTAAGCAGCGAGATTTCCTTAAATTTAATTCTGTATTTTTAGTTTTACGATCGCACGCTTCGAGTTTAGCGTGTTTGCATTCCTTCGGAGCGCTGCTTGTCCATTCGCATCTGCACCGTGATGTATTATGATGACGTCACGGCGGGTTTTGAAACTCCATCGCTACATAGTCACACCCATGCTGCGCCGATTTCATCACATGAAGACATTCCTCTGAGCGCATGAAACAAATTAAGAATAATCCTTTTAAAATGACTTTTTTGATTTGCTTTTTAAGATAATGACAAAATATTACTTCTCTAATCAATTTAAACTTTGCTTCTTTTTACTTTTGACTCCCCACAGAATGCTTTTAAATACTAAACTCTGTTAATTTTTAAATCAGAATTGAGTTTGATGGTACCTTAAAAGGGATATAAGTCGGAACCTTAGCCCGCCCGGCTTTGCCAGCCGTGCTGTGTGTGATCGGCGAATCGCAAGAAGAGTTCGCATTTTAATTCTGCCTGATATGGAATCTATACAAGTTTTCCCATGTCCATTTTAAATTATAATGAGGTGCTGTTTCTCTTAGTGAATGTGGATTAATCCGTCAAAAGATTAAAATTTCTTCGAAGCATTTTTCGCGGATCTTAGGAATGGTGACCAAAGGCCTTTTTTGATAATTCTCATTCACCAACACAGATGAATAAAACTGTTCAGATCAATAAAGGTTTTCATCATTTTTTTCCTCTACACACCACAAGTATTTTCAAGTAAGATCACTCCAGTTTTTATTTCATCAACCTAGATTATGTTGATTTTATCACTACGATCACAGTTAAAAAACTTAATTAACGGCTCAACACATTTAACGAACTTTTTAACGGCACATTGAATGTTTCCAATTTCTAATCGTTTATTCTGTTACATCATCCCATGCTTGTTTTACCCATCTGCAAACTTCTTAATATGCAACCCAATGTTGTTTTCCATTTTACTTACCCATCATACGTAGTATAGGGCAAGTCTTGCAATCGTTTTGAAAATCGAAAAAAAATTTTTGACAGATTTACACGTTTTAGATAGTGGAGATTCCGAAAAACATATTTTTAGAAAAAAAAATTTGCCGTCCGTCTGTCTGTCTGTCTGTCAGTCTGTCTGTCTGTAAACGCTCTATCTCCCGAACAAATTGAGATAGAGACTTGAAATTTTGTATGTAGTTAGTACGTAAGAATGGGACGAACCCTATTTAATATCAGCAACCTCGATTATCCGGAACTATTTTTTTCGGACTCTCAAAAAATTCGTTCTGATGAAAGGTATATAAAAATTTTCGAATTTTTTTGTTCTAAGGAATGGACGTAAAAGGCAATAAAATAACACACTTTTTGCATATAGAACGAAGTCGATCGGATTATTAGTTGCCGAGATATTTGTAATCTTGTTTTCCACATTCTTTGATTTTTGATGACCCTGTATTTCATTCAAATTTCAATTCAGAAGTATATTTTAATTGGAAATGAGACGCTTAATACGACGCAGTTAATTGTTAGTTAATATAATTATTATTTTTGGAGTTATAGGGATGTTTCTTTTACGCAGTTCGGTACTACTTGAGTAGTTTGGCGTTTTATATAATTTGCCGAAATTGGTACATCAGCAGTTCTTTAATATAGCATTACTATGTATATTAACAATTTTTAAATTTTGTTAATGAATTGCAATGCATTGTATAAATAGTTTCACATGTTTTATTTTCATATACATATCCATGATGGGTAAGTATTACGGTGGCCCCCAACGACTAGTTTTGTATAGGTATGAATGCCATTGGACATCCATTTTTCCCAATAAGACTTAAAAAGATCTGTTTATGTCAAGATTTAACAGTTGTAGTTTTTTAGTCAATGCTCTGGGAATAATGGACAGCTTTGCACAAGATGTTTTGCACTAATTTTTAACTGTGCTTTTATAGTCCATTATCAAAAAAAGGCACAGGATTTGAATAACTGATTTTTTCTTTTAAACCATATACTATTTATCTATGATATCATCAATTTCTCACTCATCCACGTCTTCTGGTTACATGTAATTTCCAATTTTGTTGGAAAATTTTCTTTTCAGATGGCCAGTTTTTTAAATATGATCATAGGAAAAAGCTTTTACCCATTTGCAGAACATGACAACACAACAGTAAAAGATGTCTTTTCATTACTTATTACACAAATTGGAACAGCTGCCGTTCCTTCTTTCAGTTTCAGCAGTTCGTGTTGAAGGGCGGTCAAATTGAGAGAAATGTCATCCATATTAAATATTTCATTATTCATAAAATTAAATTGTAGTATAATTTTTCTTGGATGCTACAAACAACATTCAATTTTTTTCTTGCTAATCGTCAGGCAACTTTTGACTTTGTACCACTATATTACATGGCTTCATAAACAGATAGCCATAAGAGCATCAAGTAGCACCCCCTTGAAAGTTCTTTAAATTTCTTTTGCAGACCATTGTCTAAGCTTTCAGTCTAATTTTAATTGTTGAGATCACCAATCCCTTTTCTCTTTCCTCAGAAATCCAGTGATGGAGATTCTCCTCCAAAGACAGCTGGAAATCTATATCTGTCAGATCAGCCTTTTTTATTGGAATTTTTCAAAACTTTTTTTTTTTTTTTTTTTGGGGGGGGGGGGGGCACAATTGAATATTAGACTATCAATACTAAATTCATGACCTGCTGCTGTGTTTCCTATCTTTTCTGTATTTTTTGCAACTTTCAGTTTAAATTTGGTGGTGTAATTCATAAGTTTTTTTGCATGGCATGTTTTTAAAAATGCACTGACATTATTGCTAAAGAAATGGCCATGATGGCAAAAAGCGCCTACAGTTCAAAAATCTTATTCTTTCTTGTGAAAGCTTGCTTGTTACACAGTATGTGCGTAATGAATACTAAAACTAACGTAAGCAGGCCATGAGATTAAGCAATTGTGATGTAGCCACCTATTGGATAAACAGCAAACCAAACAAAGAATATGCTAACAATTTTCTTTCTTTCTCTCTTTCTTTTTTTCCCCCAAAAGCAGAGTCACCAACTCTCTGGCTTTTTGCATACCACAATTATATTAGAGAAAATCTGGTTCTTTAAATCGGTAAAATGTTCTGATTAAATGAAGCAACATTTTCTGTATTAAAATACTTGTATCCAAAAGCCAGAGACTTGGCAGCTCCACAAAAGTGAAATAATAATAATAATAATAATAAAAGTCAATTATTTGCATAGAAAAAATCTTTTTCTATTTTGTCAGATTATTTGCAGATTATAGGCTGGAAATTATAGCATAATGTTCTATTCTAAAACACTCCAAATTATAAAAATATAAATAATCATTTAACATACCATTATTTATAATCAAAAACAGCATGAAAAATTGCTTTTTAAGGGCACAAATTTGTAAAACATGTACTACTACTTCATACAGAAGAATCTTCAGTTTTTGAGATTACATGTATCATGACAAGTCAGCATTTACCATTACTTCCTTAAATAAGTATTTTACTTATTAAAATTAAGTTCAAATTTTCATTCACTGAGAAAAAGAGCAGAGTGAATTTATGCACCCAAAGTTCTTAATATTTCAACCATGTTAAGGCCAGATCAAGACTATTCAATAAATTATTTTCAGGAATGCAAAATTAAGGAACTGCTTTTAAAATACATACATTTGTCAACGATAGCTCTTTGCAAAATTATATCTTAACAGTAAGCACACCGAGAGGAGTACATAATTAATGTTTTGATAATATGGAAAACTAATCAGGTTGGCATTACCTTTTTCATTAGGCAATGTGAAAGTCTTTTCAACATAAAATCAATATGGAAACGCATTAGCAGACAAATGATTACCAGAAGCTGCCAATGATCCAGTTTAGGAAACATTCCAAAGAAAGTTTTCTAATATTTCTTTAATATATTTATTTACAATAAGTTTGGAATGTATTGTTAGTTGAAATGTTGGCTTTAAGTCTCCACTATACTTGTAAAAAATGAAAAGAAATTACAAGAACATACTACTAAAGAACTTATTTCCTTCATTTTACTAATTTTACTTGAGATATTTGAAAAAATCAAACATTCTCTTAAAAAGAAAAAGAATATATATATATATATATATATGATTTAAAAAAAAAAAAAAATAGATGTAAAATATCAACTTGAAAAAATATATAAGAGACTCCACACTACTAACTTTATGATAAAACATACATTTTTAAAATAGTTTGAAAATATTTTGAGAAAAAAAAATAACAATAATAAATTAATGTTCCCACAATGAAAGCATTGGTGTCTAATGAATTAAAATTATTTATTTACATTTTGATTTTTAAATATATGCAAAGTAACAAAGCATATATCATGCATAGTTAAAAAATGCAGTTAAAAAAGATTGTTACCTTATTACTCTTAATCATGCATTTCTTCTTGTCCTTCTCAAGAGAAGAGGAAGAGAAAATAAGTTTGATATTTTCTCTTTTCTTATTTAATTTCAGGTTTAAAATTTCTAATTAATCAAGCAAAATTATAAATCTAAAACAACAACCATCTTCCTAAATTAGATATGTCTGAAATTTAAATTCTAAATAAAAATACTTTTTAAAAACATAAGATTTCAATAGTTAAAAGTTATTAAATTCTATTTATAATAAATAATGCTTTATGAAATATATTCTAACAAAAAGCATGTTTTAGTGCATCTCAGAAATTAAAATCAACTTTTAACAGACAGATAAATTGAAATCAGAAACTGCTGTTCAACTTGATACAAAGTGTTCATAAAAATAGAATGATCAACAATTACCTCCAGGTAACTATATAATTGTAAAAAAGAAAAGAAAGAAAAAAAAGTAAAAGAATAAAAATTCAATAGGCTAGGCACAAGTGCAAATTTGTTAATAAAGTAACAAAAATATAGTACTTTTTTTTTAATATATACATGGACTCAGTGCATATAAATGATTAAATAAAACATTAATAAAATTCATGTAATATAATTTTTACTTACTAACAACAAATCAATTAAATAATTCCAGATAACAGATTCTGGTATGTTGTGATTTTCTTCAGCATATTGGCTCAAGCTAAATATAAAATAGTTACATTTAAAAAAAATAAAAATAAAAACTCAAGGCAGCATAAAATAAAACAATGGCAAAAATCTGATAAAATTTATTTGATTATTTTACAATTTATGCATACAAATTCATTGTCAATGAAATAAGCAACATTATATTTACAAAGAAGTAATATATATATATATATATATATATATATATATATATATATATATATATATGTTTGCTAACAGTATGTAGATTATTGCCACCGTAGGCGCCATTGCAGCACTTATCAATTGCAACAAACATATATATACAATCCCAATTTCATGAAAATATTTATTAAGCACCAGGTGCATTTTATACTATAATCAATTAAGATTTCATAAATATAAAAGTGTATTCTTTAAATGGTTTATTACGATTCAAAATTTTCAACATATAAGTAAAGCTTATTTATTTGAATTGATCTTTAAATGATTTTTGAAATAATTTTTGAGTGACTTTTGAGTAAGTCATTTTCATATTTAATGCAAGATTTTGCCAGATTACACGAAACCTGCTGATTAAGCTTTATTTTAATAGCGGGGGGGAAGGTTAAAGCCATTCCGCCTGCTGAAGAGTGATGGCTTTTGGTTCTGCGGGTGACTTTTTATATTGTTCAATATTGTTATTTTAATGTTCACTGTTTTTAATAATGTTTATGCACCTGGTGCTTAATAAATATTTTCATGAAATTGGGATTGTATATATATATATATATATATATATATATATATAAAGATGAGGGGCTGTATCCGTATTCCATTGATTAGTGTCTACACAATATTGCACATACTACTGTATTTGGATACAGCTCCTCATTTTTTTGCTTTATATTAAAAAAAAAAAAAACAGACTTTGATGTTATTCTATCGACGATAATTTTGAGAACTTTCAAGCTATGTTTTTGAGACTTTTGCAAAAGTTGCTTGATACATTTCGTCAACACATTATGCAAATTATATTTTAATTGAGTTCATGTATGTGCAGTGAAACCTTATTTAGGAAGCCTGTCCTTTTTTCATACAATTATTAATATTTTTTTTATTTTGATTTCAGTGTGTTATGTACAATGTCGTTCCTCATATTTTCTGAAAAAAACATAGTTTTTTATTAAGAATTTTGCAAATTATAGGCAAAAAACTTGGCAAATTTTGGGACCGTTTTTATAAAAATCTTAATTTCTTTTTGAGTATACATGCTATATTCATAAAAATAATACTATAATAAGCTACTTAATCATACTTTGCAGTTTGAATGCTTTTACTACATTACTTTTGACAGGGTTATCCAAAACATCTTCATTCTATTTTGATTTGTTGACGGTCCCCTGTGGGATTTCGGGAAAAAATATTCGTGAAAATATATGACCTGTACTATTTTGTTTATACATCTGGAGTTTCAGAGTCATTCCTCATCTATATTTTTAGATATTTAACAAAACATCTAATATCGCAAGTGTCAAGATTTTTTTTGCTGACACTACTGTACATGCACATCTTAACATAATACAAAGCAATCTTACAATGGCTGACAAAAGCCCCTACAGTTCAGGAGTTACATGTATTAAATATCAAATAATACATTTTTCTATGAGAGGTCTATCTGAAAAATCTTTATAAAATATAGGTGCCGAACAATTTTAACCACGTCTATAATAACTACAAGACAAAACATAAACATGAAAAACAAAGATACTGCTGAGTTTCTCTTAGAATGTGAAAATACACTTTGACTTATCTTGAAAGCGTGAATTTACTTTTATAAAAAATAACAAAAACAGACATGATAATGACCAATGCAATGGGTAGCTTCGGACAGATGGTCTGGAAGTGCTTTAATAGATGGAAATCATTGTGAACTGTTTTATTTTTTCTAAGAAAACTGGAAAAAAAGTCAAGAAAGTAAAATTAAATCCCTTTACCTCGCATATAAAACAGCCAATAGGTCAATGTGACAACAGAAAAATGAAAAAGCTCTATTTTTACGCACACATGTCTTCAAAGGAGCAGGGGAGGTGAAAAACGTTAATGTTAATTTTTCTATTATGCTTCCTAAATATTAACAAATGCTATTTCCAATTAACATTAAATTTAACCATTATAATTATTACACTTTACAAACTGTTATGTCATGTTGTATTTAACTCAGAAGTTTATTTAAAGTTATTTAACATGACATACCTGTGTTTTTACCATCTCCAAGTCAAACTTAATGTTTTGAAAAGCACGATCGGCGCCATTGCTTTAATCGTCGTTCTGAAGTAAATAAAGTGATCCTATAAAGCTAGATCTACTGTGATTCTGGATCACTGTGAATCGCCGTTCACGGCCTTGCCGTGGTCAATGTTTGACATCATAGTTTATGAGCCAATGGCGCTTCACATACGTAGTTCTTTTTGTATTTTCAGAAGTTTTTCTCTTTGGATAATGGCAACTTGGACATTGCAGAAGATATGTAAATATCCAAAGCAAACATGTATATAATGAAGAAGTACGGTTTCGTTCTTCGCTTCTTATCGTTATGCTTGTTTGATGCATTTTCGTCAGTTTTGAAAGCAGCTGGTCTGTTTATGAACAGTCATGACAGCGATGTAACTACTTAAATATGATGCTGCTTAAATTTAAACTTAAATTATTTATATTTTTTAACTTTTTGTTCTTCGGCATAGTTTGCTGAAATTTTGCTGTACATCATGATTCTTCATTAAAATTATTGTTGTTGTTAAATTTACGCCTTTTTACTAAGTCTTCCACAAATATATTTCCTATGCATCAAGATTCCACTGCAATTTGAATTGAATCTATATCACAAACAATAACTACAAATTGTGAAAATATGTTGTGACAATCGTTAGAAGTCTAATAACAGGAAACCTTCAAAAGTACGTCAAGAAAACCTGGAAAGGTTGCCGCGTTGGACAGCCCTGGTATAGATTACAGTGAATATTCTAAATTATTCCTTTAATGCTGATTCATTAATTTTATCTTTTTCGCCTCTTTCTTTTCCATGCAATTTTAAAACAGATAAGATCATGATGCATAAAAACACCTATAGTACTCACAAAAATGAAAAAAATTGATTCTAAAAGCACAAAAACTCAAAAAATCATTAAAAATCACTTCAAAAACCAACTGAAAATCGTTGACATTCAAAAATCGTAAGAAACAAAATTTAGTAAATTAGGCTAAATGTTTTAAAAAATTTTCTTTTAATTAATTTTGAAAAATAACCGCAAAATGCGAAAAAATACTAAAAGTTGCATTAAAAAAATTTGTTGAAAATTCAAAAAACGTTGCATGAATTCCGAATAAACATTAAAGGAAAGATAACTAAATTTACTATGTTGGGTTAAAAGAATGAAACCGCATTCCTTTCACTATGTGGAAAAATTGCCTAAAAATTAAATAGAAAAATTAAGTCAAAAAATCGAAAATCAGGTTTCAAAGAGCAAAACTTCATATATAGAGGTACATTCTTCCAAAATTTTACAACTCTCTGTGCAACGGTCTCTTCAGAACAGCGCTGATACACTCACAAATTTCTCTCTTTATTATTATAAATTTAATTTTTATGGGTGAAAATTAAGTTTTCATTTAAGAATAATGCCAAATAAAATAGAATATTACTAACTATTACATTTGATTGATTTCTTTTTATTATTATTATTATTATTAGAGAAATTAATTTTTTTTCTGTTATATGTATCAAAGAAAATGTGCATTCTCATTTATAAAACTGAAGGATTTTACAATCGCTACATCAAAGTAATATCAATATTTCTGATTCTCCTGTTGACAATTTATAGGCACAAATGCATAGAGTTTTGTTTTTTGATCACCATATTTTTAGGATGTTACATTTTCATTTAATGATCAATAAGATTTGTTAAAAAATGATCCATTATTAAACAAAAAACACCAACTTGACAAAGAAATTAAACAAATTATAGCAATATGTTTTAACAATAATAAAATCCTCAAATATTGAAACCTCTTTTTTTTTTTTTTTTTTTTTTTTTGTTAACTGTCGAGGATATTTTTTAATAGTCAAGAGCTTTAGCATAGCTATGGCAGATATACTGTGGCTGTCAATCAATTAATGCTCATTTCAAATGTAAAAATTACCAATGTCTGCCTGATGATGTCAAACGAATCTTTTTTTGCTCTATTCCTTTTAATGCAGGTTCCACTTGTGCTTTCTTTTTATTTTTATATTCTTAATCAAAATTCTACGCAGATATTTTAAAGTGGTTTATTTTTTAATTGATCAAAGCATTTTAAAGAGAAACTAATAAAAATAACTTGAAAATAAATTAAAAGTTTTAAAATGATAATGAAATGTAAAATCATTGTTAAAATACACATGAAATGGAAAAGACATAACAAAACATATACAAAAAAACATTTACTCAATTAAAAAGAGAAAATATTTGTTTTTAAAATATAACCAACACTGTATAATTTTTAAAACTTTTAACAGCATAAAATTTAAAATCATCATTAAGTTTTGCGAAAAATATGCAGAAATTAATTCAACTATTTGATTTTAAATAAAATAAAGCTTCTTGGATTTTGAATAACATATTTTGTGTAATAAATAGATACCAACCTGCAGCAACATAACTCTGTTTGTATATAAAGTCTTTGTCTTTCTTCCCAAGCTTGATAAAAACGCACACAATTAGAATGATATGGAAGCTGTTCATGTTTTTGTACTTCTTGCAATTTTCTTTCCCTAAAAAAATATGTTCAAATTAAGATTACAAAAATTTAATTTGCTTTTTTTTTCTATGCATTATAAGGATTTATAAAACATTTCATTACTAATTTCAAGATAAAAATTCCTTGAGATCTATATCAAACAGATAGAGAAATGACCAAAAATTGAAAACAACAGCAGATTAAGATGTCCATAATCTTTGCATAAAATTTGCATTTTTTTAAATGTGATGTTTTGGCAAAATTAACATTTTTCTTGCAATCCTTTGACAAAATTGATGATTATTTGTAAGAACAATTTATTAAATTATTTTCCTTGGCAGCCAGTTGTCAAAATTTGTGATATTTTTACGTCTGAATGACCGATATTATCCAAACTGATAACCCCTCCTCCCCCCTTTTTTTTGGAATTGAATATTTTTAATTTTTGCAAAATTTAGAATAGAATCACCACTGGAGAATTCTGGCAATTATATATTTACTTGTTTCAAAAACATTAAAAAGATTTCCTTTTTATGAGGTAATAAGCAGGGCCCTGGCAAAGGAATTAATGGGACCTAACGTACACTACAATACTGATCAAATAAAATTTACTTTTAAATTGCATACACCATAGAATAATATATAAGGACATGAATTTCAAAACTTGCCTTATCCAGAAAATCAAATTGGGAAAAATCGTAAAAAAAAAAAAAAAAAAAAAAAAAAAACTGCAGTCATTGGTTTTCAAGTAAGTTCAAGATTTTACAAAGGTTGAAATACAAGATAAAACTAGTTTTTTTTTTTTTTTTTTTTTTTTTTCAGATTGAACGATGATTATTTTCTTTTATAGGAAATTTTTGCTATAAACAGTAGAACTGGATTATTTATCAATATATCAACAAATTTTGATATTTTTAAATTATTACAAGAACAAGAACAATAGCCAAGCTATGACTCTGACGATAAATCCCAATATCGATATTTAAGTTCCGACTCTATCAATTTCTCATTCAAGAGAGATATCACGAGGATCACATTCCCTTCCTTAGACGGAAAAAATTTCTAAAGCAAGTTTAAAAACAATGAAATGCATATCGAATTCCTTAAAATTTACCCCTTCCTCAACTATGATAATCTTTCTGACTATTTAAAGCTCTACTTAAAACCAAAGCAGGCAATTTCTGATACATCCAGGAAGTCATTTTAAATCTCAGATGCATGACATTTGAGGGAGAAGGATTTTTATTTTTGTTTTAAGGATTGAAGCTGAGTCAAAAAGAGTGTCAAGCCCCCCTCCCTCCCCAGAGAAAAGTGTCTAAATTCAACGCTGCACTGAAAAAATGCATAAATTCAACAGTAATATCTGCTTTAGAGAAATAAGATTGCATTTCTGAAATTGATATTCTTCACTTATATGAAATACAAGAAAAACTTGTTAAAGAATGACTGAAAAAAATTTAAGCAAATAAAATTGACATTGATGTTTTGAAAATTACAAGAGAGGAAATGACTTGATTATTTACTAGCAAAAGCCGTGCTTTGTTTGGATTCGCGAAGCATTATTTCATAAGATAAATATTTGAAAGGAACATTACTTTTTATGTTATTTTTGCATCTTTATTAAGCAAAAACGTTATCTCATGTTTTGGCGCATTTAAATTTTAGAAATGTAAATTCAGCCAAATAACTAAGAATTTCCTCGGAATTTTTTATTTATGATATAAGGCTGGTATAAATAAAAATATTTTCGAAGCAGAATTTTACAAAATATTTTTTTTTAATTTTTAACTAAAAGTTTTAAAGATGTATTTACATTTTCCAATGGCCAGTAACTGCGTTCGTTCTGGCCAAGTGTTCTTTTTCTCGACATTTTTAAATTACTAATACCTTCCAGAAATTATTTATAAACGTAGTTAATATATTTAATTTGGTTGAATTAAATTATTCGTCAATCAATTAAAATATTCTTAAATTATTTTTTAATCTTTCATTTCGAATACCAGACTTAAGAAACTTACCAAATTTAACAAAATATTCACTTTAAATACCAAATTTAAGAATTAATTTTACTTGTTTACGATTCTTTTTGTTGCCACTTTACCAAAGTAAATACCTAAATAAATAAATCATAATGTAATACTTTTAAAATCCGCAAGTATAAACTGCGTAAATAATTTTGGCAGAATAATGAAAATATATTTTATTTAATATATTAATCATGACTCTATCTATAATTACTAACCCCAAAGTTTATTTTCCTTCTTAAAATAAAAAGATACGGGTTCAATTTTTTATTTGCAAACGATTTTGGAGGAATAATGAAAATATATTTTATTTAATTAATTAATCATGATTCTATCTATAATTACTAACCCCATGGTTTATTTTCATTCTGAAAATAAAAAGATACGCGTTCAATTTTTTATTTGCAAAAATGCATCCATAATAGAAAAACATGTAGAATAAATTAATTATTAAAATAATATTTTTTAAAGGTTATTCTGTAAAAAAAAAATAACATTCTGCAAATCTACATATCATAATTTATTCTTATGTTTAATTTCAAGTCAAAATACTGAATAGATTTTTTATAAAGCGTACGACAAAGTGTAACTTGAGTGGCCTAGTAGAGGATTCGCTTCGCTCATCCTAATTAGTAATTTCTTTTCGTAATGTAGAAAATATCAATTACAGAGGTATGAAGATTATTAGAATAATTGTGAAATTTACAATAAAATCTTGTTATATTACAGAAATAACACATTATTTAAAAGATATTGATACATTTAATATTTAGTGTGCATTCCTTTGTCTTTAAATAAGGATTGGAAACGTTATGGTTAACTTTGTATGAGTTTTTGTCATTAATTTATATTTCAATGAAATGGTGCCAAATTCCTATAAGATTTTTATTAGATCATTCCTGTTTGTGATAATGCATTTCTTTAATTTTTTCTTTACAATAGCCCAAATATTCTTCATGGGATTCACATCTGGACTGTTTCCAAGTCATTGAAGGGCTTTATATTTTTTTCATTCAAAAATTTAGTCACAGAATAAACTTTATGGGAAGGAGCTTCATCATGCATGAATATGAAGTCTTCATTTTGGCAGGGTTGGCAAGTTTCTTCCGCAGTGGAAAAAACCGCGGAAAAAACCTTGGAAAAAAACGGCCGGAAGAAATGGAAGAAACTGTTTTTCTTTAAGAATTTACCATATGTAATTTCAATTTTGTAAGATATAATAAATATTTTCTCCTTATAATCTATATTAATAAAAGAACAAAACGCTCTGTCTGCGTGTGTGTGTGTGTGTGTGTGTGTGTGTGTGTCTGCGATGGCTAGCAAAATCTACAGCATGTATGAGGCTCAAAATTTTTTTAAGAGTAGCCCCAAATCTCTCCTGATGCACCTGAGCTTCAGAATTTCGAAATTCTATTTATTAACTGAGTAATTAATTAAATTCCAAAGATCAGTCTCATAAAAAATCGCCTTTTTTCTTCTTTTTTTCCCTTCATTTAGTTATGGTTGGTTGGTTGCATAAAATTTTCGCATAAATAATTAAAAAAGCTGGAACAGACCTTTAAAATTCATAGGCTGGCAAACTGTCAGTTTAAATGATGATTTTTTATCACAGGGGTTGTAAACCATGGAGGAAAAAGATAGGTGGTGGTGAAGTAAACCGAAAAAAAGGGTTGCAATATTAAACCATTTATCGCTCAAATTTTAATGTCCCAAACAAAAGCATGTGGAAGGGATTTTGTATTAATAAAACGAATTGAAAGAAATGAATTACAGTTGAAGCATATTTTACAAAGAAATAGTAATTTTTTAAAATGGTCTTTTTTCTATTATATTATTTATTTTAATAAAATGTTTGCTTTTAAAATAATTGAAATTGATAAATTCGAAATAATTAAATGTCAAAATAAAATAAAATAAAATAATGAAAACATTTGATTTGAACTAAAAATTGTATTACTAAAAGTTTTCTTTCTTTTCAGAACTTTTTAATACTTTATAACGTCGATGAAAAATGTTTATGATTTAACAACATATTAATAATTCTATGCCAATATATAAAATATACTTATGAAAACATTCTTTTAAAATCATGTGCGAAAACTTAAATAACAAATATTAGTCTAAAATCTAGATTTCAGAGTGCAGACTGTTTTAAGACATTAACGAAAGAATGTTAACTTTTCAAGCAAAATCTTAAATGATGCTTCTATATTGATATTTCAAAGTCATAATTCAATTTTCAATCACATAATTCTTGCCTATGATTGATATATTTGTATCTTTTATGCATTTCGATCGTGTATTACAGTCAATAATGGCTCAAAATATTATTTTACGGATAAATCAACACTTTAACACGCAACTAACGCAATCGTTGGATACATGTTTCCTCCCGTGTTTCTCATTGCTCATTTTAAGTATTTTTAGAGCTTAATATTAGTTGTTGCTTTTAAAACCGATTTTTCACAAAGTCAGCTACGACATATTTCAGGCAATGCATTTCTGCGTGCTTCCAGTTAATGATAAAATCATACAAATTTCAAGTTCGTTTAATATTGTTAATACGGACCCGGGCAACGCCGGGCGGGTCAGCTAGTCTTATATAAATTAATTTCACAGGACCAAAACAAATTTAATTAAGTATATATGCTATATTAATAATTAATCAGCTTTTTAGCCAAGATCATACACAACACTTATCTAAAGATCTTCAGCTATTGGCTAAATAAAAATAAATTTTATCCAAAATATATAAAATCAATTAAATGTTATCCATTTTAATTTAACCAACATATTTTTTTATCATTTAAATTTCTGAAACTAGTAGTAAATAGTAGAGATTCTTTACTAATGGTAGAATGAAACCCATTTAAATAAGATTTTAATTTACATCAGTTTTATTTAGTTGTTAAGTAATGTATAATAATTACTGTATTAAATACAGATCAACCAAAAATATGGTTTTGTTTTTGGCCCAAAATCTGAATTTGTCAAAAATGTAGGCGAAAATTTGGCCAGACCGAAACACTCAATATTCCAAAAATCTGGTTTCTGCCTTCGGAAATTTTCAACATTAGTCACAAATTTGAATTGTGTCGGCTCAAATGAATGTATTGCAATGAACTTTATTGTTTATAATTATCAGTCATGAATTACCAATCATCTCATAGAAAATTTTTAGTTTAAACTGCATTAAATTTCAAATATTCTTTGAGAAAGTTCTAGAATAACAAATGATAATTTACAAAAATCATTAATGAAAAATCAAAGTGTGTATACCTAAAACTAAAATATTTTTTAATTAAATGAAATTCATATAATTAGAAAATCTTTCTATGTCATGGATGAATTAGCTGCATATTATTGTATATGAAAATAAAGTTTTTAGATTATTAACAGTTGTACTTAATTAATAATTACTATACATATATTTTATTATTATGTATATTTATGTATGCATTAATTACTTTAAAACATACAATTTAACTACTTAAAATATTTTTTGGATGTTATCGTTTTCAGCCAAAAGCTAGCAAGGTCACCTATACTCGGTTTTGACCTTAAAAACCTGTTTCGGTCTATCCTTAGTATTTAAAAAAAAAATCATTAAAATCTTTACTTATCTTAGTACAATGCAACATAGTATAGCAAAAAAGTTTTTTAGCGGTAGGATGCAGCAATCAATTTCTCAACTTAAATTGGATAAAAACAAAAAAATAAAGTTTTTTTTTTTTTTTTTTTTTTTTTTGTAAAGTCCTACATTTCAGGCTAGTTTAAAAGCATTTTGACATAACCATAGATATTTTTAGAACACCAATCTTTTAAAACCAGCATTGAGATATTTATGCTAGATGAAAAATATAAAAAATTACAAATTTATTTATTTACTGTGTTGCACAATTTAAAATCATGCACTTTTGTATGAAAATAATATATGTTTATATGAAAAATAAACAATTTGTAGGTAGTTTTTTTATTAACTGCTCTATTTATATATATATATATATATATATATAAATCTATTCCTTTATCTCTAGAGTAGTAAAAATCCATCACCTGAAAATTCTGCTGAACCTGAAGATTGTTATTAAAAAAAAATGTAACTTATATTCGCAAAAATAATATTTTTAATAATAATAAAATTTTCCAATTTAGATTTTATGTAATTATACTTTAATTCTTTTACATAGTTAATATACTTTAACTTTGAGCATTTGTTTTGGTTTCTGGTGGTTTCTTCCATTTCTTCCACTGTCCTGGAAGAAACAAATTTCTTCCGGAAGAAACCCAACCTTGCATTTTGGAAACCAGTTTTCTAATTGTAGAATTACTCTTTGTTCAAACACTTTTTATACTGATACTGATCCATTATGCCTTCTACGATGTATAAACGTCTAGTACCTTGAGAAGACTTCACGTTCCAAACCATTACTTTAATAGGATGTTTTAACTGTTTCTGTTAAGCAAATTATGGAAAATTCTTCACCGATACTTCTCCTGACATATTGACTGCTTTCTTCTGATATCATAAACAATGATTTATCAGAAAAAAATACCTAAAAGATAAAAAATTCCTTAAGGTATGTAATTTGTAGATAAATATTCTTGTAGAACAATTTTTTAATCAAATTTGTAAGCAGTTCTGTATTTTTAGTCAGTATGCGAAAAACATGATTTGAAGAACAGAAATGAGCAAATTAAGTTCAACTGATTAATTAAAGGAAAATTAATATTTTTCTTCTTGCTCCAGCCATTTCTGAATTGTTTTGTACAACTTTATCCCAAACAACTCCTTTCTTCGCCATACTAAATATGATTTTTGTCTTTTTTCGAGAATGGTGAGTACTGAGTCCAGCTGAGATTAGTTTTCTGCAAAAAGAAGAATTACATACATTTATTCCATACACTTGCAAAGAGATTTTTAGTACATGATTAGTTGCTCTTCTGTTAGCCTTTAGCAATCTGAATTAATTTCTTTTCTGTTCTTGCAGTAAATTTACTTTTCCTTCGGCATTTTCCTACTCTAGAATTTTCATATTCACATTTGGAGACCAAGCACCTTTTTATTCTAAACACACATGCTTGCAAAATTTTTCCTTTTTTAGTGATTTCGTGCTGTGTATAGTTATTTAATTGGATGAGACACTATACCACATCTAGTTTTTTTTGGTGAGATATCAATTGCTATACCCTTGATCACACAATAGGGGAAACTGGGGTACAATGGTCCATCCACTATTTTTAATATTAATTCTGTTTTGAAAGCTTCATATTTTAGTACATAGATAGCAGTACTGAAATAGTAAAAAGAAGTTTGAAACCATGTGCATAGCTGACATTTTAGCCATTTTATACTTGATAGTTGATTTGACACAGGAGGAGTAAGGCAGGAGTAAATATTTTCAGTGAAACATATCTTCATTTATTTTTTACAGATTTGTAATTTGAAAGACATTGCGTAGTAAAATAAAAAGGTAAGACAATACATTATTATATTTATTGTAGCTAAAATAATAGAATTCTAAATTTCTTTTTTTATCATCAAGTTTTTGTCAAACTTCCATATGGGGTGGGTACAACGGACAATCAGAAACTGGGGCACAATGGACCATGGTCCATTGTAACCCATGTTTTTAAAAGCTAAATATTATATGTGAAATTCAGAATTAATAAATTATTTTACTTCTGTGCATAAATTAATTAATGATTCATGTTGTGTAATGCATTTTTGAAATATGTATCTGTATAATATATGCTTTCAAACTTAATGAACCCAAATTAAGAATTAATAAATTATTTTATTTCTGTGTGTAAATTAATTAATGATTCATGTTGTGAAATGCATTTTTGAAATATTTATCTACATAATATATGTTTTCAAATTTAAAAATTAACCCAAATTGAACACCAAAAATTAGTAAACAAAATATTTTGAAAAATGGTAATAAGCTTAAAAGTGGTAAACTAAAAATATCACCTTTTGAAATATGTCTTTTACCAAAAGCTTGCTTGCGCAAAACGACAAATAAACGAAAGAAAGGTGCATCAAGAATTCTAACTGATACACCAGTGAAAAATACAATTGAAGAAGAAGCGAAAAAAAAGGATGATAAAAAATTGAAGAAAAAAAAGTTACTTTAGTTAAGAGCTAAAAAGTGAATATTAAAATGTGAATAAACAAATTATGATATAGTTTATCTTTCTTATTGTTAAGAAATGAACAACACTGATACATTTTTATTAAAATTACATATGGTCCATAGAGCCCCATGTTGTGGACCATTGTACCTCGGCATTGGGGTACAATGGTCCATTTTGTCACTTGTTATTTAAATATATATATATAAAAAAGGAATGCATAATTATTATTTTTGAGTGGATGCAATATAAACATTAATGTATAGGTAACATGCATGTACTTGATCAAAAGAAAAAAATCAATACTTTAACAGTAAACAGTCAAAATTTACAAAAGTGGACCATTGTACCCCAGTCTCCCCTAATCTTTTGACAGTTGAAAATAAGCCACCAATTAGTATAAACTAAGCAAAACAGCAAAAACTTTTGTTTTAAGGATAAAATAATACTGATTCCAACTTTAGAAAAGAAAGAAAATACTATCACAACAAGCAGATAATTTTTAAATTTTATTTTAAATTTCTTTGTTAATCAAACAATTTTTTTATGCAGTGTAAACAAGTTTATTACTTTGGACCAAATATTTTTCTTTTTAAGAAATGGCAACATTTAACAAAATTATATCCTCAAAACTATTCTAAAAAACTGAAAAATTGACTAAATCAACAAATAAAACTGCTTTTCATGAAGCATTGCAAGTATATACAATATTAATTAAGAAAAACTGAAAAAATCAGAATTATTCTAATAATTTTCACACCTCTGTAAAGTAAGTTTATTACTCTTATTATTATTTTATTTATTTATTTCATTTTCTGTTTTTTAGACATAAATATCAATTAAAGCAAGTTTCTTCTTCTTCTTCTTCTTATTATTATTATTTATTTATTTAATTTTCAGTTTTTCACACAAACATCATTTGGATATGAATTATCGTATTATATTATACATGAATTATATTGATATTTTTCACTTGTTATAAAATAGAAGAAAAACTTGTTAAAGAATGACTGAAAAAAATTGAAGAGCAAACAATACAGACATTGATGTTTTGTAAATTAAATGAAAAGAAATGGTTTAACTGTTTATTAGAAATTTCTTTTTGTAATGTAGAAAATATAAAAGTAATTTTTTTATTATTATTTTATTTATTTATTTAATTTTCTGTTTTTCACACACAAATATCATTTGGATATGAATTAAGCTATAAATAAAAGCACCATTGAGAATATCAGATTTACTTTTGATATTTTTTCAAAAACTCAGGATTTTCAGAAATCGAGCTTAGTTTTGGTCTGAACAATGCCAGATTTTCAAACATATATTGTGTGTGTGTGTATATATAGATATATATTTTAAACAATATATAAATCATTGAACTTAATATAAAATTACTACATTGAATCATGGAAAAAAAAAATAATAAAATGAATATAATAAAAATTTATAGAGCCAAAGCAGAATCATCAGACCCACAAATACTTTGCAATTACAAATAAAGTATGTGGTAACAACTTTGTGTTTATTAGCCATGAAAAGGAAAATAATACAAATTTGGGGCACACATAAAACCAAAATAAAATGAAAAACAAAATTACAAATAAATCATAATAACATTATTAAAATGAATCGAAAAAAAAAACCCATACCAATCACTATAGTTACCCCTAAAAAGATGTAGCAAAAAATCATTTAATTTGACAATACTAATCTAAACTCATACATACAAAAATTGTTTACAAACCTATCAGACTTTCCCAGAAACTTTTCCTTTGCTCGTTTCACAGCGTAATACCTTCCATCTTCTTTGCATCTTACTTTAAAAACCTGATGGAAAAAATTTTACAGAATAAATTTATCTTTTATTGAAAGAAACTTAGATCAGGCAAGATTTGAAATAAACAAAAAACAGAGTTATTTAATTAATGCAAATTTGATTTAATTTACTGAATACATATATACAAGGAAAAATATTTAATGGATAAATTATTTTTATAGCATAATTAACAAAGGAAATTCCAATAATGTATAATTTTCAATTTTTTAATAAATTAAACATTTTACAAAATATCATTGTCTGTTTATTTAATATAATTTATACAATAAGATATAGATTTTCGCTTAAATTTACTCTTTAATTATTTCTTCTAATAAAGAGAATTACATGTGAATACTTTTGAGCAGCCCTATATATGGGGTATAGAATTTATATGTAATGAATAACATGCTAAAAATACCTAAATTTCCAAGTGCATACCGAATTTTAAAACACACATTTCAGCAATTATTACTCAAATCAATTTATTTTGTGTGTCTATGTAAATGCATAAAAAATATCTAACTTACTTCTCCAAATGATCCAGATCCAAGTTCACTTATTATTTCAAAACATTGATGAAAATATAACTGATCACTACTAGAATCATACTTTGAAGATAAAGCTAAAAAAAGATTAAGAAAAATTTTAAGAGTTTCATAGAAAGCATGAAATATTTAGTTACTCAAATCAACATTTCAGGCTGATAATAATAATTTCTTTAAAAGGGGGATCAAACTTAAAGTTTGAATGAATAATTGAAGAAATAAAAGAGATTTAAAGAAACAAGAAATCTGATTTAGATGAATGTAACTACCCGAATGCATTGCATAAATACAGAGAAATGGACACAGTCCTCCTATCTACAGTTTTCTTAGGGAAGGGAGGAGGGAATCCATAGGTCTGGAGGTGAACAATCACAATCTTGAGATATTTCTAAAATGACATAATAAATTATCTACAAAAAAGTTGCAAGAATTTAAAAAAAAAACCATTAGCAAGAAGCTGCTGTGAAAAGATGAAAAAGAGAAACCAAAAGCTAGACCCTCATCTAGAGGTCTGCACGGGCCCGGCGGAATCGTTTCGAATTTTCTCACGGGCCGGGCCGGCAGATTTATAATAGTTTTTTCAACGGGCCGGGCCGACAAACAACATAAACGGGCTGGGCCGGGCCGGCAAAAAAATTGAACGGGCCAGACGGGCCGGGCTGATAAAAAAAAATTTCGGGCCTGCCGGCCCGTTGTGAAGATTTAAGCAGAAACGATAAAATATGAGCTATTTTCAACGAAAATGGTTTTAACGTGAATAAGTATAAATGTGGCCAGCCACTAGTTTGACAGCATCAATATAAAAATTGCACAGTGTATCGGCATCGGAGAATTACATTATGTGTAACCCGTTTTAATATTTTTTTAGCTGATTCATGCCGATCCGAGATCACGCTTGCACTATTTTTCTACATATAGACTGGCCGGACCGGTACTAGACTTAATTATTGGCAGAAAACATTATTTGTAAAATTATTAACAGCGATAAAGAACTTATGTTAGCTTAGTCTTCGGATATATACTTCTTGATGATTTTTAAATTAATTTCTCAATAATGCGAAAGTTTGACACATTTTCTGATTAATTTTAAATTGTAAAAGTATGAAAGTGATAAGCATAACTATTGAAGGGATTTGGAATCGAATAGC
The DNA here is from genome assembly GCA_964019185.1 of Maratus speculifer. Classification (NCBI taxonomy): domain Eukaryota; kingdom Metazoa; phylum Arthropoda; class Arachnida; order Araneae; family Salticidae; genus Maratus; species Maratus speculifer. The sequence continues at coordinate 7,341,848 of OZ025294.1, read as the reverse complement.
GTTTTTTATTTTTGGTAAATAAAATACTTGTATAACCTTGTTGAGTTATAATAGTTTCTCAAATGATTGCAGGTTTTTCTCCCTTCCCTTGCTATTGCTTCCGGAAATTCTATTCAAAACGCTAATTATCACAGTATTTTATTTGTTTGCAGTATTCTTAAATCGCTTGTATCGAAAAATGGATAACGCCATTCGATTATATAGTTTCTGAATAAAAATATCTGCTAATCTTATGCGTTTCTGAGAAAAAAAAATGAATTTAGAAATGTATCAGAAAGGAGCTTCTTTGAATTTAAGAATGAATTTAGATTTGAAATCTATAATAAAATGATATAGAAATATATTTATAAATCTTCTTTTATTAAACAGCTTCAAAATTAACCATGTTTTTAGCTTTCTTTCTTTTTTCTTTTATTCTAAGCCATATTAATTTTTTAATGAATCTTTATTCGAATGTTGAAAGCCTAAGAATCTAAGTAATCATTAATGTTGTTAATGTGTATTTGCTGTAAAATATACTGTAAAATCAATTCATAGATATGTATGCAGTATTCTTTAAAGGAATCTTAGTTATATGATAAAAATCTGAATTTTTTAGAAATCGTAGAAATTGTAATGGGCCAAAACGGGCCGGGCCTGTTTTCGCTGATTTTTGTATGGGCCGGGCCTAAAATAACTTTCCTACGGGCCGGGCCTAAAATAACTTTCTTACGGGCCGGGCCTGGAAATTCCGGCCCGTGCAAACCTCTACCCTCATCTCTACAGAAAATTAACAAGAAATGTAGAAATATTAGTCTTTTAAAGAAGTGACACTTCAACACAACAATTGTACACAGGTCTATAAACTTACTTGATTCATTGTTTAAATCTACATTATAAAGAGGCAAAGTTTGTTTATTTGTAGGGGATAATCTCCAGAACTACCAAACCAATTTAAAAGTAATGGTAAAAAAATAATGGTGTTTCCCCCCAAATCAAACATAAGATACATGTTGTGTCAATGCCACAAACCCAAAAGGGCTGCAGAAGCAAAAAAAATTCTAAAAATGCACCTTTTGTTACTGAAAGACATAAAACATGAAATTTGGCATGTTAATTACTTATAAGATAAAAATTATCTCTAATAATATTGATTAAAAAATATGAATTTTAAAAGGGATGAAAAAATGCACAAAAATATTCTAAAAACATTCTAAATAATAATGCCTTGAAAATAGAATTAATTTAGAACCTTAGTGAAAACACAAAAATATTTTTAATTGAATCGCTATGTGATATGAGCAAGCGACATTTGAAATATGGCAAAGCTGGTAAAAGCATGTTCTTTATTATCGTTGGGCATGCGGTTCTTCATTGACGCATTCAGCCCTTCTCTTTTCATTTCGCCTATAGTTTTGAACAGCATGGTTTAAATTCATTTAAAACTACAATAAGACGCTATAAGAATTAAGAAAACACTATATATCACACTAACAAACTATAAACAAACCATTTTCAGCAGTCGTCTAAATACAGCTTTGGTCAAAGAGCTGATTTGATGAATTCAATGTCACCTTAAAACAAACCAATAGCAATTGTTATTCATACATCGCTCAAACTGTTTATTTGCTGAAAAGTCATCTGACTGAAAATTAACCACTAAGAATCATTGCTGCGGATGTTACCAAATAGCAAGTAAAAATTCAGCCTCTTTTTGGCAGTATGTGAGAGAAATATAGATATGAGGACCCCAGAAGCCAAAGGGTATAAGTGGCAAAACTGAAAAAAATGAACTAAGTGTACAGCTGACCTGGAAATATGCCTTTTTTTAGGTAAAGTGATTTTTAGCACTTTCCAACAAAGTTAAAAAGTGCTTATGCTTTCGGTTTGTCTGTCCGTCTGGCCGGATGTCTGTCTGTCCGCACTCTAACTCCCATAAATATACTCGGATTGCTATGAAATTTTTATACATTATTGAGGTTTACCCTAGCACGAACCCTATTGAAAATGAAGTATCTACAATGATTAGTTTATCTACAGAGAGAATCAAAAGTTTCCCATTACATTACAGCCTATGAGGGAAAATCATTAATATATTGTGATTGCCATGAAATTTTAGGATGTTATTGACGTTTACCCTGGCACAAACTCTATTGAAAATGAAGTTTCTACCATGATTAGTTTATCTACAGGGCGAATCAAAAGTTTCCCATTACATTACGGCCTATGGGGGAAAATTGTTAATATACTCGGATTGCCATGAAATTTTAGGACGTTATTGACATTTACCCTAACAGGAACCCTATTGAAAATGAAGTTTCTACCACGATTAGTTTATCTACAGAGAGAATCAAAAGTTTCCCATTACATTACGGTCTATGGGGAAAAATCATTAATATACTTGGATTGCCATGAAATTTTAGGACATTATTGATGTTTACACTAGCACGAACCCTATTGAAAATGAAGTTTCTACCATGATTAGATTATCTACAGGGCGAATCAAAAGTTTTCCATTACATTACAGCCCATGGGGAAAAATCGTTAATATACTCGGATTGCCATGAAATTTTAGGACGTTATTGACATTTACCCTAGCACAAGTCCTATCGAAAATGAAGTTTCTACCATGATTAGTTTATCTACAGGGCGAATCAAAAGTTTGCCATCACATTACGGCCTATGGGGAAAATCGTTTCAAAGGAATTTTAAAGATGTTATACCCTGTCAAACATATTAAAATATGCATTCTAAAAAATATAAGATGAAAATGTAGCTATTATTCATTTACAGGGCCACACAAAAGAATTCCATTAGATAATGGTAAAAGGGAGAATTGTGTGTGACATATTTTAAATATATTAAGCTGTTTCATGTATAATAAAATTGATATATGTCACTGAAACTTAATATAAATTATACACTACTGTCTTGCATAATATAAAGTACATAGCATTTACAGGGCCATACAAAAGATTTCAAATAGTATATTCTTTCTGAAGTACCGTATATGTGTTCGATGAAAGCTGATGGAGGGATGAAATGCATTTTAATTATGATATGCACGTTTATATTTCGCTAAATATATGCACATTATATGGTGTGTATAAATGTTATAGTTGATATACGGGGCTATTCAAAAGAGCTAACCAACGTTACTGAATATGAGCGTAAATTATTTAAACGTGGTTCTTAAATAAGCTATGCATTTTTACGCTGAGCTTCATTCAATTTACTGAGAAATCTTTGCAGAATATAGATAAAAGGATATACAGGGCCACGCAAAGAATTCGGTACATGGACGCCTATGAATGATAATTTACGAGAATGTGATTTCAGTTGTTTTAAAAATGTTTTAGTTTACAATAAATTTTAGCCTAATGCTGACGTGTAATAAAGGTACAATGTAAACTACAGGGCTGAACAAAAGTATTCAAGTATGTTTCCATCTAATAGTATGAATTGCTGAAAAAGAAATTTCAAGCTACTGGGTATTTTCTTGCTAAACTAAATTTTCCCATTATATCAACTGACATATGAAATACAGGGCGGTTCAAAAGTACTGGAATACATATTTTGGTATATTTGACTATACACTGTTATTTCCCTAAATAACAAAGTTTTGTTAAAGATTTCATTAAGTGTTAGAAAGTGCTTCATAATCTATGCTTAAGGCATGATTTTTCTTACTTGTTTAAATATCTGCTGCGTTCTAGAGATGAACCACTTTTGCTGAATAATAATCAACATTGATTAATTATAAATTTAAAGACAATTCTATTAAAAAAAAAGACCATAATGAAACCAGCAGCAGTTTCCTATTTCAATCCATTTTCAAATTTAATGCCAATTATCTTTAAACTCACTTTTTGCCAAATTGAATTTTTATCACTTGTACCCCTTGGTTTCTGAGATCGTCATATAAATGCTTCAATAATATTGGTTGGGCAAATTTTTATGCATGATTCTAAATAAAAGACAGATAAATTTAAAAAACAAATTTCTTTTACATTCTATATAACTTTATGACTATGTTATCATATATATTTCTATTTTGTATGGAATACCTTAATCATGGGGTACATTCAATCAACAAACTGGCAGACAAAGAAACTACTATAGAAGAAAAGTAAATACTATTTGATTATCCTGTCAACCAATTTCCCCAAATTAAACAACTCACTAAAGAATTTGCCAAATTATACAAATTTACTTAACTTTTATTTTAAATAATGAAACAAACAAATTAATAAAACATTAATAAAAGTACAAATTAATTGACAAATTAAATTCACTTGACAATATAACAAACAAGTGTATCAAGTTTAATGTCAATTAAATATGACATTTACAATCACCAATTATTGGCATTTAATCTTAGAGTTTGGGGATAGTGTTTTGGTTGACGGGCAGGGTTGGGTTTTTGCCGGCAGAAAGTGGTTTCAGCCGTGCCAGTGGCAGAAAGTGGTTATAACCGGTTTTAACCGGCAGAAACTGGCAACAACTGGCATAAAGACATTCTGTGACATAATCTGATTTTTTTAGTAATATTAAATTTATTAAGTAGTTCATCCTTAAATAATTAGTACTTAAATAATTCAGAATAAATATATGCACACAAAATATTGTGGATAGTTTTAATTAAAAAAAATTTTGATTTTTGAAAAATTGAGTAATGTAACAGATATTTTTTTTGCTACATATGCGTATGTAATTTATGATTAAACAATTATTTTAAAATCTCAGTTTAAAAACCAAAATAGAAAACTATATACAATGCTTATTTTAAATAAAGCACTGAAAAGAAAAAAAAAATATTTACTCAAAATATTTTTCTGTAATCTAACATGATTTAATAATAACATAATAAATAAGTAATAAAAAAACTCTCTCATAGAATTGTTATAGTGATATGTGGATCTAGTAATTCTTTGGATTTTGAAAAGATTTCATTTAAATACAGTATTCAAAAGAATAAATCTGACTTTTTTTTTAAATCTCACTTACAAAACAAATTGCAAAACCTTGCTTGAAAACAAAAGTAACAATATGATTGGCAAGGTATGTATTTATATGATCATTTTTAAACATTTTGATACTTTGAATAACATTCATAATCTTTTGTTTTAATTTTTAGCTCAATGGTTTACATATCAAATGTAAGTGTGAATTATGAATCATTGCTGAGTAGAGATCTTATTTAGTACTGTTTCTTAGTTTCTGCCAGTTTTTGCCACTTACTGGCAGAAACCAGTTTCTGCCATGCCGGTTTTAACCACCCCGGCAGAAACTTGCCAACCCTGTTGACGGGATAATCAAGCAGAAACAAAAAATATCACATAAAAACTGCTCATAATCAGCAATTAAAAGTATAAAGTACATTTAAGAGAAAAGCTTGCATTTTATTATTTAATCAAAAACTATTGCTATGCATTTCTAATGTGTTTATTAATATGATGAGTGCACAAAAATATATGCATGCATGTATACTTGTTAGTCATCTTGTAATATATCATCACTCAATTAATTGTTTAAATAGAATACTAGATGGAACCCATCAAAACTTGACGGCACCAAAGAAAAAAAAAGGTATTTTCCAGCTATTAAAGGATTACTTAACGACTAATCTTCAGCAAAAATTTCAATAAATAAAAGAAAAACCTGCATTTTACATCCAGGCAAATGACCCGCAATTGGCAGAGTTACATTCAAACATGCTGTCATAGAATTATAATCTTCCTCATTTGATACTTTTCCATTTACAAAAAAGGATAAATTCGATAAAATGGCAAATTACATCGAAAGATCGAGAGAATAAATGACAAATTTCACCGAAAGACCTCGAGAAAATGAAAAATCTTGTCCAAGCATCATATAAAACGTGAATTTTGTCAAAAGATTGCGAAATACACAAAATTTGTCTAAATACCACAAAAAATACAAATTTTGGCAAATAACCGCAAAAAAAAAAAAAAAAAAAAAAAAGCAAATTTTGCATAAAGATTGAAAAAAAAAAAAAAAATAGAAAACTTAATCAAAATACCACCCTCCCCCCTCCCCCCCAAAAAACCGTGGAAATTTTATAAATAGATGGAAAAAAACAGCAAATTTCGTCAACAAATCGAAAAAAACAGCAAATTTCTTCAAAAGATCAATTTAAAAAAATGTAAAATTTGTTGAAAGACTGAAAAAAAAAAAAAAAAAAAAAAAAAAAAAAAAACACAAATTTTGTTTAGGCATTCCAAATTAAACAAATTTTGTCAAAGTATTGCAAAAAATCAAAATTTTGTGAAAACATGTCGAAAAATGGCAATTTTTATGATAAAATTTAAAAAAAATGCAAATTTTGACAAAAAATTCCTAAAAATGGCAAATTTGTAAATATATTGTGAAAAAAAATTCAAAATATTGTGAGAAAACAACAAATTTTTCAAATGATTGTGAGTAAGCAACAAATTTCTTGAAAGGATTGAAAAAAAGGCACATTTCGTTAAATAATCACAGAAAAGAAAAATTTGGCAAAAAAAAAATCTGACAAATTTTGAACAAAAATAAAGAAAAAAGGATAAATTCAATGAAACTGCAAATTACACCGAAAGATCACAACAAAATGAGAAATTTGGTCCAGGTATCATAAAAGATATGAATTTCGTCTTACAATTTCGCGAAGGTTGTAAGACGATGATTAAGTTCATTCATTCTCTCACACGGTACAGATTAGAAAGTACGTTGCTGTTGCTACCTGTCCTGTAATAGTAAATTATTAATAATTCTTTATTTTATGTTGTGTCCATTTTTCTTCCTTTTGTCAATGCCTTCCCAGGACGTAATTTTTAAGATATAAACAAACCAAAAAAAAAAGATCTTAAAGTTGAAACTTTTTTCTAACTGATGGTGTAATTGGTTTTAAAATATCTGGATTTTAACCCTTTCAAATATACTGGCAAAAAAAAGTCATTTTGCGACTCGCAGAGAGGATATTTTTTCCATGCTAAAATTATCTTAACGTGCATATTTCAACTCAATTTTTTTAAATCTTCTCAATAGACCAAATTTATACACCCTACAAAAAATTCGACATGTTCGGACGGATAGAAATATTTTTTACAAAATAAAATGTGCGAAAAATTTGATGAAATCAATAAAAAACAGATTGTTTTCATTGCGGTTTTAACTTAGCAAAATGCAATCCTATAGTATACTAATGCAAAACCCGGTAAAAAAAAAACAAAAAAAAAAAACAAAAAAAAAACAAGTTCTTTAAGCTTAAAAACATTTTTATAATCTATGATGCAATCGGTTTTTAAAATATAAGATCTAACCCTTTCAAATACACCGGCAAAAGGAGGCACTTTGGGACTCACGTATAGAATATTTTTTCTACGCTAAAAGTATCTAAGCTTACATATTTCAGCCCAAACTTTTAAAAGCATCTCAATAGATCAAATTTACACCTTTTTAAAAAATTTTTAAACGTTCGAACGAGTAGAAATAATTTTTACAAAATAAAAAGTGTGAAAAATTTAAGAAAATCAATAAAAACCAGATCGATTCATTGTGGTTTTGCCTTTGCAGGGCACAATTCTATATACGTCCTGACAAACCGAAAATGATTTCTTAAAGCTAAAACATTCTCATAACTTATGCTGCAATTAGTTAAAAAGAAATATGAGATTTAACCCGTTCAAATACACCGACAAACACGAATTACATCCCAGCTCATGGAGAAGACATTTTTGCTATGCTAAAGGTAACTAGATATCTGTATTTTAGCACAATTTTTTTAGAGCCTTTCAATAAACCACTTTACTTACTTTCAAAAACTTTGGAACTTTCGTATAGATAGAATTCTTTTTTTTACAAAATAAAATGTGTGAAAATTTTTACAAATCCAGTAAAAACCTGATTATTCCGTCACGGTTTCATTCGCTTTCGGTTCGCATAGTTTCCAAAAAATCAAATTACATAGAAAACAAAATAGCAAACAGCATGAGCTTTCAATTCAATATCTTTTCGCGATTTTTCCGTTTAAAATATAAATTTTGACAAAATGGACTTAAAAACATAAAATCATAGAAATTTAAGTTTAATTTAAGGATCATTTAGAAAGCAAATAACACATTTGAAAACTGAATAACATCACGGGCCCGGGCAACGCCGGGCAGGACAGTTAGTAAAATATAAAACAACTTTGATACACAACACCGATTTATTTTTGGAGGGAAATTTAAAATTCCCTTAGTTTTTATGGTGATGTGGCAATCCTAAAAAAGACATTATTCCAATTTAAAAAAGGATACAAGATTTTGACTCTCTGAAACTGACACTCTGGGCTCTATTTGAATGATTGCCTGAAAATAAATGGTTCAAGGAGGAACAACTTGAATGAACTTTTGCACGTGGAGTAGGAGGAGGTTTGTCAATCTGTAGACGAGGTTTATTCTGAAAGAAAATAAATCCAATCACTATTGACAATACTTTGAAAACTGCAAATCAGGGTTGGCATGATTTAAATCGACTGATTTAAATCAAGATTTAAATCTAGATTTAAATCAACTGATTTTTTTAAAAAAATCATTTGATTTAAATCAATTTTTTGCAATATCACATGAATGCTCGTATCAAAGGAAAATTTTGGGTAAAAAGTTAGAAAATGTATTAGATAATGATAGAATTACAAAATTTAAAGCAAGATATGGGATTCTGATATGAATAAGCTATTAATGGCTGTCATTTTGCTGGAGTTTTATTAAGTCTCTCTGTTTTAAATCGAAATGAAATTTCACTGAGTGTAGGGGGAAAATAATGAAGGTTTGGAATTCATTAAAGAAGATTGTTTAAATCTTCTCACCACTGTAGTACATTTTCAAGCAAAAAATGGCCCATTCCAAAAATCATCATTGCTTGAGAAAAAAGTTTCTGATATTATGACAGATTATGATTGCTGGAAGTCCTTTTATGTAATGGGAGGTAAAGAGAGAATCAGCAAAATTGAAATTGAATTTATTTACCAAATAACAACAGCTGTGCATTTATCTGTTGGAGTAGAAAGACAATTTTCTTCTTTTGGACTAGTTCCAAGCCTTCATAATAAATTAGAAGTAGACAAATCTTCTAAATTAGTGTTTTTGTTCAAACAATTAAATCCCTGATTTTTTCCTATTTGCTTAAAAATATTGAATTAATTGTGATTTTTATCACTTAATAATAATAAATAGCTTGCATTAAATGAACACACTAAACTCCCCCAAATCCACACAGCTTGGGACCAGAGGTTGTGCGGATTTCTGGTCATAGGTTTGTTTACATTTTTTAAACAGTAATTTGATAGTAATTAATAATGCAATTGAAATTATAATGAATGCTTATAACATAGCAAAACATTAAAACAATTATGTAAGGTAATAAACTAAAAAAATAAAAATTTTGATAATTAAAAATGATTAAAATATTGAAAGCAGCAAAGATGAAGTAAATAATCAATAATGTATAACTAAATATTTATTATAAAGATGAGATGCATTTTTTTTTATTCAATGAAACTTGCCCCATAAAATTGCACTACTAATTCACATCAAAATCATAAAATAAAGAAGTTTTATTTCAGGTTTAACCAAACTCCAATATTAAAAAAAGCTTGATGAATGTATAAATGCATTTTGAAAAAAGATTGTGATCACCACTGATATTAGCAATACCTTGAATTTTTTCAGAAATAAATTTATTCTTCCTTCATGAAAAGCATGAATTTAGTAATATTAATGAAAGTTACAGATTAAAATATATATAGAATTGATAAATAAAAAATCAAATTTTGTCCCTATACCTGACCTGAAAGCTACATTGTTTACATCTGTAAAATATGTACAGATTTTAGAGACTTGTGGCTATTAGTGCTGCAGATTTGAGGGAGTCTACTGTATTTAATTTGTTTTTTAAATTTTACCATTTTCTATTCATTTACAGCATATTTAAATTTGTTTCTTATTTAGTATGCACAATTCAATTACAAAATAATAAAATGGCTTTAGATTAAAGCCTAGATGTTTAATTTTTAGTACCAATCAGTAACTAGAATATAATATTTTCTTAAATGTTTAATTATTTCTTATATTATTTTTATAAATTATAAGTATTATTTATTCTTTTTTAGTTATTTATTATAAAAACTGCTCCATGTATTGTAAAAACATAAAAACACAGTTATTAAATATAGAATTCTAAAAAAATCAAATAAATCCGATTTAAATAAAAAAAATCCGATTTTTTTGATTTTTTTTTTTAAATCATGATTTTTTTCCAACCCTGCTGCAAATAGATATGATGCATCATACCTGACAATTGAAATTTGAGAATCTTAGTTTACTTACCGTATTCCCCGCATTACCTGGCATGCCAGAAAAAATTGAGGTACACCAGCATGCCAGAAAAACTCGTATTTACCAGCATGCTGTAAAATATGAGGTTTGGTTATTGGAGATGGGACATCTGATTTTTTCTGGTTTTTCTATAAAATTTTTTCATTATAAGGAAAAAGCATCAATACTTATATTTTTTTCTGTCTCTCTTTATACATTCATTTATATTTAAGTAGTGATTAAATTTTATTTGTATTATTATTATGGAAAATTTTTATGCATGAAGTTTCTACTCCAAGATGACGACATTAAGCTACTTAAATTATCATATAAAATTACTTTTTTGATATAAGGTAAGCAGTAAGCACATATTCCTTTATATATTTAGATAATTATTATATCTTTTTTATTTTACATACAGAAAGAATATTTTTGTTTATGTAATAATTTATGATAGGGATGCACAACCTGTGGCCCGCGGGCCAAAAGTGGCCCGTGAGTTTCGTCAATTTACTATTCGAAAAAAAATTGCAATTTTTGCATATGTCGCAGCAGAAAATCGTAAATTTCGTCAATTTACCGCGGGAAAATATAAAATTTTGTCAGCCACTTAAGAATCGCAAATTTGGCGGTCGGACGTGAAAAATCACACATTTTGTTGATCGGTCAAGAAAAAATCGTCAGTTTTTGTTGATGATTCTCGGGAAAATTCAAAAGTAAATTCATCGGCTGTGGAAAAACCGCATGTTTTCTCGATTTATCGCGTGAAAAAAAATAGGGATTTCGTTGATCAGACACGAAAAAATCGTAGAATTTTGTCGATTAGAGGTGAAAAAATTACAAGTGCCATTGAAAACATATGAAAAATTCTTGAATTTTGTGATCATGCGTCGAAAACTGAAAATTTCGTTGATCGGCTGCGAAACAATCATGAGTTTCGTTCATTTATCAAGAGAAAAAAATTGCGAATTTCATTTTGCTGCGTAAAAAATGCAGGTTTCGTCAAAGTTAATTAAAACTGCGAATTTCGTTGATCTGGCGCAGAAAATGCATATTACGTCACTTAAGGGCGGTAAAGGTGCAAATTTCATTGGTTGGGCACGGGACTATCGCAAATTTCATTAATCAAGTGTGGAAAAATAGTGGATTTTGTCGATCAGTATTAAATAAAATCGCTAATTTTGTCGATCAGATGCGGGTAAATAGCGAAATTTGTCTATCATGCGACAAAATATTATAATTTTCGCAATTGGATTAGTCAATATCACGAATTTCATCGATCGTCTTCGTATAGATCAGGAATCATTGATAGGCTTCGTAAAAATAGCGAATTTTGTCCAACAGGCACAGACAAATTGCGAATTTCGCCGATCAGGCGCAGAAAAATTTGCAAAATTCGTTAATCATGCGAGGAAAAACAGCGAAACTGCGAGTTTCGTTGATCAATTTTGTAAAAATCGCTACATTCGTTGATCAACTTTGTACAAATCGCAAATTTTGTAGATCAGTTTTGTAAAAATTGCGAATTTTGTTGATAAGGCGCTGAAAGATCATGAATTTTATCGTTCAGCTTCATAAAAATCGCGATTTTTTAATCAGGCTTTGAAAGTCGTGAATTTTCGAAGAAAAATCGCCAATTTCCTCGATCATCTTTGTGAAAATCGGGAATTACGTCGATCAGCTTCGTAAAAATCATGAATATCGTCGATCGGTTTCTTAAAAATCGCGAATTTCGTCTATCAATTTCCTAAAAATCGTGAATTTCGTCAATCGGCTTCTTGACAATTGCGAATTTCGTCGATCAGCTTCTTAAAAATCGTGAATTTTGTCAATCGGCTTCTTAACAATCGCGAATTTTGTCGATCAGCTTCTTAAAAATTGTGAATTTTGCTGATCAGGAGCGGGGAAATCGGGAACTTTCTCAATTGGCTTCTAAAAAATTGTAAATTTCTGTTGTCTAGTGTTAAATAAGCTTTAACCCTTTTGGTCTCATTGCCTCATTAAAGTCTTTTCAGTATATAAATAACATCTTTTATTTTATTTTTATTTTTATTAATCATTCGGTTTTTATCAATATTTTAAAATAAAACTTACCTTTTATTAGCCAGGTCCCATTCCTCTAATCCATTTAAAGTTTTCATCTGTTTAAATCTAATTATCAACTGCCGGTTTTTAATAAACTTCCGATAAACGACCTATCATCGTAAGTAAACTTTTCCTTATGGCGTAGTATGCCAATACGTCCATAGATGGCGTCGCGATCTCGTTACGTCAATCGCGTCACTCCCGTCATCCCTATCCGTGTATTGGACTGATCCTAGATTGTTCTAGTGAGAGGGCGTTGTTTCGGCACATGCATGTTCCTTCAGAGTATAAATACCGGTGAAATCTCTTTCAACTTCGCTTGTTTTTAAAAAGGTTTTTAACCTCTCTAGAAAATGGGAAGCTCTTCAGCTTTCCTTGTTTTTAAAATAAGACCCTTTTACAGTCATCTCATCTCATGAAATACGGCGTTGGTAAATATGGATTTCTGTCTTAAATTAAATTATAATAGTTTGTTTTTCAAGACATATTTCATAAAGTAATTTTCCCATAGTGCTGGACACTTTTTAAAAGTTATGCTTTGGATCTGTGAAAGATTAATTACCTGGTTGTCTAAAAGTTACCATCTATTTTATGTTTGTCTTCAACGAATAAATAAACTGTGGATTGTTATTTTTTTTAAGAACTGTTTCTTCATTGTTTAACTTAGTTTAAGTACACTTTTGCATAGTTACATCTTTCATACTGCAGTTTCAATAAGTGGCTTCTCATAAGCATAAATTTGCATTTGTTTCCACAAGCGCTGATTCAAATGACTCTGCTAACGTGTTAAGTTGTTTAAAGTGAATGTGGTTCACAGTTAACCTCATTCTCGATAGGTTATGGGCAGAAAAGCTATGGAGCAAGCCCAAAAGATTTTAAATATGCAGTATAGTAAATTTTATATTTTATAGATCGTTTAAGTGCAAAAGTGGGGGGGGGGGGGGCAGATAGAAAGTTTTTGAAAATGAAATCCTGATGGTGATTGATTTTGAAGATAGATGTTTATGAGTTGAAATTATTTTGATTATCAGATAAAAGAGAAAAAAAAATTTAAAAATGATGGCTGCTATAATTCATATTGAGAAATTAAATTCACGGAACTATGCAAATTGGTGTACGGATATCAAGTATGTTTTATTAGAGAAAAATCTATGGGAAATTATCGAGAAATCAAAGGTCAGACCAATAAAAAGTACAACTGTAACTGAAGCTGATATAGAAGCGTTTAATCAAAAAGCGAACCAAGTTCTTTCAATTTTCTATTTAAATATTGAACCTGATTACCGAAGAATAATAGAAGGCTGTAGTGACCCCGTAGATGCATGGAAGAAACTGAAAAATACTGACTCCAGATCATACCATATGAAAATTTTTAGCGATCTGATGGAGTGTAAGATTGCCGAAAATGAGGGGATAAATCTATATGCATCACGCCTACTTCGTGTTTCAAATGAAATTAAGTCCATTGATCCAACATTTAACGAAAAATATACAAGCTTTCAGCTCCTTCGTTATCTGCCTAGGAATTTTGATAGTATTGTTCAAAATATCTTGAGATGGGAAGAAAGTAAATTTGTTTTTGATGAAATTGTAACGGAATTAGTCGCAGAAGAAACAAGATTAAAAGTCAGAGATATGGATAGTGGAAAAGTTGTCCCTGAAATCCAGATGACTAAAGTAAAGAAATTTCCATTTCGTAAACAAGTTAAATGTTGGAATTGCAACAGATTAGGCCATGTCAGATCACACTGCAATTTACCATTGAAACAACAGTACCAGAGGACTGGAAAAAGCAGAAATCGTTATTCTTCAAGTGAACTTTTTTCAAATCGTCGCCCCTCATCTAGTGACCGAGGTTCTTTCAGTTCTTCGCCCGAAGGTAGAGGAAGGCATGGAGATTACCCTGATGATGATTACTCGTCACCTGCTGCTGACCCCTGTGACTGAAGGAGTGCAGACAGATTATCCCGTGACCGAAGGAGGAATGCTGACCGGAACAACCATCGTCGAAAAAGACCTGTCTCTAAGCGAAGTCCCAGTGGCAGCACACGTAAGTCATCTTTGTATTTTGTTTCTCAGGCAAATTTAAGTAATTTTGGTAAAGGGGCCACCTGGATCTTTGATTCAGGTGCGTCCCACCATTTTTGTCGTGATAAAAATTTGTTTACTGTATTTAAACCTTTAAATAAGGAAAAGATGACTGTTGCTGTCAGGGGAATTTCATTCCCAATTGAAGGGAAGGGTGAAGTAAAACTTCGTTTTGGTAATAGAATTGTTACTCTTACTAATGTAATGTATTCTAGCCGCTTAAGGCGTAATTTAATTTCTGGTCCACAATTGGACAAAAATGGTTGTATTTTTCGTGGTGGTCAAGGTGCAGTGGAAATATCCCGAGAGGGCGAGTACCTGTTTAGTGCCTTTCTTGAAAATGGCATTTATCAGGTTTTTCCTCGAATTCCCAATATTAATAAAAAGCATGTAACTTTTTCTATAAGTAATGTTGAGAATATGAAGCTGTGGCATCGCCGTTTTGGCCATGTGAGCCCAGCTATTTTATTGCATACATGTCGTAAAAGGGGGGTTCGGGGATTACCTGATTTAAATGACTTAAACTTTAAATGTGAAGTCTGCAAATTAAATAAGTTTAAACGTGTATCTTTTCGTCCTCTTGATGGCATAAGATCCTCTCAACCTTTAGAGTTACTGTATGCCGACCTGTGGGGTCCTTGTAGGCCCGAGGGTAGGCAAGGTGAACGTTACTTTTTGTCCATCATTGACGACTTCTCTCGCCGTGTTTCTATATATCCAATTAAGTTTAAATCGAATGCTTTTGAAATTGTTAAAGCTCACATAGCAAGAGCTGAAAATTTTTTGGGAAAAAGAGTAAAAAGTATTCGTACGGATAATGGGGGAGAGTTCGTCAATGATGACTTTAAAGAATATTTTGAAAAAAGGGGGATTAAACATGAATTGTCCAACCCATTTACACCTGAACAAAATGGTGTCGTTGAACGTTTTATGCAGACTGTGGTAAACGGTGCGAGAACTATTTTATATGAGAGTAAATTAGACCCTAAATTTTGGCCAGAAGCCATGAAATACTATGTGTATACATGGAATCGTGTCTGTCCTCGAATTCTGGATAAAAAGCCTTTTGAACTTTACGGTGGTAAAAAACCGTCAGTTCGTCATTTAAAGCCCTTTGGAGCAGTAGTTTACGTTGGAGTACCTAAACAGCATAGATCCAAACTGGAGGCTAAAGCTAAGAAAGGGGTCCTCGTGGGCTATGCTTTTAAGACTAAAGGATATTGCGTTTGGTTGCCGGAATCTGATAAAATTGTGGAATCTATAAATGTTTCATTTGATGAGAACTCTAGTAATGATTTTGGGCGCAGAGGAGTCGTGATGGGCCCAGAAAACTACATTCTTTTTCCCACTGATCCTGGTGCTAATCGTGATGATGAAATTGCTGAGGTAGACTCAGGAATGAATCCAAGTCCCTCCAATATTCCATAAGATTCCCAGGTCAGTGAGGATGAAGAGGTTGATTCCGAGTCCGATAGCAATGACAGTTCTCAATCTATTCCCTCATTACGAGATGTTAGGTGGGAGCGTCGTGCTGTTCCACGAAAAACCGGAAATAAAGTAGATATCTATTATTATGAAAAGGATCAATCTACGCGTCTGAGATCATTACATGATATCGAAAGATACTGTGACAGGAAAAATATACGTTTTAATCCTGATCTTTTTTATTTTAAATCGTCAAATCATTATTCAGGTATAGTTCTAGTGGATACATTTTTAGAAAATGATTCCGATGATCCAGAGTCAAGTCATTTGCAACCTTGTGCATGACTAGATGGCGAGGAGATTCCTAAAACATATAGACAGGCTTGTAAATCACGACAATGCGCGATGTGGTTTGATGCGATGAATAAAGAAATACAGGTGATGTCCGAACGGGGGGTTTGGCATTTAGCGAAATTGCCTGCTAGCGTAACTCCAGTGGGGTGTCGGTGGGTTTATACGATCAAGAGAGATGAGTTTGGGAGGATCGCCCGCTACAAAGCTCGGCTTGTTGCCCAGGGCTTTAAACAGGTGAAAGGTGAGTCGTATGACGAAACCTTTAGCCCTGTGGTTAACTTTGGGGTGATCCGACTATTTTTCTCTCTCTTGGTTTCGTATTGCAAGTGGCACCATATTCAATGCAATGTCACAAGCGCCTACCTGTACATTGAGAGAAGACGTTTACATGTCCCAACCTCCCGGGTTCGAAGTCCCTGGTAAAAATCATCTTTTCTGCAAACTAGATCGCGCGTTATATGGATTATGATCGGTTCTGAAGCCAGAACCGTTCTAAAATTATATAAAACTAAAGCAGAGATAGAAAAATTAAAAATGGTGACCTGAAATAAATATTGGCAATCTGTGGTAGTGTAATAAAGTCAGTAAAGAAGCATTTAATTAAAAGATAATCTAACGTTTATTTTCAAGAAAAACATATTCAAAATAAAAATATATGTATATATAAAATAATAAACAAAGAGAAATTGTATCTGGTAAAATCAACCAAAAAAATGTAATTTCTGAAATTATGTTATCTATAAAATTAAAGCCATACTTTAACACAATAAAAACACTTAATTAATTAAACAGCATGACGTAAGGTAAAGTTTAAATGACCTGTACAGGCTGCAAAACGAACTACTCACCATAGCATAACTGGAAGAAAACAGATTTTTCAAATCGGATGATGACGAAAAAATAATGTCCAGCAAATGTCCAAAAGAAATAGAAGCCTTGGATGTCATAACAATTCATGACAACAAAATATTCATCACGATATTTCCGCTATCGACTAACAGGTTTCAGTTCATAAGACAACACCATCTTTCACAACTAAAATAAACTACAAACTGCATCTTTCACCAGCAAAACAAACTGTAAAACATAACTTTTCATAACTAACATTTAAGACAACTAACCGCATTTGCCAGCCTAAACATTGTCAAACCACCGGCAGTCAAAACAAACCGACTACCTTAAATACCCCTCGCAATTCCAGACATCGCCAGAAAGCAAAGCCCCCTTTGCGTCTGCAGAAGTTGAGCGAATGCGATCCTGCCTTGCGATATGGAGATACGGCTATTCGTAAGTTGCGATTTGCGAAGATCGCAAATCGCGATCAGACGGAAGAAAACGATCATGAACGCACATGTAAAATGTTCAAATCGAAAGTAAACAAATAAGTAACCGACTAAGAAATAGAATATGCCATGGAATAAGGAAAAACAAAATAAAGGGATTGGAAATAAGATAAAATTTGATAAGATAAGATTGGAATAAAATAAAACCAGTAAGTCATGCTATATTATTCTATTACAATATGTATATATGCTTATAGGGTGTTAAGGGTATGAGTAGGCTGACAGATTACATCAAAGTGGGAGGGTCTGGTTTTTCGAAATAAATAAAATTTTGTTAGAAATTGGTTTTGTAAAATTAGAAGCTTGTAATTGCGTTTATGTTTTTAATTCTGAAGTTGTTTTGCTTTTGTATGTTGATGACATTATTATTTTTGGTAAACGTAAAATTAATATTGATAGGGTTTTAAATTTGTTAAGAAATCATTTTGATTTAAAAATCCTTGGAAAAACTAAGAAACTCTTGGGGGTTGAGTTTGTCGAGGGGGAGGATTCACTGGAAATCCATCAATCTAGTTATATAGATGAGATTTGTGAACGTTTTAAAAAGTTTTATATTCCTCTATCAACTCTCCCAATTAGTAAGGGTGTAGTGTTTTCTAAGGTGGATTGCCCCACTTCAGATGAAGATATTAGGAGTATGTCTAAATTTCCATATCGTAATGTTCTCGGCTGTTTATCCTTTCTTGCTAATAGGTCTCGTCCAGACATCTGCTACGCTGTTAATATTTTCAGTCAATTTCAGGTTAATCCTGGCCCTGCTCATTGGAAAGGTTTACTGAGGTTGCTTGGTTATGTTAAGTTAACTCGGCATTACCATCTCCGGTTACGATGTAATCACGGGACTTTGGTCGCTTACTCTGATGCAGATTTTGCTGCAAACCGCGATGACCGAACATCGGTTGGCGGCCAGATAGTCATGTTAGACGACTCCCCCGTTGACTGGCGTACTTTCAAGGAGAAGTGCGTCAGCCTGTCAACGATGGAATCGGAGTTCGTCGCTTTGACTGAGGCTGCCAAAAACCTGGTTTGGTTTGACCGAATCATGCAGGAATGCCGGAGTAAGCAGATCACTCGTGATATTGGTAGTAGTTCGATACTTAAAGTGGATAACCAGGCAGCTATCGACTTTGTCAAATCTCCAATCGAGAATTATCGTAGTAAGCATATAGATGTTAAACTTTTTTTTATCAGGGATTTAATATATCAGGAAGCTTTTCAATTAAGTTTTGTGCGTAGCAGATGTAATCTTGCGGATGTTTTTACTAAACCGTTGACCAAGTTTGATCTATTGAAATTTGTTAAAAGTGTTTTCAATATTGATTCTTAATTGTTTGTACAGTGTTTATACATAAATTAACATACCAATTATTCTACTGTTTTAAAGATTTACATGTTAATAAGATGTTTTTGAAATAAACTCTAGCATGTTATTCTTACCAGCATCATGCCACTTGACCTCTCGTTATGAATGAGAGTGAAGTCTCAAGGCCTTGAGCAAATTTTTGTGATGGAATTAGCGTGAGTGAAATTATAAAGTTATGTTTGTCAAAACAGAGTTTCTGGTTTAACCAGTTTATGATCTATTTAGTTTTTGAAGATTAGTTATCCATCCTTTAAAGTCACGATCTTTTAAGTTCTTTTTATTTTTCTGTGATATTAATATCTGTTTCTTTAACAGGCATCTGATGTTCTTAAATGTGTGTAAATGAGAAAAGAATCCTAGCGCTGGGAAGAATGGAAGAAATTTGAATGTATTTATGCAAGAGTTGTAAGCCTGAGCAGCTTGTAGTGTCCCGTTCTTGATCAGATGCTGAATCTTGCCTTTGGACTGATTTAGCGAAGAAAGAAGTTTTTTTTTTGTGAAAAATATTGTAATTAAAGTTTTAATTTTTGTTAATTATTGTAATATTGAAATGAATGGAGTTAGAGGTCAAGCTGGTGAATGTGTAAGCTGAATTAGTCCTTCAAATAGAAGGTTCTAATTTTTCTGTAATGGTACGTATTTATTGTTATATTCATTGTATTTAAATATATTTAAAATGTAACGAACTTCTGTCAAGTCCAGTTACTATGGTTTTTCTATTTAGTGAGAAATTTTTTTTTAAGGGGGGGTTTAATTATGTCCCATTTTTTTTTTTTTGTCTGATAGGTAAAGTTTTAAATTTTCTTACCTTATCGGGCATTTAACTTTTGACTAACTTTTTGGCGTTTAAATTTATTAAAATTTTTTTGAACTTTCTTGAGGTTCAGATTTATTCAAAGTTTTTGAATTTTTTGAGGTTTAAATTTAATAGTAATTGTTAAATGTTAAAGTTAGTGGAGATTTTACATTCTCTGCGAGTTTTTGCGAAATTAGACTTGTTTGTCATCGATGGGATGATGAGATGCGAGTTTAAAATGTTTTTTTGATTGTTGAAGGGTTAATTATTAACTTAGTTGCGTTAAGCAATTTGTTTTGAGGTTTGAAAACCATGTTTTTATAGCAATCCAATTTGAAATTTTTTTTTGAATTTAATTTTCTTTTTTTTTGTTAAAGTATCAGATTTAAATTTTTTTTTGTGTGTTTAGATATGTTAGACTTCTGTGGGCTCTCAGACCCTTATATGTCAGACCTAAACGTTCTTTGACGTTTATTTTGTGGTCTTTGATATGAGACAATGAGAGGGGGGGCTTTGTTGTCTAGTGTTAAATAAGCTTTAACCCTTTTGGTCTCATTGCCTCATTAAAGTCTTTTCAGTATATAAATAACATCTTTTATTTTATTTTTATTTTTATTAATCATTCGGTTTTTATCAATATTTTAAAATAAAACTTACCTTTTATTAGCCAGGTCCCATTCCTCTAATCCATTTAAAGTTTTCATCTGTTTAAATCTAATTATCAACTGCCGGTTTTTAATAAACTTCCGATAAATGACCTATCATCGTAAGTAAACTTTTCCTTATGGCGTAGTATGCCGATACGTCCATAGATGGCGTCGCGATCTCGTTACGTCAATCGCGTCACTCCCGTCATCCCTATCCGTGTAGTGGACTGATCCTAGATTGTTCTAGTGAGAGGGCGTTGTTTCGGCACGTGCATGTTCCTTCAGAGTATAAATACCGGTGAAATCTCTTTCAACTTCGCTTGTTTTTAAAAAGATTTTTAACCTCTCTAGAAAATGGGAAGCTCTTCAGCTTTCCTTGTTTTTAAAATAAGACCCTTTTACAGTCATCTCATCTCATGAAATACGGCGTTGGTAAATATGGATTTCTGTCTTAAATTAAATTATAATAGTTTGTTTTTCAAGACATATTTCATAAAGTAATTTTCCCATAGTGCTGAACACTTTTTAAAAGTTATGCTTTGGATCTGTGAAAGATTAATTACCTGGTTGTCTAAAAGTTACCATCTATTTTATGTTTGTCTTCAACGAATAAATAAACTGTGGATTGTTATTTTTTTTAAGAACTGTTTCTTCATTGTTTAACTTAGTTTAAGTACACTTTTGCATAGTTAGATCTTTCATACTGCAGTTTCAATAAGTGGCTTCTCATAAGCATAAATTTGCATTTGTTTCCACAAGCGCTGATTCAAATGACTCTGCTAACGTGTTAAGTTGTTTAAAGTGAATGTGGTTCACAGTTAACTTCATTCTCGATAATTTCGTCAATTAGATGCCGAAAAATCACGAATTTCGTCGATCAGCTAAAAAAATTTCACGAATTTCGTTGATAAGCTTCGCAAAAATTACGAATGTCATCGATCGTCGTTTGTTGAATTTTAGCTTTGTTGATCAGGCGTGGCAAAATCCAGAATTTTGTCGATTAGGTGCAGAAAAATCAAGAATTTCGTCAATCAGGAGTGGAAAAATTGAGAATCTTGTCCATCAAGCACAGAAAAAAATCGAGAATCTTGTCGATCAGGTGCGGAAAAATCCATAATTTCGTCGATCAGACGCTGACAAATCGAAAATTTCGTCGATCAGGAGCGTAAAATCATGAATTTTATCGATCTCGCGAAGAAAAATTGCAAATTTTATCGATTGGCTTTATAAAAAAACGAATTTTGTCAATTGGCTTCGTAAAAATCGGGAATTTTGTTGATCAGGCATGGGAAATCGTGAAATTTAAAAATTAGTGTTTTAAGAATAGTAAATTTTCTTGATAAGACATGGAAAGATCACCAGTTTTCTCGATAAGCTTTATAAAAATTGCGAATTTTTTCGATCGGTTTCATAAAAAGAGCAAATTTGGTCGATCAGGCATGGAAAAATTGTAAATTTCGATGATGAGTGTTCACAGAAAAATCGGGAATTTCATTGATCAGGTGTGGAAAATCTTGTAATTGGCTCATTCTTTCTTCTTTGCTCATAAAGTTTTTTTTTTCGCACAAGTCACTTATGTTTGATTTTTAGCACTTTTAATAGAACAAAATTCACTGTCCTAAATAAAGTCAAAGAATATTATTACATCCTGAAAATAATCCTTGCTACATTTGTTATATATACAAACGTAAAATTTGCTGACATATCTTTACCAACTGAATTGAATATTTTAACTGGATAAATTAACCTAAAAGGGTATCCCCCACTCCCCACCCCCTGAAATCATATTTTTTATCCGATTGTAGGCCACAGATCTCCTTCTCGAAATCGTATTCTCTCTGTTTTATTGATGTGGCCCTTGACCACCCAGACATATTTGTAAGTGGCCCTTCTCTTGAAAAGGTTGTGCACCCCTAATTTATGAGATAATCTATTTCTACATTCTAAATATCGGATGAGTTCTGGAAAGAGAACTTTTATGTGAAATAGTATGAGACATAAAAGATGTCTGCATATAATAAATTGAATCATTAAAATAATTATGTAAAATATTTAAATAAATAAATAGTCAAAAAGCAAATTATTATATATATATATATAAAAAAGGAAAATAAAATTTTAGAAAAATATTAAAATAAAGTAAATAATCAAGTGCAATACTAAATATAAATAATGATGAGAAAAAAATTTTTTATAAAGAAAAATATTTGTCTTCATTAATAAACAAAAAAAGCTTGATTAATTATATTCATATTATACTAGTGTTCATTCTAGGCTATTTTTGAAGGGTGCAGCACCCTGTCCTTTTTTAAATTTGCAAAATGCACCCTGCCCTTTTTAAAAGCAGCAAAATGCACCCTGCCCTTTTTAAAAGCAGCAAAATGCACCACTGGTTTTATCCAGAGATTTTTAATAAATATTTATCTTATTCCGTAGTATTTCTAAATTTGTGTGTCGAAAAATGATAGAATTTTTCATTTCTTTAAGAAAAATAACATCAAACTATTCAATCATGGTTTAATTTAATTGTATTTTTAATTTTTATATCGTAAAATCATTCAAAATTAATATTATTTGATTTATCTTACTAAAAAATTATGTATTTTCCGGTTTCCTCTTATCCCTTCTAAAGGCAATAATAAATTTTTTCTTGCAAAAGTGCCCTTTTCTGCTTCAGTAGTGCTCTTTTTAGCGAATAGCATCATGCCCTTTTTATTTCTAGAGTGAACACTAATTATACAGCAAAAATTATCCTGCCCCTCGAATTATAAATAATACCAAATGGTCATTGAAAGTTTCTTACTCCGTGGAAAGTTACATTACGCTGCAATTGCGATACAATAATGATTATTTCGATTAAATATTGATCATCGTAATTAGTAAACTGGAAGTAGATCCCAAATTCGTATCGTAACTAACTAGCAGGGATACAAAAATATTAATAGAACTATAGGTGAAAACTGGGAAATTTGATAGCCAGTGGCCGGTAGACTCAGTTTCATTAGTGGCCACTTTTTAAAACTTAGTAGCCACTTTTTAAATACAGGTCAAAATGTTTTTTTTTTCTTTATTTAACGGCTAGTGAGTAACGAAGTTACAAATATTTGGTTAAAAGTAAAACTGGCATTCCACTGAATGGAAAAATGTGAATTAGTAATTAATACTGCAGATAAAATTATAAGTGATAAACTATATTCAAATATATACAGTAGACTCCCTCAAATCCGCACAGCTTGGGACCAGAGGTTGTGCGGATTTTAGAATTTTGTGGATTTCTGGTCATTTTTTGTTTACATTTTAAACAGTAATTTGAGTGCAATTAATAGTGCAATCGCAGCTATAATGAATGCTTACAATGTAATAAAGTATTAAAATAAATAATAAACTAAAATATTAAAAATTTAGATAATTTTTTTAAATTATTAAAGCACTAACATCAAAAGTCAAGTTAATAATCAATAGAGTATGATTAAATATTCATTATAAAGATTAAATATATTTTTCCAAAATTATTCAACAAACTTGCCTCATAAAAGCACATTACCAATTCACATCAAAATAATAAAATAAGGATTTTTTTTCAAGTTTAGCCAGGCTTAATATCCAAATAATCTTGATTAGTGCATAAATATATTTGGTAAGAGGATTTTGATTACTAGTCAGGGTTGGTAAAAAAAACGGGATTTTTTAAAAAAACCCAAAAACCATGGTTTTTTTGGTTTAAACCAGGTTTTTTTTGGTTTAAACCGGGTTTTTTTTAAATTTGTTTTCCTGTTACATACAGGCCTGTAGCCAGGATTTCCTTTCGGGAGGGGCTCAATTTTGGATTTTTTTTCTGATCTTACAAAAGTATATTGTATAATTAACAGCGAAAAATTTAAAAATAATCAAGGGTTAACATAAAGTATGTTTCTGCATAGGATACTTGATAACATTGTCAAATATATATATATACATTTTTTGACTTTTAAGACCACTTTCAGTTTCCAGTCGGTTCGGAAAGCGAAAGAATTTTTAGGAAAAAAATTTCGCGAAACTTAAAAAGCGCAATTTAACAATGCCAGCTTTGAGATAAGCCTCAAGTATCCCATGAGAAAAACTTTAAAAAATATTGAAATGCAAACAAATAATCTGAATTGATTTAAAAGACAGGATTAATATTAGAATGCGAGAGACTGACTTACAAGTACAGGTGCAGGGTCGTGAAACTATTGATGTTGTTGAAAAAGATCTTTCAATAAACTGACTGTTGTTACTGGGCTTTCAACCAAGACTGTCGGCAAGTGTTTAATATTATTGTAATACGTCCTATTACAGTATTAAATCTTTGAAGACCTCTGTGTAGGTGTCAGCATTAGCAATTCGTTTACATCCTAATTCATATTCAGCTTTCACTTGCTATATTGACAATTTACCCTGAAAATACTGCGATAGATTCTCTCATTTACTTCTTTTTCCAATGAAGAAAATCCTGGAAGAAGTAATGGAAAATCTCTTAAAATGTCATCTTTCGAAATGAATCGATCAATTAAATTTTGAATAAGACATTCTACAAGGATGATAAAGACCATGGTATTGTAATACTCTTCAGCGGATATAATTTGACGGTTTTACATGTTATCTGGCAAAATGCTAGTCTTGGGATCTCTATTTCAGTTTGCAAAATGTCTTCTCGAAGTTTTGATGCACGATAAAACACCTCACAAAAGATTTATACTGTATTTTTCTGTATATTTATGCAAAACAGTTAGAACATCTTTAGCATGAGTCACAACCAATATCATGTCACGAGATTTTTCTTGATAAACTCACTATGACCTAGTCATATAGAAAACTTTCTCATAAACAGACAGGCTTATGAGAAAATCATTCTTCTCTCTGGCTGCCAAAAAAACTCCAGCTATTGATAAAATCATATGTTTTTCGAAATATTTTCTGAGCTAATGCAAATATATTTAAGTAGCTCAACAAAAATTAATATACTTTCATGACTCTCGATAAATTTTGTGTCACAAATGCGAAATTTTCTTTTGTTTTCTTGGGCATGTGAT
Organism: Maratus speculifer; assembly: GCA_964019185.1. Lineage (NCBI taxonomy): Eukaryota > Metazoa > Arthropoda > Arachnida > Araneae > Salticidae > Maratus > Maratus speculifer. Next base: position 7,316,359 of record OZ025294.1, on the reverse strand, counting down.
GCAATTGCTTCTTGAAGTGTTAAATTCGCTTTCAGGTGATTTTTAAAATCTTTTGACAGTGCTTTAACAAGTCCATGATACTTTCGGATGACAGGAATGAGCATGCTGTTGGAGAAGGCATGATTTAACCGTTGGCTTTTACAGTGGACGTATCTAATTTGTGGATATTCTGTAGATTTCTAGAATGGACTTCGCTAACATGACCAGGTTTAATGACTGCTTCGTCATACAACTATGCGACGCATTTATGCATGTCAAGATATAATACATCACAAAGTTGTAATAATTACTTTTCATGAATTTTTGGCAGAGAAGACATTTATTGGAATAAAATTTCCAAATTTTTGGGGTTGGTGAATTTTTTAATAGTACATATATCTAGCACAAAGGGCAAGTGGTTTTGCATTTAAAATATCCATAGTTTCATTGGCAATTGTGCTAAAACAGATTGCGTTATGATAATTCGTACTTCGGTAACTGTATCTGAGGATATTTAAACGATTTCATCTAAATGTTTGGGGTGAAGTAAATAGCATTTCTACGGATATTTATGATTTCTTGTTTCAGTTCATTCTCTCCAGACATTGCTCAAAATTTAAAAGAGCTCTTAGCTAACAGTCTTTTTTATATTGATTTCTCTAACGTTAGATGATCGTCATCGTGATCACCTCTAAGTGGTGTATTTTTGCTCTGCACAAAATAAGATTACTTCAAGTATTGGTCCAAGAACTGCTCTGATTTTTTCTTTTCCCGAAGCTCTTTAAAAACCCAACAGTGAAATAATATTTTTTTTTTATTTTCCTGAAGAAATCTCAAATTTGTTTGCTAAAATAACATGTGGTTTGTGAAAATCTAATTGCAAATGTTTTAAGAAAACACATTTAGCCTTTTCCCAATGTCTCAAACATATAGAAGCTAATATTCCTGATTTTTTTGTGATCTCTCCTATTCTTTCGAGAAAAAATGTGTTTTGGAATATGTAAGAAAAGGAAATACTATTTCTGGATCTTTTATCCATTTCTCTTATTTTCGTTTCTTGTCTACAATTATTGGAAAATTGTATTCTTTTTTGGAAAGTAAAATAAAATCAAAAGTATCTCTCTTTGTGTGGCAACATCTAAGTCATCCCTAGTTACATAGCAATATATCAAATTGATTTGCTTGCCATACTGTAGGCTCCTATTGAGTACTTGAAGAACCGTTATCAGAGTCAAATTGTTCCTAATGACATCAAAACAATCTTCAATTTCAATTTCTAAACAAGACTTGCCACCAGAAAAAGTTGATAATATGGGAACTGGTTTCATGTAAATCAATCAACCTATGGGGCTGTTTTGCGATTTTGCAATTAAAAAAAATGGTTTCATGTCTGAAAAATAATTTTTGCCATTTTATATCATATTTTCAAATTACTTTATAAGATTCCATTAACAATTATTAACTTTTTGCTACCATTTTATCTAGCCAATCTACAAAATACTATATTTTCGTCATTTAATCCGCGGCTCAAAAAGTTTCTTTTAGACCCAAAAATTGTATTTGACAAAATTCGCACTTTTGAACTCAGAATACATTTTACTTCAATTACTAAATAAAATTTGTGGCTCTAAACTGAGCCACACTGTAAAAAAAATTCATGAGGTTACTAAAAATTTCTTAGAAAATTTGTATTCCGCAGAATTTTTTAGTAACCATTCCAAACTTTTTTTTGCAAGTGAAACAAACCTTTCTTTTGTAAACTGAACAAAAGAATTTTTTGTATAACTAACTTAAAACTTTTTAGTATGAGCCAGCCAGCAAATTTTAGTAACAGCTCCAAAATTATTTTTAGTAACCATTACTCACGGATTCTTAGTAGCTAGTCCAAACGCAATTTTTGCAGCGGTAGATTTCCGGCAACGCCTCAATAGATGGCAGCATGAAACATTGTCACCTACGCAATTTTGATTTCATAACCCTTTTACATAACGAATACTTACACTGCATACACTCGATACGTCTTTGGTGGTGTCGAGCTTCGAACCTGAGGCCTTTCAGTCTGGAGCTCTGTGCTATGACCACTAGGCTATCACGACCACACCAAGCGAGTTTTAGTAATAGCTATCAAAAATATAAAACTATTGACTCTATTCATTGCTGCGCTTTTTTCTAGTAACTCTTACAGATTTTCTTGTAACTGAGTAAGATTACTAAAATTGTTTTAGTAATTACAAGAATCACTAAATTTTTTTTAGTAAATCAACCCTTTTTTTTACAGTGCAGTGTTGCTTTTTAAATTTTTACTTTGTCCCTAGACATAACTCAAAATGTCCCTATACTGATTATAAAAATTGCGCGGGCCCCATCAGCGCACCCGCTTACATCTGTAGATTTGGCTTCACAATGTAATTGGGGGTAAATTTTATTCAAATGTGTGTGCTGACAGGCTAGAAAGCTTTCTCGGTGGCACTATTAAAAACTACCAAAAATTCCCCACATAAGGGTATCCATCGTTAAAGTTGATAGCTCTACAAAATAAAAAGGAATTGACAAATTAATTATTTTATGCACATTCTCTTTTTATTAAAGATTCATATGCAAACAATTCGCAGAAAAGTTGTTTAGTAAAGAGATTGGGGGATGCCGTCATGGCGTCTTTAAAGATTTCTTGATACCTTATTGTTTTTCTTCGCACCACTACTTTTCAAAAATGTATTCTAATAGTTTCTTTTTAATAAAAAGAGTTTTACAATTATAACATCATTATTAAAGATACTTCTTTAAAATTACATTTTTTCACATGACTTTACATTATAGACGGCTATCAAAGATTTTGACCCCTTTCTCTGCAAAACATTTTAACATTGACCACTTTAAGTTTCTTTTGTATGCGGGAAAATATAGAAAATTAAGGAAGATCCTAACATGCAAGTAAATGTTTTATATTTGTATCCTAAAGTTAATACGTCATGCAAATATTATACACTTAATTTTTCTTGGTCAAATTAATGATACAGAATTGCACTTGATCGAATTTTACTGTGCATAAAGACAGTTAAAATTGCGTTTTAAAATTTATATTTTTTGTGGTAAATATTTATAAAAAAAAAACAATATATTTACCTAACCTATATAATGAAGGATTACTATAAATGTAATTTAATAAAAGAATATTTTTGCAGCTAAAAATGTAATTGATTTTTATGTCATGGAAGTTAAAAACAAACAAAACTTATTAAATTATCATATAAATAATTTTATTTAGATTATTAAAATTTTCGGGAGGGGCTTCAGCCCCCTTAGCCCCCTCCCTGGCTACGTGCCTGGTTACATATACATGCAAATTTATGAGCAAAAGTAAACATTTTTGAATATATAAGTAATAATTTGATTTAAAAGTAATTCTAATCAATATAATTATTTAATATACAATCAATTATGTAGAAAATTGAAATTCTTTAAAATCTAAACATTTTTAGAAAAAGCTGTGTCTTATATTTCATAAATAAAATGTACTACATAATGAAACATTGATACCCTGAAAATGTTAATGAACAATCTTTTGATTACTAGCACTATAAATAAATATATGACATAGATTCATATATATAAAACTTCATATATATTATTTTCAAATGGTTATTCAAAATAATTAATTTGAAATACTTGTTATATGTGATGTCTGATTTTTTTTTTTTTTGTTAGAAGACTGCATGAGTTAATTATCTTTTATTGAAAAATAAAGCTTTTTATAAAGAATTTTTGGAAGGATTTGAATTTAGCAGTAGAGTCTTTACACACTTCAAGCATTGTGTTTTCTAAAACTACCAGTTAAAAGATGACTGTTAAATAAAGAAAAATATCTATTTAACATCTTTTTAGAATATTGAAAAACATTGATGTTAAAATATACAGTAGCTTTAATGCTGTCATCTACCAAAGAATTTAAACAGCCATCGGACTGCTTGCTCTATTATAACACTTAGTATTTTTAAACATCTAAACTAAAAATTGCATTTTTTAGGTATTTTTATGAGACTTTTTTTCTATTACGTCTCAAGCAAACCTTGTCTTGCCCTCCCCCCCCCCCCTTTCTGCCAATTTTCTTAACTGATCTAAGTAATGGGTTTGGTTATGCAATAGAAGATTTAAATATATCTTTTGCTTTTTTTAGTTAAATGTAAACAGGTGCTTTACTAGTGCCTAATTTTTAAATGTCTTCTTATTCGACTTCATATCTTGTTTTTTTTTTTTTTTTTTTTTTTTTTTTTATTCTTAAAAAATAATCCCTCCAATCAAGAAAAATTTCTTTTAGAGCTTGACTGAAATTTTAAAAATCATTTATGTCATTATCTGTACATCTGCGTTTCTCAAAGGAAAATATTTTTTAAATCTAAATATTGCATATTTTTCATCTATTTTATTTTTGCTAAATTTACATGATTTAAGTGTTTTCTGTAGAGTTTCAGATATGTTCATCAGTGCATGAAATATGCATTCTACTCATGTATACTAACATGACCTTGACTAGACTCACTATGTCGGTGACTATTGAGATAAGACTTAAAAATAGAAATTACTTTCATTCAATATTTTCAAACACTTAAATTACAAAAATAAGAAAATATTATATTAGATTTGTTCTAAAAAACTAATTGGTTTGAACTGTGCCAACCTAGCTGGCAAAAGAATAAGATTATAATGCAAAAAAAAACCCAATCCCAATATAAGAATGCAAGAAAAACAAAGGCTTGTTAAAATCACTAATCACAGAGCAAATAAAAAGCTCATTGCCAATTATTCAATAGCATACATAACAAAAAGCCTATATACATATACCTATACAAACCTATATACATAAAGGCCTTAAAAAGAAAAAGAAAGAAAACTGATTAGTTTTTTCTAACCAGCTAATTTTAGAAAAAATAGTTATTCTGCCATATAGATTTACAGCTTACAAGAAAAATTGAGTTGATTAAAATTTTTTGTCCTTTTAGAAACTTATTAATTCATCATTTTTCTACAGCTTTGCTTGTAGCTTCTTCATAATTTGGATTTTGCATTTTTCAATAATGTGTAAAATAAAACATTTGGGTAAAAGAATTAAAAAAACCAGGTGAAAAACAACCAGCATGTTTTTTTTTTTAAACCAATTGGTTTAAACCATGGTTTTAACCACGGTTTAAACCAAACAACCCTGTTACTAGTGATATCAGAAGTATCTTGAATTTTTTCCAAAAAAAATTATTCTTCGTTCATGAAAAAAAAACATGAAGAGTATTTTAAAAAAAATTACAAATAAAAAAATATATGGAATTGATACAAAACTAAAAAAATCAAATTTTGTCCCAATATCCAAACTGAAAGTTTCATTGTATACATTCATAAAATATGTGCGGATTTTAGAGAGTTGCGGATTTGAGGGAGTCTACTGTATTAATGCATTCTATAAAACAAACAAGGAAATTGTATTTTAAAATTTTAAATTAAAAAATAATTTCACCTCTTTATAGGATATTTTATTTTTACTTAAAACTTAGTAGGATTTAATATCACAAAGATTGGCAAGTGGTAATTATTAAGTTTGGCGAGTGTACAGATAAATATAAATATTCTTTGCTTTGGCTGAGATTTTAAAACTCTGGATGTCTTCTTAAGGCAATCAGAGAGTGCCAATGTGTTGGTGAGGTGGAGGAAATCTGCTTAGTGGCAATAAAGTCAGATGCTAAATTTGCAGTATTACTCGCCTAGTGGTGAGTGCTAATTTTGTCCTATATTTTTAAAGTAATACGTTATAATGTTTCAATCTTTCTTGACACCTACATAAACTTTAATCGTAAATATAAAAAATAAAATTGTACCAGCCAACTATTACTGGTACAATTAGTGAGCATATGGCAAGAGTGAAAGATATCATATAGAATAATGTCCTTAAAATTTCCTTACATTCAGAAGTAAAAATGGTATAATTTAATTTATTTGAAATGCATGTGGAATTAAAATTTATGACTATATTTTGTAGGAAAAAACTATTTCTTGAAAACATAATTCAAATAAAGAGTTCATGGTAAAAAGCCAAAATATAGAAAATACAACAAAGTTACTAAATCTGCTTGCATCCGATAGAAAGAAAGAATTAACCAATTCATTAATTCGATGTAAACAAAGCAGAGATGCATATATCTATCAAAAAAGCTGTATTTCACAAAGCAAAGACGATTTTTTGATTGCCAAGTGGCGACTAAAGTGGCAATCAATGACCGATTTTTAATTGCCACTTTTACAGCTTTAATTGCCACGTGGTGAGTGACGACCGTTAATTTACACCTACAAATAGAACTATTAAAATAATAATTTTATATAGCAAAAATTATCCAGCCACGAGAGTTGCAAACACTACCAAACAGCCATTGAAAGTTATATTACACTGCAACCACGATACGTAAATGATTAATTCGATTAAATATCGATCATCATACATTTAAGAAATGTATTATGTATTATTTAACCAGAGTTTCCCCCAGAGGGCTTGAGGGGGGCGCTCTGCCCCTCCTGCCCTTTAGTTTAAAAATTAGCGCCCCTCTTGCCCTTCATCCAAAAACTAGCACCCCTCTTGTCATTCATTCAAAAAAAAAAAAATAGCACCCTTCTTGCCCCGCATTTGAAAAAATGCAGTCCTTTAGCGATGATCCGAAAAAAATAGCCTCATACGCGTCCTGTGGGACGGGTAATTTCGTCAAAAAATCACTAAAAAACAGCAAGTTTCGTTAAAAATCGCAAAATGACGACTACTTTCCGGCAAGATTTGCAAAAAATGGCTAATTTCGTCACAAAATTTCCCAAACAGCAGATTTCCTCAAAAGATCGTGGAAAAACGACAAATTTTTTCCAAAAATCGCGATAAAATGGCAGATTTCGTCAAATGATTTGCAAAAAAGAAGGCAAATTTCGTCTAAAAATCGCAATAAAACAGAAAATTCTGTGAAAATTTCCGTTTTTTCACGATATTCGTCGTTTTTTCGCGATTTTTTAGCATAATATGCCGTTTTTGCGGTCTTTGAACAAAAACTGGTGTTTTTGCGACCTTTAATAAATGTTGCTGTTTTTTTTGCTATTTTTTCCTGAAATTTGGCGTTTTTAGCAAAATATGCCGTTATTTCCAATCTTCTAACAAAATCTGCTGTTTTTTTGCGATCTTTTAACAAAATTGGCCGTTTTTTCATGATCTTTTAACAATATTTGCCTTTTTTTCGCAATCTTTTAACAAAATTTACCTTTTTTTTTTTTTCCTTTTTTCAATTTTTAGATGAAATTTCTGTTTTTTCATGACTTTTTGAACCACTAGATTCTAGATTCAGCTCTATAAAAGTGCCCTTAAAAAGGAAAAAGTGCCCTGAAAAATGTAAAAAGTGCCCTTTTTTAAACCTGGGGGAAACTCTGATTTAACACTGAAGAATTTAAATTGAAAGACATAAAAAAAAAGAAGCTGAAAAGGATTTAAAAATGTATATATTTAAGGGGTTATTTGTATTGCATTAGCCACTGACTTCAGCGTCATTTTTAATTTCATTGTTTACATCTAAAAAAATGTGTGGATTTCTGGCTTTCGTGAATTTTAGGGTTGCAGATTTAAGGGAGTATACTGCATCTTGGCAACTAACTATCCGATCAACTTTGTTCCTTATGCAAAATGTATGTTTTTTATTTTTTTTACATTCACTCTTTAAAATAATTTTTTTTTTAAATTTTTATGTACCTTTCATTAGAATACAAGAAATTTGTGGTTTATGCAATTTTTTGATAAATTTTGTGTTTTTCCCATGATTTGTGAACAAAAGTAGAGTTTTTTCAACCATCTGACAAAATTTGCTCTTTTGTGATTTTTTGGCAAAATTTGAATTTTTTCTGAGATTTTTCAATGAAATTTACATTTTTCTCGTGATTCTTGAATGGAATTTGCATTTTTTCCACACTTCTGTGGCGAAATTTGCATTTTACCACGATCCTTGAACGAAATTCATGTTTTTTGCAATCCTTTGACGAAATTTGCGTTTTTGTGCAACTTCATTTTAACCAATGACCGATAAAACTGAACTTTAAGCCACATTTCTAAAATTATATGGACCCCAATTGAAAGATTTTAATGATGAAAAGGCCTTTAATCTTTATTAATCTTAATTTATGGTACTCTGGTGCAATACACGGTCAATTTAAGATACCTGATTTTAAAAACTAAATATCATGATTTTAATTTTTGTATTGTTTGTTTGTATTTTCATATTTTGTATTGTTAATTTTTGTATTCATATTAGCTTCATAAAAAGAATTAGTTAAACATTTTTCTCGAATCCATATATTGTAGTTTAATGAGGTTTTATAGAAAGCCAGTTTTTATTTTGTTTTAGTAATTGAGACAGGGATATAATATTTAATATACAGGGTGAGTCATAAATATCGAAACAATAGGCTATCTCCTCAAATATTGCCCCTAGACCCATAATTCCAATTGCAAAAATTCATAAAAAATGGTGAAATTTCTGATAAGATAAGTTGCAACTCCATGGAAGGTCTATTTAAACAAATACGAAAATTAAATTTTTATATGGCCCCCGTAGGGCAAAATTCCCAATTAGCAAATTATTCCTTATCCATTCCTAAATTGAACAAAACAAATTTCATCTCCGTATCTAAAAATCCCACAGAGATATTAAATCCCAAAATCCTCAAAAATTCCTGACTTACACCACTTTTCCCTGCCTTTAAACTGTGATTTCTTAACTCAATTTCAACGCTTGTTAGGGAACATTCACAAATTGCAATTTAATAAAAATCGGTTTAAGATAGCGCTTTTTCTTTGGACCAAAGGCTAAATAGCAGTGTATAGTTTTTACGCTAAATTGGTATACCAGACATCTGCCCCGATCAAAATATCTAGGTCAGGTCCCAGACCGCCCCATCGGGGAAAAAGTTCGGCGTGGCCTGAAAAAATGTCAACATCATAACCCGGACAGGTCTGGAAAATAGTTTAAATCATAGCCCGGTTCAGTCGCAAATTTGTGCACAGTTTTTTAATTCGGCGTGGGAAAAAAAATGTTTCATATGGAGGAGTTCTGACCAAAAAATTCTTTTATAGCTTTTCGTTTTTTACATTTATACTTTCTATTATTAAAGAAGCACCAAAGGCTGTAATATATTTATTTTATCAATGAATCTCTATGTCTATTTATATGTAAATGTTTCACTTATATTTTAATATCGTTAATCCATATCCCATGCATTGGAGACTCTGAAAAATGTTATGCATAATTTTTAGACGGAATCACATAGGAAAGAAAAAATACGTTATGAAGATGTAATTGGAGCTTATTTTCTTTTCAGGTACTACTGCATTTATTTTGCATGGATCAACATATTTTCCGTTTAAGACAGAAATCCGTCATAGGCAGATTTTTTTTCACTGGTTTTATTGTATTTAATTTTTATAGCCTTTGAATAATCTATTTAAAAAAATTAATTTTAAGGTTTTTTTTTTTTTTTTTTTTTTTTTTTTTTGTAAAATAAAGATTTTAAAATCTATATGTTTTTCATAAAAAATTAGATTGAGCCGAATTTTATTTATTTTATGCACGTATTAAGTCAGTCAGAGACAGTGATTTTAATACGGGTTTTGTCGAGACCGAGTTTGAAAATTTCATCCAGAATGCAGAAGGAGTTCCCTCCTTTATAAAAAATACGCTAGGCCCGGCCTGGCGGGTCTTCAGAAAAAAGTACAATCTCGGTCCTGGCCCTACCTGGGCCCAGAATACAGATTTTTTAACATCCTCTGGAGGACGATAAAAAGCCTGAAGTTGTCAGAGGTAAATTTAAGAAGAAAATAAAAGTCTTAATCTGCATCTTAGAAAAAGCATTTTTTTAAATAACTGACGGACATAAAATACACTTCGTTTTTCTGCATAATGAATTTTTTATCCTCTATTTCTTGTCTTTAAATTATTAAATGTTAAGAACTTTTAAAAGAAAAAAGAACTTGAAACACGTCATTTTTTATTTTTTTACATTAGTTTTGTTTCGGCAAATTTGAAAAAATGTTTACTTTTGAAAATATGTTTGCTTTTGAAAATATGATTTTTTTAAAGTTATTATTTTTTCAATAAACATTTTTAATAGTTTTAAAATTAATATAAAAAAACCTTGGAACAAAACTAAAAACAGATTTTTATCTTTAATTAAATGGAAAGAAATTGAAATCCGATAAATAATGTTACAAGTTATAACGATTTTTGATTGTCCCATTTAAACCAGTACTAATCACATGAAACTTTTATAAATTGTATGAGAAATTTTAGAATGGGATTTTCTTAGCAAATTATAAGGCTAACCATCACAAAAAAAAAAAAAAAAGAAAAAAAAACCAAAATTCTACCTCAAGAAATAGATCTCTTACGCGTTTTCTAGAACTGTTAAAGTAACATTGTTTTTTGAATTGCGCACATTTCAATTTGTGTCTAATCCCTTAAAACCTGATGAATTTTTTAAACGGCTATAACTTTGCGAATTTTGGAGATATGAAGATGCAACTTTTTGTGTCTTATTCAGGACTGAATAAGGAAAGTTTTTCTAATTAGAATTTTTGTCCTACGGGGGGCCGTATAAAAATTTAATTTTCGTAACTTTTCAACTAGACCCCCATGGAGTCGCAATTTATCTTATAAAAATTTTCACTTTTTTTTATGAATTTTTGCAATTGGAAGTATGGGTCTAAGAGCAATATTTAAGGAGATAGCCTATTGTTTTGATATTTATGACTCACCCTGTATACCAGGGTTCGTGATTTTTTTATTTTTTTAATAAAAATCAAAACAATCGGATTTTTTTGATTTAAATCGGATTTTTTTTAATTTAAATCAGATTTTTTTGATTTTTTTAAAAATTGCCACACACTATTATTATTTTATGACTTTTTGTTTAATTTAAATAATATAAAGTTTACATACACAGACATGCATATTATAAGTATTATCTATTACTAATATTACACAATTTACATAAATGATTCATATTATTTCAAGGTAAAATTTTAGGCTATGAAAAAATCTTGATTACACAAAATGCATGAAAAACTACAAATCAGATGTCAAAAATTAATTCAACCTTCAATATTTTAATTAAAATAAAAAACATCTGCAACACATAAAAAATTTAAACAAAATTGGAAGTTTTTAACTTTTTTTTTAAGTGTTGACTGAGAAAAATGAGTTCAATTGCTGCCATCAAAATACTTAAGGCCAGAGGACACAAATTGAGATGTCATCACTAATCGACTGACTTTTCAGTAGTGTTGGAATTTACATAAGAAAATTTTGAATAGCAATTTTATTTTACTTGTGGAATATTTATCACCTTATAAAACTATAACTATTTAAACTCACTAATAAGGAAATCCCTAAATAAAAATTCAGCCAGAAAAGGAATGCTACAGTGTTGCCGCATCTGGATATTTTTTTATTGGGAGATTCCAAATTCTCATGTGTATGTTTAAGTTTCAGAAGTAATTAATCATAAGTTAATCAGTATGTTCAGTGTTTTATACGATGATTGATATTCCACAAATAAAATAAAAGTAAATTGTTATTCAAAATTTTCTAGTGTGAATTTTAACATAATTGAGAAGTAAGTCAATTAGTGAATACCTCACAATTTGTGTCCTCTGGCCTTGAGCATTTCGATGGCAGCGGTTTAACAGTTTTATCTGTTGATTTCTAATTTCTGAAAATATCAAACCAAAGGCAAAAAACATTTGTTCGATTGAAGCAGATAAATCTATTGATGTAAAAAGCTAGTTGATCATTAATTCTTTTTTCAGTATGAGCTTTTTTGATAACTGTAACAAAAATACCTTCCACCATTCTAAAGGGCTGAGATCAATTATATTAAATTAAATAAATAAATCAACTGCTGATTCAGATTTTGCTCAAATCCTTATATAGCAGGCTTCACCAAAGTAGAGCACATAAAGTCATACAAATTTTATTTTACCTCAACTTGCAAAAGTTTTTCTAAATACTAATGAGTAAATATTCAAATATTTAGTATAATTCTGTTTAGATTTCTTTACCGTTGCAAGATTATTTTATAATTTGATTCAAATGAAATTTGAAAGCATTTTTTTTCTAAATTTTACATTTATTTTACTTTTTTACTAAGCTTAAGCTTTATCTTTCTGAAAGTTGTTTGATTATATATGGTATATAAAACTAAATTATATTAAAACACATTATTATGTTTGTTTCATCTGAAATTTATTAAAAAATAACATAAAAGAAAAACTGATTTAAATCAATGATTTTTTTAAAAAAATCAGTTGATTTGATTTAAATCATGATTAAAATCAAGCCGATTTAAATCAATGAACCCTGCTGTATACACTCTCCCCCTGCCTTAACATATAAAAATAGAAACAATATCATTAACTTGATTGCAAAAAGAAATGAGAAAATATGATGAAACATAAAATCGCAACCATGAAATGCTGTTTGCATGGATGCAAGAAATCCATCCAAGTCAAGACTGAAATCTTTTCTGAGCATTAGAAATAACTAAATGCAAAAGGGTTAGAAGATTTCTAAATCTTGCATTATGGCTAAATATTGATCTCTTACACTAAAAGAAAGTGGTTAAATGTTCTTGATGGCAAAACTGCTATTATTTAAGTATATAAACTAGAATTTTTAATCAGTCAAAAATCTCTTCAAGACTGAAATCAGTCCTGAGACTGAAAGTCTTACACCCATGGCTGTTTGGCACCTAGAAAAAAAATTGTAGATGCCATTTGATGACTTTTTTAAAAATTCTCAATTTCTAATTCTGATTTTGACACATACAATAAACACTACAGATGACATTGTAGCATCCAAATGAAAGGCTTGTGAGTGTGTTTCTTGATTCATGTTTGTACATATCTAGAGAAAGATTACATGCACTTATAACTTTTCTGAAGATATTGTTTTGCATGGACCATCAGGAATGTTTAAAAAAAAAAATTCTAAGAATGCTTCTCCCTAAAAATCTTTATTGTGTTTCTTATTTATAATACTTGATGGAGATCATTTACAATTTACAACTAGATTCAAATAATGGTATGCCCAGTATTTACTTTATTTATGAAAAACAAAGATTCTTTAATTGGAGTAAAACAAAAACAGTGCAAAATTCACCTTGTTTACTAATTTGAAAACGTAAAAATACACTTAACTGTACATAAATTACTTAAAAGGTGCACAAGAATACTTATAAAAACTTTAAAAATACATTTAAAGTCCCTTAAAAAGTTCAAAACATTTTCAACCGTCACTTACTCCGCCTTCGTCAGTGAGAGAAACTACAAAATGACAGCTATTACTGCTGGTGTTCTCAGGCTCATCCGGAACAGTCTATTTTTACATCGAGGGAGGAAGGATGGGGCATGGGGGTGAAGAAAACGGAGCAAAATGGATAGAAAACTGTTGAAAATATTTCAAAAAACACAGGCTTAACTATTATTAATAAAATTTTTCCATATTGCGTGTATATCCTAGGAAAGTGCATCATTACATGCTATTTCTTTATTGGATATTATTTCGATGGATTCTCTAATGAACGTTCTCAAGAATGTTATTCACATTTGTTACACGATTTATGGATGTAATTAGCCAGGGATGCCTCGGACGCGCTATAGCGTGTAAAATACGCAAAAAATCGGCGACGGGACGAAAAAAATGGAGCTTACGCGTCCCGGGGGACGTGTAATTTTCGTCAAAAATTCGCAAAAAAGCAAATTTCGTTTAAAAAATCGCACAAAAAAACGAATAATTTCCGGCAAATTTCGTCAAAAAGTTTGTGGAAAAAAATGGCTAATTTTGTTACAAAATCCCAAAAAAAGGCAGATTTCCTCAAAAAATCACGAAAAAACAACATATCTCATCCAAAAATCGTGATAAAACGGCAAATTTTGTCTAAAGATTCGCGAAAAACGGCAATTTTCATGAACAAATCGTGATAAAATGGCACATTTCATCTAAAAATCGCAAAAAAGGCGGCACATTTTGTCAAAAGATCGCAAAAAAACGGCACATTTCATCAAAAAATCGCAAAAAAGACAAATTTCGTTTAAAAAATTGCGAAATAACGAATAATTTTCACCGAATTTCGTCAAAAGATTCGCAAAAAATGACTAATTTTATTACAAAATCTCGAACAAAAAGCAGATTTCCTCAAAAAAAAAAAAAAAAAAAAAAAAAAAAAAAAAAATCGCGAAAAAACAACAAATTTCATCCAAAAATCGTGATAAAACGACAAATTTTGTCAAAAAATTTGCGAAAACAGCGATTTTCATCAAAAAATCGTGATAAAATAGCACATTTCGTCAAAAGATCGTAAAAAACCAGCTCATTTCGTTAAGATCGCAAAAAAACGGCAAATTTCGTCAAAATATCGCGAAAAAAATGACAAATTTCGTCAAAAGATCGCGAAAAAACGGCAAATTTCGTGAAAAAGAAATAGTTTTAAAATACAATTTTCGTCAAAAGGGTACAAAAAAAAAGTTAATGACAGGATAGAATTTTTCTTTTCCAAAAACTAACTTCCCTGCTTCCAAATAGTTTTTTGCTGCTCCAAAAAACAGATTTCCCTGCTTCACAATCTGTTTCTGATTGTTCTGATTATTTTGAAAAGTATTCTTTTTTTAGAAAAAATGTCTTTTTCAATAAATGAGTTTTACCCCTTTTTAAAAGAAACTTGAATAATAGTGATACTTGTTATCTTCTACACTCAAATAAGCATTATTTTATACTTTGTATCTTGCACATTTATTTTTAAAAAAAGTAAAGTAAATATCTTTTAATAGTTAAAAAATAATAATATTGGCTTTAATTATTTATACATTAATTAAAACAATAATTATTGCATTTAACTTTTCTCTTGCAAATGAACAAGTTCAATTTTTGCATCTTAAAATATGACGGGAAGGGACCCAGAATTTTAGAAGTCCTGGGTCCCGGGGACCCAGGATTTTTCAAGTCCAGCGGCATCACTGATTAGCTATTTTTATGAGCTTTCTGCCAGCGAAATTCAAGTTTTTTAAGCAATTTATGGACATAATTTGTGTGTTTTATGCAATTGATAGAAATAATTCGTGTTTTTCATGCGATTTATGAATGTAATACGCATTTTTTTCACAATTCATGGACGTAATATGCATTTTTTATGCAATATATGAACATAATTCGCATTTTTTACACAATACATGAAGGTAATTCGCGTTTGTTTACACGATTCATGGACGTAATTTGCATTTTTTGAGCAATTGATGGACGTAATTTGTCTTTTTTGAGAGATTTATGGACGTAATTCGCATTTTTTACATGATTCGTGGATATAAATCACCTTCTTTGAGAGATTCATGGATATAAATAACTTTTTTTATGCGATTCATGGACGAAATTTGTATTTTTTATGAGACTCATGCACAAAATTCTCGTTTTTTATGGATTCATGGATGGAATTTACGTTTTTAGCGTGGTCTTTGGATGAAATTCGCATTTTTTTTCTCAGCGTTTGGATGAAATTCACATTTTTCATGCAGTAATTTGTCAAATTTTTTTTTTACACAATTCTTTGTCAAATTGCATGTTATTACACCATTCTTTATTAAATTCGCGATTTTTTCGAGGTCTCTTGACAACATAACATACGCGTTAACAGTAAATAATTCATTCATAAAATTGAGGGAATATTTTCATTTTTTGGTACTAAAAAAAGTTGCAAAAATAAAAATTGATTCTTTCTTAAAATTTTCTGTGCATGGCGTCCGTTTATATTATACAACTCTGCTTGGTGCTATGCGAGAGTGTCAAATTTTGACAAGCAAAATGCAAAACAAGAAAGTAAAATTGACTTGAGGAGTCCATAAAATTTTTGTGCCCTCTGAAAATTCAAGGTCTGCATCTTTTATACTAACCCAGTCCAATCCTGATTATAACTCAGATAAAAACATTTAAATTTTGCAAGAAAATAGAGAGCTCATAAATTTATTAAATGAAGCCAGCTCTTAGAATCTTCATTAAGATTTTCACAAGCACACACACAAAAAAAAAAAAAGCATAGTTATGAAACATTATTTTCTGTTTCTTGTTTAGTTTGAATAAATGTGTCAACAATAACCGAGATTCATAAAACATGTAAGGGGAATTTATATGAAAAATAATTAAAGCTAAATATTTATTAGTTTTTTTTTTTATGAACAGAAAACATCGAGGGGTGTCCATTATTGGTACATCTATCTTATATTGTTAGCCGAAAACATTTCTTGAATATTTTTTTCGAAAAGGTGAATTAATTAAAAACCCAACCAAAATTAAACAAAACTCAGTCAGAAACAGACAAGAATGAAACAATTAGTTTAGTCAACCTCATTTGCAAAGAGAAAATTGAGCGCTAGCTTGTCCCATAACCCTTCTTGCACCGCCCTTTATGTAAAAGAACCCCAACTTAGCACTTTTTAAAAATCATGCTAAGCAGGAGAGGGTACCCCAGTTGCACCAATTACTGCACAGTGTATTTCTAATAAGAAACTTCAACAGAAAAATGTATTTGTTTTCATCTTTAATCTTTCACACATAACAAAAGAGTACTTAATTTAAAAACAAGTTCAACAATAATATATCACCAATAAATTTCAAAATTACCTTTTTACTCGAAAAATATGGCTCAGCATAAAATTTTGGAGTTGGAAGAGGTGATTTTGAACATGATATTTTAGCATCAGAGTCTTCATCTCTGATGCTCAATACTCGTGTCCTAAGATCCAGAATGAAGTACTTTGTAAAAAATATGATACAAAATACACTAAAATACCATTAATTTCGCAAACGCGAGTTAAAATTTTCATACTATGGGAAACGCTAAGAATAAAACTTAAAACGACTGAGCTCCCTTTAAAAAGCCAGTGAAAATACAAAAGACTGAGGAACTCACTGTCCAAGAGAACTTATTGATGAAACAATTATAACTCAAACAAACATAGTCAAACAAATTAAAAACGAAAGCAATCACAATTAACTTTTTTTAGAAACATCAACAATAATAAAATTTCACTAAAAGTGTTGAAAAAAGACATTACAGATCATGTTCAATTACAGTAGGACTTTAATTAGGCGCGAAACCGAGAACAGACGAATAGTAATGTAAACAAAAGTTTTCTGTTGCCATTTTTTAAACACAATATCAAAATATTAGAAAATCCAAAATAATATTCTGAAATTGTGTGATTTTTTTATAATAGTTAGAATAGGTTTTGTATACTTTTCCAAATCATTTTTATTATTTGCATTACAAATTTACCAAATCTACCAGTCATCAAAATTTACCAAATTTTGATGACTGGCGGTTTTCGGCTAACTATCTGTTACTTATTTTATCACACAGTAAACAGGAAAATTGTGTAGCATTGTTGGTCTTGTATTTGGTTAATCAATTAATTCAAGAAAGTCAATGTTCAAGACATAAACTCTACTTGATAATTCACTTACAATAATTCTATTGACTTAGTGAATATTTTTAGTCTAGAACTTTATATGAATAATACGAGAACTTTATATGAATAGGCAAAATAAAAACAAGTTTTATCAAATCTTTCAAATTCAAACTATCAAGCTTAATTTGACAAAAAAATTCGAAAAAATCATTTTCTAAATTTAATTTTCAATAATAAAAGTATTTAATGAAAAGAAAATTTTATTTTAAAACATGTAGAAGATAAGATGTTATAATTCTTAGTTTCTGTGGAAAAGCTTGTGGTTCATATTATTTAAATTTTGCGGTTCAAGATTTCGTTTTAAGATGTTTTCTTTAGTATTATTGACAGAAATATAAATTACTGTCGTTGTGCTTTAATTAGTAAGTATATAATAGGACGAATGGACCTGTATAAAGCTTTTCTGCTGTAATCTTTTAAATTTGTCAATGTGTTTATTCATTAATTTCTAATTAACTGTAATGTGTAATAAAACAACGTGTTTTGATAAAATGTAGGTATACTATGACAAAATCCTTGTATTGTACCATATTTATTGTTATGCATTTTGTATATGCTTGGAAAAGGAATGTTGATATCAGAAATAATAAAATACCTTCTGCAGCTTGCTTATGGTATTTTAGTTAGTGTAAAATTGCAAATATTATGTGCAAGGAAGAGAAAAGCACATGTGAACAGCTTTTACATTTTTGATTATTTCTCAAAATTGTTATGAGCAACTGAAACAAAAATTGATTTATATGATTATTTACATTTTGTTTGTTCTTTTGGTGAAACATTTTAATGTATTTATCAAGAATTTCTGACTTATATCATTACTCTAAAAATAAAAATACATAATCTACTACTTTAAAAAATGTCTTGAATGAATTTTTACCTCGATAATTTTGGAAGATTTTTTACTTGACACCTTCTAATACAAACAAATTCCAACAAATTTAAATCAAAATGGCTGATTGTTCTGAAAATTCAGTTAGAAGATTGTACTAGTACTTTCATTTATTGGTAATTTTTAGGGTTCCACACTTAAAAAGTGAAAATAGAATCATTATTAGATCACTCCCATGTCTGTCTGTCCATTTGTCACAGCCATTTTAGTCATAAATTATGAAACATAGAGAGCTCAAATTGGGGGAAGTAATGAGGACTATTGACCCACATATTTACAGATTATGAAACATTTACAAATATATTTAGGAAGGGGGGGGGGGGGGGTAGGAGGCTAATTAAGTTACTTGAAGAAAAAAAAAAAAAGCATTTTCTTTATATATCATGTGGGGTATCTTGTAAAAGTTTCATTATGCTGAACTCAAAAATATATTTCTTTCAGTTTTAGGTATTATATTTTCAGAGATATCTCGAAAATATAGTGTAAAAATATGCCCCCTCCCACCAAATTCTGAATCTATTGAAACTAAAATTGTGAAAAAATTAGAGGTTATATATGTTACTTTAAACATTGCAGGAAAACTATAGCGATTATTCTAGATCACATAGTTTTTGAGAAAAACACATTTTTCTGATACCCAAATTTTAATTTCTCAGGATTCAGAAAAAGTGTGGAGGAGCATTGGAGGTACCTATTGTAACAGAAGTATAAAAGCATTGTTGATAATAATTTTTGAAAAAAAAATAGCTGGTAATTAGCCCAGATGTTAACCCTTAAAAAATAGGGATGGCTTGAATATAAATAATGACAGGGGTGGTGTACTCTGCAT
Organism: Maratus speculifer; assembly: GCA_964019185.1. Lineage (NCBI taxonomy): Eukaryota > Metazoa > Arthropoda > Arachnida > Araneae > Salticidae > Maratus > Maratus speculifer. Next base: position 7,297,093 of record OZ025294.1, on the reverse strand, counting down.
ACCATCGGCTTTTAAAGCCTAGATAACTTTTAATAATATATTTTTATAATGCAATACCTTGTAGCAGTATAAGAACATTAAACTTCATACTGCTGTAAACATACAAATTTAATTAGAATTAATCACATAAATCAGGGTTCATACACAAAAGAAATTAAAAAATATATCAATTTTAGCACTTAGATTTTTTTTTTTTTTAAGTGTCATTTGCCTTTTTTAATGCAAAATGTTTCATACTTCAGATGTAACAGTTTTGAAATTTTTAGTATTAAAATGCAATTTTTTTTTCCTTATACATGAGAACCTTTTATAAATACTATGGGGTTCGTGACTAGTTTGCACTGAATGAGTCTCTCATTCCGAATCTTGTGTATTTAAAAAGTAATTAAAAATCTATCTGGAAAAGGCATTGTGGACCAAAGCAGCTTTGCATATTTGTGATCTCCTTTCGGCACAGATGTCATATTCGCACCACATTTACATGTGCTTCTTTCCTCCGCCAATTTTGCATTGCACATCTGCACCAAGGAGAAGATCCGTTTAATAAATTTACAACAACTAAGAATGTATTTGTTAAAAATACAAATTTATAACAATTGTTAGGAAAATAAAATGAGAAAAGTTAAAGATTTCGGTAAAATGTGCTGATTAAATGATACAACTGCATGCATTCAACATGTCTATAAGTATTAATATTTATGATGCATTGTGAAAATTATGTTTACTGTTTTGTTACTTATTAGGTTTAATATTTATAATTGTTTATTTATTGTTTCCTTTTTTATTAAATTCATGTTTATTTACTATTATTTTTTATTTTAATTCTTTAAATTATTTTTATTATATACAATATCAATAATTATTTACATCAAACTATCATTTATTTACATTTATTATTTCCTTTCTTAAAATACTAGAATCTCTTTCGTTTTTTCATGTTATTTTATTTTTATATTGCAATAAAAAATCATGTCTTGTTATTGCTTATAATTTGTAACTTATATTCGAAAACAAAATTTTTGTGAAATTGGTGGGGGGGGAAAAGCACATGCAAATGTGGTGCGTATATGACATCTGTGCCCTCCTTTCTACTCAAATTCCTTTAGCACAATGCCAAGTTTAAACATCGAACAAGAGTTTTCTGTTAATTACACTGGAAAAATAAAGCGTTATTACTATGCTGAATTTAGTTTTACGAAATGCCAAATGAAGTTTAAATATCAGGGTTGGACGGTATTTACCGTCTAATGGTTCTTACCGTCTTTGGAAAAACATGTTTTTACCATGGTTTTTACCACCCTTAAGAAAAACTTATTAGTTTGACTGTTTTTGTGATTTTTATGAAAATTTATCTAGTAAGGTTTCATTTTCTCAGGGGTAAAACTTTTCTGGGTATTAAATTCTTATTCTATATAATAATATTCACTAATTTAGTTTCCAATTAGGTATAAATTTTTGATTCTATGTATTCTGAGTGAGTAAAAGAATAGTGTATGAAAATAGTGGTTTTTAATGAACATAAAAAGCTCAGAAAATTTCATTTGTGTTTTCCTCCTACAAGAATTCAAAATTTTAAAGATATTATTGTGCATTTATCATAACTGAGTCTAAAAATTATCATAACTGTTATAAGAATGCACATTACAATATTTATTACACTTATCTTAATGGTGATTAGTTTACTAATTTTTAATTAAACTAAATTAAAACAAAAAATTATAAGAACACATTTTCCACTCTTAAAAATCCTCATCATTTTGATAAAAACAAAATGCTTACAAATTTTAACTGTCCTGTAATGTAGTCTGTGCAAATATTAGTATATTTTACCAATCTATGTCCTTGGAGCCTATTAGCATTCTATAACAAAATACAAGTTTTCTGTACATCAACTCTATTTCTTAATTTACTATGCATACATGAAAAGTTTGAAAATAAAAATACTCTATGGTTGAAAAACTACGAAGAGTGGAGACTTACCATTAAATTAGGAATTTGGGATTCATTTCTTTATTATTACTTTTCACCAAATTTTGCCTTTTACATCTTTTGTTTTAAAGAAAATCTTTGAAAACGAGTATAAGTGGAAAAGAGTACAATTGAAATGTAAACTTGCTTTGTGAAACAGTAAACATCTGTAAAGTTATATATAGATTTGAAAATCTATGATTAAAGTATATCAGCAGCTTTAGAAAACTGACTAATTGTTTATTTATCTTTTTGTGTTATATATATACATACATACCAATTACACAATTACATGAAAATGGTTAGTAATAAAATATAGTTTAAGGACTAAGTGTTTATAATATGTCGTTAGATTTTTACCACTTTTTCCTTGGGGTTTTACTGGTAAAAACCTAGTTTTTACCATGTCCTGGTAAAAAGCCAACCCTGTTAAATATATGCTACTTTTCTTTCTCAGTACCGAGTTAAGTTCCTTATAAATAGATAAGGATAAGATTAAAAAAAAGAGTTTAACAGGCAGGGCAGGGTTTTTGCCGGTAGAAATTAGTTTCTGCCGTGCCAGTGGCAGGAAGTGGTTATAACTGGTTTTTATCGGCAGAAACTGGCAACAACTGGCATAAACTCATTTTGTGACATAATCTGAGACTTTTTTAGTAATATTAAATTGCTTATATACAGTTTATTCAGAATAAATAGCAAATAAAATATTGTGAATAGTTTTTAATTAAAAAATAAATAAATTTGTATTAGAATTTGATAGTTTTGAATCTTTCACAAAGAATCAGCCATAGTATTTGCAGATAATTGAATATCATGAAAAGGATATTAAGGACATAGCAATTGTTAAAATTGTAAATAAATGTCATGATTTATGAAGAAGTTAAATACTTGTCACAAATGTTAAAATATATTGTTGTTGCTTTAGATGCAAGTAAAAACCATGACTCTTCTATTGCAACTGCTCATAAAATTTGCTTAACTTTATTTAATGATGGAAATATTATGGAAAATCACAATTGGAAGATTCAAATCTCATTTAATGAAGTGCAACTTATTTACTTCATCCTAAGTATATGGGACTAAAATTGGCATTTAAGCATAAAGAAAGCAAGAAAATTACTTTTTGATATTCCGTATATAATAACCTTTTGTAGCAAAATCGACTCATTTCCAGAAATATATTTCCTCAACTAAGTCCTAGAAAATCTTGCCTTCTGTTCCTTTAGAAACAAATACCTGTGAAAATGAGAATTTTTCAAAAATTACATCCTCAATAATGACATTATTAGCAAATGCTGGTCTTAAAAGAATATTTTCAAATGTTTCTTCATTTAAAATAAGTTAAAAAGCAGTTTAGGTTAAGAAAGGTTAGCAAAATTAATCTTATATAATGGAATGCTCTTAGTATATTATTACTTTTTCCACAAAAAATAAATTTGTTTTTTTTTAATATTGTAAAATAACTGTAGAATATATTGCATTAAATTTTTTTTCTGTTATTTTTGTGCTAAAATTATTTACTTATATTTTTACAAGAAGTCTCTTTGTATACAGTAGTAAATAATTTTTAAGCTATCACAGTGTATTATTTATTTAAAAATACTCTAAAAGGTGATGCTAAAATATATCATAGAATTTTTTGTATTTTTTTTTTTTTTTTTTTTTTTTTTTTTTTTACTTTTTAAATAGAAATTCAATTGTAAACAATAATAAACTTGTACAGCATTAGATTACTATTATGAAAATTTCTGTTTAAGTGACAGAAAATTATTATATAAACAGAGTATATTTATATAATCCTTTTAAAACTTTTTGCTACTTTGAATAACATGCATAAACTTTATTTTAATTTTTTAACTAAATTCTTTATATATTAAATATCTGTTGAATTATGTATCATTGCAGGGTAAAGTTCTTATTAGTATTATTTCTGCGTTTCTGCCAGTTTTTGCCACTTTCTGGTAGAAACTAGTTTCTGCCATGCCGGTTTTAACCAGTTATAACTGCTGGTTTTAACCACCCCGGCAGAAACTTGCCAGCCCTGTTAACAGGATAGCAATATTTATTATTATTTTGGTTTCATATCTCTTTGGACTTTTATGGTATACCCATTCATACTTTTCTAGTATACAGCTATAACCAACTCTATTTTGCGTAGTTTTTTTTTACAAAGTCTTATTATGCTTTCAGCAACAATTTTCTTTTAATAATACATTTAACTCCTTCATTATGAGAACACTTTGCTTAATTTTTAACCACCAATTTTGTAAAACAGAAAATTTTCTGTACTTGAATTGTGAAAATGCTTTAATTAACTAACATAAACTTTACAATACAAAATAACTGGTGGAAATAATGAAGGATTCTGAGAATTTTAAGTGGCATGTATACCAATCATTTGTCCCCAAGGGTTAATAATTCATATGTTTATTGTTTAGAATTCTCAGAGTATGAGTAATACTCGTACTTGACCGTTTGTTTTATTTTAGATCAAGTGAGTGAAATATGTATTGTTCACATATGCCCCTGTTCATATGTTCCCCCCCCCCTCTCCCCTTATTTTTTCTTTTAAAAAAATATTTAATATCTTTATTAATGCTGCTTGTGTATACATAAATAAACATATAAAAATTAAATAATATATATATTACAAATTTAAAATTTTTTCGCCAAAACTAACCTTTATACTACCTTACTTTTCTAATAATAATGTTCCGTACTTACTTCAAATTATTAAATTAAAATCTTGTTTCTAGATCTAATCTGTTAATCTGTATGCAGACGATATAAATTCTTAATTTGCCTTAAAAAACATTATTCCAGTATGCGTAAATATAAAAAGATGGCTCTAAATTAAAAATATTCTTAATTAAAACTTTATTTCTTAATATTCCAAATAAAACTGATTTCTTCTATGTTTTTATCAACCCTTTTTAAGAAAATCTTATTAAATTTATTCCAAAACCATACCTTTCAAAAAATATCATTATTTTATTTTATCTATCTATTTATTTTTCTGCTGTCAACCTTTGATGTGTGCATTAATAAATTCATTTCTTTTCTTTTTCTCTTAAAATTAATCATTGATAAAAATCGTCTGCCTAAGAAATTATGAGTCGATTATAAATTGGTTAAATAATATTTTTTTTTTAAATAAATTTATCGTCTGTGTAAAATAGCCTCGTATCTGGACAAGAATTCTGTTTACATAAAAGGATGATGGTTTGAGATTACAGAAAGTTCTAGATTTTTCTTTTTAGTTTTAAAAAAGGTGGAAGTCTCGAGATGAGAAGGGGAGAGATTCTGGAGTTCTTTCGTCGATGAGTACGGTTGATTGAAGTAAATGATGGAATATTTTTTGGACATTTCGGTAAAAGATCGTTTGCAAAAAGGAGTTTTTTCCTCTATAATGACTACAGTTGAATAAATAAACTTACAGCCACCAATGAGTGATTTATTGGATATTCTACATTTATTTATTTTTTATTTTTTTCCTCGCTGGCCATGACTTCTGTGCAAAGAACGGGGACCCTGGCGATGATGTTTCTAGCTCCTAACTTTAAAATGTCACAGTCTTTTCTAGAGCCGACAGGATGTTTTATGCCTGTGCTGCCTTTTTTGGTTTTTAAAGAAACTTGCTATGGAACGAAGTGATAATAAAAACTGTGGATCGCTGAATAATTTGCCCGTCATTATTGGATGTGTTCTTAAACAAGAACTGCCATAGTCTCATGATTTCTGGAGTGACAAAAACAGAGGAATTGTTCCTGTAAAGTGCTTTGGTCGAGAAAAAGTAGTCCTCTTATGATGAAAAAGAAGAAAAAAATAATAACAATTACAAGACCATTTCTTGTTAATTGGTGAATAGAAAAATATTTTTTCGAGATAGTTGAGACCCATAGGATTTCGGTGAGATTTTTTTTTTTCGTAGTGTTTTGAATATTATTATTTGTATACTTTTTATGTATTTATGTAAATTAATTATTCTCTGTTTGTCAGGTTTATTTATTTGATTATTTATCTGTGAATTTTATTTACTTACCTATTTATGAGTATTATTATTATCATTATTATGTGTTAGAGATTGAAACATTTTTGTTCTTAAGGATTAAATTGAAGAGTATGATATTCTTAGACAATTACTGTTAATTATTAAGACAATTATGATATTTTTATGCACGATTAAAGGCAAGTTTGTAATAATTATGAAGTATAAAAGAATTTAGAAGCTAAAGTTATTTTTAAAGAAAGTACATTTTCTATTTCATTGATATTTGTTTGTTATCAAGAACTATTCTCAGAATGCAGTATTTTCATGATAATGTTCCTACAACTAGATATTTGAGCTGAAAATTAAGTTAACATTTATGTTTTTCATTTTATTTGTTAGAATTTCTGGTTACAGTGAGCTTTGGTTCCCGGATTCTTATAATTTATTTATATTCAGTAAGAAATATGGAACTGTGCAAGGCTGTTGCTGGAAATTTGACTGATAAATATGATTAATTTTTTCAGTAAATTTTGTGATTTTAAGTAAGGAATTACCTATAATTAAAATTTTTGAAAATGTTTATGATCTATAAAATAATAGAATTAAAAGTTGATCCCAATTTAAGGTATAACTATGATATTTACAATTTCTATTTTTATTAGATAAAATTTCTGGTCAATGTTAACAGCTAAAAATAATCACAATTTCTCGATAATTCTGATTCAGATTAAAAAAAAAAAAAAAAAAAAAAAAAAAAATGGTGGGTAATGGTTTTGTGTGAGGCAGTTAAAATGTATACAACACCAGTAGACAAAGCCCTCAAAATTGCGAAAGCGCGAACTCATGAATTTCACCTTAAAAGTAAAAGACTCTATGATCGAAAGTTTGTCGAATGCCCATTAAAAATACAAGACTCTGTAATTTATGAAGAATTTAAATACCCTAACACTCGAAAATTAGAACCTACTTTCTCTGGACCATATAAAATTATAAATAAACTCTCTGATGTTACTTATGAAATAGATAAATTTAATTATGAGACAGGACAGAATTCCGTTATTGTGCATGTTTCTAAATTAAGACCCTATTTTTCACTAGAAGATTTTAAACTGTTTCATGAGCAACCCAAAAAACAAACAAAACCTCAAATACAATCACAATCACTAGATCAAACTAAAGTCAAGACAGTAGATTAAATTTTAATTCTTATTCTTTAAATATTTTATCACCATAATTTTGAAAATTAGCAGGTATGTTCTTGGTGCGCAACAAGAATATTACTTGTTTTTGGGATTAGATTGGGCTCCTTATGCAGGCATAAGGTGTGCACTTTGATTGTAAAGGCTTTCAAATTGATGTTGATAAATTAATTTTAAATGTATTTAAGTCTAACTATATTTACTCATTTATTGGCATTAGTATTATTCTACTTATTCAGCAGATATTTATGTTATAACAGTTATAAAATCTGATGATTCTACTCAAACCTATAACATAATATGTGATTGTCAGTGATTGTGAAAACTACAGATAGTAAAAGTTTCTCAAAAAAGCACACTATTTTTATTTCCATTTCTCAATTAAGAATGACACCTTTTATTCCTATTGTATTTTATTATTAAAGTTTATAAACCATGTGTAGATAAAACATTATTCTACATTTGGCATTTGAAAACTTATAACCAAATTTGACAATTTTGTAAAAGAGTATCAGAGAGGAATTATTGTAAGGAAATACTGGTTGAGAGTCCATTTTCTAAATAGTTAGATTTAATTTTATTTGGATTTTGGAATTATTATGATTTTTTTTTATTATTATACTTTCGGCTAGCAAAAAAATACTATCTTATGCTATTAGAAGATAAGAAAATTATTTAGTTGCTATGTAATTATTTTTATCCTCAATCAATATTTTCCCTATCAATAATAAACAAATTGTGATATTTTCTTTTGATTATACTCTTGTTTTATTATTATTATCATTATGATTTCTATAATGAAGTTTAGTATTAAAAATACTCTTATTGAGAAATATTAGGATATGGAGTCTTATTATACTATCACTTATTATTGTTGTTATTGTTATTATTTAAATTTTTCTATATTATGTATTATTGATATTGAGAGTGATGCTATTTATTATTAAAAAAATTGATATATTATTGAAAGAAAAATTTGATTGATTGTTAAAAGATGTTGGATCCAACATAACATAAAAAACAAAGATTAAACTAGATTTGGAGATCTTTAATTAAAGAGACTGTATTCAGTGAACATTGGAAAAGACTTTTATACACAATGGAAAGACTTTTTTCATTTGAAGAACTTTATTTAAAATAACCTATGCATTAAGTTATTGTAATTATTTAAACTTCCATGAGAACGAATTGTTATTGTTTTTATTATATTTTTTATCTCTTGCTTATTTATATTTATAACTTATTTACTGTTATTGTATGTATTATCTCCTATGCACTTACAAATAGTAAGTGATATTGTAACAGTATTGTATCTCTTTCAGGGAAATGCTCCTACCTAAATTTAATTCAGATTAATTTCCTCTTAACTATTTTATTTTAATCGCTAATATTTTTTATATTGCGTTAATTTTCTTTTCTTCCATCTCTTGGCTTCCTGGGTTTGACAGTTTTATTCCAAAATTTGACTTTTCTAAAATATTATATTTCTGTTGTCTGAACTTGTAGTTTTATTTAACTATCAATTTCATACAAATTTTCGTGGAGGGGGGATAATATTACAAATTTAAAATTTTTTCGCCAAAACTAAGCTTTATACTATCTTAATTTTCTTATAATAATGTTCCGTACTTACTTCAAATTATTAAATTAAAATCTTATTTCTAGATCTAATCTGTTAATCTGTATGCAGACGATATAAATTCTTAATTTGCCTTAAAAAACATTATTCCAGTATGCGTAAATTTAAAAAGATGGCTCTAAATTAAAAATATTCTTAATTAAAACTTTATTTCTTAATATTCCAAATAAAACTGATTTCTTCTATGTTTTTATCAACCCTTTTTAAGAAAATCTTATTAAATTTATTCCAAAACCATACCTTTCAAAAAATATCATTATTTTCTTTTATCTATCTATTTATTTTTCCGCTGTCAACCTTTGATGTGTGCATTAATAAATTCATTTCTTTTCTTTTTCTCTTAAAATTAATCATTGATAAAAATCGTCTGCCTAAGAAATTATGAGTCGATTATAAATTGGTTAAATAATATTTTTTTTTTAAATAAATTTATCGTCTGTGTAAAATAGCCTCGTATCTGGACAAGAATTCTGTTTACATAAAAGGATGATGGTTTGAGATTACAGAAAGTTCTAGATTTTTCTTTTTAGTTTTAAAAAAGGTGGAAGTCTCGAGATGAGAAGGGGAGAGATTCTGGAGTTCTTTCGTCGATGAGTACGGTTGATTGAAGTAAATGATGGAATATTTTTTGGACATTTCGGTAAAAGATCGTTTGCAAAAAGGAGTTTTTTCCTCTATAATGACTACAGTTGAATAAATAAACTTACAGCCACCAATGAGTGATTTATTGGATGTTCTACATTTATTTATTTTTTATTTTTTTCCTCGCTGGCCATGACTTCTGTGCAAAGAACGGGGACCCTGGCGATGATGTTTCTGGCTCCTAACTTTAAAATGTCACATATATATGTTGCATATGTCTGATTTATTTAATACAAATGCTTGAAATTTTTTTCAGGATCGATTGGTATGTTACTCTGGAGTCACAGTATTCCTTTTAGATACATCTTGAGCTTAAGCAGAGTGCATTTTGGAAAAAACCTTTCAATATTTACCCTTAAAACATAATATGCATCATGTGCTTGTTGTTTATTAAAAAATCAAGCATTTCTACAGCAAAATATATGTTTTTGTTTGAGCTGACTTTATTGTGGAAATTAATATACATATTCTATTAATATACTGTTTTTTCTTAATTCACTTTTTTTTAAAAATATGTAAAATCTGGTGGGTTTATAACTTTTTTATTTTTATTGATTTTCTAATTTTTCTGAATATTTATAAGTCAAAATCAAACATTTTGTATTTCTGTTGTGCTACTGTAAATCACTGCATCGCATATCATTTTTTAAGTAGAATTCTATACATTAGTTTCAATTTTTCTTTTTAAATTTTTACAGTAAAACTTGCAAAATGGAATTCGTCTACATCAAAATCATGTTTTAAAACATTTATGGTTTTGATGACAACAATGCCACAATTATACATCCTAAGGTAAAACCTGCCTAAAACAGTCTTTTTTTTTTTTTTTTTTTTTTTTTTTATTTATTTATTTATTTTTTTTTTTTTGGTCTTTAATGATTCAGTTTTCCATTTTACTATACATTCTTAAATCTTTAAGAATGCTTTTTTCATAAAAGCTTTTTACATATCAATTTTATGCTATATAAATTTTGGTTAATGTTGTTAAAGGAAAATATAAAAATTAAACAGTAGAAAAATAAGTAATAGGAGATACAAGAAAAAGGCTAATAGGACTTTATTTTATTAATTTAAGAACATTGTATTTATTCAGGGGCATGCAAAGAGAAAACTGGGCCTGGGGCAAAGTTTCAATTTGTTGCCCCCATCCTCAACTTTTTCTTTTGACAGGCCAAAAATGACGTTGATAGTATAAATTTGACGACCCCTGAATTTCTGCGCCTAAAGTGACTGCCTCCCCCTTTTGCTTGGTGCTATATATATCTTTCATGAGCTTAAGAAACTAATAAAATAATTTTTAATTGGTATTCACAGACATTTTCATTCATGCAGTGTAATGCATCATAAGATAACTAGTATTAAAAAATGCTCTGACGAGCACCAAAAAAGGTTAATATGTTTTTAAAGTATGAAAAAATGTTTGACAAGAGCTTCTAATTGAAAAAGAGAAAGGACAAGGGGTCCCTTCTTGGCTGCAATTCACTGTCAATGCCAAATTTGAAAAAATCATGTTTGCGCTTTTTCCATATAAAAGAAATCAGTCACTGTTACGATAAAATTGTGTAGTGTAAAGGCATAATTAGAAAAGACGAAGGGTGATTAAACATGAATGTAAAGCAAAATAGGGCCAAAAACCATAGTTCCCACAGCCAGTGTGGTATTCAGTCACTTTTCTCCGGGAGGGTCTTTTGTGGCTTTAATAGAATAGAGTTCTAAGGGGATCATACTTTTTTACCATTAAAAACACAGAATCTCAAATTTTATTGGGAGGGGGGGGGCATTTGATACCTTCGGGAGGTAATGTCCTCCCGGCCCACCTCCTGCATTCAACACTGCCTGCAGTGTATCACATTCACGTAGTCCCACCATAAACTGACGCAGTGTAAAACAGCACAGAAAACTGATTTGTAGTGCAGTTGATGCAGAGTCAACAATGCAGTTAACATGTAAAGCACGATTGAAAGTTTTACGCAGATTTCTTTTATATGGAAAAAGCGCAAATATGAGTTTTTCAAATTTGGCATTGACAGTGAATTGCAGCCAAGAAGGGACCCCTTGTCCTTTCTCTTTTTCAATTAGAAGCTCTTGTCAAACACTTTTTCATACTTTAAAAACATATTAACCTTTTTGGTGCTCGTCAGAGCATTTTTTAATACTAGTCATTTAAATTTTTTGATAATTATATATTGAATATAAGAAAACCCCAGTTGCTTTTAAATATGCCCAGTACTTTTTCTTATTTCTCTCAATATTAAACTATTTAATAAATGGACAAAAAACGTGAAAAAACGAAATTAATTTTAATTTATTCGTACAGAAATTGACAGATTCAATTAATTTTAGATAATACATATTTTGTAGAAAAATAATGCGAATAGAAATTTTTATTCTTTTCGCATAGGATTTGTGGCATTCTTATCTACTTGTTTTAAAAATCAGATGTTATAAATATCAAATATTTCCGCCATTAGCGCGATTTTTGTGATCATGGCACCCAAAGGTCGCTAAACATAACTTTATAGTCAATGCACATAAAAACGAGTTTTCCCATTTAAATTTTTAAAAAAATTAAGTAAAATATTTTTATTTCTCCTTCCTGATATCTATTGGAATAGCTTATTCCAATTATTGAATAATATTCTAGGACATTTTCAGGGAAATAATAGGTTAAGTTATCTTCCTTGGAGAAAGTCGTTCGAAATACAGCCTTAATAGATTTATGTCAAACCAAGGATGAAAATATACTGAAAATTCATTTCTAGTATTATTTGTAAAATTGACATTGAAATCACCAGCTGTAATAAAATTTTTATATAATATACAGTGGAACCTCAGTTCACGATCCATTCTTGTATCTGAATTTCTGTAATGTGATATAAATTTTTTGGGCGCTCTATCTCAAGAACTAATGCATGTGATTAAAAAAATTATATTCAGGCAATGCCGACTATATTGTACCGGCCAAGCCATTTCGCGAAAAACCGCTGAAAAAGTGAAGCTGGATTCAGCTTCAAACCTTGAACCATTTCATTGAACCATGTGTAAGTCCACGTGACACAAACCCTGCCCAAATTAGCATTGAATAAGCTGCTTTCTGTTCTGTGCACATGTTTGCACACGTGTCATTGTTTTGGTTCAGGGTTTACATGATTGGTCTGAATAACTTAGGCAAAGTATCAGCGTCTTCTGGCGGGAGACTTCCTACATTAATCTCAAATAGACAGGCCTTTAGTTCTCGTGGGCCATGATTCAGGTAATCCCTGATATAAATTGATGCTGTTTACATTTTGATTTAAATCATTCAACAGATGGCTTAATCGTGTTGCATTTTTCATTATTTTCGCCATAGTTCTATCTCGAGAATTAACGCACGGATTTTCATCAAACATCAAATTCAGTTAATCTTTATATGAATTGGCTTTGTTTACGTTTTGGTTTCAATAACCAAACACATGGCACTGCTATGCTGAATTGTTCCGATTACCACAATATTTCTATCGCAGGAATTAATGCACAAATTTTCATCAAACTTGAGATTTAGGCACACTTTGATTTATATTATTGCTCATTGCGTGTTTTGGGTAAATCTCCCAACAAGTGTCGCATATATGTTGTATTTTTCCCGATATCTGCAACAGTCCTATTTCAAAAACTAGAGTTCGGAATTTCATGTCTTTAGAACCCTCACGGTGAGCATATGACTGTCATTTGATTTTGGCACTGTAATAATGAATTTTGACGCATTAAATGCATGAGATAGAAAATAGTTTTGGGGTTACCATATCCGACTAGTTCTTTATCATCAGAGTAATCGACAATTCATCTACACCGTATTATTTAGCTATTTTGATTACACTATCATCGTTCTTAAGTTTTGTCACTACTTCTTTTCATAATTGATCAGTAATTCGATTAAGCTTCTTACTACTGCTATCACTAAACACTTTTTCAATCTTAGAAGTCATAGTAAAAGCTAAAATTTTCGCGAAACTGATTAAAATTAAAACAATAAGTTAAATTTTTTACTGTACTGAAGGTCACAAAGCACTCTGATACACACATTACTCCAAACTTGACCTATAACAAGAGTTATGTGAGGGTTGCCAACTGAACTATTCGACAGCTTTGGTCGCGAATCGAGTTATCCTATGCCGAAAGAGTAAAATTTTGATCACTAAAGTTGGTCATAAACCGAACTTGTCAAAAACAGAGGGGGCCGTAAACCAAGGTTCCACTGTTTTTTGACCGATAAGTTTGCAAATATGGCATTATTTATATATTCAGTGGCAATGATCATTATGCAACTTGGCGATTTAGCCGATTAAATTTGCGATTTTAAAGTAGCGTTTGTTAATAACGGAAAATTGAGAATTTCTATTAGAAAAATTAGGATAATTACTATAATTTTTATGCACAATTTTAAGTAAACTCTGATTTTTTTTTTCATAATTTGAAATTTAGTACATTTGGAAATGGAAGGCAGAGGGAAAGTATATCTTTGCAATTCTTTTTCGACAAACAAAAATACAAAATTCAAACTTTTCAAACTTTCAAACTTTTCAAACTTTTTCTTTTTAGTTTTTCAAACAAAAATAATTTTAAATGCCAATAATTGCTGAACGTAAATGTTACATTTACTTCACACCATCACAAAAGCTTTTTACATCACCATGTATTTTTTTCATTTGATGCTTTCCTGGCACAGATGCCATATATGCACGACATTGTGCGATATTCTTCTGACGCCAATTTTGCAAAAGCTTAGTTTTCAAACTTCAATTACATACATATATATTAAGGTACTACTTAGTTATCCCGTCGATCAATTTCTCGATTTCGTCGATCAACTATACAAATTGCCAAACTCATAGCGAAATTATACATATAGGCATAAATTTCATTTTAAATAACACAAAAAATAATTTGTAGAATCTTAATAAAAAATACAAATAAAAAGTCCCAATAAAAATCCCTTAATGGCGTTTTAAACACGTGCATCCTATTTAATGTCATTAGATTCGACATTCACGATCATCCATTATTGGCATATAATATTATAGTTTGGCGATGGTTTTTTGGTCGACGGGATAACCAAGTAGTACTTCTATTTTCTATTATTTTCAAAAGAAAATAATAATGAATAAAAACCGGTGATAATTGATTATCCCTTCGACCAAAAAATTATCGCCAAATTATAAAATTAAATGCTAATAACGGATTATCATAAAGGTTACATTCAGTTTACATTAAATAGGTTACCCATGTTTGTTATGCCATAATATGATTTTGAATTCAACTTTTTATTTGTACTTTTATTGATGTTTTACTAATTTATTTTTTCTTTCGTTATTTAAAATAAAAATTATGTCAATATGAATTACATGGTGAATAAATGGATGATTTGTAAAATTTGGCGAAATTGGTTGACGGGATAATCAAGTAGTATTGAAAAGTTTAATTAATAACTACAGAATGAAACGATTTATAAAATTTAACAAAATTAAATAAAGGTAAATATATATATATTTTTTAATAAACATTAGCCCGGTTATCTTATCAGACAAAATAACAAAATTTTCGTGCCAACTAAGTACCCTAATGCATATTTGACATTACATCCCTATTTAAAATCAATTGAATGCTATTTAAGAAATGGACAGAATGTGAAGTTTTTGTTGTACTCTATATCTTTTCCTTGTGTAAATTAGGACGTTACATGATCATAATTAAAAAATCTTACATTTAGTTCCTGAAGAGAAATTTTGGTTTTCCCAGATACTTTTTTCCGATGTACTTGTTTTTTCCCTATTTTTTTTTTCTACTACTAAAATATGTACTTCTCTGTTATCCTGTCGACCAATTTCGTCAAATTATACAAATCGCCAAACTAATAGCCAAATTATACACATTGACATATTTTTTTATTTTAAATAATGAAAAAAGAAATAATTAGTAAAATATTAATAAAAATGCAAACAAAAAGCCGAAATAAAAATCGCTTAATGACTTCTAAACACGTGAATCGTATTTAATGTCACTGAATGTGACATTCACGATCATCGTTTATTGGCATTTAATCTTAAAATTTGGCGATAATTTTTTCGTCGACGGGATAACCTAGAAGTACCCTAAAATTCAAAATGTTAGGACACTTGAGAAAATCATCCCATGGTCATATAAATGCATGTTATTTGAAAAAATAATTATGAATTTGACCAAAAAAATAATAACACTGCGTTCACAACTTTATTATTTAAAGAACTGAAACTAAAAGTTAATAAAAACAAATAACTATGTTTTTCACGTGATTTGTTTAATTTGAATGAATTATGATATATACATGACAATTTTTATATTAAACTTGGTGGCAATGAATTAAAAAAAACTACAATCGCAACAGCAAAAGATAATATTCAACTGGAGGTTTAAGACATAAATTCGATTTTCTCAGAAACCTTCAAACATACAAAGATGAAAAAAAAAACTTTTCTAAGTTTTATCAAGACGATAAAAATAAACCAAAAACGAAGTTAATCCATCCACAATAACGTTAGCTATTGCTTGTTGAACTTTTTGTCTTCATTTTTTCGTTAAAAGTTAAATAAAAAACTACAGTAAACTGCGATAATTTTTTGAATGCTATCATTTTATTCGTCTCGTCAAGTTCTATCTTTTGAAACGAAAATCACTGTCGTACGCCAACTGGTTCGCTAGAAATTTCGAAAAGACGTTCGCATTTTCTATTTCTTAAACATATTATACCAAACGCTACCGTGTTTGCTATGATTATGATTATTTATTATTTTCATCCTTCTCTCCTTAACCTTTTTTCTGCTATATTTATTCAAAGAGTAATCTAAGGTAACAGTATAAATTTAAACTATCATCATAAGAGTTAATTTTTGAAATTTATGATCTATAAAAATTGTGTTTTTACTAGGTTTTAATTATCAAATAAATATGTAACACATGGAAACAGAAGTAAATTTATAAGTATTGTTAATTTTAAAGAAAGAATAATGTACCATAGGAGAAGACAGGGTACGATGAAACAAAATTTACTATTTTTTCCTTCTATTCATAATTTTGCATGCATAAAAATATAATTAATGATAATAATTCTTATGATCCTTAAATAAAGAATGATTTAATTTTTAATGATTATAATTTGTAATGTTGCATTTTTCTCATCTAAATAAATTTTATTGGGTTTTAAACAGTATCATTATGTTTGTAAAATAACAAAAAGTAAATGTCTTACAGTGTTTCATTGTACCTATATGCAGAGGTACAATGAGATACATACTAAAGTACAATGAAACACTCCAAATGGTGGAAGCAATTTGCACGTAATATCGTTTTTTTTTTTTTTTTTTTTTTTTTTTTTTTTTTTTTTTTAAATGAAGAATGAGGTAAATACAAAAACAAAGCAATTTATAAAATATAAAAGAGGAACTTGATAAATATATTACAGTCCTAATAAGAAATTCTATTAGTTTAAGAAACACCTTTCATTTTGTATTTAAATTGGCTCAAATCAGTTTTTAAAAGTAACATTTCTACTTTTCTTTCAGTTTCAGTTGCTCCTAAAGGGATAGGAGGCGGTAATTTCAACATTTTTTTTTCTACATTGTTAGTTTCTGTAGAACACACAAATTAAAACAAGGTTAGGTATTTTTATATAAAGTACTTCTCATTCAATTTCATTTAAATGTATGATTTCTCCAATGAAATTATATTTTATATTTCAATCTATACAAATATTGCTTGTGTCGTACATATTATGTGTGGATATTTCATTCTGAGTACCTCAATGATCAGTCGAAGCTGATAAAAAATCTGGATCATTGTCATCATCTTCAGAGTCTGTAGCAGGCAATGTTTGTTTTGAAAAAAATTTCTTCTTATATTTTCCTCTCTTTTTACTTTTAAATTACTTAACAAGAGCATATTTTACTGGCTTGGTTGGAACAAAACTTTTTTTTTCTTCTGTTTTTCTATTATTACTTCTAATATATTCTATTTACAACTATTCTTACTATAGTAATAATTAATACATTTTTCATTGTACCCCACACTAAAGTTACTAAGTAAATACTTTTTTACTAAATTATAATATTTATGTTATTTTTTGATTTTGGTGGTATGACGACAGTAATTCAAAGATACCAATGTATTCAAAAAATAATTCTTGCATATAACAACAAGGAAAAATAAACAAAATTAATTTTTGTAAAGGAACTTACTTTTAATGGTGTAAAACCAATAACTTTCTATTGCTAGAGGTATAGAAGTGTTATAGTATCCAAATCACATCAGCAACTGAAACATATAGTTGTAATCGCATATCTGTAAACTGCAACTCTCTGTGACAAATTTGACTGATTTTACAAGTGATGTATTCATTGTACCCTATCTTTCTGTTTTATGCATTTTTGTTTGTGTGAATTTAAATTTTACATAAACTAGTAACAATAAAAATCAGTGTTCATTTTGTAATAGGGAGGGGGGGGGGATTCCTCCTTCAGAACATCAAGATCCCATCTTCTCAAAGATTTTGGATTTGATACTTGCTGAGAACATAAAAGTGCCATTCTCCCCAACCCAATAGCAGAAACAGTGCAGGTTATTTCAGATCTTGCAGATTAATCTAATACCTTTTTTTTTTTTTTTTTAAGTGAGCTAAAAGAAATTGCTAAAATTTACTTTGTCTTTAGATTTATTGCATTTTTTTATTATTAGGATGAGCGAAGCGAATCCTCTACTAGGCAACTCAAATGATACTTTGTCGTACACTTTACAAAAAAACTGTGCAGTATTTTGACTTGAAATTAAACACAAATATAAATTATGATCTGTAGATTTGCAGAATATTAATTTTTTTATAGAAATACCTTTCAATGAATTATTATTTTAATTAATTTATCTTACATGCTTTTCCATTACAAACGCATTTTTTCAAATAAAACGTGAAACATGTACGTTTTCAGAAGAAAAACTTAAATCATGGGGTCAGTGATTATAGCTAGAATCATCATTAAATAAATATATAAATAAAATATATTTTCATTATTCTGACAAAATATCTCAAAAACTGCTTTCAGATTTTCAAACTATGCTCATTCCTTTTAACTTAGTTTCATGATTTCTTTTATAAAATTTATAAAATACTTCTTTTTAGAAAAATTATAGCATATTTTTAATGAATTAAAATTTGTGAAAATTCTCTTATTAACATTCAATTATAAAAGTATTTTTCTGTGTTAGGAATTCAAATACACAATTTATTCTTTATTTGTGAAATCATTTAAGCAGACGATATTTATGAATTTTAAAGAATTATAATATGTTTTTGTGAAGTGGCAATAAAAGAATTGTAAACAAATAAAATTAATTAATATTTTGTATAATTCTACTTCGAAAATATTTTTATTTATACCAGTCATATATCATAAATAAACAACACTGTAAAAAATGACTATTTTGCTGCATCGCCACTCCCCCGCTTTTATAGAATATCACTCTTTTGGTCACTGAGAATGTTGCATGTTAGCCTGAAATAACCGTTTTTTATACAAGCGGTGGAGTGACGATGTAGCAAAGAAGTCGTATTTTTTTCCAGTGAATCTAAGGAAATTCATAGTTATTTGGTTGAACTACATTTTTAAATTAAAATGCCCCGAAACTTTAAATTACATTTTTGCTTAATGCAAAAGTAATTGAAAAAATATATTATTACTTTCAAATATTTATCTGATAGCATAATATTTCGCGAATCCAAACAAAGCATGGCTTTTGCTAGTATATATATATATAAATAATGCTTTTTTTTTTTTTTTTTTTTTTTTTAATATATATAGGTTTTTGATAGTAGGCTTGGAGATAGGCTTTTTTCTAATATTAGGCATGGCATTATTAGGTTACAGATAAATTAAGGTTTGTTGCAGATTTATGCAAAACATTCTGCTACTGGGCCTCCCAGGAGATGCAAAAATCTCGTCTGAAAGAAAATGTCTTAATTCAGTGCAACTGAAAATTAAATGTTTTATAACATGTCAATTACTAATAATAGATTGTTTAATGTATGCATTCCATAACTGATTATTTATTGATAACTGACCTTTTAAACTCCTAGCTAATATTTGAAATAATTTAAATTTTAAATTGTTTGTATTTCGATAGTACAGTGAAACCTCCATAAAAGATACTCTCAAAAAGCAGATAGACCTTTGTTTAGTAAATACTTTTTCAGTCCCCAAGACTTTATTTGTGTGTTTGTATTGCCTATATATTTGCATGCCTTTATCTCTTTACAGAAAATACCTCTGAATACCAGACAACTTCTGCAGTTCTAATATTTACATGTTTTACTACATTTTATTTTATTATATGAGGTACAAAGTATAATGTCATTGTTTGAATAGTTGCAAATACAAGATGACTTTATGAAAATTTTTATATTGAGTGCTTCAGTTTGAATGTATGTAAGTATAGCACTTTCTTTCCGGAGGAATGGATATGGTCAAAATTTAGTCTGAAATACTTTTATAATTTTAGGGTATATGCATATGCCTATTTTTATTTTTCTGTTGGAGACTGGTTTGAGACATCTTTTGCTGTATACAAAGTCACTTTTATAACATTATATTACACTTAAAATTCAGAGAAAATGCTTAATTCTGCTATTTTTTTACATACTAACAACATTTTAAGAGTTGAAATGTATTCTTAATAAATTAAGTTTTAACTGTACAAATATTTGAAAAATAATTATTTCTCTTTTAATGTCTATTTTAAATTTCATTTGCTCAGATCTTATTTCTCTGTATTCCTTTTCAGATTCACCTGATTTGTCCATTCTTTCTGATGCAGAAACTAATCCTCCATTTACATGGAAAGCAAATTCTACAGTACATATTGAAAACTGTGCCGAAAATAATGCTCAAGTTTTATCATCAAACCTGCAGAAAAATCAGCAGGGCTACATCTGTGCATATTGTGGAAGAAAATTTGCTAACTCAATGGTTTTAACCCAACATATCCGTGTGCATACTGGAGAACGTCCTTTTATTTGTAAAATATGTCAGAAATCTTTTACTCAACTGGGTAATTTAAAACAACACAGCAGAACACATACTGGTGAAAAACCCTTTAGATGCAATATTTGTGATTATAGTGCAAATCAGTCAATTCATCTTAAAAAACATATGTACAGTAAACATGGAAACACATCAGTCTTTTAATGCAACAATGATATTTATGAATTATAATTATATATATAAAACCCCTCCGTGTATAACAATTCCGGGATCAACCGATCCGCGAGAAAAAGAAACTCATTCACCAATGAAAACGTTTCATATTCGTAATATAGCGTTCTCATTGATCAGATTTACAGTGGAAGCGGTAAATGACATCACTACATTTTACTTCACTTTGAAATCTTTTCAGGATTTAAAAAAGTATATTTAATTAAAACATTTTATTAAAGGAAAGCGAAGGTGCCTTGTAAATGCAATATTGTTAAAATTTTTATATTCGGGTTGCTTTAATTTTTTTTTTAGCCATGAATGACTCGCGTTTTCAGTCGTGACATCAGTTATGATGTTTTGCTTGGATACTGACTCCAAACAATCGGTTGCTATGCTGTATTTTCAATTTTATTTGCATATTACAGCAACATTTTTGAGCTATATATAATTGACACATCTTTAATGCTTTATATGCAAGGATACCATTTTCTACGATTGATATTTAATAAGAAATGAAGCATAGCAACCATTTGTTTGGAATTAGTATCCAAGGAAAATGCCATGCCTGACGTCACTCTGAAAGCGTCTATTTCAAATCTATAAAAAATATTGTGAAAAGTTACCTCTGATTTTAAAGGCAATCTATTTTCTGACCAATGAAGCCGTTCCATAGTCGTAATGGAGCGTTTTCATTGGTCAGATTTACAGTGGGAGCTGTAAATGACGTCACTACATTTTACTTCGCTTTGAAATCTTTTCACGATTTCAAAAACAATATTTAAATAAAATTTTTATTTAAGCAAACCGCGGGTGCGTTTTAAATTTCATTATAAACCCTCCCCATCTACCAGATAGTTTTGCTATAGTTTTGAATGCAGTAATCTGTTGAAATTTTCTTTCTTTAGATTTCTCCCCCTCCAAGTTTAATCGCTGTATTTTTCAAAATTGTTTCAGCCTAAAGTGGCTATGATTGACCACAGTTGTAATTTTTTATCATCCTTTAAAAATGCAAACACGTAACATTAGTTGCCATTTTTATGGAAATTGCAAACTTTCTGATTTCTTATAATTGCTTATAGCTAATTTATATTTTTCATGATGCTTCTCCTTTTTTCTGTCTACTTCATTTTTCTTATATATATCTATAATTTTTATTATATAAGCATTTCTATGTACTATTTATTTTCAAAAAAGTACTTCTCCAATATATTTATATATGTGTGTGTGTGTTTATTTGATGTAAATGTTTTAACTAGATGTTTTTGATTCAGTGTTTAACTACTATTTGTTTTTTAATTGTATTTGTTATGTTATTCCAGTTTTGTGATATGTTTTAAATATGTTTGCTAGGAAAATTTAAATAAATCCTAATCATTCAGTTAATAATTTAAAGTCTAAATATTTCAGATTTTAAATTGGCATTTTCCAAATAAAATATGAAAGAATTTACTCTTTGTAACACTCATTAAATGCTTAAAATATCAAATTGAAGTTTTAAAAATATATTGTATATGTCTCTATTTATTTCTTTTATTTTTGTTTTACTAAAATGTCACTAGATTTTGTTAAATGCAAATTTTTAGTCTACTTGTTTACTTCCCTGACAAATATCTTAGTAAACAAAATTTGTTGCCAAACAGTGTAATTTATTGACAAATTCAGATTACTTAATGTCAGAACATATTTTTAAAATCTTTCCTTTCTTTTATGTAAACCAGATTTATTTTCCTCTAGCATAGAAAAATATACAGATAGCAATCAAATAGTATTTAATTCAAACAATGCTAAATAAGTTTAATGAAACAGGTTGTTTTTTATTTAGTTAGAAAATAAACAAATACAAGAAACAGACAACAGATATATTTTTCTTTTTCTCATTCAATGTTGATGTTTTTGACAAGCGATAAATAAAACTTATGCATACACAATTGTAATTTTTGAGTCATTATTTTGCTTTTAATAGATTAGTTTTATATAGATATTTTAAATTGAGTATCATTGTGAGATCTCATAAGTTCAATTGAATGTAGTTTTTTTTTTTTTTTTTTTTTGGGGGGGGGGGGGGGTTATTTGACAAAACCCTGTTTGTCTCACTCCTATGTCTGTCACAGAATTCATTCTTGAAAACTGAATAAGTTGGATACTTGAAATTCCGCATATATATAAGTGGATATGTCCAATCACATAACAAATCATTCTTATTTTATTTAAATGAATTAATTTAATAACATCCAACTAGATTATGTTGCTTGGAAATTACTTGAATCTCCTTTTAAACTAACATAATAAATACAGTAATTTAATTTTTGTATTTTTAAATTTAAAAAAATGTTGAATGATATTTTTTTATCTCAATTTTAACTTTTCACCAAATTTATCCATTTATGTTACTAGGATTTTTGTTAGAGGAAAGTGGTAATGAAAAACAGTTAATACTTCTATTGGGCTACAAAAAAAAGTTCTAACATTTTTTATCATGCATGTTGGAAGATAGACTATGGGAACTTTTCTTTCCCTTACCAAAATAAATAGGAAAAAAAAAAGAGATTTAGGTTAAAAAATTATTAAGACTAAAAAAAAAAAAAAAAAAATAGATAAATTTCTAGCTAAAAGTTTAAAATTTTACCTCTTTCATTCTTTAATATCATTCACTTAGAAAACTGAAAACTTTCAGTAGTTATGATGGTAAGCAGAGTTACTGAATGAAAATAGTCAAGCTAAAATAACATTATGATTTGTTCTTCTGATGAAATATAAAAAAAAGAAAAAAAAAAAAAAAAAACCCCAAAGCTTGAAATGCACTAGAGAAACCAGAATGGTATTTCAGTTTGTGAAATTGTAATAAATATTGTTACAGTTCATTCAATTATCAAAACATATTATTACAATTATATATATATATTAATAGAAGTGATTAGCCTATTGTTCTCTCTGTAACTTTTTTTATTATTATTTAGAATCTTAAATGTATTTTTAAAATTGGCTTTATATGGTTAGATATCTATATTTTCAAAAAATTGTTAGTCAACAATAATTTTGAAGTAGTATTATTGTTCATGGATTTTTCCATTCTGAATCTCAAGAAAACCTTTTAAGGGGGCTTTGGGCTTGATTGATACGGAAAAACACGTAAACAGAGCTCTCTTCGAGTCCATATAAAAACAGAAGTATTCAATGTAATTAATTTAAACTTTCTGATATTATAAAGGTATGTTTGTAGTGTTATAAAATTATAAAATGAAGTACTTCAATGTAATAATATAAGAAATATAACACAATTTATGTAACACAATTTTTGAAAAAAAAAAAAAAAAAATGTGTTATATTACCAACACCAAGATATCTTAACGTTGAATACACATAAGAACCTAATTTTTACTTTAAAATGACCAGGAAACTTTACTCTATAGAATGAATTAAGGATATAACTATCACTCAAAAACAACATTACTAAAAAAACTCTCAAATTTGAAAATTAAAAAAACTGAAAAATACAACTTTTTTTTCATTAAAAATACTCAAAATATTAAACTATCTAAAATATATTAATTCATTCTATAGATAATAATGTTATATGCATACAAAAAAAAAAAAAAAAAATTAAGCCATTCCATCAAATAGTTTTTTTTTAAATCTTGGTGTTAGTCATCAAAAATCAAGTTTTGAGAAAACGCGACTTAAAGTTGAAAACATATGGGTGCGGCTTTGAAAGTGTTGATACATAAATGCTTATAACTCCATTAAAAATGCAAATATTTTTATGCAGTTTTTTGCATTGAGCTCAGAATTAATTTAATAATAAAACTAGATCATAAAAAAAAATCGTTTTTTTTTTTTTTAAGTTTTCAAGCCCTGAGCCCCCTTAAAGAAAACTCTCATAGAATGAAATTCCAATCATCTATACTAATAAAAGAACAAAACGCTCTGTGCGTGTGTGTGTGTGTGTGTGTGTCTGCGATGGCTAGCAAAATCTACAGCATGTACGAAGCTCAAAATTTTTTTGAGAGTAGCCCCAAATCTCTCCTGATGCACCTGAGCTTCAGAATTTCAAAATTCCAATTATTAACTGAGTAATTAATTAAAATCGAGAGGTCACTCTCATAAAAAATCATCTTTTTCCCAATTTTTTTCTCTTTCGTTTGTTTACGGTTGGTTGGTTGTGTAAAAATTTTCGAAGAAGTAATAAGAAAGCTGAGACAGAATTAAAGAAACCCATGGAGGAATGAGATAAGTGGAGGTGAAGTAAGCATAAAAAAGGTTTGCAGTATGAAACCATTTATCGCACAAATTTTAATGTGCCAAACAAAAGAACGTAGAAGGGATTTTGCATTATAGGACGAATTGAAAGAAATGAATTACAATTGAAGCATATTTTAAGAGGAAATAGCAAATTTTTAAAATGGTTTTTGTTCTATTATTATTTATTAAAATAAATGTTTGCCTTTAAAATGAAGGAAATTGGAAAATTAGCAATAATTAAATATCAAATGAAAATTAAATAAGATATTGAAAACATTTGATACGAACTAAAAATTGTATAACTAAAAATTTCCTTCATTAATGTAATTTTAAATACTTTATAACATAGATGAAAAATGTTTACGACTTAATAATTGCATGTAAATAAATATTTAAAATATAATGATGAAAACATTCTTTTAAAATCATGTATGAAAACTTAAATAATAAATATTAATCTAAAATCTAGATTTCTGACTGCAGACGATTTTAATGTATTAACAAAAGAATGTTATATTTTCAAGCAAAACGTTAAAATAATTTTCTAAATTGATATTTAAAACACATATGATAAAATAATTAATAAATTTTTACCGATGAAGCGATAGATTAGTTCTTTTTAAGAAACAAGAGCAAAAAAATACGGGTTTAAACCTGTTTCAATTGATAGGCTTGTCAAAGCATGTGGTTTTGTTGGTACTTAATTGGACTTAATGTAGGGTTACATTTTTAGCATCACCTCTAGAGATAATACTTCCACTCTATTAATTTCTTTTTACTCTATGAAAGAAACCAATTTGAGATGTTGACATTTCAAAAGTGACTGTTTTTTTCCCCAAAGACCTTTAAAATTCATAGACTGGCAAAATGTCAGTTTAACTTAGGATTTTTGAACACAGCTGTTACGTCAGATCGTTGGTACTTCGTACATTAGAATGTATAAATAGTGGTTAGCTATGTTGTAGTAAATATATGTATATGTATATATGAGGCTTTTTTAGCAGTTTTTTTAAATCATTGATTAAATTTGAATGCATTTTATTTGAGTTAGAATTTTATTAAGACTTTAATTTGTTTTTAAAACAAAAATGAAATGGCTGTTTGACGTACAATTGTTTGAATCGGCAGATGATTCACACACAGTAATAAATTATCAAATAGCAAAAAAAAATTATATATAAAAAATAATCACTAAAAGAATAGCAGCAAAACATAATGTTTAGGCGTATTAACACATAACCCGATTCCAACCAGAAAAAAACAGACCACACTCCGATCCAAGCAAGACAAAAATTCCACGAGCATAAACCTGACCCGAACCTAAAAATTCCATTTAAAAAAAAAAAAAAAAAACTATGGACCGAATCAAATCTGAATCCCACAAAACTATTCAAATGAAGCATACCCCAATCCGATCAAGGAAAAATAATGTTTGTGTATATGCAACCCGACCCAAACCTAAAAAATTTCTTTGAAAAAACCCGAAAAATGACCAGAACGAAACCTGAAATCGATAAAAATATTCCAAAGAACTATAACCCGATAAGAGCAAGACAAAATAATTTCCGTGAACATAAACCTGACTCGAACCTAAAAAATTCCATTTGAAAAAAAAACCTGAAATTTTATTCAAACTACATCTGAATCCGATCAAAGTATTTGAAAGAATTAACTGGATTCGAATAAGAGAAAAAAATTTCCGTGGACATGAACCTGATCCGAACCTAAAATTCCATTTGAAAAAAATACCTGAAATTTGAATCGAACCAAATATGAACCAGACAAAAATACTCCACAGAATCCTGCCTGGATCTGAACAAGACAAAAAATTTCCATGAACATGAACCCAATCTGAACCTAAAAAACTGAACTAAATCTGAATATGACAAAAATATTCCAGAGAAGCATATCCTTATTCGAACAATGCAGAATAATTTCTATTGATGTGCAACCCAACCTGAACCTAAAAAGTCCATTAAAAAACCGAAATCTGAATTGAACGACTTCTGAACCCAAAAAAAATATTCCAAAGATCCAAAACCGGATCCGAGCAAGACAAAATAAATTCCCTGGACCGACCAGAACCTTAAAAATCAATTTGAAAAAATACCTGAAATCTGAATCCAACGAAAATATTCTAAATAACTATAACCAGATGTGAACAAGACAATATAATTTCCATGGACATAAACCCAATCCGAACCAAAAAATTTATTAAAAAAACCGAAATTTGAACCAAACCTAATCTGAACCTAACAAAAATATTTCAGTGAAGTATAACCTCATTGGAACTAGGTAAAAGAATTTCCATGGAAGTACAACCCGACCCAAACTTAAAAATCCCATTTGAAGGGGGAAAAAAAACCCACGAAATCTGAATTGAATCGAATCTAAACTGAACAAAAATATTCCAAACAACAATAACCATATCCAAATAAGGCAAAATAATTTCCATGAACATGAATCCAATCCGAACCTAAAATTCAGATGTCTACAAAACATAATGTGCTCCGTAGCAGTGGAAAGTGAAACTAAGTACTTAGTGTGAGATGGTTAAGATATTTCGTTTATAGTTAGTGTTAAATTAGAACTTGGTTATGGTTAGGTAACAGTTAGGTTGCAATTACGTTCCGGTGAACCTTATGTTATATTTAATTTCCGGTTAGGTTACAGTTAGGTTATGGTTAAGTTATAGTTAGGTTAAGGTTAAGTTGTGGTTAGATTATGGGTAGGTTATGATAAGGTGACGGCCAGTTTACATTTATGGTATATTTAAGTTACAGTTAGGTTACTGTTAAGATACAGCTAGGTTACAGACAAATTATGATTACAATACAATTAGGTTACAGTTAGGATTTTGTTCACAGAATGAACGTTATGCATGTTTGATAAAAAATATACACCTATTTTTGTAAAATGGCTCTGAAATTATAATACTATATACTAACCTTTTAGCTAATCATGGAGAATCGATTTCATTCACGGTATAGTCAGAATTAAGAGTGATATAATTAGTTTGAAATTCAAAATATTTCACTTGGGATATCTATGTGAAAAAAGTACTTAGTTAAGTCACTTAACAGTAATTTTAAGGATAAATATCAACATTTTAACACGAAAATCACGCAATCGTCGGACACATATTCCCTCCTGTGTTTCCCATGGCAGTCATTTTGGGTATATTTTTGCAGCTAAATATTAGTTTTTTTTAAACCAATTTTTGACACAGTCAGGGGGCACGTATTTAATATAATGTACACTGTAAAAAATTTGACCCTTTTGCTGCATCATCTCTCCCTCGCTTTTATAGAATATCTCTCTTTTGACCTATGAGAATGCTCCATAATAGGCTGAAGTAATCATTTTCTATAAAAGTGGTGGAGTGACGATGCAGCAAAAGGGTCAAATTTTTAACAGTGTATTTACACATATTTCGAGTTAAAGATAAAATCATAAAAATTTAAAGTTCGTTTAACATTATTATTATTACGGACCCGGGCAACGCCGGGTGGGTAAGCTAGTGCAATAATAAATTTGATCGCTAACAACTTTCTATACTTACATTCTCTGTCTTTATTATTATTATTATATTTTTCAAATCTTTATCAGAGACTGCTTCCACCTTCTTCACATTCATGTGGCCATACTTATTATTAAGGATTATAACAAAACAAGTTTTTATGGCCAAAACCGAATTTTGGTAATTTTCCTATTTTTGGCTGAAAACAAAAATGCTCAATAAAAAATTTTAGGTAATTAATACATACATAAATATACATTAATATTAATTAATTGTATGTATTTATTAAATATGCATAGTTATTAATTGATTATATGTATTTATTAAATATGCATAATTATAAATTATATGTGTGGCACAAGTTTGCCTGAGACCCAAACTTTTTATTTTCATATAAAATAAAACTTAATTCTTCAACGACACAGAAAGATTTTCTAATTATATGAATTTCATTTAATTAAAAAATGTTTTAGTTTTAGGCATATGCACCGTGATTTATAATGATCTTTTGTTGTACTAGAACATTTTCAAAGATTATTCAAGACACTTCTGCAGTTTCAAATAAAAAAATTATAGATCCATTAAATCTCTGGCTTTTAATGAGCACATGAAAAAATTTAGTCATATATACATTGCTTGCTTTCAGGCCCTTATTACCGCATGGGCAAATCGGGACTTTGCCTATGGGCCCCAAACCTTAAGGGGCTCCCAAATCCATACATTAAATTATAAAATATTTACTTTCTTTTTCCAATCCAAACTCTTCAATATGTTGAAGTAAATAAATTCATCTTAAAGTAATGTAACAAATTGCTAAAGTTATATAAAAGAGTTTTGTTCTGTACTACGGAGAAAAAGGTTTACTTTTATTAATTAAGGCAGCGGTTCTCAAACTTTATTGGTACGCGACCCATCTCTATATAAAGAAAAAATTCGCGACCCACTTAATATAATAGTGTATATCAGAATGGAAATTGCTATGTGAGATCTAAAAGCTATTGTTGAGAAACACCGAAATCACTGGCGATAAATTTATAAATAAGCTAAAAAAACTTTGTAAAATCACCATAAAAAGAAAATTAAACAGGATGCATTTCGAGCTTCAAAAATATAGCTCGTCATCAGCTAATCCAAACACGTGTCACAAGGAATAGAGTGGAGATAAAAGTGGTATCTTTTATCTCCACTCTGTCCCTTGTGACACGTGTTTGGATTAGCTGATGACGAGCTATATTTTTGAAGCTCGAAACGCATCCTGTTTAATTTTCTTTTTATGGTGATTTTACAAAGTTTTTTTTAGCTTATTTCTAAAAGCTATTGGCTATCCAATTATACGAAAAAGGCAAATTTTCATACAAAGGATACCCTATCAACGAAAACAACAATCCGTAATTTAAATGTGGAATAATAGACAAGCACACAATACACAAGCTAGAACGATAATTAAAAATACATATAATTACTATCAAAACATAACTTTATAATTAGTGCGTCTTCTGGCACTGGTTTTTACCAATGAAAGCATCGATATCAGGGTTAAAACTTGTTAATTTCAATCTTAATTCACTTTCAACACACAGTTTCTTCTATACTTTCAAAAACAGCCAAGTGCAAAAAGCATATTCACATGAGTATGTTGTGTTGAAGACCATCAAGTAATTCAATTCCAGAAACATACGTCATTTGGATGTTTCTGGATATTCTGCTCATATTTTTATTTTCCCTTGAAATTTTATATATTTTTTAACAGATGAAAGATATTTTTTTTTGTGACAAATTTCGATTGTTTCCGCGACCCACTAAAACAGCCGCCGCGACCCATAGTTTGGGAACCGCTGAATTAAGGTATTAAATTTAGAATTGATGGAGCTAAGAATTTTTTTCTATTTATATATAAGATGCAAAAATATGTTAATGAACTACACATACACAAATGAATGACCATCAGTTCTATTTGAATAATTTTGCAATGAAGAGCCCCCTAATTTTTCTTTGCCCAGGGCCCCAATTAGTCATAATCGGGCACTGCTTGTTTTGTAATTTGTACTCGCATCTTGAATCAGTCATTACTGGTAATTATAATTGATGAAGATCACAGCAATAAATAGTCTCATTTGAGCTGATTCAGCTCAAATTGATGAGTAATGTTAAAAATTTCCAAAGGAAGAAACAAGATTTTTGGAAAACATATAGTTTCATCCGACCAAATTTTCAGCAGCATTATCACTGAAACTCAGAATTTGGGCTAAAAACAAAACTTAATTTTCAATTGATCTCTATTTATAATATTGATTCCTTTAAAATATGCAAGTTTAATGTTGTTATGAACATTAGGAAGTACATTAGTATTTTAAACTGTTGTTTTTAATGTTTACATTTATAAAGGTGCATTTGTTTAGTTCCATTTTTGTATTCCTGTTGTTTGTATACTAAATTGTTGTACTTGCCATGCCAAAACAAATTAAAATTCATCATGGCTAGGTTAGGTAAGGGCACTCAACTCAGCGGAATTGTCTGTCCATTAATAATTTTGTACAAAACCAAGTTTAGCTGAATATCTGTAGTGTTTTATGTACAATATTTTCTGTAAGGAATGAAACGTAATTTCTAACCACACACGTTACAGGTTAAATGGTATTGAATTGAGTTATTTTTTATTTATTTTTTTTTTTCTATAAAAGATTAAACTTAATTTCTAACAACCACCCACACTGCAAGTTAAATTGTGTTAATTTATTTTTTATTTTATTTATTATTATTATTATTATTATTATTATTACCTATTTTATTGAATCACCTCTCATCATAAGATCTTAGCTTGCATATAAACTACAATTTTGTTTTTTGAATAACCGATATATTTTTTTTTTTTTTTTTTTTTTTTTTTTTAAGAATTATTCAGTTTTGTGCATCAAAAAGATGAAATGTTGAATCGAGGCAGATGTGAGGTAAAAATAGAAATTATATTATAGCAGCTCGGGCAAAGAAAGCAAGGATCTTGTTGACGACTCACTGGAAGATGATATGGAAGGCTACATTTATAGGGGTGATTGTGTTCCAGGTGTACCCTAGATTTTTAGGTTTTTTGATCGATCCTCCCTGGTTTATGGGATTGTTACGTTTAGTGTAAAATTCAAACATTAAAAAATATCGCAAATTTAGAGAAATAGCATGAAAAATGCAAACATTTGTCAAATAATAGTAGAAAAAGTATGAATTTCTTCAAATAATCGTGTAAATAGCACAAACTTATTTGAAGAATCATGGGAATCATCAAAAGGCAAATTTCATCAAAAAAGGGCCAAATTTCATTTAAACAAAAAAAGACAAATTTTGTCAAAAAAAATTGCAAGAAACAACAAAATTCTGTCAAAGAATGATGAAAAGCAATCTCTCTAAAGAATCATGCAAAAAACACTAATTTCTTTGGACAATCATGGAAAAATGGCAAATTTCATCATCAAAAAAGAAAAACGACAAATTATGCCAAAAAAATTATGAAAAAAACAGCAAGTTTTGCCAAAAAATCATGAAAAAAATAGCAAATTTCATGAAAAAAAAATTGCAAAAATGGCAAATTTTATGAAAAAAATTGCAAAAATGGCAAATTTTATGAAAATACTGCAAAAAAGGGCAAATTTCACCAAAAAAATAAAGCTCGTGTTTTTTGCTGCTTTAAATCTTTCTGAGTGAATGTTACCTTTGCAATTGATAAGTAAATTCATATTACTGATAAACCACGTTTGAGAGAAACCTGGACAGAACTGCGCATGGGCGAAAAGAGCGAGTCCAATGCGAAAATGGGAGAGTTCGTACCATCTCGAGGATGAGTTTATTAATTAAACATACTACATATGTCGAATTTTTTTGGCGAATACCTTTTTGTTTCTCTAATTCAATTATCTATTTCTAAACATTACATTGTAATTCAGTTACACTAAAATAAGTTAAAAAAAGACAAATAACAACCTTTAACAAAAAAGATGATTTAAAGGTATGGTTATAACTTTCCCCCTCGCAATATAGTGTAACTCAATCTTTTTAGAATTAACGCCTGAATGGTGTGATTTTAAAACTTGCCAGATTAGCAATTTTTTAAAATTATTTCGCTACATTATTTGTGCATTATTTATTTATATTATGTGCATACATTGGATATGAAAATGAGAAATGATGCAGATATCATATACGCGCAAGGTTTGGTAAAAAAAAAAAAATTTAACGTCAATTTGGCGAAAACCTCATTTTCGAATGCTGGTTAAATATACATTTTTAAATTATTTTTTATTATTAAAAAAATAACAATAAATAAAACAATTTTTAAATATAATAAATTTTAAAAACAAATAACAATAGAACAAAAAACATTTTTTATAATTAAAAAAAATTAAAGTAAATAAACAATTTATCAAAAAATAAACACTATCAGGGTTGCCATATTAGGCAAAACAACGCCATTCTGGCGCCAAGTAAATCCCAGTGAGTATATGACACACAAGTGCCCTGAATATTTAGGTTGTTAGAATTGGCGAATTTCTTGCATAGCCGCCAAGTCAGATGCCAAGCATTCGTTAAAACTGCATTTTCGCCATAAATATAAATGTAAAAAAAAAAAAAAAAAAGACATGTTTTTATTAAAATTCACAAAAATGTAGGAGAAAATATATATTTTGGAAAGGTTATTCCGAGAACTAATAATAGGTCCACAATCTATTTTAAAATAAAATTTCACTCGGAACAAAAAATAGACAACAATATTTAATGTCATTTCTCGGCCTTATAGGCTATTACCCCCAAAGTCCGAATGGAATCGGCTTGGCATTCTACCAAGTGAAGACCTTACAAAGCTGGTATATCAGTAGTATACTTTGCATCAATAATTTTCAGAGTTTTTTATTTTCTATCAATTAATTTTCAGGGTTTTTCACTCTGAATCACAATCACCTTTGCAATTGTATTTTGAAAATTTTTGAAGAAATAATGAAATGTGTTCCAGTTCGCATCAATATCTTCCAATGCGGAGCATAGTCTCATAAAGAGTGTAGTAGTGTGAATATCCCAAAGAACTATGTACTATGTGATTGTTGCTGTACTTTAGTTGGTTTAATTTATGAGCACCATTTCCTTAAAAGGGGGTATTAATGCTTTGTACCTAAAATTATAAGTTGAAGTCCCTTGAAGAAAATACTTTCATGAAAATTGTTCACTGCTATTTCAAACTAATTTTACTTAATAAAGTTAATTTGTGTACATTGGAGAAGCAAACATTGATGTTTTTTACATGAATTGTATTATCTTATGTTTCTCTATATTCAAATTGAATTTCTTGAATTCACATAAATAAAAAAAAAAAGATATTTCAAGAGCTAGTATGAATTGTTTATTTATATATTTTAATGTTTTATTTGTACTTATTTAAATGCAGTTATGCAATGGAATTCTGTGATTTTTTGTTTAAAAAATGAGACTTTTTATTTTAAAGAAGATTTGTAAAACAATATCGGAATCCTGTTTTAACTTTTGTTTATTGATTGAGTATGATCAGATCTTTTATTGTGTAAATGCCAGTCACTTTTATATCTTTTTAATTCACAATAAAGGCTTATTACTGCAATTTTCTGTACTCTAACTAAATTTTAAGATGTTGGAATTACATTTTAATATATCAAAATCAATTGTCGAAATATTTGTTTTTAAGTAATTAAAAATTAATTTTTTTCATTTTAATTTCTTTTTTAAATTGATTTTCTCAGCAGTTACCTAATTTTTCTGAATTATTTTTCAGGCGAGTCTGTTGTAGTGTTTCCTGCAATTGCAAGCTCTAATTCATCAACACCAGTCCTTCCACTAGCACTTGCATGCAAACCAAATTCTTCAATATGCTCTAAGAATTATACTGAAAATAATATTCAAGCTTTTTCATCAAACATATTGGAATATCCCCAAGGCCCCATGTGTACATTCTGCGGGAAAATATTTGCTAATACAATGGTTTTAACACAACATATACGTATGCATACTAATGAACGACCATATAAGTGTGAATTATGTCAAAAATCTTTTACTCAGATGTGTAATTTAAAACATCACAGACTAACACATACCGGTGAAAGGCCTTTTGTTTGTCAAATCTGTCAAAAATCTTTTACTCAATTGGGTAATTTGCAACAACATGAAAGAACACATACTGGTGAAAGACCTTTTGTTTGTCAAATATGTCAAAAATCTTTTAAACAAATGGTTCACTTGAAACAACATACACAAAAGAAGCATCATGGGGAAAAAAGGCCTTTTATTTGATAAATATGTCAAAAAAATTTTACTGAACTGGATAGTTTGAAACAACAGACTGATGAAAGACCATTTACATGCAATTTATATAACTATAGTGCTAATCAATCAACTTTTTTTTTCTTATTTCATTTCCAGCTTGAGTATAAACAAACCATTAAATGCAATTCAAGCATTGACAAATTATTGTCAAACTGTTATTTATAAAATAATTCAAATATAACATACTTGATATACATATTTTTTTTATTATTATTGTGAAAAGTGTGGTATTGAAGACAATTTTTTACTAAGAAACTAAGAAAAAAATATTTTTGACAAAATATTATTGTATTTTTCTTTAAATTAAAACTAAAAGTTGTTTCAAAACATTATATATTTGTATTGATAAAATGTGTAAAAGTTATCAATTTTATTTACTGACAATATAATATTTCTTTCCATTTTTTAAGTTTTTAGGGACTAAGGAAAAATAATAATAATGCTTTTCTTTTTTAATCTGTAGCATTTAAATCATATTTATCATTTAAAAAAAACTTACACCAGTTTTTGATAAGAATATGTTGCCTTTTTGTCATTTATGAAGTGTTTTGGTTGCAATTGTAATATGATAGAAAGACAAAGCCAGAACACATATATATGCAATAATTGGTTTGGGTTATATCATTCTGAGAAAGTTATAATTAGGAAGCATACTGGTGTTAAACATTTTTGTTTCTCTAATAAAATTATACATTTTTTATTGTTATTATTCATTGGAATATCACATTTTTAATTTTTATTACTATTGTTATTTTGTAATAATCTGAAAAAACACTACATTAATATACAGTCGGCTCTCGTTAATTTGAAATCCTATAAATCGGATCTTTGCTTAATTCAAACTAAACAAGATTTCAATTTTTTTATTTTTCCTTACTTTCTCTCGGATTTCAGATATTTGAAATAACTTTCTTTCTTTCATTTTTGTCAGAACTGTTCTTAACAAGTATAAATTTACAGTCAGCTCTCCTTAATTCAAAATAGGATAAATCGAATCTTTGCTTAATTTGGACTAAACATGAAATCCTAAAATTTTCAATAGCAGAATAATGTTTAAAACTTTCATTTATTTAAGCTAATTTTCTCTTGACTTTGTTTAATTTGAACTAACGCAGTTCCAATTTTTCAATTTTCCTTACTTTCTCCCTGATTTCAGATCTTTGAAATACCTTTCATTATTTCATTTTTGTCAGAATTAATCTTAACAAGTATACATATGCAGTCAGCTCTTGTTAATTTGAAATAGAATAAATCAAATCTTCGCTTAATTCAGACTAACATACAGTCCAGAAATTTTCAATAGCTGAATAATGTTAAATACTTTCATTTATTCGAACTATTTTCTCTTAACTTCATTTAATTTGAACTAACGAGATTCCGATTTTTCATTTTTCTTTACTTTCTCCCGGACTTCAGATCTTTGAAATAACTTTCTTTCTTTAATTTTTATCAGAATTGTTCTTAACAAGTATACATATAGTCCCATGCATTTGATATCTGCTTTTTTTAGTTCCTCATTTGTCCATCAATGACAACTCTACCTCGTCTTCATTTGTGCTTGTTCTTAAACCCTTAATTAGTTTAGGTATTTATATTTTTTTATTTAAGTCATATACTAATGATAAAAACCAAACTATATTTAAAAAATACTATAACATTAATTTCTTTGTAATAGTACCCTTTTAAACATGTTTCCCTCTCGTACTTTCCATACTTAGAACTCTGGATAATTCGAACATTTCTTGTGATCCTGTCAAGTTTGAATTAATGAGAGCCGACTGTATTTGTATTTATTAATGAACATAAAAGCATGTGTAATAAATGGATGAATTATAAACTAAGATTATAAATCTAGATTTGAGTTTAATTCGAGACCTTCTTTATGTCAAACTAAAAATTGCATTTTGAGCCGCCTTACATAAAATTTTTATTTTTCTACATCTGAAAAGCAAACAAAATACCACTCATTAAAAATTACTTTCTTTTCTTTTTTTTTTTTTTTTCTCTCTCTCTCTTTTAGGAGAGGTAAAAAACTGTTTTTTGTTGATCTTCTATGTAAAACTGGTAAACTTCATGCTCATTTAAGGCTGTTTTCAACTGCTCTGCTGAACAAGTACAAAACATTTTGACTTATTTACGAAGTCATTTTTTAACAGAAAGACATAAAATTTGTGGGCCTGACTATGATGCTTCCATGCTTCTATGTTCATTAATCATATGTGATTTAGAATCAAACTGAGTTTTTCATTTTGTGGTCAATAAATGACATATTGAGTTAGAAGCGAAATTGATCATGTGACTAACATATTTTTCATCCCAGTTTGAGTGATTATTCTGCTTTTGCACAGTTGCACATTATTCTGTTTTTGCACTCAAAACACTCACTTTGACATTATTTTCTAAAATATCTATTGTGTTTGCAGCAAAAATGGGAAAATGAGTGTGATTAGATAGTTTCTGAGCAACAACACCTGCTAGTTTCATGCACTTCTGAACAAAAATAAATTAAACTTAAGTCATAAAGTTACCCTTTCTCATTTAAGAACAGCCTTAATATTCTGCATTCTAAGTAATATTTACTGTTTTCTTACATTTAGCTGACAAACATTAAATTTGGCTAACGAGATTATATTGACTCATGACTTATCTCCAAGGCTGGTAATGGTAGTTTTAATTTACTTATTGAGAGCTCATTGAAAACAATTGCACATAATTTTTTAATATAATGTTATAAAATAGTTATTTCCTTACTTCTTTTTGAGAATTCATTGTTGTTGAAATTGGGAATTAGTCTATATTAATCAATGGCGGATCTAAGGGGGAACGATGGGGCGATCGCCCCCCCCCCCCCTCGAACCCAATAAAGGATCTGCAAAACGATATTAGATGCCCGCACGGCAAATTTGTTGGTCCTAAACTCGAGACCAGCGCATCCCGACCCGGGTCACGCCAACTTTAATTTATTATACTGGGACTGGGTCAGATCTTCACACTTTTAGAACCGGGTCGGGTTGGGTCTTATTTTTTTCTGCAGAGCTGGATCAAGCCACACTGTTTTTTCCAGGTCGGGCCTGGCATAGACTTCTTTCCTACTAGAAGTATATACTAGAGATGAGACGGGTTCAGCCCGAACCTGAGCGGGCTTGGGCTCTATTTTCATTGTAGTCTTCGGGCCTGGGCTCATTCTTTCGGAAACCAGAAAATTATTTATTCATGTGTAGAAAGGATTGAAAGATCTTTTTGTCCTTTAAAATTATTTTTTGTTTTTCAAGTCATTTCAGTACTAGTCTCATCAAAACAAAAGGAGAATATAAATCGTGTTTTTTGTATTTTAATAGTTGATTGCTGTTTCATAAGAAAATTTGTGATGCTTGGAGATGTATGTGTACAGCATTTCCAGCGACGATTTATAGAAATGGTGCCAATCAAAACAAGCATAAACAATAGATTAGATTCAAGTTGGATTTTCGTTTGTAGCATAGGATATTTTTTAATTCAGTCGTTTATTTATTTATTTAATCAGTTAGTTTATAACACTTAGATAATGATTTTTTTTTTTTTTTTTTTTGTGTTGACCAGAAGCTTTAAGTCTGAAAATTCTATAATTGTGCACATGTTATAATCGTTCTTCATACGAAAGTATGAATTATCGTAGTTATGAATCGTGATTATTATTATTTTTTGTTTGTTTGTTTGTTTGTTTGTCATTATGAACCCAGTAGATGCTGAGAATTTATCTTCGTAGGTTAACATATTTTCTATGTTATTCTGATAGAAAACAATTAGTGTTTCTTATTTTTCTGTAAAAGCATTGGAACTTTAAGATAACTGTATCAACGTTTTAATTTGCATTTATTTTCAGATTCACATCAGTCACAGGGAACTGTTATAAGAAACTAATTGATTATAGTTAAAGATGTATACATTTTATAAAAAATTGAAAACGTTGTTCGATTCTTCAGCATACAAACAGTAATTTCTGCAAACTTCATCCATTTATTCATTACACTTCTTTAATGTGTCCTTCAATTTTTTTTTTGTTGTTGTTGTTGAAGGACACAAAATAAGGATTTCTTTTAAGTGTAAAGATATTTTTATTTGTTACCAAATTTCTCTTTTCATAATATTGGATTTAAATTTTCATCTAACGGTAAATTTTATGTAAAATTTTTTAAAAAATGAGTTACACATTTGAAATAGTTTTTAAATATCATGCAATTTTTATTTATTTTTTATTTATCTGTATACTTTTTGTATCGGCTCGGACTCAGAAAAATGAGCCCGAACTCATCTCTAATATATACAGGGCAAAATTTTCAAGCCCAGACTCTGTTCGGTATACAGGCTGAACGTTCAATCTGGGATCGACACAGCAGGTATTCTGTGGTGGTTCTAAAGAGTGGGGGAGGGGGCGAAGCCCCCCCCCCTTGGGCTAATAAAGGGCTTACAAAGTGACATTATGCATCCTCACAAAAAATAACTTGTGGCAAAGCTCAAGCCCTTCACGGCCTGGCACGGGTCGCGCCAGTGCAAGTCCACAAGACTTTGAATGGATAAGGTTTTCTCTCATTTTGAATCAGGTCGTGTCTTGATCTTGTTTTTTTTTTTAGATTCGGGTGGGGACAGGCTTCTTTTTCTTCCAGACCGAGCCTGGTATCGATTTCTTTTTTCCTGGAATTTTGCATTGGACAAAATTTCCAGGTCGTGGTTTGGTCCAGAATAACAGCTAAATATTCCGTCCATCTCTGATCTAGGTAGTATGATAAACATTGTTGGCTCGACCGCAACCCGAGCAGCTAAATGTTCAGTGCATCTATTATCTGAATTTCTTTGAAGAATTACATTCACAGTTAAAAGCTAATTTCGTTAAAGGATCACCAAAAAACGCAAATTTCGTCAAAGGATCACGATCAGTCCTGGGTCAACCATTCTCGCAAGAGTAAAAACCGAATCTGTAAGTGACTCAAATCCGAAATGTATGACAATCTGTCCTGATACGCTAAGTGCAGCTAAAAAGTAAAAGTCAATCTGACCAATAGCGAAATGTAGTTGTTAACTGAACCCAAATCCGACCCGAAGCAAAAAATCAGAAATTAACTTGACCCACAGCAAACAGTAGAAGTTAACCAGAACCAAACACGACCCACAACAAAAAGTAAAAATTAACCCGACCTGCAGCAAAAAATAGAAGCGAGCCAGACATCAAATTTTGTGAAATGATCGAGGATAAAACACGAATTTCTTTAAAGGATCGTGAAACAGATGCTCATTTCGTCCAAAAATTGTGAAAAAGAATGAAAGTTTTATCAGTGGACTCACCCCAATCAATTCGGGTCAACCCGAACCCTTCTCGCAAAAGTAAAAACTAAATCCTAAACTGCCTCAAATGCGCTAAGCACAGCTAAAAAGTAATAGTCAACCTGACCACCAGCGAAATGTAGTAGTCGATCGGACCCAAACCCTACCCAAAAGCAAAATATCAGAAATTAACTTGAATGCCAGCAAAAAGTAGAAGTCAGCCGGACCCAAACACGACCCAAGTAGAAATTAACTGGACCCAACTGGTTTAAAAAAATGAGCTCTGACCCGTACATCAGTCTGGAGTTTCCAAATTTCTAAAATTCCCCCCCCCCCCCCCCTTGAGGACTCTCCAGATCCGCCCTTGATACTAATAAAATAACAATTTTCTGTGTTTGTATGTGTGTGTGAGATGGCTAGCAGAAACTGTGGCATGTACGAGGCTCAGTTTTTTTATAAAGATTGTCCAAGGCCTCTCCTAATGTATCTTAGCCTCA
The DNA here is from genome assembly GCA_964019185.1 of Maratus speculifer. Lineage (NCBI taxonomy): Eukaryota > Metazoa > Arthropoda > Arachnida > Araneae > Salticidae > Maratus > Maratus speculifer. Next base: position 7,256,515 of record OZ025294.1, on the reverse strand, counting down.
GAATTTTGAAATTGTAATAATTAGTTGAGAAATTAAATTAAATCATCAACTTAGAAGAATGGAAAAGTATTCATCATTCAATAAAAGCACACATTTTTATCAAATCAAAGAACATTTCCTCAAAAACAGGAAGCGAAGGAAAGGGGAATGTAAAATATAATGCTGCCTTGGCATTTAATGTACTGGGCTTTTTTTTTTTCTTTTTTTTTTTTTTTAATAAAAGGCTATATCTTAAATTCTACTGGGCATACAGACTCACACAAATTCCCCTTCAGAAATTCTAAAAATTATTTTCATACTCTTGTAAATAATTGAAAAATCCCATTTTATTTCTGTACAAAGAAACAGAAACAGATTTTTGCGAAATCTTTCATAGCGAGTATTTTGCAATGCAGACAGCTAAGCACTGGTGGATACTAGCATTTATAGACAACCTGTAAATTTTTTCAACAATTAAATTTATAGATTTAGTTTTTATACATCCAGATCAAGAATTTTACACTAATTTCAGATATGTAAATTTCTTCACAGTCACTCATTTACAACCTTAGATACTGATTATTATTTCATTAATTGAATTACAATCTCAATTTAAAAATAAGTTTTTCATAACCAACAAGTGATTTGCCCACAAGTGATTAGTATTCTTTGCTACGCTGTCAAATTTTTAAAAATACGGCATTTAGAGATTTTAAAGCTATGCGTCTAGCCCTGTCTTTAAACGCTGTTTAATAATATCTAAATTTTACAAAAATTGATCCGCAAGTTTTTTTAAATAAAAAAATTGATTTTTAAAAAGGAAAAAAAAAGATTCAGCATTTTTTTTTTCCCACGAATTCGTCAAAAATAAGAAAACTCATGAAACAATTGAACTTTCAGATAAATTATAACTCATAATAGAGATTTTAAAGAATAGAAAGCATAAAATTTTAGGCGGCATATTTTTCTGGAGAGGGGCAGTCAAAATTTAAAAAACGTATCATTTTCTATCATTTTAGATACAGACTTTTGACAAAACCCTGGGATAAATATTACTTATTTAATATAAACTTTTCATATAATTTGTAACTCATAATATAGAATTTAAAGAATAGGGGGCATCAAATTATGGGACAGGGAGGAGCGGGGGGGCAATAATTTTTTTAGGGAGGGCGTGATCGTATGTTTACCATTTTTTACTGTTTTAGATGTAGATTTTTCAGAACTGCCCAGATAATTTTTTTTAATATGAAATTTCAAAAGTACTTCTATTTTCAAATAGTTATTTCACCAAATATCTGCTTACCACCCTCTTGACTAATATATCCAAGGGTAGGTTGTTTAACAAAGTTTCATTCAGAAACAGTTTTGTTAAAAATAGAGTTTTCCTCTTGGTGATGGAACTACAAGACTCGGAACTGTTTTTTGTTTTCTGCACGATGCATGTGTAGCTCACCTTCTAAACAATATTGTAAACAGCAAAGACTTGGTTCGAGATTGTATCTTTTTATAAGATTTTGCATTACAAATATCAAATTCATTTAAGAATATTATTATGGGCCTGGGCAATGCCAGGCAGCTCAAATATTTTAAATAAAAGATTTTAAAGTATGAGACAAATAAAAACTCAAAACTTTAACCTGTGACTGTACACAACTTTCCAACTGAACAAAAATCGTTCCTAGTAACCTGCACTGTCTCTTCCCATCTCCCCCCCCCTTTTCTATATGGAATTACAATGCAAATTTCAGGTTCATTTAAGAATATTATTATAGACATAGGCAATGTCAGGCAGGGCAGCTAGTAAAAAATAAAAATGATAAAATTAACTTTTTGTGGAAAAATATAAATCCTAACTTCAGTATGAAAACAATCAAACTTCTTTATTTATTATTTACTTTTATTTGTACTTTGGAATTAAGGGTACAGTGAACTTACAAAATCGCAAAAAATAATCAAATTGTCGAATTTTCCTTTTTAGCAGAATAACATTGTATGAATTCCCTGCTGTTGAATGCAAAAAGAATTTTTCAATTTAGACTATTTTAACTAGAGTTACAAGCATTTTTGTCCAATCAGCTGATTCTGCCACGCCCCTTTGTTTACTTTTTCGCCAATTTGCAGCCATAAAATTTAGCTTAGTTTTTCATTTTACCTTACTCAGTGTTATTATTTTGCACTAAATACTTATTAATTTTGTGATTTCACAAAACAATACTTTAACTGTAACTTTTAACTGTTTCTTTTAGCATTTGTTTACAATGTATTTAGAGGAATTGCTTTTTGTCCCCCAATCTTTTTAGCGTAAAATGAAAAAAACTATTTCTCAACAAATATTTAATATATTTTACAAAAATTTGTACAATAAGAAGTATTTATACAATGAATATTTCCAGATAAATTTTAAAAAATTCATCAGAAAATGAAAAAGTTAGTTCTGAGAAGATTCTTATATGTATAACTGAAACTGTGTCAGTGGGAAAATATTAAGCGATTATAACCATTGTAGTAATTAGAACCTGTTTTTTCTCAGAATAAATATTTTCCTCGTTTTCATGATTTCAAAATGTTCCATGCAAAATTCTTTATGCCTAATTTTTCTTATTTTTTAAAGAAAAGCTCTCTCTATATATATTAACAAATGTTACTAGAAATAAACTTGTTTAGACGCATTAAAATTTTTTAAATATCAGTTATATGGAATTTTTAATGTTTTTTTTTAAGAAAAATACAAAAAAATTAAGTTAAAAGTTTTTAATTTTTACAAGTAATATGCTAAAAATGCTTAGTAACATTTATTTGTATGTATGTAAGGGTTATTATGGAAAAATTTTGATGGAGCATTTTGAAATAATTGTCATTTTTCCTTACTTTAAAAATAAAAAAATCTTTACCTCAAAAACTATTGTATATATATTTTTTTTAAAATTGTGAAATAAGAGATATATATACTATGACTATTTCCAGAAATTTTTTTTTAAAAATTCATTCAAAAAAAAAATAGTTTTAAAAGTTTATTGTACCCTTAATTTCTACAAACAGAAATAACATTATAGCCTATGAATGATTACTTGGTCAGTAACCATAAAAGAGTTTGTGAGACTATGGAAGAGAAGGTTCTGAGCAGATACAAACAGAACTAACCCAATAGTTTAGAAAATAAATTATTTAATTAAAAATTAGATTGTTCTAATTGCTAGTTGAGTTTATCATTTTAATTAAGAAATAAATTCATCACAAATTGTATGTTCACCAAAGAAGTTATCAGTGGGCTGATATTCTTTCTTTAAATACATAAATATATAAACTACACTTATACCACTAAAAATATATATTTATATATATTAATTATAAAAGATATTTACTTTATTCAATTATTATTTCTTACTGCATGTTTATTAAAAGTACTAGTATTTGATTTTAAAATGTTGTTGATTTTTTTTTTAGGTCAATATCAAGTACCTACAAGCATGGAATTTTCTTTTCCATACCAGTTAAAAAGACCAGTGTCATCCATGGCTGATAGAATCTCTCATTATAAAGAGGAATTTTCAGACACCTCTGATGTAAACTTGTCTTCAGCTACTTGTGTTAATGGATTAAATCTTGAAATAGCATCCTTTAATTGTCATTTCTGTGCTAAGGTATTTTCTAATAAATCTTCTTTAAAAAGACATCTGCGAACACACACTGGAGAAAAACCCTTCGCATGTATGTACTGTAGTAAAACTTTTGCTCAGAGGATTGAAGTACTAAAGCACACTAGAACACACACTGGAGAAAAACCATTCAAATGTAACTTTTGTGAATATCGTTCTGCACAGCTGTGCAATGTGAAAAAACATATGACAGGAAAACATTTTAGAGAATGGAAAGAATTCACAAAAACTAGTTCCAGTGGTTAATAATTGGAATATATTTCCGAGAATGTTTGTTGTGCCTTTATATTTATGGAAAACAATATTCACTTTATTCCTTCTACTTGGCTTTAATTGTGTAGATGAGAAATGATTACCAAATCCTATTGATGTTAAATTTCTTACTTGTGTTAAATACATCTTTTCCCTAAAAATGTACATATATATATATCTATGTATATATATTTGAAATGAAATTACATTCATAATAGAAAAATATTCTACAGATTATGTATGTATAGTGTTGAATTTTAATTATTGATAAGTTTATTTTCGAACAATACAAAAGTTTTACATTTTCAGTAAAATATTTTTATCAGAAAATGATAATAATTATTAATATTATAAAGAATATTAAACATGCTTTTAATTCATTATGCATTCATATTGTTTGTTGAAAAGCATCTATCCAGCTAATTAATGCATTAAAAAATATATTGTGTAATAACAATACATTCATATTATTTGCATTAAGTTATTCAATTAGGCATGTCTACAATTATAAGGTCCTTGAGTTTTATAAGTAATTGATCTATACAACTTTTTAAACTTGCTGGAATTAATATCTGTGATCAATATCTTTTAATATGTCAGTTTATAGAAAAATAATTATGTTGTATAATATTAGTCAATAACTTTCTAATTATCTAGATGCAAGATCAAAGACATAGGTGCTAGTTGTTGAAATCAATTTTATATTTGTTCAATATTGTTGTTGCTTATCATAATACTATTAATTCATGCGATTTTATTTACGTTATTTTTTTATGCTCCTCTCTGTTAAAAACTTCTTTCATCGAAATAACCATTAATAATATCAGATGATATCAGTGATCATAATACAATTGACTCTCTCAAATCTGTGCAACTTGAAACTAGATGTTGTGTGGATTTTAAAATTTTGAGAATTTTTGGTCATTGTTTTCTTTACATTTTTCAAACAGTAATTTGAATATAGCTAAGAACTGGAAATTATCATGAATGTTTACAATAAATTAAATTATTAAAATAAGTAAAATATTTAATTAATTCATTAATTTAATTAGTACTAATATTCATTGATTTAATATTAATTCATGAAATTTATTAATAATTACATTAAAAAAATCTTTGAATATTGTTAAACTAACATATTTTCTTTTCCTGTCTTTTATTATTAGAAATATTAGAATCAGCCATATTAGACAAAAATGTATACAGAATTAAAAAAAAAAAAATAGAAATAATTATAGATTAAAACTGAAATGAACTCAAAAAAAAAATAATGTCTTCAATAGTTACAAGTATTGTTAAAAAGCTACTGTTGCAACTTATTTTTATCTTAGATAAGGATATAATTCACACCATAATCATAAAATAACAAAATTTTATGTCATGTTTATTTAGATTTAATAAACAAAAATCTTGGTTGATTAGAAAATGCCACCCCCCCCCCCCCCCCAAAGAAAAGAAGGAAAAAAAACTGTAATTGCTATTAATATTAGTGGCATCTTGATTTTTTCAGAAATAAATTCATATTTTCTCCTTGAAAAAGCTTGTGTTTGGTCATAGAAACTAGAATTAATATTGTATATAGACAAAATGAAAATAAAATTGAAAAACTATTATTTAACTCAACATGTTTTATGTATAAATATATATATTTATATTTGTATATTTATAGATGAAATTTTGCAATCAATTTTTAAACACTTCCTGATATGCTATAATTATGCAAATTATGTATAAAGTGTGTCTCTGATGACAATGCAATCAACATTTGTCTAGAAAAGATTTTTAAGACCAAAACCAAATTTCATTAATCTTCCTAGTTTTGGTTGAAAATGAAAATGAAACTGTCCAAAAAATATTAAATTATTAATGCACACATAAATATATACATAGTTAAATTAATTGTAAATATGTAGAAATACATTTCTTATAAAACATACACACACACATATATATATATTCATAGTAAGATTCAAAAATTTGGAGAAAATGGCCATTTTTGACAATAAAAGCAAATGCCTAAAGTAAAACTGCTTAAAATGTATTCTCCCAACCATCCTCTATTTGCTCATGTTGTTTTAGTTCATGTCATGTGACTGAATCGTACAGATAGCATGGGTGCAAGTTTTCCGTCCACAGGACGAAATTCCGTCTTTTAAAAGTTCCCGAGGACGGAAGCGAGACCGAAAAATCTCCGCCGATGAAACATGATCGCAAAAATGACATTTTTTTTTTTCTTTTTGCCAAAAGATCACAAAAAAAGACACAATTTTTCTTCGAAAGATTATTAATAAAATGCGATTTTTGTCAAATGATCACGAAAAAAGGCGTTATTTCTGTCAAAAGATCGCATAAAAAAGTGCTATTTCATTCAAAAGTATGCGTTTTTCGTCAAAAAATTGTAGAATAAATGGAATTCCTGTCGACAGATCTCAAGAAAAACGTTACTTCCGTCGAAAAATCGCGAAAATGATGCCGTCCCTATGAAAAAATCGAGAAAGGACATGATTTTACTCAAATGATCAAGGAAAAAACACTATTTCTGTCAGAATTGCAGAGAAATGCGATTTTTGTCAAAAGATCGAAATAAAGGCATTTTTCGCCAAAAGATCGTGAAAAAAGACACAGTTTTTTTTTTCAAAATATTGCTGATAATACGTGATTTTTGTGAAAAGATCGCTGAAAAAATCACTATTTCTGGTAAAAGATCGCAAAAAAAGATGCATTTTTTTGTTGAAGAATAGTAAAATAAACATGATTCCTGTCAAAGTGTCGTGAAAATTAGTCTTTTAATGAATCACGAAAAAGATGTGATTTTCGTCAAATGATATCGAAAAAAGATACAATTTTCATCTAATGATATAAAAAAAAACGCTGTTTTTGTCAGAATTGCGGAGAAAACGTGATTTTTTGTCAAAGGAGCGAGGAAAAGATGCGACATTTGTCAAAATATCGTGTAAAAGTCTTGAATTTTGTCAAAAGATTGCAAAAAAGTTGCAAATTTTTGTCAAAGGACCACGAAAAACGTGATTTTTGGTCAAAGGATCGTGATAGAGATGCAATTTTTGTCAAAAGATCATGGGAAAATGTGAATTTTGTCATACGGTCATCGGAAAAACATGAATTATGCACGTGTATATTTGTTCACTCGGGGGGGGGGGTCAAAATATTTTCAGTCCTGGCAAAATTTCAAACTTGCTCCCATGACAGATAGCTGTTATATTCGGAAGTTAGTTATCTTTGCTTTCCAACATAAAAGAGATGATTTTTCTTGAACAGCGTTGCAGCATTAAATTCTGTCAACGATTAGGTAAAAACACCAATGGAGACTTTGAAAATGCTAAGAAAGGTGTACAATGATTCTACCATGATGAGACACAAGGTTTATGAATGGCGTCGTCATATTAAAGAGGATCGAGAATCTATCGAAGACTATAAACACGTTAGACTACTTTTGTTGAGGCCAAACACTGATACTTTCTGCTTGAGAATGCATCAGCACATCAATACCAACTGTTAAAACAACTCCTTGTCAAAACTCGCACTAATGTGCTTCCACATTCCTCCTATCAACTGGACATAGTCCTGTGTGGCTTTCACCTGTTCCCATCAAATAAAAAACATTTACAAGGATGCTCTTTCTAGTTATCAGATGCGGTGAAAACAACATCGCAGGAGGCCTTATGAAAGATTGCGAAAAATGGTTTCAGAATATTTTCAGTCCTGGCAAAATTTCAAACTTGCTCCCATGACAGATAGCTGTTATATTCGGAAGTTAGTTATCTTTGCTTTGCAACATAAAAGAGATGATTTTTCTTGAACAGCGTTGCAGCATTAAATTCTGTCAACGATTAGGTAAAACACCAATGGAGACTTTGAAAATGCTAAGAAAGGTGTACAATGATTCTACCATGATGAGACACAAGGTTTATGAATGGCATCGTCATATTAAAGAGGATCGAGAATCTATCGAAGACTATAAACACGTTAGACTACTTTTGTTGAGGCCAAACACTGATACTTTCTGCTTGAGAATGCATCAGCACATCAATACCAACTGTTAAAACAACTCCTCGTCAAAACTCGCACTAATGTGCTTCCACATTCCTCCTATCAACTGGACATAGTCCTGTGTGGCTTTCACCTGTTCTCATCAAATAAAAAACATTTACAAGGATGCTCTTTCTAGTTATCAGATGCGGTGAAAACAACATCGCAGGAGGCCTTATGAGAGATTGCGAAAAATGGTTTCCAGCGATGATTTCAGAAGTGTATCGTCGCTCAAGGTGATTACTTTGAAGGTGGATGTGCTTTGGTTCTGTGAACTATTCAGGAAAATGTTTTTTACAACTTTTCCTCAAGCTTTTGAATCATACTATCTATATATATGTGTGTGTGTGTGTGTGCATTTTTTAATGTTCTTGACCATGTAAACCAATTTATTGGTCTTCTTGAGTTCGAAAACAAAAAATACAAAATTTAATCAAAATCATTACCCATTGAGTCATTCGCTTGCTAATATTAGTGTGACCCACAAATGAACCAATTTTTTAATGTTAATATATCTATTTTAATCAATTCTGACAAGATTTTTTGTGTGTGTGTGTGTGGGGGGGGGGGGAGGAGGTTGTAATTCCTCAAAAAAATTGCATTGATCTATGTTGACTCTCTAAAATGTCAAATTCTTCAGACAAGCAATTGCCCCTCTTATCTCCCAAATGACACCCCTGTATTACAACTAATTTTAAGCTAATTTCTAGTCTTGGGGGGGGGGGGGATGAAAAAGATTAGTGAAATCGTCAAATAACTGTATTGAATATAAGAACTTTAGTCAAATGTTTTATTAGAATTATATCATATATTGTTGCAGTGTATTTTACCAAACAGTTATATTTTCATTGATGTTAGGTTCAAAATATAGTTTCTCTTTTGATATTTATACGTGTCTGTTCCTTTTTCCAATCAAAAATTATTATTTTAGAACACAAATTTCTTCATATATTTACACAACATAATTCAGGTCTTTGAAAAATTGATAACTGATGAAATTATTTATAAAGTTTGTTCCAAAGGTTTAACTGTTGATCAGAATTTCCATTGTTTATATTTCAAAATGAATGGCAGATTTCAGAGTGTCAACTGTACTATGCTTTATGTTGTAATTATAAATATCTATTGTAAGAAGAATAGTAGGTTTTTAGTTCTGAAGTGAAAGAAAACCTAAATCTTTAAGTATTTTAATGTTACACTGAATTTTTTTTCTTTTAACTATAATAGAAAGAAAACTTTTATATACAAAATACATTACTCAAAATATGCAGTACATTCTCAATTGCAAAAATATGTACCAATAGATTATATATATATTTTTTTTTGTATAAATAGCATTTATCCTTTTCATTTACATATTCTTCTGCTGTGTGTTCACAAAATAAAATGTTGTGCAAATAATGCTGTATTTACTCATTTAATTTACACCAATTCATATTTTGTACAGAACGATACTTTTGAAAAAAAAATTGAATAAAAAATAAAAATTCACATAATTTTCACACCAAGATTATGGGATAATTTAGCAAAATAAAAACATGTGTTTCTGCATAGTTTTCATTTTTCAATATTTATGTTGGTTATTTAGAATAATCCTTTTTTTTTTTTTTTTTTCACCACAATCTCTTTCCTTCAATTACAGTACAACTGTGTGCAAGTGGTATTATAACTGATAAAGCGATATCATCAATTAAAACATGCATACGCACATAAGTTATACATGTATTCAACTCTCAAAGGTATATACAAATATTAAACTGACATACATACAATAATTCCAATTGGAGTGAAAAATTAGCCAGACGAAAGAATCTAACTGGAGTCCACAGTCTACTCAGCTGTTGCTCTAACTACTGAGTCACTTTGTCTGATACCTGGATCTACAATTCAATATTCAATCATAAGCTACTGCAGAATTCTCAGGGCTGTTCTGCCTACAGTCCTTTTGCTCTTAATCTTATCTTTCAACTCTCTTTCGAAAGCCAGGTCCTGACCAGGTTTCAAGTGCTGAGACTCCAGCGAAAGCCATCTTAAAAAGAAATAAAAAGAATATTGCCCAGTTAAACTGATGGCATTGAGCTCACAGGCTACGCATACTAATTGCACATTACAGCCTTATTTTTTCAAGGGTTAATTCCGTTCGAAAAAAAATAAAGGAGTGGAAACAACTCCCCTTTCCCCTTTTATACTTAATTATTGAACCCCCTAAACTAATCAGGGAATACTTTATCATATAAAAAATATATATCCAAAATTAAAAGCAAATCGGAAAATTCTTAATAAAAACCTATTTACATAATTTAAGAAGAGTTATTCCCCTCTTTTATACTTAACCATTAAACTTCCAAAACTATTCACAGATTTGAACGAAATCTAATAATTCTGCCCCATAAAAACCCATTTACATAAATTAAAGGCAGGAGCATTAGAGCCCCCGTTCCCCCTGTATATACTTATCCAATGAACACCTAATACCAATCACGGAGGCTTCCAATCAGAATGATCCTACATCTAAAATTGATAATTCTTCATGAAAACTGATAATTCTCCATGAAAAACCCATTTGTATCAATTAAATGGAGGTGCATGACCCCCCGTTCTCCCTGTTATACATATCGAATTAACTCCAAAAACTAATCAGGGAAGCCCCTTATCAGGATATACCCATATTCAAAGTTTCGTGTGGATCGGATATTTTTATCATGGGTTATCGCGTTACGTACGAACATACATACAGAACGGGTGGGCACATAAGCTCTCAGGCTATGATAGCCTGTGAACTAAAAACTTCCAAAACTATTCAGAGATTTAAACGAAATCTAACAATTCTGCACGAAAAACCCATTTATATAAATTAAAGAGAGGAGCATTAGAATCCCCATTCACCCTGTATATATTTATCCAATGAACACCTAATACCAATCATAGAGGCGTCCAATCAGAATGATCCGACATCTAAAATTGATAATTCTGTATGAAAAACCCATTTATATCAATTAAAGGGAGGGGCATGACCCCTCGTTCTCCCTGTTATACATATCGAATGAACTCCAAAAACTAATCAGGGAAGCCCCTTATCAGGATATACCCATATTCAAAGTTTCGTGTGGATCGGATATTTTTATCATGGGTTATCGCGTTACGTACGAACATACATACAGAACGGGTGGGCACATAAGCTCTCAGGCTATGATAGCCTGTGAACTAAAAACTTCCAAAACTATTCAGAGATTTAAACGAAATCTAACAATTCTGCACGAAAAACCCATTTATATAAATTAAAGAGAGGAGCATTAGAATCCCCGTTCACCCTGTATATATTTATCCAATGAACACCTAATACCAATCATAGAGGCGTCCAATCAGAATGATCCGACATCTAAAATTGATAATTCTGCATGAAAAACCCATTTATATCAATTAAAGGGAGGGGCATGACCCCTCGTTCTCCCTGTTATACATATCGAATGAACTCCAAAAACTAATCAGGGAAGCGTCTTATCAGGATATACCCATATTCAAAATTTTGTGTGGATCGGATATTTTTATCATGAGTTATCGCGTTACGTACGAACATACATACAGAACGGGCGGGCACATAAGCTCTCAGGCTATGATAGCCTGTGAGCTGAAAATGAAATAAATAAATAAATAAAACTAGGCAAATTTAAAAGGGAAATCAAGCAACAGCCACAGTATGCTGTGGACTCAGGTTCGATTCCTGGCTCTGATTAATTTTTCACTCTAATTGGGCTTATTGTATTTATAACATGTATATCTTTATAATATTTGCATATACTTTTACGATACCATCAATGTCTGATACAAATGTATTGATTTTTTACACTTGAAAATTTCTTATTGATGATAAAGTATTTTGTTGAATGAAGCAGTAAAAGCACAGATGGAGAAGAATTTAAGATGAATAAAACACTTATATTAGCACAGGCGGTAATGTCTGCTGAAAAAAAAAAAAAAAGTAATAATTGAAAGTTATTCTTGGTCCATTAATTGAGAAAATAAATCTTGCAGAAAATACTAAGGTTGTACGTGTCAAAGCATAAAAGTATTTTTCCATATTGTTATAGAGTACTCCAGAAACTAAAATAAAAAATTATACTATCCCAATTCAAAAATTATTTATGAACTTTTGAAACTGATATTTTGTTTATCTTAATCATTCCTTTCTTAAAATGTGTAAGGTGTTTTAATTCTAAGGTTCAGGCATGTGTTCATAAATATTTATTGATTTAGTTATTTTATTGATTTTAATTTAATTTTGTTATTTTTTTTTATTGATTTGGTTTAGTTATTTATTTTGAGTAAAATTCAAAACTTTATTTAGAACACATAAATGTATTTCATAAAGAGAGATAAGAAAATTAGAACTTACTCCTTTTCAGATGATGTCAGCAATGTAATTTATAACAGTTCTTTTATTTTCAATAATATGTTTGCATCCTTTTTGTAAGGAATTTGTGCATGCTTTTTATCAATTATTTTTGGGGTAATTGATAGCTGGAACCTTAAAATTCACTATTGTTGTATGTCTGTAATTGAAATTGATAGGAGGACACTTTTAATATTCATTTAAATATAAATGAATATTTAAAGGAGAGCATTTTACATCTGAAAAAGAAATAATAAGAAAAAAGTTTTTCATGAGTTTGAGTTAATTGTTGCATTTTGTTGCATCAGTCAGAGATTCACAAAGGTATGATTTGGTGAAATAGGAAGATTTATTATTCTTTCATCGTAATTATGGAATGAAAGAAAATTATTCTCTTGATTTATTTCCATCATGAAACTGGTATATATTTTGTTTAATCATAATTATTCCTGTATTAAAATGTGATATTTATCTTATAGAAGATCCTTTATCTTTTACTCTAAGTTGTCCTTCTACAAAAATTAATATTATAAATAAACTGGTATGTCAAATTTAAGCAAATCAAATAATTCTCAGAAAATCCCATTTAATTAAATTAAGAGGGGGAACTAGCCCCCATTCCCACCTTTATACTTAACCAATGAACTGAAAATCTAATCAGGCCAGCTCCTTATCAGAATAAACCGGTACATAAAATTTGAAGCAAATAGAAGTATTCTGTATGAAAAAAACATTTATCTAAATTAAAAGTTGATTAGTTCCCTGTTCATGGATCTCAGGACTGATTTCAGTCTTGAAGCTATTTTTGATCTATAGTAAGTTCTACCAGAGTTTCCCCCAGGTTTAAAAAGAAGCAGGCCGCTATTGTTCCAAAAAGGGCACTTTTTACATTCTTCGGGGCACTTTTTTCATTTTTAAGGGTACTTTATAAAGTTGAATCTAGAATCTAGCGATTCAAAAAATAGTGGAAAAACAGAAATTTCATCAAAAATCGAGAAAATAATCAAACAAATTGAAAAAAGGGTAAATTTTGTTAAAAGATCCCGAAAAAACGGTCGATTTTGTTAAAAAATCGCGAAAAAACCGGCCGATTTTGTTAAAAAATCGCAAAAAAACAACAGATTTTGTTTAAAAAATCGCGAAAAAACGACAATTTTGCTAAAAAATCACGAAAAAAATGACAAATTTTGTTAAAAGATCACAAAAATGACAAATTTCTATTTTTTTTTTTTTTTTTTTTTTTTTTTTTTTTTGAATGCGCGACAAGAGGGGCTCAAGTTTTTAGATGAGGGGTAAGAGGGGTGCTATTTTTTAAACTAAAGGGCAAGTGGGGTGGAGCGCCCTCCTGAAACCCTCTGGGGGAAACTCTGGTTCTACTTTATTAATTTAAATATACCAATTTTGTCATTCAGACTTTTAATCACTTTCCTTTGATGCAAAATATAAATTTTTAGCCATAATACAAGACATAGAAATCTTCTAGACCTTTCCTATTTGATTATTCTTAAAACTCAAAAAAGTTTTCAGTCTTGGCTTGAATGAAGTTCTTGCACCCATGTCCCTGTTACGCCATTTTATACTTAACCAATGAACCCACAAAACTAATCAGGGAAGTGTCTTTTCAAAATGAACCTAGAAAAAAAAAATGAAGCAAATTTGATATTTCTATTTATAGTTATTGTATTGCATATGTACTTGTAAAGAAAATTGGTGCATACATAAGCTCTCAGGCTTTGATAGTCTATGAGCTAAAAACTCATCTATTATTCACAGACCCTGTATTTAGCACTGAAGAAATAGTAGAAAAAGAAGTGCACAAGAAATAGAAGGAAATACATAATATTTTTCATCTATGTTTTGCTCTATGGTGACTTAATTTAATATCCTTTAATATTTTTAAGTTTAGATCTTTTAAAACTGCTTATATCCTTCTTTTAATGTCATTTGTATGTCATAAGTGTTTTGTGTTTAACAACCAAATTACACTAGCTTTTACTTTCATTTTCAGTATAAAACTGTGCGTAATTTTTATTGTAAAGAGTATCTTTTTTCTGATTTGAAACACATTGGAGCTAGTATTCCAAAGAATAAACATGAATTATACTTTTTCTTTAATAAACTGTATTTTATAATAGATATTTTATCTATTTGGTGAAAATGTTAGATAAATCTCTTGAAATATTTAATAAATATATGTAACCATAATAAAAATGATTGTTTTCTTGTTTAATACATAAACTTTCTTTTTTCAATATGGAAAAGGGAAAGTCTTTTTTTTTTAATATTGAATTAATTGCATGTAAGTATTAAAATAAGTATTTATTTATATTTTTCTTATGTTAAAATTATCATTTTTGTGTATGGTTTTTGTCTTATTTTGTCTATTAATAGATAACTAAAATCATATTTAGCTTTAAAAAAACTAAGCAAGATTCTTTGCTAATATTACTATTTAAAAAAGCATATTTTTCATCTTGTATCTTTTTGTATGGTTTAAATTAGATTAATATTGCCCAATCTTTAAACGTAATCATAATTCAAGGATTATCAATAGAAGCTCTTTTTATGAAAAAATATATAAAACTAGATAATTCTGAATTATAAATCCCGCCTGAAAATTTTTTCTCTCCTTCAAACAGGTAATACAAAATATCCTCTTTTTAAATTGTTCTAAATTGACTGTTAATAGTATATTTTACAAATATGCTCAATTATATGATAAAAAGCAAGAATTGCTCAAATATCCATAAATGATAAAAAAAAATTCCATTATGATGTTCATACTTTAATACCATGTATTATTTCAGTAATGAGTAGTTATGGAAATAAAATATAAAATTATAATGTCAACTGGGAGCATAAATGTTTGCATTATGTCTTCTGTTCAAAATCAAATCAGTTTTGAAAAAAATTATATGTAGTTATAAAAATCACATGAAAAAACTTTCATTTTTAAGATAGTGTCTACATTCAGGTGACATATTTATTTTTTTAAAGTAGTATAAAAATATAATATTGTTTAACATGGCTGAAAGTTTCAGAAAAAAGATTATTCTTGACTTGTCCACAAATCTATATAAGCCTTTATAAAATAAATTAAGGAAAAGTACATTTGTGTCACTTATGAATATTTTTAAGTTTAGCTCATTTTTTAATTGATTATTTCATTTTATGTATTTATTATGTATTGCCTTTTCTATGTATTGAATAGAGCATATAAATATTTGCTTAAAAAAAAAAACTAATATTTATATTTTCAGGTGAACATGAACTCTCCACCAGTATGGGATTTTCGCTTGCATGCCAATTAAATGATCCTTCATCAGCATTTTATGATGAAAACTTCCTTTTAAAAAAGATTTGTTCAAACTCTTCTGATGTTGACAACTGTCCAGCTATCAGCGTTGATGAATTTAATCAGGAAAAAATATCTCATAAATGCTTTTATTGTGGTAAGTTATTTCCATATAAATCTCAGGTTACTCGACATATGCGTGTTCATACTGGAGAAAAACCCTATGCATGTCAGTACTGTAATAAAACTTTTGCACAGAGAATCGAAGTTTTAAAGCACACAAGAACTCATACTGGAGAAAAACCATTTAAATGTAGCTTTTGTGATTATCGCTCTTCTCAAATGTGCCATGTAAAAACTCACATGAGAGGAAAACATTCAGAACAGCAACAAGTAAATCAAAGATTTTGTAATTAAATTATAAAAAATATATCTTGCAATTTGATCTTGTTAGATTTTATGCATATCTAGATGCAAGTTATCTATAGTGCGAACGAACCAGTTTTAGTTATCTTATTTCTTATTATAGATAAATTTCAGTTTTAATTTTATATTAGTAACTGAATGGTGGATATTATGTTGAATAAAGTAGCATACTGCAGAAAAAAATTGTAAATGTACTCTAATGAGCAAAAATATTATGATCCTAAAACTGATATGAATAGTTTGTTGTTCGTTTTTCACTTGTGTCAACAGTATATTTTAAAATTGGAATGTTTATTTTATTTTTATAAATTTTACGTAAAATGGCCTCTTTTTTTCTTTTCTTTTCATTCAAAAAGCAATGGTAAAAAAATTTCTAATTTTTTGTCTTCTACTGTGTACAAATCATAATCACTCTTCATATGAAAAAATGTCAGTGGTTCTTAATAAAAACCCTGATGTTATTTCAAAATTTTTGAGAAAAGAACAAAGTATTGGAGGAAATAAAGAATATTTTAAAGTCTTGATTGCCCTTAGTTTATAACACGCTGTCAACAGACAGAATTAACCTAAATATTCTTCTCACACAGAAAGCTGATACATTTTGCATCTCATAAAAACCTTTAAAACACTACTTTCACTTTAAATAAATTCCACTCCTAACCCTCTATTTGACAATATAAAAGATAACTTAACCATTTGAGGGGCAAGCAATTGCATTTGTGTAATGCTGAATTCCCACGGGAAATTTGGAAAAGAATTATTTCAAAGTAAAGCAAAACAATTTTCAATCTCTTTCCCTCCAAAGCTATAAAAGTAAAACTTAATTAATTTTTTTTTGGTGCAAATCTTAGTTAAATATAGGTGGGATATAATATATCCCTCCCCCTCAAAGGGTAAAGCAAAGAGTAAATCCTGGCAGTATTTCAGAGAGTCTGAATATTACAAATCTTGGAGTTTGGAGTATTCCTTATGCCCCAGTTTTTGTATACATCAAAGAAATTTAAGGGATTTTAAGAATTTTAGAACCAGAAATGTCTTAAGATGATGGTTGCAACAGACTTTACCTACCCATGTGACATTGCCCACAGGTAAACAGGAGAAAAACACCAATAACCATGAAGACTATTTTAACATTGTATCCCCTTTATCCAATAAACAGTCTTTTCCAGAGGATATCTACCCATAGAGGTGTGACTGTTGCTATTCAAGGTTAAAGTCTATATCAGTGGATAATTTTTTGCTCATTAAATAATCCAAATATACTTTATGAAAATTCTGGTAAATGGTGCTTGGAAGTACATAAAACATAAGAATCCTGCCCTCTACATAGCAGTAAACAATAAAGAAATCCACTTTCTAATATATGCAATTGTCCATAGGGCCTCAAAGGGATTTTATTTTTACTTTGAACACATTTGAGAGGGTTCAACTTCTGTGCCTTTTTAAAAGCATAAGTTCTGTCCAATCTGCAGGCAGGTTGCACCAAATAGGTAAAATCAGGTAGACTTGTCACTTTAAAAATAATCAAGATAAAGTATGGTTTGTACTTAACCCAAGGAACCCATACTTAGAAGAGTTCTACAGGTAAGGACTTAAAGTGCTATTACATGAGATGTCAAAGTTGCCTCTAATTCCAAATCTCTCATTGTTAACCTATGGTTTCAAGAGGGTTGCTCAGAAAACAAACAACTATTTTATCAGAGTAATTTTGACTGCTGAAACAAAGCCAGTCACTAGTAACAGCCAATCAAATGCTTGGAAAACTAATGAGGGAAATGTGTTTTCCTGAGAAGCCAGTGAAATGCTTAGAAAATGAAAAAATAGTATGTTAATTGAGGAAAAATTTGACAAGTTACAGGTGATTTTTTTCACTTGAAATTTTTATGTATAATAGTATTTTTATGGATTTAAATTCTTTAAAAACCCATGTAAATTACGATTGTACATTTAATGTTTTATCTTTTGCTATGTTATTGAAAATAAAGCTTTTGTTCGCTCACAAAGCTCTCATGAAATTCATATGATGGTACAATATTGATTACAATTAGCAATTGATGGACAGGAATAGAGAAATTAAAGTTTGGTAGTTGGGTGATATTTTTCATATACACAGGCCGAATCAGGCAAAAATTGGATCTATTTAGGGCCCCTTCACAAAATTCTACTCCATAAAAATATACTCTTTATCAATTAGTTTTATATAGTTAGATTTTAAAATGTTTAAATTGCAAAGAAAACAAGTTCATCGGAAAAGAAAACTTTAGCAGAAGGACTTAAAAACATCATTATTAATAAATGCTTGATTAAAATTTCAGTAACTGATTTCATATTTACTTACAAAATGTTACAAAAATAAAATAAATTTCCAAATATAGCTTTTACTTTTCACAAAATGAGCCCTAGAAAAAAAATTCCTGCATCAACCTCTAATAAAGAAACACAATGACAGGCTGAATCTTGCTGCTTTCTCTTTGTGTTTCTTTTAATTATTTAACTGTTGAAACATGCAGAAAAGAAGCCACTAAAAGAATTTAAAATTCATATTTGTTTTACTATCACTTAAAAAAAAAAAAAAAAAAAAAAGTATTTCAAAAATCTACAATTTTTTAACTTTAAGCTCAAATTTTCCAAGTTCACAAATATTAAAGGTTAAGGCTTTCTAATCACACACACACACACACAACCTCCCATAGTGACGCCTCTGCGTATTTTTTATTGCACATATACACATGAGGCTAGCTTTAGTAGGGGTGATCAAAACTAAGTAGAAAATCTATGAATATTTGATTAAAATTAAATAATTTCTGTAGAAGCTATAATTCATAACAATGTTAAAATCCTGTTTACAGTAGTGTGACTACTAATGATGCCCCCTGTATGCACATTTTATTCAATAAAATGATTTTTCACTGTTCAGCCGTGATTTCTCATTTGTTGCATACCTTCAATGTAAATTTATCAATGTATTCTCTTGATAAAAAAGTGGTTACAATGTTTTGGCTCACTAGTGTAGCTGGCTGGGCTATTGTTCCTCTCAAATATACTATTTAATAGTCAAGGAGTTTGTGACAGCAAAAGTCCTGTGATCACAGAATTGAATATTTTTTGTAGGAAAATAACAGTAAGTAAGCAAAGTGAGCTAAATATGACAAGATTTGACTTGACAAAAATATGTTTAAATTAATTATCAGAAAAATTATATTGTTTTAGTGCTATCACAGATATTGATCACTAACTTTTTCAATTCCTTGATCACGGGTCACGGGGCTTTAGATAAAACCAGCTCCTGGACTATATAAAAAAAAAAAAAAAAAAAAAAACCACTTGAAAGGAAAACATTCAACAAAATTGAAGTTTTTATAATTAGTTTAAAAAAAAAGTCTTGCAGCTAGGTCTTTTTTTGAATTTATTTACATTTAAATAACATTTTCTCTGTAGTGTGGATGTCTTGTGGTTACTTTATTTCTCTTACATGTGAGTTTCAGTGTAAAATTTTCTGTAGTAAATAACTCAGCAAGAACTATTAAGTCAAAAAATAGTAAATCATTCTTCTATTTGTATCTCTTATCATGTTAAAATTTAAAAATTCTATAGAAAGATATAAAAAAAAATATATAGCTTATAGAAAACAAGCAAATTTTAAGAAAATCATATTTATTTGTAAATCATAGCATGATTTTTTTATTATTTTCAAAAATAGGTAATAGTAGATTTAAACACTTTAATTGATACTCATAAGATCTTAACTATTTCTCGGTTTAAAAGTCTCTATTTATAAATTTTATTTTATTTCAGTTGAAATATGCTTTATTGAAGAGACAAACTTTAATATGTAAAAGACTATGCAAAATATATATAGTTTAAAAAAAAAAAAGGCAGTTGATAAAAGGTCAGTTAAGGTATTTTAGTGAGTTGATATGTTTAGAAATTACTTTTATCTCTCTATTCTTAAAAAAAAGTAATGCTGTCACAGCCATTGACAATGAATATTTTTTTACCTGTGGTATTTCTTTGCTAATATTTACAAAACTACTTGTCAAAACTATGAAAATTGGTGGTAATATAGAGAAATATCTGATAAGTATAGTATGCTGATGTAGACAGTTTTAAAATCAAATAATTATCTTATGAGATATTTCATTGATTCAAATTGTTCCATTAAAAATTTTTTATAGCAGCAAAAACTATACATAACATTTTAATCATTTTTAGATCACTTTATACATTAGAAGTTCTTGGTGTGCAAACTGCATTTATTTTTTAAATTTGCCCCATTTTTTGAGGATTTATTTCCATTTTAAATTCAAATGTTCAACATTTTGAGAGAAATGTTTTACATATTTTAGAAAAAGTTATTGATTTAAATTGTTGCCAAATGATCAAAGAATAATGTTTACTTCAAATTAAAAAAAAAAATATTTACATGCAATGATCACAAACATAAAAAAAATCTTTCAAATGAGAAGTAAATAATTATGAGCTAATCATAAGCTTTTAATTGCTAATTCAATCATTTCTTTTGCATTGTCACTAACTAAAAAAACAGCACAGTAATTTAAAAAACAAATGATAACATGCGTTCTTCTTTTTATAGGTCAATAAATATTCATATTCTTCTGATAGATTTTTGCATTTTTGAAATAGACCAGGGCTTGAAATTCAATTTTTCGAAGGAGGGGAGTCTCCCTACCAACATTTATAAATGTAGGGGAGTTAGGCTGTTTTGGGAGGGAGAAAATTTTTTTAAAATCCGCCATTATTTTATGCGCTATTTAAAGAATTACCAGAATACAGACATAAAAAAATATCACTGAAGCAATTTTTATCAACAATTCAGAATAATTATGCGAAATGTGTAAAAAAAACTTTTATACAGTTTAGTTTTTACTGGTGGTAAATTCCCTCCCAGTGCCAATTATTTTTGTCACAGGTCTAATTATTATTTTAATAATAATTAATAAAACATCTAATTAATTTAATAAATTTATATTTATAATTAATGATTAATAATTATAATTAATAATGTTATTTTTGTGTATTTTAAATTGCAAGATACAAATTTAATCATAAAATAATACAGTAAAGCCCCGATAATTCGGATTAATTGGGACCAGACCCAATCCAGATTATCGAAAATCCGGATTATCCGGAGAATAAGAAAAAAATTAAATAAAATAATATATACGTACAGAAAATCACCTTTATGTTTAACTTATTGATTATTTACAGACAGTAAAAATGTTTACTTTGTAATAAAAAAGTTTGTAATTTTTTTGCTGTGCCAGTTTTCTAGGCCTTTAGTGAGCCGTACGGTCACGCATCTGCTTGAGCATAAGTAGTTCGTGTGTGTAGTTTAAATAAGAGTTTAAATAAGAAAGCTTAAGGTATTCTTTCGAAAAGATTTCAGAAAAAAGTTTTTTTTTTTAAATTTAGAATAAGACGATGAAACAAGTTTATGCTATGGAAATTAACCAAATCGTTTCTCAATCGCTTGACCAAACCGATCCGGATTATCCGGAGATCCGGATTTACGGGGTCCGGATTTGCGGGGTTCTACTGTACTTATTTGAGTGTAGAAGATAAGAAGTATCACTATTGTTTGCATTTCTTTAAAAAAGGGGCAAGTCAAATTCATCGAAAAAGATTTTCTTAAAAAATGAATACTTTGTTGAGTAAACAGATACTTTTTGTTTAATATATGGCTGCTTTCAGAAATTGCGCTCACTCAGAAAGATTTAGAGCTGTCAGAAACTGATTTTAGAGTAGCAAAGAAAAAAAAAATATATTGAAGCAGGAAAATTAGTTTGTTGAACAGAAAAATGAACTCCCCGTTATATTATTTTGGGGGGGAGGAGGGAGGAAGAGGTTCCCTTTGACGAAAGTTGCATTTTTTCGCTATCTTTTGATGAAATCTGTCTTTTTTTTACGATCTTTTCACGAAATCTGCCGTTTTTTCGGGATTTTTTGACGAAATTTGCCGTTTTTTCGTGAATTTTCTGAGAAAAATTGCCGTTTTTTCGCGATCTTTGGATGAAATCTGATGTTTTATCGCGATTTTTTTTACGAAAATTGCCGTTTTTCGCGATATTTTCGGGAAATTTGTTGTTTATAGTGAATCTTTTGTCGAAATTTGTCGTTTTTTGCGATTTTTGGACGAAATTTGATGTTTTTTCGTGAATTTTCTGAGGAAATTTGCCGTTTTTTGCGATCTTTTGATGAAATCTGATGTTTTATCGCGATTTTTTACGAAAATTGCCGTTTTTCGTGATATTTTGGGGAAATTTGTCATTTATAGTGAATCTTTTGTCGAAATCTGTCGTTTTTCGCGATTTTTGGACGAAATTTGACGTTTTTTAGCAACCTTTTTGACAAAAACTGCCGTTTTACAGAATTCTGTGACGAAATTAGGCATTCTTTCGTGAATCTTTTGACGAAATTTGCCGGAAATTAGTTGTTTTTTCGCGATCTTTCAATAATATTTGCCGTTTTTTAGCAAACTTTTACGAAATCATGCGTCTTGTGAAACGTGTAAGAGCTGTTTCTTTTGTGTGTCATCTCCGATCTTTTGAGTAATTTACGCGCAATAGAGCGTCCGCGGCATCACCGTTTCATAATTTTTGGAATTGAATGCGTTTTTTTTTTTTTTTTTTTTTTTTTTGTGGGGGAAGGGGGAGTGGAAATTCCGAACAGAATCACCTCTATTTCGCCGCGGAAAATACAACGAAACTCGTCAAATCATTGCAGGAAAAAAATTGCAAAATTTGTCAGTCAGTCGCGGAAAAATTCGTGATTTTCAATGATTTTTCGCTGTAAAAAAACTCGCAAAATGTGTCGATTACTCGCACGAAAATATCATAAAATTCACAAAACGGTCGTGGGAGCTGATCATAGTTTCAAAATGCAAAATTTTTTCGGCGGGAGCCTCCCGTCCACGTTATTCTTTTGGGCGGGATTTCAAAATTTTGGGCGCGAATCCCGCCATCCCGCCCTGAAATTCAAGCCCTGTAGACATCATTCAAAACACAAAATTCATATTTTGCATAAACATATACATAAACTGTAACTAAATGTGTGCTAAAACAACATCGCATCTTTATTTGAATGTTTTCAAAGTGAAAAGAGTTACTATAATACAGTAAAATCTCCATAACGGACACTCCCGAATAGCGGACACCTCTATTTAACGTAAAGTTTTCCAATCCCCACTCCCAAAACTTAAATTTTTGTATTTTTAATCTCTGAATAACAGACATTCCAAATAGCGGGCACTTTATTCGGCGATAAGGAATGAAAAAGCATTTTTTAAACAGGAAAAAAAAAATTTAAAAACATAAAAAAGCCTCTGAATTTATCAGGACAATGTGCCACAAATTTTGTGATCACAGTTAATTGTAGGTAAAGACCTGGGGAAAATTCCCCCCATCCCCCAATGTTCAGTGTTAAATTCAGGGCAGAAATAATCTCCCAGATTTTTGAAATGTCATTCAAGAACATTTTGAGATTTTATGCTTTTAAAGATCAAATAGTGCAATCCCTCCCTCCTTGTCCGGAACTCTACAATGTTCAATAATATCATACAGAAAAACAAATTACATGTAATCGCAAGCAAAAATAAACTTTTGTAACAGATTTTTTTCAGAATAATATAATAAACAGTGGATAAAAGTGTGCACAATTTTATTTCAATTTTATTGTTTAAAAAATAATTTTAATTTCTGATTAATTATATAATAGAGGTTCTAGGACATACAAAAGCAAATTAATGAAACATTAAGCATTTATTAGCGGTTTTTGAATCTCTGATGTTTTCCCAATAGCGGACACCTCCGAAAGCAGACAATATTTGAGTTCCCGAGATGTCCGTTATTTAGAGGTTTTACTGTACAAATATTTCAATTCCAAGGGGATAATTTAGAAAAAAATCCTTCTACATGTAAATAAAATAACAATTTGGAAATGGAGCAATGAAAACCTGTATAGATGCCAATGGACAAATGTAAATCTGCATAGATTCCACGAAACTGTAGGAGGATTGCCATCATGGAGGAATGGTTCTGTTGCCAAATGTCGCTAAGTTTATCACCAGTTTGGTGATATATTACCAATGTTGGAAAGAAATAGACTTACTCTATTAAATGAGTAAAAAATCATTAAATTAATTCTTTTTTATCATTTATACATAGAAAACAATAATAATGTCATTAAGATTATGCTATTAAATGAGAAGCAGTGATCGTTTCTCTGGGAAAAGGTTGGAATTTTAATTAATTTTCTTGAAAGAAAATAGAAATGATTTTTGCGTTGTGATCTTTTTGAAGAACCCTTCCTTATGAAAATGTAGCATTTAATCCATTATTATTAGAAGATAAAATGAAGTAAGCAATCAATTCAAAATATGTTATTCATAAATGTAAAACAAGAAGTCAACACATTTTCTTTCTAATTAAAATAATTCTTCTACACTAGTTAACAATTAAAGATAAGATTTATTTACAAATATTTACAAAACTTTACATTAAATGAACAAAATGCATTATGGTGAAAAGATCACCCGAAAAAAATTATTTTTTAAATTTCTCTAGAATAACATTATTGTTAAGAAGAAAATAATAATAATAATAATAATATTTTGCAGAACTCCCATATTGCAGCTGACTTTAATTTCAAATCATTTTTTGGGGAACTATTATAGTAAAATATTTACTTGCCAAACTGTTGTCTTTCATCACTGTCATCTTCGGACATCGATGCCTCTTTTTTTTTTTTGGCACTCAGCGAGAGGGATAATCCATAAGATCCTCTGGGCACAAAGCACGTCGAGAATTTTTTAGCAACTGTGATCCGGCATCAACATCAGAGAGCAGAGCCAGGAGGAATCCTCCCTTTGTCAGCTGAGGGTGTACACACGTTGAAAGATTTTTAGCCAACTGACCACTCGAAGAAAAAAAATCTTTTCTTCCCCGACCTGTGGGAGTGACCAAGTTTTTTAAAAAAACTATAATTGGAGAACAGGATACCTTGGCTTTCGTGACTATTGGGTGGGGGACGTACTTGCCTCCTTTTAAAACACGTGTGTAAGAAGAAACTTTCTCATGTCCAGAAAGCTGTAATAAATTTATTTTATGGCCCATTATAAATATTCTTGACGTTAAAAGTCAGTGTACAATGGTGGTGTCTTGGGTTCTCAGGCCTTAAACTTTTAAATGTGTCTCTTTAGACCACCCAGATGGGTAAAAATTGTTCCGTTGATTTTATTACTCTTTGTGATCTATGCGTGATGGATATTTTCATCATTTTCCCCCTGTCATAGGAGAAAAAAAAAAGGAAAGGGACAGAGTTCATGTCCTTTTTTTTTTTTTACATATCATTGTCATTAACTTTATCACTAAGTTCAACCAGCACATCGTGATGAAATACAATAGTCTTGGCTAGTTCGGTCATCTTCCTCGGATATCTGTTATGCCGCAGGACAGAATTTGGCCTACTGTGGTTGATTAATAAAACTAGCTGTAACGAAAGTTCGTCGCATGTCGACGACACATTCTAATACGGTGTCCTTTCGAGATTCCAACGCTGATTCGTTATGAAAAGTCCTATCGTTGCGACATCAGTCGCCATATGTCAATACTATGTTGAATAGTAATCTGTGGAAGTCTGGCTGTACTATATTGTATCCCCCAATTTTGAATATGTAAAAGTATTAAAATAGCCAAATAGATTTTCAAAGCAATGAATTCCGAATAACATAAATGAGAGAAAAAAAAAAAAAAAAAAAAAAAACTTATGAGCCAAAAAATTCTAAAATAAAAGAAACTCTGGCATAAACTGTTACATAATATTGGCACTATTAAATAAGATAAGCTATATTTATATAGATACACATAATAACACTCATTTATCATTTTATGGAAATGTATATAAACAATCTAACTGATACATCACAAAACTTGTATTTTCTCGATATGATATACAACTCATATATAAAGCATGTTAACAATTAGTAAATACATGTATCATATTTTCTTTTTTTTTATGGTTTTGCTTTATATCATATAAAGAATCATATGAAAGAAATTATTTCCTCATGTCTGACGCTGTTTATATATGTGATATATGCACATCTGTGACTTACGACTCTCTGTTGTCTATTGTCATTTGTACAATAGACAGGCAAAACTATTAATATATATATAGAGAGAGACC
Source organism: Maratus speculifer (assembly GCA_964019185.1). Taxonomy (NCBI): domain Eukaryota; kingdom Metazoa; phylum Arthropoda; class Arachnida; order Araneae; family Salticidae; genus Maratus; species Maratus speculifer. The sequence continues at coordinate 7,230,264 of OZ025294.1, read as the reverse complement.
GTAAGAAAAAATATAAGAATAAATTAAAACAGGAAATATATATATCTTATTAACACACTCATAACTTTATTAGAATATACTCTAGAAATGTCTCAAGAGTGCAATTTTGTTAGGTACACCTCCTCACATCCATAATAATTGATGCTTTTATTATTATTGTTATTATTATTAGATACTCGTGAACGGGGAATATGACATGTTTTTATTTATGTATATCTTTACTCATAATTATTTGTCTAATATTTTCCATGTTATCTTATTTAAATTAGCTGTTAATTTTCAAGTTAATTGGTATTTCAAAATTCTTTTATAAACACGTTTGTAGATACTATTTAAAATTTGGTACAAGTCTTTCGAAAATTTCCGGCAGTCATGGTGCGCACTAATTCCGACCAGCAGAATTCACGACAGCTAGAAAATCGAATCCTGTATCAACTTTAATTAAGTAATTATCAAAATTAGGTTATGGTCTAAATTGGTAATTACCTATGATTTTATTTAAATTAAAGAATTATATAAAAAAAATTATTCATTATTATTATTTTTTTTTTATCATTGTTTATTTACTTATTTTATATTTCTAGAAAATATCAGGTCACCTGTAATCAAGTATTTTTAAATGAAATACCATATAGTAATCGTAAATTTAAAGATGAAAGTCTGCTATCGGAGAAAAGCTAAAGTAAAAGCATGATACTTATTGAAGTTCGGGAAAAAAAATTATGTTGAATTTGTGTGAATTGGCCAAAAAAAAAAAAAAAATATTTATTTATTTATTTTTATTTATTTATTTATTTATTTTAAACGGCTAAATAGCATTTTGAAGCCAATTATAAATATGGATGGCATTACTCTGAAATATGCTCGCATAACGTGCATTATTATTATCGAAGAAGAAAATAAACATTTCCAATTATCAATATAACGCCATTCTGCGCCAGCCGAAAAAGAGAAAAAAAAACACTGATCTGCACTCAATAGTCTCATCACTTTTTTTTTTTTTTTTTTTTCTTTGAGACAAGGAAAAAAAAAAAAAGATTAATCCGCTGGAAAAAAAAAATATATATATATATATAACATACTAAATATATTCGATATACCCGTGTTGTTTAACATTCATAAACGAAAATTTGTATTTACATTTATATTTTTAATTGTATATATTGACCGAAAAACTCTCTTAAGCTGACTGAGCCTCGTCAGAGTTCGTTCGCTGACAGTTTTCATATTCTACTGTCGTCGGGCTGAACAGTTTGTCTATGTGTCGCTTTATCGGGTTTCTCTGTGAATTCGTTAAATCCCTCAAGTAATAATTATTGTTCCGTACTCTTTTAATAACTTCGAAAGGCCCTTCAAATTTTTTTTGAAGAGCTCCCGGGTTCCCAGCGACTTTTAAATAGCATGTTTGTCCTATTTTTAATGCTTCTTCATCGACATATTCTTTCATAATTCTCTCTTGATTTAAGAGAGCTTGTAACTTCACCTCTTGTATGTGTTGAAGTCTGTTTTTTTATGTAAGTTTGAGTACAAATGTCATTCATCGGTAGATGAATTGAAAATGGATTTCTAATTTCTCTCACAAAGAATATCATGGATGGCGAAAAACCCGTTGCTCTATGAATCGAGCTGTTGTATGCTAATTAAAAAAAATCCAGTCGTGTGTCCCATTCTAGTGTATTTTTGCTCATAGCCACTATTGAGTTTTTTAACGTCCTATTTGAGACCTCTATCATGCCATTTGCATTAGGCCTACGAGCGCTGGAGAAATTTATTTCTATGTTCAAAGCTTTCATATAATTTTTGAATAAATCTGATCTAAAATATCCAGCATTGTCTACCTGTATATGGCGACACATTCCATAGGCGCTGAAATACTTGTTCAAAACATTTAGGATTGACTGAGATTCTACATTTCTGAGTGGTACCGCTTCCAAATACCTTGAAGTTGAATCAATAATAGATAGTATAAATTTGTTTTTTTTTTGAGAGATGTTGGTAATTTACCTATAATATCGCAATGCAGATAGGCACCCACTTCATGATTTTTTACTATCTTTTCGATAGGAGTTTTAATAGTAGGGTGCGGTTTAGTAGTGTTGCAGGGAACGCAATTATTGCAATATGTTTTTGTGTCCCTGTACATCCCATGCCAAAAAAATCTAGCCTTTATTATGTCATACTTTTTTTGAAACCAAAATGTGGTCTATGCGCTTTTTCTAAAATAGCTATTTTGAGCATATCGGGTGCTATTAATAATTCTTTATTATCAGAACCTGGTTTTAATATTAAAATTTCTTCTGCATTAAGTGCATATTTTTTTTGTTGTTTTATTGTTCTTACCCGATTTAATTTTCGTGATAATTTTACTTAAATTTTCGTCTAAACCTTGCTGTTCCTTTACATTCGTATCTGAAATTGCGATATTCACTAAGAATAAATTATTCTGCATGTCAGTTGTTGTAGTTATATTATTTAAATTTCGGCTAAAAAAATCAGCAGGATTAGAGTCCCCTTCAATGTGCTCTATAGAAAAATCAAATTCTTGTAAGTGTTCTATCCATCTCACGACTATGTCCGATTGTTTTTCTAATTTTAAACTTTGTGTTAAGGCTTTTGCATCTGTCAATAGGTGAAATATTCTACCCGCTAATATGTGTTTAAAATGCATAACAGAGTCATGCACAGCTAGCAGTTCAAATTTCCAACTGGAATATCTTTTTTCCGCCTGTTTTAATTTTCTTCCAAAAAATTCGATGGGTCGCATTTTTTCATCAATTTTTTGGACTAAAATGCTTGAAATTGCTTTTTTTGATCCGTCAGTTATGAGATAAAAATCTTTATTGTAATCGGGAGGTTTTAATGTAGGGTTTTGGATAATTGCTTTTTGCAGTTGTTGAAAAGCAGACTCAGCTGCCTCATCCCATTTAAATTTTACTTTTTCTTTTGTTAAATCAAAAAGGGGGTCCACTATACTTGAATAATTATGGACTAAAGATCTAAAATAATTCGTTAAACCCAATAAAGATTTTACTCCTTTTTTATTTCTTGGTCTTGTTAAACTTTGTATTTTATCAAATTTCGTTTGGATAATGAATATCCATTTTCGTTTAAAGCGAAACCAAGAAATTCAATTTCGTTTTTACAAATTTGCATCTTACTTGGGTCAATAGTAAGATTATGTTCTATGAAAGTTTTTAGGACTCTGTCCAATAGGTTTAACATCTCGTCAAGTGACGAAGCTGCCAACAAAACATCGTCGATGAAATATGCTACTTGATGCTTGTCGAAATGACCCAATACTTTGTCCATTAAATCTGCGAAAACCGGAGTTGATAATTTAGTACCAAAAGGTAGTCTTAAAAATGAATATCTCCCATTTTCCATTATAAATGCTAATTTATAACTGTCTTCTGGGCGTACATTAATTTGAAAAAAGGCAGAATGTAAGTCTAGAACACAAAAATGTTTTTTTCCACCCATTGTTTGTAAAATTTCCTTTATATCAGGGATAGGATAAGGATAGGATTCTAGAATTTCGTTTAAGAGTCTAAAATCGACTGCCATTCTATATTTAATTTGTGTTACATTTTCTTTGTTATCATTATTTTTTTTCTTTACAAATATGACAGGAAAAGCATAGTGAGAATCACTTTTTGTATTATTTTAGCTTCTAACAATTTTTTTATTTCTGTTTTAGCATATTCTTTGATGTTTTGGGCCATTTTAAGGGTTTAGCTTGTATGGGGAACTCGTGCGCTAAATTAAATTTCGGAACAACTAGAGAGCATTGACCCAAAGTATTGTAACTCTTAGAAAATGCATGAGCATTAGCCAAAAGTAAGTCTCTTATTTTTTCTCTAATTGCTTCCTCTAAATGGTCTAATTTAAAATCGTTGGGTGATAATTCAGCCTCTCTAAGTTTCCGAGTTTCTGCGATACTTAAATTATTGATTTCATAAATTGCACCCTTCTCGACATTGCTTGGCTCCATATCCTTTGTTATGGTGAAATTTTTACTAAGTTTTCCTATTTTCGTGTTTCGGGGAAGAAATATTTTTCTATCCGACTCATTCCTAAGAATAATATTGATTTGCTTTGTTTTATTAATCTCATGAATAGAAAAATCGTAAGTAATTTTTTTATCATGTGCATCAGTTGGGTCTAGTAAAATTAAGTCTTTTTCCTTAAAAATATCTGAGCACTGCAACTGCACTATTTTATCTTGTCCCGGTTTCAAATACACCTGTTTCGATAATCTTGCCCACATAGAGTTTTTATTATAAATACGATTATTTTGCCTTGGTTTTTTTGATTCTGTACTAACATCAATTTCTGTATTATTATTCTCATTCGTTGTGCATTGGGCTTCGTTTTCCTTCATCTGTTCGGAAAATATTAGATTATTTAAAACACCTTGTAAATACTTTTCAGTAAATTGTAGCGTGATTTTTTTGTTTTTTATTTTCATAGTTTTGTCATCAAAATTTAATATTATTTTGTTGGTTTTTAAATAATCATAACCCAAAAGCATTTCATAATCTCTTCCGAAATCTTGGTTAGTTACGTAAAATGTTCCAGTTGTAAATATGCCTTCCAGGCGATCAATTTTATGCACTTTTTAAAGTGTATAGAGGAATTTGTTAAAGTTTTTATTTGTACCTGATTTGCCAAATATTGGAATTTAATGTTAGAATCTTTTAGTTTGTTAAATAATGTCGGTGAAAGCAGGCTCACCGCAGCACCAGAATCACATAGGGCGTTTATTTTAATATCTTTTATTTCAAAAAATATAATTGGTAAGGTGTCACAATCTGGACTATTTACGCTCGCAATAATTTTATTCAAAACAGGAGACCCGCTTCTAGGAGACTTACGCGGGTGCGTATTTTGTATATTGGTAAGTCCCCTATTTATTTTTTTGAACCACGTCTTTGTTTGTGATTGGAATTTTGATATTCCTTGTTATTTTTCATATCATTTTGTTGCTGATCTGTACGGTTTCTTTGTGAGTTATTCCTGGTATTATCATAACTGGTCTCAGCAGTTTGGTCATAATTTTGTAACTGATGATTATGTGGCCAGGCATTAGAAAAATAATTTGGGGGTGGGGGGAAATATGGGGAAAATCCGTAGTACCCACCGGGCATGGCATAATTCTGAAATTGCGTGTTTTGATTGGGGTTTGTATATCTAGGAGAAAAATTCGGTCTTTGTTGAAACTTGTTGTTATAAAAATATCTATTTTTGGAATTTTGTCCGCTAGGATTTTCATTCCTATGCTGTGAATTTTTAGTTGAATTTTTGAACCAACATGTTTCTATCGAATGGGATTTTTTCTTACAGTATTTGCACCAGTTGTTTTTGTTTTCGATATTCTCTTTTGATTTTAATTTTAAATTGTTAAGTTCGGAAGTTAAAATTTTTATTTGTTCTGCACTTTCAATATTCAATTTTAGCAATTTATCGAAATTTTCATCATTGGATGATTTTTGAATCGTGTTGATTTCATTTAATGACACCTGATTGTAGGCTTCTTCCATTTGTTTTGCAAATTTACACGCGTCATTGAAACTTGCTGGCGCCATTCTACGAACGTCTAGACCAGGGAGATATATGAAGGAGAAACTTCTCCTATGGCAACTCTCAACCAAACTTGACACTAACGCTGAAGTGGCCGCATAGCGGCGCTGCGCACACTACATGCATCATTTTAACATTGCATTCTATACGACTGTGTAATTATTTTGTTCATAAATTCATATTTTTGCATCATAATTTGATGTGGAGCGGAAATGTTTTATGTATGGAAGTGTCACGGACTATGTGAAAGCCGAAAAACAGAATAAAGAGTTGGGAAAGAAACAATTAAAAAAATTAATTCCCTTGTGGAAGACGTCTCATTTTTGATAACGAATTTTCTACCCGCATTTCTATAAATAAAAGATTGATATATATACATTACAACTAGCATTTAGTGAAATTTAAATTCCAAATTTGTCATTAAAATGTTTAATTGTGTTATATATTAAATAAATATTTAATAATCTTTATTTTTTTAATAACTTCTGGTGAAATCATATGAAATTTCGTTAGAGCTGCCATCTGTTGCTCGATTTATAAACAATATTGTGTTAAATTACATTGATTTGATATTCTAAATTCTTGTGTTAAATAATATTCTTATGAATTAATTTAATTATTTCGTAAATAAAGACGACGTGCATTTTATTATGTTATCTTTATTCAAATATATTCACACAAACACATAAGTTTAAATTAAGTGCAATACACAGACATCAACTTATGTTTTGATTTTAAAAAATAAAATAAAAACTTGTCAATAAATTTACTTTATAAATCTGTTTATATTTACTTTTTAAAGTAAGAATTAATATTTTCTATCCATATTGTGCAACTTTTACACAATGCAGATAAACAATAAAATAGATTTTTACTTACCTATAATTTGTCAAATTTACTATGAATATTTAACAAATTCATAAACTAAATTATTGTTTTCATAGCTTTTTTTTTTTTTTTTTTTTTTTTTTTTTTTTTTTTTTTAATGCAAATAAAACATCGGAGCATTTTTTTTAGTTTAAAAATAGTTAGTATTTGCAATTTGTCAAATTAACTATGAATATTTAATGAATTTGTATGGAAAGGAATCATTTTTTTCATTTTAAGTAATACAGCTAAAAAAAAAAAAAGTTTTAGGTTATTCGCAGTTTATTAAATTTAACACGAATATTTATTAAGTTCCCAAACTGAATCTCTATTTTCGCGGGAGAGGGGGGGGGGTAATTAATAAAATAATAAATACAAATAAAAATATTGCAGCATTTATTTATTTATTTTTTAAAAAGTTAATCTTTAAAATATTTGCAAAAATTTTACATGCCAAATTTAGGACACAAATTTTATTAGATACTCTTGATTTAAATAAGTCTTACTTGAAATAATATGAATATAGTAAAATTAGAAAGGGGGAAAAATATATTTTAGACTTGTTATGAACAAAAATTTATATTTTTTGTTCCTTTTAAATAATACAGCTGATAAAAAGGAAGTTATTTTCAGTTTACAAAATGTAATATGAATAATTTAAAAATTTTAGAATAGTTTGTTTTATGATTTTTTAAAAATAATAATAATGATTTAAAAATAATCAATAATAGAATAAAATTTTTTTTGAAAAAGTAGAATTTCGTTTCTAACTTCAAATGATGATAATAGATGGCGCTGCGGCAAGTACATGCATCATTCGAACTTCCCGCTTGATCAAAACTGATACATGGCGTTCCTCTACCTGAGATATTGTACTACCATGGTCTAGACTTAAGTCCGGTCTCATGGATTCTAAGAATCTAGTAAATTTTATTGTTTCGAATAATTTGTTGTTTGAATTTTAAATTTTTTGACCACTCTTATCCGCGTATAATTTTGCGGCTGCATTAAATTCATAAATAAAATCCGTAATGGATTGTGTGGGTTTTTGTCTCAGAGCAAAAAAATTATTTTGAGCGGTAGAAAAATTCGTCTTTGCGCTAAAGATGTCAATTAATTTCTCTTTGAACTTTGCGAAATCTTTCTCTGTATTTAGACTTTCATCGTTAGCTAATTTTTCTCTGGCTTGTCCTACTAATTTAGCTTTTAAGATAGCTAATTTCGACTTGTCATCCAAATCAACTTCCTCCATTAAATTGTTAAATTCACTAACAAAAAATTTATGTTCGATTCTTTTTTTCTGCCAAAGACAGGAATAAAAGTTAATAGCGTATCTACGCTAGGTTTTGCCATTTTATTATTGTTATTTTGATCGTTTTTTTAATCTTTAATTTTCTGTGTTTGCCTCCTCGTTTTTATTCCGGAGGTATTTAGATCTACACTTTTCCTTTTATATTTGCATTTATTTCCTGGCATTCCCTTCTAAACTATCGTCTAGACCCATTTTTTATGTTTATTTCCTAGACATTGCTTTAATACCTAGTCCTACTATAATTTTAATTCAACTTCAGTAGCAAAGTGAAAATATAAAAACACATACATATACACATATATAAAATATTGATACCACATTAGCAAAGAAAGAAAGAAAGAAAAACAAAAATATCATATATCAGATTCAAACAAAAAGAGTAATTTTCCCCCTTTTTTTTAATAATATATGTCTATGCATATGTATCATTTACTAAGAAATATTTTATTCATATATCTTAATTTGCCTGATACGAAGATAAACAACGAAAGCACAAATTGGCTTGAATTTCAACAATACATAGATAACATTTCTTACACTCAAAATTCTCAATTCAATTTACTCTTTTACTATGTTTCATTTATTTATTTATTTTTTATGTATTTTTATATATCTCATCATTTACCATCTACTACAATACATAACATTGAAAAACAATATAAACAAACAAACATTAAAAGTGCCATTTGCCAGACCTTCCTTTATTTTTACCGAGTCAGTGTGCAATAGGGATATATCTGCGATTTGTTTATAATATCTGTTTTAAGAAAATTAATTTTACAAATCATTATAATGTTTATACCATTTACTGTTAAATTTAATATCTTACATAAATCATAACATAATCTATATATAATCGGTTATTAAAAAAAATATAAGTAACTATAATAACTCCAAGATCTTTATTTAAGTATTAAATATGACATCTCATAATTAATACAACTGGTCAAAGGCAACAATTTATTTTTCCAATCCTATGTTGGAAAGAAATAGACTTACTCTATTAAATGAGTAAAAAATCATTAAATTATTTCTTTTTTAACATTTATACATAGAAAACAATAATAATGTCATTAAGATTATGCTATTAAATGAGAAGCAGTGATCGTTTCTCTGGGAAAAGGTTGGAATTTTAATTAATTTTCTTAAAAGAGAATAGAAATGATTTTTGCGTAGTGATCTTTTTGAAGAACCCTTCCTTATGAGAATGTAGCATTTAATCCATTATTATTAGAAGATAAAATGAAGTAAGCAATCAATTCAAAATATGTTATTCATAAATATAAAACAAGAAGTCAACACATTTTCTTTCTAAATAAAATAATTCTTCTACACTAGTTCAATTAAAGATAAGATTTATTTACAAATATTTACAAAACTTTACATTAAATGAACAAAATGCATTATGGTGAAAAGATCACCCGAAAAAAATTATTTTTTAAATTTCTCTAGAATAACATTGTTGTTAAGAAGAAAATAATAATAATAATAATAATAATAATAATAATAATATTTTGCAGAACTCCCATATTGCAGCTGACTTTAATTTCAAATCATTTTTTGGGGAACTATTATAGTAAAATATTTACTTGCCAAACTGTTGACTTTCATCACTGTCATCTTCGGACATCGGTGCCTCTTTTTTTTGGCACTCAGCGAGAGGGATAATCCATAAGATCCTCTGGGCACAAAGCACGTCGAGAATTTTTTAGCAACTGTGATCCGGCATCAACATCAGAGAGCAGAGCCAGGAGGAATCTTCCCTTTGTCAGCTGAGGGTGTACACACGTTGAAAGATTTTTAACCAACTGACCACTAGAAGAAAAAAAATCTTTTCTTCCCTGACCTGTGGGAGTGACCAAGTTTTTAAAAAAAAACTATAATTGGAGAACAGGTTACCTTGGCTTTCGTGACTATTGGATGGGGGGCGTACTTGCCTCCTTTTAAAACACATGTGTAAGAAGAAACTTTCTCATGTCCAGAAAGCTGTAATAAATTTATTTTATGGCCCATTATAAATATTCTTGATGTTAAAACTCAGTGTACAATGGTGGTGTCTTGGGTTCTCAGGCCTTAAACTTTTATTACTAAGTGTGTCTCTTTAGACCACCCAGATGGGTAAAAATTGTTCCGTTGATTTTATTACCCTTTGTGATCTATGCGTGATGGATATTTCCATCAACCAAATCTGGCAACCCAAATTACTCCTCAAAACTGATGCCAATTTTGTGTTGCTTTCAGTGTTTTACCAAACTAATATGTTTCTTAATAACTTTAAACTAATATTAATATTAGTTTAGATTTGTTAGTTGAAATTGGTTGATCAAGTTCCTAAAAAAAGTTGGGAACCACCCAAAAAACTGGTGGAACCAGAGAGAAAAGTAGAACGCAATCTAAAAAAAGTTACAGTAAAAATTGGACAATATTTTCAACCTAAAAAAAATGCATAGAAAAGAAATAGAATCAAATTATCTGTAAAACACATGAAATTATCCAAATATCTGTTAGCTGTAAATGTGGACTGAGCTTTACTGGTGCCTTATATTAAGAATCATACCATTATCCTGTTGGAATGTTATTCCATAAAGGCGTGAGTAAGAAAGTTCCTCAATAATAAAAAATAGTTAAAAGCTTTACCTTTTTGTTGACACACTTTTATTTGATGAAAATAAAGTAGAATAATGATGAACACAAGACTTGAAACACTTCACAACACAAAAGAACAGATGCACAGTCTTCATACTATTTACATAAATACAAAAAATAAAGAAAAATAACTTGAAAACATACATTAGTTACAGTTTGAAGCAGTTCTTAATGAACAGTTATTACTCCTTTGGAATAATATTGTATATTATAGGATTTTTAATCCTTGGCAGCATTGTGCAGCCTTCTACTACCATAGAATCTGACACCAGATGAAGAAAGTTTCTGCAAAGTTCAAATTTGACCTTTGGCAGTGGCTTTGTCATTATGTCTGCTATCATTTCATTTGTTGATAGATATTTGACATCTACAACATTTTTCATTTTCAAATCTCATATGTAATGATACTTTGTATCGATGTGTTTAGTTCGCGACTTGAACTTTTCACTTTCAACCAATTTAATTGTTGATTGATTATCTTCAAAAATTTTAATTGGATAATGTTGTTGTAATTTGAGATCTTTACATAGTTTTAAAATCCACAACACTTCTTGAGTTCCTTGTGCTAATGCCACATATTCGGCTTCGGCTGACGATAATGTCACACATGTTTGTTTTCTTGAGAACCAAGAAATGCAGCTATTGCCTAAGATTACATTTCCTGAAGTGGACTTTCTATCTGTAGTATCTTGACCCCAGTCAGCATCTGAGTATGCAACTATATTAGGGTAATCTTCTGAAGAAATATAAAGAGCAAGATCTTTTGTGGTTTTTAGGGACCTTATCACCCTCTTAACAGCATTCCAGTCATTTTGTCTTGGATTATTGCATCTTCGACTTAGAATATGTGTAGGAGCAGTAATGTCAGGTCTTGTGCATGAAGAAATATATAAAAGACTTCCTATAGCTTGTCTATAGTTATCATTTAATGATAAAAGATTTTCTTCTTTATTTAAATTATAATAGTTTGTTTCCATTGGGGTATAAGTTGGTTTTGTTTCTTCAAGTTGAAAATCTTTAACTAATTGATTTATTTTATTTGTTTGTGACAGCAGATAACTTCCATCTTCTTTTCTGTAAATTTCTATACCTAAGAAGTATTTTGCTTCTCCTAATGATGTTATAGGATAAGACTTCTTTAAATAACTTATTACTTCATTGATTCTTCTACTGATTTTCCATCAGTTTCTATTTCTCCTGCAGTATTTTCTATTGAAATAGATTCGCAATCATTTTTAAGATTTTCTTCTGAAAAATTGAAATGTATTAAATCAGAAGTTCGCTTTTCAACATTTTCTGAGAAAAAATTTTCACCGTTCATATTTTCAAAAAACTTTACTGTTCTGCTTATGACAATTTTTCTTCTGCCTGTATAAATTTGATATCTCTTGCTTCTTAAATTGTAGCCAACAAAAATTACTTCAGTGGCTTTTTCATAAAATTTTTGCCTCTTCTGTTTATTAACATAAACATATGCTTTGCATCCAAATACTTTCAGGTGACTCAAGTTTGGCTTATGCCCATTCCACAGTTCATATGGTGTCTTTTCAGTTGATTTTGTGGGTAATCGATTTTGTAAGTAAGCGGCTTTAGCTATGGCTTCTGCCCAGAATGTTTTTGGTAATTTAGCATTTATAAGCATGGCTTTACACATTTCAATTAGTGAGCGATTCTTTCTTTCTGCGACTCCATTTTAAGATGGCGAATATTGCATTGTTGTTTCATGATGTATCCATTCCACAGTTCATATGGTGTCTTTTCAGTTGATTTTGTGGGTAATCGATATTGTAAGTAAGCGGCTTTAGCTATGGCTTCTGCCCAGAATGTTTTTGGTAATTTAGCATTTATAAGCATGGCTTTACACATTTCAATTAGTGAGCGATTCTTTCTTTCTGCGACTCCATTTTAAGATGGCGAATATTGCATTGTTGTTTCATGATGTATTCCTAATATATATTCGTTGCAATATTTTGTTCCATTGTCAGTAAGCAAAGATTTAATCTTCAATCTAAATTTGTTTGTTGTTGATGCAACATACTCTTTTAATTTATCAAATACTTCATCTTTAGAGGAAATAAAATATACCTATGTATAACGAGAATAATCATCAATAAATGTAATGAAATATCTTTTTGATCCCATACTATTTGTTTCAGCAGGACTGCAAACGTCACTGTATATCAGATCAAGTGGTTTTCTACTTCTGTATTGCGTTTCTTTTGGAAATGATTTTTCTGTTAGCTTAGCTTTTACACAACTTGAACATTCAGTATTATGAGAACAGTTATTCACAGTAATAACTAAAGCTAAATCATCCTTTTAAATTTTCTTGATGGATTCCAAATTTCTATGACCCAGCCTCTGGTGCCATTTTAGAATGCAGTTGACATTAGAACAAACAAGTAGTATTTCTGAAGCGCTGTATATTTTTTCATTTGTGGGTATTATTTTTAATCTGTATAACCCCTCATCAGCTTTTGCATCTACAACTAATATGTTACCCTTTTTAATTAAACACTTATCATCTTTAAATGTTACAACAAAACCTTTCTCAGTGCAAGACTGTACAGACAATAAATTACTGTCTAACTCGGGAACATAAAGTACATGATCTAATGTAATTTTATTTGTTTGGCCATTAAGTGTTTCAATATTAAAAGTACATTTACCCTTTCCTTTGCAGTTAATTTAGTTCCATTAGCAATTGTAATTGTATCTTTACTTGAATTCTTTAATTCTGAGAACAGTTCTAAAGAATTAGCTAAATGAACAGATGCGCCTGAATCAATAACAAAAGTTAAATTTTTGTTTTGATTTCGATTTTGTTGAGATTTCATAACAAAACCTGAAGAATTTGATTCTTTCATTAATTCATGATAGTTTTGAGAATTTAATGGATTTTCATTTTGACTAGCAGTAGAAGCAGAGAAATTGTTTTGTTTTTTAAACTATTGATGTGATCTATCTGGAGTAAAATTTGGTTTTGTTTTGTTATTGTTGTTATTCTTTAAGTTAAAACAATCTTCGTGGTTGTGATTGGGTTTTTTGCAATGAGAACAAAATTTTTATTTATTCAAATGTTTTGGTTTATCCCTATTGCTCTTTAAAGCAATAGATTCAAATTTTGTTGAAATTCGTTTAGTTTCGACCCTTCTTAGATATCCATCAATTAATTTGTTTTGAACATATTGTAATGATAAATCTGTTTCATATTTGCTTTCAATAGCAGTTATAAAGGTACTATAAGAATTTGGTAAAGAACAGAGCAAAATAGCTATTAAATTATCATCTTGTATTACTTCACCAATACTTCTTAATTTTTCTGCCAATTCTAAGACAGAATTTATATGTTCCTGCATTTTAATGCTTTCATTATATTTAATGGAATACAACTTCCTAAGAAGATAAAGTTTATTTGTAAGATTTACCCTTTCATGAATAGATTTCAATTGATCATATGTTTCTTTAGCACTATTAACATGTCTAACATGAACAACTTGAGAATCTGAGATATTTAAACAAATTAATGCTCTAGCATTTCTATCATTTTTCTCCCAATTGTCATAATTTTCTTTTTTAGGTTCAAATACAACATCATATAAACCTTCTTTGATTAACAATTGTTCTATTTTAAACTTCCATACTGAATAATTATCATCAGTTAACTTTTCAATATAATGAGATTCTTTAAGACTAGACATCATTATATAATATTTGCTTATTTCACAGAAAATAAAAGTGTTTATCTTATTAATTTACAACAATAAAAAATTATAAACTCATATATTTTTTATTGAAAAGATGAAATAAGAACTAATCTAAAGATGAAATAAGAACATAATAGAATTCTTGAGAACAATTTTTAAAGTTACTTCTGGTTTCAGAAAAAAAACTTCTTAAATATTTAAAATTCTTTGTTTAAAACACAAATTTGTATTTTCAACTAATACATAATAAAATTTCAATAAGAAACAAGCAAAAGAATTTTTTTCATATCAACACATAATACTTTTGGTTTCTAAACAAGAACAATTCTTTGAATTTTCTTTTCTATCATTCACTTGTAAAAAATACAATATTTAGAAAATTCAAAATTTCTTTTGAAAAATTCAAAATTTCTTTCGAATTTAAATATTATATTTTCTGTTTTGACATTATATTTAAATTTTCATGCAATGATGTCAATCTCATATTCAACAATGTTGTGTGTGGCCTCTTGTCATGAAGTGGTAGCATAAAGCAGTGAGGCTACTTTAGAGGCTTAAATCATGAATGTACTCCATTTTTATCATATTAAATTGATATTTTATTTTATATCAATTACGTCAGATACATTCTTAACAAAATTAATCATGATGTTTCAAGTACAACATTAACGTCTTTTAAAGAGTCGAATTTGGGAGTAAGTTAAATAGTGGTGGCAGCCAGTAAAGTACAGAGTTCTATTATTCCAATTTATCCAAATCACCATAAGCATGCCGTAAGCATCACTCATTCCTCTCCACATCGGAGAGCTTTTTCCCGCTCGGATCACCAACGTTTTTCCTCTCTAGAGTTCATCCCCTTCTGAGTCTCTTCCCTCTCTTTTATCATCTCCCGAAAACATCCACCATCTCTCGTCTTCTTCTCCCTTCAAAAAATGCCTTCTTATTGAGTTCTTTAGGTTCAACCCATATTTTTTGCACACTGCACATTTCTTACGATTCTGTGGGAAATGACTGGGGGGGTCCACTTTTCGGCATCATCAAAGTGCCTGCCTGGGTAATCGCTATTATTATTTTACAACCTCAGGCTGTCGTCTTTAGGTACATTCGTATGACCAAGTGTCTTTTCGCCTCCGCCACGCCGCTATTATAAAGAGTCACACTATTTGCTAGATATTTCAACTGTCACATAGTAGTGATAAAGTATCACTTTTGAGGCTGCTGCTTTCCTAGCTACGTTTGAGGTCGAGGGTGTTACAACTACCCCCCCCCCTAGCACAAGTGGATATTTTGGCTGCAAGACGAAATATTCTCACAGTTAACAAGGCAGCTCACAATCTAATGAATGGCTCACATAAAAAAATATATATATAAAAGAAAACCATTATTTTCTACTCTAACTTCTTTTCATTTAATATTTTACCACAATACCTGTATACATACATTTTTTTTGTATGGTATAAGCCACGTTTTAGTTTGCTCCTCTCTAACAAAGCGCATTACTAAGAATATATAAAAAAATATGTACATTTTGTGACTTTTTTTCCAAGGCCTTATTCCGCCATACTCAAAAAGTCTACATGTTTGATATCTTTTACAGGTTTATGAGTAATAGCATTCTGGTATGGCTGCAGAGTTGATGCCCATCTTAACAACCATTCTCAACCACCTTTTATTTTTAAACATTTTTTGTTTCAATTATCCTAATCTTTTGTACCTGTCATTTCTGGGCACATTAAGAATTTACACTTTATAAAAATAAACCACATAATAAATTTAGCACAAAATTTACACAAAAAACAAAATAGAAATTAATATATTACACCTAGACTCCAGAGCTTAACTTGCTCAAATTTTACAACAGTTTAACTTTGAAACGTGTATTTGTACATGGATTATCGCATTCAGGTTTCATTCTTTCGTGCATTTTTTCTCTATTTTCTTCATGGGCCCAGTATAGAGGTCTGCACGGGCCGAAATTTCCAGGCCCGAGCCCGGCCCGAAAGTTAAAATTTCGGCCCGGGCCCGACCCGGCCCGAACGAAAAAAAATATTGGCCCGACCCGGCCCGGCCCGAAAGTTAAAATTTTGGCCCGAGCTCGGCCCGGTCTGGAAAAAAAATTTAAAATTCGGCCCGAACCCGGACCGGCTCAAGTGAATTTCTACAGAACATTGATCTTTAATCTTATGGAAGAGTTCTGACCAAAAAAAATTATATTAGTCTTTTTTTTCATGTTTATAATCTCCATTTATGCAGAAGTGCCGTAGGCTGCGATATTTACGCTTTTAAATGAATCTTTGTTTGTTGTATGGAAATGTTTCAGTTATCACTAGTATTATTAATCCATATTCCCTGTAATGGAGACAAAAAGTCGAAAAAGCGGTATATGGTAAAATTTCCAAAGACAAAATCGCTTTGGAACGGAAAAAAAAAAAAAAAAAAAAAAAAAAAAAAAAAAAAAAAAACTAGTCGTTGGGGGCCACCGTAATACTTACCCATCATGGATATGTATATGAAAATAAAACATGTGAAAACTATTTATACAATGCATTGCAATTCATAAACAAAATTTAAATATTGTTAATATACATAGTAATGCTCTATTAAAGAACTGCTGATTACCGATTTCGACAAATTATATAAAACGCCAAACTACTCAAGTAGTACCGAACTGCGTAAAAGAAACATCCTTATAACTCCAAAAATAATAACCTATTAACTAACAATTAACTGCATCGGATTAAGCGTCTCATTTCCAATTAAAATATACTTTTGAATTGAAATTTGAATGAAATACAGGGTCATGAAAAATCCTAGAATGTGGAAAACAGGATTACAAATATCTCGGCAACTAATAATCCTATCGACTTCGTTCTATATGCAAAATATGTGTTATTTTATTGCCTTTTACGTCCATTCCTTAGAACAAAAAAATTCGAAAATTTTTATATACCTTTCATCAGAACGAATTTTTCGAGTGTCCGAAAAAAATAGTTCCGGATAATCGAGGTTGCTGATATTAAATAGGCTTCGTCCCATTCTTACATACTAACAACATACAAAATTTCAAGTCTCTATCTCAATTCGTTCGGGAGATAGAGCGTTTACAGACAGACAGACAGACGGACGGCAAAATTTTTTTTCTAAAAATATGTTTTTTGGAATCTCCACTATCTAAAACGTGTAAATCCGTCAAAAAAAATTTTTCGATTTTCAAAACGATTGCAAGACTTACCCTATACTACGTATGATGGGTAAGTAAAAAAATACATTCCCTTCTTAACAGATGTAAATGTTTAATGTGTTTTTTTCCTCTCGTATTGTTGTATTCATTTTGCATGGATTAACATTTTAAAAGAAACTTTCAGTAGAAATACCGTCATAATCATGTTTTTTTTTTTTTTTTTGTGTGTGTGTGTGTGTAATTCTATTTTAAAACGCCTAGTAATCTACGATTCTTTAAAAGGAATAAATTCTAATGTTTAATTGTAGAATAATGACGGCTTAAAAGTATATGCCTTTTTTGAAACATTTTTGGACAAAGCCAAATATTACTGATTTATAAAAAGTCGAGAAAAGGATTTTCATATAGGAAGATTCAATAGGAACTGATTATTTTGGTCCATGAAAACTAGGAAGAATGGAAGTCTCGGCTTCGTACGGAAAAAAAAATTAGGCCCGGCCCGTCCAGCAAAAAAATTAAGGCCCGAGCCCGGCTCGGCCCGGCCCGAAAGATTAGTGACTAGGCCCGGCCCGAGTCTTCAGAAGTAAGGCCCGAGGCCGGCCCGGCTGCGAATGCCATTATTGGAAATCGGCCCGAACCCGGCCCGCGGGCCGCGCCCGGCCCGTGCAGACCTCTAGCCCAGTAGCAGAAAGTTATGGTTGTGTCTGCGACAACAATGCAGCAGGATGAAAATTGTCTGCGGGAGGGCGTGTTATAATTTTCTTATGTGCATTATAAATATAGTTCTTACTGATTAATGTTATAAAAAGACAATTATATTCCAATAAAAATATAACTTGAATAAGTAAATAGTAAAATTAATATTTTTTGAAGAATTAGTTTAATAATGAATACGTAAAGTGGTTCTTTAAGTTTGAAGTTAAGGCTAAATCTATTTAAAATTACATTGAAATATAGTGTACATCTATTGAAAAACATGTATAGTTTCTAACCTTGCCTAAGTATTCATATCTACAGAAGAAATAAATACAATGATATTAAAGAAAAAAAAAATCATTCATATTGTCACATGTGAAATAATGATAAAATGAAGAAAACAATTCCAATTCCATTGAACAGTAGATGCTATACTGCCTCCTTAAATTCTCAAAACATTTGTTTACATGTTAAATCATAATAAAATGTTAAAATAAAATTTTGAAATGTGCTAAATTTTTTTTCAAAAAAAGGAGACAAAAATCACTTAAAATATCAAAATCTTAAATTTTATTCAAAAAGGCTGCACATTAAAAATTTAAAGTCACTATTTCTTTACCATAAAGTATATATGTTATAGTTTTATAGCAGTGATACCTTGAAAAACTAAGTAAATATTATGAAAAGGAAATAGAAAATTCCGAATGATAATTTTTATAAATACGCTGGATGTGTATCCAAAATTTTATTAAAATTTGCAGCGTTAATTTATGGTCAAAAAACAAATTCTGGTGCAGAAAAATCTGTTTTTGGAACAAAAAAAAAACAATTTTGGGACAGCAAAATCAGTTTTTGGAGAAAGAAAGAGAAAAACAATATTGTAACAGCAAAAACTAGAATTCTGTAGCAGAATTTTTTTTTTTTTGCCTCTTTAACGAAATTTAATTTTATTGTTGTGATTGTTTGACGAAATATGCAGTTTTTCAGCGATATTTTAACGAAATTTACCATTTTTTAAAAACGGAATTAGCCTTTTTTCACGATTTTTTTAACAAAATTTACCATTTTTCGCGATTTTTTGAAGAAATCTGCCTGTTTTTTGCGATCTTTTGATGAAATATATCGTTTTATCGCGATCTTTTGATGAAATTTACATTTTTTTTCGCGATCTTTTGACGAAATCTGTCGTTTTTTCGCGATCTTCTGACGAAAACTGCGGTTTTTCAATACTTTTTGGCGAAATATTCCATTTTTACGCGATTTTTTGACGAAATTAGCCCTCTTTTCACGATTTTTTTGACGAAAACTGCCTTTTTTTTCAGCGATCTTTAGTCGAAATCTGCAGTTTTTCTGCGATACTTTGATTAAATCTATCTTTTTTCATGATCTTTTGTTGAAATCTACCGTCTTTTTGCGATTTTTTAATGAAATTTATCATTTTTTCATGATCTTTTGGTGAAATTTACCGTTATTTCGCGATTTTTTAAACGAAATTTATTGTTTTTTCATGACTTATTGATGAAATCTCTCGTTTTTTCGCGATCTTTTGACGAAATCTCTCGTTTTTTTACAATTTTTTGACAAAAGATACCGTTTTTCAAGATTTTTTCACGGAAAATAACATTACTTAGACAATTTTTTTACGAAATTTGGAATTTTTTTTTTACAATTTTTTAACAAAATTTACTGTTTTTTTTTTCGTGATCTTTTGAAGAAATCTGTGATTTTTTCGCGATCTTTTGTCGGAATCTGCAATTTTTCGCGATCCTTTGATGAAATACGTCTGTTTTTCTCGCGATCTTTCGATGAAATTTGCCTTTTTTTCGCGTCCTGTCCAATTATTCCCCCCCCCCCCAAATAATTTTTTTTTCTTTTTCAAGTTGGCAAATTTGTCTGCAAGGATAAAAATAAATCTGCGACGCACGTCGCGCGTCACGCACTTTCTGCTACCGGGTTCATGGGATTTAAATATTTTTGCTGGGATTATGAGAACTTTCAGTTCTCCCAGTTATTTTTTTTCGAGTAATTTGTCACGGGTACTTATAGAATTAACTCTCCCGCGTAGTACTACCCATCTCTCGATCGTATAACTCATTCTCACTCAAACCTGACACTTTGTCCCCCGTCGAGAAATCCCTTCTGTTACAGTTGCTATTGTGCCCAATTTTTCTATATCTTTTAAACTGCTCTGTTTCTGCGGACGTCTCTCTAAATTTCCCGGATCTACTTGCTTTGTGTCCGGTGTTTTTCGACTCCTACAAATCCTTATGTTTACTGCGCGACTTTTGTTACACAGCCTTCGAAGCTTGTGGGAAATTGTACCAGTTTTTGCGTGTTCCTTTTGGTGTAACAAATGGAGTAGCCTGTTTTCAAAGAGTCATTGACAAAATTATTGAAGAAGAAGGACTCGAACTTACATATCCTTTTATTGATGATGTAACCATTTGTGGCAAAGATCAAAAGGAACATGACAACTTGAAAAAGTTCCTGGCTGTAGTAAAAAAATTTAATTTGACCTTAAATGAAGAAAAGTGTACCTATTCAACAAATTCTGTCCAGTTACTGGGTTATATTGTTTGTGACGGTACAATTAAACCAGACCCTGAAAGACTGAAACCTTTAATGGATATGCCTGTTCCTAGAGACTCTTCCGCATTACAACGTGCTTTGGGTATGTTTGCCCACTATTGTCGGTGGATTCCAGGTTTTTCAGAGAAGATACGTCCTCTATTAGGAAAGAAACAGTTTCCTCTCTCTAAAGAAGCAGCATCAATTTTTAGTCTGCTGAAGAATGATGTGGCGAATGCTACGCTGGCAACTATTGAAGATAATATACCTTTTAAAGTCGAAACAGATTCATCTGACTTTGCAATTGGTGCTACTTTGAGCCAAGCTGGTCGTCCTGTGGCCTTTTTCTCAAGAACATTAAATGCATCCGAACAGAGACATTCTTCACCAGAAAAAGAGGCATATGCGATTGTCGAATCTCTTCGCCATTGGAGACATTTCTTAATGGGAAAACATTTTGAAGTGTTCACCGATCAACAAGCAGTCTCATTTGTGTTCAATCAACGACACAACAGCAAAATTAAAAATGAAAAATTAATCCGTTGGAGACTTGAACTAGCCAGTTTTAAATTTGACATTATTTATCGTCCAGGAAAACAAAATGTAATTGCTGACACTTTATCCCGCATAACAGGTGCTCTAACTTCTAGAGTCGACTTGAATGACCTGCACAACTCTCTTTGTCATCCTGGGGTGACAAGGATGCACCATTGAGTTCGTTGCAAGAATCTTCCTTTTTCCTTAGAAGAGGTAAGAAAAGTCACAAATTCTTGTTTAGTATGCAATGAGTTAAAGCCCAGATTTGTGAAAAATGTTGGAACACTTGTGAAAGCAACTTCCCCATTTGAAAGGCTGAACCTTGATTTCAAAGGACCCCTTCCTAGTGTTTCAAGAAACCGTTATATCTTAACTGTGGTAGATGAATTCTCCAGATTCCCATTTGCCATTCCTTGTAGTGACATTTCTGTATCCACTGTAATATTGCATTTAAAGAATATTTTTTAAGTCTTTGGAATGCCATCATTCATTCATTCTGACAGAGGTCCTGCATTCATGTCGCATGAGTTAAAAAGTTTTTTAACCTCTCATGGAATAGCCACCAGTCGTACAACTCCTTATAATCCGGCTGGAAATGGACAGGTGGAACGTTACAATGGAATAATCTGGAAAAGCATACAGCTTGCTTTGAGATCTAACAATATGAGGACTGAACAGTGGGAAGAAGTGGTTCAACCAGCTCTTCATTCCATTCGCTCCTTATTGTGTACAGCTACCAATGCTACTCCCCATGAACGAATGTTTTCCCACCCTCGAAGATCACGCAATGGTTGCTCCATCCCCACCTTCCTTACTCAGCCTGGTCCAGTTTTAATGAAAAACCATGTGCGTACAAACAAGTATGAGCCACTGGTCCAAGAGGTGGAGCTGGTCGAAGCTAATCCGGACTACGCTCATATTAAATTTCCTGATGGAAGAGAGTCAACTGTGTCAGTTAGACATTTAGCTCCAAGAGGAGAGACTCCTAAACCAACTGATGATAATTCAGAAGACAATAGCCTAGAAGAAACTGACGTACAACCAATAAATTTGGACTCTACTATCATGTCAGCAGATGCAAACAACTTAGAGACTGTATCATCCCGACCAATTCGTCCCAGGCAACCTCCTGCATATTTAAAGGACTATATCAGGGATTGAAGTAGTCATGTAAAATAAAAGGAGGGTGAATGTGATATTATTATTTGTATGTGGCAACACTGTATTATGTTTATCGATTTGGCAACACTGTAATGTTATTATGGCTATGGCGTGAACATCTACCGTTCACGATGTACGTGAACTTCGTAGATATTAAAAGCTAAGTTTTGAGTAAAATAAGTTTATCTTCTCAGCTTCATTTATGTTTTAATAGTACACACTCCATTCTTTGACTGCATCCATGGTCGACTCCACTGTCTGCATCCATGGTTTTGCTAGGACGGACAGTAACTGTAAACTTGATTGAACCGTTCCTGCGATGAGCGGGAATAAAATGTATTTTCAGTAGACATTCGGACTGTCGTGCTAGTTGTGAGCGGCTGTTAAATCGTCTGTAACTGTTGTGTATTATCGCACGCTGGTGCCTCGACTTGTAATGTGAATTTTAATTAATATATTTCCTTTTGGTTAAGTTTTTCCAAATGTGACTACGCTAGTGAATCATTTCACAAATTAATACAACAGCACATTAGATAATGTTCATGTGAAATTAGGACTATGTTAGGATGAATCAGCACGGTCCTAAAGATCTATCTAATAACAATGTATTCAGAAAAAACATATTTTTTGTCAATTTTTAGTGTTTTTTAGACATAAAATGACATTTTATTTATTGTAATCATTATGTGCTTATTAAAAAAGGACGTTTGAAAGCTGAAAATTCAAAAATTCGTTTTTTTCTCAAGTAAAAATCGTAGTCTTTTCAAATTTAGATTTATTATATATGACACATAAAATTGAATAAGGCGAACACAAAAATTTCTGCGAACCATATTAATTAAAACTAATGTAACAAAATTGAAATCATTCTTAGCTATACAGAACAGATAGATGCGATAGTAAATAGCGTTCATAATAAAAAAAAAGTCTATAAAAAAAACTTTCTGAAGCGGATAATGTCATCGAAATTACTTTTTGGAAAAGTAGCTGTCAATTTTGGCCTGTTCGACATGCGGTCGCGCCATCACCATGATGTTTTACGCCTCATTTAGGTAGTGGTAAAGTTCACTTGTTGAAGGTCGTCCGTCCGATGACGGAGCATATTGTCTTAGGAAATTGTATGTGTAAGTTTGGTGAATGGAGATGGCGCCAAAAACGTAGATTCATCATCTTCTTTCTCCTCATTCGGTTTGTCAGTCGTAGTTACATCGGCGATGATATCATCCAGACCTCTAAGTTCGGAGGTAACTAGATCTTTGTCGATATTAATGAACGTGTCTAAATCGACAAAATTTTCCCCTACAATTTCTTGTGCGGCCAGTCAATTTTCTTCAACATTAGGTTGCGAGGTTGGCACTGTGTAAATGATGTCATCGCTACTTCCGAAACCAGCTTTGTGAATGTAATTTGTAATTGTTTTTGGTGTGACACTCGCCTATGCTGCGACGTGAATCTTGCAATCTACTTTGGCGCCGTTAATTATTCCTTGTTCCATTGGCTGGGTGACACTAGTCGAATTTGGAGGTAGAAATTCTACTTCGACATTATTCAGGTCTTCGTTATATTTTGGATGCGCAGGGCAGTTGTCCCCAAGTAATAACACATGGCGCGATTCTTTTCTCATACGCCGATCAAAGCTACGAAGCCGTGTCAGTGTTGCCAGATGAGCTACTTATTTTAAATTCAGATTCTTGATTGACACCACTTTTTTGAAATGGTAAAATCCTTCTTATTTAGTGATATATTAAATAAGACTAAAATAGAGATAATTTTGCAGTTTAAATGAAGTGGTGCCAATTAAGAAATCTGTATTAAAAAAAAGTAGCCCACTGGCAACACTGAGCCGTGTTGTAAAAATGTTGCCCGCCATCCATGCTCTACGCTGGCTTTCGCACAGGCAGGGGAAATTCTTGACATTTTTAAAGCATCGCGTGTTGCGTGATTTCCCTGTGACCAGCTGCTTTAATTTATCTGATCCATTAAATTTGGCACCGAACAGAATAACAAGAAGCTCTTTGCTCAGTTTGCCTTCATGACATGTTTCTCCTTTCATGGCCATTGTTTTATTGGGTGTCAGCTTGTAAAAAAGCCCGAATTCGCCCACGTTGTAAATATCCCGACTTGAGTAGTTTTCTACAAGCTGCGGGAGTACATTAATTTTCCAACAGTGAACATCTTCAATGTTGACTGCAGCCGACTCATCGCACACTTGCTTGAATTTTATGCCGTATCGAGTTTTAAATCGATCCAGACAACCATCTGAAGCATTGAAATCTAGCAATTTCACTTTTGCTGCGATTTCAGAAGCTTTTTCTTGTATTAACAAACCGCTTATTGGGATATTCGTAGAGCGCGCTTGAGACAGCTTGGGCATCGTATTGATTTATAATTTGTAACTTCTCAGTGATTGAGAGAGGCTTTCGCTTAATATATTTTGCTCCTTCCGCCATAGTTTAGACTAGATTATAAAAGCATAGCTAGATATTGTAGACTAGATAATACTGGGTGTGACAAGCGATTCGAACAGTGCTACGAAAATAACGTAGCACCAATGAAACAGCGATTGGAAAGACTCACGTGATTAATCTGTGATTGTAGCGCATGCTCCATCTATTGGTTCTACCGCTCTAGTTTAGGGGAGAGGGGGGAGGGATCACCCACTCGGGGCACCCACCAAAAACTTGGCATAGGTGTTTAATTCCCGGAGGAAATTTCCCACTACCAAACAGCCAAATCACAAACATCGGGCCATTCCTTAACATAAGTAAAATATACAGCAATAATGTGCCATAGCACTAAAATACACAAAATGATAAAGCATAATTTCTTAATTATGGGGAAAAGTTCTTTTCATTTTTGCTTTTTATAAAAACTAGCTGACTCGCGCATCCCGCGCCCGCGATGAATAGGCCTTATATAAACTTCAAATTTGTATGATTTTATAAATTTAATTCCTCTTTTGCCTACATTTATGTTTTTAAATGATAAAAATCATAAGAAAAGTATTGAATTGAAGGTACATTCTGATTTGAGTAATTTGATTTTCTGAGTCTATGCGTATAGAAAACGAGCGAAATCACGACAAAATACTCAGATTTTTACTGATTTCAAAAAGTTTTGTATCAATTATTTTTTAATTTACATATTCTTAAGTAGCGTCTCATGATAGGGCGAAATGCATAAGCTAAAAATTTCTAACTGCTGTATTTTATAAAAATTTGAATCTCCATTAAAATTTTACACTGTGGTTTTATACAGGGTGTCCGAAAAGTCTGGAAACGGTCGAATAACTCGAAAAATACATATGAGATTGAAAAACGTAAATATACGTGTTAAATATTTTTAAATAAGCTACTCAGTGATACCAAATTTGACCTTCGTAACCGACCCCCTGGAGGTCAGAGGGGGTCCAACTTTGAAATCTTAAATTATAACCCCCATTTTTTATTGCAGATTCGGATTCTACGGACAAAAATACGTAACTTTTGTATTTGATGTTTATTTCGAATCCTCGTTTATCACGGTGTAATTGAGCATATTAAATCTATACATATTTCGGCTTTTCCAACCGGATTTTCCCTAATCGAAACTAATTGGGGAGAATTTATGACATCAAATTCCTCGTCTTTTGCAATAATAGCGTTTCCTGAAAATCACCCGTGCCGATTATTTCGGTAGTGCTACACAGTTAAAAATTTGATCCATTTGCTGTAGCGTCACTCCACAGCTTTTATAGAATATCTCTTTCATGACCAATGAGAATGTTCCATAACACAGTAAAGTACACTGTAAAAAAAATTGACCCTTTTGCTGCATCGTCACTCCACCGCTTTTATAGAAAACGATTACTTTACTGTGTTATGGAGTATTCTCATTGGTCACAAAAGAGATATTCTATAATAGATGTGGAGTGACGCTGCAGCAAATGGGTCAAATTTTTAACAGTGTAGCACTATTGAAATAATCGCCACGGGTAATTTTCAAGAAACGCTATTCCTACAAAAGACGAGGAATTTGACGTCAAAAATTCCGCCCAATCAGTTTCGATTAGGGAAAATCCCGTTGGAAAAGCGGGAATATGTATCGATTTAATATGCTCGATTACACCGTGATAAACGAAGATTTGAAATAAACATCAAATACAAAAGTTACGTATTTTTGTCCGTAGAATCCGAATCTGCAATAAAAAATGGGGGTTATAATTTAAGATTTCGAAGTTGGACCCCCTCTGACCCCCAGGGAGTCGGTTTCGAAGGTCAAATTTGGTATCACAGAGTAGCTTATTTAAAAATATTTAACACGTATATTTACGTTTTTGAATCTCATATGTATTTCTCGAGTTATTCGGCCGTTTCCAGACTTTTCGGACACCCTGTATATTCACCAAATGAAAACAGGTGTTTTTTAAAGCAGACGTAATGTTTTTAACTTTTGCGCAACGCTAGCCTCGTGTCCCTTATATTTCATTTGGAGAGTTTTGATCGGGCAGTCCTGTGCTAGCCTCGGATCGAGGCACAAATCTAGTCAGCATGTGGTTTTGAGGAAAAAAATGCTCAATTTAATTTGAATAATTGTTATATAAAAAATAAATTAAATAATTGTTGCATAAAATGCTCAGGAAAATGCTTCATCTAAAAATTAGTATGTTTAGAACTAAGTTCATTCGCGTATTAAACATAGGTTTTTCTGTCTAGGGGCTGATAAAATTTCGCGTATTAAACGGGTTCGCGTATTAACCATTCGCGTATTAAAGAGGGTGTTTTTATATGCTTAAGATAGGAGTATTTCAAGGGACCAAAGAAAATTCGCGTATTAAGCGGTTTCGCGTATTAACGGGGTTTGACTGTATATATCTATATTATAAAGGCCAAACGTATCTGTGCGTAACGCATACGTCATTCTGCGAATGGCAACACTTTCCCATGCATTTTCGCTTTTGCAATTTTATTTACTGCGAATTTTATACTTCTAAACATCGCAGACTTTAAATTTTTATACCGTTGTATGGAGAAAAAATAGTTCTTTTAAATGCAATTTGTTTGAAAGCTGTATCTCAATTTATTTTTGAGATATTAATTTTTTTATAGTTTTTTAACCAATTTTGTAATTGTGGCAACTTAAATACTCCATTTTTATGAAAAGTGAAAAGAGCCATGGAGGAAAAAAGTAGATGGAGGTATAGAGTTAAAAAGAAAGAATAGAGATGAAGTATAGTGCTGGAGGTGATGCCAAAAATGTAACCCTGGAATCGCTACATTAGCCATAAACACAACCACGTAATATCGAAATAACAAAAAAATACTCATAGCAATACAATTTTTAATTCTTTACAATTATAAATTTTGATTATGAGAAGCGCGTATGTAAATTTTGAGAAGATGAAAATGATGACGGGTTTTGATATTACGTAAAATTCTATTATTGTTTCAATTTGGAATATTTTTTTTTTCATTTTTATTTATACCAAGCGCCATCATCTTAACTGACCTTTATTATATTTTATTGACTACATATACGATTAAAGTTGAATTTTTTTAATTTGGACAATTGAGTTTCATAGAAACTATATTTTGTTAATTTTAGATTAAAATAATATTTGTTTGAGAGTTAAACTAACCAATATAAGATGCATTTTTTACTGTAACTAATTTCGCAGATTTATTATAAATGCAGGGAACAGTTCCTTCTTAAACATTTTCTTTCGTCGAAATTTGACGGATTCCGTCTGGTATATTATAAAGCAGGGTTGGGTTTTTGACGTCAAAAAGGGGTTTTTGACATGACAAAGGTTTAAACCGGATTAAACCGTCAAAAACCCATAGAGTCACAATCTGCTGCGGTGTACTAGAGTTTGTTGTTAAATTTTAAAACTAAGAACAGATGCCATACATTATGTTGAAATTTAATTACATTATGGGTAATTAGTAGGTCTTTAACTTTTTAATTGATAAAAATTAAGGTAAAAATCACAGATTTCAAATCTCAGAAATTTATCTCAAAATGGACATGCAGAATTATTTAAGTTTAAATATCTTTTTTATTTATTTATCTTCTTTATTTATTTATTTATTTATTATTATTATATTTAAAATATAAAGTTATTTAGAATACATTTTGACATAGCTAATATTTATAAGTATTAACGAATTAAGTATTGTAAATGCAGGATTTTCAAAAGTGTGGAACTTGATATACGTGTTTAATAATTTTTTTATGCTATATACATAATATCCAGTAGGTTAATTTGAATTTAAATATAATGCATATTATTTATTATATGTATGATTATTACACATTTTTATTCCCCCTCCCCGCCTCTGCCTCCTTGCCCCACAACACACATGCTAATAGTATTAAAAATACAAATAATGTTTACTTTGATAGCAAGGTAAGACAATAAGTAATTATTCAACAACTGAATACTTAAGATATTTAACAAAATTTTATAGTATTCTGTGAAAAAAAAATTCATAAGTATTTGTATAAGCTAATTTTTCAGCATAAGTAAATAAATAGGTTGAATATTGTAAATAGATAATACTCAGATATTTATAGACAGGAGCTAATTTTTTATTATTTTTATCTTAGTTATAAATTCAAAAAATGACTGACGATTTAAAATTCAGAATTACTGATTTTTCAGAAAAACCAAATAACAATTATAAAAATCAAAACAGAAAAAATATTACACTGATCTATGAAATACTTCTAAAACACAAAATATCATGTAGTTTTGTTATTATTATCTAATTAAATTCATAATTTTAAAAAATAAAACATACATGATATACTTCCAATTAATTTGATTACATAATCGAAATCAATTCAAATGAAAATTATCAAAGTAGAAATTTAGTTCAATAATCCAATTCATTTGCCCTACGTATCACATGGTAGCACATAACCAGTTTTGAACATCTTTCTGTTCCTAATCAATTACAGAACCTATCTAATCTTTAATATTATTTAAAACAATGGATAAATTTGGTTATAAATAAACTTCTTCATAATATATATTCCTGTATATTTTGAATAACATATTAAAATTTAATAAATAATATTACAAAAGATAAGTTTTCCAAAATCTAAGGTTTTGTTTAATATTCAAAATATGTTACTTCAAAAATTTAAATTTATTTTTTCTACAGCATATTTAGAAACATTTTCTTCATTAAAAGCAAATAAATTTTACTTATTAAATATAAATATAGCTAGATACATATATGTTAATAAATATTTTTATTTACATATAAACATAGGTTTTTGACAGTTTTTGACATTTTTGACAAGGAGGTTTTTGACATGACGGTTTAAACCATGGTTAAAACCGTCAAAAACTGTCGCATGTCAAAAACCTGCCAACCCTGTTATAAAGGCCAAACGTATCTGTGCGTAACGCATACGTCATTTTTCGAATGGCAACACTTTCTGATGAAATTTCACTTTTGCAATTTTCATTACTGCAATTTTTTTTAACTCCTAGATATCGCACATTTTCAATCTTTACACCGTTGTGTAGGGAAAAATATGTACTTTTAAAAGCAATTTGTTTGAAAACTGTATCTTAATTTGTTTTTGAGATATTAATTTTTTTGTAGTTTTTAATTTAATTTTTCTGGAGGTGGCAACTTGAGTACCCCATTTCTGTGCAAAGTAAAGGAAAAATACCTATAAAGTAAAAAGAAGAAATAGAGAGGACTTATGGCGAATGGGAGTGGTACAAAAAATGTAACCCTGAAATCTGCTGTATTAAGCCCAAACACAACCGCGTGTTTTCGCTAAAAAGAAGGAAACTTTCATTGACAAGTCTGTGGAAACTTTTAGTACTATAGTTTTTAGTTTGTAATAAAATAAAATGCTACTTTATAATGCTACATATAATGCTATAATGCTTTATAATGCTACTTTATAAACTTACTTTATAATTTAAGCAGATCATTTTTATTTAGATAAAAAACGCACGGCTGATGTCAAAGGATTTATTCCCTGTTCAATATAGTAATTCTTTTTTTCCTTGAATTTTTTTCGCCGAGATAGCAAGCAAACAAAGACGATCTTGGAAACAATTCCAGGTTTAAAGTAATGTCCGGTTCCCCAAATTTTTGTCCGATTGTTTAAGGCATTCAATTGTAATTATATTAAAATAACATTATTCGCTTAATTTAATTTTTTATAAATTTCAGCTAAACCTGCTAGAGCAGACGATTTTTTTAGTTCTTTTTTGTTAGCTGTCATATTTTACCAGAAGGAAAAGGCAAAATAAAATTATTTAATTTTTCTTTCTTCTTGGAATAATTATACTATTTTTATGTTATTTATTTTTTACTTTATTTTTTTAACCATTTTTATTTTTCAAATATATTTTTAGAAAAGAAAAAAGTACATTTTGTGGGCGCGCCTCAACTCCTACTGATAACTTAGAAAAATATCTCATTAAATGAAATTTAAGCTTCTGAAAAAACAGCTTTAAAAGTAGTTGAGAAGAGGGGCTGGTCGGGGTTTTAAGCTTATGTCGATACGACGATGTTTAATTCGACACCCCTGGTGGGTTAGTGACATTAAAATTTCAATAGTTAAACTTTGATAATGTTAGCCTAGCAATACAGGAAATAACCAGCATGAAATGTTTATAATGTGTTATATGACCTTGAAAGTAACTTGTCATTTCATTAAATCAAGTAAGTATATTTTCTTAATGATAAATCAGTCACTAAATTCATTATCAATCTGTAAAAATTCATGCAAAGTGATTTTCTAAATAATGAAACATGGATTTAAAACACCAACTTTTATTAAATAGACAAAAATGGCATAACGTAACTTGAAAAACCAACTTGAAATAAACTGACTATTTGTCAGTAAAAATAATGAAATAAACAATAAACATATTTTATACTCATCCTTCAGAGATTGATTCTTTCTCCTTTCCCTTGCCTTTAACGTAGTGTCTTTGAAAAATTCCGGCGTAACTTCCATAAAAGAATGCTAAAAAAAAAACTTTGAACACTTCTAATAGCCATTTCGGTAAAGAATAATTCACTTCATATTTCAGAGCTAAGTACCGATACCGCAGAACGAAGCAGAACGTACGGACTTTTAAAAACCGCCGGTATTTATTTTTCCAGCTGGTCTAAAAAGAGTTGCCAGAAAAAGTACTGAAATTCAAACGAGAATCCAAAGGACTCAAGAACCGATCTCTGATTGGCTGAAAAAGAAATACGCTGATAAACTTCACAGTTTGTGAAGTTCACCGTCACTTACGAAAACTTACTCTCCGCACAGGGAGATTGCGTTGCATTTTGCGTCAGCGTAACTGACAATTACCTGAAGTGACTCCATGCGACAACCAACCATGCATGTGCTTCAGTTGGCGCTAAAAAAACGTAAACATATGCGATGCAGCTGGAATTTAATATCTTAAATGAAAATAGATAAACGTAAGTGAAAAGAAATAAATAGGTTACTTTTAAAATAAGATAAACTTACGTTTTAAAAGGGGGGGGGGAAGGAAACGTAATTAAATGATTTTTTTTTTCGGATCATTGGCAAAAAGTGGGGAAACCACGTTAAACTTTACCCACAGAACGCCCCCTTTTCCCCAGCTGGTTGCCACATGGAGTTATTGAGTTAAACACTTTTAAATCACTTAGAATATACATATATATACTTTGAATTAACATTTGTAACATTAAACATAAATACAGGTACAGAAAATTTACTTTGAAAAAATATATATATATGATGCAAAAGAAAAATATATGATGCAGATACACTTAATTGTAGAAAAATGGCTGGAATAGCTCACAGTCCAACTTGACTTAAAGAATTTGATTTCAAAGTTCTATATTAAATGTTCATGAAATGTTCGAATAAAGTTCATTGATTCTAAAAAAAAAAACAGGACTACGACGTATGGCATAGTTCCAAAGATATCCTAAAGGGATAGATGAAAGTTTTTTTTTTTTTTTTTTTTTTTTTTTTTTTTAAAAAACACTGATTACTTCTACTGCATCAATATTTGTCGAAATTTCAGAAACTGATCTTTGCTCAGTGCTTTAGTAAGCAAGTCGGCTAAATTTTCTTTTGAAGACACATGTTTTATGTCAAAGACACCGTTTTGATAAAGGTCTCTCACAAACTTGTACTTTAAATCAATATGACGAGTTCGGACATTGTCCGTCGTTGTCTTTGTAAGAGAGATGGCTGCTGTATTATCGCACAACATGATAGGTCGCTGTATTGAGCCTGGTTGAAATAGTTGAGGAAAGAATTTCGATACTTCGTGGATAGTATCAGATAGGAACTTTATTTCTTTTGCAGCTTCGCTAGCTGAGATGAACTCGGCCTCCATTGGAGAGAGAGCCGTGCAGGTCTGCTTGGCGACGCGCCATTGTATGGGATTGTCGTTTAAGAGGATTATGTGACTTGACCAGGATTTACGATCATCTAGATCGTTTGCCCAAGATGCATCGACGTAGGTTAAAATTTGTAAAGGTGGTTCCGATGATTGGAGCTTCAGTCCCAAGTTAGCTGTGTTGGCCAGGTAGAGCAGTATTCGATACAACGTCCGATAGTGCTGGTGCGATGGCTTTTCTGTATATTGCGAGATTGAAGATACGTACCATGCTATATCGGGTCGACATCTGTGGCTTATGTATTGCAAGCAACCCAGCAAACTTCGGAATGGAAGGTTTTCGGGCAGTTCTTCACCCTCTTGAGCTGAAACTGGGGTAAAGCCAGGAGAAGCTGGTAATGTTATCCTAGAAAGACATTGAACATTAAACTGTTGCATACACTTTTCAATATATTGAGAGCAGGTTATATTTTTAAACTTATTATCTTCTTTGTTGAACTGTATTCCTAGTAATGTGCGAATGGCTCCCAAATTTTTGGCTTCATAAATATTTTCTATTACACCAATAACTTCCCGTAAAGCATCCTCATCTTTTGCAAAAATGGGAAGGTCGTCAACATAGACCAAAACTATTGCAATATTCTTATATACATAGACGCAATTTACCCCAGGTACTTCAGAAAAATTATTTGCGATGAGTTTCGTATGGAGGTCGTGGAACCAACATCTTCCTGCCTGGTGCAGGCCATAAATTGCTTTATTAAGTTTAAGAATGTAAGTTTCCTGACCTGGTATTACGTATCCACATGGTTGTCGAATATACGTTTCCTTATCGATGTTTCCATACAAGTAGGCACACTTTACGTCAAGTAGGCAGTTTTTCCATTTGAATATC
Organism: Maratus speculifer; assembly: GCA_964019185.1. Taxonomy (NCBI): domain Eukaryota; kingdom Metazoa; phylum Arthropoda; class Arachnida; order Araneae; family Salticidae; genus Maratus; species Maratus speculifer. The sequence continues at coordinate 7,196,760 of OZ025294.1, read as the reverse complement.
ATTGAGAATAAAATAATAAAAAGACGTGTCAAAGAAAAGTTGACTACTGGAGAAAAAGTTTCATTGTAGTCTAGACCCTCTCGTTGGTTGTTTCCAAGCGCAACCAGTCTGGCTTTGTAAGTTTGAACTTCCCCAGATGCATCTCGTTTTACCGTGTAAACCCATCTCGTACCGATGACTTTCTTAGTGGGGTCGAATGGTACTGGAGTCCAGACTTTCCTTGCTAACATGGTTGAGATTTCTTTATTCATGGCATCTTTCCATTGTTCCGCTTGTGGGAGAGTCGCAGCATGTTTTGCAGACTTTGGAATGACAATTTCTGTTAAGTTAGCTTCATGAATTTTGGAAAAAGTAATGGGTCCTTGATAATCATTACTTGTTGAAAAATTGGCTACGTCAGAGTCATATGAAAGATTGTTTTGCTTACAGTATTCATCAAGGTCTTTAGTACTTCGTAAACGTTCACCAGTGGGTGCAATTATATAAATGTCATGCCTACCTGCTGACGCCCCTTTTCTTCTTGTAGTGACTATTCTTGTGAAAATGAGTTTACTATCCTCCTCTTCATTGCCATCGCCAGTAGTGTCATATTTAATCTTTTTAACAAAATCATACTCATCTTTTGAACTTTCTTTATGTGAAGAATTGTCATGTGATTTCCCGGCATTTAGTTCCTTGTTTTCATCATCTGGCTTCTTTTCTTTTGTTATTTCTGCTAATGTTGGAATGCTAGAAGTAGAAGGTTCTTCGGGATGTACGTCAGGCAAAACATGACTAGAGGATAAACCTACAGTAAACGGTTCTTCAAAATCGTGAATACTGTTATGAGACAATTGTGGTTGTTGCTTTGGATTTCCTAATTGAGCTTCATCAAATGTGACGTGTTTTGATTCAATAATTCGGTTTTCACGAGGAAACCAGACTATAACCGGCTGTGCCGAGTCCATATCCAATAAACACACCACGTTTAGCCCTGGGCTGTAACTTGTTACGTTGTTGCTTTGGCTGATGGACATATGCTACACAGCCATAACGGCGAAAATGGCGAACTGATGGCTTTTGTCCATACCACCTTGAGAACGGGATTGCATTAATTCCTGTATGTAGGATTCTATTACGAATATAGTTCACTGCCATTACGGCTTCAATCCAGAGTTTGGGAAGGAGGTTGGCTGCTTGACTAAAGGTGCGAACCCCTTCAAAAAGCACTCTATTATAACGCTCAGCAACCCCATTTTGTTGTGGGCTGTATGCCGAAGTTGTTTCGTGCTTAATTCCTAATTTGGTGACTAAATCATTTATTTGCTTATTGCAGAATTCGAGGCCGTTGTCGGTACGAATGACCTTGACTTTTCTTTCGGATTGTCTTTCAATAAACTTTATAAAATTATTTACTTTCGAAGGGACCTCATCTTTCGTTCGCAGGGGATAACAAAAAGCTCGGCGACTGTAGTCGTCAATGAAGGTCAGAAGATACCTATGTCCGTTTCTAGAGCCTACTGGCGCAAGACCCCAGATGTCAGAATGAATGAGGTCTAAAATTGCTTTAGAACGAATATGTGAAAGCCTTGGATGAGTAGCTCTGGTGCTCTTACTTAATATGCATGGCTCACATTTTTGTTCGGAACCTTGAAGTTTATCGCAACCCTCAATAAGTTTATTATTGACCATCTGCTTAATGACTTTAATGTTACTATGGCCGAGTCTCTCGTGCCACAGCATGATGTTATTTCTATCTGCTGCATAAGCTTGATTAAAGTTAAGTCGGTTATGAATAGGTAATCTGCTACTATTATAAGTTTGCGTTTCAATTTTGTCAGAAACTTTATTACATCCCGAGTTAACTATTTTGGAATTAGGTTCAACTTTTGGTTTATCTTCCTGGGCTGAATTAGATTTTGAACTTAAACTTGATTTAGATTTCAATTCTGGCCTGGAAGAAGTTTTAATTTTACTCGCATATGAGATATGATTTTTACTGGGTGAAGTTAGAATATTAGAAACTTTATTTTCCGATTTAGCTTGGGCTGAAGAATTTGATCGAAATTTTACTTTAGTTTCTTTCTCCGCTTCCCCACTATCTGCTTTAACTTGGGTTAACTTTTCATGTTGGAGTTCCGTTTCTCTGGATTTTGTTTTTAGGGCTTTAAGAACATAAAAGTTATTTTTACGTTGAGCGGTGTATAAATATTTCCACTTACTGTCATAAATTTTAAAACCATTATCGAGTTTGGCATGTAAACCAGCCTTGTCCATTTTACTCATACTTATGAGGTTTCGGTGTATATTTGGCACATACATGACGTCAGTAAGTTCAAGAGTATGAATTTTATCTTTATCTTTAATTTGAAAAGAAACTCTTCCTACACCTCTCACTAGATGGGGAGTGGTTCCCATACGGACAATAGCTCCGGGAGGGGGTAACTTAAGAGAAACAAAAAAGTTTTTATTTTGGCAAACATGTGCCGTACTTGCAGAGTCAAGTGTCCATTCCCAACATGGGGGTAACAGTTCTGAAGAATAACAATCATTTGTTTCTAATTCAGTAAAAAATGTGTTATTAGGCTTGTCACTTTTAGATTTTAAACTTAAATTTTTATTTCTACAAAATTCTGATTTATGACCTCGTTTACCACAGTATCTACAACGTGTAATACTTTTAACTTCTTCATTTTTTATCAATACTGCTTACACTTTGAAATGTTTCCAAAGATTCATTTTTACGCTTTTCACGACTTTCCCGAGCTGACACTTCGCTTAAAAGTTCTTCTTTAATATTTTTATAAGTAAATTTATCATCCGGTAACTTTTTAAATTCACGTACTAAGTACTGATACTGATCTGGGAGATTACCTATTAACCTGTAACATTTATCTAAATCGGATATTGTAACCCCGGCATTAATTGCCCGCTTATAAGATTCCTCAAATCTACATAGAAAACCTGATATATCCTCGTCTGAGTGCATATGAATATCGTAGAAATCATTAAAACTATTTATTTTGGAAGTTATCCCAGTAACTTCATAATGCTCTTTTAAAGTGTCCCATATTTCTGAAGGATCACTCAACCTTGCGACTAAAGGACTAATGTCACTAGAAATGTAAGTTTTAAGTATACCGGAAGCACGCAGTTTCCATTGATCACATCGAAGTTTTTCAATAGGGGTAAGTTTACATTCCTCTGGCCATTGGGTTTTATTTAACCAAAGAGTAAGTCCCTCTGTATCTAAAACTTTTTGTATTTCTAAAGACTAGGCTTGATAATTATCTCGAGTTAAAATTGCATTATCATTAAAAGAAGCCATTTCTTTTCACTATCTCTTCTTACTATAAAAATTTTTAACTTCAAATTTTCATTAAATATATACTTCAAACTAGTAATAAAACAACAACAATACAAAAATATTAACTTTGAACTTCATTGCTACTTCACTTTCATAAATACATTTAAACTTAATCCAAAATATTTCCTGCATACCAGGTAGCTGTAGATCTTAACCACGCTACTTGGCTACCAATCTGTGGGCGCGCCTTAACTCCTATTGATAACTTAGAAAAATATCTCATTAAATGAAATTTAAGCTTCTGAAAAAACAGCTTTAAAAGTAGTTGAGAAGAGGGGCTGGTTGGGGTTTTAAGCTTATGTCGGTACGACGATGTTTAATTCGACACCCCTGGTGGGTTAGTGACATTAAAATTTCAATAGTTAAACTTTGATAATGTTAGCCTAGCAATACAGGAAATAACCAGCATGAAATGTTTATAATGTGTTATATGACCTTGAAAGTAACTTGTCATTTCATTAAATCAAGTAAGTAGGAGTGGGCGATGTAGAGATTTCTTAAATCGATTTATCATCCATCTAACATCGCGATTTAGTGCTAAATCGCGATTTAGCACTAATTTTACCCTTTATAATACGAAACCTATCATTTAATTTTTAGTAAAAAAATACGGGCTTTATGCCCCCCCCCCCCCTCTCACACTTGTATTAATTTAGCATTTAATTGTTCAAATAACTAAAAAATATATATATTACACACACACACAAAAAAAAGAATGCTTTTTTTTTTTTAATTAGTGATCTATTTTAATATTTTTTATCAACTCATCCTTAAAGAAATAAAATAAATAAAGAATACTGCCCAGTTAAACTGATGGCATTGAGCTCACAGGCTACAAATACTAATTGTACATTAAAGCCTTATATTTTCAAGGGTTAATTCCGTTAAAAAATTAAGAAAGGGAAACAGCTCTCTTCTTTCCTCTTTTTTTATACTTAATCATTGAACCTCCTATACTATCAAAGACATGCTTTATCATATAAAAAATCTATATCCAAAATTCAGAGCAAATTAGATAATTCTTAATAAAAACCCATTTAGCATTTATATAATTTAAAAGGAGTTATCCCCCTCTTTTATACTTAACCATTAAACTTCCAAAACTATTCAGAGATTTGAACGAAATCTGAAAATTCTGCTTGAAAAACCCATTTATATAAATTAAGGGGGGGGGGCATTAGAACCCCTGTTCCCCCTATTTATACTTATTCAATGAACACCTAATAACAGTCACGGAATCGTCTCATCAGAATGATCCTAATCTAAATTTTGAACGAAAACTTAATTCTGCATGAAAATCCCATTTATATCAACTAACGGGGGGGGGGCATTAGAGCCCCTGTTCCCCCTATTTATACTTATTCAATGAAAACCTAATAACAGTCACGGAATCGTCTCATCAGAATGATCCTAATCTAAATTTTGAACGAAAACTTAATTCTACATGAAAATCCCATTTATATCAACTAACGGGGGGCATGAGCCCCCCGTTCCCCCTCTTATACATATCGAATGAACTCCAAAAACTAATCAGGGAAGCGCCTTGTCAGGATATACCTACATACAAAATTTCAAGTGGATCCGATATTTTTATCATGAGTTATCGCGTTACGCACATACGCACATACATACAGAACGGACGGGCACATAAGCTCTCAGGCTATGATAGCCTGTGAGCTAAAAATGATTTTTTCATTGTGTCTGACTTGTTTTGGATGCAACAATCTAAATTACTTGAGTAGGGGAGCTCAAATAGCACTTCATTGCTAATAACATGCATGCACTTGTTTTTACAGACACTGAGTTAAAAACTTATTGAAGTAAGTTAAAAACTTATTGAAGTAAGAAGCAGATTCACTAATAAATTTAGCTGTTCATTTACCATCAGAAGAATAGTAGTTTAAAAAAAGAGGGGGGGGGAGGAAGATTTAAAAAAAAGAATGCAATTTTTTTTTTTTTTTTTTTTTTTTTTTTTAGATTATAATAAAATATGATTAATATAAATGTTGACATTCATATAGTGAATGGAGAAAGATTGAAAGGCCACATTACCAAAGTTGCTGATTTTTTTGAGAGCGTTGGCTTCTGTAAGATTAGTAATAAAACAATCTTAAATATATCTTTTTAATGATAAGTAAATGACAAAAAAAGTAGAAAACCGCAAATCTACAGAAAAATCCATTGAATGCTCCCTCATTCTGCTGTAAAAAACAAATTACCTGAAACATTACAGAACCCTCTTAAAATATTTTTAATTAAATAATTAATTAAAACTATTCTAATGTTACACAAACATATGAAAAATAAATTTTCATCAAAATAATGCATAAAAATATAAACTAAGAATGGATTAATTTAGATTTTAACCTTAAGACTTTTTTTTATTTTTCTCAGACATAAATAGTGAATCAGTTACAAATAAAACACAATAAAATGTTATTTGGATTTTAATTAATAAATAAATGTGTTTTTAATGCACTACACACATTAAATACAGTTGGCATCTATACTGGTGAGTGTATTTTGCTTTAAACAGTATATATTGGGGGGGGGGGGAGGGGAAATATTCCAAGAGCTGACCATGCAACAGAAATTGAATATTGAAGATACTGAAATGTCCTTGAAATCCATTTGCATCCAGTGTGAAAAAAGGAACAAGTTATTTGATTTGCATGTGAGATCAAAGCTGATGACTATATTTTCCAGAATAAAGCTATATTTCTTGAAAAAATAATCAAACTGAATAGGGGAGAGTGGGGATACTTGAGCATAGGGGATACTTGAGCCACCCCTATTATCTCTACAGTTGGTTAATTTTTCTTTCTAAAACTGCCAATATGATAACATATTTATAGTTCTGAACATGTAAAAAAGAAATCACACATCTTGGAACCATTTTGAATGTATAATGATTAATAGTTGTCTTTTCCCTATCTGAAGTAAATATTTGGGTGCATGGCTTTTTTGTTTTTTTGTAATCAAAGTTTTGTTCAAAGTTGCAACTATATACATACATTCAATAAGCATAATTTCAATTGTATTTTGAGTCTAAAATAGTTCTAATAGCTGCATGCTTTATTTAGTAAAACTCTGGAAAACAAAAATAGTGATAGTGGGGATACTTGAGCCAATGAGAGTGGGGATACTTGAGCCATGCCTCAACCATCCCCACTAGAAATTAAACATGGGTGAAACAAACAAAAAATAAAATTCGATCCTTATATTCACTAATAGATATTTTTCTGGCTAAAAGGGAGAATAATTTTTCATTTTATTTTTTTTTTTCTTAAAAAAATAACGACCTAAAAATGTTTAAAAATGTATATTTTTTAAATGAAAATATCTATTTTATTTTTCATTTTGACTAACAAAATAGCCTGTCTAGATAAATGTAAACATAGTTTTCAATTTAACTTTCATTAAATTAAAATAACTTTTTAAAACGATTTTACAGGCTATAATCTCTAATACTTTAATTAGTTAGGTCCAACATATTAAAATATTTATTTTTTAATATAACGTATTAAGATTTTATATTGAAATCGTAACCTATGCTGTGTAACTTTTTTTTAACTAAGAAAATTGAAGAAAAATTGGTAAAAAGAGCGCACAAAAAACAAGAAAAGCAACAAAAATCCCAGTCCAAACTTACCTGCATAGAGCCAAAGAGGAAGAAAACATCTTTTCCTGTGAAATCAAAAAAGTGTTTGAAATAGTAGAATGATACATCTAGCTTAAATTCCGACAGCTTCTAAATTAAAAGCATGAGTTCGACAATATCATTAGAGGAAAATTCTGTCAATGATGGTGATGATGTGAAAAGAAAACCTTCTCTTGATGGTTGGTTACTAATGAAATATGCCAGAAAGAAAACTGTGAAAATATTTGTTGGATAAGTGCTTAATATTTTAAAAATGAAATTTCCACGAAGAATTGCAGATTCCAAATTTAAATGGCTCTGAACTGAGGATGTTTCTACCTTCGTTATAACTCAAGTTGAAATTATCCTCCGACAGCCAGTTTTAACTACAAAAAATGATCGTATTACTAGCTTTGTTTTCTCAATATGTTTTGAAGGACTTTACGTTTCATAATTTATCATTCTGTAAAATGTTTGTGCAAAAATAAAGCGAAAAAAATTACTTTTGTAGGTATTTTTCCTTAGTGGCTCAAGTATCCCTTCAGCATGGCTCAAGTATCCCCGCCATGGGGATACTTGAGCCACGATGTAAAACAAAAAATATACATTTATTATACATAGAAAAATAGTTCAAAATTAATTGAAAGTGGTTTTTAGTTGAAGAAAAAATATCAAATTTTCATTTTCAATATTTTATTTTATTCTAAAAAAATATAAAAAAATTAAAAAAATTAAAATTCAAAAAATGGCTCAAGTATCCCCATCTTCCCCTATACTAAAAGCACATGGCAAAAAACCACCGCAATATTGAAAATACAAAAACGTCATCGAAATCTGCTTGCATCCAATAGAAAAAAGAATTAACCAGTTCTCTAATTAGACATAATCAATGTAGATAAGCATATTTTGATGAAAAAAATTGTATTTCACATGGCGATCAATAATTATTATTTTAAGTCGCCACTTGGCGAGTGATGACTAGAGTGGCGATCGATGACCAATAAATTACTTGAAATGCATATGGAATCAAATCTGATGAATATATTTTGCAAAATAAAACTGTATTTCTTGAAAAAACATCCAACTGAAATAGATAAAAGAATGCGGCAAAGAAAACGAAACATTGAAAATACAGCCATGTCATTGAAATCTGTTTGCATCCAGTAGGAAAAAGAGATAACCACTTTTCTAATTAGATGTAATCTATGTAAAGATGTATATTTCCATGAAAAAAACTGCATTTCACTTTGGCGATTGTAAATAGATTTTTTAATCGCCACTTGGTGAGTGACGACTAAGGTGGCGATCGATGTCCAATAAATTTACTTGAAATGCATGTGAAATCTAACCTGATGAATTAATATATATTCCAAAATAAAACTTTTATTTCTTGGAAAAATAATTCCAACTGAATACACTAAAAGAACATGACAAAAAAAAAAAAAAAAAAAAAAAAAAAAAAAAAAATGAAAATACAGCTAAATCATTGAAATCTGTTTGCATCCAGAAGGGAAAAGAAATAACCACTTTTCTAATCAAACGTAATCAATGCAGAGATGCGTATTTCCATGAAAAAAAGCTGCATTTCACTTCGCGATCGAAAAAATAAATTTTTATCGCCAGTTTTATATCTTTAATTACCGCATGGCAAGTGTCAGCCGCTAATTTTTATCTGTATTAAATCAAATCCTGCTACATCGTTTTGACACATAGGGGGCGCTATTGGCGGCTCAGCCCCCCCCCCCCCCTGAAAAAAATTCCAAGGTCACTCAATGAATTTCTATTCCGAAAATGCAAATAAAATTCTGTTCAAAAATCTAATTTAATTTTGAGACCCTTTCACAGTTTTGCAGAATTACTAAGTTGTATCTAAAATAAGCATTTTAGCACTCCCTCATCCTATTTGTACATATGAACCTAACATGATGTTTAATTTTTCACCAGTTATAGACTCAAAATTTTCATCATCTTGTACTTTATTTAGCATAAAATGAAGTTATTACAACAGTTTAATGAGAAACATAGTATCTACAATGTGAATATGCACTCATTTATCTTTCTGTGTCAGAGAAAGAAAAAAAACAAATAAGCTCCCCCCCCCTACATTTTCTTGACCCCCCTCCCCCTATTATTCACTTCTAGCTAAGGTCCTGTCCTCACACTGCTAAATCGATGTAACACATACTTGCTCTGTTTTCCCTAAATCGTCTTTTTCTTACATCGCCTTTTTCCTAAATCGGAAAGCATTGAGGCAAGGCTACATCGTTTCGCTACATCACGATTTAAGAACTGGCTAAATCGTGACATCCGATGTATCTAGTGAAAACCAATAGTTAAATCGGATTTCCGATGTAAGCGTTAAATCAGGGCTATATCGTTTCGCTACATCGCGATGTCAGATGTATCTATTCAAGACCAATAGTTAAATCGGATTTCCGATGTATTAAAACGATTTAAGGCTCAGACCTGCAAATTTGAATTTTAACTTTAAAATTGCTCCCCCCCCCCCCTTCTCACAGGCATAAATAGTGAATTATTAATAAATAAAACACAATAAATTGTTTTTTGAATGTTAATTAATAAATGCAGTGTTGAATTCAGACACTTTTCTCCGGGAGGTATTTCCGTGGCTCCGGGGAGGGGGGAGAAACTGCACATTTTGATCATTAAAAACACAAAATTTCCGGAGGAGGGACCCCCTTAATAAATGTGTTACTAATACGCTACAAGCATCACATGCAGTTGACATCTATGCTAGCAGTAGATTAATTAGACTTGTCATTTCAGAGGGGGCTGAGATACAGCATGCATTTCTGAGAGGGTAGCGCCATGCAAAAGGGCGGGAGAATAGGGGGGGGGGGGCAAGGGAGCGGTCGCCCCGGCGCGGGAATATAAGAGGCGCCAAATTTATACTACCACCGTAATACCGTTGGCATCTATACTGGTGAGTGTATTTCGCATCATTAAACACTATTATCGTGGGAAAAAAAATAATCCTAGAGCTCAGTATGCAGCAGAAGTCGAAAATTGAAGGTACTGAAATGCCCTTGAAATCCATTTGCATCCAGTGTGAAAAAAGGAATAAGTTATTTGAAATGCATGTGAGATTAAAACTGATGAATATATTTTCCAGAAAAAAGCTATATTTCTTGAAAAAATAATCAAACTGAATATACTAAAAGCACATGGCAAAAAACCACCGCAATATTGAAAATACAAAAACGTCATCGAAATCTGCTTGCATCCAATAGAAAAAAGAATTAACCAGTTCTCTAATTAGACGTAATCAATGTAGATATGCAAATTTTGATGAAAAAAATTGTATTTCACATGGCGATCAATAATTATTATTTTAAGTCGCCACTTGGCGAGTGATGACTAGAGTGACGATCGATGACCAATAAATTACTTGAAATGCATATGGAATCAAATCTGATGAATATATTTTGCAAAATAAAACTGTATTTCTTGAAAAAACATCCAACTGAAATAGATAAAAGAATGCGGCAAAGAAAACGAAACATTGAAAATACAGCCATGTCATTGAAATCTGTTTGCATCCAGTAGGAAAAAGAGATAACCACTTTTCTAATTAGATGTAATCTATGTAAAGATGTATATTTCCATGAAAAAAACTGCATTTCATTTTGGCGATTGTAAATAGATTTTTTAATCGCCACTTGGTGAGTGACGACTAAGGTGGCGATCGATGTCCAATAAATTTACTTGAAATGCATGTGAAATCTAACCTAATGAATTAATATATTTTCCAAAATAAAACTTTTATTTCTTGGAAAAATAATTCCAACTGAATACACTAAAAGAACATGACAAAAAAAAAAAAAAAAAAAAAAATGAAAATACAGCTAAATCATTGAAATCTGTTTGCATCCAGAAGGGAAAAGAAATAACCACTTTTCTAATCAAACGTAATCAATGCAGAGATGCGTATTTCCATGAAAAAAAGCTGCATTTCACTTCGCGATCGAAAAAATAAATTTTTATCGCCAGTTTTATATCTTTAATTACCGCATGGCAAGTGTCAGCCGCTAATTTTTATCTGTATTAAATCAAATCCTGCTACATCGTTTTGACACATAGGGGGCGCTATTGGCGGCTCAGCCCCCCCCCCCCCCTGAAAAAAATTCCAAGGTCACTCAATGAATTTCTATTCCGAAAATGCAAATAAAATTCTGTTCAAAAATCTAATTTAATTTTGAGACCCTTTCACAGTTTTGCAGAATTACTAAGTTGTATCTAAAATAAGCGTTTTAGCACTCCCTCATCCTATTTGTACATATGAACCTAACATGATGTTTAATTTTTCACCAGTTATAGACTCAAAATTTTCATCATCTTGTACTTTATTTAGCATAAAATGAAGTTATTACAACAGTTTAATGAGAAACATAGTATCTACAATGTGAATATGCACTCATTTATCTTTCTGTGTCAGAGAAAGATAAAAAACAAATAAGCTCCCCCCCCTACATTTTCTTGACCCCCCTCCCCCTATTATTCACCTCTAGCTAAGGTCCTGTCCTCACCCTGCTAAATCGATGTAACACATACTTGCTCTGTTTTCCCTAAATCGTCTTTCTCTTACATCGCCTTTTTCCTAAATCGGAAAGCATTGAGGCAAGGCTACATCGTTTCGCTACATCGCGATTTAAGAACTGGCTAAATCGTGACATCCGATGTATCTAGTGAAAACCAATAGTTAAATCGGATTTCCGATGTAAGCGTTAAATCAGGGCTATATCGTTTCGCTACATCGCGTTGTCAGATGTATCTATTCAAGACCAATAGTTAACCCTTTCAGACCCGACTTTAATGCTGTGAATTAAAAAAAATATGTACCAAGTTAAAATATCACAATAGGGTCCTAATAAACATGTTTAGAGGGAAAATTAAGAAAAAAGTAATTATTTTAAAAAATAGGAAAATGTCCACTGGAATGGACAACCGGTCAATGAGGTTGCAGAAGTCAAATATTCAGCGCTTGAACTTCTCTTACGATTTTTGTTCTAAATTTCAATTTATTTACTTAACAATGCTAGATAAAGAAGCTATAACACTAAAAAAGTTTCAAAAAGTTTATACTATAGTAATTTTATTGCATAATTGGAGGTATACAGTAATAATACACAGTTTTGCAAAGCATTTTCACATATTCCTAATTTTGTATACAAAGGAAATGAGTTTTACGTTATTTCACATGGAAATTAAAAAAACAATTTCTGCCCCTGGTGAAGCATAAATGCACTGTACATTTATTGCAGTAGATATGGGTTTTACCATTGCAACCGTAATCTTTACACCGGGTTGCTTCGCGCTTATCATCAAATTTTGGCAAATGATACACAGTCATTGACAATCTCAGGATGAGGCCGAACTTCAACCTCTCTTTGACATAGTCTTTTATTTTGAACAATGGGCGATAATGATGGTCTCCCCCTTTGTTTATTTTTTGCCAAACCAACCGTACATAGATCTGAAGCTAATCTCATTTTGAAATGTAACAAATCTAGTATGTTCTTTTTTGAAATTCCTAAAGTGACGCAGTGATTTTGATATTCTAGCCAGCTATTAACTGTTATTAAATCAATAGCATGGAATAGCATACGCAGAGTCCATTTTTTTGATTTTATGTGAATTCGATAGCAGCTTATCAATTGATCTAATTTATCTACCCCACCCATAGACTTGTTGTACAACTTAACTATTTCCGGTCTTTCGATCTGTATAGGCTTCTTTTATTTTTTGTCCCACCTTTCAACTAAATCTTTATTTCCTACGCCGATAAAGTTAGATGATAAAACAACAGGTTTATTATCATACCATTTGACTATAACAATTTTTCCGTCACCACTTACTAGCTCATCGCAATGCCCCCTCCCTTTTTTTGCCATTTCTTTGTCACTTGCAAATGATGGATTACTAAATCTATTTATTCTAATGGTTCCAGCTGCATATATCTCTCTATCCATTAAGGCTTCAAACAAGTTGTAGGAAGAAAAATAATTATCAAAGTACAAGAAACATCCATCATGTATTCGTTTAGACAGATGCAAGACAACTGATGCTCCTAATCCGAATTTATCCAACAGATCCTTTTGTATTTCGGTAGAAGAACCCTGATATATAAGGAAATCATAAAACATGCCACTTTCACCACACAATAGAAATATTTTAATTCCCCAAGGAGAAGGTTTACCCTTGACATATTGTTTGATACCCAATTTCCCCTTGAAAGGTACAATCTGCTCGTCAATACAAACATTTTTTTCAACCTTCAATTCACTGCATCTTTTTTTAACTGCATTGTATAGAGGTCTAACTTTGATCAATTTGTCTTTATTATCACTTTTAATTTCTAAATTATTGACAACATGAAAGTTAGAACTTATACTTATAAATCTGTCTCTAGACATATTTTCATAAAACATTTTTAAACCCAATTCTTTTTCCCAATACATTCTAATTCTTGGAAATTTGAGACAGCCCATTGCTATATGCAAGCCTATAAAAATGCGCATTTTTCTTTCACATACATGTTTAAAATTATTTCCATTTTGGATAGCATACATATTTGTTTTCTCAACCATATTTTGGATTTCACTTTCAGGCAAGTATTTTTGAAAGTAATATAACGGACAATGTTGTTCCAAATTTTCATCTGTTGTTTCATTTGTAAACTCCAAATCTTTAGTTTTGAATGATTTTCGTCTCCAACTGATATCTTTTTTCGTTGTAAGAAGAAATGATGAATCTGAATCAACCTCTAAAATTTCATCATCGGAACTTTCAGATGAATCATGGGCACCTACATATGTAAAAATCAGTATTCAGTAATAATAATTTTGTATAATATAAAGCTTAAATTAATTATCGGAAAATATTTCCGAAAATTTTAACATAATTTACTTTCAGAAACAGATTTATTATCACTATCAATAAAGCAATCATTATCAGAATCCAATTCTTCAATATCTGATATTTCTGAACTAGTGATGCACTCCAAAACTTCTTTCAAATCTTTAGAATTTTTCAAATTATATTTTTCTAAAATAAAAAAATGAATATTTAATCCTACTAATAATTTATTGTTGTTTTAAAAATAATTCAAATGCCTAAAATAAATTAAATTAAAAAAACATTATAATTCAACTATCTAAAGAATCTCAACCACCTGTACCGTATGTCCATTGTAATGGACATTAGAGATGAGTTCGGGCTCGGTTTTCGGGGCCCGGGCCCGCCCGAGCCCGACGATTTTAAGTCCGAGCCCGCCCGAGCCCGAAAGATTTTTTTTGTCACCAGAGCCCGAGCCCGAGCCCGATACCGAAAATGAACAACATAAAATTGTATTGTATTTAAAAATTGTTTCAAAAGTAATATCTCTTTTTTAAAAACTTCTTACATAGATATGATTTTTAAATGAAAATTTAAATTCATTCTTATCAAAATTCGTATAAAATAAAAATATACTTCATATGTAAAAGTATTCTCATATTCTTTCCTCCTTTAACAAGCAAATTTGATGGAAACGTTTTTGTTTAATGAATCAATGCATGAAATTTGCAGAAATTACTATTTGTAAGCTAGCGAATCGAACAACGTTTTTCAATTTTCTGTAAAAAGTGTACATATTTTATTATAATGGATTCTTTTCTCATAACAATCTTCCATGATTGACAGATACCTAAAAATCAACGTAAATTAAAAAAATGACATTGTTATTTTAAAGGTCCTATTGTTTTTATAGAAAAAGAGGAAACACTGATCAATTGCTTTCTGTTGGAATAACATGGTAATAAAATTTACTTACGGAGAAAAGTGACTTCGAGAAGGAACAACGTCCTCAGCATTAGCAGAATTCATATTCATGATGACAAATGCATATAATAATAATCACTAAAGTTATTTTCATAAGAAAAACGACTATGTTTCATGCACAATCGAATATTAAATAAATTTTAAAACCTCCACTAATGAGCTAATTCTCGTCTACCAAAAACAGAAGAAAATATTACCTTCGTGTTATGTAACTAAATAATAAATAAATAAACGATCCCATTAAAAATTATGTTCTGCAAACGAAAAGCCAACAAAGATTAAATTTATTGTTGTGTTTGGTATGATTGGCGCCATATAAATAGATGGCGCCAATCGGAGGAAGTTCCGCAGACATAAATCTGTAACTATCACAAATTTCATTTGAAACAGCAATGAAATACTAAAATAAATAAACAAGCATTCAGTTCTCCCGTCATTTTGATAAAAAAGAATTAAAATGACTTGAAAAGGAATAAGTAAGCAATTTTAAGTGGAAAAAGTTATTTCACATGAGTAAATAAAATTTTCCGGCTTTAGAAAAAATGAGCCCGGGCCCGCCCGAGCCCGAAGTCTAAAATAAAAATAGAGCCCGAGCCCGTGTCGGGCTCGGGCTTTCGGGCTCGGGCTGAGCCCGTCTCATCTCTAATGGACATGTCATTTTGCTCTCATTTTGGCTAAACTATAACCGGTAATAAAATAAAACTATTTCCAATCTTAAGATGAACTTACAAACATTATATAAAAAAATCACTGATACATTAGAAGGAATTATTCATAAAAATCAAAACAAAAAGAATACTCACGTTTTTGCATACCAAAGCCTGACGCCATTTTCAAAAAAAGCAAGCTGTAAAGATCTGTTGACTGTTGCCAAACCAAAAACCGCAAAGATGTCGAAAAGATTAGTTATTCATCTATTCATGAAGCAAGTTTTAACTCTCTTCAACTAGAGGATTAAAAGAGATAAGGTTTTAAAATGTATGTCCACTGTAATGGACACCAGGTCTGAAAGGGTTAAATCGGATTTCCGATGTATTAAAACGATTTAAGGCTCAGACCGGCAAATTTGAATTTTAACTTTAAAATTGCTCCCCCCCCCTCACAGGCATAAATAGTGAATTATTAATAAATAAAACACAATAAATTGTTTTTTGAATGTTAATTAATAAATGCAGTGTTGAATTCAGACACTTTTCTCCGGGAGGTATTTCCGTGGCTCCGGGGAGGGGAGAGAAATTGCACATTTTGATCATTAAAAACACAAAATTTCCGGAGGAGGGACCCCCTTAATAAATGTGTTACTAATACGCTACAAGCATCACATGCAGTTGACATCTATGCTAGCAGTAGATTAATTAGACTTGTCATTTCAGAGGGGGCTGAGATACAGCATGCATTTCTGAGAGGGTAGCGCCATGCAAAAGGGCGGGAGAATAGGGGGGGGGGGCAAGGGAGCGGTCGCCCCGGCGCGGGAATATAAGAGGCGCCAAATTTATACTACCACCGTAATACCGTTGGCATCTATACTGGTGAGTGTATTTCGCATCATTAAAACACTATTATCGTGGGAAAAAAAATAATCCTAGAGCTCAGTATGCAGCAGAAGTCGAAAATTGAAGGTACTGAAATGCCCTTGAAATCCATTTGCATCCAGTGTGAAAAAAGGAATAAGTTATTTGAAATGCATGTGAGATTAAAGCTGATGAATATATTTTCCAGAAAAAAGCTATATTTCTTGAAAAAATAATCAAACTGAATATACTAAAAGCACATGGCAAAAAACCACCGCAATATTGAAAATACAAAAACGTCATCGAAATCTGCTTGCATCCAATAGAAAAAAGAATTAACCAGTTCTCTAATTAGACGTAATCAATGTAGATATGCATATTTTGATGAAAAAAATTGTATTTCACATGGCGATCAATAATTATTATTTTAAGTCGCCACTTGGCGAGTGATGACTAGAGTGGCGATCGATGACCAATAAATTACTTGAAATGCATATGGAATCAAATCTGATGAATATATTTTGCAAAATAAAACTGTATTTCTTGAAAAAACATCCAACTGAAATAGATAAAAGAATGCGGCAAATAAAACGAAATATTGAAAATACAGCCATGTCATTGAAATCTGTTTGCATCCAGAAGGAAAAAGAAATAACCACTTTTCTAATTAGATGTAATTAATGTAGAGATGCATATTTTCATGAAAAAAACTGCATTTCACTTGGCGATTGAAAATAGATCTATTAAATCGCCACTTGGCGAGTGACGACTAGGAGGGTGATCGATAGCCGACAAATTACTTGAAATGTGTGTGGAATCAATGCCGATGAATATATTTTTGCAAAATGAAACTGCATTTCTCGAAACAATAATCAAACTGAACACAGTAAAAGGACTCTGCAAAAAACCAAAATATTGAAAATACAACTATGTCATTGAAATCTGTTTGCATCCAGTAGGAAAAAGAAATAACCACTTTTCTAATTAGATGTAATCAATGTAGAGATCTATACTTCTATGAAAAAAACTGCATTTCACTGGGCGACCGAAAATAGATTTCTTTTAACCACCATTTGGCAAATGACGACAAGAGTGGCAAACGAAGGAAATTTTTTAATTGCCACTTTTACATTTTTAATATCCACATGGCAAGTGACCACTGCTAATTTTAGATCAAATCCTACTATATCAATTTAACACCAGCTTTCAATGTTTTTCCTAAATAGTATTTTTCTTAAATCGCCTTTTTCTTAAATCGAAAACACTGAGGTTTGTGATGTGTGTTTAAATCGGATCCTCTAAATCAATTTAACACCATCTTGCTCTGTTTTCCCTAAATCATAGTTTTTCTTACATCATCTTTTTCCTAAATCGGAAAGCATTGAGGCTTGCAAAGTTTGCTTAAATCGATTTAACACTAGTTTGACATGCAAGCAGTATATACACCAAAGTAGATAACTCAATTTTCTGATGTTAACTCTGAATCATTATTTGAAATCGATTTAAAACCAATGGCTAAATCACGATTTAAGACTGACTAAATCGCGATGTAAGACAAAGGCTAAATCGCGATGTAAGGCGATGGCTAAATCGTGATGTATAGCAATGGCTAAATCGCGATTTCCGATGTATCGATTTAAGAAACTGACTAAATCACGATTTCCGATGTAAGCTTCAAATCGATTTAAGAGATAAATCGATTTAAGGCCCAGGCCTACAAGTAAGTATATTTTCTTAATGATAAATCAGTCACTAAATTCATTATCAATCTGTAAAAATTCATGCAAAGTGATTTTCTAAATAATGAAACATGGATTTAAAACACCAACTTTTATTAAATAGACAAAAATGGCATAACGTAACTTGAAAAACCAACTTGAAATAAACTGACTATTTGTCAGTAAAAATAATGAAATAAACAATAAACATATTTTATACTCATCCTTCAGAGATTGATTCTTTCTCCTTTCCCTTGCCTTTAACGTAGTGTCTTTGAAAAATTCCGGCGTAACTTCCATAAAAGAATGCTAAAAAAAAACTTTGAAGACTTCTAATAGCTATTTCGGTAAAGAATAATTCACTTCATATTTCAGAGCTAAGTACCGATACCGCAGAACGAAGCAGAACGTACGGACTTTTAAAAACTGCCGGTATTTATTTTTCCAGCTGGTCTAAAAAGAGTTGCCAGAAAAAGTACTGAAATTCAAACGAGAATCCAAAGGACTCAAGAACCGATCTTTGATTGGCTGAAAAAGAAATACGCTGATAAACTTCACAGTTTGTGAAGTTCACCGTCACTTACGAAAACTTACTCTCCGCACAGGGAGATTGCGTTGCATTTTGCGTCAGCGTAACTGACAATTACCTGAAGTGACTCCATGCGACAACCAACCATGCATGTGCTTCAGTTGGCGCTAAAAAACGTAAACATATGCGATGCAGCTGGAATTTAATAGCTTAAATGAAAATAGATAAACGTAAGTGAAAAGAAATAAATAGGTTACTTTTAAAATAAGATAAACTTACGTTTTAAAAGGGGGGGGGGGAAGGAAACGTAATTAAATGATTTTTTTTTCGGAACATTGGCAAAAAGTGGGGAACCACGTTAAACTTTACCCACACATTTTCCCATAGAAAATTGATCTGAAATAGAAAAAGAACGATGTAAAAGCGAAATGAGATTTAATAATTCGCCAATATCCAGTGTTTAAAAAATAATTGAAAAATTGGTTTGGCATGATTTGTAAAAATCAAGGTTTGCGTATTTCACGGAAAATACGGCATCTTCTTTGTACGTTGAAATGACGGAATGCAATGTTTATTCTTTTAATTTGTGTTGTTTGTTTTAATTTATAAAACGAATTTTAAGTTTTTCATTGAGTTAACTTTGAAGCAAACTTTTCTGAAAAAAAAAATGTACGTGCAGTCATTTCTTTACTTTTAACATTTTAGCATTCGCGTAAGATTTTTCTGTACTACTTGGTTATCCCGTCGTCCAAAAAAACTATCGCCAAATTATAAAATTAAATGCCAAAAATGGATGATTTGTGAATGTCATATTCAATGATATTAAACACGATACACGTGTTTAAAATGTCATCAAGAAGTGTTTTTTGTTTCCGGCTAATATACTATAGCAAAATTAATTTTTTTTTATAAATAATAAAATAAAATAAAATAAATACAAATTTAACACACGTGTAATTGAATTGCGTGCTCGAAGCACTGAAATGACCAGAAACAAAATTGCTGCTTTAACGAAATCTTTGGCTTATAACTTCCGGCATGCGTCTAATACGGAAATGTGACTTTTGAAAAAATTCATTGCTTTATTTGATTCCATAATTAATATTTTTCATTTAATCCTTTAACCTAACCATGTTTTTCCGATGTGTAATATTTTAATTCAAAGATTACTTTAATATAATATTGAGATAAATGTTAATTTTTTGAATTGTCCTTCTATAGTAAAAAAAAACTAGCCTTAAAAGGAATGACTCCTAGAATGATGCTGATGTGTAAGATTTCCGGAAATAACGAATCCGGGCGGACCACTCCTTCCAAGAGTCGAATAGACCAATCAGGAAAGGGCTCCGTCTATGCATCGCCGTATGGGTTACCATAAATAAGGAAAGGTTACCATCGCCAACAATCGCCAAGTTTGTCGCCAATTTGGCGATATATCGCCAAATTTGGCGACCAAAATTAGTCGTCAAAAGTGACGCCAACTTGGCGATAACTGTAATATTTCGCCAAATTTTCAATTTCTTTACAACACCAGTCGTGTGGCACATGATTTGAAAGGTGTCTGCAACTGGTTATTCATATTATGGATGTCTTGTGTGTCACCCCCACTCTGCCCCCCCAGGGGGGCACATTTTTAATTTCTTTACAACACCAGTCGTGTGACACGTGATTTGAAAGGTCTGCAACTGCTTATTCATATTATGGATGTCTTCTGTGTCACCCCCACACTCTGCTCTCCCCAGGGGGGGCACATTTTTAATTTCTTTACAACACCAGTTGTGTGACGCATCATTTGAGAGGTCTGCAACTGCTTATCCATATTATGGATGTCTTGTGTGTCACCCCCCACTTTGCCCCCAGGGGGGCACATTTTTAATTTCTTTACAACACCAGTCGTGTGACACATCATTTGAAAGATCTGCAACTGCTTATTCATATTATGGATCTCTTGTGTGTCATCCTCCCTCTGCCCCCCAGGGGGAGCACATTTTTAATTTTTTTACAACACCAGTCGTGTGACACATCATTTGAAAGGTCTGCAACTGCTTATTCATATCATGGGGTATTGGCGAGCGCAGCAAGCAGTGGTAGTCTACAACTTCGAATCGCGAAGCGATTACGCGGGGAGTTGGCGAGCGTAGTGAGCAGGGGGGCGGAGCACCCGAGTATAAGATAAAAAAATATGTAAAATTATCAAATACAAATCTTCATACCAATAGTTTTCACAGTTATTATTTTATGAATGAACCATGAAGGAAAAAATCAGCCAGATTCTTAACCCTTTGAAGGAAAAAGCACTCCAATTCTTAAAATGCTGAAATGATTGATTGATTTAAAAACAGAATTTAAAAACAAATTTGTTTCAAAATATTTAAAAGAGTTTCTTCACGTATTTGACAAAAATAAAATTGCTATTTTAAATTACTGGCGCCAATGTGGCGTTTCGCAATTAAAATTAAGTGGGATACATTTTATCTCACCCCCTTCAAGGGGTTAAAGGGTTTTAAATGCTTTTTTGAAGTTATTTAGCAATCTAAAACACATATTACATGTAGAAAATTCATTAAAGTATTCAATTTTAAAAAATGCTTTTTATCTTTGATTTTGCTATATAACCCGGGAAGCCCGGGTTCGATCTACTAGTTCATTATAAAAATGAAATGTATTTTTCCTAAATTATTCAATGAAGCTTAGGTTTAGACAGACTTAATATCCAAAATAACTTGATTAATACATAAATATATTTGGTAATAAGATTGTGATTACCAATGACATCAGCAATATCTTGATTTTTTTTTTTTTTTCAAAAATAAATTTATTCTTCCTTTGTGAAAAAACCTGAATTCAGTAATATTAAAAAAATTACAAATTAAAGTACGTGTCGATTTGATAAAAAACTAAAAAAGTAAAATTTTATCCCTATATCTGAACAGAATGTTTCATTGTTTACATCCGCAATTTTATGTGCGGATTTTAGGGTTGCAGATTTAAGGGAGTCTACTGTATATCAAAAGCGGATCTAGAGAATACTCAAAGGAGAGCAATTTAAAAATTTCAGGTTCGGGTAGGAGGTGATGTTTTTCATTGCCTGCCTTTTTACTTCTAAGTTTTTGCTGTGAGTTGTGTTTGGATCAGATTGATTTTTTGTTTTTATTTTTATTTATTTATTTTTCCTATAGGTTGGGTTTGGCTCAGCCTGACTTAAATATTTTCAAGTTTGATCTGTTTTGGAATAGATTTCACTTCTAAGAGTCAAATTCACGTTGAATAGAAAGTTTGGGTATAGGGTAATTTTTTTAGCACTTTCCAACAAAGTTGAAAAGTGCTTATGCATTCGGTTTGTTAGCACTTTCCAACAAAGTTGAAAAGTGCTTATGCATTCGGTTTGTCTGGCCGTCTGGCCGTCTGTCCGTCTGTCCGCGCTCTAACTCCCGTAAATATACTCGGATTGCTATGAAATTTTTATACGTTATTGAGGTTTACCCTAGCACGAACCCTATTGAAAATGAAGTTTCTACCATGATTAGTTTATCTACAGGGCGAATCAAAAGTTTCCCATTACATTACGGCTTATGGCGAAAAATCGTTAATATACTCTGATTGCCATGAACTTTTAGGACGTTATTGAGGTTTACCCTAGCATGAACACTACTGAAAATGAAGTATCTACCATGATCAGTTTATCTACAGAGAGAATCAAAAGTTTCCCATTACATTACGGCATATGGGGAAAAATCTTTAATATACTCGGATTGCCATGAAATTTTAGGACGTTATTGAAGTTTACCCTAGCACGAAGCCTGTTAAAAATGAAGTTTCTATTATGATTAGTTTATCTACAGGGCGAATCAAAAGTTTTCCATTACATTACGGGCCATGGGGAAAAATCTTTAATATACTCGGATTGCCATGAAATTTTAGGACGTTATTCACGTTTACCCTAGCACAAGTCCTATCGAAAATGAAGTTTCTACCATGATTAGTTTATCTACAGGGCGAATCAAAAGTTTCCTATTACCCCAGACAACACAAATACATCCTAAAAACATCCAGAAGATATCACGTTTCGGATATGCGTGATATCCTGTGGACCGATGAATTGGTCCTGTCGACAGTTACAGAACATCCCCTGGGTTTCGAAATGTCACACCTGTCAACATCCTATGGATGTCACTTCATGACACCTTTGGGATGGTTATAGGACGCTTATATTATACCCTCTGGACGGTCCTAAAATCATCCTAATAATGTCATATTCCAGATAAGCCAATATCCTATGGATGGGGGAATTCGTCTTGTGGACAGTTGTAGGACATCCCATGAAGTTCGAAATGTGAAACATGCCAATGTCCTGTGGACAACATTTTTACAACACATTTTGTACAGTAATGGACAGTTGCAGATACCCCCTAGATCACCCAAATTCAACCTGCAACCTATAATTTTCTTTTTTGACATACTAGGGATTATTCCAGATTTTTATTCTTGGGACCCATTTTGTGAAGAGTAAAATCATTTTTGTGGGGAAAAAAAATAGTAATGAAACTTGAAACCCAGTTACACAAATTCAAACCAAGCATTTATTAACAAAAACCAGGGTTGGAAAAAAACCAAATTTTTTAAAAAAAAAAAAAAAAACCAAAAAAACGGTTTTTTTGGTTTAAACCGGGTTTTTTTAAAACATTCTTTTTTATTACACATACATGCATATTTATTGATAAAAATAGACATTGTTGAATTATAAGTAGTATAAAATCATTTGAAAATAATTTAAATTAAATAATTATAGTTAATTAAGTATAAAATTATAAAAAATCATATTTTAATTTAAATAGATATTAGTAAAGTTATATGTTCAAACAATAAGCTATTCTACACAGTGAAACATTGATGCTTTGAAAATGTTTATATATAATCTTTTTATTACTTATAATAAACATTTGATGTAGTTTGATGAATATAATTCTTTTCTACAATTAAAAAAAATAAATTTGAGATTGTTCTTGGGGGTTTTGTGTTTTGAGAGACAATTTGAAATCAACATTTATGGTCATTGGATTTAGCAGATTACTGAGGGAAAAAATAATTTGTTATTATTAAAATACTATAACTAGCCCCCAATTTTTGAATACTCATTCAACTTCATATTTTGATTTTAATTCTTAAAGATAATCTCCCCGATGTAAAAAAAAAAAAAAAAAAAAAAAAAAAAAAAATTCTTTTATACTTTCACCAAAATCTTAAAGATTGTCCAGTTATGTAGCTCCATACTCAAAAGCATTGTGCATGTTATGATAGATTACTTCAAATAATCTGCATTTTTTAATGAAAATATTTTATACTAAATATGGAATATTTTTTTAATCCATTTTATCTTTGATCAGTTCACATATTCTAAGATTTTTCTTTAGAACAATGGAATATCTTCACCAATGCATACTGAATTTCATCTTATACATAAAAAATAACCTAGAATCACTATATTTAATACTTTTTGCTGAAATAAAGTGTTAAACGTAGAAAATATTTATATCCAATAATTTGTAAGTCTTAAATTGCAAAGAAAAACGAGAACTTATCATTAGATTTTTTTGAAAAAAACCAATTGGTTTAAACTGTGGTTTAAGTGCTAATATTTCTACAAGCAGACAAATTTGCATGGTTTTAGAGTATTTTACAAACCTCCATTTCTAGCCACCTTGATATAGTTTATGAAAGTTGACATTTACATGGATACAGACACCTTTGAGATGAATAGTAAATGTGTGTTGGGAGCTAGTGCAAAAACATGCATTACTTTTCATTTAGTAATCCTTGAAATTGCTCCTGAATTTTAAAATCATACTTAAAGGTTTACATAAGTGATTCAAATTTATATATCTTTGAGATTCGGAAAAGGAAACTTTATCAAATTTGATTTCTATTTGAGAAATAATAATGAGCCACTAGTACACCCCAACCATCACATAGATTAATAAGCTTGAATTCCATTTCAATACTTCATCACCCCAGGTTGACCCCTTCCTGCTTTTCTTTATTTTGTCTTTTAAATTTGTCCAATATAATTTTCACCTCATTCCGCCAGAGTATTGGATATTGTTTAAATGTAGGATCATGGACTGCATTTCATAAAAGGAATATTTGCATTGTATATTTCTATGCAAGAATAGACTTTAAAGAGCAATTATAAAATGTAAGAATATTTTACTGTATACTTTTGGTATCTAATTTTTCTCCCCACCTCACAGCTGAAACTTTCAAGATTTAGATTATCTTAGTATAAAAGCTAAAAGGCCCATTTAGAGTTCATAGGCAATAGAACATTATTAAAAAATAAATCCCATTAGTCCACTAAACTAATTTTGAAAAAAAAAAAATAAAAATAAAAAAAGACACGTGGCAAATTAAAATTACCTTGCAATCAAAATAAAATCAAAGATAAAAAAGCAAATTATTTTTCATCTTTTGTATGTAGACCAGAATAAATCAAGGTTATTAGTTAAATAAAAGTAATGATTTTTTTAGAACAGCAATTACCGAAAATAAGCGATTAAAGAAAATCATTTTTAAAAAATTTTATAAAAAAAAGTAATATAAATTTTTTAATATTCCATAATTAAATTTGTTCAATTTTTTTTTTTTTTTTTTTTTTTTTTTTTTTTTGAATGACCCTGGACAATTTTCAATAAGGCATAAGCTTTCTAAGCTGAGTTGTAATTTTTTTTGGGGGGTTGGGGAGGGGGTCTAAAGATACGATCTGAAAGAAAAATATGAAAAGGAGAATTCTAGATCTGTACACCAATTTTTATTTTATCCATCTCTTATTAATATACACTGTTATATTTTTTCTCTAAACACAATTTTTTCTCTCTTCAGCATGCTTAGCCATGTTTTGATTATGTCTTCAACAGCAGACTTGGTAACAGATTGCTCCTCACAAACTGCATCTAAAACAGAAACAAATGAACATCAGAAAATTTACCCATTTACAAAAAAAGTTTGATTATTTTCACTTTTTAATATTTTAAAAAGTGCTTATTACTTGTCTCAAGTAATGCATAATTTATTAGAAAAAAAAAAAAAACTTTAAGAAAATGAATAACTTTTTAATATTAGGTTTGTTTTAAATATGTCAAAAAGAAGAAAATGTTCAGTAAGTAGAAAAATGTTCAGTATACTGACTTTGAAGTTTACTAAATATGCAATTAATCGGTGACATATCATAAATATTTAAAACAGAATATTAATTTGGAAATTTTTCCTATACAGAGCATAACTACGTAGCCAGTATTTGCCGTCAAAAGAAAATAGGACATAAATAAAAAATTTTATCTATTCTGATTTATTATGTAAGTTTAACTGATGATTTCTTATATAAAGCATAATTACATGTGCATGTATCATAGATTACGTGCCATGTGGGATCAGCAGATGATTTTAAAATTTCAAATTGAAAATTTTTGCTTTATTTTTTTGTTGGAGTCAAAAAAAAAAAGTAACATAAATTGTCCATTGTTATTCATCTAAAGTTAAATACATTTGGGCATTTGGCATCAAAATTATTTATAATTTATAGGAAATAATAAATTTTCACTTAATTCTATAAAGTACACATATACATTTAAAACATATAATGGTAACTAATAATTACAAATCAAAAAAATTCTAGGCATAAAATAACTTCGATTTCCAATACTAGAAATGTTATTTTACAGATGAGGTAAAATATAAATTTTCATGGGAAAAAAAAAAAAAAAAAGCTTAATTGTATGAACGCAACAAACAAAATATTGCATAGCTACCAACATCCTCCGTACCATCCGCTACCAAAATCCTTTTTAAACCCGGAAAAAATTTACAGTAAATTTTATCATTTCAAATCGACGTAATCCATTGAACAAGGCAAAAATTTGTATTAAATTTGTAAAAAAAAAAAAAAAAAAAAAAAATAGATTCAATTAATAAATACACATACAAATGAAGAATAGCAGATTGTAACTTTACAAAAACATTTCTATCATGTTAACATCTGAATATATTATCTTTAATAATTTATAATTTTCTGACTATTTATCAAGAATATTACTGTGTCAAATCAAAGTAAAATATAACTATAAAAAATTGCCTTTATATCTATGGTTTAATATTTTAAAAACACAAAATAAAATTCAAGCAATTAAATAATTCAAGCAATGTTATATTTTATTTCATTTTTTTTCTAATTCTCCGGATAATCGATAATCCGGATTGGGTCTGTTCCCAATTAATCCGAATTATTGGGGTTTTACTGTAACTACTAACAAACATTAATTTGTAACACTATATATATATAAAAAAAAAAAAGAGTTTCTTGAGAGGAAAAAAAAAAATCTAAGAATTATGACTAATCTTTAAACATTAAGATAGCCGGAAAAAATGGTGAAAAGCATACCATATATACTTGATTTTCCAGTACTGAAAGTTTTTCTTTTAAGAACTGCAGACTGCACTCATCCATTAACAGGAATTCTTCTAATTCAGGTGCATTTCAACTGTTAGTGGCGGTGGAAGTAGAAGCTGAAAGAGAATAGATAAAATTAAGTATGGACTAATACAAAATATTTTCTGAGATCAATCATTTTCAACAATTAACGACATTTTTAAAATCAGTATTTTTATCTACCCCCCCCCCCCCCCCAACCACTAAATTTAAAAACAGGATAAGCTAAAAAACCTACATTAAAAATAATAAATAAATATATAATAATAATAATAATAAATAAATAATAAATAAATTAGACAGAATTTTAAACATTTAAAAGAACGTTAAATGTGTAACAGAGATGAATTATCAATGCCTTGCAATTTAAGGCTGTCCACTTAAACATTACGATTTTATTACATTTTTGAAAAACATTACGAATGATATGAAGCTTGAAAATGACAATATAAAATTCCAAACAAATTTCCATACAAATTTCATGAAAAACCAGCAAATATTATTAGACGATCACAAAAAATGGCAAATTTTGTCAAATGTTAGCAAAAAATTGCCAATTTTGTCACGTTTAAACACAAAAAAAAAAAACGTAAATTCCGAAAATAAAATTCACTTTTGACATTAACTTTTTTATGCCCCTTTGACGAAATTTGCATTTTTTCACAATCTTTGGCAAAATTTGCCGTTTTTCGTGAATCTTATCAGAGAATTTTCAGTTTTATTGTGGTTTTTGAACAAAATCTGCCATTTTAGCGTGATTTTTTGACTAAAGTTGTCGTTTTTCGCAATTTTTTTAAAAAGAAATCTGCCTTTTTTTTTCGTTTGACAAAATTTTCAGTTTTATCGCGATTTTTGAACAAAATTTGTCGTTTTTCACAATTTTTTAAAAAAGAAATCTGCCTTTTTTCCGGGATTTTGAGACAAAATTAGCCATTTTTTTTTGCCAATTTTGCTGGAAATTAGTCGTCATTTCGCGATTTTTTAAACGAAATTCTCGTTTTTTTGCAATTTTTTGCTTAATTTATGCATTATAGCGTGTCCGTATCATCGCTGAAGACCTGCATTTTTTCTAATGTGGGGCAAGAAGGGTGCTATTTTTTTGAATGAGCGACAAGAGGGGCACTATTTTATTAACTAAAGGGCAGAAGGGGTGTCGTGCCCCCCTGAAACTCTCTGGGAGAAACTCTGCTAAATGAAGTATTCAGTTAAAGAAGGTTCAACAACGAATTAAAAAAACACTTGTTGGCAAAGCATCATTCATCATATATAATGAGCAAAGGTGGGGAAATACATCATTTTGCTTGCCAGTGGCGTGTGGATTTTCTCACAAGGTGAGTGGATTTTTAGTTTTTGAAAAACCAGAGTTTCCCCCAAGTTTCAAAGGGGGCAGGGTGCTACTGTTCTGAAAAGGGCACTTTTGTGATTTTTAAGGGCACTTTTATAGAGTTGAATCTAGAATCTAGCGGTTCAAATAATCGTGGAAATACAGAAATTTCGTCAAAAAATCCAGAAAAAAAAATCCAAAAAAAAAAAAAAAGCAACAAGCATTGTTAAAAGATCGTGAAAAAGGTTTTTTAAACATTGCAAAAAGATGGCCTATTTTGTTAAAAGATCACAAAAAAGCAGGTTTTGTTAAAATATCACAAAAACAGATTTTGTTAAAAGAGCACAAAAACGTCAGATTGTTAAAAAATCGCGAAAAAAGGACAAATTTCGTGAAAAGATTGCGAAAAAACAGCGAATTTTGTTTAATGATGACAAAAAATGGCAAATTTCTTCAAAAGATCTGAAAAACCCACCAATTTTGTCACTTTTAAACACGAAAAAACTCACATTTTGAAAAAGAGGTGAAAAAAAAGCACAGAGTTTGTAATGGGAATGGAATCTATCTATCTTTTCTCTAATTATGCCCCGAATGCAATTTTCTCTTCGCACAAAAATGATTGTGAATCAGGAAAATCTGCTTTAGAAGCAAGAAAAACACTGTTTTGAAGCAGGAAAATTAGTTTTTAGAGCAGAAAAATTCACTTCTGGCATTAACTTTTTTTTTTTGGTGCCTCTAACAAAATTTGGAATTTTTTTTTTTTTTTTTTTGATGAAATTGCTGGGTTTTTTTTTTTTGGGATATTTTGACGAAGTTTGCGTTTTTTTCTGCGAACTTTTGGTGAAATTTCCCGTTTTGTGAAATTTTGAATTTTCCATTTTATTGTGATTTTTGCATGAAATTTGCCATTTCTAAAGAATTTTAGATGAAATTATCTGTTTTTCGCGAATCGTTTGACAAATCTTTCCGTTTTATTGTGATTTTTGGACAAAATTGGTCATTTTTTCACGATCTTCTGAGAAAATCTGCCACTTTTTTGGGATTTTGTGACGAAATTAGCCATTTTTTCGCGAATCTTGCCAGAAATCAATTGTATTATCGTCAAAGGGCATGAGTTTTTAACGAAATTTGCCGTTTTTCTGCAATCCTCTGACGAAGTTACGCGTCTTGCGGGATGCTATTTTTTGCATTCCATCGCTGATTTTTTTTCATAATTTAAGCGCTACAGCACGTCAGCATCATTGATGAAGGGCTGTGTTTTTTCAAATGTGGGGCAAGAAGGGCACTATATTTTTGTATGAGCGACAAGAGGGGCTTTGGATTAGGTGAAAGAGGGGTGCAATTCTTTAAACTAAAGGGCAGGAGGGCCGGAGTGCCCTCCTGAAACCTTCTGGGGGAAATTCTGGAAAAACTGTAGGCAATAGAGACTTATCGGACACACTTTTTCAATATAGATATTTTAACTTTCCAAATTATTACATAAGCTTACCTCTGTTGCATATATTTCTTAATTTTATAGGAAAAAAGAATTAAAAAAATATATTGCAGTAGGCAATAGTAATTCCGTGTGCAATTTTGTGATAACTTTTTTCAACTGCATGCGTGTTGCATCTTGCAGGCTGGTGAAATAAATCCTGGGCTGGCAAGATTTCAAAAATTTCCCACCCCTGATAATGACAGATCTAGTTTTCAATTTATAGAGAGGGGAGGGGGGGGGGGGGTCACATCCAGTGTTGAATTAACAGACACTTTTCTCCAGAGGGACTTTAGTGGCTTTGGTGGGAAAAGGGGGGCATTATAGAGTTCCGGGAGGAGAAATTGCAATTTTTGACCATTAAAAAACAAAATTTCCAGGATAGACATTTCATTGCTCTGGGAGGGGAATGCCCCCCTCCCCAGGCACTACCTGAATTCAACACTGGTCACATCACTTCATAATCAACTATTATATTGGGTACTACTTGGTTATCCCGGCGATCAGTTTTGTCAAATTATACAAATCGCAAAAGCCAATTTACACAAATTAATGAAACTTTTCATTTAAATAATGCTTATGAAAAAACAAATCAATAGTAGAGCATTAATAAAAGTAGAAATAAAAGGTCGAATTGAAAATCATTTGATGATGTAATTCTTAATGTCAAGTGAATGGATATCTATGATCATTCATTATTGGCATTTAATCTTGGAGTTTGGAAGTAAATTTATAGCCGACAAAATAACCAAGTAATATCACATATTGAAGGTTATTCTTAAATTAAAAGTGACAATTTTTCTTATACTTTCGTTAATTCATTATCATTCATAAATACAAAAACTTGCATTAGTATATTTCTAAAAATATATAATTTACACAGATTTCATTCAGATATGAAGA
Source organism: Maratus speculifer (assembly GCA_964019185.1). Lineage (NCBI taxonomy): Eukaryota > Metazoa > Arthropoda > Arachnida > Araneae > Salticidae > Maratus > Maratus speculifer. The sequence goes on along the minus strand of OZ025294.1, from coordinate 7,165,997 downwards.
AATTGAAATGTTGTTAAGTTAGCATTTTACGATAGTTTTTAGGACTTGACAGCCACAGAAATGTCGTCATGAGGAAGCAGTTAGCAGTCTCATCCAGAAATTTAATTTAAAATGGCGAATCATGGAATTTATTGAAAGTTTTTTTTAAAAATCTGCTTTTACTTAAAAATGGAAAACACTTTTTAATCACATAGTTTCTGAATAAGTACACTAGCAACTCACAAGTAAATTTTGAATTGAAATTCAAAATTTTATGTGACACAGGTGCCATTAAAAAAAAACTCACCTTACAGATTTCTTTATTTCTTTTTTCTTTATAGAATCAATTTAAAAATCATCTGAAATTTCATAATTATATTGAAGAAAAATGTTTCTGAAATATATATTTTAACAATATTTAATTGAAATATAACAAAACATAGCGTTCCATTGGGATGCTTAATTTTTTTTAATGACCTATACATGAAACACAGGAAAGAATGTATTAATGCTTCAAACAAAATAAAGTAAAAAATAAACAGTGTACAACATATAATTAATAGAAAATGGATAATCCAAGTCAACTAAAATTTTTAAAAGGACTTGTTACATCAATGTAAATATTCAATTTAAATTTTGATTTCTCCAAAACTGTTAAATAAAATCAATTTGTTTTCTGAATCTATTAAACAGCTTTGTTATGTCACATCATTGTGTCGGTGTTTTTTCTTTAGAGATTTTGGCGAGAAAACACTGTTTTGAAATACTTGTTAGGCATAATCATGCAAAAACAGCATATAGTTTTATATTTATTATATTTATAATCAGTTTATTTTATAATACAAAACACATTTACTTCAATACAAAACACAAAATTTTCAATTTTATAAGACAAATTTCTTTCTTACTGTAAACATATATATTGTAATTTTGTCTTATAAAATTATTTCTTATTCGGGCGATGACTAGGCCTATTTTTTTAATTGCATATTAATAAATTTTTGCCAACATTATACAAATATAGAGGCAGAATAATTATAAGGAAATGCATTGCAAATATACATGAAGGAAAATTCTTACCTTATAATTACATTCACTTTCCTTTTATCCGAAATCAACATGAGCTGAAATTGATAAACATTGGAAATCACGCACGCTTTTTCTGAATTCTGGTGAGTTGGTTGGTAGGCTGCACATTCGAGTACAGGGTTCCAAATCCAAGGAGTCGCAATGCGTCCTCCGGCCGTTCTTAAGACAGTACTGTGAGGACGGTCCTATCTTCAGTATTCTGGGGACATTCACAGGATAGTTTCATAGGATATGACAACTATGGGATTTCAAGGATCATTGTAGAGCGTCCGAAGGACGATTGTGGTTGTCTGGGACATTACGGCTTATGGGGGAAAACCGTTTCAAAGGAATTTTAAAGATGTTATACCCTGTCAAACATATTAAAATATGCATTCTATAAAATATAAGGTAAAAATGTGGCTATTATTCATTTACAGGGCCACACAAAAGAATTCCTTTAGATAATGGTAAAAGGGGGAATTGTGTGTGACATATTTTAAATATATTAAGCTTTTTCATGTATAATAAAATTGATATATGTCACTGAAGCTTAATATAAATTATACGCTACTGTCTTGCATAATATGAAGTACATAGCATTTACAGGGCCACACAAAATATTTCAAATAGTATATTCTTTCCGAAGTACCGCATATGTGTCTGATGATGGCTGATGGAGGGATGAAATGCATTTTAATTATGATATTCGCGTTTATATTTCGCTAAATATATGCACATATATGGTGTGTATAAATGTTATAGTTGATATACAGGGCTGTCCAAAAGAGCTCACCAACGTTACTGAATATGAGCGTAAATTATTTAAACGTGGTTCTTAAATAAGCTATGCATTTTTAACGCTGAGCTGCACTCAATTTACTGAGAAACATTTGCAGAATATAGATAAAGGGATATACAAGGCCACGCAAAGAATTCGGTACATGGACGCCTATGAATAATGATTTATGAGAATGTGATTTCAGTTGTTTTAAAAGTGTTTTAGTTTACAATAAATTTTAGCCTAATGCTGACGTGTAATAAAGGTACAATGTAAACTACAGGGCTGACCAAAAGTATTCAAGTATGTTTGCATCTAATAGTATGAATTGCTAAAAAAGAAATTTCAAGCTCCTGTGTATTTTCTTGCTAAGTTAATTTTCCCATTATATGAACTGACATATGAAATACAGGGCTGTTCTAATGTACTGGAATACATATTTGGGTATATTTGGCTATACACTATTATTTCCCTAAATAACAAAGTTTTGTTAAAGATTTCATTAAGTGTTGGAAAGTGCTTCATAATCTATGCTTAACGCATGATTTTTCTTACTTGTTTACTATGAGTAGAATATATTACTACTTCTTTACTGTAGATTGGATAGATAATAGATTTATACTTTTTTGCTGCAGGCTGGTTTGCATTATTTCGAGTTCGGGTCTGTTGTAGTTTGCATTTCACTCTTGAGTGTCGTATTCAGGTTGATCCAGTTTTTTCAAAAAAAGGTCTAAATATTTTTTTATTACAAAACAAAAACACAAAAGATTTTCGATCATCTTCAATTTGTTGTCAGTCCCCTATGGCATTTCAGAATGCTGAAATATATATTCTCTTTACATACCTTGGAGTTTCAGGATAATTCCTCCTGTATCTATCGTTCTAGATATTTAACAAAATGTCTAAAATCGCATGTGTCCAGTCATTAATGGCCATATAATGTATTAATGGGAAAATTTTGCGACATGATAAAAATATTAATAATTAACTAACTGGTTTAGCGGTTTGCATGCTCCTAATTATATAGAGATATCAAATTTCAGGTATTATTTCTTGAGATATGACTGCCGCTTAAATTTTGTAAATCGTACAAAATGCAGAACAGCAGCGGCATGTGTAGGGCAGTTGACATCAAAATGTAAAGAAAACCAATTCATTTTAAGGACTAACTGCATCTGAAGTTTGATAGAAATCCGTGCATTAATTCCCTAATAGAGCTGCTGTGGAAAATCGTAAGAAATGCAATATAGCAGCGCCACCTGTGGAACTATTTACACCAAAATGTAAACAGCATCAAACATGTCAAAACTAATCAAATCTGAAGTTTGGGGAAAATCTGTGCATTAATTCTTGTGATAGAGCTTTTGAATGGTAAAAAATGCAGCATAGCAATGTCACCTATTGAATGATTCACACCAAAACGCAAAAAAGTCAATTCATGTCAAAGGTTAACTGAATCTGAAGTTTGATAGAAATCCTTGCATTAGTTATTGAAGTATATCTGTTGGGCAAATCGTGAAAAATACAGCATAGTAGTGCTATATGATGAGCGATTTACACCTAAATGAAAACAGCATCAATTCATGTCAATGACTAACTGATTCTGAAGTTTGATAGAAATCCGTGTATTAGTTGTTATGAATTACGATATCTATTGCGTAAATCGTAAAAAATGTATAGCTACGCCACCTATTGAGCCATTTACACCAAAATGTAAACAACATCAATTCATGTCAAAGACTAACTGAATCTAAAGTTTGATGGAAGTCCGTGCATTTGTTATTAAGATAAGGCTGTTGCGGAAAACGTAAAAAATGCAGCATAGCAGCGCCACCTGTTGAGTAATTTACACCAAAATATACACAAATTAGCTCAAATGAAGGACTAACTCAATTTAAAATTTGATGAAAATCCGTGCATTAGTTATTGAGATGGAGCCTTAGATCAGCAATGACTAGATAACGGATCCCTTTGTTTTCTTCGTGGATTCTTGAAGCATGGACCTCTGAGATTTGGCGAGATTTTCCTAGCCTAAAGGGTGTCTTTTTTTGGCGATGATCCCTTCTTGGCAATTTTTTGCTTTCACTCTCATAATAAAAGAACGTAACGCAGTCGAAAAAGGTCTTGGCTGGTGGGATCGGCGGGAGAAACCAGTTTGACGCGCATTCTCCCCACCTTCACGTGATGGTGGGGAGGAGGTTCAAGTTTCAGAAAAGGTTGCTATTTCTGAGTCCAGTTACATGAGAATTTAATGGATAGAGCTGTTGCATAAATCGTAAAAAAATCAGCCAGTATATCAACCAGTGAAATCGTCGAATCATGTTGGCCGATTTTAAAGGAAGACTGGTTGTTTGACGACAAGCCAGCAGGTATCGTTTTATCGATGACGACAAAAACGTAATCGTATCAGCAAATGGAAAAGCATGCATTTTGTTTGCACCGACAATCATGTATGATTTATCGCTGTCAAGTCAGTAAGTGGAAAAGCTGTTTAAAAGTGCAATTACACATAAAAATTTCAGGTGAAAAAAGCTGCCTGAGACTCGTCACTTCCCCACTGTTCGTTGGCTGCCCGAGAAAAGGCTTTACTAATAGTCCAAGAGCCGACAGCAACAGCACAAAAACCTACACTGTTAAAAATTTGAAACTTTTGCTGCAACGTCACTCCACGGCTTCATCACCACCATCTCAATTTGGACCAATGAGAATATTCCGTAATACAGTGAACTGATCGTTTGCCTAAAAGCCCTAAAAGCGATGGAGTGACGATGCAGCAAAAGTATAAAATTTTTAACAGTGTATGGTATCAAATGCAAGAAATTTTTTTTATTTTACGGAAGAGTAGTAATGGTGGAAAAGTAGTGCATGAACTAAAAATTAAAACCACTAATGGTTCACTCGTAGGATTATCATTGTGTTTGCCGTGCAATCATTTCACGGTAAATTGATAAAGCTACACTGTAAAAAAAAAATTACAGCAAAAGCTGCATCGTCACTCCACCGCTTTTATAGAAAACGATTACTTCATCGTATTATGAAGCATTCTCGTGGGTCAAAATAGAGATATTCTATAAAAGCGGGGAAGTGACGATGCCGCAAAAGGGTCAAATTTCTTATAGTGTACGAGTGAACCACTAGTGATATTAATTTTTTGCTTATGCATCACTTCACTTCCGGCAGACATAGATCATTAGATTCCCCTGTTACTACTCTCCCATAAAATAAAGGGTTTTTTTTCTTGCGCTGGAAACCTTGGGGTTTTGTGCTGTCGGCTCTTGGACTATGCTGTAAAAAATTTGACCCTTTTGCTGCATCGTCACTCTCCCGCTTTTATGGAATATCTCTCTTTTGACCCATGAGAATGCTTCATAAACTCCTTGCATTGACGTCACAGCAACGGCTGTTCCACTTTTCTGATGATTTCTGGAGCCCAAACAAAACATCATAACTCCTGGTTTGCCGTTTAAAGCACCCGTGGTCTTTCTGTTTAATTTTGATATTTTTTTATTGCATTATTTTTCTAAGTGCTTAAAAAATGAAGCGCAAATTAGTATTTTTATAAATGTGAAAACACCACGGCTGGGATTACGGTGCCTCATAGGCGTAACTTGTGCTCTAAAACTAGGGGAACAAAAGTTTCGAAGTACTTTTCTAGAAAATTATACCCCCCCCCCTTTTCCAGTCATTGCGTACAGACATATACACTTAAATATTAAAAAATTTAAATATTCAAAAATATATGAAAAAATGAGAAAAAATCCGAAATTTGTCATTTCATGTCTTTAAAAATGTATTTTAAAATACTAAATGTTTTTTAGCCAGAGAACGGTCCCATAACCTTCGCAAAATCTTCTGAAAAATGGTTTTTGGATAAGTGTCTGAGCGAAGCGAAGTCTTTATACTCAGAGTACGTAACGATATTAAAAGTCAAAATAATTCTTTCGTCAAGCAAATCTCAAAAAGTACTTGTCGGATTTTGATTCTGTTTATACCAGTAGGTACCTATGAAGGTAATCTGGTGAATGCACCATCTACGAAAAATTAGTTCCAAATAGTTTGAAAGTTATATTTAAAAAACTGATAAAAAAGCACAATTTATTTGTATACGTCACAGAAACTTGGTGTGCGTCATTTTTCACCGGCTAGATATTTTCATAGACAGCCGAACCAGAACACATGGAGCAAATAGTAATTGTCTGAGCGAAGCGAATACGTAACACGATATTAAAAGTAAAAAATATTCTTCCGTCAAGGAAATCTCAAAAAATACTTGACCGATTTTGATTCTGGTTGTACCAGAAGGTACCTATGAAGGTAACCTATTGAATGCACTTACTACGAAAAATAAGTTCAAAATAGTTTTAAAATTATATTTAAAAAACTGATAAAAACACACAATTTGGCTACATACGTCACGAAAATTTAATGTGCGTCATTTTCACGAGCTGGATGTTTTAATTAGATTTCCAAATTGAAGCACATGGAGCAAAGAAAATATGCAAAGAATTTTCATTTAAGTGCAACAAAACATATTAAAACTTAAAAGACAAACTGAAAAAAAATCTTTTTTTTCCGTTAATTGAAAATAAAGAGGCTATAATTCTTAGATGCGATACTTTTTATAATTGCGTTTTATAATCGCATAATCGGCATTAGCATCTTTTATATTTCGCGCGTGCAAATTGGAAACAATTCTTTCGTGTTTAAATAAAATACAAGTTTAAGTTGGATTAAAAGCGTTTTAACCTCTTAAAGGGCCGCCATTTGCAATCTGCAAACGGTTAATTTTAATACTTAAATTGCCAACTGGTACCAGTAATTTTTTAGTACAATTTTGATCTCATAATATACGTGACGAAACGGTTTAGATTATTTTCAATTAAATTTGTTCGTAAATATGGTGGGAATTATTTATTTGATCATTTTTGAAGCAGAAATGTCTTGCCCCTTAAAGGTTTAAGCAATGTATCGTTTTTAATGCAATTGAATGAGACATTCCCGATCATCCATTACTGGCATTTAATCTTATAGTTTGGCGATACTTTTTTGGTCGTCAGTATAATCAAGTGGTACAAAAAAAGAAACAATAGTTGAAGCAATAAATAAAAGTTAAAAATAATAAACATAATAAAAAATATACATAAAACAATAAATCAAAAAATATTAACACTTACAGCAATATTCAAAATCAAAGTTTTCACCAATTTGGTGACAGAAAAAATCGCGCCAACTTGGTACGTATATGACATCTACGCCATATTTATGTGTAAAAATAAGTATAAACGTTCATCAGATATGAAATCTGACTTTCTGAAGCCCAAATTGGACCAAGATTTATAAAAATGCCGAAGTGAAGATAGTAAAGGAAAAGTACCATGAAAACGGAACGGAAATATCATATACGTATTTGGGGTACTACTTGGTTATGCCGTCGACCAAAAAAATATCGCCAAATTATAAGATTAAATTCCAACAATAGATGACCTTGAATGTCCCATGCAATGAAATTAAACAAGATACACGTGCTTAAAACATCATAAAGTGATTTTTATTTCAACTTTTTATGAATGTTTTACTAATTTAATTGTTTTTCTGTTGTTTAAACTAAAATTTTAGTCAACATGTATAAGTTGGCTATTAGTTTGGCGATTTGTATCATTTGGCGAAATTGGTCGACGGGATAACTAAGTAGTACCGTATTTAGTTTGGCGCAAATTTGGCGAAAATCATTTTTTAATTATTTTATATTATATAAAAAAGGAAGTAACACTAAATAAAAACACGATTAAATAAACATTAATTTAATATAGAAAAAAACAATTGCGGGGTTACCATGGCATGCAAAATAACGATAGTTCGATGCCAATTATGTGGAAGAGTTCCAAATCTTGTTCCGGCATTTTTGGTGAAATTTTATTTTTTATTTTTTATTTTATTTTATATTATTTATTTATTTATTTATTTTATTTTATATTATTTATTTATTTATTTATTTATTTATTTTGCATTAAATGAATCGGTTCCTTTTTTTTATTTTCCAACAAAGTTGAAAAGTATTTATGCATTCGATTTGTCTGTCCGTCTGTCCACACTCTAACACCCGTAAATATACTCGGATTTTTTATGCAATTGGTAAACCTTATTTAGGTTCCCCTAGCTATGTTTGGTATGATGGAGATCCACCATCCCGTCTCTAGGCCCTGTCAGGCCCTTGCGGCAACATCCAGTGAGGGGCATCGACTGGGTCCGAGATTCGCAAACCGCAAGCGGCTACTACTCCGGGCTCCCATCCGCACACTCCACCTTCATGTCACACACGGATATAGTGACCAGCCCGTAAGCCGGCCACGTTCCCAAGTCTGATGAAGCGGCCGAGTACCACAGCTCCCCTGCCCACTGAGAAACCTCAGAGGCGAGTCGGACACCTGGGATTTGCACCCATTGAACCATGACGAGCCCCAGGATGCCGATGCCCACAAGAGCGCCGAGACCAGTGACCCATTGCCATGGGACTACGGATGCAAATTTGCTTTACGGCAGGCCCCACAAGATGAAACCACTATATCAGGGAACACATTTATGTGGGTTAGCCGCGGATGAGAGGTGCCCCTAGCAAGACCCTAGGAGGACGGGGAAAGTTCCTCCTGCCCACATAGACATGAGCTCACTCTAGGGTTTGACGTCCCCAGACCCTGCACGTTACGACTTACGAACAACCCTTGGGTTGCACCTGCTGCGTCCGGACACAGGGCTAGGGACTAGGTGCTCGTAACTGGAACCTCGAGGGCCGAGAAAACCCCTCGCAACGACTAAAGGAGCCGTCCAGTCTAGGCATACATATAATAGCACTACACATATATACACTACTTACATATATACACTACTACAACTAAATATATACAATACATACTAGACAAAAGAAGAAATTATACTACCTAGCTGGTTCACGAAATTATCGAGAACCTGAACTACATGCACCACCACCTCCAGTGCCGCGAGTGCGGCGAACTGGCCTATTTGCGTTCGAAAGCGGTTGCCCGCGAGGAGCTCTGGTACGGCGACCCGACCTCTGGCGACCAAGATCCCGATCTAGCGTGCGGATGAGGAGGTCATTGACTATTGCCCTAACCCCCTTACGGCTGTAGCCGTCCACACACAGATCGAGAAGCGTTCGATTTTGAAAGTCTCGAGGAAAGAACCGCTCCCGCAGGCTTTGATAGTTGGGACAGTCGTAGAGACAGTGCCTCCGTGTGCTTATCCCTCGCCCGCAGAAACATGTTGGATCCTTCCGAAAGAAGCGAGACTGGTGGTCGCCAAAGGTCCCGTGTCCCGTAAGAACTTGATTCAGGTAGAAGTCTCCGTGCAGTCGCCCAAGGCGAACTCGTGGGAACAGTTCATGCGTCCTGTCTCCTTTCTCCTGTGTGTCCCAACGAAGTTGCCAAGATTGAATGGCGCGGGCTAGGAGTTTCCTCTTCGCCTGAGGGCGAGTGACCTTCACCTCCACGTCGACTGTAGGTCGAGTCGTGGCGGCTTTTGCCAACTCGTCTGCCCTTTCGTTGTAAGTGTGACCCACATGAGCTCGGATCCAATGCATATGAACCTGAACTTCACCATGAAGAACCAAGTCCTTGATCTCGGCAACCGCCCTGTGTTGGGACACTAGGCAGTTGAGGGCTTGAAGCGCCGATCTCGAATCTGAGTAGATATCGAGTTCACCGAGACCCCGCTGACGTGCATCCATTATCGCGGCTTTGATCCCATGGACCTCAGCTGCGAAGACTTCAGCGCCATCAGTGAGACGGAACTGGTTTTCCGAGACGATCTGTCCTTCGGCCACAGCTGTGAACGCACACCCGACGGTGTTGTCCTGCTGCTTGGATCCATCCGTGTAATAAGAACACGTGGTCCGCGGATTGAGGTCCGTGGTCCATGGGATCCGACCGAGGTCTTCTCGTCTATAGGAAAGGCGCCAGAGATCGACTGTCCCAGGGTCTAGCCCGGTACCGTCAACGCCCCTGTGCCACCTGACCAGGGCCGTGAAGTCCCTGTTTAGCTGCGCTCGTAAATCTAGAGGAAGGACTCCTGCTAGTACTTGCACAGCGTTTGTCGAAGTCGTGCTGTAACACTTAGTCACACACAGGAGAAGACCTCGCTGTGCGCTAAGTAACCGTTGTGCTTCTGCTACTCTACCGGTGTACCAGATGGAAGCCGCATACAAGATAATCGGCTCCGCCACAAGTTGGTAGAGCATCTTACGGAGTTGCGGTTTGATCCCCCAGTTGGCTGCAGTGAGACGGTCCATTTTATGCAAGAGGTTGAACGCTCGTTCCTGAACTGCGTTCAGGTGTGGCATCCAACTTAGATGTTTGTCGATGGTCACTCCCAGGTAGACAATGCGATGCTCGAATTTAATCCTGTGCCCATTCATACGAATTGGTCTGGAAGGAGCATATTTGAGCGTGCCCACCGCGGGAACCACCGTGTAGTTGCACTTAGCGTAACTGAACTCTAGTGAGAATTCAGTTGCCCATTGTTGAATCAGGTTCAGAACCGGATTCAGGATGGCTGGAAAGTGATACACAGCCATGCTTCGTGCAGCCACAAAAACGTCATCGGCGAAAGCCTGAATAAGCCACGCCTCCGTTATTTGTGATCGTCTCAACAAGATGTTAATGATTACCAACCAGAGGATCGGTCCAAGGCAAGAACCTTGGGGTACACCCATGTTAAAGTAGTGTTCCCCGACGAAGAGGATGATCGAGCGACACCAAAGGTAATCGTCAATCAGATTTAGCAGGGACAGTTCGACTCCCAACTCGGCGAGACATCGTAATGAAACTACACTATTGTAAAGTATTGAAACTTATATAAATCGATGAATTTTATTACGATTACGTTTGAACAAGACATTCATATAATTTTTAATCCGCTTACAGGGACACTCAAAAGAAATCGGTTACAATACTGTCTTTGAGCAATAATTGCTGGTCATGTGTTTTCAATTTCGGCATGTGCTTTGAAATTTAACTGTTTTTTTAGGTGCATTCGTAATTATATAAATACGTAGTACCTGTTGTCTTCGTCTGAACCGTTCGTATCTCTGCCCGCATAGAACAGCACGAAAACTATCGAACCGAATCGTTTTAAATTTTAAATATATATATATTTTCTGAATTTTGTTGAGTTATTTTAAATTTTAGTAAAATTTGATAAATAGTTCGAATACAGAGACAGTCAAAAATATTCTGTTACATTATGGCCGATGGGATGAAATAATTCCAAGAACATTTTAATGATGTTACGCGCCCATCGAAACCTAATGAAATGGACATGCATTTATGAGGAGCACTAGAATATATATTTTGTAGAGCATGCCGCGCAAAGAATATATATTATTCATTTGCAGGGCACCACAAAAGAATTAAACAACAAAAAAGGTACGGGGGAAGGAACATTAATTTTTCAACTTTACTAATCTGGGGATTTTATCATTTTCTCAATTGTCACTAGCAAGCTTTTTAAATAATTACTTTTTGGTGTAAAATCGAGTTCATGTTGGCGTATTTGAGCGAGCATGTCTAGCGTAAAAGTATTCGCCGATTTATAAGTCATTTGTGGTGACATTTTTACAGCTCAAAGCTTATGGAGACGAGATATTCAGGTCTCGTTCGTACCTTATACTACAGGCATTGCATATTCCTTTTATTTAATGTATGCTACAGTGAAATACTGCTTAACTTCATGAGAACAAGTTTGAAATGAAAGAAAAACAGCGTATGTAGCGGCCAGCAGTACAATCCATTTAAATCCGATTGAGCATATCTAGGACACACTCGAACGACATAATGCATTTCTTTGTTGGCGTCTTCGGGATTTTTACATGTCATTTTTAAAATAGAGAATTCCCTAAATTCCCATAGAAAACCTCATCGTATCCATAGAAAACAGATGTAGATATTATATTTTCAACTATTCTGTATTAACTATCTATATACCATGTAAACAAATTCTCTCATTCTACTCAACCATCATGATTTATGCAATTTTTTGTGCTGTTTATATTTTTTACGTCATTTCAAAGAGTTCAAATTCCGATTCAAGATATTTTAGTGTTTTATCATTTGGATTACTTTTAATGCATTAGTTACTTTCAATTTTATACCCATTCATGGCTGATTTGCATAGTTTGCTTTCCCATTTTTTAACCGTGTATAGGAATTTTTACATAATATTTTGCATTTCTACCATTTAGGCCCGCCACACACCTGTGAGACATTGAGCGAAAAAACATGAGACACGCGACAATTTCACCCTGATAACAAAGAAAAAACCGGTTTGACTGCATCATGTTGCACGATTTTTGACGCATGTCTCTCTGATGTGTGGCGGGCCTTACTTTTCTCCTTTTTGACATTTAAATTTGTGGCACTATATAATCAATAAAAAATACCGGTACTTCTAGGTTATCCCGTCGACCAATTTCGCCAAATTATACAAATCGCCAAACTAATAGCCAAATTATACATGTTGACATAATTTTTATTTTAAATAACGAAAAAACAAATAATTAGAAGAATATTAATAAAAATATTAATAAAAAGTCGAAATAAAAATCACTTAATGACATTTTAAACACGTGAATCGCATTTAATGCCATTGAATGTGACATTCACGATCATCCATTATTGGCATTTAATCTTATAGTTTAGCGATAATTTTTTGGTCGACGGGATAACCTAGAAGTACCAAAATAACATATCATTTTTTATTAACTTTTTGGAATATAGACTTTCTATTTGGAAAATATTTGGTAGAGAATTGGGAAATCTGAAGTATATCTGAATGTTTTTGCCACGATGACCAAAAAAAATATTAAAAACTAACAAAAAATTAATAACTCAATAACAAATTGTGGTACAGGTTTCAAACAAGTTGCATTTAAAGGTAATTCTTTTTCTTTATACGACGGTGTGCAATGTTTAGAAATTTAAAAATTTACAGTACCGAAAATTGTTAAACTGAAATTTCATTTAATATTTGTTTATGATTGGCTCAGGAATATTAACGTGTATCTAAATGTCCAGGCATATTAATATAACTCTGTTATTACGTAAACTACGTTTTGATAATTTTTAAAATGTTATTATTGGTTTTTTTAAATATAGAAATCATTTATAAGCCTAAAGTTATAGCCTTTGAAAATATTGTTGCAGCGTATATGGGGTTCTTTCGAGCTTATGGTTAGAGAACTTCAAACTCTTGTCTCTTTGAAAAGTAGAAAATAATTTATTTACAGATCTTCAGAACAACAGAATCTTCGAAACTCACAAATAATACTAGATATTCAAAAATAACTGCTCAAATCTATCGTACAAGTAGTATAGCTTTAGATCCCAGAGACTCTTTATACAAGTTTGGTGTCAGAATTTGGAATCTTATGTCGAAAACAAGAACAATGGACGGACAGCTGAAAGAACTGTTAGAAGCTATTAACGGATTAAGAACAGAGCTGACCTATAAAATTGATAAAGGCCAAGAAGAGTTCGCGGAAAAGATGAAAAGTTCTCGTCGGTAGAGAGAAGAATAGGCTCTGTAGAAGAGAAAATAGAGGAAGTAGAAGAGAAAATTCAGAATGAAGTTAGTAATGTTGAACAGAAAATGGAAAGGAAAATGGCGGACGTTGAAGAGAAAATCAGTAACGTTGAAGAGAAAATACTAGGTAAAGTAGATGAAAAGCTAAATAAAAAAGTACAAGATCTTGAGAAGAAGCTTTCAGCGTCCAGTGGTAATTATGAAGAATTTAGGAATCCGTCTGCTTCTCCCGTGCACATCAAGCTGTCGACATACGACGGAAAGAGTTCCTGGCAAGTTTACAAGACCCAATTCACCATTGTAGCCGAAGCGAACAAATGGAGTGATGAGGTGAAAGCTTGTCAACTGGCAGCATCTTTAAGAGGAGAAGCCGCCGACGTGCTGCAAACATTGCCCGATATGACGCAACTCAATTTTGAGACTCTAAGTTGTGCACTTGAAATGAGATTCGGCGAAAAATTCTTCAAGGATTATACGAGAATACAAATGAAGAGCCGCCATCAAAAATCGAGTGAAACCCTTCAAGAGTTTGCCTCGGAAATTGAACGGCTTGCAAATTTAGCATTCATTGACTGTCCAACAAATGTACGGGAAATGCTCTCACTGCAATATTTTGTAGACGGAATAAAAGATCCAGAAGTGCAGAGAGCGGTACGAATGGCAGATGTACAGGATTTAAAGGCTGCACTACTGTATGCCTTAAAGTTGGAAGCAGCTACACAAGCCAGCCGAAGAGATCGTCATTCAGTCCGAGGGGCAACAGTGAACAAAAGCTCAGACACTGAGAACGACGTCTTGAAAGAAATTAGGAAAATAAATCAAGAACTTGAAGCTTTAAAATACGGAAGAACAAGTTCAAGAAGACAGAATCTCACGTGCTGGGGATGCGGTGATACAGGACATCTCCGAAGAAATTGCCCCAAAATCCACGAACGTGAGATAAATTCAAACAGTCAGCAGGGAAACTAAATTTTGGCCATCTCGCGGGGCGGAGGTTGCCAGAGAATGAAAAGCCCCACCTGAAGATCCTCCAGATATCAAAAATGAGTGGCGGTGATAATGAATTATATGTGATAGGCTTTATTAACGGAATTCAGTGCCGTATGATTGTTGATACAGGAGCTAATGTAACAATAATAAGAGAAGATTTGGCTCGAAAACTGAAATGTAAACTCATCTGGACTCCACCCTGCGTTACCCTGCAAACTGTGACGGGCGACAAGATAGACATATATGGAAAGGCCAATTTAACTATCAACTTTGGAGGAAGCAAATATTATCATACAGCATATGTGGCTGACATAACAGATCCTTGCATAATCGGGCTAGATTTTCTGAAGAAGTTTGGCTTCAAACTTGATTTTAAAAATAATGAAATGCTATCTAAATCTGAAGAAATAAGCCTTTTTGGATTAAATAACGAAATTGATTATAAACAAACAGTAATAGCCAAAGAAGACATCAATCTAGGTCCAAGAACAGAATTTTTAGTTCCAGCTGTAATTAACAATGAAACTAATTATCGATTTGGCCATATAGATTATCCCGAAGACAATAGTAAACAAGTAGGAGTATTGGTGGCTTCATCTGTAGTGGACCTCTCGAAGAAGACCATTCCAGTCAGAATTGCTAACATCAGTGATAAGACGAGGACTATCAAGAAAGGAGAGGTAATAGCATCATGTGCTCCTGTGACGTGCATAAGTCAAAATTCCAATCACTCTCAGAAATCTTCAGATAATTTAGTCAAGGATTTGTTACAAAATACGGACTTAGATCCAAATAAAAGGGATGCTGCGGAAAGTTTAATTAGAGAATTCCAAAGTTTATTTTCTCAAACATCTGAAGACTTTGGACGAACTAAAATGGCACAACACCGAATTGACACGGGAGATCACTCTCCTATTAAACAGCACCCTAGACGATTACCTTTTGCCAAGCAAGAAGAGGTGCAGAATTTAATTAAGGATATGGAAGAAAATGACGTCATCGAACCATTGACAAGTCCCTGGGCGTCTCCCATTGTATTAGTAAGAAAGAAGGATGGTTCTACAAGATTTTGTGTAGACTACCGCCGACTGAATGACGTCACTAAAAAGGATAGTTACCCTCTACCAAGGATTGACGACACTCTCGACACACTTGCGGGCAACACTTGGTTCTCGACTCTGGATCTGAAGAGTGGTTACTGGCAGGTAGAGATCCATCCGGACGACCGTGAGAAGACTGCCTTTACTACGGGACAAGGATTATGGCAGTTCAAGGTAATGCCTTTTGGTCTATGTAACGCACCTGCAACTTTCGAACGGCTTATGGAAACGGTTCTCCGGGGGCTATTGTATGAAGCATGTCTTATTTATTTAGATGACATCATAATCATAGGAAAATCTTTTGATGAACATCTGAACAACCTCAGGCGGGTGCTACAAAAATTAAAGGAAGCTAATTTGAAGTTAGCCCTTCGAAGTGCAGTTTGTTTCGTAATGAAGTCGCCTACCTTGGACACATCATTTCGGCGGAAGGAGTTAGGACTGATCCGGAGAAGATATCGGCCGTGAAAAATTGGAATCGTCCAGCAGATGTTCACCAGCTTCGAAGTTTTCTAGGATTTTGCACCTATTACAGAAAATTCGTCAAAGGCTTCTCGATGATTGCAAGACCACTTCATAAATTAACAGATGCCAATCAAAAATTTATGTGGACATAGCAATGTGACGCTGCTTTCGAAAAGCTTAAGGAGGCCTTGACATCCACTCCAATTCTGTCGTATCCTCAAATCGATAAACAGTTTATACTTGATACGGATGCAAGCAACAAAAGCATTGGCGCTGTACTGTCCCAGGAAATCGACGGCCTGGAGCGTGTTATCGCCTTTTTCAGCAAGTGCTTGTCAAAGGCCGAGCGAAACTACTGCGTAGCAAGAAAAGAGCTTCTTGCTGTAGTGAAAGCCATAGACCATTTTCATCACTATCTTTACGGTCGAAAATTCCTGATCCGAAATGATCATGCTTCTCTAACTTGGCTATTGAATTTTAAGAACCCTGAAGGCCAGATAGCCAGGTGGATACAAAAGCTTCAAGAGTACGATATGGAGATACGCCATCGAAAAGGCTCATCACATGGAAATGCAGATGCTCTCTCAAGAAGACCCTGCTCAGAGAATTGTAGATACTGCGATCGGGTTGAGAAGAAATTTAATGTCAAAGGTCCTATAGTAAGACAAGTTACAACTGGGTCTACATCTCAAGATCCGTGGAGTGACGAGAGCCTGCGTAAAGATCAACTTGCTGATCCTGAAATTAAGCTAATTCTAGAGCTGAAAGAGGAGTCCAACAGGAAGCCCAGCTGGCAAGACATGGCCCATTACCATCCTACGACTAAACGTTATTGGGCTCTCTGGGATTCCCTACATTTGAAGAAAGGTATTTTGTACCGAAAATGGGAGTCTGACGATGGAAATACATGTAGATGGCAACTACTACTCCCTAAGTCGAGAATTTCTATGGTCCTTCAAGAACTGCATGGTAGTCCCACAGGAGGTCATTTTGGTGTAATGAAGACCCTGCAAAAGGTTCGAGAGCGTTTCTACTGGAATAATGTTCGCAGTGACGTGGAGAAGTGGTGTCGAGCTTGTGACACCTGTGTAGCACGTAAAGGTCCTAAGAGGCGCACCCGTGGACGATTGCAACGTTATAATGTAGGAGCTCCTTTCGAACGAATTGCTCTAGACATCCTGGGTCCACTTCCTAGAACATCTGATGGCAATAAGTACATCCTCGTTGTCATGGACTACTTCACTAAGTGGCCTGAAGCCTACGCCATTCCTAATCAAGAGGCGGTAACCGTAGCAGACATACTGATTCAACACTGGGTTTCCAGATACGGGTTCCTCTTCAAATCCATTCCGATCAAGGAAGAAATTTTGATTCGGCTGTGTTCAAGGAAATGTGTGAACTACTCGGCATGGACAAAACTCGAACAACACCTCTACACCCTCAATCGGACGGCATGGTGGAGCGTTTCAATTGTACCATCCTAAATAGCCTCTCTCTCCTGGTGTCTAGAGACCAACAGGACTGGGACAAGAAATTGCCTCTTTTCCTGGCTTGCCTACAGGAGTGCCACTCATGAGGCCACTGGTTACTCCCCTTCTCAAATGCTCTTTGGTCGTGATCTTCGTCTGCCTGCGGATCTTTTGTTTGGCCGTCCTCCTGACGCTCCTTTGTCGCCTGAAGAATACGTGGATGGACTCCAGGCACGGATTGAGGAGGTTCATTGTCTAGCGAGGAACCGAATCGGACTGGCATCGGAAAAGATGAAGACACCGTACGACACAAAGGCAACTGGACAAGAGTTCAACGAAGGTGACAAAGTTTGGTTGTGGAATCCCATACGTCGTAAGGGACTGTCGCCAAAATTACAAAGAAACTGGGACGGTCCTTACACAGTCGTCAACAGGCTGAATAACGTCGTTGTACGCATACAAAAATCGCCACACGCCAAACCCAAGGTCGTACACTATAACCGGCTAGCCCCTTATTTTGGCCAAAGTGAATAGAAATTCAAAACTGGAATTTCAGACCATGGTCATGAAAGTCACTTTTTGTAAATATGTAAATAGTAATTAGTTCTTATTTATGTAAATCTTATTATTATTGTTATTATTTATTTATTTATTTGTTTATTTTAAGTGTTTTCCTCTAACTCAAGGATTGCACTGCCCGGTACGTGGAGTCTTTGAGGAGGGGGTAGTGTTACGAATTTTGTAAATAGTTAGTGTTTGTACTGTAAAATAATGTAAATAATCTTATTAAGCTCCATTCCTTTACTAATATTAGTTTTTGATACATTGTCTCTGTTATCAAGCAAACTTGTCCATTATTTTCAGTGTATGTCTACGGCAGATTGGTGAAATAATAAAGATATCGCCAAGTTGGCGTCACTTTTGGCGATTAATTTTGGTCGCCAAATTTGGCGATATATTGCCAAGTTGGCGACTGTTGGCGATGGTAACCCCCCTTAGGTATACTTAAGGCTCCTACATACTCGGGCTGAATCACGCCTCCATTAAGTTTCCAAAACGGTTGCCTGATTTGGTGTCTTATCGCGAAGATGGCGAGGCGAGTAATTTTAGTTTCTCAATCTCTCTCACGGGAAAATATAAGGCATTTAAAATTGGGTAAAATAATAACGTGTAAGTATGCTTTTGTATAATGCTATATTAGAATTAAAAAATTATTTCCATCAATTTATTTTTATTGATATGTTTTACATGCTTATTTAAGAAAGAAAATATAAATAGAACTAATTCTAAATTTGATTTAATGTGAGTATAAATATATATTCACATACATTAGACTGATTTTATTCTTTTTTATTTTCACAGTGAAATTATGATTAATATTTTTTTAATAAAAAAGCTTCAAATGCTAATATTTTCTTTGCTATAAGTTAGTAAATTAAGGACACGGTTTTAACGAATTAGTCGTACGTAAAATAATTTCTAATTAAAAATTTAAAAAATGAAATAATTTAAAAAGGAAGAATGAAATCCTTCCGTGTTTCCGGTTTCTTTTAATTTCATCTTAACTCGCCCCCCTTCCCCCTTAATCCCTAAAAGATTCAATCAAATGCTTAAGATTTGTAAAACTTTTTTTATTTACTATCTTGCCTTTTTATTACTTTATTGCAACAACAAATAATCAATTATTTAAATCTCCACCTTTCGAAATTACCGATCCCCCCCCCGAAACAAAGCACTCAAAATGTAAAATAACTAGTAAATCTACAGATCAGGAGCCTCAACGCCAGCTTTGCGCATCTTTTTTTAAGCACACTTTGGGTAATATTCAACTTCCTGGAAACTCTAATTTAAAATTTTCAAATTACGTAATTATTTATAAGAATAAAATAAGAATAAGAAGTTTTCAACCATCAAAAGCTTAAATTAAAGAGTTAGTTATGCTAGGATATTCTGAAATTTTCATGATCTATTACTTTTGTTTTTTTATTATAACATAGTAGATTTCTTCAGTGGGGGCTCCGCCCCCCTGAACCCCCCGTAGTCTCATTAAATTTAAATTTGTAACTTTCTATCAATTTGCTAATGGTTATCGTATATCTTGTATTCCTTTATACATTTTGAATTATAAGGATAAGTAACAGTTTTAATAAGCAATTTTCATTATCCTCATACTTTTACACACCTGCCCACCACAAACATTATATCTGATGTATCAGGAACTTTTGAAAGTGTAAACTCAGTAATCTAGGGTTTTACAATTTTGTTTCCGAAAAAAAGAAGTTTTGATTGCATTTTTGTGGCAGTTATCGCGGACAGACAGACAGAAGAACAGACTGACAGGCGGAAAACAATAAATTTTGTGTCGATAAAAAAAGCATTCACTAAAGTTTCGGCAATGACGTCATTATTCATGAATTATTGCTATCCATGTTTCTTGTATTTTTAACAACTATTATAAAATACCTGTTTTATTTCAACTATGACGTCAAATTTTACCAAGTGAAATATTGGTTTAAAATATAATTATTTTTTATTTCTTTTACTTCTAATTATGTCCCCATTTTTGTCAGAAAAATTCTTATTAACGAAACAAATTTCCGTGTTTAATATTTAACAAAGTACTATATTTATTTTTATTTTAATTCTGACATCATGTTTATTTATTTATTTATTTATTTATTTTTTTGTTTTTTTGTTTAATTTTTCGAATGGAAATTGCTCAATTGAAACTTATTGCCGTTGAAAAATTATTCCAGATTTCGAATTTTTTTGGCAACGATAAAAGAAATTGGTTAAATTTTAGATTGATTCTGTATGAAAAAGAAAGAAATTTTGAATTATTAAAGAAAATATTTGAATAAAATTTATAAAACATAGCCTATGTTTTGTTCTGGGTTATGTTATATTTATACGCAAAGATACAAAGACATTAATTAATTCATTAGTTTTGACGCTGACTTCATTTAAATTTTCGTACACGCATTCAAATTTATAACATTATAAAAATAAGGATTAGGATGAATGGCTGCTTAGCAATCATTAAGAGAAAATAAAGAAAATGAAATAAATACATTTGAAATAAGTAAATCTCTGAAACAAATCAGTTTATATTATTGGAAAACATTCATAAAAAATTCTCCAAAATTTACAGTAATAACTTTAAAAATCTGACAAATACGCAGACAAAATTTCAAAACAATACGAATAATTTAACTGGTAAATTTCAGTATCCATTTATCACATTGAATTCAATTAATGAAATGTGTCATTTTCTCTCAAGGAAAAAAATTTAAAAATCACTGGATTTGCCATAGAAAAGCATTATTGCGCAAAATAAAATATTCTATATTTTCCGATCGAATGAATCAAATCTAACAAAAAACTATACAGCTTAATTCCAGTGCCTCACTAACATACCCACTTAATTTCAAGCAAACCGGATGTTTTTGCATTAGTTATCGCGGAACAGACAGACTGACAGACAGAAACCAAAAAATTTCGTGTCTCCAAAATAAGCCTTCACTGACGTTTCGGCAATAAGTCATCTGTTAAGATAAAATAATTAAGCAAACACAACTATTTTGTTTATATAAGTAATGTGTACTAGAATACATATTTGGGTATATTTGGCTATACACTATTATTTCCCAAAATAACAAACTTTTGTAAAAGATTTCATGAAGTGTATAGTGGCTAGGTAAGATAGCCACATAATTTTGTTTGAAATGCTGGTAGATGAAGAGATAGATTAGCTGCTGTAGGTGCACATAAAATAAAATCAGGACAAAACTAAACTTAAAACATTATATTAATTCACAAAAATAAGTTGACAAGAGCTCCAAGCTCCAAGCGACATCAGGCAAGCGGGAAGGGCAGAGTGAGTATCATTACGGTTACAGGCAAAAAGTATCTTGGTTACAAAGGGTTGAGTTGTAGGAAAAACATAACATAGAGTTGAGTTGTAGAAATACATAACATAAAGTTGAGTTGTAGAAAACATAACATAGAGTTGAGTTGTAGATTTCAGATTAAATTAGAAAATAGAGTTCCTGTATAAAGTTTATATAACAGTTCGGTTGTAGTTAACCGCTACATTATTCCCCCCCCAAGTACCACAGGTACTGACACTTTCACAGGCAGCGGGGATTAAACCGCACAGTTCTACCGGAACGAGTTGTAGTTGTTGATGGCGCAATTGGTGTCACTGCAACAGGGTCGTCATGTGTCACACTCTGAGCTGGCGGGTCCTTACGAATGGTCACTGGAGATGCAGGTGTGACATCCTCTTGAAGAAGGAATGCCGGTTTGAGGCGATCCACACTAATTACGGCGTCTCTACCATTAATAAGCACAGTAAAATGTTTAGCAGTGCGATTGGTTATTTGAAAAGGTCCATTATATGGCTGTGTTAATGGAGGTTTTACGGAATCATTGCGCACCAAGACATGTGTGCAAGTTTCCAGAGAAGGGTGCACAAAAGGAGTTTTGCTGGTATGTGCAGATGTGGGAACTGGAGTTAACTGGTGCATGGTGTCACACAGAGTCTGGAGAAAAGTTGCAGGATCAACGCTAGACAGTTCTGAGGGATTTGAAGGCTGCAAAAATTCACCCGGTAGAGATAGTGTAGATCCATACACCATTTCGGCACAGGTACCTTTAAGGTCTTCCTTGAATGAGGTGCGGATACCTAGAAGCACAATTGGTAGGGATTCTGTCCATCGGGCTTGGTTATGGCATTTCAAAGCTTGCTTCAAGCTGCGATGGAAGCGCTCGACAAGGCCATTACTCGCTGGATGGTATGGGGACGTCCTGATACGATGAATGCCCAAGATTTTTCTAAGAGACGAAAACAGGAGGGACTCAAATTGACGTCCCTGATCAGTGGTCAGGATCTTTGGAACACCAAACCTTGCAATCCAATGGTTTACGAAGGTTCTGGCAATGGTATCAGCGGTAATGTCTTGCACAGGTATAGCCTCTGGCCAGCGGGAAAAACGGTCAACAAATGTGACCAAATAGCTGTTCCCTTCTGAAGGTGGCAACGGTCCCACAATGTCAAGATGGACATGTGCAAACCTCTCAGATGTTGCAGGAAATTGTTGAAGTGGACTATGTGTGTGCCGTTGGACTTTTGATTTCTGACAGCTCATGCAAGAGCGTGCCCAATTAGCAATATCTTTGGCCATACCTTGCCAAACAAATTTTTGCTGAATAAGTTTTTGGGAGGCTTTGATGCCAGGATGCGATAAATCATGGAGACTTTGAAACACTATGCGGCGAAATTTCTGTGGTACGTATGGACGTATCTTTCCAGTACTGATATCACAGTATAAAGTAGTTTCTGGAGAAACATGCAGCTTTTCAAACTTTAGAGATGTGTCAAGATTGGACAATAATTCTGTCAATTCGGTGTCATTGGCCTGTTCTTCAGCCATGGATGCAAAGTCTGCTGAGGACAATTTTATCTCACTTATGCGGGATAAGGTGTCGGCCACGATATTTTGGGATCCGGAGATATGCCGAATGTCAGTTGTGAATTGAGAAATGTAATCTAGGTGTCTGAGCTGACGAGGGGAACTCGAGTCAGACATTTTAGAAAATGCAAATGTTAATGGACGATGATCGGTGTAAATTATAAAATGCCTTCCTTGCAATGTATGCCTAAAATGTTTAACAGCCGAATAAATTGCAAGGAGCTCTCTGTCATAGGTGCTGTAATTTTGCTCGGTTGGGCTCAATTTACGTGAAAAGAAGGCGAGAGGTAATAACTTGTTATCATCTACAACATTTAACACCGCACCAATAGCAATATCCGAAGCGTCAGCACTTAAGGTCAGCTGTTGATGCGGGGCATGGTACGCAAGAGTTGCACAGTTTATAAGGTCTTTTTTACAAGTTTCAAAAGCCTGCGTCAAAATATCAGTCCATGGCACAGGACGTTTGTCATTCCTTTTAGAATCTTTTAACAGTTCGTGTAAAGGGGCTTGGGTACGGGCAGCATGAGGGATGAAACGTCTATAAAAATTTATCATGGCTAAAAATCGCCTTAAATCAACAATTGTTTGAGGCTTAGGGAAGTCTACTATAGCCTGAGTTTTCTGGGGGAGTGGTTGAACACCAGAAGGTGTTATGAGACAACCAAGGAAAGAAACTGAAGTTTTGCCTAAAATGCACTTTGCCGGATTTAATTTTAGCCCATGTTGACTCAAGCGATCAAGGACCTGTCGGAGATGGCATTCATGTTCCTCCTCATTGTTGGATGCAATGAGGATGTCATCTAAGTACGGAATGCAAAAATCCAATCCTTTTAAAACTTCGTGGATATAACGTTGGCAAGTCTGGCCAGCATTTCTTAAACCAAAAGGGGTATATACAAATTCAAAAAGGCCGAAGGGGGTTGTTACGGCGGTTTTTGGGATATCCTCGGGATAAACGGGAATTTGATGGTAAGCACGAGCCAAATCTAATGTGCTAAAAATTTGCTTCCCATGAAATAGCTGCGTACAGTCCTGAATGTGGGGTAATGGATATCTATCAGGGATAGTGGAAGCGTTCAGACGACGGTAATCTCCACATGGGCGCCAGCTACCATCAGCTTTGGAAACCATATGTAGGGGACTTGCCCACGGGCTATTTGATGGTCGTACAATGCCCTGTGCCATTAGAAACTCAAATTCTTGACGAGCTGCTTTGAAGAGTTCCGGCGATAATCGACGCGGTTTAGAAAAGACAGGGGCACCTTTAGTCTCTATATGATGATAAATATGCGGAGCTTTATTTTCCTTGCTTGCACGCGAGGGATTAGTCAAATCAGGGTATTCAGATAAAATTTTATCAAATTTGGTAGGGCCGAGAAGTACGCTTAAGGTACTACTCCCAGGTAAAACTTTGGCGATTTTCCCGTGTGATGACAACAGAGTTTCTGCGTCAATTATGCAATTGTTCTTGGCGTCAACAAGTAAATTGAAATTTTTGAGGAAATCAACACCAATGATTGGCTGATTCACTTTTGCAATGACGAAAGACCAGGTAAAATTTCTTCGCAAATTTAAATCCAGGGTCAAACGTTTTGTGCCAAATGTTTGAATTTTTGTTCCGTTTGCAGCATAAAGTACTAAACCCTCATCAATAGTACTATGTTTAAAGTAATTTGCTGGCAAAACTGAAATATCAGCCCCAGTGTCGACGAGGAAATTTAATTTTGAGGTAGGGTCGGCCAAAAGAATGCGATTAACATGGCGGTCGCGATTATGGCCCTGATGCGATCGCCGGTCTAGTTTTCCGTGCGAAAAGAACAGGGAGCTGAGCATTTTCTAGCTTTAGAGCCAAAATTTGTGTGATAAAAACAATGATTATTGGCAGGTTCTTTGTAACGACTTCTGGATCGGCTGCGCCGAAAATTCCTATCACGTGATTGAAAATTCTCTCTTGGGCGGCCCCGCTGATTAATTTTGGTTGTTAACTCACTAACTTGTTGAGTTAACTGAGCAATTTGTAACTCAAGGGACGAAGTATGAGCATTTGAGGTGCTTGGAACATTAGAAGCTGAATTTATTTGGGGAAATATAGCTAAATCATGAATTGTTAAACAGAGGTCAGGATCAAATAAAACAAACTCATTACTGACTACTAATAAATCAGCTGAAATTTAGTTTATTTGCTTGCCTGCTTGACAAGACACAAAAAACTGAAAGAAAAAAATACACAGTACAAGATTAGAACCATGATTGTCAACATCTTTCCAAGTTCCAGCCACCAAGAGTAAGTACAACCTTCAAACTACACAGTATTCCATCTAACACTCTCTAACCAAAAAACAATCAACTACTCAAAAACTATCAAAAGCAACCAGACTGCCACCTGGTGGCCAAGACTATCCTGCCATCTGGTGGACAAACAATCCCGCCATCTGGTGGACAAAATTAAAATTTAGCCAAAACATTTTTCCTCAACAATGCTCCCCCATTTTGGTTAAATTTTCCTAAAACAAGAAATTACCCCAGAATGGAATCGCGAAATTTCAAAAACGAACTCTTGGGTAATGGCTTTGTAAAGATGTCAGCAATATTAGAATATGAATCTATTCGTAACACAGTTACATGACCTTTCAAAATATGATCTTTTACAAAATGATACTTAACATCTATATGTTTATTCGCACTATTTTCAATATTGTTCTTTGAATAGTCTATAGCACTTTTAGAGTCACAATAGATAACAGGAATAGGTAAGTTCTCAAAGTTGCATTCTCTCAGAATTCTGTCTAACCATATGAGCTCACTACACAATTCAGACATAGCAATATATTCTGCCTCCATAGCAGATTTAGCAACACAATTTTGTTTCTTTGACTTCCATGATATTGGTACACCATTCAAGTAAATAATGAAACCTGTAACACTCTTTCTAGTATCTTTACAGTTTGCAAAGTCACTGTCTGAATATCCTATCAATCCATTTAAAGTTTCATCATTCTCATATTTGACAACTAAGTTCTTTGTAACAGCAACATATTTCAAAACTTGTAGCAAAGCTTTCCAGTGATTTATACCAGGATTTTGATTAAACTGCGATAATTTACACAATGAGTAACTGATATCTGGTCTAGACCGTGTTGTAATAAACATCAAAGAGCCAAGCAAATTTTTATAAGGAATTCTTTCCATGACAGATCTGTCCTGTTCAGTTGTTGGGCAATCTTTATCTCCTAACTCAATACCAGGGGATAAGGGTACGGAAGGCTTGACCATCAAATTTGGTTTAAAAAAACTAGCTGTTCTGCCCGGCGTTGCCCGGGTTCATCAAAAAATAGCAAGAAGGCTCTGTTGTAACAAGATCCAACGACGATGTATTTTCTGTTGTAATCATAACATTTCTTTTCATTCAATCTGTGAAGTCTCTGTTCTTCGTTCTCTTCATATAATTTTCTTTTCTTATACTCATCATTTCTGGACAATCGCTCTCGACGCTTTTCTTCTGATTCTTCGCTGAGAATCTTTCGATTTATTAATCTTTGCTTACTTAATCTTTCTCTTCTCTTTTCTTCAGTCTCATCGCTGAGAATCTTTCGATTTATTAATCTTTGCTTACTTAATCTTTCTCTTCTCTTTTCTTCAGTCTCATTTTCTCTTCTTTTTCTATTCTGCTCTCTTTTCTTCGCCAGTCTTTCTTCTCGGTGTTCTGGGGTTTCGTTTGCATATCTTTTTTTATTGTTAATGAAGAGGTCTTCCATTTGTTCTTCCATCTGTTCTTCTTTCTGTTCTTCCATCTGTTCTTCCATTTGTTCTTCCATTTGTTCTTCCATTTGTTCTTCCATTTGTTCTTCCATTTGTTCTTCAATTATATTCGACGATTCACTGTTTGAGAGCCTATCTGTCCTTTTATTTATAGAAGTTCAAAATGAAAAAAGATTTTCTTAGCAGACGATTTTTTGTGATAAATACATTATCTGTTTTATATTTCTTCTGCTTTATTCCTTTTATTTATAGAGTTCAAAATGAAAAAAGATTTTCTTAGCAGACGATTTTTTGTGATAAATACATTATCTGTTTTATATTTCTTCTGCGTTTACCTAAGCTGTGTAAAATCTCTATAAATAAAAGGTATAGAGGATGAGAGCCTATCTGTGCCTCAATTATCCTCAGAATTCCTTTTATATATATAGATTTACTACTCTATCAATATAATTTCGTTGATGCATTCTAATACCATTATCATCCATATCAAATTGTACACCTAACACCATATTTAATTTACCAAGTTCTTTAACTTCAAACAATGAACCAATTAAAGCTTTTACTTTATTCAATACTAATTGGGTCTTGGCAAATATAAATAAATCATCAACATACACTAAGATTATAGCATCATTTTCATAATTATACACACAGTTAGTACTTTTAAACTTAGAAAAACCTACACTTACAAATTTTTCATCCATTTCTTGGAACCACATGCGTCCTGACTGGCGAAGTCCATATATTGCACGTAATAACTTATAAACATTATTTTTCTTCTCTTGATTAATGAAACCAACAGGTTGTCTTACATAAATTTCTTCTTTTAATTTACCATAAAGATAAGCACTATTAACATCAAGTTGGGAAACTAACCATTTATGAATAACAACTAAATACATAACAAAAGCTCTAATAACAGTAAAACTTACCACTGGACTGAATACATCTTCAAAGTCATAACCTGGTCGTTGGTGGTTACCTAAAATCACTAATCTAGCCTTAAATTTTTTAATCTTACCAGAAGTATCTCTTTTGATATTATAAACCCACTTTGTACCTATTATGATCTTTCCATCTTCAGGAGGAGGAACTAACTTCCACACTTTCCTCTGCTCAAATGATTTAATTTCGTCATTCATTGCTTGATCCCATTCTTTTTCTGAGGTGAAATTTGTGCATGATAATAATGCTGAGGAATTTCAATATTATCAGTAAGAAAAACTTGAAAATCACCCATCTCTTTTAGAATATTAATAGAATGTTCCTTTTCTTTTGAACTATCAACATTCGAAGATCCACTATCTTCATCCGAAGCTGATGAAACTTCAGTTTCTCTAACATCTGTTCCATGACTTCGATTCCAATTAAAATCTTTTGGGTCATAAGTTAATGATTTTTCCGCACAGTATTTTTCCATTTGATTTCTACTCCTAATTTTTGGCTCTCCTGTAGAAGGATAATAATAAACATCAACTCTTCCTTTAGATTTTCCAGATCTACGAGTAACTTCTTTTCTAGTAAATGTTATTGGCTTTGATGCATCTATGTTCATTTTTTCAAACATTCTTGCTATTTCTTTCACAGGAGATTGTTGCTTCTCACGATTCTCCAATTCAAGATTCTCAACTCTATTTGATTTGTTTATGGGACAACTATTTGCTTCTGAGAAGTCTTCAGATAAAGCTAGTTTTAACCATTCCAACATTTGATTATCTATCTTGTTGACTGATCTCCTATCCATCTCCAATAACTTTTCATTGAACTTCACACTTTTAGTTTCTTCAATTCTTCCTTCCTTGGGATACCAAATGCGATAACCTCTTGTATAGATGGCGTATCCAACTAGAACACCTATTCTTGCTTTTGGCTGTAACTTATGTCGTTTCTGTTTAGGAATATTCACATAAGCGGTACATCCAATTCTTTTAAAATAGCCAACATTAGGTTTTCTACCAAACCATCGGAAATAAGGGGTTTCATTGGTAGTTGAATGAAGAACTCTATTTTTCAAATGATTTACTGTCATCGCTAATTCAGCCCACATATTCGAAGGCAGCTTTGCACTATGCAAATAAGCTAAGACACCTTCCATAATAGTTCTGTTGTAACGTTCTGAAACTCCGTTCATTTCAGGGGTAAAAACATTTGTTCTTTCATGCCGTATCCCTTCTTTTTCCAATGCATTTTGAAAAATATTCGATAAATATTCCAGGCCATTATCTGTTCTAAGTGCTCTCAACTTCTTTCCTGTTTGACGTTCTGCCATTGCTTTAAAACGTAAAAATGTTTCAAAAACATTCTTCTTATCTTTCAACGGATAGATAAATGCTCTCCTACTAAAATCATCAATAAATGTGAGGAAATATAAAGCATTTCCTATTGACCGTATTTTTGCAGGACCCCACAAATCCGAATGTACTAACTGCAAAACTTCAGTAGACCTAACTTTATCCATAGGCAAATGACTTGCTCTCTTTGACTTTGATAAACTACAACTTTCACAATCGACATTTTCTTTGAATTGAGTATCTCTAACACCAGTAACTTTATTTTCAACAATCATCTTTCGTATTATCCGGTTACTAAAATGACCAAAACGTTCATGATTCATATCCAATTGACAATGAGATTCATAAATGCTATTGTCCTCCAATGGTTTTGCATAATAACCATGAAAAATAAAGAAGTTTTTATCTTTCTTTGCTGTTATAAATGGTGCCCCATCAGGATAATAAAATTTTATTATTCCATGTCCTCCTCTAAATGTAAATCCAGCATCATCCATCTTCTTTCCGGATACTAAATTTCTTTGGACTGATGGAACATGAAGTGCATTTTTAAGAGTGATAGTATGTAACACCTTATTAGAATAAACATTCACAACAGCATCTCCAATTCCTATAACTTGAGTAGGGTGAGGGCCAAACTTAATAAATACTTTCTCTAAAGGCTTATAAGATTGGAAAAATTTCTTTGAATTTAGAACATGACAAGTTGCAGCTGAATCCCATGTGAAAATATCTAGATTCTCTTCAACATTAGCTACATGAACAGTTTCCATTTCTGAGACATAAAATAAAGACTGTTTTTGAGATTGTGATTTCTCATTCTTCTTATAATTTCCAAACTTTCGCTGCTTTTGTTCCTTATTTAAATTAACTTTACAATTTCTAGCAAAATGACCGATGTTGTTGCATCGATAACAAACTATTTTTATTTCCCTCTGCTTATTTTGCTTTTTAAGATTAGTTAATTCATTTCTTTTCGCTCCTTGTACTAAAAATGTTTTATCCAATTGACTAAACTCTTCCAATTTCTTTTTGCTCTCTAAACGTCCATATTCAGTTAATAATTCTGTTTCCACTTCAGCAGAAGTAAATTTCTTATCTTCTAATGCATACAACTTAGTTACTATATTTTCATAAGTCTCAGGAAGAAAAGCAATTAATTGAAATGCTATTTCAGCATCATCAACAATTTTCCCAGCATCAGCTAAATCTTTGACTACCTTTTTCACTCTAGCAATAAAAACACCAATATGTTCATCCTCTTCTGGCTTCAATAAAATAAATTCTCTTCTAAGTTCAGCTATCCTTGCACGAGACCTGGGACAATATGTATCTCTTATTTTCTGCCAAGCTTTTAAAGGAGACTCAATTCCATCTAAAATAGCAACCTGGCTACTATCCATATAAGTTTTCATCAGTCCTAAAGCTCTGTCTTTCCTAGTTTCAAATCTATCCTTATCTGCTTCTGTAGCATCAGCAGACAATACAGGTTCTGGATCAACAATAAATTTCTTGCACCCAGATAATTGCAATAAAGACTCCAATCTATCTTTCCATGAGTGATAATTTGCATTAGATAGAACAGGAATAGCTTTATGACCTATTTGACTGAAATAATCTTCAGAGTCAGCCATGTTGTCAAAAAAAAACTAAGTCCCAGAAATAAATAATTTAAGACTTCAAAAGCAAACAAAAGTCTCTTGAAAACAATTTCCTATATTTAATTTGCATAATATGCTAAATAATTCTTGCAAAATTCATAATAAAGCATACTGTCATATGTAATAAACATCACTAAACCTAATAGCATGCTTTCATTAAGCCTAACTGAAAATGTAAACAATCTTTACTAAATAAGCAGTTCACACCCAACCACATTGCTCTGCTACCATGTTAAACAGAGGTCAGGATCAAATAAAACAAACTCATTACTGACTACTAATAAATCAGCTGAAATTTAGTTTATTTGCTTGCCTGCTTGACAAGACACAAAAAACTGAAAGAAAAAAATACACAGTACAAGATTAGAACCATGATTGTCAACATCTTTCCAAGTTCCAGCCACCAAGAGTAAGTACAACCTTCAAACTACACAGTATTCCATCTAACACTCTCTAACCAAAAAACAATCAACTACTCAAAAACTATCAAAAGCAACCAGACTGCCACCTGGTGGCCAAGACTATCCTGCCATCTGGTGGACAAACAATCCCGCCATCTGGTGGACAAAATTAAAATTTAGCCAAAACATTTTTCCTCAACATGAATTTTATCAGCAACAGGAGCCAGTTTTGCTAAATCTTCATTCAGTGCACCCACAATACTGCGTGTAGTCGTGGGCAACCGTGAAAGCCACAGCGATTTTAAGAGTGGCTCTCCTACGGTAGTGCCAGCCAGGGTCCTCATGCGAGCCAGCAACTGGGATGGGCGTAAGTCGCCGATCTCTACCCCCTGCAACAATGTGCGGATCCGCGATTCCTCACTTTCTGAATGCGAATCGATCAATCGTTTTTTAACGCCTCGTAAGGTCGATCGCCCGGAGGGTTAGTAATAATATCACTTACGGAGATCAAAATATCGGCGTCAACAGCCGCGACCACGTGGTTAAATTTTGTAACTTCGCAAGTGATTTTAGCCAATGCAAATTGGGCTTCGAGGCGAAAAAACCATAATGATGGATTCGTCTTCCAGAAAGGAGGTGGTTTAACGCCTACATGAGATACCTGACTAGCACTTTCGTTAAAAGTATCGTCTGGCATGATTGAGAATATATATAAATACACAAAATAGAAACAATAATAAATAGTAAAAATAAATTATATACAATGCATTGAGAGGGGAAAAATTGTTACTACACGCTATAGGATTGAGCCGAATTAGAGCACCAGTGACAGAGCGAAAGAATTTAATTCATAAATTAGCATGATTGACATAAAAAAATTTTTTGCTACTATAGAAAATTAACATGATTACAAGATATTATGAATAATGGGACTTACCGATCATCACTATAGAATTACGGTGCACCGACACCTTGACGCACGATCCTGCACATTACGTACACACGTGCAGTAAAATTATTTATTTGGCGATAATATGACCACAGATGTCCAAAACGATATCTTGAGGAACTAACAATGTGACATTTCCGTAGTTCCTAGGCCTCCGCTCAATGATGGAGTAAGATTACGAGCGGATCCAATCAGCAGGCGCGTTTCATTTTCAGAGTCACCACTATAGTGGCTAGGTAAGATAGCCACATAATTTTGTTTGAAATGCTGGTAGATGAAGAGATAGATTAGCTGCTGTAGGTGCACATAAAATAAAATCAGGACAAAACTAAACTTAAAACATTATATTAATTCACAAAAATAAGTTGACAAGAGCTCCAAGCTCCAAGCGACATCAGGCAAGCGGGAAGGGCAGAGTGAGTATCATTACGGTTACAGGCAAAAAGTATCTTGGTTACAAAGGGTTGAGTTGTAGGAAAAACATAACATAGAGTTGAGTTGTAGAAATACATAACATAAAGTTGAGTTGTAGAAAACATAACATAGAGTTGAGTTGTAGATTTCAGATTAAATTAGAAAATAGAGTTCCTGTATAAAGTTTATATAACAGTTCGGTTGTAGTTAACCGCTACAAGTGTTTAAAGTGCTTCGTAATCTATGCTTAACGCATGATTTTTCTTACTTGTTGTGAATTCTGCCCACTTATGTATTATGTTTTTTGCCCGCTTTGACATAATGTGTGCTCGTTTAGAGACTTTGTGACTTACTTGTTTACATATTTTAGCAGAGAATTGTAATCATAATACATTAAATGCATCTGTTAGTGCAATACAAATTGTTTAAAAAAAGAATTGAGCTATCAAAAATATAAAAATTACGTACTTTCTATTTCGAAAGAAATTTCCCTTTATATTAAACAAGTAAGAAAAATCATGCGTTAATCATAGATTATGAAGCACTTTCCAACACTTCATGAAATCTTTAACAATACTTCTTTAATTAGGGAAATAAGGGGTATATAGCCAAATATGTATTCCAATGTTTTTGAACAACCCTGTATTTGATCTGTCAGTTGATATACATATTATATAATGGGAAAATTTAGTTTAGCTAGAAAAAAGCTTAAAATTCTTTTTGAGCAATTTGCACTAATAAATGGAAAACATACTTGAAAACTTTTTTTCAGCCCTGTAGTTTACCTTGTACCTTTATTACACGTTAGTAAGAAGCTAAAATTAATTTTAAAATAAAACATTCTTAAAACAACTGAAATCACATTGTTATAAATTACCATTCATAGGTGCATACGATTTTCATAAAATTTGAAATGACTCGACATCTAATAATTATATATATTTTATGTTTCAAACTATTCGGTTGGGTAGTTTTTGAGTTGCTACATGCGAACAGAGGGACGGACGGACAGAGAGACGAATGCGCAACTCGGGAACCCGGGATTCTTTTCCCTTCAATTCAAAACAAAAGCGACTTTTCTGAGTATACGGGATCGGAGGAGATAGCGTTACATACATACATACGGTCGGATTCTAATAGTGTAGATTCTTGGTTGTAAATTTTAATTTGCTGACAGATGATTTTCGCTTCTGTTGAAAAAGTTCATTAATGAAACGTCAATATTTGAAAATATATTTTTAGTTTTAGAAAATTTATTTTAATTTTTATACCATCTGCACAAATTGAAACTTAATTCTTTTTAACTTTAAAGAAAAAAATAGCTTCAAAAATACATTAATCAGTTTTATTTTCCCCTTTTTTCCGACAAAAAAAAAGCCTTCCACTGCTAATTTTTAGTTTTTAATGAAGTTTTTTATCTCTATGTAACTTATTATAATTTAGTATTCGTAAAAAATATTTCTTATCCATTTTAAATATGACGTCATTATTTTTCTAACTCCATGAATTACTGCTACCCATGTCCCGTTTATTTTTAACGACTACTATAAAATACCTCTTTTATTTCAATTATGACGTCATAGTTTACCAAATAAATATTTTATTTAAAATATTTTTATTCCTTTTATTTTTAATTATGTCGCCATATTGACAAAAAAATTCATGTTAACGAAACAAATATCAGTGTTTAATATTTAACAAAAAATAGTATATTTATTTTTATTGCAAATGCGACGTCATAATTATTTTTTTCTTTTAAATTTTCCTGAGTTTCAGTTTTCGCATGGAAATTGCTCAATTGAAAATTTATCGTCGCTGAAAAATTAATATTCGAAATTTTGATTTTCTTGGCAACGGAAAGAAAATTGATTAAATTTTATCTAAAAAATGCCGATTGGTTATGCATGAAAAATAATGAAATTCAGAATTATTAACGAAAATATTCGAATAAAATAAATAATACATAGCCTTTGTTCTTTTCTGGCTATAATTATCTATACGCAAAGATACAAAGTTGAAGTTATGCTATTGAAGCATTGAAGTTATGTTATTCAAACTTCCGTACACATTTTAAAATTTATAATATTATAAGAATAAGAATTAGGATAAATGGTTGCTTAGCGACTATTAAAAGAAATGAAGAAAACGAAATAAATACATTTGAAATAAGTAAATCTCTAAAACAAATTAGCTTATATTATTGGAACACATTTATAAAAAATGGCCAAGATTTACAGCAATAATTTAAAAAATCTGACATATGCATAGATAAAATTTCAAAACAATATGAATAATTTAAGCCCCGTACTGGCAAATTTCAGTATCCATTTATCGTTGAATTCCATTAATCAAATGAGTCATTTTCTCTCAACAAATAAAAATTTGAAAATCGTTGGATTTGCCATAGAAAAACATTATTGCGCAAAATAAAATATTCTATATTTTACGAACGAATTAATAAACTATAACAAAAAACTATACAGCTAAATCCGAGTGCCTTACCAATATACACACTTAATTTCAAGTCTTTCGGATGTTTTTTGCGGTAGTTATCGCGGAACAGACAGACAGACAGACAGAAACCAAAAAATTTCGTGTCTCCACAGTAAGCCTTCACTGACGTTTCGGCAATTAAACAATACTGTTTCATTTTTTCTGTTCTATTTGGAATTTTATAGTAAATGTAGATAAATAATATATTGTTAAATCAAATACCCTTCCCTTACGCCAAATAAATAAATAAAATAAAATAATACTAATAATAAAACATGACACCTCCTCCATTTTTAGCTTAAAAATTATAAATATTTTATATTTATAATTTCTTCTAATGCTTTTGATATTTTTCTAAACAATAAATTTATAATCATAAAATCCCACCACTCTGAATTTTTGGCTTTTTCCTTTTTAACTCTTCCCCCCACTCTCCTTCTCCTCCGCAAAAATATAATATCTTTTTCACTTTCGATTAAAAATATCTCTATTCTTTATTACTTTATTGCAACAATAAATAATTAATTATTTAAATCTCCACCTTTTGAAATTACCGCTTAATTACCCCTTCCCCCAAAACTGCGAATTCAAAATATAAAACAATTAAACAATACTTTTTCATTTTTATTTTTCTATTCTATTTGGAATTATATTGTAATTGTTGATAAATAATAAATTGTTAAGTGAAACACCCCAACCCCACGCTAAAAGAATAAATAAATAAATAAAAATAATAAATAAATAATAATAAATAATAATAATAATAATAAATAAATAATAAAATATGCCACATCCCACATTTTTATCTTACAAAATTTAAAATCTTTAAAACTCATGATTTTTTCTAATATTTTTGTTATTACTTACCCATCATACGTAGTATAGGGTAAGTCTTGCAATCGTTTTGAAAATCGAAAAAAAAAAAAAAAAAAAAAAAATTTGACGGATTTACACGTTTTAGATAGTGGAGATTCCGAAAAACATATTTTTAGAAAAAAAAAATTGCCGTCCGTCCGTCTGTCTGTCTGTAAACGCTCTATCTCTCGAACAAATTGAGATAGAGACTTGAAATTTTGTATGTAGTTAGTATGTAAGAATGGCACGAAGCCTATTTAATACCAGCGACCTCGATTATACGGAACTATTTTTTTCGGGCTCTCGAAAAATTCGTTCTGATGAAAGGTACATATTTTATTTTAAGGAATAGACGTAAAAGGCAATAAAATAACACACATTTTGCATATAGAACGAAGTCGATCGCATTATTAATTGCCGAGATATTTGTAATCCTGTTTTCCACATTCTTCGATTTTTCATGACCCTGTATTTCATTCAAATTTCAATTCAGAGGTATATTTTAATTGGAAATGAGACGCTTAATCCGATGCAGTTAATTGTTAGATAAATAACTGATAATATAACTGATAAATTATTAATAACTGATAAATTATTTTTAAATAAATAAAAATAAAAAATTTAAATCACCAATTGTTAAATTGTATCAGTCAACCTACCAACTTTGACTACCAAACAAAGTGCAACCAATTACAGATAGAGTACGCGCATGTGACGTCACGCTTCAGCTGCTCGCTTGTTTGGGTGGCAAAAACGATTCCTTTCCCACTGTAATTACCACAGATTTCTCGTATAAGAATATTTAATTTGAGGTATTTACAAACTTCATTAGAGTTATTAGTGCACTTTTCTTGTAGTGTGCTGTGGCAAAACACAAAAAGGGGACAGAATTATTATTTTTGGGTGGGGGAGGGAGAGAAAGGAGCTATTTATTGTTATTAAATATCAACGAATGCATATTTCTCTGAAATTTTGAATTTTATATCGGGATATAGGAAAAAAGGGAAACGAAAATTTCACTAATGGGGATTATTTATATTACTAATTATGTCTTTATTGTCGCTACAGAACAACAAAAAAGCAACAGTTTTTATTTATTTATTTATTTTTACACAGTAAGAAAAATTTTAGAAAAAAAAAAAAGATTTTAACTTTAAATCCTAAGAAATCACAATTTATGCTTCCCACCCTTTCCTACTCGCATACAACTATATTTGTACGAGAGGAGGAGGGGGGGGAGCATAAATGATTGTACGTTAAGGATAATATAGATTATTTTTCATGTATTAATGACAAACGGGTCTGGCATTTTTTTAAATAATTATTTTTTTTAAATAAATATTTTTAAATATTTAACAATCAGCAAGCGCGGGGGAGAGGGGGGGGGAATTCAAAGAGAGTAAAGGATAAGAAATTCAGGAATAGGGTATAAGTTATATGATTAATTATTTTTGCAACTACGGAACAATAAATTGAACATATTTTTTATGTAAAGTAAAGATTTAAAAAAAAGTAAATTCCTTTGTATTCCGTAAGGGAGGAGCTACAGGGGGAACTTAAGTTTGGAATGCTAAAAAGCAATTTTAATCATTATTTATTTATTCTTATTAGTGAGCAACAAATATTTCAGTTTTCTTTTCAAATAAAGAATTTTAAAGTTTTAAAACTCATTTTGCTGAAGGTGTGTGTGTGTGTGTGTGTGGGGGGGGGGGGGGCGCAAGGGAGAAGGAAAATTTTTGGAATAAAGGGGATGATAAAAAAATATATATATTTGTATTGATATTTTTTATTATTTTTTGTCATTGGAGTGGAGAGAGAAAAAAATAGTATAATTTTTTTTATATATATAAAAAAAATGTTTTTTTAAACTTATTTGCATGCTGGAAAGGGAGGGGGACTAAGGATGGAAGAGTACATATTTAGGATAAATTGAAGATAATCTAGATTATTATTTATTTATTGAGATAAGTCGAAAATAAATGCGGCAAATTTTATTTAAATAAAATAGAGTTTTAAAAATATGAAACTGCATATGATTAGAGGAGGAGGGCGGAGAGAAGGATGGATTACATTGACGGGAGAAACTTAATTTGCTTTATTCATTATTGATTTATTATCAGTAGAAAGCCACAAACGGAACAGAATTTTTAAACTATAGAAATCAACAATAAATGTTTATTCTTTTTATACATTAGGGGGGGGGGGGGCAGAGGGAGAGAGAAACATTAGAAAAAGATTAAGCATAACCAGACAAGACTATATGTTTCCAAAAATAATTGTGATTTGACAAAAAGTCATTATATCGGACAATTGCTTTGGATTTAAACGACGACAAACAAGGAACGGCGAATTTTTCTGCCACCCAAATAGTGAAAATGACAGTTTACTTGCAACCGTGCGCGTGCTCTATAAGCACAAAATGCACAATCACGTGATCAAATCGCCCATCAGTTTTATTTGCGTCGCGCGCGTCAGCTTTGAGCAGGGTTGGTTGTCATATTTTAAATGCTGATCGGGCTTAATTACATGAAATAGGTCACGTGATACTTCCTGGAATATTTTAAATTTTATTTGAGTGGTCACAGGTATGTATTTCCGTTACGAGAATCATGTTTTGAAAGGATAAAGGGATATAGTATTTGTATTTACCAATTCTGAACCATAAAAATAATGCAATAATTGAATAACTTTAAAATTCTCTTCTTCGATGAGACCTACTCCAAGCAGAATCTTCTGAGCGCGCGCGCACAAAAAAATGTCTTTTGAACATGCCGTACAGATTTTGAGCCACGACACTTCATGTCTATTCTTTTCTTTACTCTATCGAAAAATCCGGAATGAGTAGTTTGATTTTTATCACTATAAAATCTCTTTTGGAGCGCTGGCACGGTCTGCCGATTATCAATCAGGATTTTTAATTTTTTTTTCTTTAATTTTCCGTTCAAAATTTTAGAAGATAGGCTCGTAAGTTAGGAGTAAATTAAAAAGTAAGTCAATATATAACTACTTTAATAAATCTTCTCACTGTTATGTGGTATAATATTATTTGTTTTAACTTTCTTTCAAAACACATGGCTGTTTATTTATATTAGAATTTCTATCTTAATGTATTTTTATAATTTGAAATACTTATATTTATAGATTTAAGTCAACATTTATTATAATCTTTTTATAATTCCTTGCATCAAAATTCTCTGTAGCATATACTTCATAATAATATTAATAATAAAAGTCATAAATAAATCTTTGAATATTTTAATGAAAAATTTTATTAAAGAGTCAATAATATTATGATCTAAGAGAAAATTTATAAAATTAGGTTAAAAAATATTAATTTGAATTATAGTTAAATAATAGTCTGTTGTTTATTTTTATGTGCAATTTCTTTTTATCTGGCATAATATTGATTATGCATTTATCTCCATATTTTGTAAAATCGCAACAAAATATATTTATGCAGAAAAATATTTTAGATAAATTACGAATAATTTGGTCGTTTAAAATGTAAATAAACTAGAACTCGCAAGTGTTTGCAAAAAATGGGAAAGCATTTTGAAAAAAAAAAAAAAAAAGTTTTTGACTTGACCAGTAGTTAAAATAAAAATACTTAAAATAAATAAGGAATATTCTTATCAAGTGCTTTTAGAAAATGAGTACATATTACATTTATTCGAAAATTATTTAATTCAACGATCAAACTGCTGCACAGGGCACATTCAGACAAAAATAGGCTTGCCCAGAAAAAGTTCATCCATATTTCAAAATCTCATTTCTTGAAAGAATATTAAAATTATTCACTTAAAATTTGAGGACAGTAACAAGTCATGGTGAATGATTCAAGTGAAACTTTACTAAAAAAATTTCAATTGTACTTTTAAAACAAAATTTTTTTTTTGATTGAAGGTAAGGATGACAACAGATACCACAAACTTACTAGAGTTGGAGTTTTTTGTTATGTGTATTTGTGATTTTGGCAATACCTTTTCTTTTTTGATGTGCCAATAATGGACACCCTTAAGGAATTTCTTTTAAAATGATTTTTTTTATTTATAATTATTGTTTTATTTCAGTTATTCAATGTTAGGGTAGATGTGCCAGTAATGGGCACTGTTAAGGAATTTAGTTTAAATGTTTAAAATTACTTTTTTATTAAGTTATTATATTTCAGTTTTCTTAATATTATATTAATCTGTCAACAATATTTAATCATTCCTATAGTCTCATTTCTCAATATGATCGAAATTTAATTTTAAGTAACAGAAATATATATATATGTATAAAAAAAAAAAACTCAAGCCCAGTAATGGACACTATGGATGCACCGAATAGCGATTTTGACCGAATGCCGAATATTCGGGCAACAGCTGAACCGAATACCGAATATTCGGCTAGCCGAATAGTAATTGCTGGGCCGAAAACCGAATATTCAGCCAGCCGAATAGTAACTATTTGGCCGAATACCGAATATTCGGCTTTTCAAAGACTTTTTATATTTCAAAGTTTAAGGGTATTAAAATGTTACTTTTAAAAACAATTTTACATAATATTTAATAAAATAAACTTATATTTTGATAAACAAGAGCTTTTTATAAGAACATTCAGCATTGAAAGTAATCTGCATTTTTTTATTTAAGAAGCATAATTATGAGACTTTTACAAGTAGTAAAATTTTAAATTTCATTTCTTCTACGAATTAAAACAAACATTTTGAAATCAACGAGAAATAATGAAAAAATAGTTGAAGAAAAACTGTACAGTCTCATATTTATTCTTTTTAAATAACTCAAGGCAGATTTTTTTTCAATATAAAGTATAAATACTTTCAACTTAATTCTGAATAAAGGAATGTCTAGCTCATGTTTCTTTTCCTATGAATGGTGGCATTTACAATCCTTCCCATCATATCATTTTTTTAAAGAAATCAAAACATGTGAGTTGAAAATATAGTTATGGTATCTAATTTATTGTTAATGCAACAAATGAAAACACAAGTTTGACCTAGAGTCAGATGAAATACAATGTACTTATGATTCAATATGTTGATTATGATTTCATGAACAAAAATTGTCTGCCTTGAAAGCTATACTAATCTCAAAAGTTTTTCTTCCTTGTTTAAGGACTTTTATTTAGGAAAAACAAGAAACAGATTATTTACTTAGTACAATTTAGGAACTTGCATCTGCACTCGCATCATTTATTCCTAAGGAGAATCCTAATTAAACATAATTTTAATCCTTCTCATGGTTAGTTTTCTTTAAACTTTACAAACAGCAAATAAATAATGTAAAACACTCTATTTTATTTAAATATGATTTTATTTTTAATTATTTTAAATATATTTATAAATTGGCAGTTAAAAGTAGAAATTGTAAAAAGTTTTTAAAAATATGTTTTAAAAGGCTTTATTAAGTATTGCATTTGGCCGAATACTTTGATATTCGGCAGGCCGAATAGTTTCATATTCGACCTAGCTGAATATTCGGTAACATGGCCGAATACCGAATAGATACCGAATATTCGGTACATCCTTAATGGACACCCCATAAAAGATAGTATAATTGTTTTTATGATTGTATTTAGAACCAGAATTAATTGAAAGCATATTAATAAAACAAGTTATTTTGAAATAAATTTACCATTTAGGATGCGAATACTTAATAAAATACAGTAGACTCCCTCAAATCCGCAACTCTCTAAAATCCGCACATATTTTATGGATGTAAACAATGAAGCTTTCAGTTTGGATTTTGGGACAAAATTTGATTTTTTTAGTTTTGTATCAGTGCCATATATTTTTTAATTTGCAATTTTCTTAATAATGCTCTATTCATGTTTTTTTTTTTTTTTTCATGAAGGAAGAATAATTTTTTTTTGGAAAAAATTCAAGATATTGCTGATATCACTGGTAATCACAATCTTCTTACCAAATATATTTATGCATTAATCAAGATTTTTTGGTTGTTAAGCCTGGCTAAACTTGAAAAGAAATCCTTATTTTATGATTGTGATGTGAATTAGTAATGTACTTTTATGAGGCAAGTTTTGTTGAATAATTTTGGAAAAATAGATTTAATTTTTATAATGAATATTTAATCATACACTATTGATTATTGACTTAGCCTTTACTATTAGTACTTTAATCATTTAAAAAATTATCTAAATTTTTATTATTTTAGTTTTTTACTTATTTTAATATTTTATTATATTGTAAGCAGTAGTATTATAGTTCCGATTGCACTATTAATTGCACTCAAATTACTGTATAAAAAATGTAAACAGAACAATGACCAGAAATCCGCAAAATTCTAAAATCCGCAAAACCTCTGGTCCCAAGCTGTGCGGATTTAAGGGAGTCTACTGTATTTGTGATAATCATTCACTGTTTGCATCAATCAGTGTAATTATCAGAAGATGAATATTTTAATTATTTTAGATGGATAGTTTAAAAGACTAAATATCAGGCAATTACAACTATCAAATTATTGAGACAGTGGGGATATAGAAGGTAATAATTAAAAAAAGAAAATTTTAGAATATTAGTGTATAGTTTTGTCTCACTATTTTTAGCAAAACAATCTTCCAGAGAAAATTTGATATATCGTTCATAATGAACAATGAGTGCTTTGAACAAAATGAGCCCAGCAGCAGAATTTTTTCCTGCAGTCTGCAACACAAGTAAAAACTTAAGACAGTCTGCAAACCAGCCCTCGCATTTCATTATATGCATTCAAACCACCCCCCAAGTATTTGTGATAGACAAAAGAAAAGCATACTTTTAAAAAAGATGCCTTTGTTCTCAGAATTTTTACGCCTCATATATTGTCCTAAAAAAGAGGGGGGGGGTCCCTTTGTCAAAATTTGCGGGTTTTCGCAATCTTTTGGTGAAAT
Organism: Maratus speculifer; assembly: GCA_964019185.1. NCBI lineage: Eukaryota > Metazoa > Arthropoda > Arachnida > Araneae > Salticidae > Maratus > Maratus speculifer. The sequence continues at coordinate 7,123,365 of OZ025294.1, read as the reverse complement.
TTGCATCTCTTTGCACTTTTTTGACAAGATTTGGCATTTTTCCTTATCTTCTGACGAAAACTGCTGTTTTTCTCACAATATTTTGAATAAATTTGACTTTTTTTCATGATCTTTTGAAGAAATTTGTCAATTTATCGTGATCTTTTGACAAACGCTGACATTTTTTTCGGGATCTCTTGAAAGAATTTACCATTTTTTTTATATAAATTCACAAGTTTTCTGTGATTTATGACGAAATTGATTTCTTTTCAAAGACTAATTGTCGAAATTCACGATACATTTTATGTCTGAATTTTTGGATTTACAATTAAAATTTATTTTTTGCTAAATTTTTAACAGTTGGAAAATAGTCTACAGACCTTCCTAAGAATCCGTGACGGGCGTCGCAGATTCTGCTCCCGAGAAAATGAGTTTCATTTGAATTGACAAGGTTGATGTTTTCTTTAAATCAAATGTTGACACTTACTAATTAGCCATTTTATTATTATTTTATTTGTAACAAGACTTTATCCCTTTTAAATACTTGACACTTTAAAACAATGCCAACTCTATCATGCAGACCTTTGCATTATAAGAAGTATTGAAATTCTATTCAGAGAACATTGAATTTAAAAGTATTAAACATACTGTTGCTGTTCTAATGTGCTAATTAGGGATGTACCGAATATTCGGTATTCGGCCATGTTACCGAATATTCGGTTAGGCCGAATATCAAACCCCAGGAGCAGAATCGGCGCAACACTGCGACGCACGTCGCAGGCACTTGGAAAGCTCTGCAGACTATTTTTCAACAGTTAAAATTTAACAAAAATTTTTAAAAATTTTGGTCCTAAATCCAAAAATTCGGACATAAAATGTGTCGCAAATTTCGACGAGCAGTCTTCAAAAAGAAATCAATTTCGTCATAGATCACGAAAAACGTGAATTTCATCAAAAACGACAAATTTCGTCAAAAAATCGTGAAAAAACTGCAAATTTCTTCATAAGATCGTGGGAAAAAAAGGCAAGTTTCTTCAAAACATTCAGGCCTCGGAGTGAGTCGCTAAACTCGCTTTTCTCGCTATTTTATTGGATTTGTCTCTTTTAGTCTATATTATTCAGATTTAATCTCTTTTTTCGCTTTTTTTTTTTTTTTTTTTAAATATTTTCTTTACCCATCAATCGGTCGCAGGAAAAAGATCGCAACTTTCGTTATTTGATCGCGGGAAAAATATCTCGAAATTCAACAATTTCTCGCGAGGAAATATTGAAAAACTTGCCAATCCGTCCCAGAAAAATCTCGAAATTTGTTAACTGTTCGCGGATAAAACTTTCAAATTTTTTCAGTCGGAAACCGGCAAAAAAATCATGGATTATGTCAATCTGCCATAGGATGAAACCACGAAATTCGGCGGAAACGATCGTGAAACTTAGTCACGGAAAAAAAAATCCTTTCATTTACAGGAGGGGGGGGGGGGGAATTCTTAAGTTCGTCACTCTATCGGGGGAAAAAAAAGTTTACGAAATTAGCATATTGTTTGCGGTCAACAATTGCAAAACTTTTCTATCAGACATTGAAAAGAAAGTGATTTTGATCAATTTGTGGCAAGATAAAAACGCGAAATTCGATAATCATTCGCGGGGGTGAAAATCATACACTACGCCATTCAATCGCGGAAAAAATTTCACGATTTTGTCATTTTCGCGAGACAAAAAAACACGTATAATCCGTCAATCGGTGACAGAAACATATCGCACAATTTGTTTGTTGATATCGTGAAAAACAATTGAGAAATTCGTCAGTGGGTTGCAGAAAAAAAAAAAAAAACTTAAAATTCTTTATTCGCTCGTTGCAGTGGGATCACTTTTTTGACAAACGACAGATTTCCGCGTTTTTTAAGTTTTAAGAATCCGCAATTATTTCCAAACGCTTCCGAAATAAAATCGCGATTTTCGTCAAACAGAAAGAGAGAGAGAGGAAAAAAAAACGAGATTTTCGTCAAACGATCCCAAAATAAAACCGCGCTTTTTGTCAAATACCTGTAAAATCAAAAGGCGATATTCTTCGAATGATCGCGAAATAAAACAATTTTCATCAAGCGATCCTGAAATAAAATCGCGATCTTTGTCAAGCGGTTATGAAATCAAGCAGCACCACCTTAATCAAATGATCGCGAATTAAAGCAGCGGTTTTCATTAAATGATCATGAAATTAAACTCGTACTTTCGTCAACGATCGCGAAATAAAACTTCGATTTTTGACATATGATCGCGAAATAAAACTGCGATGTTCGTGAAACGATCCTAAAATAAAATCTTAAATTTTGTCATACTGTCGCAAGCTAGTAGAATAAAACAGTAAAGTTCAACAATCGATTGCAGAAAAAATTATGAATTTCATCAATCGGTGACTAAAAAAAAAATCATTTTATTAATCATACGCGAAAAGTAAATCGTCAATTTGTCTCAGAAAAAACATGAAACTTCATCCGTCAGCTTTGTGAAAAAAAATACCACAAATTTCTTAATTAATCGCTAGTTTCTTGAGACGATTGCAAAATAAATTCTCAAATTATGGGAAAGGGAAAAATTTTGGAAAAAATCACGAATATCGGCAAACGATCGCTGGAAAAAAATCGCGAATTTTGAATAGCGATCGTGGAAAAATCGTAAATTTTGTGAAACGATCGCAGAGAAAAGAATCACAAATTTTGGGTAATTAAAGCGAGTAAAAGTGCAAAATTCGCAAACGATCGTGGAAGAAAAGTGCGATTTCCGCCAAACGATCACAAAAAATCCGAAAGTTTTGTCAAACGTTCCTGAGATAAAATCACAATTTTTGTCAATCAATCGCTAAAAAAAAAAAAAAAAAAAAAAAAAAAAAAAACTTGCGAAGTGTTGCTACTAGCTCACAGAATAAAACAATCGATTGCATAAAAATTTATGAATTTCGTCAATCGATGACTAAAAAAATTCCTCATTTTATTAATAATTCACGAAAAGTAAATCATGAAGTTCGCCAATTGGTAGCAGAAAAAAGCATGGAATTTCGTCAATCAGTAGTGTGAAAAAGTATCGAAAATTTTGTCGTACAAGGGCATCAATTAATCACGAGTTTCGGGAGACGATTGCGGAATAAATTCCCAAGGTATATCAAACAATTCCGGAAAAAAATCGAGAATGTTGACAAACGATCTCGGATGTAAACTGCGTATTTCGGCAAACGATCTCGAAAAAATTGCGTATTTCGGCAAACGATCTCGGAAAAAATGCGTATATCAGTAAACGATCGCAGAAAAAAGAAGCGAATGTTGACTAACGATCGCGAAAAAATTGCAAATTTTGACAAATGATCGCAGAGAAAAAAAATCACGAATTTCGACAAACGATCGCTTCTCAACATTTGCGATATTTTCCCGCGATCGTTAGTAAAATTTCTCGATTTTCTTTTGAGATCGTTTACTGAAATACGGTAAACAATAATTAATTGAAGCCATTGTTTGCAGAAAATTCGCAATTTTTCTGCATTTGTCTGTCAAAATTCGGGATATTTTCCCCAATCATTTGCCGGAATTCGTGATTTTTCGGCGATTGTTTACCGAAATTCGAAATTCTTTCGCTTTTATTTGTGGAAATTCGTTTTTTCGCAATCGTAGGAAAAAAATCTCAAATTTTGACTAACGATTGCAGAGAGAAAAAGTCACGAATTTCTGTAGATGATCGTTAGTCAAAATTAGCGTTTTTTCTGCGATCGCGGAAAAACGAATTTCTGCAAATAAACGCGAAAGACTTTTGAATTTCGTCAAGCGATCTCCGAAAAATCACGAATTTCGGCAAATGATTGCGAAAAAAAATCACGAATTTTGTCAAATACACACAGAAAAAAATGTTAATTTCTGCAAACAATGGCCCAACAAAATTGCGAATTTCGACAAATGATCGCCGATAAAATCCATGGGATGCCACTTTTCCGCCAAATTACGGATTTCAGCTTTTTTAGTTTTTAAGAATCCGCGATTTTCTTTAAACGATCGCAAATAAATTAATGATTTTCGCCGAATGATCGCGAAATAACATAGCGATTTTCGTCAAACGATCACAAAATACATCAGTGATTCTCATCGAACGATCGTGAAATACAACAGCAATTTTCGCGAAACGATTGCGAAATATAACAGCGATTTTATCAAATGATCGCGAAATATAAACGCGATTTTCCTCAAAAGATCCCGAAATATAACGGTGATTTTCATCAAAAAATCGCAAAATAAACATCGATTTTCGTTAAACTATCACGAAATATAACAACGATTTTCATTTAACGATCGCGAAATATAACATCGATTTTCGTCAAAAATCGCAAAATATAAGGGTGATTTTTGTCAAAAGATTGCATAAAACGGCAATTTTCATCAAATGGTAGCGATATAAAACAGCAATTTTCGTAAAACGATCAGGAAACAAAACGGCGATTCTCGCCAAATTATCGTGAAATATAACGGCGATTTTCGTCAAACGATCGTGAAATATAACAGAGAATTTCATTAAATGATCACGAGATACAAAAGTGATTTTCGTCAAAAGATCGCGAAATATGACGGTGATTTTCGTCAAAAGATCGCAAAATAAACACCGATTTTCGTTAAATGATCACGCAATATAACAGCGATTTTCATCAAACGGTCGCGAAACAAAACGGCGGTTTTCGTCAAACGATCGCGATGTAAAACGGCGATTTTCGTCAAACAATCGCGATGTAAAACAAGGATTTTCGTCGAATAATCGCGATGTAAAACGGCGATTTTCGTCAAACAAGCGCGATGTAAAACGTCGATTTTCGTCAAACAATCGCGATGTAAAATATCGATTTTTGTCAAACGATCGCAAAAAAAAGATGCAAATTTTCGTTTTTTCACTCCTGGAATAATCATCGAATCTATTGCTGTATCACTTAAATTGATTTAAAGTGATGTGATACTTAAAATTCCTATGTAAAAGACTGTGGACTATAGAAACATAATTTTTTACTCTTATTAAAGATTCCCCCCCCCCCCCCCCAAAAAAAAGGTTCTTAAAAGAATAAATAAAATAGTTTTAATTCTTTATTTAGTTTATTATAAACAATATAGTTTACAAAATTCACGCACAAATGTTGTGAAAAATGTTGCAAATTTTACTTTTTACGTAATTTTTTTTTCTGAGTGGCATCCCTGAAAATCATAAATTTCACTAAAAAAATTTAAAATATTGGCAAACAATCGTGGAAAAATCATTATATTTCACTAAGCAATAGAGCGGGGGATATCACAATTTTCATATTAAATTGAGTCAGTCGGTAGTGGGGTAAAAATTGCTAATTTCATCAAATGGTCATGGAAGAAAAAGTAGTAAGCCGATTAAATGTGTCCTGAAATATTGAAAAAAGTTTGTGTTGAAGTATCACTTGGCAGCAGTTACAGTCCCTGATTTCACTTTTACACCAAGACCATTTGATGAACTTCGCAATTTCTTCCTGTGATAATTTGACAAACTTCTCTATTACTTACCCATCATACGTAGTATAGGGTAAGTGTTGCAATCGTTTTGAAAATCGAAAAATTTTTTTTGACGGATTTACACGTTTTAGATAGTGGAGATTCCGAAAAACATATTTTTAGAAAAAAAATTTTGCCGTCTGTCCGTCTGTCAGTCTGTCTGTCTGTAAACGCTCTATCTCCCGAACAAATTGAGATAGAGACTTGAAATTTTGTATGTAGTTAGTATGTAAGAATGGGACGAACCCTATTTAATATCAGCAACCTCGATTATCCGGAACTATTTTTTCGGACTCTCGAATAATTCGCCCTGATGAAAGGTACAGTGGAGCATCGTTTGTACGACGCGGAAGGGAATACCGAAAAACGTCGTATAAACGATAACGACGTATAATCGATTTTCACTTCCAAAACTAGAATTAATTTTGTTTTCATTTAATTTTAATGTTTAACGTGATGATTTGCATGAGTTTTTAAATTAAACAAACCAAAATAAAAAAAAAATCTTAAAAACGGGGGGGGGGGGGGTATTATTAAGTAATTTAAATATGCGTACCTTTATTTATGTTTCACGGAAAGATTCCTCATTTGCAATGCATCATTTCCTTTCCATTTAAAGTTACAGATCAAAAACCCCACGTGGACAACTAAAAGTCGTCAATACTGATAACAGTTAGAAGGATAGTCTATTTGCAATTTAAAACAGATCGGGAAAACTGACGATCCCCGAAACAAGAATGACCCCTCCCAGTGTAATCTGTTACACGTAAGCTAATTTTTCAGACTAATCGAACACCAGCCCACATTTTTATAATGTGGAGTGCATTTAAACGCGTGTGTCGTTTTATAGTGTTATTTATAGCTGTCAACTTCCGCTCGTTCGTAAAATACACAAGAAAAATAAACAAAAATAAACCTATACAAAATCGAAAAATCGACGTATAAACGATTTTGGGCGTCGTATAAAAGATAGATTTTTACATTAAAATGAATAGGAATGAATCGGGACCACTCTCAAACGTCGTATAAATGTAAACGTCGTATAAGTGATCGTCATATAAACGATGCTTTACTGTATATAAAAATTTTCGAATTTTTTTGTTCTAAGGAATGGTTGGTTGGTTGGTTGATTTTTGTCGTCCGATTATCTACGCTAATGGGATATAGGACCAGGGGGGGTGCCCTCCGTGGGGGTCTTTCTAAGGGAACCCAACCCGTATTTACGCAAGGTTCGAAGAAATCCACGGAAAACTCCGAACGGTTAGGCCGACAGCCGCGATTGGGTTCGAACCCAGCACCTGCTGTCTACCAGTTGAGAGGTCCGAACCTCTCGGCCACTGGTGGGGCCCTCTAAGGAATGGACGTAAAAGGCAATAAAATAACACACATTTGGCATATAAAACGAAGTTGATCGGATTATTAGTTGCCGAGATATTTGTAATCTTGTTTTCCACATTCTTCGATTTTTCATGACCCTGTATTTCATTCAAATTTTAATTCAGAGGTATATTTTAATTGGAAATGAGACGCTTCATCCGACGCAGTTAATTGTTAGTTAATAGAATTATTATTTTTGGAGTTATAAGGATGTTTCTTTTATGCAGTTCGGTACTACTCGAGTAGTTTGGCGTTTTATATAATTTGTCCAAATTGGTATATCAGCAGTTCTTTAATATAGCATTGCTATGTACATTAACAATATTTAAATTTTGTTTTGGAATTGCAATGCATTGTATAAATAGTTTTCACATGTTTTATTTTCATATACATATCCATGATGGGTAAGTATTACGGTGGCCCCCAACGACTAGTTTTATATTCCAGCCGATTGTCGCACAACATTTTAATGCAACCCATTTGCTGAATTTTATGGTTTTAACACAAAACCCATTTGACTAATATCGTAATTATTTTTCTTTCTTTGAGGCCATTTGATAAATTTTGTGATTTTTATCCCAAGAATATTTGATAATTTCGAGAATTTTTTCCCGAGATCATGTGACAAACTTTTTGACTTATTTTCTGAGACAATTTGGTGAATTTTACTATTTCCTGGAAGAACATTTGACGAGTTTTGGTTTTGTCCTCATGATCATTTGGTGAATTCTGTGATTTTTTTTTTTTTTTTTTTTTTTACCATGATGAATTGTCGCTATTTATTTTTCTGCAAGCATTAACGAAATTCACAATTCTTTCATTTCAACTGAAATGCATTCTGCAGATGGTCTTAAATCCTATGGTGCTTATCTGTGTATCTAAAACATTTAAGTGCAGAGAAAAAACTGTTTTTTATTTGGTCTCTTTTTAGTCTTTTTTTACATTTTAGTCTCTTTTTCTTGCGATTTAGTCTCTTTTCTCTCTTTTTTAAGAGTGACTCAGTGGTCCTAGGCCTGAACATTGCAAAAAGAGGCAAATTTTTTCAAAAGATCGTGAAAAAAAAACAGTTTTTGTCAAAAAATCACAAGAAAGCGGCAAATTTTTGTAAAAAAATCACGAAAAACAAATTTTTGACAAAAAATCGTGGAAAATTTCTTCAAAAGATTGCTAAAAAAACGGCAGTTTTCGTAAAAAGATCATGAAACAACGGCAAATTTCTTCAAAAAAATCACAAAACAACGAAACATTTCTTCAAAAGATCACAAAAAAACAGCAAATTTCTCAAACCGCGAAAAAAACGGAAGTTTTCATTAGAAAAATCACAAACTGCAAATTTCTTTAAAAAATCACGAAAAACGGCAGATTTCTTTAAGAAAAAAAAAACACGAAAAAAAAGGCTGCTTTCATCAAAAGATCGCGATAAATCGGCGAAATTCCTTCAAACGATCGCAAAAAAAACAGAAATTTATTCAAGAGATCGTGAAAAAAAGCAATTTTCATCAATGATCGGAAAAACGTCAAATCTTGTCAAAAAATGCAAATTTTGTCAAATGATCATAAAAAATTACATCTCGTTAAATGATCGTGAAAACCCCGCAAATCTTGTCAAAGGGGAGCCCAGCTTTCTCTTTCAGACAATGTATGGTGTTGAAAATTTTGAGAACAAATGCAATTTCTTTTTAAAACCATACTTTACTTTTATGTCTATCACAGACACTTGGGAGGTTTGAGTGCATACAATGTAATGCAAGGGATTGGTCTGCAGACTGTTTTACAAGTTTTTACTTGCATTGCAGACTGCAGAAAAAAATTGTGCTGCTGGGTATCAAACTATTCGGTTAAGCCGAATATGAAACTATTCGGTTTGGCCAAATATCAAAGTATTCGGCTGAATCCAATGCTTAATAAATCCTTTTAAAACACATTTAAAAAACTTCACAATTTCTACTTTTAACGGTCGATTTATTAATATATTTAAAATAATTAGAAATAAAATCATATTTAAATAATATAGAATATTTTTACATTATTTGCTGTTTGTAAAGTTTAACTTAAGAAAATTAACCATGAGAAGGATTAAAATTGTGATCTATTAGGATTTTCCTTAGGAATAAATGATGAGAGTGCAGATGCAAGTTCCTAAATTCTATTTAGTAAATAATATGTTTCTTGCTTTTCCCAAAGTCCTTAAACAAGAAAACTTTTGAGATTAGTAATAGCTATCAAGGCAGACAATTTTTTGTTTATGAAACCATAATCATCTTATTGAATCATGTGTTTTCGTTTGTTGCATTAACAATAAATAAGATACCATAACTATATTTTCAACTCGCATGCTTTGATTTCTGTAAAATATGATATGATGGGAAGGATGGAAAATGCCACTATTCATAAGAAAAGAACCATGAGCTAGACATTCCTTTATTCAGAATTAAGTTGAAAGTATTTATACTTTATATTGAAAAAAAATCTGCCTTGAGTTATTTAACCCTTAACTACTGTGACAAAAATTGTCCCATAACTGCTGTGAGCGGTCTCTCAGACCGCTAAATCGAAATATAAATAAAATATCAACTAAGTGGTAAAAAATTGTTCGCTTACCAATACATATCTACTTAATTGATTTATAAATCATCTTTCGAAACTTTAAGTTGATTTTTGAAGACTGAAGACAGGTATCCTGTTATATGAGAATAGTAAGGGAAAGCGAATCATTGTGAAAATCGAAGAAAAGAAATATGTAATTTTAAACTCATCTATTAACTGTTGTATAAAAATGTACTTTCTTTGTGAAAAATGTATGAATATCTAATAAAAGTATAGTTAAAAAATAAAAATTAGATTATATTCCAAAAAAATATATCGTCATAGAAATAGAAAACGCAAAGTTTACATACCTACATATTGTTTTTATATGGAGCTAAAAACAAGAGAATTTATACATCATTATAGGATTAAAAAAAAAAACAGTACCTTACTACACAGCAGAAAATGTCGAGTTACAGCCATTGCATAACATTTTCGTACATTGAAGGCAGATTGGATCTTTACAATCAATGCACTGATAGATTGTTTTCCTTTTTTTACTTGGGGTGCATCTTCTACATGTTTTTCTATATCTGACCAATTTTTTACAAGCTCCTCAATTTCATTTTGTGTGAGGAACACAGGACGTTTTCTCGAAAAATTACATTCCATTTTTTCCATAATATCATAAAAAAGCATAAAATTATCCGGAAAATAAAAACATCCTTCTCGGACAAAAACAGTTTCACAACTACTGTGAGCGGTATGTCAGACCGCTCCCCCAAGAAAAGAGTAAAAAAAAAAAAAAAAAAAAAGTAGCTAGCTGAATGACAAGCGGAATGTGACCTTGGGGGTCCGTTTCAGGAAGGTAGAAGAAAGGGTGAGGATCATTATCTATTTTGAGGGGAGGAAATGAATGCGGAAAAATATGCAGCGGTCTGACAGACCGCTCACAGTAGTTATGGGTTAAAAAGAATAAATATGAGACTGTACAGTTTTTCTTCAACTATTTTTTCATTATTTCTCGTTGATTTCAAAATGTTTGTTTTAATTCGTAGAAGAAATGAAATTTAAAATTTTACTAATTGTAAAAGTCTCATAATTATGCTTCTTAAATAAAAAAAATGCAGATTACTTTCAATGCTGAATGTTCTTATAAAAAGCTCTTTATCAAAATATAAGTTTCTCTTATTAAATATTATGTAAAATTGTTTTAAAAAGTAACATTTTAATACCTTTAAACTTTGAAATATAAAAAGTATTTGGAAAGCCGAATATTTACTATTTGGCTGGCCGAATATTAGATATTCAGCCCAACAATTACTATTCGGCTAGCCGAATATTCGGTATTCAGTTTAGCAGTCGACCGAATATTCGGTATTCGACCAAAATCACTATTCGGTGCATCCCTAGGGCTAATACACATTATTGAAAATTATTACAAGAGAAATTGAGTAATTATGAAAATTTTTTTGAAAGTTACTACTATTGGGGAAAAAAAAATCTTTTTATGAATCAAAAACATCAAGGGATGTCCAATACTGGCACATCTATCCTACATCAAAATTCATAACATATAATTTTTATAATAAAATTCACACAATTTTTCTTTTAACAGATGTAGCCGAATAACATCTTTTTTAAAAGTTGATCGGTTCTGAAGCCAGAACCGTTCTAAAAATTATATAAAACTAAAGCAGAGATAGAAAAAAAATAAAAAATGGTGACCTGGAATAAAAATTGGCAATCTGTGGTAGTGTAATAAAGTCATTAAAGAAGCATTTAATTAAAAGATAAACTAACGTTTATTTTTTCAAGAAAAAACATATTCAAAATAAAAATATATATATATATATGAAATAATAAACAAAGAGAAATTATATCTGGTAAAATCAACCAAAAAGAGTAATTTCTGAAATTATATTATCCAGGGCTTGAATTTCAGGGCGGGATGGCGGGATTCGCGCCCAAAATTTCGAAATCCTGCCCAAAAGAATAACGTGGACGGGAGGCTCCCGCCCAAAAAATTTTGCATTTTGAAACTATGATCAACTCTCACGACCGTTTTGTGAATTTTATGATATTTTCGTGCGAGAAATCGACACATTTTGCGAGTTATTTTACAGCGAAAAATCATTGAAAATCACGATTTTTTCCGCGACTGATTGACAAATTTTGCAATTTTTTTCTTGCAATGATTTGACGAGTTTCGTTGTATTTTCCGCAGCCGAATAGAGGTGATTCTGTTCGGAATTTTCACTCCTCCCCTCCCCCACAAAAAAAAAAAGAACGCATTCAATTCCAAAAATTATGAAACGGTGATGCCGCGGACGCGCTATCGCGCGTAAATTACTCAAAAGATCGAAGATGACACACAAAAGAAACAGCTCTTATACGTTTCACAAGACGTATGATTTCGTAAAAGTTTGCTTAAAAACGGCAAATATTGTTAAAAGATCGCGAAAAAACAACTAATTTCCGGCAAATTTTTTCAAAAGATTCACGAACGAATACCTAATTTTGTCACAGAATTCTGTAAAACGGCAGTTTTTTTCAAAAAGGTTGCTAAAAAACGTCAAATTTCGTCCAAAAATCGCGAAAAACGACAAATTTCAACAAAAGATTCACTATAAATGACAAATTTCTCCAAAATATCACGAAAAACGGCAATTTTCGTGAAAAAAAATCACGATAAAACATCAGATTTCATCAAAAGATCGCGAAAAAACGGCAAATTTCCTCAGAAAATTCACGAAAAAACATCAAATTTCATCCAAAAATCGCAAAAAGCGACAAATGATTCACTATAAACAACAAATTTCCGAAAATATCATTAAAAACGGCAATTTTCGTAAAAAAATCGCGATAAAACATCAGATTTCATCCAAAGATCGCGAAAAAACTTCAATTTTTCTCAGAAAATTCACGAAAAAACGGCAAATTTCGTCAAAAAATCCCGAAAAAAAGACAGATTTTATCAAAAGATAGCGAAAAAATGCAACTTTCATCAAAGGGAACCTCTTCCTTCCCCCCCCCCCCTCCCAAAATAATATAACGGGGAGTTCATTTTTCTGTTCAACAAACTAATTTTCCTGCTTCAATATATATTTTTTTCTTTGCTACTCTAAAATCAGTTTTTGACAGCTCCAAATCTTTCTGAGTGAGCGCAATTCCTGAAAGCAGCCATATATTAAACAAAAAGTATCACTTTACTCAACAAAGTATTCATTTTTTAAGAAAATCTTTTTCGATGAATTTGACTTGCCCCTTTTTTAAAGAAATGCAAACAATAGTGATACTTCTTACCTTCTACACTCAAATAAGTATTATTTTATGATTAAATTTGTATCTTGCACATTTAAAATACAGAAAAATAACATTATAATTATTAATCATTAATTATAAATATAAATTTATTAAATTAATTAGAAGTTTTATTAATTATTATTAAAATAATAATTAGACCTGTGACAAAAATAATTAGCACCGAGAGAGAATTTACCACCAGTAAAAACTAAACAGTACAAAAGTTTTTTTTTAAACATTTCGCATATAATTATTCTGAATTGTTGATAAAAATTGCTTCAGTGATATTTTTTTATGTCTGTATTCTGGTAATTCTTTAAATAGCACATAAAATAATGGCGGATTTAAAAAAAATTTTCTCCCTCCCAAACAGCCAAACTCCCCTCCATTTATAAATGTTGGTAGGGAGACTCCCCTCCGTCGAAAAATTAAATTTCAAGCCCTGATTATCTATATTAAAGTCATACTTTAATACAATAAAAATACTTAATTAAACAAACAGCATGATGTAAGGTAAAGAGAAAAAAAAAAGATTGACCTGTACAGGTTGCAAGATAAACCACTCACTGAAGCATAACTGGAGGAAAACAGACTTCTTGAAACAGATGATGACGAAAAAATAATGTCCGGGAAAAAATCAAAGAAAGTAAAAAAACCTTGGATGTTAACACAGTTCATGACAGCAAAATATTCATTACGACATTCCCGCTATCGACTAACAGAAATTATTTCATAAGACAACATCATCTTTCACCACTTAAAATAAACTATCACTGAACCTTCATAACTAATATTTATGACAACAAACGGCCTTTACTAGACCAAAACATCATCAGACCACCCCGCCGTCAAAACAAACCAACTGATTTAAATACCCCTCGCGATTCTATACATCGCCAGAGTGCAACGCCCCCTTTGCGTCTGCCGAAGTTGAGCAAATGCGTTCCTGCTTTGCGAAAGGGAGATACGGCTACTCGTAAGTTGCGATTTGCGAAGATCGCAAATCGCGATCAGACGGAAGAAAACGATCATGAACGCACATGTAAGTGTTCAAATCGAAAGTAAACAAATAAGTAACCGATTTAAAAATGGAATATGCCATGGAATAGGGAAAAACAAAATAAAGGGATTGGAAATAAGATAAAGATGAGATAAGATTGAAATAAAATAAAAACCAGTAAGTCATGCTACATTATCTTATTACAATATATATATATATATGCTTATAGAGTGTTAAGGGTAGTGAGTAGGCTGACAATCGCCCCCCCCCCCTTAACACTCGTACTACAAAGAAACTAATTACCAAGTATTACCAAATAATATGAATAATATCAAAGGTCATAATATTGAATAACATAGGATATCAGTATATCTACTATCATACCTTGACAGTTACTAGTGAAGAACAACTCAACATTATCGTGCATAAATGCAACAAATTCACAATATAATATAACAAGGTTAATTTCCAAAAAATGAACAACTTTTTAACAATGTTAATAACCACACAATATGAATAACAATTTGATAACTATACAACAACAGGATTAACAATAACAATCAGGCCTCGGAGCGAGTCGCTAAACTCGCTTTTCTCGCTATTTTTTTGTATTTGTCTCTTTTAGTCTATATTTTTCAAATTTAGTCTCTTTTTTCGCTTTTTTTTTTTTTTTAAATGTTCCTTACCCATTGATCGATTGCAGGAAAAAGATCGTAATTTTCCTCCTTTGACAGCGGGGAAAACATCGCGAAATTCAACAATTTGTCGTGAGGAAATATCGGAAAACTTGTCAGTTTGTCGCAGGAAAATCTCTAAATTTGCTAACTGTTCGCGGGTAAAAATCGCAAAAATTTTCAGTCGGAAACCGGCGGAAAATCATGGATTATGCTAATCTGTCTTAGGATGAAACCATGAAATTCCGTGAAACTATAGTGAAACTTAGTCGCGGAAAATGTGGGGAAAAGTTTTTCCCATCCATTTCTATTTTTATTTAATTTAAATATCGTTTTGTAAAGCCAAAATGGAACTTGCAATTCTTGCTTATGTTTTCCCCACCGAATCGGCGTTTGTTTACGTTTTTCAACGGCGCGGTTGAGTTGTTTCGTGTCGTGCTCAGTCATGGAGCGTATTCAGTAATTACTACTTGCGATCGCATTCGCCTGTATTAAAGTTTCTTTTAAGTTACAAATATTATTTTGATTTAATTAAGTAACAAAAGCATTTTTAAAGTAATTTTCATCTTTAAAGTAATTTTTCTAAATGTATTTAATAAATTTAATGAATGAAAAAAAAAAATGTTTAAGGTAAAATGTTAATTATCGTCTGACTTATGCAAATTGCATAGTCGCTTGTGATTGGCTAGTAGGTTTTCGTTCCAATTTAAAGGGACAGTTTTCATGTTTTGGTCGTGTGTAAAATGTGTAAGCAGTTCGAACGGTGTTTTAAAGATGGTTTTCAATTCAACACTCTATTTAAAGCCTTTTCCGATACGTTGAAGTTAATTTAACAATATTTTGAAGTGCAATTTTGAAGTCCGCGTTACTTACAAAAGATATGTTTAAAAGGTTAAGTTACTCTAAAGTCAAGAGCAAGTTCCATTTGTGGCCCCTGTTATGAGTTTCATCTGTGATATAACAAAGTATGTTTTTCCAAGGTATCCTTATATCTTCAATAAATATATTGGAAAGAATTTTGAGTCGTCGTTTACTGTAAGTATTTTGCATTTATTTTATTTACAAGAAGTTAAGTTGATAGAAGTTTTGTCTAATTATGAAAAATAACTTGAAAGTACAGATTTTCTCTACTACATTTTCTACAACTCTGCTAAATTTCTCTAGTAATAAGTAAGGGGCTCCATAACCCCGCACAGAGGTTATGGGCCCAGAAGCTATTGCAACTGCACAAATTTATTATATATGTAAGAGAAAATGGTTTTGAAAAATTTCTTGTTGAAAATATATATTATTGAAGTATCTGAATGTGTAATTTATGTGTATGAATTCTAATATATATATTTATTGTTTGAAATTAAATGAATAATGGCCACTGCACCTGATACAGTAATATTAACTAAAGATAACTATCAAACTTGGATAAGATTTATTAAATGTATATTGCAAACTGAAGGGTTATTTACATGGGTAAAGAAAAGTGAATGGCCAGAATTTACTGATTTAAAACCTCTTGACAAGTTTAAACTTAACCAATCAAAACAGAGAGCAGTAGGAATTCTGAAAACGTATGTTAGTCCAGAAATTGCATTAACAATAGGGCATTTAGATGATCCCTCTGAAATTTGGGAAACTTTGAAATTAACCCTAGAAATTCCTGGTAGAGCATTAAAATCCTTTCATGTAAATGAATTTAGAAATTTAAAAATAAATCCGGACGAAGATATTCCCTCATATATTGCTAGATTTGAAGAAGCATATCGCCGTGTAATTGATTCCGGAGAAGAGATTGCCGAAAAACATAGATGCTATCAGTTAATAGAAAGTTTACCAGAAAATTATGATTATTTAATTAGGGAACTAGACCGTCTTTCTGAAGATAAATTTAAATTTAACGATGTTAAAGATGAAATTTTAAAAGAATGTTCAAGACGAGATCTAAGAGAAAGATTGCGTAATGAAACCCTTATGGCTGATAGAAGCGCTCATATGTCAGGAAAAACTTCTCCCGAATCTCATTTTCAAAGTAGAAATAATTTAAAATGTGAAAACTGCGGGAAAAATGGTCATTTAGGTAGAAACTGTAGAAATCAAAAGATAAGTAAAAGGGTTCAAGAAGTAGATTTAGATTCATATGTTACTGAATTAAAGTATAAAAGTAATGATTGCTGCAAAATTTCCCCCCCTTGTTGGGAATGGACCTTGGATTCAGCGTCTACCTCCCATGTCTGTCAGAATAAGAATTTCTTTACTCATCTAAGAGAACCACTAGAGGGTGCAGTAGTTAGAATGGGAACCACACCTCATAAGGTTAAAGGAATTGGTAAAGTTAGTTTTAAAATTAAAGAAAAAGATAAGGTATCCATTGTAAATTTACATAATGTTTTGTATGTTCCAAACATACATAAAAATTTAATCTCCATGTCAAAAATGGATAAAGCTGGTCTTCATGCTACTATGGACCATGGGTTTAAAGTGTTTGATAAGAATTGGAAATATTTATACACAGCCACTCTAAAAGAAAATTTTTATGTTTTAAAAGCAGTTAGAAATTATGATGACACTGAGGTTAAACCTAATGTTAAAAATCCATGTTTACAACCTTCTAGTAAACCTTCTTCTCTAAGTTCAGATAAAGTGAAAGTTTTTGCACGTACTGAATCTTGTAACACTAATCCTAAAAGAGTTTATACTCAAAATAAAGCCAATACACAAGAGTCAAATTGTCTTTACAATATTTCATATGCCAGTGATCGTAATAATATAATGCTATGGCATGAAAGGCTGGGACATTGTAATGTTAACGTGATTAAGAAAATGTTTCGAGAAAACTTGGTTCAAGGCTGTAGTCCATTACAGGGGAAGGAATCTCCTTGTGAACCTTGCATTCTTGCCAAAAATACTAGATCAACTCATCCTAGGTTACAAACCATTCGATCTAAAGAAATTTGTGAGTTGATTCATAGTGACATATGGGGGCCAGCCCCAGTCACTTCAAGGAACGGGCAACGTTACATACTTACTTTTATTGACGACTATAGCAGAAGAGCATTTTGCTATCCGCTACGCTCTAAAGATGAAGTTTTCATTAAATTAAAACAATTTATAACTTTTGTAGAACGCCAAACTAATAAGAAAGTTAAAGTGATAAGAACGGATAAGGGCTTAGAGTATTGCAATCAACAGGTCAAAGATATGCTAAATAAATTAGGAATTAAACATGAACGAACCACGATATATAGTCCGCAGATGAACGGAACAGCGGAACGTTACAATAGAGTATTGTTCGATGGAATGAGAACTGTTATGAAAGCAGCAGGTATGCCAGATAATTTATGGGTTGAAGCTGTTATGACCATAAACTATATACGAAACCGAGTTTTTCATACAGGTATTGAAGCTATACCTTTTCAAAGATGGTATGGAACTAAACCATCCATTCGACACTTAAAGCGTTATGGTTGTATCGCTTATGTACATCAACCAAAAGCGAAAAGGAACAAGTTCCAGTCTCGAGCGAAGAAAGGAATATTTGTAGGATATGGCTTAGGATCATGTGGTTATCGAATTTATTTCCCAAGAGAAAATACTATAGTAGAGTCAAAACATGTAACGTTTGATGAGGCCCAATTACATGGCTATCCTGAGCAGAAAGTAACACATCGTTCTTTTGTTGATTTTACAAGTGATGATGACTTCTTTACAGGTCCAGATAATCTACCCATAACTGATGAATCTGTTAAACAGTTACCCTCTACTTCAAAAACTTCCACTCAAGAAGAGAATTTGATGGAACCAGGCTCTCTGGAAAAGTTGGAGGATGATATGTCATCTGAGGATGAAGTTCCAGAAAGTTCAGAAGGAAAGGAAGAAGGAAAAGCCACATTTTACAGGTATTTTAAGACAAGAATGAAAGGGATAACTAAAGGTAAATTAGATGTTTATTTATTGTCTCCTACTGGTTCAACACTTAGGTCAATGCCTGAACTTTTAGAATATTGTAAAGCAAATAAAATTATTTTAGATGACACCTTGGCAAATTTTAGTTCAGCAAATACTTATGAAGGTCCTATTAAGTTAGAAAAAGAACCTGAAAGCGAATTGGCTGAAGAAGCACTATTAACCGAAATAATTATACCTCAAAGTCTTTTACAAGCAAAACAACTTCCAGAAGCTGAGAAATGGAAAGAGGCAATGGATCAAGAGATCCAAACTATGTTAGATAGAAACGTTTGGACACCTGTCCCAAAACTTAATCAAAAGGTGATTGGAACCAAATGGGTTTATACAGTAAAAGAAAATAGTGAGGGGAAAAGAGATATATTTAAAGCACGTCTAGTTGCACTAGGAAATAATCAAAGAGAAGGCTTGGATTACAACGACACATTCAGTCCTGTTGTAAATTTCACACTTATTCGTCTTTTCATAGCCCTTTTCATTAAAATTTTTAATTGGGTACATTGTCTACTTGATGTAAAGTGTGCCTATTTATATGGTGAAATTGACAAAGATATTTGCATAAAGCAACCCCAAGATTACACTATTCCAGGGAAAGAACATTTTGTCTTAAAGTTCAAGAAGGCAATATATGGCCTTCATCAGGCTGGAAAATGTTGGTACAATGACTTGCATAATAAATTAATTTCAAATGGTTTTACTGAAGTTCCAGGGTTAACATGTGTATATTCTTACAAAAGTCAAGCAATTGTGATAGTTTATGTGGATGACTTGCCAATATTCGCTAAAAATGATGAAGTTTTAAAAGAAGTAGTAGAATTAATCAAATCAATTTATGAAGTTAGAATTTTAGGTCCTATCACAATGTTATTAGGCATAAACTTTAAAGTAGAAGATAATGAAGTTTTTAATATCAATTGCCAACATTATATAGAAAAGTGTTTAAAGAAATTTGATGTTCCTGATTGTACTAATGTTTCTCTTCCTTCTCCACCTGGGTATAATCCTGCTCCAGCTGCGGAAGAAGATGAATTTCCTGAGAATCTGCCTTACAGAAGTTTGCTTGGCTGTCTACAATATATTGCTCATCGATGCCGTCCTGATATCTCATGGCCAGTTGCTGCACTTTCACAATTTGCTGAAAAGCCAAATCTTTCGCATTACAGAGCACTTCTTCGAATCCTGATGTACCTGTCTTCAATGAAATCTCTTGGATTGAAATTTGCAAGGTCTGACTCTCCCATCCAGTTAGCTGTCTATGTGGATGCTTCTTGGGCAAGTAACACCACTGACCGAAAGTCATGGACTGGATACACCGCCTTCGTAAACAATATGCCAGTAACTTGGAGAGTTGCAAAACAAAGCTGTGTCGCCTTAAGCCCCATGGAAGCTGAATTCATCGCTGCAACAGAGGCTGTCAAAGACTTAAAATTTTTACAGATGTCTATTACTGAACTAGAAAAGTGTCTACAACTGAATGACATTATTATTCAACGTCCCCTTCTTTTCTGTGATAACACTGCGGCCATTTCTTTTATGAAGCACAAAACTGATACGATAAAGAATCGTTACATTGATTTGAAGTACAAATTTATCAGAGACTGGTACAGTCAAGGTCTTTTCGATGTAAAACATGTCCTTTCCAAAGAAAACGTCGCTGATCTTTTAACCAAATCCTTAGTCAAAGACTCGTTTAAAAAGTTTCGTGATGCCTACTTATGGTGATGAACTTTGCCACCAACAAAAAAAAAAAAAAAAAAAAAACTCTTCTTTTTTGATCCTGCATTTGCATAAACTGTTGCAAAGAACTATTTGCAGTGAAAAATCAAAATGAATGGGAAAGGGGGGCATTCTGTGGGGAAAAGTTTTTCCCATCCATTTCTATTTTTATTTAATTTAAATATCGTTTTGTAAAGCCAAAATGGAACTTGCAATTCTTGCTTATGTTTTCCCCGCCGAATCGGCGTTTGTTTACGTTTTTCAACGGCGCGGTTGAGTTGTTTCGTGTCGTGCTCAGTCATGGAGCGTATTCAGTAATTACTACTTGCGATCGCATTCGCCTGTATTAAAGTTTCTTTTAAGTTACAAATATTATTTTGATTTAATTAAGTAACAAAAGCATTTTTAAAGTAATTTTCATCTTTAAAGTAATTTTTCTAAATGTATTTAATAAATTTAATGAATGAAAAAAAAAAATGTTTAAGGTAAAATGTTAATTATCGTCTGACTTATGCAAATTGCATAGTCGCTTGTGATTGGCTAGTAGGTTTTCGTTCCAATTTAAAGGGACAGTTTTCATGTTTTGGTCGTGTGTGAAATGTGTAAGCAGTTCGAACGGCGTTTTAAAGATGGTTTTCAATTCAACACTCTATTTAAAGCCTTTTCCGATACGTTGAAGTTAATTTAACAATATTTTGAAGTGCAATTTTGAAGTCCGCGTTACTTACAAAAGATATGTTTAAAAGGTTAAGTTACTCTAAAGTCAAGAGCAAGTTCCATTTGTGGCCCCTGTTATGAGTTTCATCTGTGATATAACAAAGTATGTTTTTCCAAGGTATCCTTATATCTTCAATAAATATATTGGAAAGAATTTTGAGTCGTCGTTTACTGTAAGTATTTTGCATTTATTTTATTTACAAGAAGTTAAGTTGATAGAAGTTTTGTCTAATTATGAAAAATAACTTGAAAGTACAGATTTTCTCTACTACATTTTCTACAACTCTGCTAAATTTCTCTAGTAATAAGTAAGGGGCTCCATAACCCCGCACAGAAAAAAATATACCGAATTTTCCGGGAGCAGAATCGGCGCAACGCTGCGACGTACGTCGTAGACTCTTGGGAAGCTTCACAGACTATTTTTCAACTGTTGAAAATGTAGCAAAAATTATAAAATTTCGGTCCGAAATCCAAAAATTGGGGCACAAAATGTATCGCGAATTTCGACGAACAGTCTTCGAAAAGAAATCTCTTTCGTCATAGATCGCGAAAAACACGCGATTTTCGTCCAAAGATCGTGAAAAAACAGCAAAT
Source organism: Maratus speculifer (assembly GCA_964019185.1). Classification (NCBI taxonomy): domain Eukaryota; kingdom Metazoa; phylum Arthropoda; class Arachnida; order Araneae; family Salticidae; genus Maratus; species Maratus speculifer. Next base: position 7,101,985 of record OZ025294.1, on the reverse strand, counting down.
TTCCTCAAAAAATCACAAAAACTGCAAATTTCTTCAAAAGATCGTGAAAAAACCGGCAAGTTTCTTCAAAACATCGCAAAAAACGGCAAATTTCCTCAAAAGATCACGAAAAAATGGCAGTTTTTGTCAAAAAATCACGAAAAAATGGCAGTTTTTGTCAAAAAATCACGAAAAAATGGCAGTTTTTGTCAAAAAATCACGAAAAAACGGCAGTTTTTGTCAAAAAAATCACGAAAAAACGGCAGTTTTTGTCAAAAAATCACGAAAAAACGGTAAATTTTCTCAATAGATTGCGAAAAACGACAAATTTTGTTTAAAAAAAACGAAAAAAATGGCAAATTTCTTCAAAAAATCTGAAAAAAAGGAAAATTTCTTCAAAAGATCACGAAAAAACGTCAGTTTTCATCAAAGAATCACGAAAAATAGGCAAATTTCTTCAAAAGAATGCGAAAAAACGGCAGTCGCAGTTTCGTAAAATGATCATGAAACAGCGAATTTCTCCGATAAATCGCAAAAAAAACGGCAAATTTCATCAAAAAATCACGGGAAAACGTAACATTTCTTCAAAAGTTAGCAAAAAAAAAGGCAAACGTCTTCAAAAAATCGCGAAAAACGGCAGTTTTCGTTAAAAAATCCCGAAAAAACTGCAAATTTCTTCAAGAGATCGCGAAAAAATGACAATTTTTTTCAAAAGATCGCAAGAAAACGGTAGCTTTCGTTAATAGATTGCGAGAAAATGCAAATTTCGTCAAAAGATCGTGAAAAAACTGCAAATTTTGTCAAAGAGGAGCCCCCTCCCTTCTTTAGAACAATGTATGAGGCATTAAAAATTCTGAGAACAAAGGCAACTTCTTTTTTAAAGTATACTTTTCTTTTATGTCTATCACAAATACTTGAAGGTTTGAGTGCAAATAATGTAATGCGAGGGATTTGTCTGCAGACTGTTTTTTAAGTTTTTACATGTGTTGCAGACTGCAGAAAAAAATTCTGCTGCAGGGCCAAATTTGTCTCTCATTTGCAGGGGAAAAAATTCTTAATTTCGTCACTCTATCGTGGAAAATGGTTACAAAATTAGTACATCGTTCGCAGGCAAGAATTGCAAAACTTTTCTGTCGGACACTAAAAAGAAAGTGAATTTGGTCAATCTGTGGCAAGATAAAAATGCGAAATTCAATAATCATTCTAGGGGTAAAAATTATAAACTTCGTCATTCGGTCGCGGGAAGAATATCACGATTTTGTCATTTTCGCGAGAAAAATAACACGTATAATCCGTTAATCAGTGGCAGAATCATTGCAAAATTTGTCAGTCAATCTTGTGAAAAACAACTGAGAAATTCGTCAGAGGATTGTAGGAAGGAATCTCAAAATTCTTATTTCGGTCGTTATATATACAGGGATCACTTTTTCGACAAACGGCAGAATTTCATGTTTTTTAATTTTTAAGAATCTGTGATTTTCATAAAATGATCACTGGAAAAACTGCGATTCTAATTAATTGATCACCGGAAAAAAGACAATTTTCATTAAACAATCATGAAATCAAGCCGCGATTTTCACCAGACGATCCTGAAATAAAATCGTTATTTCCAAACAATCCCAAAATAAACTCGTGATTTCTGCCATACGATTGCGGGAAAAAAACCCCGAGATTTACGTCAAACCATCCGGAAATAAGATCGAGCTTTCGTCAAATGATCGTAAAATCGAAATTCATAGATACCAACTTGTACGGTTCGGTCGTACAAAGTATGCATTTTGTTCGAAGTGTACGGATATACTAATAAACAATACGATTGTACGATTTTGCGCGCGGAAAAAATAATCGCAGAGAAATGCAAATTTCGTGAAAGAATCGCCGAAAAATTTGCGATTTCTTTACGCGATCGATAGTCAAAATTTGCGATTTTTTCTGCGATTGTTTACCGAAATACAGTAAATGATAATTTTTTGGGCCATTGTTTTAGAAATTCGCTTTTTTCTGCGTTTATATGACAAAATTCGTCATATTTTCCATGATCAATTGCCGAAATTCACGAATTTTCGGCGATCGATTGGCGAAATTCAAAATTCTTTCCCGTTTATTTGCCGAAATTCATTTTTTCCACGATCGCAGAAAAAAATCGCGAATTTTGACAATCGATCATTTTCAAAATTCGTGATTTTTTTTTTTCTTTGCAATCGCAATTTTTTTCCGTGCGATTTTGCAAATATTTGCAAATGATCGCAACAAAAAACCTCACGAATTTTGTTAAATAAACACAGAAAAATAGTAAATTTCTGCAAACAATGCCAAAAAAATTGCAAATTTTGGCAAATGAAAGCAAAAAAAAAAAATTAAATTTTATTGAAAAAAAAAATTGCAAATGTCAGCGAACAATCGTGGAAGAAAAATCGTGTACTTCCATAAGCAATAGCGTAGAAAAATCACAATTTTCATATTAAATTGCGGCAATTGGTAGCGGGGGGGGGGGGGGGGGTCTATAATTTCGTCAAATGGTCGTGGAAGGAAACGTAGTATGCCAATTAAATGTGTCCTAAAATATCCAAAAAAGTTTGTTGAAATATTACTTGGCACCAGTACATCCCTTGATTTCACTTTTTTCACCAACACCATTTGATAAATTTCGCCATTCTTTTCCTGAGATAATTTGACAAACTTAACTGTTTTATAGTGTAACTGATTTTCGCACATTTTAATGTAACCCATTGACAGACATCCTTGATTTTTTTTTTTTTTTTTTTTTTTTTTTTTTTACGGCTTTTTTCTATGAAATTCGTTATTTTTCTGGCGATTAGTTGATAAATTTCACTATTTATTTCAGTGATCTTCGACAAAATTAGCAATTATTTGTATGATCGCTCTTCGAATTTCGCAATCATTTAATGAATTTTGTGATTCATCCCTCTCTTCGAGACCCATTTGATGAGTTTTACGATGTTTAACACAAGATCCATTTGACTAATATCGTGATTTTTTTTTCAAGGCCATCTGATAATTTTCGTGATTTTTTTATCCTAAGAACATTTGACTAATTTCGAGAATTTTTTTCCCGAGATCATGTGACAAATTTTGTGATTTGTTTTTTAAAACAATTTGATGAATTTCACTAATTTCCTGGAATTTCACAATTTTGTCCCCATAATCATTTGGTGAATTTTTGATTTTCTTCCATGATGAATTGTCGCGATTTGAGATTTTTCTGCAACCAAACAACAATATTTGCAATTATTTCAAAACTGACTGAAATGCATTGAAAATGTATTCCGCAAATGGTGTTAAATCTGTGCTTGTCTATAGTGCTTGTCTGTATACCGAAAACATTTAAGTAAAGAGAAAATTTTTTTTTATTTGGTCTCCTGTTAGTCTCTTTTTTTTAATTTTGGTCTCTTTTAGTCTCTTTTTCTTGCGATTTGGTCTCTTTTCTCTCCTTTTTAAGAGTGACTCAGCGGTCCTAGGCCTGAACAATTTTTCTCATAGCACAAGAGTCTTTAGTTACCATAGTAAGTTAAAAATTTTGAAAGTCTTTCAGGTACACAAACATTTCAAAAAAAAGTTCATGAAAATTTGTTACCACGTTACCTCGTCACATGCAAGTGACTACGATTACCGTTACATACCCCAACATTCTTTAGTATGTTGATTTTCTTGATCTTGGCCTTGACAATACACAATTATATTTACATACATTTGCATAATTACACTAGAGTAAATGATTACCATACGATAGATTCATAAACATTACGAATATGAAGAATAGCAAAACATGAATTACAATGCAAAAACACTTTGATAATGTATGGGAAATTCATGATATGCAAAATAGACACATTCAATGATAATAACACTAATGATCATGATCATGATAATGACTGTGAATATGATAATGATAAGGACGGTGAGCGCTCACATAAAAACAAACAACAACAATAACAACAACATGCATGCTTAAACTTTTGAAATAACACACATTTGCAAATGTTTTAACAAAGATTTAAAATGTGAAGGACACTTGTTATGCAATTTCTTTAAAAGTAAAACAACCCTTTTCATATTTATATATGCAAAAAAAATACAGCTCAATTTTCAACACCACGGACGGGACCTATGTGACATTTCCATTTTCAAAAATAGGGACTTACAAACCTTAAAAAGAAACGATGCCTGCGACAGGCCTTCCTGTGATCAGAACACTCAAGAAGGCCACTACCCCCTGCAGGCCACTCTGGCTATTTACAATTTCACCCCTGCGAGCTGCTTCTTGGGGCTGCTCGGGCCCCGGAGGATGAACCATCCTGAGGTCTGATCACATTCCAGCGGGAGTTAAATTGTCCGCAATGTTGGAAATGAGGGTATTGAAAAACTTATTTATGACATTAGAACATATGCATATGAGACAAAAATATGAAATAAGAAAAAAAACAAGTGTATAATCACATATTCAAACATAAAAAAAAACACTGAAATATACAAAAATTTCAGATTTGAAAAATGAAACGTGTTAAACTTCAGGGTTTAACTTAAAAAAACTAAACAAGCATCTTAATGCTTGACCCAAGCCCAAAGGAGGGAGAGATTTTTTTTTTTTTTTTAAATACTTTTTACTTTTAAATAAAACATATTTAAAACATTATATATTACTTATAACTAAAGATCGCTTCAATGAATCTTTTAAGATCAAACTTCGTTAAGGGTTTTGTAAAGATGTCTGAGAGATTAGCTTTACTAGATACATGTTTTACATTAAATATCTCTTGGTTTAAAAGGTCTCTAACAAAAAATAATTTAACGTCAATGTGTTTTGTTCTGTAGTTTTCTATGGGAGACTTAAGGAAATCAATGGAGGCCATATTGTCTACTAACAAGGTTGGCTTAGTTTGTGGGCCTGTAAAAATGTGTTTATCATAACATTCATTTATGATTCTACTGAACCAAAGAAGCTCTTTAGTTGCCTCTGTTAAAGCCACAAACTCTGTTTCCATGGTAGACAAGCAGACAGATTTTTGTTTGAAAGCCCTCCACATGATAGGAGATTTGTCTAACATTAAAAGTTGTCCCCCCATTGACGTCCTGTCATCGCGATTGGCGGCGAAATCAGCATCAGTGTATGTTATTAGATTTATGTGATGACAAGGTAGCCTCAGTTTGTAGTGTTTGGTGCTTTGTACATATCCTAGTAATTTTAAGAGACCATTCCAGTGGATGATACCTGGATTACTCTGGAATTGACTGAAGATCAGTGTTAGAAATTAGCAGTCGTTAGTCGTCAAATGCAACTAAAAAATTGAATTTGACGACTAGAAAATTATTCTTGGTAGTCAAATTTGACGCCTGCCTTTTTAAAAAATTTATTAGACATTCAGCTCCGAAAATTTAAAAAAAAAATGGTCTAGTCTGAAAAATCAGAACTAAAAAAACATTTCGAAAAATAGTCGCGAAAAAAAAAAAAAAAAAAAAAAAATTCATCAATTGCTTGTATACGAAATCACCACTTTCGGCAAAAGATTGGAGAAAAAAACGATTTTTTTTCTTTTTCAAAAAATAACAAAAAAGCAAAAGTTTTTTATACAATAGCATAAAAAAAGGCAAATTTCTACAAAGTATTGCGAATAGAGATGCAAATTTCGTCAAAGAATCGCAAGAAAAACGCGAATTCCATAAAATAATCGCAAAAAAAGTTAATTTCGTCAAAAAAATCTTGGGAAAAAGACAAACTTTGTTATAGAATCGCAAAAAAATGCAATTTTCTATGAAGGATCGTGAAAAGAAATCTTAATTTCGTCACAGAATCTTTAGTAAAAAGCTAATTTTGTCAAAGAATTACAGAAAAAATAAGAATCTTGTCATAGGATCGCAATAAAGTCTGTTAATTCCACCAAAAGCTCGCGAAAAAACGCAAATTTCTTCAAGGAATCCCAAATAATCAGTAATTTTCACCAAAGGGTTGCGAAAAAAACACATAATTAACGGGGGGGGGGGGTTTCCCAGCCCAGCGGAGCAGAAAACGACAAATTTTGTCAAAAGATAGCGAAAAAATATTGCCGATTTCGTCAACAAATCTCAAAAAAACATGGCAAGGCTTGTCAAAAGATCGAAAAAAACGGCAAGTTTCGCCAAATGATTGCGAAAAACATGTCAAAGTTTGGCAAAAGATCGTGAAAAAGGCAAAATATTTTAAAAAATCACGAAAAAACTAGCAAGTTTCATCAAAAGATTGCGAAAAAACCGGCAAGTTTCGTCAAAAGATCAAGAAAAAACGGCCAGTTGCGTCGAAACATCGCAAAAATAGCTGCAAATTTCGTCGAAAGATTGCGAGAAAACGGCAAATTTTGCCGAAAGATAGCAAAATACGCAAAATTCGTAAAAATGGTGCGACCCCCCCCCCAAAAAATATATATATATATATATTGGTAGTGGATTTTTTTCTTGTCTCTGTAGTAACCTTAAAGAAAATTTGATGCGAATTTCAAAATTATTTTTTTACTCCAAATCACTCCAAAATTATATGCAGTATTACAGTAATATTAATATGAATTTTAGAAACTGCAACTAAAAATCTTAATTTGACGCCTAAGGTTTTTACAATAGTCGTCATTTGACGCCTCCCTTTTATCTCCCAATTTCTATCACTGCTGAAGATGTTTACAGCATAGGATATGTCGGGGCGAGTCCTGCTTGTAAGAAAAGATAAGCATCCCAAAACACTTCTGTACGGATATTTTGACATCTCCTGGGTTTCAGTATCTGTTTGAGGGCACTGTGCTTTGGAGTACACTACGCCTTTACTTATGGGAAGTGATGTGATGGGAAAGTTAAATTCCTTAAAACGTGTGCAGATATCATCAATATATTGCATTTGATGAATTGACACAACCCCTTCCCTATCCTCCTCAAACTCAACCCCAAGAAGTTTACGTGTTTTCCCTAGGATTTTGATGTCAAAATGTTCAGCTAATAATTTTAAAATTTCATTTATGTGTTTCTGATGGTTACTTAAAACAACAAAGTCATCAACATATAATAATAAAACAACGTAGTTAGAAAATGTATAGACGCAATTACACCAACCCAATTTGTTAAAACCAAGAGAAATTAAAACTTTATGTAACTCATAAAACCACACCCGGCCATTCTGATGGAGGCCATACAATGCCTTCTGGAGTTTACAGACCAAATGCTCTTTCCCTTTTATTTCAAAACCCGGAGGCTGTTTCATGTAAATGTTATCTGAGAGAGGGGCGTACAGATAGGCTCCTTTCACATCGCATTGCGTGTGAATCCATCCGAGACATGAGACTAGGGCGGCAAAGAAAAAGCGGATTAGACTAAAATTTACGACTGGTGAAAATGTCTCGTCATAAGTTTCACCCCTGACCTGTTTGTAGCCTTGGGCTACTAGTCTCGCTTTGTATCTTGCCACATGCCCTTTATCGTCTCGTTTGATGGTGAAGACCCATCTGCAGCCTAGAGGTTCAGTGTTGGGTGGTAGTGATGTTAATTCCCATACATGTCTTTTATTTATTACGTCTATTTCCTCCTGCATTGCCTGTCTCCAGAGTTCCCACTGAGGGGATTTTAAGGCTTGCTTATATGTGTTTGGTATGGAGTCTTCTAGTCATATATTGTTTTTACGTGTTTCTGATAAAGATGTGTGTGGAGGTGTGTAACTAGGACTTGAACTAGCACTGGAAGTAGATTTTACAATACCCTGGTATTTATTTTCCCCTTTGAAACTGAACATAGTTGGATCAAATTTTATACCATTAGACTGACAGTATTCCCGCACTTCTCTGAGTGATCTTAAACGTTGCGTTTCACCCATCTCATAATAATAGATGTCGGTCCTCGACTTATCAGGCCTAGTTATGGTCTTACGGAACCATACAGCATCCCTCAGTGTTCTCGAGAGTTCCTTGCCCTCCTCGTCACTTTCATCTTCAGATGAGTTAACGGAGGCGGGTTCAACGGTTTTTGAGGTGCCTGGCTTAGGTGATGGAGATGGTGATCTTTCTAAAGGAAATCTGTCAGGTTGAAGGTCGGTCAAAGGGTCAATTTCTGGTTGTTCTGAACTTAAAATGTATGTGGGTCCCAGGTCGCTTCCGTTGTGCTGCTCTGAAGTTGTAAAAGGGTTTGTGCCTATTGAATAACTTGGGCCTTGCTCACTATGTCTATGAACATTTCTTGGTACAGATTCATCCCCAAATCTAACATTTATGGTTTCTATTATTTTATTTGTATCGGGGATCCATACCCTGTAGCCTTTAGTTGACATCGCGTAACCCACTAAAACCCCCTTTTTGGCTTTAGGATCAAACTTTGAGTTTCTTAATTGTTTGGGCACCCCTACGTATGCCACAGTACCAAAAGGGCGTAAATGTCTTATTGAGGGTTTGTTGCCACAGTAATATTCGAAGGGTGTCTTTTTCTGTGTTTTATGACATACCCTGTTTAGTGTGTACGCGATGTATAGAACTGCTTCTGGCCAGAATTTTAAACTGAGTTTACTTTCATTAAGTATTGAGCGGGCCCCGTCCATTATAGTCTGATTTAAACGTTCCGAGACCCCATTTTGTTCCGGAGAATACACGTTGGTAAACTCATGGTGTATCCCGTTCTCTTCAAAGTATCTTGTAAAGGCTTCGTTGTCAAACTCCCGCCCATTATCACTACGGACCTCTTTTACCTTAGTGCTTAAAAATCTTTCAGCTCTTTTTACATGATTAGTGAATACCTTGAATACTTGTGATTTGTTACATAAGGGGTAGACTGATACTTTTCGTGAGAAGTCGTCAGTTATGGTTAAAAAGTACTTCTCGCCATTTCTACCTGTTATTTGTGTCGGTCCCCACAAGTCAGTATGAAGTAATTCAAGGGGTCGTTTGGATCTTATTTGATTTATAGGACGGAAGGAAGTTCGCCTGTGTTTGTTAATTTTACATGTATCACATTCAAAGTCTTTACTTTTAATAGGTGGTAAGCCCCTTACACCATTACATTTTACGGTATGTTCGATTAAAGTGGAACTAATGTGTCCGAAACGTCTATGCCATAACTTAAAGTCGTCCTTCTGGACAGTAGAGGCTTGAAAACGCACCTTTTTAGGACTTTGACTATTTTGAGTTTTATTTTTAGGGCTAGGATCTGGGTACAGGCAGTAAATGCCATCTTTAAGAAAAGCTCGAAATAGGGTACCACTGTCACGATATGCTCTAACCCTACCCTCACCTCCTCTGAACTTGGCACCAGTTTTATCAAGCCTAGGGCCAGATATCAAATTGTGCCTTAAACTTGGGCAATACATAACATCGCCGAAGCGAACCATCTCCCCATTTATTTTTAAGTCCACTAGTCCAGTTCCTTCAATAGGAAAAGTTGCTCCGTCAACGGCAACAGCCAACTCCTCATTTTGCAAAGGTTTAAATTTTACATATAGGTTTTTATCTTTGCAAAAGTGGTGGGAGGCACCTGTGTCAAAGACCCAGGCGTCTCCACCACATTTAATATTACTAAGATTAGATTGAATGAGGTAATTTACCTGGCTTGTTGGCTTACGTTGACGTTGGTTTCTGGTTCTATTGCGAGGCACATCTCTGCTAGGTCTGGAATTACTGGGTTGGACTCGAACTGGACTGGACACTGATGAACCTCTGGATACCGAGGAGTTCTGGAATGAAGAGTCTGAGGAGTCTCTCGAAGTAGTATGGAGGCAGGATTCGGGACTGGAAGCTTGTTGAGGCAATTTACACTGTCGAAGCACATGGCCGGCTTGACCACACCTGTGGCATCTTCCCTTGAACTTAGGCTTATATGCGGACCTCTTGGGTGTGCGAGCTCGGGAAAAATGGGATTGGACCAGATTACCTCTGTCCTCTTCTCGTAATTTAATGCGGGATTCTTCTGCTACCAACTCGGTCAGGACATCTTTAAACTTGAACTGCTGTTCGGGCCATCGCAAAATTCCTTGGACGAGATTATCAAATTTCTTAGGGAGCCATCTCAGCAACTGGAATGTCAGATAGATTTCCTTTATCGGCTCATTCATGGCAGCCAGTTGATCAGCTAGTCTCTGTAGGCGTGCAGCAAACATGTCGACCGGCTCATCAGGCTGTATTCTGCAGGATAGGATCTCGCCGAACAACTGCATATGGCGTGCACGGTTATCAGGTTGAAAGTGGGTCTTAAGCTTTGTCCATGCTTCATGAGGGTTGTCGATATTTTCTATGATTCTCCGGAACTCATTTTCGACGTTTAAGTATACTATGGACAGTGCTGACCTGAGCCGTGCCTGATATTCTTTTGTTGCTACTGCATCACTGGTATTCGGAGCCTCTTCAGTACCATTCACGATGCCCCAAGCATTTTTATCGAGCAGCAGGTATTTTACGTAAGCTGCCCAGGTTGCATAGTTGTGAGAATTTAGTTTGTTTATGCTAACCTGTACATTCGTCATTGCCATGCTCTTAACTAGACTTTATTATATTTAAACAGAAAGGAAAAAGAATTTTTTTTTTTCAAAAAAACGTACTCTAAAACAGTCAGATAGTACGAAAAAAAAAAATTTACCAAAAAAAACCTTTCTATTTCATACCAGAATAATTAAAAATGTTTAGCAAAAAAAATGCTATTGCGGCTCCCCCCACTAGAAATTACTTGGAGGTCTAATGGCTGCATGCTACCACCAGTTTACGATATTGCCAACGAAGGTTATGGCCACCATAACAGGTTAAAAAGCGTAGTAGCTTCAGCCCATAACCCGTGATCGGTTCTGGAGCCAGAACCGTTCTAAAAATTATATAAAATTAAAGCAGAGATAGAAAAAAAATAAAAAATGGTGACCTGGAATAAAAATTGGCAATCTGTGGTAGTGTAATAAAGTCATTAAAGAAGCATTTAATTAAAAGATAAACTAACGTTTATTTTTTCAAGAAAAAACATATTCAAAATAAAAATATATATATATGAAATAATAAACAAAGAGAAATTATATCTGGTAAAATCAACCAAAAAGAGTAATTTCTGAAATTATATTATCTATATTAAAGTCATACTTTAATACAATAAAAATAATTAAACAAACAGCATGACGTAAGGTAAAGAGAAAAAAAAAGATTGACCTGTACAGGTTGCAAGATAAACCACTCACTGAAGCATAACTGGAGGAAAACAGACTTCTTGAAACAGATGATGACGAAAAAATAATGTCCGGGAAAAGTTCAAAGAAAGTAAAAAAACCTTGGATGTTAACACAGTTCATGACAGCAAAATATTCATTACGACATTCCCGCTATCGACTAACAGAAATTATTTCATAAGACAACATCATCTTTCACCACTTAAAATAAACTATCACTGAACCTTCATAACTAATATTTATGACAACAAACGGCCTTTACTAGACCAAAACATCGTCAGACCACCCCGCCGTCAAAACAAACCAACTGATTTAAATACCCCTCGCGATTCTATACATTGCCAGAGTGCAACGCCCCCTTTGCGTCTGCCGAAGTTGAGCAAATGCGTTCCTGCTTTGCGAAAGGGAGATACGGCTACTCGTAAGTTGCGATTTGCGAAGATCGCAAATCGCGATCAGACGGAAGAAAACGATCATGAACGCACATGTAAGTGTTCAAATCGAAAGTAAACAAATAAGTAACCGATTTAAAAATGGAATATGCCATGGAATAGGGAAAAACAAAATAAAGGGATTGGAAATAAGATAAAGATGAGATAAGATTGAAATAAAATAAAAACCAGTAAGTCATGTTACATTATCTTATTACAATATATATATATATATATATATATATATATATATATGCTTATAGAGTGTTAAGGGTAGTGAGTAGGCTGACAAAAGTTATGATGTTGCCAAATAGATTAATAAAAAAACTATGTAGGTTTGACATTAAACAATTTGTATTACTTAAAAAATATTTTTTTATGCATTTAATTTACAATTATTTTTTTTAGATCTTTTATAAAAATTTTAAATTTATTTTTATTTGAACTAGCATAAAACATATATATTATCTAAGAAAAAAAAGAAAATAATTGAATTTCTACTGTTAAAATTTATTTTACGTAATCAATTCTATACAAAATTGCTTATTTGGAATGTTCTATATAATTTATTGAATTCATTGCTTAATTTTTCTTTTAATTCAGCTATAATGTGTAAAATTGTTCTTTATCATCAGTTTCCAGTATAGGTGTAAATTAACGGTTGCTACATGGCGATTAAAGTTGTAAAAGTGACAATTAAAAATCCGCGGCACAGATGTCATATACGCACCACATTTGCATGTGTTTTTTTCCCCCACCAATTTGGCATTACACATCTGTGCCTAATAAGTTTATAACAGTTGTTAGGGAAATAAAATGGAAAAAATTAAAGATTTCTGTGAAATGTGCTGATTAAATGATAAAACTGCATGCATTTAATATCGCTATAAATATTAATGCTTACGATTTGTTGTGAAAATTATACTAACTGTCTTGTTAACTTACTAAGTTTATTATTTAAAACTGTTTATTTATTGTTTCCTTTTTTTTGTTAAATCCATGTTTATTTGCTGTTATTTTTATTTTAACCAGGCCTCGCAGCGTTCCTATATTTCCTATAATTCCTATAAATTTGAAAAAAATCCTATTTTTCCCTATATTTTTCATCCCTCCACCCAGGCATGAGATTTTTCTGCAGATCCGCGATTTTCCTTTTTGTTATCATTTTCTGCTTCTCCGATTTTTTTATATCGTCAAAACATCGCGAAAAAACGGGGATTTCGTCGAAAGATCGCGTGAAAAAATACTATTTTCGTCGAAAAGTCTCGAAAAAAAAATGCTATTTTCGTCTAAAGATTGCAAATAAATGCTATTTTCATAAGAAGATCGCGAGAAAAATGTGATTTTTATAAAAAGATCGCAAGTAAAATGCGATTTTCGTCAAAAAATCACGAGAAAAATGAGATTTTTGTCAAAAGATCGCGAGAAAAATGCGATTCTCGTCCAAAGATCATGAGAAAAAGGCGATTTTCGTCAAAAGATCGCGAGAAAAACGCGATTCTCGTCCAAATATCGCAAGAGAAAAATGCGATTCTCGTCCAAAGATCGTGAGAAAAATGCGATTCTCGTCCAAAGATTGCGAGAAAAATGAGATTCTCGTCCAAGGATCGCGAGAAAAATGCGATTCTCGTTCAAGGATCGTGAGAAAATGCGATTCTCGTCCAAGGATCTCGAGAAAAATGCGATTCTCGTCTAAGGATCGCGAGAAAAATGCGATTCTCGTCTAAGGATCACGAGAAAAATGCGATTCTCGTCTAAGGATCGCGAGAAAAATGCGATTCTCATCTAAGGATCGCGAGAAAAATGCGATTCTCGTTCAAGGATCGTGAGAAAATGCGATTCTCGTCCAAGGATCTCGAGAAAAATGCGATTCTCGTCTAAGGATCGCGAGAAAAATGCGATTCTCGTCTAAGGATCACGAGAAAAATGCGATTCTCGTCTAAGGATCGCGAGAAAAATGCGATTCTCGTCCAAGGATCGCAAAAAAAATGCGATTCTCGTCCAAGGATCGCAAAAAAACGCAATTCTCATTCAAAGATCGCAAGAAAAACGCGCGATTTTCGTCTGAAGATTGCGAATAAATGCTATTTTCATCAAAAGATCGCGAGGAAAATGCAAGTTTCATCAAAAAGCGCAAAAAAACACAATTTTATTCAAAAGATCGCGAAAAAATAAAGTTTTTATAAAAAGATCGCAAGAAAAATGCGATTTTCGTCAAGAGACCGTATAATGTGATTTTGTCAGGATATATGCTCTGTGGTCTCATCACTACATGCTTGTGGAAATAAGCTAAGTCTGGAGGAGCTCTATATAACCTGTTTTACTTGCCTTTTATTTCTAATATGAATGAACTTTTCCGCCATTTATATTCTATAATCCAGTCTTTAAATTCATCCTACTTTTATTTACAATAGACAAATGTTTCAGCTCACGGCATCTTTGTTTAGCTTCTGGCTCACTAGCTTTTCTCATATTTAGCCGGCAACCACATTAGTACAAGTGATCTTTATTAGATGTCATAAGCAGCTCTATTTGATCACGGTCGTTAGTGCTACTACTACGCATGACCGGAAGTGTACTGTGAGAACCGGTTGTAGGAGGAGCTGGTGATGCATGCATAGAATCCTTTTCTGCGTGACTGTATTGTATATATATATATCGAGAGTTCGTTGACCTCAATTGCAGTTGATGTTCTCCTTCAGTCAAGATGTGGTCGAGAGCTTGTTATTGAAATGCTGTTTTGTGAGTCTTCGTATTTTTAATCTAGTTTGTTTAATACCCGGTGAAACTTTTATGTTTTCTGACTTTTAAATTAAACTAGTCTCTGGTAGACTATAGACTTTTAAAGACAGTTTTCCCTCTTTTTCTTGGAACTCGTTTGTCAAGTTAAAAGCCGTGGCATGCTTTAGTTTTGCTGGAATAACTCATTGGGAAATACCTGTGTAATTCAACAATAAGAACTGATGTCCCTTTTGACGTCCTAAAGATGTGGTCCAGTTTTAAGATGGTTTCTGTCATTTGTCAAGCACGGCGTTTAGTACGACTCCGAGGGAAAAGGATGATGGACTTGTTGTTTTTCTGAAGATATGGTGGATGATGTTTTGGTTTCGCCGGTGATGTGCCTTTTTGACAGCGGAGGTATTTACAAATTAAACTTTCAGGTTGCCTGTTTCTCGCATATAGTTTTATTTTCTTTTATTAAACATTGAATTAAAAATAAGTTTTTCAGTTTGAGCTCCGGGGTAAATATACTTTATTATTATGAAATGCCTTTTGCTTAGGTTATATATTGTTAATGCAATTAAATGGTTTAAGTCAACTATTGTTATTGAAATGAAAGAATTAATTGACAATGTTTAAATGAGATTTTAATTATATTTTATATAAATCTATACAGGGTTGGCACGGTTTAAACCAATTGGTTTTAACCATGGTTTAAACCACGGTTTAAACCAAATGGTTTTTTTCTCAAAAAAAACCAATTGGTTTTTTTAGAAGAAATCTAATGACATTTTCTTTTTTTTCTTTATAATTTACATGTTTCAGATTATTGAACATAAATAATTTCTACTTTTAACACTTTATTTCAGTAATAAGTATTATATATAGTGTGTTTAGGTCTTTTTTTATGCATAGGATTAAACCTATAAATAATTTATATTGTTTTTTAGAAGAAATCTAATGACATTTTCTTTCTTTCTTTATAATTTACGAGTTTCAGATTATTGGATATAAATAATTTCTACTTAACACTTTATTTCAGCAATAAGCATTAGACACATTGGGTTTACATCATTTTTTTATGAATAGGATTAAAATCAGTACACATTGGTGAACATATCTATTGCTGTAAAGAAAGAACTTCAAACATGTGAATTGATCAAAGATAAAATAGATTCAATATTTAGTATAAAAAAATATATATATATATTAATAATGCAGATTATTTAATGTAATTAATAATGTAACACAATGATCTTTTAAGATTTTGCACAAGCTGTAAAAGAAATTTTTCTTTTAATGCATTTTAATAATATTTTTTTCTTCCTCTGCTATCTGCTGAATCTAACGACTAAAAATATTAACTTCAAATCGCCACTCAGAAAGAAAAAATCCTAAGAAGTATTTGTAATTTATTATTTGAATAATTGTCTAAAAGAATATTTATCAAACTACATCCAAATGTTTATTATTAGTAATCAAAAAATTGTTTATAAAGATTTACAGGCCATCAAGGTTCACTGTGTAGAACAATTAAAACTTTCAACATAAGACTGTTTGCTAAAATTGTTTAATTTCAGCATAAATTCACGATAATTATTAAATTTAAATTATTTTAACTGAAGTTACACTGCTTATAAACCAATAATGTATGTTTTTATCAGTAAATATGCACGTATATGTAATAAGAAAGGATGTTTAAAAAAAAAACCCGGTTTAAACCAAAAAAACCTGGTTTAAACCAAAAAAACCGTTTTTTTTGGTTTTTTTCAAAAAAACCTGGTTTTTTTCCAACCCTGAATCTATATTAAATTGTTGACTATACATAGACATATTTTTATCTTTGCTTTTAAATAAAAATATCTTTGTTTAATTTAACTTGCTGTTTTTACTTTTCCACCACTACATATTTTTTTTACAGGTTTAATCAATAGATTAATACTTTAATACAGTTTCTGATTTACAATGGATCAACCGTATATGTGTTAGGCCATGTCGGAAGGTCAGCTTATGTTTAACCTTTCACTGTGTGAGTTGAACTCTGCTTATAGATTGGATATTACTAATGTAATGTCCAACAGATTTTCGTCAAAAGATCGCAATAAAAACACGATTCTCGTCAAAAGATCGCGAGAAAAATGCGGCTTTCCTCCAAAGATCGCGAAAAAAGCGCGATTTTCGTCTAAAAATCGCGAATAAATACTATTTTCATCAAAAGATCGCGAGAAAAACGCAAGTTTCATCGAAAAGTTGTGAAAAAAACCAAAATTTTATTCAAAAGATCGCGAGAAAAATGCGATTTTCGCTAAAAGATCGCGAAAAAAACATGATTTTCATCAATGGATCGCGGAAAACAAATGATTTTTGCCCAAAGATCACGAAAAAAATTATCATAGAATTTAAAAAAAAAAAAACCTTTTTATGTTAAGAGATCACAAGAAGGGTAGAATTTTCTCCTTAGTATTGAAGGGAAAATGCAAATTTCTTCAAAGCATTACAGAAAACAAAACAAAACAAAATAAAAAGAATATTGCCCAGTTAAACTGATGGCATTGAGCTCACAGGCTATGCATTCTAATTGTACATTACAGTTTTATGTTTTCAAGGGTTAATTCCAATCGAAAAAAAAATTAAGAAGAGAAAACAGCTCTCCCCTTTCTCCTTTTTTATACTTAATCATTAAACCTCCAAAACTATCAAGTACCTTTATCATATTAAAAAATCTATATCCAAAATTCAGAGCAAATCGGATAATTCTTAATAAAAACCCATTTAGCATTTATATAATTTAAGAGGAGTTATTCCCCTCTTTTATTCTTATCCATTAAACTTCCAAAACTATTCAGAAAATTGAACGAAATCTGACAATTCTGATTGAAAAATCCATTTATACAAATTAAAGGGAGGGGCATTAGAACCCATGTTCCCCCTGTTTATACTTATTCAATGAACACCTAATAACAGCCACGGACTCGCCTCATCAGAATGATCCTATATCTAAATTTTCAACGAAAACTGTTAATTTTGCATGAAAATCCCGTTTATATCAATTAAGGGGGGGCATGAGCCCCCCCCCCCCCCCCCCCCCGTTCCCCCTGTTTATACTTATTCAATGTACACCTAATAACAGTCACGGAATCGCCTCATCAGAATGATCCTATATCTAAATTTTCAACGAAAACTGTTAATTTTGCATGAAAATCCCGTTTATATCAATTAAGCGGGGGGGGGGGGGGGATGAGACCCCGATCTCCCTGTTTATACTTATTCAATGAATACCTAATAACAGTCACGGAATCGCCTCATCAGAATGATCCTACATCTAAATTTTGAACGAAAACTGTTAATTCTGCATGGAAATCTCTTTTATATCAATGGGGGGGGCATGAGCCCCCCATTCCCCCTCTTATACATATCGAATGAACTACAAAAACTAATCAGGGAAGCGCCTTATCAGGATATACCTATATACAAAATTTCAAGTGGATCCGATATTTTTATCATGAGTTATCGCGTTACGCACGAACATACGAATGTACATACAGAACGGACGGGCACATAAGCTCTCAGGCTGATAGCCTGTGAGCTAAAAAACTGGGTATGCCATTGGAAAATGTATAATTAATGTAGAGAAGGATTTCCCTCCCCCCACTCCCTCTTCTCTGCTGTAACCATGGGTGCAAGTTTTCCGTCCACAGGACGGATTTCCATCTTTTAAAAATTCCCGGGGACGGAAGCGAGACGGAAAAATCTCCGACGATGAAAAACGATTGCAAAAATGACGCGTTTTTTGCCAAAAGATCGCTAAAAAAGACACGATTTTTCGTCAAAATTTTATGAATAAAACGTGATTTTTGTCAAATGATCGCGGAAAAGGACGTTATTTCTATCAAAAGATCACAAAAGGACGCGTTTTTTGTCAAAAAAATTGCGGAATAAACGTGATTACTCTCGACGGATCTCAAGAAAAACGTTACTTCCGTCAAAGAATCTGTCAAGAAATCGCAGAAAAGATGCGATTTTCCTCAAATGATCGTGGAAAAAATGCTATTTCTGTCAGAATTGCAGAGAAACTGCGATTTTCACGTTATTTTATTTTTTATATTGCAACAAAAAATGAATTGCTGTTATTGCATGCAATTTGTAACTTATATTAAAAAAAAAAAAAAAAAAATCGCCAAATTGCAAGGGGAAAAAACACGTGCAAATGTGGTGCATATACGACATCTGTGCCACTGATCGCCACCCTAGTCACCACTCGGTGATTAAAAAATCTTATTAATTTGCTTTGTGAAATACAGCTTTTTTCATGGATACATGCATCTCTACTTTGTTTACATCTAATTAGTGAATTGGTTAATTCTTTCTTTCTATTGGATGCAATCAGATTTAGCAACTTTGTTGTATTTTCTTATATGGCTTTTTACAATGAACTTTTTATTAGGGCTGTACCGAGTAGCACTTTGGCCAAGTACCGAGTACTCGGCCTAGTACCGAGGCCGAGTAGTTGTCTATAAGAAAAATTATCAATGCACACTAAGTCAACTTTAAGAGTAACATGTCTGTGTAAATATAATAAACATACTTAAAATATAATCATATAATAATTTAACATACAGTAGACTCCCTTAAATCCGCACAGCTTGGGACCAGAGGTTTTGCGGATTTTAGAATTTTGTGGATTTCTGGTCATTGTTCTGTTTACATTTTTTATACAGTAATTTGAGTGCAATTAATAGTGCAATCGGAACTATAATACTACTGCTTACAATATAATAAAATATTAAAATAAGTAAAAAACTAAAATAATAAAAATTTAGATAATTTTTTAAATGATTAAAGTACTAATAGTAAAGGCTAAGTCAATAATCAATAGTGTATGATTAAATATTCATTATAAAAATTAAATCTATTTTTCCAAAATTATTCAATAAAACTTGCCTCATAAAAGTACATTACTAATTCACATCACAATCATAAAATAAGGATTTCTTTTCAAGTTTAGCCAGGCTTAACAACCAAAAAATCTTGATTAATGCATAAATATATTTGGTAAGAAGATTGTGATTACCAGTGATATCAGCAATATCTTGAATTTTTTCCAAAAAAAAATTATTCTTCCTTCATGAAAAAAAAACATGAATAGAGCATTATTAAGAAAATTGCAAATTAAAAAATATATGGCACTGATACAAAACTAAAAAAATCACATTTTGTCCCAAAATCCAAACTGAAAGCTTCATTGTTTACATCCATAAAATATGTGCGGATTTTAGAGAGTTGTGGATTTCTGGTTTGCGGATTTGAGGGAGTCTACTGTATAATCATATATTTTAAATTAACTTTTAAATGATTTCTAATGAACTGATTTGAAATTTAATTATACTCTCTTTAAAGATAATTTTAAATTTTCGAACAATATAAAACAGTCGCATTATTTTTAAAAAAAATGGAAAGAAAAGTGATACTTAAAAATTAAATTCAACCAATGTAAATTGATTCTTCAATTTACAAATTCATTTTGATACTTGAAATCTGTATCAAGAATGAATATTGGTTGCTGTAATTTTCAATAAAAGTCCAATTGTGGTGTTAAAAGTAATGATGTAAGCTTGCATTATTCACAACATGCAACTTACAATAAAATCAGGTTTATCGCCTAACAGGCTATTTTAGATATGTTAGCTTAGCTATAGCTCAAAACATTGTAGTGAGGATTTTGACCATTCCATATGTTTGCATGCTCAAATTTCGAAAAGGCTCAGTTTCCTAGCCTGGATCCAAAAAGATCAATTATTAGAGTAATTAACTGTAATAAACCATAAAATGGAGCTCAAAATATAATATATTGAAAATGTTACATGAATTAAAACAGTCTCTTTGCCTTTATGCTGCTGAAAGTAAGATAAATTTAACCACAGTTCAGTAGCAATTACTGTGAAGTGTAATGAAATTGTAATTTTCATCCAGAGTAATCATAACATTGATGAGCTCAAATGAATATAGTACTTATTAAAACATTCCTACATTATTTGAAAAAAGGAAATTTTGGTCATTTTAAATGTGGTACAATAAAAGGCAGATTAAAAAGTGAACTGGAGGAAAGAATTTGCATTTGTATCTTTTTTTAACTTTTCCATATTTTGTAGACACATTTTTATACATTAAATATTTTTTGAATAATTGCAAATATTATACATTTATATTCAAATAACTTTTACAGATCCGTTATAAATTCCTTTGTCTTCAATAATGTTACAAATAAATCAAAAACATTCAAAGCACCAAAATATTTTATTTCTTCTTGCAAACTAGTTTCAGTGCCATAGCATACCATCATCAGTGCAAAATATGATGATGGTATGTTATGGCAACCAGAACTAGCTTGCAAGAAGAAATTAGCTATTTTAGTGCTTTAAAATTTTATTTATTCATTTATAATGTATTGTGCCAAATAATTTCTCATTGTTAAATACTTAAAAATGAAATTCTTACAACTACTCGGTAATGTACTCGGTACTCAGCCCAAAATTTGGTCGAATACTGAGTACTCAGCAAATAGGCAGAGCAGGGTTGGCATGATTTAAATCGACTGATTTAAATCAAGATTTAAATCTAGATTTAAATCAACTGATTTTTTTAAAAAAATCAGTTGATTTAAATCAATTTTTTGCAATATCACATGAATGCTCATATCAAAGGAAAATTTTGGGTAAAAAGTTAGAAAATGTATTAGATAATGATAGAATTACAAAATTTAAAGCAAGATATGGGATTCTGATATGAATAAGCTATTAATGGCTGTCATTTTGCTGTAGTTTTATTAAGTCCCTCTGTTTTAAATCAAAATGAAATTTCACTGAGTGTAGGGGAAAATAATGAAGGTTTGGCATTCATTAAAGAAGATTGTTTAAATCTTCTCACCACTGTAGTACATTTTCAAGCAAAAAATGGCCCATTCCAAAAATCACCATTGCTTGAGAAAAAAGTTTCTGATATTATGACAGATTATGATTGCTGGAAGTCCTTTTATGTAATGGGAGGTAAAGAGAGAATCAGCGAAATTGAATTTATTTACCAAATAACAACAGCCGTGCATTTATCTGCTGGAGTAGAAAGACAACTTTCTTCTTTTGGACTAGTTCATTCAAGCCTTCATAATAAATTAGAAGTAGACAAACTTTCAAAATTAGTGTTTTTGTTCAAACAATTAAATCCCTGATTTTTTCCTATTTGCTTAAAAATATTGATTTAATTGTTATTTTTATTACTTAATAAATAGCTTGCATTAAATGAACACACTAGACTCCCTCAAATCCGCACAGCTTGGTACCAGAGGTTGTGCGGATTTCTGGTCATAGGTTTGTTTACATTTTTTAAACAGTAATTTGATAGTAATAATGCAATTGAAATTATAATGAATGCTTATAACATAGCAAAACATTAAAACAATTATGTAAGGTAATAAACTAAAAAAATAAAAATTTTGATAATTAAAAATGATTTAAAATATTGAAAGCAGCAAAGATGAAGTAAATAATCAATAATGTATAACTAAATATTTATTATAAAGATGAGATGCATTTTTTTTATTTAATGAAACTTGCCCCATAAAGGTGCACAACTAATTCACATCAAAATCATAAATAAACAAATTTTATTTCAGGTTTAATTAAACTCCAATAATAAAAAAAGCTTGATGAATGTATAAATGCATTTTGAAAAAAGATTATGATCACCACTGATATTAGCAATACCTTGAATTTTTTCAGAAATAAATTTATTCTTCCTTCATGAAAAGCATGAATTTAGTAATATTAATGAAAGTTACAGATTAAAATATATATAGAACTGATATAAAAATAAAAAATCAAATTTTGCCCTTTACCTGACCTGAAAGCTTCATTGTTTACATCTGTAAAATATGCACAAATTTTAGAGACTTGTGGCTATTAGTGCTGCAGATTTGAAGGAGTCTACTGTATTTAATTTGTTTTTTAAATTTTACCATTTTCTATTCATTTACAGCATATTTAAATTTGTTTCTTATTTAGTATGCACAATTCAATTACAAAATAATAGAATGGCTTTAGATTAAAGCCTAGATGTTTAATTTTTAGTACCAATCAGTAACTAGAATATAATATTTTCTTAACTGTTTAATTATTTCTTATATTATTTTTATAAATTATAAGTATTTATTCTTTTTTAGTTATTTATTATAAAAACTGCTCCATGTATTGTAAAAACATAAAAACACAGTAATTAAATATAGAATTCTAAAAAAATCAAATAAATCCGATTTAAATAAAAAAAATCCGATTTAAATCAAATAAATCCGATTTTTTTGATTTTTTTCAAAAAAATCATGATTTTTTTCCAACCCTGTGGCAGAGTATGCCGAATACTGAGTACTCAGTACGGCCCTACTTTTTATTTGGATTATGTTTTCAAGAAACTGTTTTTTCCTACAAAATATAGTCATCAATTTTAATTCACATGCATTTCAAATAAATTACACCATTTTTACCTCTGAATGCAAGGAGATTTTATATCTGTACCTTATATCTTTCACTCTTGCCATATGCTCAATAATTGTACCCGTACTTGTTGGCTCGTGTATACACTATATGGCCATTGATTATTGGACACTTGCGATTTTAGACATTTTGTTAAATATCTAGAAAAATACATGAGGAATCATCTCGAAACTTTTAGTGTATAAATATAACTAGTATTAAAAATGCTCTGACGAGCACCAAAAAAGGTTCATATGTTTTAAAGTATGAAAAAGTGTTTGACAAGAACTTCTAATTGAGAATGAGAAAGAACAAGGGGTCCCTTCTTGGCTGCAATTCACTGTCAATGCCAAATTTGAAAAAATCATATTTGCGCTTTTTCCATATAAAAGAAATTTGCGTAAGACTTTCTATCTTTACTTTTTACTAAAACTTTCAATCGTGCTTTAGATGTTAACTGCATTGTTGACTCTGCACTGCAACTGCACTACAAATCAGATTTCTGTGCTGTTTTAAACTGCAACAGTTTGTGGTGGGACTGCGTGAATGTGATACGCTGCAGGCAGTGTTGAATGCAGGAGGTGGGCCGGGGGGTGGGGGGGGGAGCATTCCTTCCCGAAGGTATCAAATGCTCACCCCCCCCCCCCAATAAAATTTAGATTTTATATTTTTAATGGTAAAAAAGTATAATTTCCTTAGAACTCTATTGTGTCTCCTCCCCCGAAACCACAGAAGACCCTCCCGGAGAAAAGTGTCTGAATTCAACACTGGCTGCGGGAACTATGGTTTTTGGCCCTATTTTGCTTTACATTCATGTTTAATCACGTGGTGTCTTTTCTAATTATGCCTTTACACTACACAATTTTATCGTAACAGTGACTGATTTCTTTTATATGGAAAAAGCACAAATATGATTTTTTCAAATTTGGCATTGACAGTGAATTGCAGCCAAGAAGGGACCCCTTGTTCTTTCTCATTCTCAGTTAGAAGTTCTTGTCAAACACTTTTTCATACTTTAAAACATATTAACCTTTTTTGGTGCTCGTCAGAGCATTTTTTAATACTAGTCATTTAAATTTTTTGATAAATATATATTGAATATAAGAAAACCTCAGTTGCTTTTAAATATTCCCAGTACTTTTTCTTATTTCGCTCAATATTGAACTATTTAATCAATGGACAAAAAAGGTGAAAAAACGAAATTAATTTTAATTTGTTCGTACAGAAATTGACAGATTCAATTAATTTTAGATAATACATATTTTGTAGAAAAACATTTTCAAAACAATATTCAGGACATTATTTGGACATTTTCAGGAAAATTATTGGTTAAATTATCTTCTTTGGAGAAAGTCGCTCGAAATACAGACTTAATAGATTTGCACCAAACCAAGGATGAAAATATACTGAAAATTCATTTTTAGTATTATTTGTAAAATTGACATTGAAATCACCAGCTGTAATTAAATTTTTATATAATATACAGTGGAACCTCAGTTCACGATCATAATCCATTCTTGTACCTGACTTTCTGTATGTGATATAAATTTTTTGGGCGCTCTATCCAGGAACTAATGCATGGGTTTAAAAAAATTATATTCAGGTAATCTCTGATATAAATTGATGCTGTTTGCTGTTTACATTTTGATTCAAATCGTTCAACAGATGGCTTAACCGTGATGCATTTTTCATTATTTTCGCAATAGTTCTATCTCGAGAATTAATGCACGGATTTTCATCAAACTTAAAATCAGTTAATCTTTATATGAATTGGCTTTGTTTACGTTTTGGTTTCAATAACCAAACACATGGCGCTGCTATGCTGAGTTGTTCCGATTACCACAATAATCTCTATCGCAGGAATAAATGCACAAATTTTCATCAAACTTGAGATTTAGGCACACTTTGATTTATATTATTGCTGATTGCGTGTTTTGGGTAAATCTTCCAACAAGTGTCGCATATATGCTGTATTTTTTCCGATATCCGCAACAGTCCTATTTCAAATTTCAAAAACTAATGTTTGGAATTTCATGCCTTTAGAATCCTCACGGTGAGCATATGACTGTCATTTGATTTTGACACTGTAATAATGAATTTTGACTCATTTAATGCATGAGATAGAAAATAGTTTTGGGGTTGCCACATACGACTAGTTCTTTGTAATCGATGGTTCATCTACACCGTATTCTTTAGCTATTTTGATTACACTATCATCGTTTTTAAGTTTTGTCACTATTTCTTTTCATAATTGATCAGTAATTCGCTTAAGCTTCTTACTACTGCTATCACTAAACGCTTTTTCCTTCTTAGAAGTCATAATAAAGGCTAAAAATTTCGCAAAACTGATTAAAATTAAAACAATAAGTTAAATTTTTTTCTGTACTGAAGGTCACAAAGCACTCTGATACGTACACTTTACTCCAAACTTGACTTATAACAAGAGTTATGTGAGGGTTGCCAACTAAACTATTCGACAGCTTTGGTCGCGAATCGAGTTATCCTACCCCGAAAGAGTAAAATTTTGAACACTGAAGTTGGTCATAAACCGAACTTGTCAAAAACAGAGGCGGCCATAAACCAAGGTTCTACTGTTTTTTGACCGATAAATTTGCAAATATAGCATTATTTATATATTCAGTGGCGATGATCATTATGCAACTTGGCGATTTAGTCGATTAAATTTTAATTTTAAAATAGCGTTTGTTAAAATCGGAAAATTGAGAATTTCTATTAGAAAAATTTGGATAAGTACTATAATTTGTATGCACAGTTTTAAGTAAACTCTGATTTTTTTTCCATAATTTTTAATTTAGTACATTTGGAAATGGAAGGGAGAGGGAAAGTATATCTTTTCAATGCTTTTTCGACAATATCTCAAGCAAAATACTTTTAAATGCCAATAATTGCTGATCGTAAATGTTACATTCACTTCACACCATCACAAAAGTTTTTTGCATCACCATGTGTTTTTTCATTTGATGCTTTCTTGGCACAGATGCCATACATGCACGACATTGTGCGATATTCTTCTGACGCCAATTTCGTAAAAGCTTAGTTTTCAAACTTCATGCATATATATTAAGGTACTACTTAGTTAGCCCGTCGACCAATTTTGCCAAACTATACAAATTGTCAAACTCATAGCGAAATTATACATATAGGCATAATTTTCATTTTAAATAACACAAAAAAATAATTTGTAGAATCTTAATAAAAAATACAAATAAAAAGTTGAAATAAAAATCCCTTAATGGCGTTTTAAACACGTGCGTCGTATTTAATGTCATTGGATGCGACATTCACGATCATCCATTATTGGCATATAATGATATAGTTTGGCGATGGTTTTTTGGTCCATGGGATAACCAAGTAGTACCTCTATTAACTATTTTCTATTATTATCAAAAGAAAATAATAATGACTAAAAACCGGTGATAATTGTTTACCCTTTGACCAAAAAATTTTTGCCAAATTATAAAATTAAATGCCAATAACGGATTATCATAAATGTTGCATTCAGTTTACATTATATAGGTTACCCATATTTGTTATGCCATAATGTGATTTTGAATTCAACTTTTTATTTGTACTGTTATTGATGTTTTACTAATTTATTTCTTCTTTCGTTATTTAAAATAAAACTTATGCCAAAATGAATTACATAGTGAATAAATTGATGATTTGTACAATTTGGAGAAATTGGTTGACAGGATAATCAAGTAGTATTGAAAAGTTTAATTAATAACAACAGAATAAAATGATTTATAAAATTTAACAAAATTAAATAAAGGTAAATAAATATACAGGGTGTCCGAAAAGTCTGGAAACGGCCGAATAACTCGAGAAATACATATGAGATTGAAAAACGTAAATATACGTGTTAAATATTTTTAAATAAGCTACTCTGTGATACCAAATTTGACCTTCGAAACCGACCCCCTGGGGGTCAGAGGGGGTCCAACTTTGAAATCTTAAATTATAACCCCCATTTTTTATTGCAGATTCGGATTCTACGGACAAAAATACGCAACTTTTGTATTTGATGTTTATTTCAAATCTTCGTTTATCACGGTGTAATCGAGCATATTAAATCGATACATATTCCTGCTTTTCCAACGGGATTTTCCCTAATCGAAACTGATTGGGCGGAATTTTTGACGTCAAATTCCTCGTCTTTTGTAGGAATAGCGTTTCCTGAAAATTACCCGTGGCGATTATTTCAATAGTGCTACACTGTTAAAAATTTGACCCATTTGCTGCAGCGTCACTCCACAGCTATTATAGAATATATCTTTTATGACCAATGAGAATGCTCCATAACACAGTAAAGTAATCGTTTTCTATAAAAGCGGTGGAGTGACGATGCAGCAAAAGGGTCAATTTTTTTACAGTGTACTTTACTGTGTTATGGAACATTCTCATTGGTCATGAAAGAGATATTCTATAAAAGCTGTGGAGTGACGCTACAGCAAATGGATCAAATTTTTAACTGTGTAGCACTACCGAAATAATCGGCACGAGTGATTTTCAGGAAACGCTATTATTGCAAAAGACGAGGAATTTGATGTCATAAATTCTCCCCAATTAGTTTCGATTAGGGAAAATCCCGTTGGAAAAGCCGAAATATGTATCGATTTAATATGCTCAATTACACAGTGATAAACGAGGATTCGAAATAAACATCAAATACAAAAGTTATGTATTTTTGTCCGTAGAATCCGAATCTGCAATAAAAAATGGGGGTTATAATTTAAGATTTCAAAGTTGGACCCCCTCTGACCCTCAGGGGGTCGGTTACGAAGGTCAAATTTGGTATCACTGAGTAGCTTACTTAAAAATATTTAATACGTATATTTACGTTTTCAAATCTCATATGTATTTTTCGAGTTATTCGACCGTTTCCAGACTTTTCGGACACCCTGTATATTTTTAATGAACATTAGCCCGGTTATCATATCAGACAAAATAACAAAATTTTCGTGCCAATTAGGTACCCTAATGCGTATTTGACATCACATCCCAATTTAAAATCAGTTGAATGCTATTTAAGATATGGACAGAATGTGAAGTTTTTTTTTACTCTATATCTTTTCCTTATGTAAATTAGGACGTTATATATAATCATAATTAAAAAATCTTACATTTAATTCTTGAAAAGAAATTTCGGTTTTCCCAGATACTTTTTTTCCGATGTACTTGTTTTTTCCCATTTTTTTCTACTACTAAAATTCAAAATGTTAGGACACTCGAGAAAATTACCCCATGGTCATATAAAATGCATGTTATTTGAAAAATTAACCATGAATTCAAAAAAAAAAAAAAAAAAAAACACTGCGTTTACAACTTTATTATTTAAAGAACTGAAACTAAAAGCTTCGCAATAAAAACAAATAACCATGTTTTTCACGTGATTTGTTTAATTTGAATGAATTATTATATATACATGACACGTTTTACATTAAATTTGGTGGCAATGAATAAAAAAAAAACTAAAATCGCAACAGCAAAAGACAATATCCAACTGGAGGTTAAAGACATAAATTCGATTTTCTCAGAAACCATCAAACATACAAAGATTAAAAAAAAAACTGTTCTAAGTTTTATCAAGACGATAAAAATAAACCAAAAACGAAGTTAATCCATCCGTAATAACGTTAACTATTGCTTGTTGAATTTTTCGTCTTCATTTTTACGTTAAAAGTTAAATAAAAAACTACAGTAAACTGCAATATATTTTTTTTTTATGCTAACATTTTATTTTTCTTGTCGAGTTCTATCTTTTGAAAACAAAATCAGTGTCGTACGTCAACTGGTTCGCCAGAAATTTCAAAAAGACTTCTGCATTTTCTATTTCTTAAACATATTATACCAAACGCTACCGCGTTTGCTATGATATATATATACTTCATAGGTTCATGTCAATTCTATTATCTTCGAAAGAGTTTAACAGCATTAAAATGTACTTGAAACTATTTTTTCCTGTTAACCGTCATGTAATGGAATACTTTGGATTGTCCCTGTAATTGATCTATGTATCCGATTTTCATAAAATTTGAAATGACACAACAAAATTATCTAAAAATTATATATTTGAAATTTCAAACAATAAAAATTTATTTGAAACTTTTTTCCCCATTGATTATAATGTAACAGAATACTTTTGATTTCCCTGTAATTGATCTATGCATCCGATTTTCATAAACTTTGAAATGACTCGACAAAATTATGTAATAATTATATATTTTAAATTTCAAAAGATTCGGTGTGGTAGTTTTTGCGTTGTTATATGCGGATAGACGGACAGACGGCCTGAACGACAACTGTAGGTGCTACGTATTTACATAATTACGAACGCAAATAAAAACTAATAATTAGTAGAATATTAATAAAACATACAAATAAAAAGTCGAAATAAAAATCCCTTAATAGCGTTTTAAACACGTGCATCGTATTTAATGTCATTGGATGCGATATTCACAATTGTCCATTATCGGCATTTAATCTTATAGCTTGGCGATGGTTTTTTGGTGGACGGGATAACCAAGTAGTACATATATCAACTATTTTCTATTATTTTAAAAAGTAAATAATAATGAATAAAAGCGGGTACTAATTGATTATCCTGTCGACCAAAAAATTATCGCCAGATTATAAAATCAAATGCCAATAACGGATTATCATAAATGTTGCATTCAGTTTACATTAAATAGGTTACCCATGTGTGTTATGTCACAATGTGATTTTGAATTCGACTTTTTATTTGTACTTTTATTGATGTTTTACTAATTTATTTCTTCTTTCATTAATTAAAATAAAAATTATGCCAATATGCATAACTTGGTGATTAAATGGATGATTTGTACAATTTGGTGAAATTGATCTACGGGATAATCAAGTGGTATTGAAAAGTTTAAGTAATAACTATAGAATGAAATAATTTATAAAATTTAACAATATTAAATAAAGGTAAATAAAAGTTATTTTTTAATAAACAATAGCCCGGCTATCATATCAGTTAGGTACCCTGATGCGTATTTGACATCACATCGTTATTTAAAATCAATTGAATGGTATTTAAGATATGGACAGAATGTGAAGTTTTTGATTTACTAATTTAAAAACCTTACATTTAGTTCCTGAATAGAAATTTTGGTTCTCCTAGGTAGTTTTTTCCGATGTGTTTGTGTTTTTCCCATTTTTTTTTCCTGCTAATAAAATTCAAAATGTTAGGGTACTTGAGAAAGTCATTCCTTGTCATGTAAAATGCATGCTAATTGAAAAATAATCATGGAGTCGAACAAAAAAAAAAAAAAAAAAAAGACTGCGTTTACAACTTTATTATTTAAAGAACTGAAATTGAAGGCTTCGCAATAAAAACAAATAACCATGTTTTTCACGTGATTTGTTTAATTTCAATGAATTATGATACATACATTACAATTTTTATGTTAAATTTAGTGGCAATGAATAAAAAAAACTACAATCGCAACAGCAAAAAGTAATATTCAACTGGAGGTTTAAGACAAAAATTCGATTTTCTCAGGTACCGTCAAAAATACAAAGATGAAAAAAAAAAACTGTTCTAAGTTTTATCAAGACGATAAAAATAAGCCAAAAACGAAGTTAATCCATCCATAAGATCGCTAGCTATCGCTTGTTGAACTTTTCGTCTTAATTTTTTCGTTAAAAGTTAAATAAAAAACTACAGTAAACTGCAATAATGTTTTGAATGCTATCATTTTCTTAGTCTCGTCGAGTTCTATTGTTTAAAAAAAAAATTACTGTCGTACGTCAACTGGTTCGCCAGAAATTTCAAAAAGACGTTCACACTTTCTATTTCTTAAACATATTATACCAAACGCTACCGCGTTTGCTATGATAGTATAAGTCATACATCTCCATGAAGATTTTTTCCCGAAACTCCATAGGGGACCGTCAACAAATTAAAAAAGAATGAATATTTTTTGAATAACACTGTCAAAACTAATGTAGCAAAAGCGCTCAAACTCTAGATTATGATTGAATGCCCTATTGTAATACGCCTTGTTCATTTTTATGCAAATAGCATGCATACTTGCAGAGTAATTAAGGTTTTTATAAAAATGGTCCCAAATTTTTCCAAGTTTTTTCCTTATGATTTTCAGAGTTCTTAATATGAAATAATATTTTTTTTTTCAGAAAATATGACAAACAACATTGCACACAGTACCCTGTAATCAGAATTAAAAAATAATGAAAATTGTTTACAAAATGAGTTGGTTTACTAAATAATTTTTTACTGCGCATGCGTCAACGATATCAAAATTTCATTTGCATATTATGTTAGCTAAATGTATAGAGCAACTTTTGTGAAAGTCACAAAATCATAACTTGAAAATTCTGAAAATAATCGTCAATTGAATAAGTTGAAAATCCGTTATTCTCAAAATGAAGCAAAAACAAGAGGGGTTGCATCCATATATTCATTGATTAGTGTCAATATAGAATACACAATACGGGATGTACGACTACATTTGGATAAATCCCTCATTTTTTTGCTTCATTTTGGAAACAACGGATTTTGTCCTTTTTCTATAGACGATTACTTTCAGAATTTTCAAGCTATAATTTTGAGACTTTTACAAAAGTTGCTCTATACATTTAGCTAACATAATATGCAAATGAAATTTTGATATCTTTGACGCATGCACAGTAAAAAATTATTTAGTAAACCTACTTATTTTTCATACAATTTTTATTATTTTTTAATTCTGATTACAGGGTACTGTGTGCAATGTTGTTTGTCATATTTCCTGAAAAAAATATTATTTTATATTAAGAACTCTGAATATTATAAGGGAAAAACTTAGAAAAATTTGGGGCCATTTTTATAAAAACCTTAATTACTCTGCGAGTATGCATGCTATTTTACATAAAAATGAACACAGTGTATTACAATATGGCAGTGTATTACAATCATAATCTAGAGTTTGAGCGCTTTTTCTACATTAGTTTTGACAGGGTTATTCAAAAAATATTCATTCTTTTTTAATTTGTTGACGGTGCCCTATGGAGTTTCGGTAAAAAATCTTCACGGTGATGTATGACGTATACTAGGGGTGCACAACCTTTTCAAGAGAAGGGCCACTTACAAATATGTCTGGATGGTCGAGGGCCACATCAATAATATGGAGCAAATTGAATTTCAATTGTTATCTGTGGCTTATAATCGGAAAAAAAATGTTTTCAGAGGGAAGTGATGAAGATACCCCTTTAGGTTTGCTTAATCAGTGAATATATCCAATTCAATTGGCACGGATATATCAGCAGTTTTTATGTTTGTATATATAACAGATATAGCAAGGATTATTCTTAAGATGTAATTGACTTGACTTTATTAAAGAGAGTAAATTTTGTTTTATTAAAAGTGCTAAAAATCAAAGTTAAGTGGCTGGTGCCCAAAAAATGTGATCTTTATGAACGAAGGAAAGGGAAGGAGCTGATCGATAAGATTTTTCTGTGCCTCATCACTGAAATTCCCGATTTTTCAACGTTCAGTCAACAAAATTTGCAGCTTTCCATGTCTGGTCAACCAAATTTGGGCTTTTTACGAATGTGACCGACAAAATTCATAATTTTTACAAAACTGATCGAGAAAATTCAATCTTTCCGTACCTGATTAACAAAATTTGCGATCCTTATAAAACCGATCGAGAAATTTTGCGATTTTTGAAAACCGATCGAAAAAATTCACAAATTTTATTAAATCGATAGCAGAACTTTGCGATTTTCACAAAGCTGATCGGCGAAATTTGCAATTTTACTTCGCATGATCGATTTTTCTGCTGGTGATCGACGAAATTATTGTTTTTTATGAAGCCGATCAACGAAATTCGCTATTTTTACGAAGCCAATTGACAAATTTTCCGATTTTTACGAAGCCGATCGATGGAATTCGCAATTTTTACGAAAGTGATAGCTGAACTTTGCGGTTTTTACAATGATGATCGGCAAAATTCGCAATTTTTCTTTACATGATTGATAAAATTCGCGATTTTTCTGCAGTTGATCGACAAAATTATCGATTTTTGCTAAGCCGATAGACGAAATTCGTGATTTTTACTAAGTCGATCGACGAAATTCGCAGTATTTTCGAAGCCGATTGACGAAGTTCGCGATTTTTACAAAGCTGATCGACGAAATTATCGATTTTTACGAAGCTGATCGACGAATTTCGCGATTTTTACAAACCTTATCGACGAACGCAATTTTTATAAATCCGATTAACGGAATTCGCAATTTTTACGAATCTGATCCACGAAATTTGCAATTTTTGCAAAGCCGATCGACAAAATTCCTCATTTTTCCGCAGCAGATAGACGGAATTCGCGACTTTATTTGAACCTGATCGATGAAATTTGCAATTTTTCCGCGTGAGTTCGGTAAAATTCGCGATATTCCCGTGTTCTACCAACAAAATTCATAATTTTTTGGAACCCGATCAATAAATCTCGCGATTTTTCCGTGTCCGATCAACGAAATTTGTGCTTTTTCTGCCTTTAACTGACGAAATCTGCATTTTTTCGGCACCCAATCAATAAAATTCGCGATTTTTAACTAATTTTGACGAAATTGCATTTTTTACGCGGCAAGATGAAATTCAGGATATTTTCTCTTGAAAAACTTACGATTGTTTCACTGCTGATCAACGAAATTTTCAATGTTTCCGCGCATCATCACAAAATTCGCGATTATCTGGTGCCTTATCAACGAACTCTGCGAATTTTTCGTCCCTGGTTGACAAAATTCGCGAATTTTTTGTGCCCGATCAAGGAAATTCACGGTTTTTTTCAGGCAATAAACTGAGAAAACATCAGATTTTTCTGCAGCCGATGAGTTTAAATTGCAATTTTTTCGTGCATCATCATCAAATTTGCTGATTTTTTCTTGCCCGATCAACGAAATGTGCAATTTTTTGCGTCCAATCGACAAAATTCGTGATTTTTCATGCCTTATCGACCAATACTCGCGAATTTTCCGTGTTCGATTGGCAAAATTCGCGTTTTTTTCGCACCTCATAAACGAAACGTGCGATTTTTTTCGCACTTGATCAATGAAATTCGCGATTTTTCTGTGCCTGATCAAAGAAATTTGCGATTCTTAAAAGACTGACGAAATTTTATATTTTCTTGGGATAAATTGAGGAAATTTACGATTTTTTGCTGCAGCTTTTGCACAAAAATTGCAAATTTTTCTAGTTGTAAACTAAAGAAGTTCGCGGGCCACTTTAGGCCTGCGGGCCATTGGTTGTGCATCCCTAACGTATACTATTATATTTATACACTAAGAGTTTCGAGATGATTCCTCATGTATTTTTCTAGATATTTAGTAAAATGTCTAAAATCGCAAGTGTCGAATACTCAATGGCAATTATATATCTATATATATTAATGATTAAAGTTTATGTGTGAAGAAAGATCTCAACCAAAGCAAAGAATATTAATTTTTATCTGTACACTCGCCAAACTTAATAATTACCTTTGTCAATTTTGATGATATTAGATCCTACTAAGTTTTAAGTAAAAATAAAATATGCAAGAAAAATGTGAAATTATTTTTAAATTTAAGATGTTTAAAATTTAAACTAGTCATTGGGGGCCACCGTAATACTTACCCATCATGGATATGTATATGAAAATAAAACATGTGAAAACTATTTATACAATCCATTACAATTCATAAACAAAATTTAAATATTGTTAATTTACATAGTAATGCTCTATTAAAGAACTGCTGATTACCGATAGCGACAAATTTTATAAAACGCCAAACTACTCAAGTAGTACCGAACTGCGTAAAAGACACATCCTCATAACTCCAAAAATAACTCTATTAACTAACAATTAACTGCATCGGATTAAGCGTCTCATTTCCAGTTAAAATATACCTCTGAATTGAAATTTGAAAGAAATACAGGGTCATCAAAAATCGAAGAATGTGGAAAACAGGATTACAAATATCTCGGCAACTAATAATCCGATTGACTTCATTCTATATGCAAAATGTGTGTTCTTTTATTGCCTTTTATGTCCATTCCTTAGAACAAAAAAATTCGAAAATTTTTATATACCTTTTATCAGAACGAATTTTTCGAGAGTCGGAAAAAAATAGTTCCGGATAATCGAGGTTGCTGATATTAAATAGGGTTCGTCCCATTCTTACATACTAACTACATACAAAATTTCAAGTCTCTATCTCAATTTGTTCGGGAGATAGAGCGTTTACAGACAGACAGACAAACGGACGGCAAAATTTTTTTTCTAAAAATGTTTTTCGGAATCCCCACTATCTAAAACGTGTAAATCCGTCAAAAATTTTTTTTCGATTTTCAAAATGATTGCAAGACTTACCCTATACTACGTATGATGGGTAAGTAAAATCAATTTCCTTGTTTGTTTTATACAATCAGGGCTTGAATTTCAGGGCGGGATTCACACCCGAAATTTTGAAATCCCACCCAAAATAATATCGTGGGCTGGAGGCTCCCGCCCAAAAAAAAATTATGAATTTTCTGAAAAATTTTGCATTTTTAAACTACGGTTAACTCCCACGATCTTTTTGCATATTTTGTGATGCTTTCGTGCGACTGAATGACATATTTTGCAAATTTTTTACTGCCAAAAATCGTTGAATTTCACGATATTTTTCTGCAATCGATCGTCAAATTTAGCATATTTCCCCCGCGATCGACTGACAAGTTTCATGCGATTTTCCAGTGCGAGAACAGAGTAAATCTGTTTCGAATTTTCCGAAAAATTAATGCACTCTATTCCAAAAGTTATGAAACACCGTTTATCAGCCCGAGAATTCGGGTAGTTATTCCAAATTTCCAGGCTAACAATCTATTTTTCGTAGCTTTTGAACCGAGTTGAATTGCATATTTTCACAATCAATTTCATCAATCGTTTGCAGAAAATGAAAACACAGAAAATTTTGCTAGATTATCTCGATAAAAACTTTGATTTTGTCAAAGCATCGTGGAAAAACTGTTTTTCTCAAAAAATTAGATTTTCCTTAAAAAAAAGTCGCGATAAAACAGAAATTTCTTCACTAAGATTGCAGTATAAATGCGAATTTCGTGAAATGATTGCGAAATAAACGCGAAATTTTAATTTTTTTATATCGGCAAAAGATTGCGATAATTACTGTTTTCATCAAACGATCTTGAAAAA
Organism: Maratus speculifer; assembly: GCA_964019185.1. Classification (NCBI taxonomy): domain Eukaryota; kingdom Metazoa; phylum Arthropoda; class Arachnida; order Araneae; family Salticidae; genus Maratus; species Maratus speculifer. The sequence continues at coordinate 7,065,969 of OZ025294.1, read as the reverse complement.
ACACTATTTTCGGCAAAAGATTGTGAAAAAACACCATTTTTGTCAAAATATCGCGAAAAAAGCTCTAGTTTCGTCTAAGGATCGCAAAGAAACACGTCTTTATCAAAAGATCACTAGAAAAATGTGATTTTCGTCAAAAGATCGCAGGGAAAAAAACGCAATTTTCATCAAAAGATTGTGAGAAAAACGAGATTTTCTTCCACAGATCACGAAAAAATGCAATTTTTGTCAGGAGTTAGAAGTACCCTAGTTCTTATCACCTTGCTTAAATTAACATTTGAATCATGTTTAATATACATGCCTGTTTTATCGCTTCCGCATAAATATTCCTTTGGTAAACAAATAAATACTTTATTTAAATTTTTAACAAGATTTTTTATTTTTATTCTTAAAGAAAAATAAAAACTTACCTTTTCACAATAGATATCTTTTCTGTTTTTACCTTATTAATTAGGGATGGGATGAATAGTGATTTGGCCGAATACCGAATATTCGGCCAAATTTTAGGCCGAATACCAACTTTTTTTCCAATAAAAATAAATAAATTTTGATTATATATAATTTAAAAAATAGGAGCTCAATAATAATTATTGCTCTTAAATGTGCTTTTAAATGTATTTTTAAATTTGAAACATTTATTTTAACACAAAAAAATTATGAAATTGCATTATATTCTTTTATCTTAATGTACATAAAATTGATTTCATCAAGTCAGGACGGTATGATATTTCCATTAAAATATGAAGAATGCACTTTACTATCAAATGATACTTTTACACTTTCTTGCATCCAAAATTAATAATATCCTTAATTTCTCTCTCTCAGAACTCATAAGCAGATATTGCCTGAAATAACCTTTAATGAAGTAAATTTAATCATTGATAGTTTGTATCCCTAATGATAGGCAAATTCGTATTAAAGAGACTGCTTTGAAATCAGTTGCCAAACTTTAAATTACAAATTATGTTAAAGCAAAAGGTTATGCTTAAAGTAGAATGCATATGTTTACAAAATCTTTGACATCTGAATTGGCTTATACATTATTCAACTTTAATATTCTGCTTTTTCAACAAGCATTAAAAAGATAAACAGAAATTGATAACATCAATGAAGGAAGATGTAAATTAAAAATATATACATTAGGGGTGCACGACCTTTTCAAGAGAAGGGCCACTTTCAAATATGTCTGGGTGGTCGAGGGCCACATCAATAACATGGAAATAATTCAATTTCGAAGGTGATCTGTGAGCTATAATCGGATCAGAGATATATTTTCATAGGGAAGTGGGGAGGATACACCTTTAGGTTTGATTGACAACTCAAAATATCCAATTCAGTTGGTAAGGATATATTAGCAGTTTTTACGTTTTTATATATAACAGATATAGCAAGGATTATTCTTAAGATGTAATTGTATTCTTTGACTTTATTCAAGAAACTAAATTCTGTCTTCTTAAAAGTGCTAAAACACAAAGTAAGGTGGCTGGTGCCGAAAAAAAATGTGAACTTTATGAACGAAGGAGAGGGAAGGAACCGATCAATAAGATATTTCTGGACCTCATTACTGAAATTTCCTATTTTTCAATGCCCAGTCAACAAAATTTGCAGCTTTCCATGCCTGATCAACCAAATTTGGGCTTTTTACGAAAGTGATTAACAAATTTCACAATTTCTACGAAACAAATCGAGAAAATTCAATCTTTCCGTGGCTGATCAACAAAATTTGTTATCCTCATAAAACCGATCGGCAAAATTTGCGATTTTAAGAAACGGATTGATTAAATACAGAAATTTTACAACGCCAATCGACAAAATTCGCGATTTTTACAAAGCCAATCGACGAAATTCGCGATTTTTATGAAACCGATCGCTGAAATTCGCGATTTTCACAAAGCTGATCGGCGAAATTCTCGATTTTTTCTCGCAAGAACGATAAAATTCGCGATTTTTTGCGGCTGATCGACAAAATTATCGATTTTAACTAAGCTGATCGACGAAATTATCGATTTTTACGAAGCATATCGGCGAAATTCGCGATTTTTCTTAGCATTATCAATAAAATTCGCGATTTTTCTGAGGTTGATCGACGAAATTATCAATTTTTTCGAAACCGATCAACAAAATTCGCGAATATTACGAAGCCGATCGGCGATATTCGCGATTCTTGCGAAGCTGATCGATGAAATTCGCGATTTTTATGAAGTAGATCGACAAAATTCGTGATTTTTACTAAGCCGATCGACGAAATAAACTGAATTTTTACGAAGTCGATCAACGAAATTTGCCCTTTTTACAAAGCTGATTGGCGAAATTCGCAATTTTTCTTCGTGATCAACAAAATTTGCGATTTTTCTGCTGTTGATCGACGAAATTATCGATTTTTACGCAGCTTATCGGCAAAATTATCGATTTTTACGAAGCCGATCGACTAAATTCGCGATTTTTACAAAGCTGATCGACGAAATTCGCCATTTTTAAAACGATGATCGGCGAAATTTGCCATTTTTCTTCGCATGATCGATAAAATTCGCGATTAATGATTTTTAGGAAGCCGATTGACGAACTTCGCGAATTTTAAGAAGCCGATCGAAGAATTTCGCGATTTTTACTAAGCCGATCAACGAAATTTTCGATTTTTGCAAAGCTGATCAGCGAGTTTCGCCATTTTCTTCGCATGATCAATAAAATTCGCGATTTTTATGCTGTTGATTGTCGAAATTATTGATTTTTACGAAGCTGATCGACGAAATTCGCGATTTTTACGAAGCCGATCGACCAAATTCGCAATTTTATTTGAGCCGGGTTGACGAAATTTGCAATTTTTCCGCGTGAGATCAACAAAATTCGTGATATTCCCGTCTCTGACCAACGAAATTCTTAATTTTTCAGAACCAGGTCAATAAAACTCGCAATTTTTCCGTGTCCGATCGACGAAATATGCCCTACTCCGTCTTTAACTGACGAAATCTGCATTTTTTTTATGCCCAATCAACGAAATTCGCGGTTTTTAACTAATTTTGATGAAATTACATTTTTTTAATGCGGAAAGTTGAAATTTGCGATTTTTTTCTCTTGATAAACTTACAAAAAGCACGACTGTTTCGCAGCTGATTACAAAGAATTTTCAATTTTTCTGCGCAAAATTCTCTATTTTTCCGTGCCTTATCAACGAACTTTGCGATTTTTTTGTTCTTGATTTATAAAATTCGCGGATTTTTCGTGCTCGATCAAGGAAATTCGCGTTTTTTACATGCGATAAACCAAGAAAACATCTGATTTTTTCGTAGCAAATGAGGGCGATATATTCTTGCCCGATCGATGAAATCTGCCATTTTTCATGTCCGATCAACAAAATTCGTGATTTTTCCGTGCCTGATCGACAAAAACTCATGATTTTTCCGTGTCCGATCGGCTAAATTTGCTACTTTTTCCGACCTTGATGGTCAAAATTCGCGATTTTTTCACTGTTAGAGAAATTACCTTAATGGTAATTCTCCATACAATGGATATGAATAGATATGCAGAGCATTAACGCTAGTGGGCGTATAAGCTGAAATGTCTGCCCTAAAATAACTTGTCATTAAAGAAAAATATTGTATATCAAATGAGTATATATTGAGAAGCAGAAATTAAACAGGTTTAAATAACAAATAACAACCTTTATTAAAATCATAATTAAAATCAAACAAACAAATATGAAATCAATTGTCTAAAAACATAAATATCATTTCTTATATTGAATTCCAATTAATATTATTCATTTTACATATGATGAACCAGAGCACCAGAAGATAAAGAAATTTATTTTATATTGTAAAGTAAAAATTATATTTTAACTTTAAATAAAAAATAAAGTTAAAAAAAATATTTTATCTTTAAATTTAATTCAAATCATAATTCCCAATTCATTTTTTAAACATTTACTTTCAGAATAAATTTTAATCACTAACGTTAAAATAAATAGCAGAAACTTTAAATTTAATTCAAAAATATGCATCTCCCCTTCCTATTACTGCAAAGTCTAGTCAACCTTTTCATATAATATAAAGCTCCCAAGGATTCACGCTGCCACTCGAAAATGCCTTCCTAAAACACATCACCTGCCACATAATGTGTTCTCCATTAATCGACCTCTGCCACAAGAAGATTTATATGGAGGGTGGAGCAAAAACAGAATAGACAATGAATCAACTCAATAACAGTAACATCCCAACGATTGCCCAAGCAATCAGCAAGTCGTTACTAGCTCGCCGGCTATCGTAACGCTTGATAAAACGAAACCACTGAATTGAGTCTGAATTCATTTCTAACAAATTAAAGTTGACAAAAAAATTGATTCTGAATAAATATAACAGACGAAGTCTGAATTAAAAGATATGTTTAAGAAGGAGAGATTAAAAGATATTGTTCTAAGAAATAAGTAAAATAAAATAAAAACTCATCTGACATTTTGCTGTAGGTGGCCGGCACTCTGCTATTCACTCCGAAGCTTTCATTCAATTATAATATCACTTTAAATGCGTCAGTTCCTCCTAAAATAGCACATTCACTTTAGAAACCGTAACATCACTTCATATATTAAAACTAGACGTTGTCATATTATATTCGCTTTATAAACAAAAGACAACTTAAACAGCACGACCACCGCTTTCACTCAGGACTTCATTATTACGCTGAACGAGACAAGGACGAACGCTTGCCGGTAAAACAACACAGTTTAAATATCCCATCCTTCGCTGATAACGCCCCCTCACGTGACATCCGCTTCCTGATCTAACATCACCTCCGGCATCTCGAATGTTCGCGGGAAAGACGATCCAATAGCAGTCAGCCACGGGGAAACTACGTATGCTTGTGGACATGTTACGCCACCTATTGCCATGTCCGATAACTTTGTAGAAAAACATCGTAAGTATTCTATGAAGGATGGAAGATATTTGCTGGGAGAAACGAAAGTGTCAATGCCGTAAGAAAGCAGATTATCAACAAGTAGTGAATGGTAAGCAGATAAAATATAAGTAGCTGTTAATTAGGCCGAAGTACAAAAAGAAAGATAAAAGGTATTTTTATTTATTATAAGTTGAAATTTAAACACAGGAGAAATAAAGATAATAAGTGTTTAAATTGAGACTTAGTTTTTCATTTACACTTTAATTATTTAAAAGCAAATAAAATTAAATAGAATTTGTTTTAAATGAAATTTTACTTTATACTATTGTAAATAAATATAGTAATAAATTAAATAGAAAAATAGGTTGAGTGGAATGACAAGAACTCAGGGAAAATATGTCTATTTTCTATCATTCACGCATGATGAACGAAATGGGCGATTTTTCCGCGCTTGATCAATGAAATTCGCGGCTTTTCTCTGCCTGAAGAAATTTGCAAAAGTGACTGAGGAAATTTTATATTTTCCCACGATAAAATGACGAAATTTACAATTTTTTTCAAAAAAATATTGCAATTTTTTCTAGCTGTAAATTGACGAAGTTCGCGGGCCACACGTTAACCCATCGCGAGTCACTTTTGGCCTGCGGGCCATAGGTTGTGCATCCCTAATATACATAATAATGTTACATATTTAAGTCATTAATTATGCAAATAATTATTTAAAAGTGAAAGCTATAGAATAAAAAAAGTATTTTGTTCAGTATTTAGAATTTATGTTTAAGTACTTATAAAACTATCTTCATAAAGCAAGTTGTGTCATCTAATGCTTATCTAGTTTGCCACCAGTTCAGTTTTCAGATGTACCAGTGCATTTGGAATAGTGATATTTGATATTTAACTTTGAAAATGAATCTTTGTTAATACACCTAGTGAATGAATTTTTTACTTCTTACTTTACAGAAAAAAAAATTACGAATTTCATAAGAGCCTTTTTTATATGTGCATCGAATTTGCAGACATTAATAAATGTTCAAGTGTTTTAGAATAAGGCAGTTTTTTTTTTCTATAAGTGTTTTTATATCTTGAATTGTAATATATGATTCTCTAATGAAGACATTTCCCTTATTACATTTATTACAATTAAATCTCCAACTTGGGCAGCATTTTCTAAAATATCACTAACTTTTACAGGAGAAACAGAAAGGCTGTATATTTTTTTAGTAATTGAATAACTGTATATTTTGTAAGTAAGAATGATAATGACTTCATGAATAAAATAGCCAATTTGGAAAGAGAAAAAAAATTGCAAGAAATGAAATTCTTTAAATCCTTAATTTATTTATGGCAAGATATCTTTCACTATTCGGCGAGATTTTAGAAATATTCGGCCAGATATCCCTAAATATTCGGCTACAGGTATTCGGCCGAAGTATTCGGTCAACAAGCCTTCAATATTCGGCCAACCGAATATTCAGCAAAAGGGCTGAATAGGCCGAATACCAAATAGTGGCCGAATATTCGTCCCATCCCTATTATTAATACATAAAATAAGTTCTTTTACTTTCATTTTACAATAATTGAAATCAATAGTCTGCCGTATCATCAACCACATATCTATCTCAGCACATGCTTTTCTGAATGGTTCCAGCCAATACTACTAGCTGGCGTTCGGATGTGACGTAATCGTGATGTACTTCCACGATCCACACCCCTTTATTTCGTATTAACATATTGAGCTCTAGGAGCTCGTGGACGAGAGTACGGACATGCGTACTGCCAAATATTCTAATACCGGCGGGAGATAAATAGTTCGACTTTCTGCTTTCTTTGACTCTTGTGGTGTTCTTCGTCCCAGCTGATATGTGACAGTGTGAAATGCAGTAAATGTTCTTTTAATGTTTATTTAAGTTTACGTTGTTATAAGTAGCGGCTTGTGGTCTTTTAACTATTTGAGAAATTGAGTCTGTTTTAAATTGAAGTCGTCTTTTATCGGTACAGCAAGTTCATTAATGACGTGTTTTGGTGATTTGTGAGAAATACAGTGAACGTCTCATCGTAGACTTTTAAGTGAAAAGATTCCATTTGTCCTTGACTGTGAGATGTAGTATGAAAGATGACTGACGAATGGACAATGACGTAATATCCTTTACTTTTCTATTTTTTTTTTTTTTTGCTGTTTCTTCAAAACATCAGACCCAGCTAATTTATTAGTGATGTTGATGGGCTCTAGAATCTTACTATATGCTTAGCTTCATATTTATTTTTATTGGAAAGCAATATTTATTTGTGTCATGGGGATTTCAGATATTAGATAAGTAATTGTTATTTATATCCTTTTTGTTTTAATATGAAATACAATCTATGGAAATTAATGATTTTCTTCTTAATGTATGTTAATGTCTTTTAAGTATTTAAATAAACGTTGATATTGTTTTTAATTTGTGTCATCTTTATTTAAGAAACCACATTTATTTTTCATTCATATAAATAGTTTTTGAACTTTTGGGGGTTTTAAAAATTAGCTAACGCTTCGTCACTGCATTCTATGCCACTGCTATATAAGCTTTCTTTAAACCCCGTCGTCACTACGTTAGTAGTGATGACAATTTTCGTCCATACATCGCGAAAAATATAAATTTTGTGAAAGAATCGCAGAAAATGTAAATTTCATCTAAGAATCTAAAAAATTACCTAAAATTTAATGTTTTTAACAACTTTTTTTGTAGATAAAAGCCAAATTTAACATTAGCTTCCCATGTTTGGTAAATGATCTTTTAAGTGAAAACATGATAAAATTTGAATTGGACAACTAGCTAAGATTGCTGTACAAAAATTGCATTAGAAATACAAACTTAAAATAGAATCTTTCATTTCAGAATTACTTATAGTAGAATTTGCATAAATTGATTCACTCTGACCCCCCCCCCCCCAAACAAAAATAAAGTAAAATAAAACAGGATTTAAGAAAAAATATTATTTTATTATTGCAAATAAAATAATTTTAATTGCCTTTAACGCACGTTATTTAAAAATATTTTCTCATCTTCCGGTTCTCTCACTTTTCCTCTTTTTTTAACTTTTTGCAATCGCATACCTGTTACTAGACTTTTAACAAAAATAATTAGCACTGGGAGGGAATTGATTTACTCTTTTTTTTTTTTAACTAAAAAACACATTTTGCATAATTATTCAGAGTTGTTGATAAAAATTGCTTTAGTGTAGGGGTGCACAACCTTTTCAAGTGAAGGGCCACTTACAAATATGTCTGGGTGGTCGAGGGCCACATCAATAACAAGGAGAAAATTTGATTTAAAGGAGGTGATATGTGGCCTATAATCGGATAAAAAATATAATTTCAGAGGGGACTGGCGAGGGGTGGGGGTGTTACCTTTTTTAATTTTCTTACCCAGTCAAAATATCCAATTCACATGGTAAGGATATATCAGCAGATTTTAATTTATTTATAACAGATGTAGCAAAGATTATTTTCAATATGTAAAAATATTCCTTGACTTTTTTCAGGAGAGTAAGTTTTGTTTTATTAAAAGTGCTAAAAAACAGGCATAAATTGCTGGTACCGAAAAAAATGTAAACTTTATGAACGAAAGAGAGAGAAGGAGAGACGATCAACAAGAATTTTCATGCCTGATCAACAAAATTCCCGATTTTCTGTGCTCGATCAATGAAATTTTAATGCTTCCACGCTTGATAGAACAAATTTGCTCTTTTTATAAAAACAATCGACAAAATTTGCAATTTTTATGAAGCTGATCGAGAAAATTTGCATCATTTCCTCGCCTGATCAACAAAATTCGCAATTCTTATGAAACCGATCGAAAAAATGCAGGGTTTTTTCCGCACCTGGTCAACAAAATTCGCTATTTTTACAATTCTGATTGACGAAATTAGTGATTTTTCCACACATGACCAACGAAATTCGCGATTTTTTCCGCACATGATCGACGAGATTCGCGATTTTTCCACACCCGAACAACGAAATTCGCGATTTTTATGAGCTTGATCAACAAAATTCATGATTATTACTAAGCAAATGTAAGAAATTCTCGATTTTACTTCATATAATCGGCGAAATTCGCAATTTTTCCGCACATATTCGACAAAATTCGCAATTTTTCCGAACTTCGTCAACAAAATTCATAATTTTTACGAAGTCGATCGACGGAATTCGCGATTTTTACAAAACCGATCGATGAAATTCATGATTTCTCTTCGCATGATCGACAAAATTCGCGATTTTTACGAAGCCGATCGAAAAAATTCAGGATCTTTCCGCTCCCGATCAACAAAATTCGAAATTTTTACGAAGCTGTCGAGAAAATTTACGATTTTTCCTCACCTGTTCAACAAAATTCGTTTTTTGTACAAACCTGATTGATGATATTCGCGATTTTTTAAAGTTGATTGACGAAATTCACGATTTTCCTCTCATGATCAATAAAATTCAAACTTTTTTTCGAGTCTAATGAAAAAATTTCTTGAATGCCCGTGCTTCACTGATGAAATTTGAAATTTTTACGCAGACGATGGCGAAATTTGCAATTTTTCCGTTCCAGGTCTGCGAAATTCTCTATTTTTCCGCGCCCGATTGACGAAATTCATGATTTTTACAAAGCCATTCGACGAAATTAGCGATTTTTTCTCGCTTGATCGGCAAATTTCGCAATTTTCCACAGCTGATCGAGGATATTCGCGATTTTATTAGTTGCCTGATCGACTTAATTAGCAATTTTACGAGTGTGATCAAGAAAATTCGCAATATTCTCGCCTCCGATCAACGAAATTTGCGATTTCTCGGAATCGATGTATGCCACTCGCAATTTTTCGCTGTTCGAACGATGAAATGTGGTTTTTTTCCCACCCTTAATTCACGAAATACGCATTTTCCGTGCCAGATCAACGAAATTCGCTATTTTTGTACAAACTGACTAAATTTGCATTTTTTTTACGCGGTAAGATTAAACTCGCGATTTTTTTCTAAGGATAAATTGATAAAATTTACGATTGTTTCGCAGCCGATTGATGGAATTTTCATTTTTCCTCGCGTCATCGATAAATTTGCGACTTTTCAGTGCCTTAACAACGAAATTTGCAATTTTTTCGTCCGTGCTCAATCAATGATATTCGCGTTTTTTTTTTTTTCATGCAATAAACCGAAAAAACATGCTTTTTTTTTCTTTTTTTTTTTTTTTTTTTTGCAACCGATGAATTTAATTTGCAATTTTTTCGAGCATCATCTACAAAATTGATGATTTTTTCTTGCCTGATCAGCGAAATGTGTAATTTTTCGCGTAAGACCGATAAAATTTACGATTTTTCTATGTCTGATATACAAAACTCGTGATTTTTGTGTGCCCAATCGGGGAAATTTGTTTTTTTTCCTAATTTCATGGATAAAATTCACGATTTTTTTAATATCTGATGAGTGAAATTTGTGATTCTTGCACTCCTCATCGACAAAATTCGCTTTTTCCGCACTTAATCAATTAAATTCGCAATTTTTCAGTGGCGATTAATGAAATTTGTGATTCTTAAGATTCTTTATATTTTTCTGCAGAAAATTGAAGAAATTTAAGATTTTTTCCTATCACGTATGCTCAAAAACTGCAATTTTTTCCAGTTGCAAATTTACAGAACTTGCGGGCCACATGTTAATCCATCGCGGGCCACTTTTGGCCCGCGGGCCATAGGTTGTGCACCCCTACTTTAGTGGTATTTTGACGTGTCTGTATTCATGTGATTTTTTAAATAGTACATAAAATAACAGTAGGTTTTAAAGATTTTTTCTCCCTCCTAAACAGCTAAACTCCCTTCCATTTATAAATGGTGGTAGGAAGACTCCCCTCCTCTGAAAAATTTAATTTCAAGCCCTGACAATGCATTAATATATATTTAAATATAGTTTATCACTTATGTAATTTTATCTGCAGTATTAATTACTGATTCATATTTTTCCATTCAGTAGAATGCCAATGTTTTATTTTTAACCAAATATTTGTAAATTTGTTACTCACTAGCTGCTAAATAAAGAAAAAAAAATCATTTTGACCTATATTTAAATAGTGGCCACTAATGAAACTGGGTCTACCGGCCACTGGCTAGGTTATTAATCGAATTCCCCAGTTTTCACCTATAATTTCCAGTTTTTATGCACGTAAGCAAAAAGTCTGTCATAACTTGTATATTTTGAAAAATTCCTTATTAAATTCAATTTTGCTATTCCTTTAATTGGTAAAAATTATTTAGCCCATTAGAATTTCATCCCCCCCCCCCAAAAAAAAAAATAATAATAATAATAATAATAATAATTTACCATTGAATCCGTTTCAATATTGGCTTTTGATGTTAAAACAAATTTTATCAGTAAAAATGAAAACAATTAAATACTTAGTTTCTTATATACTGGAATTGTCTTTTCAGATGGCTCCTCCTCAATGGGCATATCAAGTTGAACATCATGTTAAAGAACCTGATGAAGAGCTTGTTTGTAGTATCTGCAGGGCTGTTTTCTGTGATCCTACTTTGTGTCCATGTGATCATGTTTTTTGCAAAGCTTGTATCACTAAGTGGCTGGAGAACAATAGAAACTGCCCAATTTGTCGAAAAAGGGCATCTATGACCTCTATCAAGCAAACCGTACCTATTGTTAAAAATCTTATAATGAAGCTCATGGTCAACTGTCACAACAAATCTCTTGGCTGTAAAGGGCAGTTTTCTGTGGAGGGCAGTGAAGCACATGCAAAAGAATGTGGATATGAATTTGTTCAGTGTTCAAACAAACCTTGTACCGATAAATTGTTTAGAAAAGATATTGTTGAACATGAAACAAAAGATTGTCCTCATCGTCCTATAAGATGTAAAAAGTGTAAAGGCAAGCTTCCCACATCTTCAATGGCAGACGAGCATGAAGATTGTGTTAGAGCTTTACGTAATTTAGTAAAAGGTATTTTTCCTGAATTTATTGTTAAGTTGCAATTATTGTCTTACATTTTACATTTGTTGTTGTTGTTTTGGTTAGGGATGCACTGAATAGTGATTTTGCCGATATTCGGCCGACAGGTAAACCAAATATCAAATATTCGGCTAGCTGAATAGCAATTGCTGTGCCAGATATTCGGCTGTTCAAATACTTTTTATATTTCAAAGTTCAAAGATATTAAAATGTTACTTTTTAAAAACAATTTTATATAACATTTAATAAAAGAAATTTATATTTTTGATAAATAAGAGTAAAGTGCACTCATAAATGGTTTTTATGAGTGCACTTAATGTTGAAAAAAATCTGCCTTGAGTTATTTAAAAAGGACAATTGTAAGACTTTAATTAATAAAATTTTAAATTCCATGATCTCCTCTAAGAATTAAACATTTTAAAATCAAAAAAGAAAAACTTTACAGTCTCATAATTTTCCTTTTTTAAATAGCTCAAGGCAGATTTTTTTTCAATATAAAATTTACTTATAAGATCTTGTTTATCAAAATGTAAGTTTCTTTCATTACTTTTTTTGTTTTTCAAATGGAGAAATTAAAGTAAAATCAAATGGTGGCAATTCAATAAAAAAACTTTTTTAATTTAGTAAGGAAGTTTTTAAAAGCATCCTACAAGAAATCAATGTCTGCATCTGGAATAAGCAGTCGTTTTCAGATTGTAAACATTGTTTTTTCATAAAATCTTGCAACTAGAGATGTAAATTTTCTGGAAAAATATAAGTGGCGGAAAAAAACTGTTTTTTTACAGGTTTTTTTCGGAAAAAAACGGAAAAATTGATTTTTCATGACTGTTTCTCCCAAATAAATTATATTTTCTTAGAGAATATTAAATAATAAACATTTTTCCCCATTTATATGTATTAAATGAAAATTATTTTCTCTTTATATTACAAAATAAAAAGAAAGTAGCAAAGCCTGCTTTTAAAAGTTTAGTTTTTTTTTTTTTTTTCCACAGCCTAAGAATTTTTATTAAACGCTATTGTTTGTTATATCATATCTCTGTTGAAATGATTTTTCAGTTACATGTTTAACTACCAATTGATCTAATGTAAAAACTTGAGTCAAAATGTCTGCAGTTTGGAATGAAATAAATTATGCATTCCATTTACATAAGTATAGTTTTTAAGTAAATGATACTAGTTTAAAGAAATTCTTGCAGTTTTGTCATTATTATGAATATCAGTATTCAAAAATTCCATTGTTTGTTTAAAAAATATATTTTTTTACACTATTACTTTTTTTTCTTAGAATTATAATTTTATTTCCTTTCTAAAATATGTTTAGTTTTAATATAGCTTTCCAATCTCAACTCAAAGTTTTGATTTAGTTTTATAATCTAAATTCAAACAAAACTAAGTTTTACTTTGGCTTACTCAGGTCTGCAACTAAAAAATAGCGTAGGATTTATTGACTGTTAGATTTTTACTCACTGAAACCAGAAAAAAAATATATATATATATATATATATTTTAAGTTTAATTAAATGTAATTTTTTTCTTTTTACCCTGAAATCTGGTATTCTATTCTTGAGTAAGAAACCATATTCAATAATGTTTCCACATGGTAAATTTATATTTCTAAGAGTGGAACTCAAAAGTTATGAAAACAGAACACTACAAATAGAAAATGCTCACTATTTGAGGAATTAACAAAAGCAGTCACATACAGAGATAAACTTCTACTGTGCTTTAGAAAACTACAAAAATTCAAAGTTTAATCAAGAGGGAAAGTATAATTTGGAACATAGTTACTTGTAATAAAATGTTTTTTTTAAATCGCAGTTGTACTTTTCTAATGCAAACTGCCCATGTTTTTTGCAACATTACTGTACATTATGGAGGCAAAATGGAGGTCAATTTTGGATTCAACCCCTTGAAAAAACATTCAATTAATCAGCTATAACAAAATCTCGAAAAATGCAGCATAGTAGTGCCACCTATAGGGCAATTTACACCAAAAACTAAACAACATTAATACATATCAGAAACTGTCTAAAGCTGTAGTTTGATTTGTAAAAAAAATCGTCCTTGAGGTAAAGCTATTCCTATAATCATGAATAATGCAGCATAGCAGCGTCATCTGTTGAGCAATTTACACCAAAATGTAATGAGCACGAAGTTATGTCAAAAATTAACTTAATCTGAAATTTTATAAAAATACATACACTAGTTTGAGATAGAACTATTGTGGAAATTATGAATAATGCAGCATAGCAGCGCCATCGGTTTGGCGATATGCACTAATAACTAAACATCTTGAGTTTATATCAAGGTGTAACTGAATCTAAAGTTTTGTGAAATTATGTGCATCAGTTCTTGAGGTAGAGTGCCCATAAAATTTGTCATATACAGACTCAGAGTGACAGATATTTTCCAAAAATCATCAAAATGTGTTCAGGACCTTCTAAAACTTTTAAATACACCACAAACTGGAAGTCAAATTTTTCAGGAATTCAATACTTACTTCTTGAAAAGATAGATTAAAGTAATAAATGCATGTTGAATTTTTAACTTTATCATTTCCATTAATCGGCATATTATCGCAATAATTTTACACATGAATTAATTTTTAAAAAGAGAAGTTGTATTTAATTACATATCTAGATTTTTTTTCATGTAATAAAGTTTTTGTGAAATTGTGAACTTTTTGTATATACTTGTACAAAATATATTCAGAATTTTTGAATAAAAAATTACTACTATATTTAGGTTCCTATTTAGACATTTTTAATAAGGTTATTTACATACATATATGCAACTTAAGATTCAGCTGTTGTATGGCATGAATTTTTTTTTCTTGAATCACTGCACTTGCAAAAGATTAAATTTCTTGATTAAACTTTTCCTGAAATGTCTATTTGTAAGAGAAATTTTGCAAAGGGTCTTGTGTTTCAAACAAGAAAAAAAATGTGAAGGATCCTTTCAAGTCTTCTCAAACAGATTTCTGCTCAGAGATCAGATTACCCATATTAAAATTTTCATTTGAAACACTCAACATAAAAATAAGTAAAATAAAAAGTATGAGAATGTAGCTATTACAAAATTTTCACTATATTATTTCATAAATGAAATTTCAATTTTTCCAGTTCGGAAAAATTGAAAAATAAGCCTTCGGAAAAAAAACGGTTTTTTTCCCAATTTTTCTGGGTTTTTTCCGAGCATTCCCATCTCTACTTGCAACAAATTTTAAATATATGATTAAGACAAACATCATTTTAACAAAAAATACCTCAATCCGTTCATTTCATCTATATTACAATACATGTCGATCAAATATATACTGGATACTAAACAAGCCGAAACTCAATAATGAAAATATTTTATAACGAATTGTTTTATATTAATTTTGTTTGTATTAAATATAATATTGAAAATGCCTGAATTTCGATCAGTGACACAGTACAAATACTATCAACTTAATTTTGAATAAAAGAATGTCTAGCTCATAGTTCTTTTCTTATGAATGATGGCATTTTCCAGCCCTTTCCATCATATCATATTTCACAGAAATCTATAGAAAAATATAGTTATGGGTGGTTTTCAAATGTATTGCCTTATTAGGTGAAACAAAATTTGAAAAAAATATTTGGTTTAAATATAAAAATTTACTCAGGTATGAGTTGCTTATAGTTTGCAACATTCTGAGCAGTTGATTATTTTAGAGTTTTTTTATTTATATTTCAGAAATTTCAAGAAATGTCTTGCCCAGTCACTATTTTTCTCATAAGTGTGACCTCTATAAAACATTCTGATTTTTTTTGTATCAATAATTAAAAAATTGCTTAAGGTTCTTGCATACTTATTAATAAATCAAAAATGTATTAGTATTTATTTCATAAATTTAAAGCATTTTAATAGTTGTTTATGCCATGAGTGTTACTTTGCTTCTTAAATAAAGGGCATAACTTATCTTAAAAACAAATTTAATTAAAAATTAATTATTTTCACTGCAGTTATAATAAAGAAGGAGAAAGTTTTAATAGACAAAACAATTAATTTAAGTGATGTAACAAATGCATTAATAAAATTCTGATTCTTAGTTACAGTAACGTTCATGAAAATTGGTGACACTCATAACATTTTAACACTCATGACAAGCGATAAGACTCATCTTGCAGCAAACAGCTTTTTTGTAACAATATATATATATAAAAAGATTTTTAAAAGTTTAAACTATGATTTGTGTAAAATAGTCCTTTGAAAATTATTTATTAAGAATTAAAATTTGAATCTGAAAAAATCTAATGAATGCATTGAATTAAGCATAAAAAGATGTGCTACTAAATGATTTTAGAATATCAAAAAATAAATTTATTAATATGAAATTTAGATTTAAACATCAGGACATCAAACTGGCAGTTCATGTGAAATTCACCCCCTTATGATATATTCATTATTGTTAATTGTTATTGTAACAAACAAAATTACAAATTTGATCTTGAGTGAGGTCAAATACAATGTAGGGGAAAGCCAGATAAAACCAGGAACCTAAAGTTTTTCTTATTATTATTATGCACTATGTGAACAAAACAGTCAAAATTTGTATTAAAATGATAAATTGATTCCTGGAGAAGAAAAAAAAGTATGCATTCAGTACAATACCACCTCAGATATCATAACAATGTTTTTTTTTTTTTAGAAGTGTGCAGTGTCCCGGTTTTGTCCGACCTGGTTGGACAAAACCAGGAATTTGGAAAATATAATTAAAAGCACATTGTAACTTTGCAATAATACTATTTATCAAATGCAGATTTACAGAAATTGTCATATTATACATATAAAATGTGAATCTATATTAAATCTACATAAAATAACAATGTTTTAAGCTCTGTTTTAAGAGTTAAAATGTTAAAATTGTTAGGCACAAAAATCAAAAATGAAAATTTGATTTTGTTTATCTGCAGTGTTGCACACTTCATGTGACCATTCTCTGCACTGAAGGCACTGTATCCAACTCTCCTTAGGTTTTGATTGTTCGTATAAGCCGTTGCAAAAGATGCATGCTTCACTTTTATCCTTCTCCTCATTTGATGACAAAAGTTTTCTTTTTCTTTGGCCATTTTTTTTCCACCTCAGTTATAAATTTTTTTTGTCATCTTAAAAAATTTTCACTTGATGGCTAAGTTTTTCTTGTTCGATTTCTAATTTGTGGAGGTTTGAAGTAAGAATAGCTATTTTCCCTCGCCACTTATCGGAATTCCTGATTTCTTTTTGGGTGAAGCTTGTTGAGCTCAAACCAATTGGTAGGCCTCCCCACCTGGCTGAATCTGGCCCTGGAATAAGCTTTATATCCTGTCGTGCGACTGCAAAAGGACGCCTGATATCTCTGTCCAGAACTTGAGACGACGTAGAAGGGTGCACTGGAACCCGAAAGTCGACATCGTCATCTTCTACAAGTACTGGAACCTTTGAATTTGGTATTAAATTGCTTCTCTATAGAGTGTTTCTCTTTCTCAGACTGAGGCTAATAGGTTTCTACTTCCAGGTCTATATCAGGATCTTGCTTTTGTTCAGGCAATTTTTGAGATTGAGTCAAAGAATTCTTTTCAATTTCCATGGGCCTCTCGATTGATGAAAATCTATGATTTTCTCCACGATTCCTCAACTCGATGAAATCCTGTCTTTTTATTTATTTATTTTTTCAACCTAGTTTGGAATATAAATGAATAAAGACAGTTTTCCATATAACAACTTAATTTAAATAATATTTTTTACATACTTTTTAAATATTTATAGGTCGTCAATCAATACAAGTTAATTCTATTTCAATCACGCAAATAAATGAGCTGTCCAAAACCGGGAACATCCCTGTTTGTCGGACCACGCCATTTCGATGAAATATTACTCTAGCATTGTTCAGACAACTTATAGACACTAATAAAAAACGTTAAAATAACAAGTAAAGAACAGGCTATCATACATTATACTTACCTAAATTATATCTTTAGGTATTTAGGATTAGTAACCTAACATTGCAGACGTTGAATTTTTAACTTTTTCATACAAAACTTTAAAAAAATCATCACTGCAAAATTAGTTGGTTTACACTACTTCTGCTTACTGGGAGCTGACATATCGCTCGCCTAGAAGTAATTCTAGAAGTTTCTGCCAGATATCTCCACAAATAAAGCCATAAAGCCTGGTTCCCTGTTTTATCCACCTACCTGGTTTTATCCAACTTTCCCCTACTTATGACTCAATCAGTTGATTATAACTAGTATGGTTTCATGAACAAAAATTGTCTGTCTTGGTAGCTATTATCAATCCCAAAAGTTTTTCTTTTTTGTTTAAAGACTTTTATTTGGGAAAAGTGAGAAAATGTTTGTAAATCATTTCTAAATAGCTATCAGTTTTTATTATTACAGTACAGAACCATTTATCCAGAATGGTTGGGATCAAATTTATATTCTGGATAACTCTTTTTCCGATTAACTGGTTGGTCATTACCTCCTCAGTCCTGGGACAAATTTTACGTGACACTACATAAACCAGTTTAAATTACTGTAAAACATCACCAAAGATGCCTCTAACATCCACATATAACATCTAACCACTTCTAACATCCATAACAAAAGTCTAGATGTAATTTTAACAATTCTAGAAGCATTTAAATTAATTTAAAGGATGTTATTTAGTATCGCTTCCGGGCAACATCAGAAATGAGGGGGTTAAAGCAGCATCCATTTGATAAGTTTTAGGAAATATATGTGGTTGTAGTATTACTATAATTTTAAATTAATTATTGGATTACTTGAACTAAGAATCAGGTGGATGTAAGGTCAAATATTTAATTTGACCATTTTTTTTTACCTATACTTTATTTCATTTAATTTTTAGTATTAAGTGTCGTGCCACCACATACCATTACGTTATTATTCAAAATTGTCAAAAGTAATGTGTCCTCTTTACAAATTTTTTGTTTCTTTTTTGAAGAGGATTTAAGATGCAACATGATTTTCGAAACAATCAGTGAGCCCTAAACAGTATATGGGCTTTATTTTAAAAGTCATCCTTAATTAGGGTTTAATTTTTACATATTTTTTTTTGTGAATAATTTCAGCATAATTTTATAGTGCTAGATTCCAGCTGCGCCACTGCAGACATTTAGTCCAGATGACCTTTTTTGACCATTTGTTCCATTTGAAAGCAGATGATTTGTGAAAATTAATTGGGAAGCATCTTCTGTTTTCTCTGCATATAAATGAAGACATCTATAGTATAATTATATATGTTTCTATTCCAAATACTAGATGCTGTTATCAAACTATACAATTGTTTCAAGCAATTTATATGTCAAACTGGCAGTTTATGACACTTTTTTCTACAAAGATTCTAACATCAGTCTATTAGAAATATCATTCCGGATACTAACTGGTTTTCTGGTTAACTGGTTTCAGGATAAATGATTCCATACTGTATATCTTTTAGTTTTTTATTATAAATTTAATTATAATTGTCCTGTATGTAAAATTTAATTGAAATTTTTCTTTGCATTTTTATTGTTATACGTTAAATGTTAAAATGCTAATTTTTAATGCTCTACCTAAGTATTTAAACTTAAAAAAATTCTTCTTTTACAGAAAGAACAAAGATGGTTCGTAAAAAAATGGATCGCATCAAACAACTTAAAGCTGAAATCAAAACTCTTAAAGCCAGATTAAAAGACAATGGTCGCTCTAGAATGTCAAGCTTTACTCGTAGTCAATCTAACTCTGATACTGTATCAAGTATTTCACCAGATGAAATTACAATTAATATACAAGAATTTGATGATTCTGTATCTTCAATATCATCAGATTCTGATATGTCATCGGACAGTTTTTATATATTTACAAATGAAGGTTTGCATGATAATGAGGAATCTGATTCATTTTCAGCGTATATGGATAATGACGATAATGTTGAGAATGAAAATACTCGTGATGCTAGTGAATATCGTAATGCTGAGTCACAAACTGTTCCTGTTGATCCTTTATCCATAAGTTATCGAAGAGATGAATCACACAGAAGTAATAATTTAGCTTATGAAAATGACAGCACCATTGTTGAAGTTCCAAATTCTGTATTCGGTGAAACTGAAGATCATTCTCAACCCCAAAGACCAGTTAAACGAAGACCATCTACACAACAGCCAGCCAAACGTAGGCTTCGTCCTATAGCACTTAGTTCTGATGATGATGATGAAAATACACAGGTGGCATCTCACCCACCAAAACATAATTGGCGTGTAATGACTGCTGGTACAGATGAAACGACTGAAGCTGCTCGAGGAGATTCTTTCAATTATCATCTGGAAGCTGGGCCAAGTTCTGCATCTGCTCCGGTTCGAAGTTCTAAACCAATTGTCTCTGATCATTCTAGATCAAAGGACCGATCTCGTTTCAAGTCCAAGCAGAAACGGGCCAGACAAGCTGAAGATTATGCTAGAGATAATACTGTAAGTTCAAGAGTTGGTGTTACCTCTGATAATCCGATTTTTGAAAGAACACTTGCTTTATTAGAGCACTATAGTTTAGATTCTGATCCTGAATGGCTACCTCAATATGCTAGCCATAGAGGAAATGACACAACAACTGAATCTGATAGCAGTTATTTTGAATCTTCTAATTCTGAGATTTCTGATGCTGAATCTCTTGAACATAATTCTGTTAGTCCTGATGATTCTCAGCATGAACTTCCAGCTATTTCTGATTTTATGAATTGGTATGTATGTAAAGCAAGCATGTCAAACTCAAAATCTTAGGTAAAATTTATGACAAACACAAAATGTGTATAAAATTAATAGTTGTAGATTAGTTAAGATTAGCTGACCCACCTTTTCATTGCTTAATGAAATGTTGAATACTTGCATATATTTAAATGAAAAACTTATAAAAGATCATAATGTAAAGAATCTCATACTTTCAGAAGTGTATACTCTGACTCTCGTTTCTGTATGATTTCAAATGAAAAATTTATACAAAGCAAATAAGAGTTGGTATCCTTAGAACTTTTGCAAGTGTTGGTTGTACTATGTACCCTCAAATTTGTATTAATTTTATATTTCTAATCCAGAGATGCCATTTTTTTTCACTAAATATTTTTTTTTTTTTTTTCCCAATTTTTAAGAATTTGCGTTTTTTGTTAAACAATTGTGAAATAAAGCAGTGATTTTTTTTTTAAAGAAAAGAGTTTGAAGCCGTCGAAATTCGATAAAGAAAACTTTTAAGTAAGAACTGTTTTATTGATTTATAATAAATATACAATATTAGCTACAGTAAAAAATGCATCTTATATTGGTCAGTCTAACTCTCTAACAAATATTATTTTAAGCTAAAATTAACAAAATATTATAAAACTTAATTATCCAAATTATTAAACGAAACAAAACGAAACTAAATTCACTGGATTTTATAACAAATGATATTTAAAAAATAGTATACGTATTTTAATGTTATTTTTATTATTATTAGTAGTAGTAGTTTTAAGAGAAAATTGAGTGATTTTGTTGCCACAACTACAAAATTGGTACTAAAAACTATAAAAAAAATTAATATCTCAAAAGTAAATTGAGATACAGCTTTCAAACAAATTGCATTTTAAAATACAATTTTTTTTCTATACGATGGTGTAAAAATTTAAAAGGTTTGGTATTTAAAAATATAAAAGAGTAACGAAAATTGCAAAACAGAAATTGCATAGGAAAGTTTTATGCATTGTAATTTATTTTTTTCACTCAATTTTAAGAAAAAATGGAGTGATTTCGTTGCCACAATTACAAAATTGGAACTAAAAACTACAAAAAAATTAATATCTCAAAAATAAATTGAGATACAGCTTTCAAACAAATTGCATTTGAAAGTGCATTTTTTTTCTCTATACGATGGTATAAAAATTAAAAATGTGCGATGTTTAGAAGTGTAAAATTTACAGTAGCCAAAAATTGCAAAACCGAAATTGCAGGGGAAAAATGTTGCCATTCGCAAAATGACGTCTGCGTTACGCACAGATACGTTTGGCCTTTATAATATAGAAATATCCCCAGCAAATTATCAATATTCACTTGACGAATAATCATGAAATCTATTGCTGATTTTCTTCAACTGATTAAAATTCTTCACTGAAGTCATTGCTGCTGGCCTGAGTTACTTTAACTGATATAAAACATACCATGAATTAAATAAAAATAATTTTTATTTACTCATTAATTTTCATGGATAGTGAATTATCATACTGCAAACTATTATCAGTGTGCATTTTAAAAAACATATTTGTTAAATGTGTTAAAAGTTTTTTTAAGATAGTTAAAAAATAGTTTATTATAAATTTTATATTTTACTTAGTTTTTTATAAACAATATAGTTTACGAAATTCGCACATAAATGTTGTGAGAAATATCATTTTTACTGTTTGTGTAAATTTCTCTTTATTTTTTGAGTGGCATCACTGTTAAAATGAGGATTGGTATAGTCCAATTCTCAGGTGCATCAAGAGAGGCTTTAGGTTAACCTCACAAATATTCAGCCTGATAAATGTCCTAAATTTTACAGACACTTTCTTTCTTTTATTAACATAAGTAAACAATGTTTATCTAAAAGCTTTTTTTTTTATATAAAGGCAATCGTAAATGATATTTATTTCAGAAAACACTATGATTAAAAAAAATAGAAAAAATCCTCCAGGATACCATATAGTAAGTGTGCATACACTGACAAATTACATTGAGATGCAAAATTTATATGTAATCTTGTATACATCAGGTTCTTTGAAATATTAAATATGGAACCAAATGAACTTGAACTGGGTCTCAACTGCCTATAACAGGTGTGCTGTGCTTGCACTGCAAATTCTTGTAAAATGAAAATTTTCCAAAAAATTTGGAAGTGGGTCCCAAAATGCTTGATAAAAATCTATGCTTTAGCTGAATTATGAATACTTTTCCATTATTACATCCATCCATTGAAGTTCTAAATTAATTTCTCAGCTAATTGTGGGAATTTAAAATTCTGAATTTCTGAAGAAAAGCCTTCGACATCCCTCATAAAAAATTTTCAGCCTCATGCATGCTGTAGATTTTGCTAACCATCTTACATAGACAGAGCAAAACTATTTTTTATTAGTATAAATTTTATTTAGATGTTGGATATTTCATCCTTGATATTAGAGAAAAAGCACAAATTAATTATCATACAGTACGATAGTGCAGTCAGTGATGCCACTGGACATGAAAAGTCCTGAGTCCTGAGGACCCAAGATTTCTAAAATTCTGAGTCGCTTTTTTACAAAAGCGATTCTTTACTAATAATAATTAATATTTTTAGACACAAAATTTGAACTTTTTCATTTTCAAAAGAAGAATGAAAAACAATAATTATTGTTTTAATAATAATAAATTAATTAAAAACAATATTATTATTTTTAAAACTATTAAGAGAAATTTTCTTTACTTAAAAAAAAAAATAAATGTACAAGATAAGAATTAAATTATAAAATAATCCTTATTTAGTAGAAGATAACAAGTATCACTATTGTTCGCATTTCTTTTTAAAAGGGGCAAGACTGATTTACTGAAAAAGACATTTTTGCTGAAAAAAAAGAATACTTTTGTTGAGTAAAGGGGTCCTTTTTGTTTAATGAATGAGTGCTTTCAGAAGTCACAATACTCAGAAAGGTTTGGAGCAGTCAAAAGCGGTTTCTGAAGCAGGAAATCTGCTTTTGGAGCAGCAAGAAAATAATTTTGAAGCAGGAAAATTAGTTTTTGGAACAGTAAAATTCACCTCAGGCATTAACTTTTTTTTTCACACATCTTTGACTAAAGTTGCAGTTTTTTCATGATCTTTTGGTGAAATCTATAGTTTTTTCTGGATTTTTTGACAAATTTTTTGGGTTTTTCCTCGAATTTTTTGATGGAATCTTTTGAAGAAATGTGTCGTTTTTTTCTCAAATTTTTTTGATAAAATTTGCCATTTTTCACGATTTTTGTCAAAATTTGCCATTTTTTACAATCTTTTTGAAGAATTTTGTCAAGTTTCTCGCCTACTTGCCGATGTATTGCCAAATCTGATGACCAAAATTACTTGCAAAAATGACACCAACTTGCTGCTATTTCTGATATTTCACCAAACTAATGTCTACTAATATCAGTTTAGATTTGTTAATTTAAGTTAGTCGATCAAGTTCATGAAAGGATCTGAAAAAGTTGTGAAATCATGTAAAAAAAAGATTGGTGGAACCAGAGAAAAAATTAAAATTTGATCTAAAATATGTTGTAGTAAAAATTGGCTAATACAGTAAAACCTCCATAACGGACAGTTTATCGATCCCCACTCCCAAAATCTAAATTTTTGTATGTTTAACCTCTGAATAACGGACATTCCGAATAGCGAACAGTATTTTTTGCGATAAAGTATGAGAAATTGTTTTTTAACGATGAAAAAAAAAGTAAAAAACCTTTAAATTTGTCAGGGCACACATGATATCACATGTGATCACAAATAAATGTAGAGAGTGGGCCAGGTCCCACTTGGGCCTTCCCTCCCACATCCAGTATTAAATTCAGGAGATGGTCCGAGGGACATTACCTCTCGGAGCTTCACAATGCCCCCCCTCCCTCCCACTCCCCTCTGGAAGATTTGAGATTTTATGCTTTTAAGAAGTGGCAAAATACAGTCAGCAGTGGCACTATTTAAAGATGATTTAGGAAAATTAAAACTATTGACATAGTTAAAAAAACTTTATATTGAAAAAAAAAAATATATCTTTAAATGCTAAAGGAAATTTTTTAAATTTTTTTCGTATGAATGTAATAAACACTGTATAAAGCAATGTACCATTTTATTTCAATTTATTGCTTAAAAAATAATTTTAATTTCTAGTTAATCATATATTAGGATTTTAGGACATATAAAAGTCAATTAATAAAATTTTAAGCATTTCTTAGCAATTTTTGAATCTCCGAGGTTTTTCCCAATAGCAGACACCTCCGAATAGCAGACAGTTTCTGCGCTCAATCAAAATCTCATCTCGCTCATCTCAATTTTCAATCTAAAAAAATGCACAAAAAAGGAATGAAATCAAATTGTCTATAAAGCTCATTATCCAAAGACTAACAGAGAAATTTCAGCTAACAGAAATTACCCAAATTTTTGTTAGCTGGAAACGTGGACCGAGTTTTACTGGTGCCTTATATTCAGATTCATACTATTATCCACTCAAAGTGATTACCGGCCAAAGTAGATAATAGAATGTACAGTTATGTTGTCTCAAATGAGCTAAGCTTCACGATGCTAAACGAATATAAATCTTGAAGTAATAATAAAAGTATAACATTAATATGGTCAGGTTGTTGAAGAATTGATGTAGATAATTATTTCTGAACACAAATATTTAGTATATGGTTGAAATAGTACAGGGTGGCTACAGATTCTGGAAATCAGGGGAATATCAGGGAACTTTATAAAAAATACTCAAAAATCAGGGAAATTTTTCTTTCTACGAAAATATTTCTGTTTTCACATTACCAACAACATTGATTTGTTGTCAAACAGGCTACATTTTAAACCAATAATAAGATGTGGTAAAGAGACATAAAGCCGTACTGCTGCCAAGCGATATTTGTGTGCATGTAAGCTAAATTGTCCCATAAACCCAAATTTTCAAAAGTTCATTTACGATTTTTTGACGAAATTTGTAAATTTTAACAATCTTTTGACAAAATTTGTACGCTTTTCGCAATTTCTCGACAAAATGTACACTTTTTTGCGAGTTCTTGAAAAAATTTGCAAATTTTTCACGATTTTTTTGATGAAATCTGCGTGTTTTTTGTGGGGGTTTTTTTCCATGAAAGTTGTGCGTTATTCTCAATTTCTTGACAAAAGTCTAACATTTTTCACAATCTTTTGATGAAATTTGCATTTTTTTTTCTTTTTTGCAATCTTTTGATGAAATTTGCAATCTTTTTTGCAATCTTTTGATGAAATGTGCACCTTTTTTTGCGCATTTTGTATGCTTTTCATAATTTTTACACGAGATTTGCATGTTTTTTGTGATATTAAGATGAAATTTTCATGTTTTTCACGATCTTTGGATGAAATTTGCATGTTTTTTCACAATTTTAGATGAAATTTGCGTGTTTTTCGAGATCTGTAGATGAAATTTGCATGTTTTTTTACGATTTTTAGTTGAAATTTGTGTTTTTTTTTCGCTATCTGTAGATGAAATTTGCAATCTTTTGTCTAAATTCTTGCTCTTATGCAAACCTTTCACAGAATTCGCATTTTTTTACGCAAGTCTTCAATGAAATTTGCATTTTTTAAGCGATCTTTTGAACTAATTTTGTGCTTTTCCGTAATCTTTTGACTAAATTGTGTTTTTTTTTTTTGGGGGGGGGGGGGGGGCAATCTTTGAAGAAATGGGCATTTTTTATACAATCTTTTAACAAAATTTCATGGTTTTTCTGCGATCCATTGATGAAATTAGCAAGTTTCCCCCAGGATTAAAAAGAGGCAGGGCGCTACTGTTCTGAAAAGGGCACTTTTTACATTCTTCAGGGCACTTTTTTGATTTTTAAGGGCCCTTTTATAGCGTTGAATCTAGTGGTCCAAAAAATCGTTTAAATACAGAAATTTCATCAAAAAATCCCAAAATTTCGTAAAAAACTGAAAAAAAAAAGTAAATTTTGTTAAAAAATTGGGAAAAAAAACAGCCGATTTCATTAAAAGATTGCAAAAAAACAGCAGGTTTAGTTAAGAAATCACAAAAAAACGGCAGATTATGCTTAAAAGGGGGGGGGGACGACATATTTCGTGAAAAGATCGCGAAAAAACGGCAAATTTGTGACCCGGGTTCGTGATTTTTTTTATTTTTTTAATAAAAATCAAAACAATCGAATTTTTTTGATTTAAATCGGATTTTTTAGATTTTTTTAAAAATTGCCACACATTATTATAATTTTATGACATTTTGTTTAATTTAAATAATATAAAGTTACATACATAGACATGCATATTATAAGTATTATCTATTACTAATATTACACAATTTACATAAATGATTCATATTATTTCAAGATAAAATTTTAGGCTATGAAAAAATCTTGATTACACAAAATGCATGAAAAACTACAAATCAGATGTCAAAAATTAATTCAACCTTCAATATTTTAATTAAAATAAAAAACATCTGCAACACATAAAAAATGTAAACAAAATTCGAAGTTTTTAACTTTTAAGTGTTGACTGAGAAAAATGAGTTCAATTGCTGCCATCAAAATACTTAAGGCCAGAGGACACAAATTGAGATGTCATCACTAATCGACTGACTTTTCAGTAGTGTTGGAATTTACACAAGAAAATTTTGAATAGCAATTTTATTTTACTTGTGGAATATTTATCATCTTATAAAACAATAACTATTTAAACTCACTAAGAAGAACTTGGAATCCCTAAATAAAAATTCAGCCAGAGAAGGAATGCTACAGTGTTGCCGCATCTGGATATTTTTTTATTGGGGGATTCCAAATTCTCATGTGTATGTTTAAGTTTAAGAAGTAATTAATCATAAGTTAATCAGTATGTTCAGTGTTTTATACGATGATTGATATTCCACAAATAAAATAAAAGTAAATTGTTATTCAAAATTTTCTAGTGTGAATTCCAACATAATTGAGAAGTAAGTCAATTAGTGAATACTTCACAATTTGTGTCCTCTGGCCTTGAGCATTTTGATGGCAGCGGTTTAACAGTTTTATCTGTTGATTTCTAATTTCTGAAAGTATCAAACCAAAGGCAAAAAACAATTGTTCGATTGAAGCAGATAAATCTATTGCAGTAAAAAGCTAGTTGATCATTCTCTTTTTAGTATGAGCTTTTTTGATAACTGTAACAAAAATACCTTCCACCATTCTAAAGGGCTGAGATCAATTATATTAAATTAAATAAATAAATCAATTGCTGATTCAGATTTTGCTCAAATCCTTATATAACAGGCTTCACCAAAGTACAGCACATAAATTCATACAATTTTATTTTACCTCAACTTGCAAAAGTTTTTCTAAATACTAATGAGTAAATATTCAAATATTTAGTATATTTCTGTTTAGATTTCTTTACCATTGCAAGATTATTTTATAATTTGATTCAAATGAAATTTGAAAGCATTTTTTTTCTAAACTTTACATTTATTTTACTTTTTTACTAAGCTTAAGCTTTATCTTTCTGAAAGTTGTTTGATTATATATGGTATATAAAACTAAATTATATTAAAGCACATTATTATGTTTGTTTCATCTGGAATTTATTTAAAAATAACATAAAAGAAAAACTGATTTAAATCAATGATTTTTTTAAAAAAATCAGTTGATTTAAATCATGATTAAAATCAAGCAGATTTAAATCAACGAACCCTGTTTGTGACAGATTGTGAACAGAACCGTGCGGGGGGAGGTGGTCACCTCGGGCGCAGATATTTAGAGGGCACCAAATTTATACTACAGACGTCATTTTTGGGCTGTCATAAGAAAAAGTTGGGAGGGGGGGGCGCCCCTAATGTAATCTAATTATGCTCCGGTGCAATTTTCTCTTTGTACAAAAATGATTGTGAATTAGAAAAATCCTCTTTTGGAGCAATAAAAACACAATTTTGAAGCAGAAGAATTAGTTTTTAGAACAGAAAAATTCAATTCTGTCATTAACTTTTTTTTTTTTTTTTTTTTTTTTTTTTGTGCTACTTAGACAAAATTTGCCTTTTTTTGATTTTTTGACGAAATTTGCCGTTTTTTTGCATATTTTCCTGAATTTTTGGCAAAATTTCCTGTTATTTGTGAATTTTTTGACAGAATTTTCCGTTTTATTGCGACTTGTGGACAAAATTTGCGGGTTTTTTCGCAAATCTTTTGACGTAATCTGCTGTTTTTTCGCAATTTTTTGATGAAAGTTGCCGTTTTTGGTGATCTTTTGGCAAAATTTTCCATTTTTCGCAAATCGTTTGACAAAAATTTCCGTTTTATCGCAATTTATCGACGAAATTTGTTGCTTTTTCACGATCTTTTGAAGAATTCTGGCGCTTTTTCGGGATTTTGTGACGAAATTGGCTATTTTTTTTTTGTGAATCTTGCCGTAAATTAGTCATTATTTCGCCCTTTTTTTGACGAAATTTGCCGTTTTTTCGCGATTTGTTAACGAAATTACGCGTCCCGTGGGAAGCATAAGAGTTATTTTTGCGTTCCGTTGCTGATTTTTTGTGTAATTTGTGCGTTACAGCACGTTTGCATCATCGCTGAAGGTCTGCGTTTTTTCAAATGTGGGGCAAGAAGGGCGCTATTTTTTTAAATGAGCGACCAGAGGGGTGCTAATTTTTGGATGAGGGGCAAGAGGGGCGCTAGTTTTTAAACTAAAGGGCAGGAGGGGCACAGCGCCCTCCTGAAACCCTCTGGGGGAAACTCTGAAATTAGCATTTTTTTAATTCAATGCCTGTAATGCGATAATTTTTGTTGCATATCCGTAAGAATGACAGGTAAATCGTGATACTTAGCATCTCTGTTAATTAAATACAGTGTAAAGAGAAAGAGATATTTGCAAGCTGGATAAGTGTGTTATACGAGAAAGCAGCACACATTAAAAGAATACCGTATATGATATTTAACCCCTTCGCGATGGGAGCTTTTTACGAAATTTTTAATGTTTCTTCACCAGTTTAAAAAAAACAGAAATTTGTTCTTTATTGAATCGAGAAAATGCTCTGATTAAATAACGCAAATTTTACTGTATAATTTTACTGATGGGGATAAACAAGTATTCTTAAGCCTTTTTGTGACACTTATACGTGTTGCTCATACCTGATAATCTGATATAGGTAATTGGGGAACTTTTTTTCAACATTTCTGTAGCTACCTTGTCGTATATGTTAAAGGTTTTAGGTTTACTGGGACTTTGATCTTCCACTTATAAACAACCCCTGGAATGGAATTTTGAGCTCACTTTGTACTGAACAGACAATTCTGGTTCTCGTTCTGTATTACATCAGTCTGTAACTTATAGTTATGAACCCAAATTTTTAAACTGGTTGTGGATGACTGCAATACAGAATGTGTTTAAAATGTTTCTTTTTTCCCTGATTGATTTTTAAGGCACCAGTAAAGCACTGTCCACATTTTCAGTTAAGAAAAATTTGGGTGATTTCATGAGCTTTATAGATAATCTGATTCCATTCCTTTTCTCTACACATTTTTAGATAGATAATATGGTACTACTTACCCCTCAACCAATTTCGCCAAATTATACAAATCTCCAAACTAATAGCCAAATTTTGCAGATTGACATAATTTTTATTTTAAATAACAAAGGAACAAATGAATTAGTAAAATAGTAATAAAAATACAGATATAAAGTTGAAATAAAAATCACTTGATGATGTGTTAAACGCATACTCAGTAGTGTCTAATATCATTGAATGTGATATTCATAGTCAAACATTATTGGCATATAATTTGATGATAGTTTTTTGGGCGACGGGTTAACCAAGTCGTATCAAAAATGTTTACCAAACTTTACTATAACATTTTTTAGATTAAGCTCTACTTTTCTCTCTGGTTCCACTGGTTTTTTATGATAATATTAGTGTTTTCTCTAGAAACAAAAAAGGTAGTGTTAGTCACTAATAAAGGCACAATTGAAGTTTCAGACTAAAAGTACTTGTTCAGTAAAACAGGACATTTTTTCAAGATAAGAAAATAATTCTGTTATTTTTACGAGCCCATACTTTCTACAGTGGTGGTCACAATTATAAGAACAATTGAAAATTTAACAGAAAAAAAAGTATTTATCAACTAAATAAAGTGAAATTGATGCACAAAATACTTTTTTATGCCAGAAATCATTGTAGAATGTAAAAGATTGAAAAACGCAAAATATGAATGTTTTGCCATAAATAACAAAATTTCTCATTGTAAAAAATTGGACAAAATTATAAGAACAGTGAATGTTTTTTGCCTGAAATACACTAATAATTAATAATCTCCCTTTTCTTCTCTGTTACTGTTAAAAGACTTGACGTCATGGAGTTAGATTGTTCCTTCAGAACGTTCTTGGAAATTTTTGACCAGATGTTTTCGATGGAGGACATAAACTCTTGCTTATTTTTATATTTCATACCGTTTTTGAATATTTCGTGTGTCAGAATACCCCATAGATTTTCCGTTGGATTCAGATCAGGGCTTCTGGTCGGCCAATTAAGTCGTTTCACAAAATTAGCATCAAATCACGATTTTGACGTTTGGGAAACATGTACTGAGGCACGGTCCTGCTGGAAAAAAATAGTCTCCACTCGTTATTAATGGCGCTTCCAGTAAAACATTATCGCCCAAATACATCAAAATAACTCTCAGAATTCATTCTACCATGCACAAAAAATTTGGAGTAGTTCCACCAGTTGCGGTAACTCCCCAGACCATTACTGAGCCATCCCCAAAAACACGCTTTGAGAAAATTTCTTTTTCTCTACGAAGATAGTACCAGAAATGGTGGAAACCATCTGGCCCATCCAAATTAAACTTTTTCTCACCGGAAAAGACGACATCATCCCACCTTTTTTCCATAATAATGCATTTTTTGGCAAACTCTATCCTCAGTCTCTTATGAACTTTTGTAAGAGACAGACTTGAGATACGTTTACCATAGCCAAACTTTTTTTATTTTTGTAAAACATGCCGAACAGCTCGAGCACTGCAATCAAAGTTCAATTAACGTTTTATTTCTGTAGACTTTTTTTTTTTTTTTTTTGAGCAGGCTCGTCTTATTGTCATTCTTTTCTCCCGTACAGAAGCAGAAGATGGCCTACCTATATGTCTTTTCCGTCCATATTTACCGGGATTTTTTAAGATAATTGTAAATAACCGTTCTTGATCTATTAAGCTTTGTCACAGTTTGGCTTACAGAAAGTCCTAAAAATTTAAATGCATCCTTTTTCTCTTTTTCAAACTACAAAATCTTTGTACCTAGTGGCATGACTGAAAAACAGAATATCACAAGCCCAAACGCTTACTGTGCATTTATATGGTCTTGAAGTTCCGTGTGCAAAGCAAAAAATATGCAAATTTTACTTTTTAGAACACACAAATATAATTGTTCTTATAATTTTGTCCAAATTAGATCACTGTATGAATCCTTAATACATTTTATAAATATGGATTTTCCACATAATTACATAAAGATTTATAAAAATATTCTTCGTTTTTCATTGTTCTGCAGCCATTAAATTTCCATAAGTTTCCAGCCAAAATTTAGCCAAGATTTGGCAATTTTTGCCTTGTCCTTATAATTTTGACCACCACTGTAGTTGTTTTTTGAAATGTGTAATGAACTTACTAGTCGACATCCAAAACAGCTGTCAGCTATCTCAACAGTGCCTAGGCCCAGGGGAAACAAAAAATGACCCAGTCAAACAGAAAAGTATGGCAACATTACAGAAAATCTTCGCTGTTTGTGGAAATGTCATAAAATCTTCCATAACAAGATAATTCAGAGATAGTATATAAATTTTTAGCAGGGATGCAGAAAATGTTTTTACTTCCAATACTTCCCCCTATCCGCATGAAAATTTTTTCAAAATTTTACGGTATGTTATGCTGAATTATCATAGGTATAGAAAATTTATTCTTCCTATATTTTTCAACTTATGCACAAGTATATATAGCAAGAGCAATTCTGAGTTAAAATAAAAATTTAAAAAAAAACATAAACATTACAGCAAATTTTTGGAAAGATTGCAGCAGAGTAAGGAATCTGGAGTAGGGGGGGGGGGGGGGGAGGGGAATCCACTCCCAGCACTAACGACATGTTTTTTTCTTGGTTCTTTGACAAAATTAACAGTTGATTTGCTTTTATTTGGTGAAAATTGCAGTTTTGTGGTGATTTGGTAAAAGTTGTGTTTTTTATATTTTAACAAAATTTCAGGCTATTTTGCCCATTTTAACGAAATTTGTGGTTGTTTTGCTATCTTTTGGCAAAACTTGCATTCATTTCGTGATCTTTTGATGAAACTTGTGTTCATTTCCCTGTAAAATCGAGATTATTTTGCCCCTTTTGACAAAATATGTGGTTGTTTTGCAATCTTTTGACATGTGCATTTATTTCGTGATGTTTTGACAAAATTTGAGTTCATTTATCATTTTGCGTTCTTTTGAGAAAACTTGTGGTTCATTTGCAACATTTTAACAAAACTTGCTGTTTATCGTGATCTTTTGATGAAATTTGCAGTTATTTTGGGATATTTTGACGAAATTCGTGGTTTTTTTTTTTTTTTTTTTTTTTTTGGCGTTCTAGTGACTAAATTTGTGGTTATTTTGCAATCTTGTGATGAAATTAGAGTTTTTACCACAATTCTTGAGTAAAATTCCCAGTATTTTTGTCTGAATTTTCAGATTGATGACTTAATTTTCGAAACTGAATGCCTTAAATTTTCGGAAAATTCTGAACAGAATAGCTTCTGATATACGGTACATATTATTCTGAGATCAATTTTGTGAAGGTCGCCATGCATATCTTTTTTATTTGTAGGGAAGGTTTTTTGTTTCAAGAAACTATGAAATTCGTTGATAAAATCAAAACCAATTGTATATATTTCTGGAAAATTTCCTCCGATCCTAGATCACCGGATCGGACATATTCTGCATCCCTGGTTTTTAGAGGCTGCAGAGTCTGAGTGGAGAGCATTGCTCATAGGGGGCTGAATTCCTTAGTATGAAAAAAAATTTACATCCTACTTTTACGAGGTTGAAATATTTTCATTACAAAAATAACCTCACATTCTGAATAAAAAATCAGTTTCATTCATATTGTTCAAACTTTTTCCTTAAGTTATCGTATAATTCTTAAATTTCTAATTTTCAATGAGTTTTTATCCCACTAGAGCTCAAATTGGCCTATTAAGATAAATGTTGTGATTGAATTTACACAATCATGCTAAATGGAGTTTTAAATATAGATATTGTGCCATTACTGCTCGCTTAACAACATATAGTACTTAAATTGCTCTAAGTTTTTATCAGATTAATAAAACTTTATTTTATTTATTTAATGGGGAAAGGGAGGGAGATGTTTCGTTAAATTATAAGTCTCTTCTAGTTAAATATGACTGAAGATTAACATGAGCAGTAAAAACATTAAAATAATATAAACATTCTTTTGCAAAATGGTTAATAACAAACTCGCTGACCTAATTTGTATTAAAGTGATTATAGCTTTTGTGGGTGTGGCCTGTAACTTATTTTCTAAAAAGGAGCTCAATTGAAATAATAGTTCAGGCATAATTGTTTTCACTCACATATTTTGACATCACTGAAAACAAGCACAAAAAAGTATCTGAAATAGAAAATGCATGCACACACATACTTGAAAAAAAAAAAAAAAAAAAAAAAAAAAATCAAATATTGTAAAACTAGCAAAAACATTCAAGAAATCTAAAATATGTCAATGTTTACTTAACCCATTTTCGGCCAAAGGTTCGTATACGAAACATTTCGATAAATATTTTTTTTTAACACTGTGACACATTTTTTTCAAGAATTTTATTTTTCTTCTATTTTTTAAGGCTTTTGAAGACATCCATAAAATATTAGTAATTCAATTGGAGTAAACACTTTCTCTTAAAAAATTTTCAAAATACGCTAGAGTTTTAATTTGAAACGCCTTTGACAAATTCAACTTTTTAAAAATATATTATTATTCCAATTGAAATGAATTATATGTTTTTAAAATAGATTAAAGTTGCAAATTCTGTATATGAAATAAGAATAAAACAAAAGTCATAAAAATATTATTCATATTCATATTATTCATTATAAGAAATAATATTTTATATTATTATATAAAATATTATTTCTTATATAAAATATTATTTTTCATGCATGAATCTTTTTTTGTGTCTTAATGTATGTAATTTAAGCATATTTCAATAAAAATAATACTACATTTTATAAAATTTCTGTGCTTGGCCTAAAATGGGTTAATCTGGTTTCTATTATGGTTACAATATTTTTCTTACATCAAGTGTGTATGGCAGGCAGAAACAGTTCTTCCTAAATGAAGGATATCATATTTTTTAAAGCAATCTTAAACATTCTCTGAATTGATACAAAAAAGCATGTATTTGTGGATGGGGTGGTGGTTGTCTGGAAAATTCAATAAATTTTTGGTCTACCAAATCCTTGAAAATTGTTTCTGAATTGATGTTAAACACTCATGAAACTAAAGCGAGCTTATGCAATAAGCATTTGAAAGTCATGTAAATTAAGCTGTTTAAAGTGTTTTTCCAAAGAATATTTTTAGACTTAAAATGAAAAAGGAAGTTTCTGTAAAGTTTTTTGGGTGTGTTTTGGATAACCTTGGTCATCCAGTTTCATATGTTTTCGAGCAAAAAATCTGCAAAAATGTTTGTGCCAGTTTGATTTTTTTTTTTTTTCTTTTCTCTGTAAAATCTTATGAATTGCATATGAGTTTGGCATGTCTTGTTTGCTGCCATACAGTGGGGTCAAGAAGTTAAGATGCCACTCGAGTCATTCAAAAAGCCCCGGATGTGAAGTCCATGGGGGTGTTATTTTCAAATATCTCACTCAAATTTTAATGTTTTTACATGTTTTTTTTTTCCCCCAAAGATAGCTGAGGAGGACTATAACGAGGCAAGTTTTTACTTTTTTTGATTTTGTTTATCTTTTTTTAGATTATGATAGTTTCGATTTCCGAACCAGTTCTGAAATTTAAAGTAATTTTTTTCATCCTCAGCTATTCTGTGCAAAAAAACCATGTAAAAATATTAAAATTTGAGGAAGATATTTGAAAATAACTCTCCCATAGACTTAACATTAACATACGGGTCTTTTTGAATGACTAGTGTGGGCTCTTAATGGCATGCTTCACTGACACAAGTTTTCACTCCGATTGTTAACTCCTATATTAACATATGAAGAAATTTAACTGATGCTCTTTACCTGTATAAATATTGACCTACAGTTTTCAACTTCAGAATATAAACATAAGATGTAGAGATTCTCAGAATTTTTCCTACTTTTTAAATATTTTTTAAAACACTAAACTTTAAAATTTTACATTTGAGCAAAAAATCAAAAGAAATTATCTTAAAAAATTTTAAATGTAGAAAATTTTTTGAAAGTGCATTACATTTGCGTCTGATGGTGCACAGTATTTTATTTATATTAGGTAAAGAGTAATAGTACAATAGACTCCCTTAAATTCACAATCTTAAAATCTGCAGCTATTTAAAATCCACGCAAAATTTGTAGATGTAAACAATGAAATTATCAGTTCAGATATAGGTACAAGATTTTACTTTTTTATTTTTATATCAATTCTATATATTTTTTAGTGTGTAATTTTTGTTAATATTGCTGAATTCATGTTTTTTCATGAAGGAAAAATAAATTTATTCTGGGAGAAAAAAATGTCGAGATATTGTTATTATTGGTAATCATAATCTTTTTGCTAAATGTATTTGTGCATTAATCAAGCATTTTTGATTATTAAGTCTAGCTAAACCTGAAATAAAACTTCCTTATTTTATGATCTTCATGTGAATTAGTAGTGCACCTTTATGAGGCAAATTTCATTGAATAATTTAGGAAAAATGCATCTCATTTCTAAAATGAATATGAATATTTGGTACTTACGTATTAACACCACCGCAGCAGAAGTTGCGCTAAAGTGCCAATAATGAGCAATCTTATTCGCATGCGTACGCAGTCATCTTTTGGATTGGCGGTACTTAAAACCTGCCAAATCTGTAGCTGCGGTGGCGTTAATACGTAAGTACCGAATATTTAAGTATAAATTTATGGTTATTTACTTCACCTTTGCTTTCAATATTTTAATCATTTTAAAGAATCATCTAAATTTTTATTTTATGTATTTTAATATTTTGTTTTTGTATATTAACTATATTGTAAGCATTCATTATAATCTCAATTGCATTATTAATTACGTTGAAATTACTGTTTTAAAAATTTAAACAAAGCTGTGACCAGAAACCTGCAAAATTCTAGAATCTGCACAACCTCTGGTCCCAAGCTGTGTAGATTTGAGGGAGCTTACTGTGTAATTAAAATTCGTCATAGGTTAAGATGGGATTTGTTCATGGCCTTGAACAAATACAGTCGACACTGTCAAATCCACAATCCTAAAATCTGCACATCATCACAGATGTAAACAATGAAACTTTCAGTTCAAATGTAAAGACAAAGTGACAGAATTTTTTAGTTTATCCTTCTGTTTGTATTTTAATGTTATACTCGATAATATCAAAATCATAAAATATGGAAGTTTTATGTCAGGTTTAGCCAGATTTAATAACCAAAAAAAGCTTTATAATTACATAAAAATATTTGGTAATAAGATTGTAATTATCAGTGATTATCAGCAATATTTTGAATTTTTTCAGAAAATTATTTTTCCTTCATGAGAAAATATGAATTCAGTAATATTAACAAAAATTACAAATAAAAAAAAAATATATGAAATTTGAAAACTCAAATTTTGTCCCTATATCTGAACTGAATGTTTCATTGTTTACATCATTGTAAACTAGATGTACCCCTCAATATTTGACGATAAACATGTTAGAAGATTAATTAGAACCTGTAAATAAAGTTTTGAAAACTTTATTTATTTGAATGTTATCTATGTGATTCCAACAAATTCAAAGCGTTTCATGGTTCTGTCAGTTTAACCTACTCAAGTAATTATCTGAAAGAATCTAAGCAGAATTTTAACAGCCCTTGCTTTTTAGCAGAAGGATAACTAAAATTAATTGAACTGACATTTATTTTTGTGAATTTTCTCAGTATTTAAAAAAATAACAATGTTTAGCATTTTCTAATTTTTAAAATCGTATTGAATGGTTTTTATTAATTTTATTTAATACTTCTAGGTTATCCTGTCGACCAAAAAATTTTTGCCAAACTATAAGATTAAATGCCAATAATGGATGATCATGATTGTCACATTCAATGACATTAAATGCGATTCACGTGTTTAAAATGTCATTAAGTGATTTTTATTTCGACTTTTTATTAATATTTTTATTAATATTCTACTAATTATTTGTTTTTTCGTTATTTAAAATAAAAATTATGTCAACATGTATAATTTGGCGAAATTGGTCGACGGGATAACCTAGAAGTACCTTTTATTTTTATCAGTCTCATTTTAAATCTCGAAACTTAAAATTTCATGCTACCAAGTAACTATTTATAATATATTTGAATTTTTCATAACATTTCATGCATTTAATTATTAAACCATCAGTATCACAAAGCAGTTCAATTTTAAGTCTTACTTGACTATTTTTCTTTCCTCCTGTTTTCTCTTCTGAATTTTAATTTTATCCACGGAAAATAATTAATACTTTTCCTTATATGCACACAAACATATATCTTTCTTGTAATGCTCATACTAAATATAACAAAAATTTTAGATTAATATATTTCAAAGATAATTAAATGAAAAATACTTTAGCTTAATTATTTTAAGTTAAAATTGATAAACTATTTCTAAAATATTTTAGCATGCTTCACAATTTTTAAGATTCAGATATTACTTCATAACGGCACTCAATGATTTAGTTAAAAATCATTTAATATATGGTCTAAATGGTGTATAACATTTATTTATTTATATAATTTACGCATATTACATTTTACAAATGGATTACTTTTTCTAAGGTTCCACGCACATGACAGGAAAGTGAAAATTGCTGTTACTACCTACCGACAAAATAATGTTTAAATATTTACATTTAAAAAAAAATTAGAATACATTTTTTTTAAATATTGCTAGAAGTTAAATTAAATTTTACGACATTTTTACAATTTTTATTTGTGTGTGTTGTATTTATTGTTGTTTATTTTTATTTATTTTTTTATTTTTTTTTTCAAGAATGCAATTTGTAAAGATTTTCAATAATTTTATTTTTACAAATGTATCTTTAAAGCCAGGAATTGGAAATTGGCTGTTTATATCTAATAATCACTATGTTTTAATTACTTGAAATATTTTAAAAATAAAATTTTTACTTAAAAATCATTGTTGAGTGTTAAATTTTATTTAATTATAAAGCATCAAAATAATAATAACAAAAGAATAAAAATCATATTCCTCTCGCAAATAAATGCATCATTATTAAAAAAAAATATGTATATTTTGCCGAGCATTGGGTTTGAACCCTAGTCCTCTACTAAAGCTCAGATCTCTAAATCCGTGCCTTAAACCACTGAGCTAACCAGACTTGCTTCGACTTTCCTCAAACTGGAAGGGCTAATAAGTTCAACTTCACGCATGCGCAAAGACGAATTTGAGTTGATCTTGAAGAAGTAGCCTACTGTTTTAATATATATGATTATGTGCAGATTTGAGAGAGTTGTGGATTTGAGGGAATCTACTGTATTTCATTACTTATGTACAGTAGACTCCCTCAAATCCGCACAGCTTGGGATCAGAGGTTGTGCGGATTTTAGAATTTTGCAGATTTCTGGTCATTGCTTTGTTCACATTTTTTTAAACAGTAATTTGAGTGCAATTAATAGTGCAATCAGAACTATAATGATTGCTTACAATATAATAAAATATTAAAATAAGTAAAAAAACTAAAATAATAAAAATTTAGATAATTTTTTAAATGATTAAAGTTTTAATAGGAAAGGTCAAGTTAATAATCAATAGAGTATGATTAATATTCATTATAAA
Organism: Maratus speculifer; assembly: GCA_964019185.1. Lineage (NCBI taxonomy): Eukaryota > Metazoa > Arthropoda > Arachnida > Araneae > Salticidae > Maratus > Maratus speculifer. The sequence goes on along the minus strand of OZ025294.1, from coordinate 7,026,348 downwards.
GATTAAATGTATTTTCCCAAAATTATTCAACAAAACTTGCCTCATAAAATTATATTACTCATTCACATCAAAATCATAAAATATTTTTTTTTTTCAAGTTTAGCCAGGCTTAATAACCAAAAAAAATCTTGATTGATACATAAATAGATTTGGTAAGAAAATTTTGATTACCAGTGATATCAGCACTATCTTGAATTTTTTTCAGAAATAAATTTATTCTTCCTCCATGAAAAAACATGAACTCAGTCATATTAACAAAAATTACAGATTAAAAAACATATGGAATAGATACAAAACTAAAAAAAAAAAAAAAAAAATCAAATTGTGTCCCAATATCCAAATTGAAAGTTTCATTGTTTACATCCATAAAATATGTGTGGATTTTAGAGAGTTGCGGATTTCTGGTTTGCAGATTTGAGGGAGTCCACTGTATTTACTTTTAATAATTTAAAAAAATAATCTTGTTATTTTAATTTATTACTTCAACTATTTTAATATTTTACTACATTGGAAGCATTCATTATAATTTCGATTGTATTATTGCACACAAATTAATGTTTAAAAAGTGTATAATATTTCTTGCTTATTCTTATTCTTTTAATGAAATGTGTATTTTAACAATTTTTTTACTTGTATGTTTTGAAGATTTATAGATATATTTTTATATACCGTATTTACTCGTGTATAAGGTGCACTTTTTTCCAAAAAATTAGGGCAAAACTTCTAAGTGTGCCTTATACATGGGATATTGTTTTACTGTTGGATGCAGTCGAATGATATACCTATGAAACAAGAAATTATTCAAAGAAGATATTAAAACTCTGTAAATGTTACTTAATTGAAGTATTACTGCATATTTATTTCATTCCTTGCAGTTTTTTTATACAACAGAACTAATGACATTATCTAAACACTAATTAACAATTCTCTTTACCGTCACTCATTCCTATTTCCCGTCATTCTCTTACAACCTGAAGTCTAAAAATGCATTTCTGTCTTGTTTTCTGGTCTGGTGTAATGTTTATTTTGACTTTTTTTTACTGAAATTCATTTGGTCATTCTTCATTAGCGTATCAAATTTATGGTGTGCGTTATATACGAGATTTCAAGAAATCGCCATTTTTACTTGTAAAGTAGGTGTGCGCCTTATACACGCGTGTGCCCTATACACGAGTAAATACGGTATATATATATATATATATTTTTTTTTATAAAAGAATCAAGTTTTAGCAAATATTAACTAATATATTGATTGTAGTATAGAGTACACTTTTTTGATTTTAGGATGTATGACAGCACCAGTGAAGATGATCCAGATTGGAGACCACCAGATTATGATGATTAAATTATCTATCAGAAGAGAAGAAAAAAAAACTTTGCAACCAAAATATTCATGTTTAAAGTTTGTATTTTATTCTTATATGTTGGCCCCCTTTCTGTTCTGAAGCTGTGATGTAAATTTAATATTTTATTAAATAAAGTATTTGCATTGTTCCATTTGTTAATTTTAATTCTTAATATCTAAAGATGAAAAAATTGAGCCTAAAGCAAGAGTTTTCTGGGTATTTCTTTGATATCTTATTGAGCATTTTCTTAGGGGGGGGGGAACTATAGGATTTAATGTCAAAAATGCATGATGTCTGAATTAGATATCAAATTTCGGTACTACTCTGTTATACCGTCGACCAATTTCGCCAAATTATACAAATTGCCAAACTAATAGCCAAATTATACGTATTGACGTAATTATTTTAAATAACGAAAAAAAAATAATTAATAAAATATTAATAAAAAGTCTAAATAAAAATCACTTAATGACATTTTAAACACGTGAATCGTATTTAATGTCATTGGATGTGATATTCACGATCATCCATTATTGGCATTTAATCTTACAGATTGGTGATAGTTTTTTGATCGACGGGATAACCTAGTAGTACCCAAATTTCTTACACATGTGATATTTTGATATTATCTGTGTACTTAATTATGTTTTACTGATTATTTCTTTAGTTAATTAAAATAACTATTTATGTCATTAAATGGTGATGTTTGATATTGAAAGAGAAAAAACTGTGATGCATAGTTTTGTGCTGTAGACCAGTTTCACATCATCACATTTTCCTCTTGAACAATTTGTCCATACAATGCATATGCCACTAAAATTTGGGTTTTCTCATTCCCTTTTTTGGAGGATGGCCGGGGATTGCTTGTATTTTAAATTTTATGTATGATAGCAGTAAACTTGGTTCAACTTGTTGGTACAGATGTAATTTTGTTTGCTGCAAATTGAAACAGAAAATTCTGCTACAGAGATTAACTGGAATTTTGATTTGATTTGAAAATTTGCTGAATCATATGTCTGACAAATAAGTGTATCAAACAACATATATACTATTTTGATTTTTTTACTTATTGAGTGACTAGTTACTGAAAATTAAAATTTCAAATTATATGATTTAAAAAGACCATTAAAATTGTACTTACAGTGTAATTCACAGGAAAATAATGTATTTGATCTTAAACTGTGCTACTGGACGCAATCATATATTTCCCCCCAACAAAATCTAAAAACGGTGTCATTTATAATGTCACATACTTTCACATTCATATTTTGTATTTTTAAAATATTTTTGAACCATACATTATTGATGAATGTGGTCCCAAAATCGATGTTTGTCAGCTAAAATTTTGTATCTGAAGATTGGTACACTTGAAGTTCTAATCTGAATGCCAACAAAATCCAGAAATTTATGCTTCGTTAGACGCATTCATAATAAAATATTTAATTTTGTAAAAGTAAGTATTCATTTAATTTTATAATTTATAATAACTGTCCATTTTAATAATAAAAAATATCTTACTTAAATTTAATTTTAAAATTGAATTATTGAAATTTATTTAAAGTGAAGTTTTATTTTTATTAAATTAGTTGTAATTGTAATTAGAGATGTAAATTTTCTGGAAAAATATAAGTGGCAGAAAAAACTGGTTTTTTACCGGTTAAAAACGGAAAAATTGGAAAAATTGATTTTTCATGACTGTTTCTCCCAAATAAATTAATTTTCTGAGAGAATATTAAATAATAAACATTTTTTCCCATTTATATGTATTAAATGAAAATTATTTTCACTTTATATTACAGTATATTTTACATATACAATAGCAAAGCCTGCTTTTAAAAGTTTAGTTTTTTTTTTTTTTCCACAGCCTAAGAATTTTTATTAAACGCTATTGTTTGTTATATCATATTTCTGTTATGTTTTTTCAGTTACATGTTTAACTACCAATTGACCTAATGTAAAAACCTGAACTAATATGTCTGCAGTTTGGAATGAAATAAATTATGCATTCCATTTACATAAGTATAGTTTTTAAGTAAATGATACCAGTTTAAAGAATTTATTGCAGTTTTGTCATTATTATGAATATCAGTATTCAAAAATTCCATTGTTTGTTTAAAAAATGTATATTTTTACATTACTTTTTTTTCTTAGAATTATAATTTTATTTCCTTTATAAAATATGTGTTGTTTTTGGTATAGCTTTCCAATCTCAACTCAAAAGTTTTGATTTAGTCTTATAATCTAAATTCAAACAAAACTAAGTTTTACTTTGGCTTACTCAGGTTTGTAACTAAAAAATAGCGTAGGATTCATTGACTGTTAGATTTTTACTCAAGTTTTTTTTTTTTTTTTTTTTATCCCGAAATCTAATATTCTATTCTTGAGTAAGAAACCATATTCAATAATGTTTCCACATGGTAATTTTTATATTTCTAAGAGTGGAACTCAAAAGTTATGAAAATAGAACACTACAAATAGAAAATGCTCACTACTTTATTTGAGGAATTAACAAAAGCAGTTACATACAGAGATAAACTTCTACTGTGCTTTAGAAAACTACAAAAATTCAAAGTCTAATCAAGAGGGAAAGTATAATTTGGTACATAGTTACTTGTAATAAAATGTTTTTTTTTTTTTTCATCGCAGTTGTACTTTTTTAATGCAAACTGCCCATGTTTTTGCAACATTACTGTACATTATGGAGGTAAAATGGAGGTCAATTTTAGATTCAACACCTTAAAAAAAAAACATTCAATTAATCAGCTATAACGAAACCTTGAAAAATGCAATATAGTAGTGCCACCTATAGGGCAATTTACACCAAAAACTAAACAACTTTAATATATATCAGAAACTGTCTGAAGCTGTAGTTTGATTTAAAAAAAAAAAAAAAAAAAAAAAAAAAAAAAAAAAATCGTCCTTGAGGTAAAGTTATTGCGATAATCATGAATAATGCAGCACAGCAGCGTCATCTGTTGAGCAATTTACACCAAAAAGTAATGAGCACGAAGTTATGTCAAAGATAATATGAAATTTTATAAAAATACATGCATTAGTTTGAGATGGAACTATTGTGGAAATTATGAATAATGCAGCATAGCAGCGCCATCGGTTTGGCGATATACACTAATAACTAAACATCTCGAGTTTATATCAAGGTGTAGCTAAATCTAAAGTTTTGTGAAATTATGTGCATCAGTTCTTGAGATAGAGTGCCCATAAAATTTGTCACATACAGACTCGCAGAGTGACAGATATTTTCCAAAAATCATCAAAACATGTTCAGGACTTTCTAAAACGTTTAAATACACCAAAAACTGGAGGTCAAATTTTTCACGAATTCAATACTTACTTCTTGAAAAGATAGGTTAAAGTAATAAATGCACACTTCGAAATTTTATGTTGAATTTTTAATTTTATCATTTCCATTAATCGGCATATTATTGCAATAATTTTACACATGAATTAATTTTTAAAAAGGGAAGTTGTATACATATCTAGATTTTTTTTATGTAATCAAGTTTTAGTGAAATTGTGATCTTTTTGTATATAGTTGTACAAAATATATTCAGAATTTTTTAATAAGAAATTACTATATTTAGATTCCTATTTAGACATTTTTAATAAAGTTATTTACATACATATATGCAACTTAATAAGATTCAGCTGCTGTATGGCATGAGATTTTTTTTTTCTTCAATCACTGTACCTGCGAAAGATTCAATTTGTTGATTAAACTTTTCTGAAATGTCTATTTTCAAGAGAAATTTTACAAAGGGTCTTGTGTTTCAAACAAGAAAAAAAATGCGAAGGATCCTTTCAAGTCTTCTCAAACAGATTTCTGCTCAGAGATCAGATTACCTACATTAATATTTTCGTGTGAGACACTCAAAATAAAAATAAATAAAATAAAAAGTATGAGAATGAAGCTATTACAAAATTTTCACTATTATTTCAGAAATGAAATTTCAATTTTTCCAGTTCAGAAAAATTGAAAAATAAGCCTTCAGGGAAAAAAAGTTTTTTTTCCCAATTTTTCCAGGTTTTTTCCGAGCATTCCCATCTCTAATTGTAATGTAATTTTATTTAACTTATTACAATTTTTTTTAATTAAAATTTCATTTAATGGTCCCATTGACAATAAAAAAAAATACAAAGGAACAGATAATAAAAGTTAACTTTATTTTATTAACTGACTTAAAAAAGATCAAAACAAAAATAAAACGTAATGTCTCAAATAGGACAGAACACACGATGTTCAGATCTCAAGCCCAACGACATACCGATTGAGCAAGCAAGTACACAGTAATGCGGAGAAAAAGGTACCTAAAGAAAGAGGAAACACGTGTATAAATACAGTAAATGGTTTATCGAGCATTTGCATTGAGATTCCCATAGAAATGCAAAAAATATAGTCCAATTTTTCAAGACCAATGTATAACAAACAAGAGTTTTCTTAGAAACTAGGCATGTCTTGATCACTCTATCTTAAACAGATTCATAATTTATATAAGTTTTAATAAAATTTCCCAGGCCATTTTCTAGATCTCATTATCAGGAACCAAACCCTATCGATTTCGGTTTAAAAATGGGTAACGAGATCTTAAAAGATAAAGAACATAGAGATGTAAAAAATTCTAAATAGAATTAGACAGCAGATATAAGACTATTTTTAAAAAATCAGAACAATGTGAGTTATATTTGCAGAGTTATTAAAAGGTGGCTTTCTGCATTTCCTTTGATCTCAAACTAGCTGTATATATGAGTTCTGCCCTTCGACAATTCTACAATACGATTTTAGGCTTAAAGCTGCGTCACAGGAATACTACAGTCCTCCATGATATGATGGGAAGAATGGAAAATGCCACTATTCAAAAAATAAGAACTATGAGCTAGATATTCCTTTATTCAAAATTAAGTTGAAAGTATTTATACTTTATATTGAAAAAAAATCTGCCTTGAGTTATTTAAAAAGAACAAATATGAGACTGTACAGTTTTTCTTCAACTATTTTTTCATTATTTCTCTTTGATTTCAAAATGTTTGTTTCAATTCATAGAAGAAATGAAATTAATTTTACTAATATAAAAAGTCTCATAATTATGCTTCTTAAATGAAAAAAGGCAGATTTTTTTCAATACTGAATGTTCTTATAAAAAGCTCTTGTTTATCAAAATATAAGTTTCTCTTATTAAATATTATGTAAAATTGTTTTAAAAAGTAACATTTTAATAGCTTTAAACTTTGAAATATAAAAAGTATTTGGAAAGCCGAATATTTTGTATTTGGTTTAGCTGTCAGTCGAATATTCGGTATTCGGCTAAAATCACTATTCGGTTCATCCCTAGCAGAAATATTTCATCTGTACACTGTACCAAAAAAAAAAAAAAAAAAAAAGAGAAATCTACAAAGCTAGCTTTTGTAAATCTATAGAAATCGGTAGCTTTACAAATGAATCTAGTAAAATGATACTAATCTTACTAAAATTTTATCTCTAACTTGGGTCGCAGTTAGATAAAAAGTTCCAAGTTTCCCAAACCTTAGATTTTTTTATTTACAGTGAAAATCTCTATCTATTACATGAATTTTTGCTGTTATCATTTCATAAAATCAGTAGCGGCAATGAAGATTGTTAAATAGTGTTTAAATAATGTTACTTTCACTTTTGTTTAAAAAAGTGCAAGGAATGAAATAAAGATGCTGGAATTCTTCTATTCAGCAAGATTCAAGTTTTAATTTCTTCTATGAATACATTTCTTAATTCATAAGTATATAGTGTGATTACATAAAGCAGTAAAAAAATATTGTGTATAACGTATACCCAGGATTTTTGCCCTAAATTTTGGGAGAAAAGTGTGTGTTATACTCGAGTAAATACAGTATCTTTTGCAGCCTGCAGTTCTTTAACACTAGAACGCCTGAAATATTGCTACCCCCTAAAACGCCGGCAGGTGTCATTTTGATACTGGTCGATATTATGCAAAAAAAAAAAAAAAACCCTCGAAAAAAATGTATAGTTTAATATAGCTTAATATTCCTTTTACAAATACATGTAGAACACACAAATAATGTTAAATCTAAAAAAAGGGAAGAAAAATTTTACAAGATTAAATTAAAATGCTTAAAGTACATACAAATATTATTATTTTTCTAAAATACTCTTAATTTTTTGAGATATAGAGAAATATATTGCGCACACAAATTATATTTTATCTATACTATAAGAACAATTTTGCTAGATGATAAGAGAATACATATGGCACACCCAAATAATTATTATGTCTGTAACTTAAAAATATTTTTGCAAGATACTATGAAAATATAAAAAAGTGAAATAACTACTTACGTTACTAACTGTCAATACATTTATAGGTGACATTTTTTGTGCATTTTCCGCATGTCATTCTACTAGAAGAAGAACATACTTTATTTGTCACATTTGCATGACATTTTTTAACTTTGCATTTCCTACGCTTAGAAGAATTTTCAGTCCGCAGTTCTTCTTCATCTCTCCTGCTTCTTTTAGTGGATTTTTCAATGTATTCTGCTCGCATTTCTTCAGCTAGTGTTTGTATAAAGGCACGCCTTGTTATGTTTTTTCTCGCTACACGTTTGAAAACAATCCAAGCATTTATGGCAGCAAAGTCTAAAATATTGTATAATGTGTGAATTGGCCATCTTCATGAACCTACTTTGACTGAATATTGTCTTGCCATTTGGTCAACAATATCTACGCCACATTTCGTTTCATTATAAAAACTGGCGGTTTCAGGAGTTTTCTTTGAATTGTTAGTAATTGTGATGCTTGAATGCATTGAACTAAGAATTATGACATTTTTTTCCTTTTTAGATTGATAAACTGTAAGTGTTGAGCCCGATTCTTCATTCTTCAATATTTTTGTTGAGTGCAACTCTTCTTTTTCTGATTTTACACAATCTGGAATTTCTCGTCTGGCTCTATTTACCATGCCAACTAAACTCGTTTGCCTTTCCTTTAGTTTCTTTGCCAACTCGAGAAGTAAAAAAATTGTCAACTGTGACATTTCTTCCCATATTTTAAAAAGGTTCTATTAATTTTAAAAACACATACTCAGAAAGTCTCTGACTTTGATCTCGTTCTTCATTTTTTCCTAAGTAGGGAATTGCGTTTAATATATACTTACTTTCTAAATTTGCAGCCATCAAAAATTTTTGCCCGTATTTATCAGGTTTTGATGCTATAAACTGAGAAAACGGACAACGAACAACCCACTTCATCAATTGTTATGTTCTGGCCTGGTTTGTAACAGCTTATGCAATTTTCAATAAAATGATTCCATACTTCTGAAATCATTGCGAATTTATCATCTTTAATTCGATTACGATGAGTTAATTTGATATCAAATCGCAAAAATCTTGATATTTCACATTCTTGATTGTCTCTGGACATGGTTTCTTTACAAAAATTTATACCCCATTCTGTAGACCATAATGAATGAAGTACGAGGTTACTAGCTCCTGAAACTCCACATACATATAAAATCGAAATGTAAGCTAAAAGTTCCTGTTCTAAAAGAGACCAAGCATAATTTTCTAATACTCGGCGAGCTTCTGTGTTTGTGCATTTACTTACATGCTCTAAAATCCTTCTGTCTATAAAAAGCAACCAAGCACTCAAAACACTTTCATAATTCATATTTCTTTTTGCATAAATAGTTGGACCACTATTTTCTCGCAAAATATTTTATATTGCTAATCTACCGGTTGCACTTCCAGAACCACATTCTTTCCAGCGTGAGCCATCGCGAGCCATAAATTCAGTCTGATTTCGAGAATAATTAATTTCAATATCCTCATCGCTTTCCGATTCAGATGATACAACGGGAATAAAATTTTCACTATCAGATTCATCATACAGTCCGGATAATTCTCCACCCTTTGATTCATTATCTGATAATTCTCTCAGAAGCGCAGTAATTTCATCCGCAGTAAGCCCCCTTTTATGAGACATTTTAAATTCATTCATAAAATGTAAAAAGAACGAAAGAAAATCTCACGAAATTTTACTAGTCATAACTCGGAAGCAACCGTATATGTACTATCTTTGTGAGAAATAAAACCTCAGTTGCAGGTGTTGTTGCAGCTGAAACAAATCACATGATGACCAGGTGTTGAAAAAACATTCTGAGATCCCCCTGAACTACGACAGTGTGTGGAATTATCGCACAGAAGAACGAAATTAAAATTAGGGAAATGAAATTATTGCGGTGTCCAATTGACACCAGTCCGGTGTTCTAGGTAAATTTGCCCATAAACCAAGTTTGAATAAATCGATTTCCAAAAAAATTTCGTTGCGAGTTCTACCCACATATTTAATAAAAGTCGAGAGAGAAATAAAAAATTTCTTTTATAATTTACAGATTTTACATAGAATTTTACACGCTTCGGTGTCGAAATGACACCGTCTGGCGTTCTAGTGTTAAAAGCTGTCTAAAAATTCACTCACCTTGTGAGAAAGCCCACTCACCAGTGGTGAGTATAAAGATGTATTTCCTCACCCCTGCTTATGTTACATGTATCGCATATTGTAACATAATCGCTTGACATGTATCGCTTTCATTTAAAATCAAATAAATTTACATCTTTAAGATCAATATACTCTTTCATTTGTAACATATATTTTGAATTTAAATGACACAATCTTTTATGCCATAGTAGTTCATAATTACTAGTACTCTTGTCAGTAAAATTGCACTCAGAATTGCAGGCAGGTTCAAATTTAATTGATTATAATTCTTAAATGCTTTAAATAGAAAAGTATATTTATCAAAAATTAGCACATACTTATTTTCAGAAATAATCTTACAACCTTTTATTCATTGAAGCAGTGACAGATAAGTTATATCTTAAATCTGGTGATATAACTAACATTGTTTATAGTTAAATGGATGGAATTATTTTTACTTATTGTATTAAATAAGACTATGCCAATACCTTTTGAAATTATTTTGGAATTTTTACCTGCTTGAAATATATCCTTATCTTCAGAAATTAAAATAACTGAACCAGATTTCGTCATTACATGTATGCGAGCTGGTGAGGCTGTCTAATAACCATATGTTATTGCATACTTTATCTTTTTCAGTTAAAATCGTAAGTACCGAAATTGTACTGTCCTTAACTGAATAATTTACATCATGGTGTATTTTTTTTTTTTTTTTTTTTTTCATTGACGATTTCCATTGGACTTGTTATTTCTGTAAAAACAGTCCTTGACTACATGATTATGATGTCTACAAATGTAACAAAGTCTCGGACTTATCTTTTTTCTTGAATAGAACACTTCAGCAGTGATCTTTTCAAAATGTGCGGTATTCATTTGTTCTTTCTGTAGAATTTCTAATATTTCATGTATAGTCTTTTCACGTTGTGCTTTTTAATATATCTTTTGAGAACTTTCTATTCAGCCCTCATGCTGTGTAGAATACAAATTCTCGATCTGTTGTAGTCAATCCTAGAGTTTGACATTTTGTTGCAAAACCTCGAGTTCTAACTAAATACTCATTTGCCGATTCATTTAACTTCATTTTTCAATTTACCTCCATTTATCTTCTGTTTGACTGATGAAAGTAGATTTCATCTTATTTCACAATACTCTCGCATTATCTTTGGCTGCAAACTGCAGTGCCTATTAATTCGATAATGAGAATTTAATATATGTAACTATCATTATTTTTCTGCTCCCATTTGATGGAATTTTTTTCACTTAGGCTTTTTGCTTTAATTTCTGATATTACAGTACCCCATCTTTTTAGACTTAAAGCTGCTTTATTTTTGAAACATATAAAATAATTATATTTAATTTGGGGATATTTAATTTGCCCATTGTTTGTTTTAGTACAATAATTTGCGATTTAAATTTTTAATAACCATGGTTTTTGCTGCCATTTGTTGTTAATTTAAATGTCATTAAGTAAACTGTGGATTCTGACTGAACAAAAAGTTTATTGTACAAACACACTTCAACACAAAAAAATTAATTTAAACATAAAAATACTTCAACACACACAGATTTCTTTTTCATATTCTACTTGCTGGCAGACTGAAAATGTATGTGTGGGGAGAAAGGTGGGCCATGTGCATGTGATATGCAATAAAAAATGTTCTTTCACCTTTCACTTCAACAAACCTAAATGATGGAATGTATACTATTTCCTATTTCTAAAATCTACAGGTTTTTTCTAACGGTTTTATCATACAGCACGATAGTGCTGTATAGTAGAACTCAGTTGCATCTCTAATGTTAAAGTCCAAAGTTTGCCTCTTAATAACTTTGGATCAATCATTGGATCACAAAAAAATTGAAAAGGTGAAGTTTCCTACTCTAGACCTCAAAGTTTACAAAAAATCATCCAGATCCACAGATTAGTTATGGAGATCCAGAACATCTGTTTTGTTGTTTTTTTCTCGTGAAACAAGAAAAAAAGACAACTCAATTATAATCCGAACAAGGAAACGTTCAGCGACGTGTAATAGCTTGTTAGAAAGCTTTTAATTTAGGTATGTGCTTTTCGAAAGTGCTGTCAAAAAATCTAATAATAAGGAAATGGCACCCATTTAAAATTTATATAACGCTCTATCTTCCATAATTTAACAGTATAGAAATCTCTTTTTAATTGTTAATTCAATTATTTCTTTAGAGTTGCCACCAACTAAAAAACAGTTCAATAATTTAAAAAAGAAATGATAATGCATGTTCTTTTTTTTTATAGATCAATGAAAATTCCGATTCTCCTGATAGATTTTTGAAATTGACATTATTCAAAACAGAAAATACATATTTTTCATAAACATATATATAAACTGTAACTTGTAAAACAACATTGCACCTTTGAGGATTTTCAACACAAAACAGTTATTATAATATAGATATTTCAATTAAAAAGGAATAATTTAGAAAAAAAAATCTTCTATATTTATGAAAATAACGATTTGAAAATGAAGCTATAAAAATCTGTGTAGATACATATAGTCATAAGAAAATCTGAGTAGATACCAAGAAACTGCAGTGAGGCTATCATCTGGAAAGAGGCAGTTATGTCGCCAAATGTCACCAACTTGGTGATATACTGCCAAATCTGGAGCACAAAATTACTCGCTAAAATTCAAGCCAACTTGCCGTTATTTCTAATATTTCGCCAAACTAATATGCCTAAAAATAACCTTAAACTAATACTAATAATAGTTTAGATTTGTTAGTTGAAGGTGACTGATAAAATTCCTGAAAGGATCTGAAAAAAGCTATGAAATCATTTAAAAACTGGTGGAACCAGAAAGAAAAGTAGATCTTGATCTAAAAAAATGTTACAGTAAAAATTGGGAAATATTTTATATCTAAAAATTTGCACAGAAAAGAAATGGAATCAGAGCATCTGTAAAGCTCATGAAATAACCCAAATTTTTGTTAGCTGAAAATGTGGACTTTGCTTTACTGGTACCTTATATTCCGAATTATACTATTATCTAGGGATGGGACGAATAGTGATTTGGCCGAATACCGAATATTCGGCCAAATTTTAGGCCGAATACTAACATTTTTTTCCAATAAAGAAAATAACGTTTGATTATATATAATTTAATAAATAGGAGCTCATTAATCATATTCTTAAATGTGCTTTTAAATGTATTTTTAAATTTGAAAAACTTATTTTAACACAAAAAAATTATGAAATTGCATTATATCCTTTCATCCTAATGTACATTAAACTCATTTTCAGTAAGTCAGGAAGGTAAGATATTTCCATTAAAATATGAAGAATGTACTTCATGCTTACTATCAAATAATACTTTTACCCTTTCTTTCATCCAAAATCAATAATATTCTTATTCTCTCTCTCTCTCAGAACTCACAAGAAGATATTTTCTGAAATAACCTTTAATGAAGTAAATTTTATCTTTCAGAATTTGTGTCCTTGATGATAAAATTTTTTGTAAGAATGAGACTGTTCTGAAATCAGTTGCCGAGCTTTAAATTACGAATTATGTTAAAGCAAAATGTATGCTTAAAGTGGAACGCATATGTTAGCAAAATCTTTTGAATCGTACATACAATACTGAACTTCAATATTCTGCTTATTCAAGAAACATTAAAAAGATAAACAGAAATTGATAACAACATGAATGAAGAAAGATGTAAATTAAAAATATATACATAATAATGTTACATATTAAAGTCAGTAATTATGCAAATAATTGTTTAAAAGTGAAAACTATAGAATAAAAAAAAATATTTATAAAACCATCTTCATAAAGCAAGTTGTGTTATCTAATGAGTATCTAGTTTGACAACAGTTCTATTTTCATACGTACTGTTGTACTGGCAATAGTGATATTTGATATTAAATCTTTAAAATGAATCTTCGTTAATACACTTAGTGAATGAATTTTTTCATTTCTTACTTTGTAGAAAATAAGTTATGAATTTCATAGGAGCTTTTATGTGTGCATGGAATTCGCAGACATAAATATTCAAATGTTTTAGAATAAGGCAGTGTTTTCCTTTCTTTATCTTTTTATACCTTGAGTTGTAATATGTCATTCTCTAATGAAGACATTTGCTATATAATTCATTCTCCAATTTGGGCAGCATTTTCTAAAATATCACTAACTTTTATAGGAAATACAGAAAGGCTGTATATTTTTAGTATCTGAATAATTGTATATTTTGTAAGTAAGAATGAGAATGACTTCATGCATATGCCAGAATATAACCAATTTAGATTTAAAAAAAAAAAATTACAAGGAATGAAATTCTTTAAATACTAAATTTATTTGGCAAGATATCTTTCACTATTCGGCGAGATTTTAGCAATGTTTGGCCAGATATCTTTAATCATTCGGCTATAGGTATTCGACCAAAGCATTTGGTCAACAAGCCTTCAATATTTGGCAAAAGGGCCGAATATTCGTCCCATCCCTACTATTATCCACTCAAAATGATTACTGAGGAAAATAGTCAATATAATACACTACACTCCCTCAAATCTGCACAGCTTGGGACCAGGGTTTTTGCGGATTTTAGAATTTTGCACATTTCTGGTCATTGCTTTGTTAACATTTTTTAAACAGTAATTTTAATGTAATTAACAATGAAATCAAAAGTATTATGAAGGCTTACACTAATAACATAACTATAAATAACACAATAAAAATATTAAAGTAAGTGATAAAATAATAAAAATTTAGATAATTTTTAACATGATTAAAATATTAAAAGCAAAGGTCAAGTTAATAATCAATACTGTATGATTAAATATTAATTATAAATAAAATCATTTTTCATATGAAGTTTGTTTTATAAAGATACATCACTAATTCATATCAAAATCATAAAATAAGGAAGTTTTATTTCAGGTTTAGCCAGACTTAATAACCAAAAGAGTTTGGTTAATACATTAATATAATTGGTAAAAAGATTGTGATTACCAGTAATATCAGCAATATCTTAAAATTATTCTTCTCTCATGAAAACGCATGAATTCATTAATATTAATGAAAAATACAAAATATAAATATATTTAAAATATATATGGAATTGATATAAAAATAAAAAAGTCAAATTTTGTCCCTACATCTGAACTGATGGTTTCATTGTTTACATCTGTAAATTATGTGCGGATTTGAGGGAGTCTACTGTATATTGTTATGTTGTTTCAAATTAGTTAAGCTCCACAATGCTAAACGAATATAAACCATGAAGTAATTATTAAAGTATAACATTAATATAATCAGGTTGTTGAGGAATTTATGTAGATAAGTATGTCTGAACACAAATATTTAGTATATGGTTGAATCGTATCTGTTCAAGGTTTTGAATTTACTTGGAGCTTTGATCTTTCACTTACCAAAATTGCTGGAATGGAATTGTGTCCACACTGTGTACTGAACAAGTCGTTCTCATACTTCATTACATCAGCCTGTAACATATAGTTATGAACCCAAATATTTAAACTGGATATGGATGATTGAAATACGGAGTGAGTTAAAAATGCCTCTTTTTCCCTGATTTTTTTTAAGACACCAGTAAAGCTCAGTTCACATTTTCAGGTAACAAAAATTTGTGTTATTTCATGAGCTTAACAGGTACTCTGATTTCATTTCTTTTCTATGCACAATTTTAAATTGAAAATATTTCCCAATTTTTACTGTAACATTTTTTTAGAACGAGCTCTACTTTTCTCTCTGGTTCCACCAGTTTTTAAAATGATAAATATAATTTCAAAGAGTAGTATTTAAAAAAATGCTCAAAATTCATACTTTTAGAAAATTCACATTTACAATGGAATAACATTTTTAAGAATAAAGAAAATCAATAATGGGTAATTTTTTTTTTTTTTTTTTTTTTTTTTTTTGGCCATTATGAATAAATGTTTGGTGTGATAGTAGAAGGAAAAATAATACTCATTTTCTGGTAAATGCAAAATCACTTACCATGGAAGGTTTTCATCTTTTTAGGGTTTTGTTCTGAGTTGCAGAAACACACCGACATAGTCACAGGCAAAGAAAATTTTTTGTAGACATTTTTTCTTATGTAAAAAAACATGATTTTCATGAAAGAATTAGAAAATAAACACTAATTTTGACAAAGAATTGCAGAAAAAATGTGTTTTATCAAAGGATCATGGACAAAACACTAATTTTTTCAAAAGATCTAAAAAAATGTGAATTATATTGAAAGATCATGAAATGAGATTTTTGCCAAAAGATCATGGAACAAACACAAATTTCGTCATAGGTTTTGGAAAAAAAATCATGAATTTTAATAAAGGATACATTTACGTACAAACCATACATTTCGTGAAAGGATTGCTGACTAAACACAAATTTCATATAAGGATCGAGGACAAAACACTAATTTCATCAAAAGATTATGAAAAAAAAATTGAGCCATGATGGCTAGCATATCAGTACATTGTTGCTTGTCTGCTTCTGTTGTGTACATTTGAACACTTCTATCTCCATTCTCCAATGGCATGAATGTTTGTACACTCCGGCACATCAAACCCTATCATAATGTAATTTGATCAAGCATTGCTGATTTGCAACATTTGATATCCCTATTGCTTTTGTAGCCTTACAATGTACTGGGAGACTTTGGTACATTTTTCTTTGTATTCTTCCGGCAGCTACTGTGATAGAATTTTTCTTCTACTAATAGACTTATGGACAGAGCTGTGTACCCAATTACCCCTCAAAAAAAACTCTTATAAATGTAGATTTTATTGGGGGTTTTGATTTTATGAGTTTTTTGCTGCACAGTAACATTTATTTCTAATTAGTACTACTTATTTGCTATAATTTTGGTATACATGTAAGATAAAATTAATTAAATTTAGATTTTCAGACATCTTTGTATGAAAGAGAATTATAACAATTGCTGTATTTTTTAAATAATATTTTCATTAAAAATAAATTGTGTCAAAGTTAAACCCCTCTTCCCTTCTTTCATCTTGAAAAATTTTCTAAATCTATTTGATTTTTTTTTTTTTTTTCCCTCGGGAAATGACATATTTTAATTTGTACATCTCTGGTGTTTTAAGAATGTAATTAAGTATTCTCTTAAAATATCATAGTCAAGCATTTTAAATATAATTTTATCATGTGATGTTTTTAAATCTTAAACATTGTTTACTTCCAGTTGTATTAATTTTATGAAATTAATACTACTGTGAATATGATGCAATACGTTTTTGTTTATTATTTTAATTGTTTCGAAAAAAGTTTAATATGACAGCCATCCTTCATATTATAGATTTTGAATTAAGAAATACCATTAATTTGTGAAATAAATACTATTCCTTTTGTTTTACACCCAAAAGTCCCCATTTTTATTATTAAAGGATACAATGTAGTAAAATTGAAATTTTAAATATAGCTCAACTGAAAAAATAACCTAATACATTACAAACACAATTTTATGTGCTATATAGAAAAAAGAATTATATACTGTGCACTACAATCATTTTTCCTATGTAGTAATAAAAAATTAAAAATATAAGTTCTGTGGATTATATTAATTTGGTAAGGTTTGAGTCTTGCAGTTCTTTCAAATCATTTTTAATTTTTATATGTAATCTGAAAATATAAATTTCATTCAATTTTTATCTTGCATATATAATAGAATAATAACAAATAAGCAATTAAACATAGATGGCACTGTTCAAAGGAATGTGCAAGCAAAAGAACCCAATAAAATCCCTGAAAAACCAATAAAGCTCACACAAGTAGGCTTTAAAAAAAAAAAAGTTTTTTTCAGCCTGATTATGGATTATCAAGCTTCATTCACAGCCATGATTCCACTCAAAATTTTCTCTTGGAATATCCATTTTCTGAACTATTTTACAGCCCTCGAAAATCAAGATTTTCATTGAGAAAGAGTACCCCGAATGCTGGAAATCCATTACATGTGTTAAAATTTGCTGCTCCATTGCGATTTCCCCCCAAATAGCACGCTTTTTGGATGGTACTTTTTTCAGTTTTTCTACCATATTCTTCAACTCTAAAACTCAGGGCCCAACTTAGACAGTAGGGGGCCATAGGACAAACATTAGGGGAGGGCCTTCTATCTTAAAATGTTTCATAAATTATACTGAAGTGACTAAAACTAACATTCATACCTATTCAGTGGTGCAGCCAAGGGGGAGGTTTTGGGGTTAAAACCCCTCCCAGAGCTAAGAAAGATCACTATAATTGCCGCTTATATGAATCAAAATCAAATTTAATATTTAAACGTTTTGGTGTATTTCGAAATCCTCTGCTTTGATGAATCAAATTTCATTTAATAAAGTGATTCAATTAAATGACAAAATTCTACTTAAAACAGCAAAAGTGCATATTACATAAAATAGTTAAATAAAAATTGGTTATTTGAACTAAATCACTTTTCTGAGAGACATTATGCTAAAAGAATGATGATTTCCTGCCACACAGATGCTCTTTGAGTTTAAGTATTATACAGTGAATATTCTAAATAGTACTGATTCTATTAACTGGCTATTCAAATAACCAGCTAACACTTGTGTCAGAAACTCACACCCCCCCTCCCCCCTAGAACCGAATTCTGGCTGTGCCACTGTACCTATTGTATGTGTACATAAATTTCATACCAAGTACTATTCACATCGATATATATATAATAGCAGAAAAAAGATAACTCGAAGAAACTACAGAACGCATTTTTTCTGGTTACAGGAATATAAGGATAAATGTGAGACCTTAAGGGGGAATGGGCTACAGAAACAGGCGGTAGGAGAAGAGAGCCCCTTAAAAAAGTGAATTTAAAAAAATTTGGTTTACTTTTGGCCATTTTTTATCATTTGACACTCTTAACAAAAAACTTAAATCTGTCCTTGGGGGAGCCTAGGGCAATTGCCCCCGCATGACTCTGCTCACACTCGACTCAGCAATGCCAAACTTCTGTCTTGAAGCCTGATTATCATTTTCTTTTGCACATTGAATTATTTTTAAATTAAATGTTGCAGAATAACTACATTTGTTCTCCATCTTATTTGTACGTTACCAATAGACACTTTCAGTATTTTGTTTAATGAAATATCAGTGAATAGAGTGACATCATCACAGCATGACACTCACTCTCTACCTGAAGTTTAAGAAAAAAATTTTGCCTTCTTTCCAGGCTTGACGTAACATTTGTTTCGACTTTCATTACTGAAATTCATTTGATCATTCATTCTCTTGCATATCAAATTTAAGTTGCACATTATATAAGAGATTAAAAAAATACTCACCATTTTTACTTGTAAAGTACAGGGTGTGCATTATACATGCATGCGCAGTATACACGAGTAAGTACAGTATTTTTTTTTTTCTAATTTAAGCATGATTCAAAACAAGTACTACAAATAAGCTTGGATTAAGAACTCTTACAAATTAGAAATGACTTATGTTAAATTCTAAAGACAAACAATTTGCTTTTGATCCTGAAGGGTTTGATAACTATTATTTTGCAACCTTTATAGATCTTGAATTAAAAAAAATCATAGTATGCATTTCTGTTAATTTCTTTATCATTTCCTGGTCATTTTGCATTTAATACAGTAGACTCCCTCAAATCCGCACAGCTTGGGACCAGAGGTTATGCAGATTTTAGAATTTTGCGGATTTCTGGTCATTGCTTTGTTTACATATTTTAAACAATAATTTGAGTGCAATTAATAGTGCAATCGGAACTATAATGAATGCTTACAATATAATAAATTATTAAAATAAGTAATAAACTAAAATAATAAAAATTTAGATAGATTTTAAAATGATAAAAGTACTGATAGCAAAGGTCAAATTAATAATCAATAGTGTATAATTAAATATTCATTATAAAGCTTAAATGTGTTTTTCCAAAATTATTCAACAAAACTTGCCTCATAAAAGTACATTAATTTTCATCAAAATCATAAAATAAGATTTTTTTTCCAAGTTTAGCCAGGCTTAATAACCAAAAAATCTTGATTAATGCATAAATATATTTGGTAAGAAGATTGTGATTACCAGTGATATCAGCAATATCTTGAATTTTTTCCAAAAAAAATTTATTCTTCCTTCATAAAAAAAAAAAAAAAAAATATTAATAGAACATTATTAAGAAAATTACAAAAAATAAAATATATGGAATTGATGCAAAACCAAACATATCAAACTTTGTCACAATATCCGAACTAAATGTTTCATTGTTTACATCCATAAAATATGTGCGGATTTTAGAGAGTTGCGGATTTGAGGGAGTCTACTGTATTTGAAACTAAAAAGAAAAAAAATAATAATTTTTTCTATTTCTTATGTTTCCCACTTAGTAAAATATGTATATACTGATTATTTTTATGCATATATTAAATTATTAATGTCATTACAAAACAGGTTTTATTTCAAAGTAACATTTTCTTAATTAAAATCAACTTGTTATTTCTTCATATGACTTTTTTATATGTATAAGATTTGAGGCTAACAAACATTTCTATTTTTAATTTTGTAAACTGATTATTAATTGCAATGGAACTACCATATGACAGAAAAAAAGTTAAAATTTGCTGCAAATGTATTTTTTACAATTGCCACATAAAGCAATTTAATTATTAAAACAATTATTAAATTATTAAAAACAAAATATTAAAACAATTTAACCCTACATTGACAAAGCAAATACAGAAAATCCAAATTACACAAAAAATACAACCTGATTTCAAAGCCACACGTGTCCAAAAATGAAATTAAAATAGCACATTCATGAAAAGCTATGATAAGAAAATGATTAAAACCTGCGTACGTTAGCCGGGAGAAAAAAAATCTTGGATTGCTGGTACACTAAAATAGGCGGGATTGCATTAGCACCAAACATCGGCAATGGCAATTGCCAAAAAAAGCAGCAAAAAACACGGCGGACGATTGGAAGCAAATACCAAAGGGTAGTCCAATATAGTAAAATATTAAAATAATTATGTAAAGTAATAAATTAAAATAATAAAAATTTAGATAATTTTTTAAATGATTGAAATATTAAAAGCAAAGATCTAGTAATAAAATATTCATCTTAAAGATGAAATACATTTTTCCTAAATTATTCAATGAAACTTGCCTCATAAAGGTGCACTACTAATTCATATCAAAATAATAAAATAAGGAAAACTTATTTCAGATTTAGCCAGACTATTTAATCAAAAAAACTAAACATAAACGTGAAAAATCACCAAATTAAATCTACATTTGGCACCCGGGGCACATGCTCTTCTTCCCCCTCTCTTAGTTTTGGCATTGAATGTGAATAAAAGTTCTTTTTCTTTTCTATCACAAGGTGTTAAGGTGTCAAGATACTTATTAGCAGCATTATTGTATTAGATATTGAATTCATTAAATACTAATTTTTTCCTAAAAGTTATTTAATAAAAAATGTCGATTTGTGAAGAATCTCTTATCATTCAGTTGTCTTTAGAGGGCAAAGTAAAAACAGCTTACTATAATAATAATATCTTTTTGAATTTTGACGATATTCGATTGGATTTTTTTTTAATGAATTACACCATAAATTTGACTGTTAAATGATGTAAAAAAATTGTTTTTATCGCTTGTGCATGTGCAGATAAAAAATTATTTCATACAATTACTCATATTTCATAAAATATTTAATATATCCATATTCCAATTGCACTGTATTTTTTCTACTAAATTTTGGAAATTTTTCTGAAATTCATTTTAAATTTGGTCAAAATCCCTACATGATACAAACAAAAAACATACCTGAATTTTTTTAAAAAAATTGCTCTTTCTCTACGAATATACATGCTATTTGCTATTCTCACAAAAATCAGTATACATGTACCGTATGTGGATACATATTTGTATTCTGCAGCGATAAATCATTTTAGTGCATTTTCATGTACAGGATGATCCTAAATATTTCTGTTATTCTTTGATTTTTTATCGGTCTTTTAATTGCCCTGCTTATCAAATGGATGTTGATAAATATGAGGTCAAACATAATCTTTATAATCCTGAAGTTGCAGAAAAATCCAACAAGTATATTTTTAAATATTTGACAAAATTTCAAAAATTTAAAGTGTCCAAATACATATTGGTAGACCCTGTGGCAGAATTTTTTAACTGTGTCTGCGACAAGCCCCATTAACATCAAATTCTGTCTGCAACCGCAATGCAGTATTTTCTTCTAACTGCATATACACATTTACACAACATATGTTTAGGAAAAAGAAAAGACACTGAAAAATGAATATATCACAAATCAGGTATTCTACATATTTTATATGTAATATTCTTAACTACTTTTTAAATGCATATTTTAAAAAAAGTCCAAAAACCTAAATTTAATAAATCAGCGTTAGAAAAATTGTCTAGCATATTTACTTACGACGAAATTCGCAGTTTTTTTCGGATTCTTTGACAAAATTTGCCATTTTTTCTCGATCTTTTGATGAAATTAGTCTTTTTTTTCTGCAGCCCATTGATGAAATTTTTCTTCTTCTTGCAATTCTTCTACAAAATTTGAATTTTTTTTTTTTTTTTTTTGGTGATTCCCCGACGAAATTAGTCTTTTTTTCAGCGATTCTTTGATGAAAACCGACATTTTTTCGCGGTTCTTGGACGGAATTCCCATTTATTTCACGATTCTTTGAAGAATTTACGTCTGTAAAAATTACGCATCCCATGGGACGTCGTAAGAACTATTGTTTGCATCCCAATGCCAATTTTTCGCGTAATTTAAGCGCTATAGTGCATCCGCGGCATCGCTAATTGCTTTGGTGCGCGCGATCAGACAGGGGAAAGAGAATGTCGGAGGAAAACGAAAACTATTTCAATTTGGCAGCCACTATTTGTTCTCCCGTTTTTGTTTTTTGTGTATTTTGTCCCCCCCCCCCCCCACAAAAAAGAAGGTAAAAAATTTTAATGCATATTTGCATTGATCTCAGGAATGATAAAATACAGCGCCGAAAAAGCGAGATTCTGCGGAAAAGTGGCATGTCTGCATATCAGAATTTCCTTGGGGTTTTTGTTTTTCGTGTATTTCGTCCGCCCTTCTCAAAAGAAGGTAAAAAAATTTAATGCATACTTGCATTGATCTCAGGAATGATAAAATATATAGCGCCGAAAAAGCGGGATTCTGCAGAAAAGTGGCATGTCTGCATATCAGAATTTCCTTGGGGGAAGGGGGGGGGGGCTTAAGAACCGGTGAAGACTTTGTTTTAAACAGGTTTCCGTCTTAGCTGGTAAAATTTCAATATATTGAATATATATATATATATATATATCGTTTTAGATTTTTTTATGATAATTATTAATTTATATGCATAAAGCGTTTATTTAATGAATATGTTTTTATTGCAATCAAATCTGATAAATTATTTTAGTGTTTGAGCAATTTTTTAATTTTTGTTTCAGTTTGGCATTTAATGGTTGATAAATTTTCTGACAAATTCCTTGGGGGGAGGGGAGGGGAGGCACTCCTGATCGTGGGGGAAAAAACGCAATTTCGTGGAAGAATTGCGGAAAAAAACAATTTGGTTTTTATTTTTAGCCTAACATTTTTTAAAGTTTTTCAGCGAATTGCAGATATAATTTAAAAAAAAAAAATTATATTTCTGTTGTTAATTGTACGATTTTGTTCAAATTTTCAACAAGTTGCAATAATAATAAATTAGGTTGTGTACCAAATTTTTATTAAAATATAATAAGTTTTAAGAAAATTATTCCCAACGACAAAAAAGCCCACTTGCTAGAAAAAAAAGCTGATAACGACTTGTGGTTTGTTTATTTAGATCAAAGAACTCGGATGTTAATGAGATAAGCTTTCCATTGATAATGTTTAGTACGAAAAAAGATAATTTCAACAAAAATATTTCATGGCTATATATGCATTATTTCTATTTAAATATCTACTTGACTTCCAACTTAAATGCTTGAATAAACAAAGCATTTAAATAAGCAAAACAAATGGCAGATATCTCAGTTTTCTTTGCTATTACTCTGTGATTAGTTTTTTATGGATGCCCTAATTTTCAAATAAATTATGTCCCGTACTGTATACTAATAATAAGTAAATATAAATTATGTAACATTTATTCTTTACTGCTTGTAGAACATCAGTTAGAGTTGCAGACTTTTCATCGTCATATCTTGCTCATTTCACAGCTCGATCATAAAGAAATCTTTTGGTGATATATCTTCATTATTGCAGTATTCTAGTTTCCATTGTTCTTATTATTTTCCAAGATATTTTCCTGATCATGATACTCATCAAATTCAGAGCTGATTTGTTCTTTTTTTAAACTAGAATCCAGCGCCGAAACTAGCCTTTTTTGCGCCCGGGGCAAACATGGCTTTTGGCGCCCCCCCCCCCCCCTGCCCCAACACATAATCATTCTTTATAATAAACACACCAAAGAAAACCTTAATTTGGCGCCCCCTTTACCTTTTGTTCTGTTGGCGCCCCCCTCTAGTTACCTGTTAGAATCTTCCACTTTTTAAAATAATTTCCAGTCATACTTTGACCAGGATGGCGTCTTTAAAAATATGTGCTCATTTTTTTTTTTTTTTTTATGTACTATTTTAGAATCACACACAGCACAAAAAACTTTATCCCGGGACACCATTCTAAGCACGTGTTCTTCACAAAGACAGCTGCTCATCTTAGCGGCTGCAGCGCTGAAGAAAGCAGGAATGAATTGGCGAGATGGGCGAGAGAGGCAGGAATTTGACGTCCGGATTAGGAAACAGCTGCGTACTGCCGAAAGAAAAAAAATGTCCGAAAGTTTTGGACAATTTTTAAAAATTTTTCGTTAATGCAGACAAAAAGTGTCCGAAAGTTGCGGACAAATTTTTTTAATTGATTTCATTAGTACAGACAAAAACTGTCCGCGACTACGTCGCCGTGTTTCTGCCACGGGGTTGGTAGATAGTGTATTCTTTTATTTTATAAAAAAAAAGCATCATTGACATGTCTCCCAATGTGACTTTTTTGTACAAATTTGTAGCAACACTTGTGTTGTCTACATCAGATTTTGAAAAGAGCTTCTGTCTCATGAATATAACAAAAACTGACTTGAAAAATAGACTGACAATCAAGAAGAATTTAAGTAATTTAATAATGATTAATTTGAAAAGGACAGTTTGAATTTTTGGTACTATTCTGTTATCCTGTCGACCGATTTCGCGAAATTATACAAATCGCCAAACTAATAGCCAAATTACACATATTGACATAAATTTTATTTCAAATAATAAAAAACAAATAATTAATAGAACATTAATAAAAATACAAATAAAAAGTCGAAATAAAAATCACTTAATGACATTTTAAATATGTGTATCATATTTAATGTCATTGAATTGACATTCACGATCATCCATTATTGGCATTTAATTGCAAAATAGAATTTTGGTTGACAGGATAACAGAGTAGTACCAAATTTTATTTTTCATTTTTTCTAAAATCCTTTTGTGTGCAAATCTCGAAGGATCAATCTTACAGAATGATATAGCATAGTCAAAAATAGTACTCATGTATATAGAAGTTTTGTATAAATGAAACATTTTCCTGGCTAACACTACCATTATTTGGCTAAAAGTTCTTAGCTATAATAAGCCAAAAAGCTACAACTCTCTTTTTCCTAGATTAAACCCTAAAAAGGAAACCCTGCTGAAGCTGGTGGATAGCACAAGGTAAAAGAAATTTTGTGCAACAGTGTTAGCTTGGAATAGGTCTGTGATTTCTTCCAATGGTTCTGATATTCTCATTAATACAATCTAGAGAAATGCAAAGCAAAATATATCTCAAGAATTAAGGAATCATTGTAATAAATAATAATAATCAGCACATGCAAAAGAAATATTAATTAAAAAATAAGGATCAGAAAAATAGAATACTGTTAAGTAATTGAAAAAGTACAAATTTATTTAGAAAATAGTGTTAATTTTTATTTACAACATATAACAATTTTTTGCTTTAAATATGGTGAAGAGTAAATCATGAAACAGATAAAAATCATGTATTTAAAACATTGATATTTCTTTCAGAGTGAATCACCGTAATACATACAATTTTGTTTTAAAATTTAATCAGCTGTAAAGGGTGTTTAAAAAATCAGTTTTTTCGACATAGCATGATTTTTTTCTTCCATACAGTGTTCTCTGAATGGATAGCATTGACAATCCTATACGATTCTGAAACTTTTCCTTCCAATTCTTGATTAGCTAACTTAAGCATGGTTTCAAGATCATGAGATTTATAATATTTATTTAAAACGGAGATAAGGACCTGACAAAAATATGTACCTTTTTCATGATGGCGAACGGTGACATTATTAGGAGGAGCAGAATTAACAATTAACATATCACTTTTATCAGCTAAAATTACATCAGAATCAGGTGGAATAACATAATTAACACTATCAGTACTTTCTTTAGAAACACTTTTTGCCACACCAAAATCTCTTGCTTCCCCTCGACAAGCGATAAAGAAAAACACCTTAGGCTTGCATTGCAAACCTAAATTTCTATTGCTAAAGTAATTATAAATAACATCTTTGTAAATATAATCTCCATCTTTTCCATATAATATTTCTCTGTTATTTACATGCCCACCATGAGTCATGATTATAAGAATCATTGAATCAACTTTGTTGAAATCTTTTGTTTTAGAAAAATCTTTAAGGCATTCTTCCATTTTTTCTTTTGTCAAATTCGACTTTACATCTACTTCAAATTCAGCTTCTTTAAAGAAATCTTCCAGGGAATTTGCATCAACATCAGACCCTTTTCTGTATTCTAGTTTAGGGGTGTCAAATTCCACATTATTGATAATTAAACAATAACCTAATGGTTTGGATGACATCGTGTAGTAAAGCTTATCTGATGACGAAGTTGTTTTTTCTAAAACATCAGCTTCATCATAATAGCCAGCTTTTCTTAAAATTTCGATAAAGTTCCAAAATGCTTCAGGACCTCTAGTTGGAAGAAGTTCAAGCACATCAGACGTGGAATGTATATCTTCCCACATATACTTGTTGAACATTTTACATTGCTTAAGATACGGATCCAAGTTTTTTAAATCGATGCTCTTAAGACGATGGCGGTTTTCTCTGATAATTTGTCGTTGTTCAGCATCCATCTCTAAACTACTTATATTTAAAAACGTAAACCATCAATTTCATTCAACCATTAAATTTAATTGGTAAGTAACATAAACGAAATTATCGTTTTGTTATCCTCGGTTACCTGCTGATTTGTTTTTTAATTGATTGGTTGGTTGGTACATAGGGAGAAACAGCGGCGTTACAGGTAATTCTAGGTCCGTTCATGGATGATGATCCACGTGCGCGCGCGCTGAAGAAACAAAAACAAGGAGTGGGCCTTTCATAGATGTAGGAATAACTAGATTACGCACACGGGGAGAAAAGTTGATTATCCGCGTGCGAACGATACTTCTCCACTAGAGTGGCAAATGGCCGGCAATCCAGTGGTCAATGTATGAAAATGTGCATTCTTAAAATACATTTATATCTATATACATATACATATTTTAAGCCTTCGTGAAAATTTCAAAGTTTATGTCGGATTTTCAATCACCATATAGTATTTTTTTATAGCGAAGTTAATTTTTATGAATAAAATAAATAAGAATAATGAATTTTTTTAAAGCTATTTTTATATACCTTTTGACCTGGAAGTTAAACAAAACAGTATGCGCATCAAAATCAGTAATTGGCATCTTTTTTTAGGTGCGTTCTTAATTATGTAAATAAGTAGCACCTATAGTTGTTCAGTCTGTCCGTCCGTCCGCATATAACAACGCAAAAATTACCCAACCGAATCGTTTGAAATTTAAAATACATAATTATTATTTAAATTTGTGGAGTCATTTCAAATTTTATGAAAACCGGATGCATAGATCAATTACAGGGACAATCATAAGCATTCCGTTACATTACGATCAATAGGGAAAAAAGTTTCAAATGCATTTTAATCGTTTGAAATTTAAAATAAATAATTATTACACAATTGTGTCGAGTCATTTAAAATTTTATGAAAATAAGATGTATAGTTTAATTAGAGGGACAATAAAAAGTATTCCATTACATTACGATCAATAGGAAAAAATAGTTTCAAGTACATTTTAATGATGTTAAACTCTTTCAAATATAATAGAATTGGGATGAACCTATGAAGTATATATATACTAAAATATACATTGTGTACAATCTGTGATGCAAAAAGATTTATTATTAAATTACAGGGCCACACAAAAGTATTCCACTACGTAATGCTATACGGGGAAACATTGTTTGGACCGTGTTTTAATTATATTAAACTATTTCACATTTTATGAATATGATATACGTTGCTCAGGTGTAATAAAAGTTACTTCCTGTATATTTACAAGAACACAAAAAATATTTTGACCACTATACTGTATCCGAAGTATTGTTTACTATAACAGCTAGATCTGAATATTTTTTTAATTTCGTTATCGTACGAACGAACCTCATTTGCTACGCTTTACGTGCAATTTCAAACTTGTTTTTATTTTTTTTTCTCTAAACAAAATAGAATTTTTTTTAAATGGATATACAATTTTAAATGATTTTCTTTTTTTTTTTCCAGGAAGTTTATAATAATATTTAAAGTAAAATTCTTCCTGAGCTTGCAACTTTTAACCTCACCCTTTGCATTCAATGACTTCTGTTTTGTTCTTCACACAGTATTTCAAAATTTCCAGACGTTTAAAATATTTTGTTTCCTTCCTTTCTGCCCATGTTTCTTTGCAATGGCAATAAATTATTGTGTCAAATTTTCCTTACCCACTAAACTTAAAACATTTCTTTACCAGCCATAGTTGTTAATCGTTCATCTCTCCCCCCCCCCCCCCCAAAAAAAAGTAATAGGGTAAAAAAAAAAAAATACTTGTTTTAGCTGTGCTACCATTTTATTTGTGTGTGCGTAAAAAAAAAGCATTAATAATGCACATGTTTTAGATTTTTTTTTAGCCAAACATTGCTCAACAAAGGTAGACAAAGCATGAAATGTTTTATCAAGGTCAATATTCTTAATAAACCTTTGGTATTTTTATAATACAACATGAATGAAGTGATAAATAAATGCGTTCATTTACATTTTATAAAAAGTGTGAATGAGTGAATTAGCTACAAAAAATTATAATTTTTGTCCACTTCAATTTTAAGATATAACAAGAACGAAAAACAAAATCCAATTCTTTGAATTACTTAAAAATGCATCAAACAAAATCATATATCTGCTATGCATTACTATGGTAGAATCGCAAGTTCCACTTGCTTTTTGCCTCTCTAATGGATGTTGCCACCGAGTCGCAACAGAATCAAAAGGTATTGGGAGAATAACATTGAATGCTTAATCTAGTTATTCCTATATCTATGGGGCCTTTATCTTAGGGTTGCTAGGTTATATCAAGGACTAAAGGAATCTGACGTTTTATGTAAATCCATCTATTAATTCTTCAAATATAGCTCTTGCTGAAATCGTGAAAAAGGCCTCACAGCAGTATCATCTGTAGGGCGACATACACCAAAAACTAATCAGCTCCAGTTTATATTAAGGTCTAACAGAATATAAATTTTTGTGAAATTCTGTACATTAGTCCTTGAGATAGAGCGCCAGCAAAATTTTTGTCGCATACAGAGTGACAGACAGACATTTTGTAAAAACATGTTTTTTGGGGTTCTCTGACCCCTAAAACATGTAAATCTGTCAAAAATCGGAATTCGAAAATTTGCACGAATCCAATACTTTCTTCTTGTAAAGATAGAAGAAAGTAAAACGATAAGGTTTTAGACAAGGAGGCGGTTGCTCAAACAAACACATCGTCGAATTGCAAGTTGAAATCCCAGGATTAGTTAAAAATCGATTCACATATTCAAATGCAGCTAGTCTGCAAAGTCTTAACTTGGTGGAAAATACTTGAAAACCCCATTATAGTGACTGACTGCTAGGTTTATCATTGTGTTTTCCAATACTCCATGTTTTCATATCTTTGGATGCAGGAAAACTCAATATTTCGCTTCTCATAAACCACTAAAATCAGGTCTGCAGGAATTTTCCACCAAGATATGAATTGGCAGACCAGTTGCATTTTAATATGTACATGGAGTTTCTGCCTAGTCGTGGAGTTTGACCCGCCGCAGCCACCCACCCATTTTCAGAAAGAATCACGTTTCGAGCACCAGTCTTGAGTCTTGGCAAGTTGGCGAAAGCGAGAACGCTCAGCTAGGTGCATCACCAAACGCCAATTGTCGTTTTGTTTTGATTTTCAAATCCGAAATCATTTTAATCTGAAAAAGCTCCTTGTTTTAAACTATGTTTTAATTGTAAACAACGGTGAATAACATTTCCTCCTTTGCTTCATAACGATTACGGAAAAACAAATGAACAATAAGCACGATCTCTTTGCAGAAGGAAGGATTGCTATTCGCTAGGCGTTTACGTCACAAACAAATAAGGGTGCATAGCATTGACTTCATCTCCGCGCCAATCGTTGTTCTTGCGATAAGGTGCTCAAAACGTGATTCTTTCTGAAAATGCCTCCCGGTCTATTAGGGATTTGGCAGAAATTTTTTCTCGATTACTAAAAAGCTGCTACTAATGTTGCTTTAAAAATTGCATTTTTTATTAGCTTCTGATTTCGCTTTCTTATTTAATTAAAAGCTTAGGAACTGTTTGTTCAAATATAACGCTATCAACTTTTTGGTAATTTTGGACACCCTCCCTTCCCCCGTTAATGATATCGTTATCAAAGGGTAAATAAATATATATATATATTTAGAATTTTGTTCTTTTGTTTGGAGTAATACACAAAGATGGCTAAATTGATTTTTTTCATACTTTATTGATTCAAATTAAGATAATTCAATAAAACATTGCTTTATTCAAATAAATTAAAAAAAATAGTTACAATTTAAAAGTATTTTATACAGTCGTCCCCACTTAATCGAGTAACGGATAATCGAATACCCGCTTATTTGAATACCGTATTTAATTCCATTGGGCTAATGTTATTTCCCCCAGCTTAACCGAATACTTTTCACGAAATATCCTCGTTTAATCGAATATTAACTGAGTGAGACAATTTGAAAAATAGTGTGAAAAACACGTTTCCATTGGAATTTCCTCCACACTTTTTGTCGTTTTCGATTCTTACGCAAAAAACAAATTTCCAGAACTTCCAGCATGGATTTTGCCTGGCAAGAGTACAAGATATTGGTCAAGTGAGCTCCTTTCCTTATTCTTTTTTTCGAATAAATTTTAAAAATGGTGAAATAAATTGGACAGTAATTTCGATCAATTTTCAATTTTCTTTACTTTCGTTTGTCAAAGGACATTTTTTCATTTTCTCCATTTTTTACAGGTATTTTTAATGGAGACACTTTCATTTTTAAAACCAGTTCCGAAACTGAAATCATCCTCGTTAAAAAATATCAACAATAAAAATCGAAAAAGTTAAAAACGACAACCCCCTTTGAACAGATTGATCTCAGCTATCCATAGCAAAAAAAAAAAAAAGATCATTTAAAAATATTGAAATGCGGTAGAGATATGCTTATAAATTTATTCTATAAGATTAACATTAGCAAGCAAATTCTTTCGCGTGACTGAAGTAGGCCCTTAATAATAATGTGTTGTCAGTTAGAGGCTCAAGATGGTGATTATGATACCATTTGAAAAATAATTCGTGCATTTTTTACCCTAAAATTTCACACAAACCACTTTCATCTATTTTTTTAAACCTGTATAAATTAGGTAAATTAAATTCTAATAACAAAATTTGGACCCAATTCATACAATCTCAATAAAATTTAATGTAAACCAAATGCATATGTTTAGTGACATTGAACTAATGCGTATTTACTTGAATTATTTTGTTTTTAATTCAGTTTGCTTTGTTCTAATGAAGTATTTAACGATTTTCTTACTCTGGTAATTAAATATACTGCATTTAATACTTTTTTCCTTTTGTTACAGCTTAAATATTACATTTACATGCCCCCCCCCCCCCGTTTAATCAAATACCCCGCTTAATCGAATATTTTTTCTGGAACCGTCCATATTCGTTTATGCGGGGACGACTGTAATAGTTTTTTGTTACATAATGCATTCAACAGTAATAAAGTCTTGTTGCATTTGTACCGAACGGAAGTGTGGTGGGGAGTAGATAGAAATTCTTATCCTGGGTCATCGCTAAGACTTTTTATTGGTGGAGGAGAAGACCTTAAATTGCCAAGTCAAATTTTCATATTTGCCAACTCGTTTTATAATTTTGCCAAGTTACCACACTTAGAAAATGTAATACAGATCTTATTTGTAAAAAGTTTAATAATATTCCCCATTAGAGTTGTAACTTTTGTAAATTCTATCAAAAATAGGAAATGTATTACAGTTTTTATTAAAATTTTAATTAAATTTGCCAAAAAAGTTTTAAATTTGCCAAGTGTAACAACATATGGGAATGTTTGGGGGGGGGGCTCCCCCCTGTCCCCTCTCTTAGAGAGGCCCCTATTCTTATCAAGAAAACAAGTGGACAACATTTCCTCTTTTTTATTTATTAGTAAACACAAGCTTTATTTCAAATATACTGCACATATGGTTTCTCGAACAGTGATTATGCACGCACATATGAAAATGAATAGGAATATCAAACGTTGGGGTATACTATATTTTACAATTAGATAATTTTATAATAATTTAGTGATTTTAATAATAATTTTTTATTTTGATAAAAAATAGATGAGTCTAAAAAATTATAATATACTATTTTGAACAAAAGACCATGTTGCAAATAAAAAGAGACAATTTGATTGGGGCAAAATTGAGATAGATATCAAAAGGCACCCTTCTCCCCCTAGAGATATCTTACGATATCATGTGCCAGATCCCCCCCCCCCTCCCCCCTCCCTCCTAAAATGATAACGTTATATTATATATGCCCCTATTGCGAAAAGATAGAACAAGCTGCTGCATTTATTTATTAATTTCAGTTTTCTTTTATAAATAAGAGGTGGCAGCACCAAACAATATATTCCCTCATCAGTCCCATCCAAATGTTCCATCCTGCTCTGCTCAACAAGCGAGAAACGGTTAAACACATTTACAAATTCATTTTACAGCAGAAGTATATAAAATTGGAATGCCTGACTATGGAAGCGATTTCGAATCGAACTTAGTTTTCCATTTTATGATAATTAAATTATCTATCCAGTTCTAAGCTATTTCGATGACGTAATCATCAGTTTTTCTCCTGCTTTTCGACCAGTTTTTCTGCTTTCGTCGGGAAATAGGCTCAAAAGTGTCAACTTTGAAGGCTTGTTATGAAAAATCTATTGTGTTTTTAAAAAGACAGAACATTGAGTGCAATTAGACAGTTTTTGAATAACAACACCTGCTATTTTCATGCATTTCCGAACAAAAGTAAATTAAAGCATATGTCACAAAGTTGCCCTTTTTGATTTAAGAACATTCATTTGTTAAGAAAAGGTAACAATTAATAATTACCAAAATTTATTTTTCACATTAGACAAAAAAAAAAAAGAAAAAAAAGAAAATTTAAGTATCAAAACAAAAGTTAATTACTGCAGAATAATAATAATAATAAAAATAATAATATATGGACGTTTGTTTTAATTTTATAGTTTTAATTTTTATAACTTTAATTTCCAAGTCGTTTCGAACTTCAGTAAATAAATGAATTTTTTTTCGGCCGGGAACAAATGACGACGATTTGATGACTTTACCTATTTCTTTGGCGGGAGTGTCCTGACAGAATAGGGCCAGGGACTGACCATAATTTTTAATTTGTTATCAGAATTAAAATTACTGTCTAAAAAGTTTACAAAGATTTCCAAATACTTGAAAATTACTGGAATAATAATAATAATAATAAATAAGTAATTTAAACAGATTACAACGATTATTTGGAAAATAATATTTTCAAAGACTATATTTTAGACTTATAAGTGATTTCTATATTTAAAGAAAAAAAAAATAATAATAATAACATAATTTTTATGATGATCACAACGTATGCCTGGACATTTAGAGTCACGTTAATATTTCTTTTCTTCCAGTTATAAAAAAAAAAAATATTAAATAAAATTTCAGTTTAACAATTTTCGGTAATGTAAATTTTTAATTTTTAAACATTGCACTTTTTTAATTTTTACACCGTCATATACAGAAAAAAATTTACTTTTAAATGCAGCTTGTTTGAAACTTGTATCTATATTTGTCACTGAGTTATTAATTTTTTTGTAGTTTTTAATACTTTTTTGTCATCGTGGCAACAGAAGTATTTCATTTCTAGACATTAAGCATAGACCAAACAGAAAACGAATAAAATATAAAAAAAGTAGTCCATTTTTGGACATTAAACATAGACCAATCAGAAAACGAATAAAATGAAATAAGTTACAGAATTCAACCAATGGTAAAATATTCAGATATACTTTAGATTTCCCAATTCTCTACCTAGGACAAAACTATTTTCCAAATAGTAGAAAAGCGAGAGAAAATTAACTTACTTTAGAAGTTTGATGAAAAATTTTCTCACCAGAATCATTTTGTTTAATAAAACCTTCTTCAAGCGACCAGGAAAAAAAAAAAAAAAAAAAAAAAAAAAGAATTTGTTTCAATTATTTCTTCAAAGAAATCAATCTCTCATGGAGGGAGGTCAGTGGCCGAGAGGTTCTACCTCCGAAACTGGTAGACAACAAGTGCTGGGTTCGAGCCCACTCGCAGCCGTCGGCCTAACCGTTCGGAGTTTTCTTTGAACCTTGGATTTCCCTGCGTAAGTGCGAGTTAAGTAGTTAAGTTCTTTTACAAAAACCGCGGAGGGCACCCGCAGCCCTTAGGGCCTATATCCTACATGTAGATAATTGGTCGACATAAATACAAACAAACGTGGAGGGACTTCAGTTGGGATGGTCTCTGAATGGAAGTAAAATTATTATTGAGCCTATGGTACTAAATTTCGTTCCATGAAAAAATGGTCGTTCAGGGAGATGGTCACAAAGGGAGGTTTCACTGTATATTTTTCGAAATGCTTGACTAGAATATTGATCTCTATTTAACTTACCCGCCTATAAAAAAAAAAAAAAAAAATAGAACGAAAGTCGGAAAATGATCCATAACTTATACAATAAAAAATCGAAAATAATTTAAAATTCGCTGCATGAATTCCGAATGGACTTTAGTTAAACCTTTCGGGTCCGAATTCTTTTAGTTTTTTGAAAAAAATTATTTTTACGTTCATAACATTAACACTAGCTATCCAAATAAATTATTTAGTGTTTAAGGAATATAGCATTGTCTGAAAGATAACGAAAATTGTTGTTTTGCGTACTATTCAATTCATATTCACATGACAATAGGCTAAGGAAGAATTTTTGGAGATTTTTAGAAAATATTCTATTACAACAACATTTAACTCATATTACAACTTTCTAATACTTTTCGTGCTTTATTATACATGATTCTTTCAGGAAAGTAACTTTTATTTTAAATTTAAAGAGTGAAATACATGTTTAAAATAAAAGAATCGCAAACAGCGCGTAGAGAATTAAGCAACTAACAATAATTATTAATATTACTAAATGACTACACGTAAATGAAGTCATATAGTAAATGCGTAGACATATACTAACATTACTATATGTAAATGGTAGCAAAAGGAACAGAATAATAATACTCCATCAAAAGACATGTTCCATTAATAGTACAGCAGACACGAAAGGATTAAAAGAGAACAAAATGTACTATATCGGGCTAGAAGATTGATACCTGATTTTTTTTTTACTAATGTGAAACGCGAAAAGATGTTGAAATATCAAAAATTGTAGGAGACAAAATTCACTATTATATTGAACGAAATGATTAGAACATAATGCTTTTAAAAAAATGTCAAAGTCTTTGCGGAACGCGAAAAACAAAAAAAATCTCGAGAAATTTGAGTATTGCTCCACGAAATCCGAATAAACTTTATTGTAAGCAGGACAGAATTTACTAAAACTTTTCGAAAAATAGCTGCGAATTGCGAAAATCTCGAAGCAAAAATTGCTAAAAATTCCAAAAATTGCACAGAGCAGACTTACTACAAGAAGCTAAAACATTGTTACCTTAATTAATTCACGAATGTCAAAAAAACGGCTCAAAACTCAAAACTCAAAAAAAAAAAAAAAAAAAAAAAAAAAAACGCATTGAAACCGCGAATGTTAAAATGAATTATATTATTTGAACTGAACACCAGTTCCTTTTATAAATGTAAAAAAAAAAACACCAACAAATGGTAGACTGAAGATGCTGGGTTCGAACCCAATCACGCCCGACGTGGACTGATTTTAAATAAAAAATTAAATCATTGAAAATGCAATTAAAATTTAATTGAATTCATCTATTAATTGAGAATGTGAAACTTTAACGTACGAAAAAAATAAACCTTAACCAATTTAACTTTACTCGACTTTCCACCTGAAACAGCCACATCATTAAAACAGGAGCGCCCGCCATTTCAAAACTTTCTTGATATTAAGAGTGCATTTTCGAACAAAAATAGTTTTCCACCCTCAACAGCTCGAAATTTTCTGATACATTTTCAGACTAATTTTTAAAAGTAAAAACATGAAATTTGCCGAGGTGATTTTTAATTAATGGCATGTATAAGCAGCATTTTTTAAAAATTTATTTATTTATCAAAAAATCGACAAGCACGGCACATTGTGTACTGTCTAAATAAGAGAATTCGAAAGTTTGATGCGTTTGAGAGAAAAAATTATTTTTAAAATAAATCGGAATATAAGGAGTTTGGATTGGAATACACCCTTAAGGTTGTTCTTAAATCAGCAAAGGCAACTTTATAATTTAATAACCACTCTGACTGGGATGAAAAATGTGTTAGTCACGTGATCAATTTCGCTTACTTATAACTCGATAGGTAATTTATTGATCACAAAAAGAAAAATTCTGTTTGATTCTAAATCGCTTCCATATTCAGACTACGAATTTTATGTCTTTCCGTTAAAAAATGAATTTGTAAATATGTCAAAACATTTTGCTCTTGTTGAGCAGAGCTGTTGAGAACAGCCTTAAAGGAACTTTTCGAATGTTTGATGCATACACAGGAGCGAAGACTTTGAGATCTGCCCACCTGGCAAAAGACGCTCTAACAAATTTTGATTTTTGTTATTAGTTAGTTAATTTTATAAAAATGTCGACATTAAAAAATGAGCAAAAAGAAAAAAAAACTGGATTGTAGCTGGTTTTAATAGAAGAGTTGGGCTCTTGTAATCTGTACTGGTTCTACCCCTCCTCAGGCCCGTAGCCAGGATTTTCCTTCGGAGGGGGCTTAATCTTGGAATTTTTCCGGTCTAACAATAATAATTTGCATAATTAAAAGCGTAGATAAAATATAAACTAGTCTTAAGCTAAGGTATATTTCTACATAGAATACTTGAAAACATGTCAAAAAATGTTATTTCGTATTTTTTCGATGACTGTTACAATTTTACGGTTTTGAAGGACGCTTCCAGTTTCCAAAATATTCAGAAAAAGTGTGCGTTCTTAGAAAGAAAACTGAAACGAGTATAAACAGTAAGCAAAATCATGTTTTAAGCATGATTGTGAAACATTTTCCAACACTTCCTGAAATCATTAACAAAACTTCGTTATTTAGAAAAATAAGGTGTTACTGTTCATAACCAAATATGTATAACAATATTTTTAAACAATCCTGATGTACATACTATAAAAAGAAGAAATTTAGCTTAGCAAGAAAATGTCTAACTGGTTAAAATTTTTCTTTCAGCAATTTATATTAATACATACTTGAGTATTTTTGTTCAGCCATGTAGTTTACCTAGTACCTTTATTTACACGTGTCAGTATTTTATTAAACTTTTATTCAAAAAAAAAAAAAAAAAAAAAAAAAAAAAAAACGTGAAACTATTTAAATCACATTTCCAGAAATTATCATCCACAGGTGACCATATATCCAGTTCTTTGCGTGACTCTGTATACAATTTTATCTTCTACAAACATTTGTTAGTAAACTGAAAGCAGTTCAACTTAAAAATGTATAACATATTTAAAAAACACCCTTAAGTAAATTACGCTCATATTCAGTAACCTTTACGAGCTCTTTTGTGTAACTCTGTATAATCAACTTAGCATTTATACACACCGTATAATATGCATACATTTAGTGAAACTTAAAAGCGCATATCATAATTAAAAACACATTACATTCATCCATCAGTCGTCATTGATAATATACAGTACCTCGGATAGAATATACTATTTGAAATCTATTGTATGAGCCTGTAAATCCTATGCCCTTCATATTATGAGTGAAATATTAAACCTCTGTGGCATATATCAATTTTATTGTACTTAAAATCGTTTAACATACACTCTAAATAAAAAGGAGTGACTATTCACTCCGGAGGAGTGAATACTCACTCTATTACAGACTCAAAATATGCCCAACCTCTTTAGAGTGAGTATTCACTCTGAGCAAAAGTGGAATTGTTGACTCTTCCAAAGAGTGAATACTCACTCCTGCAAAGTGAATATTCACTCTAAACAGGAGGGAATAATCACTCTTTCGGAGGAGTGACTATTCACTTTTGCTAAAGGAGTGTGTTTTTTTCTCTCCTGGTAGGAGTCAATAGTAACTCTTTCGTAGGAGTGAATAGTTACTCTTTCATAGCAGTGAATAGTCACTGCTTCCTAGGAGTGAATGTTCATTTATTATGCAGTAATTTTTTTTTTTTATGTTAATGATTTTTTATGGGCATTGTAAAAAAATATATTATTGAAAATATTAATTTAATTCATAGTTTGTAACATTTATTGAATTTTGAAGAAAAAACTTATTTAAAGTTACATATGTATTAAAATATATTACTTACAGAAATAAACTAAAATATTTTATTTCAAACTTATAGATTGTGTTACTTTCATTGGAAGCCCTATAAGTACATGATAGTCTTAAAATGCCCATAAAGACAAATATTAAACCAAAATCTTAATCAATAATCATTATTCTTTTCTTGTGCTTTTTTTCATGTGTAATTTAAATTTTATTCCTGCCCCCTCCTTGAAAAATTTGAGATTTTCTGTTTTCAATGGTAAAAAAGTGCAATTTGCCGCCGGAACTCTATAATCCACACCGGCCACAAAAATTTCTAACGGAGAAAAATAAGCCATATTTAATTATAATTTTTTATTCCAGCTATATGTTGAATTTTGTGAATATCAGTTAAAAAAATTTCGTATGTTTTATAGGAAAGTATTATAAACACATTTAAAATATAATTATTTTTTTATAGTTGTATATTATGCAACAACAGGCTACAGTAAATGAATTAAATGAATAATTAGCTTTAGCAATTTCTTAAAGATCTTGGCATATGTTATAAGAAATTGCTATTATTTTATAAATTTGCCAAATCTTAATTCTGAAAACATTAGTATAAATTTAGGATTTTAAATAATTTAAAACATTATTAGTAAAAACGAAATATCTTTGAACAGAGTCACAACTGTAATGATCAAGAAGATATTTTTGTCGTATAATGCTAATTTTCAAACTGAAATCATTTCGTTATATCATTGTGATCGAATATTATTATTTAACTCCAAACTAAAAAGTTAATAATCCGAAAACAGTAAAAAACCGAAAAACATCTTCACAGAAGAAACATTCAATCTTTTAAGTAACTGAAATTAATGTTTACATTTACTGTGAATAGACTTTGTATCAGCCCTTTTAGTAAGTTTTTATGCGACGGCAGGCAGATGTTTTACATCACACGTCAGAGTTAAGAAAAAAAAAAAAAAAAAAAAAAAAATTACCGTTTCTGAAAACAATTCCTGGTCGAATATTTCCTATATAACATAACTACATAACTGAAAGTCATGACATTCAAACTGTGCCAGAATAAAAGATTAAAATTAAATACGACTTACCGTTAAAATTTCAAAAGCTATCTGTATGGTAATATCCAAAGATTAGTGGAATAAAGAAGTTCCGTATATCCTCTGTTTTTAAAAATAAACAGCGTATTATCCCCATCCATGAACGTTTATGATTATAAGTATATATCCCCTGCGCCTCCCTTAATATATCTCAACGCTGATAGTATGCGTTTTTAGGTATGATTTCGTTTTACTATTAAAAGGGGAAAGAAGGGTGGCTTTGAAGAACAGACGATTCTAAAATGGCGAACGATGATCATTTCATATCTCGCACAAATTTTTGAATAGTCTTTTGAATCTCTTCTTTATTTTTGAATCTCTTCTGATTAGTTGATGATTACGTAATGCATACGTAACTCTCTCACTACGTCATAAGTCACTCTTTTAAGAGTCACTATTAAAAAGATCTCTTTTAAAAAGAATGCGTTTTGATACCAAATCGGTGTTGTGTAATTTCCAAAGTTAAATTACGAATTGTAGTTTTGAAAACTAAAAATCACGGCCGTGCGAAGCGGGGGGCGAAGGGGGCGGTTGCCCCGGACGCGGAAAGTGAGGGACGCAAAATTTATAGAATCAACCTGATTTCTTTCTTGTTTTCTTGTAAAAAAAGGGTAGGTTTTTTGTGAGAAAAAATATGCATTCTCAAAATAACAGATGACTTCTTTATTGGAATGCAAAAGGGATTAGTTACAAACTGTTATACTTTACTGTAGATACATTTATTCCACATCTGTTTTCCAAATACCCTTTCCCAAAATATAAGCGAAATTTTATTTTGTAATATTTAGTTATTAAAATTAAATCTTTTAAAGTTATAAAGTAAATGTGAAACATACATTCAATAGAATTTATTTTTGTTTCCACACTTTTTAATTTTATAACACCTGTCACAAAAAGAAGACGGGGGAGGGGGGAGGGTCGCTGATTTAAAACTTTGTCCCGGGTGCAGTTTTCTCTTCGCACATTGCTGCTAAAAAGCACCACATTTTGCTGATTTTTATTATTTTACTCCATATATTTATTCAAAGTTGAACGGGAATTTTTAAAAGTTTATAATGCTCTATTTCACTTTCATCATTGGAATCTCTCACTCTCGATAACGGAGTGAGACAGTCAATCTCATCAGTGGAGTGACTCTCTCACTCTTGATTATGGGGTGAGATAATTCACTCCTTTCTATATAGTGGAAAATTTCATTCTTTAAGGAGTGTATTTTTGCAAAAGTCACTCTAAAAAGATTGAAAATGCCTCTCACTCATTTATAATGTGGGTTTTTCACTCCTTCCACTTTTAGAGTGTAATTAAAATATGTCGCAGACAAGTGACCCCCCCCCCCCTTTATTATTGTGCAATGGAATTATTTTGTGTGGTCCTGTAAATGAATAATAACTATTATTTTCACTGCATATTCGACGGAATGCATATTTTAGTGCATGTCGCAAAGGCATATAAATTTGAATATGTTTGCCAGGGTGTAATACCTTTAAAATTCATTTGAAACGATTTTTTCCTTAGGCCGTAATGTAACGAAAAACTGTTGACTATCCCTGCAAATAAACTAATCATGGTAGTAACTTCATTTTCAATAGGGTTCGTGCTTGGGTAAACGTCAATAACATCTAAAAATTTCATGGCAATCCGAATGTATTTACGAGAGTTAGAGCGCGGACACACGGACAGACAATCCAAAAACAAAAACACTTTTCAATTTTGTTGGAAAGTGTTAAAAAGCACAACTAACAATGTTTGAGATGAGCTTCATGTATCCAACAGAAAAACATTATAAAAAATATTGAAATGCAAACATTTTTTTGAACAGATTTAAAACACATGATTAATATTAGCGTGCAAGTGTTTTGCATTACGAGCGCTGTGTCTTATAATAAAATGATTAATCGATAGATGAATAAATTTTTTGTCGGACAATTCATTTACTGGGATGAAACCTAAGTAATTTTCCCGAAATATGGGTTTTATTAATTTTATAAATGCTCCACATATCTAACACAAAGGGTAAGCTATTCTGTGATTGAAATGTCCATAGTTTCAGCAGTCACCGCTCCGTTGCCAGACAAGTAACTCCTTCGGCTAAGGAAATCTGGCAGCTAGGGGTCTGGTGATTGAATTGGAGACAGCCGATGTCCGCCATGTACGCTAATGGCATGCCTAGTGCATGTAAAATCCGTCGTGGATGCAAAGTCCTCCAAGTTACCTGTGAATTATACCTCTGGAGATGACTCTCCAGGTGAAGGTCTCATCACCTGACCGAGGTTCTAAATTACGAGATCAATTTACAACACGATCAAAATTTTAAGTAACCAGATTAAGAAAATTCACAAATAAGCAGTGGGCATATAAATTTTATTTGGTAATTAGTATTTTGGGGAACTATATGTTGGAATGTTATTCCATAAGGCGTGAATAAGTGAGTTCCTCAATAATAAAAAAGAGTTAAAAGCTTTACCTTTAGTTGACACACATTTATTTGAAGAAATAAAGTAGAATAATGATGAACAAATACTTGGAATATTTCACAAAACAAAAGAACAGATGCACAGTCTTCACAATATTTACAGAAACAACAAATAAAGAAAGATAACTTTGAAAACATATATTAGCTTCAGTTTGAAGCAGTTCTTGATAAATAGTTATTATTCCTTTGGAATGAAAATGTATAATAATGGATTCTTAATCCTTGACAACATTTTGCTGTCTACTACCACTTGAGTCACATTTTAAACTAAACTGTTCTAAAGTTCTCTTCCAGTGAAAACAGAATAATGTCTGGTGCTGCCATCTGAAGGCAGATTTTGGTACAAAAGAAGCAATTTTCTAACATCTCTCCCGTTTTGTGACAGAATCTGACACCAGATGGATAAAGTTTCTGCAATGTTCAAATTTGACCTTTGGCAATGGCTTTGTCATTATGTCTGCTATCATTTCATTTGTTGACAGATATTTGACATCTATTACATTTTTCATTTTCAAATCTCGTATGTAGTGATACTTTGTATTGTAATTTGAGATCTTTACATAGTTTTAAAATCCACAGCACTTCTTGAGTTCCTTGTGACAGTGCCACATATTCCGACTCGGATGACGATAATGTCACACATGTTTGTTTTTTCGAGAACCAAGAAATGCAGCTATTGCCTAAGATTACATTTCCTGAGGTGGACTTTCTATCTGTAGTATCTTGACCCCAGTCAGCATCTGAGTATGCAACTATATTAGGATAATCTTCTGAAGAAATATGAAGTGCAAGATCTTTTGTGGTTTTTAGGTACCTTATTACCCTCTTAACAGCATTCCAGTCCTTTTGTCTTGGATTATTGCATCTTCGACTTAGTATATGCGTAGGAGCTGTAATGTCAGGCCTTGTGCATGAAGAAATATATAAAAGACTTCCGATAGCTTGTCTATAGTTATCATTTGATGATAAAATATTTTCTTCTTTTTCTAAACTATAATAGTTTGTTTCCATTGGGGTATAAGTTGGTTTGGCTTCTTCAAGCTGAAAATCTTTAACTAACTGATTTATTTTATTAGTTTGTGACAGCAGATAACTTCCATCTTCTTTTCTGTGAATTTCTATACCTCAGAAGTATTTTGCTTCTCCTAATGATGTTATAGGAT
Organism: Maratus speculifer; assembly: GCA_964019185.1. Classification (NCBI taxonomy): domain Eukaryota; kingdom Metazoa; phylum Arthropoda; class Arachnida; order Araneae; family Salticidae; genus Maratus; species Maratus speculifer. The sequence goes on along the minus strand of OZ025294.1, from coordinate 6,982,813 downwards.
AAGACTTTTTAAAATAGTTTATTACTTCATGGACTTCATTTTCATCATCTGAGCTTATCAACATATCATCTACATATTGTATGAGATGAATTGTCTTCTTTGATTTCTCTTTTGTAAACAAACATGGATCTGCTTCATTTTGTTTAAATCCATATGCCTTTAGAGTATTTTCTATTTCTTCATTCCAGCACTTGGCGGCTTGCTTGAGACCATATATGGCCTTTTTTAATTTATAGACTTTGTCTTTATTTTCTTTATCTTGAAAGCCTTCTGGATGAAGCATGTATAATTCTTCATTATCTAATTTACCATGTAGAAAGGCTGTTTTAATATCTACTTGGAATACTTTGGCTTTACGATAAGCTGCACAGGTCAGAAAAGCTCTAATAGTTGTATGTTTGACGACAGGAGAGAAGGTTTCATCATAATCAGTACCTAGTTGTTGAGTGAAACCCTTGGCAACTAATCGTGCTTTGCATTTTATTTCTTCACCATTTTCATCACATTTTGTTTTATAAACCCATTTACAGCCAATTGCGCGCTTACCTTTTGGTAAAGTAACAAGCTCAAATACTTCATTTTTTTTTAAAGAGTTAAATTCTTCTTTCATAGCTTGAAACCATTTCTGTTGATTTTTTAGTGGTAATTTTAAAATATCTTTAAAAGTTTCAGGATCTCGATTTTTGGAATAACTGTCTTCAGTTTTGTAAGAAAATCTTTCTGGTGGAATTCCTTTTGTCTCTCTGTTAGAAATTCTTCTCTGTGAATTAGCTTCCCTCTCTTCTGTTATTGGGCTATCTACTGATTTTCCATCAATTTCTATTTCTCCTGCAGTATTTTCTATTGGATTAGATTCACAATCATTTTCAAGACTTTCTTCTGAAAAATTGAAATGGATTAAATCAGAAGTTCGCTCTTCAGGATTTTCTGGGAAAAAATTTTCACCGTTCATATTTTCAAAAAACTTTACAGTTCTACTTATCACAATTTTTCTTCCGCCTGTATAAATTCGATATCCCTTGCTTCTTAAATCGTAACCAACAAAAACTCCTTCAGTGGCTTTTTCATCAAATTTTTGCCTCCTCTGTTTATGAACATACACATATGCTTTGCATCCAAATACTTTAAGGTGACTCAAATTTGGCTTATGCCCATTCCACAGTTCATATGGTGTCTTTTCAGTTGATTTTGTGGGTAATCGATTTTGCAAGTAAGCTGCTGCCCAGAATGTTTTTGGTAATTTGGCATTTATAAGCATGGCTTTACACATTTCAATTAGTGAGCGATTCTTTCTTTCTGCGACTCCATTTTGAGACGGCAAATATGGCGTTGTTGTTTCATGATGTATTCCTAAGCTCTTTAGGTATTTACTAACATATTCATTGCAATATTCTGCTCCATTGTCAGTGCGCAAGGATTTAATCTTCAATTTAAATTTGTTTGTTGTTGATGCAACATACTCCTTTAATTTATCAAATACTTCATCTTTAGAGGAAATAAAATATACCTGTGTATAACGAGAATAATCATCAATAAACGTAATGAAATATCTTTTTGATCCCATACTATTTGTTTCAGCAGGACCGCAAACGTCACTGTATATCAGATCAAGTGGTTTTCTACTTCTGTATTGAGTTTCTTTTCGAAATGATTTTTCTGTCAGCTTAGCTTTTATACAACTTGAGCATTGAGTAGTGTGAGAACAATTATTCACAGTAATACCTAAAGCTAAATCATCCTTTTGAATTTTCTTGATGAATTCCAAATTTCTATGACCCAGCCTTTGGTGCCATTTTAGAATGCAATTGACATTAGAACATACAGGTAATATTTCTGAAGCGCTGTATACTTTTTCATTTGTGGGTATTATTTTTAATCTGTATAACCCCTCATCAGCTTTTGCATCTGCAACTAATATGTTACCCTTTTTAATTAAACACATATCATCTTTAAATGTTACAACAAAACCTTTCTCAGTGCAAGACTGTACAGACAATAAATTACTGTCTAACTCAGGAACATAAAGCACATGATCTAATGTAATTTTATTTGTTTGACCATTAACTGTTTCAATATTAAAAGTACATTTACCCTTTCCTTTTGCAGTTAATTTAGTTCCATTAGCAATTGTAATCGTATCTTTACTTGAATTCTTTAATTCTGACAAGGAAGGTCTCCATACGGGCATACTCAGAAAAATCTGAAAAAATTACAGAATTTTCTTCTCATATAGTTATATATGTTTATAAAAAAAAATTCGGCGGAACCTCCTTATAACGTCCGTAAAAAAATAATAAAAATTTCGTTTATTTGGCGGTTTATCTCCGGTTGGCGAAAAAACGAAATTTTGAAAAATACGCTTTTACGCTTCGAATACTTTAAAAAAAAAAAAACTTTCTATGTTCAATTTATTTAAATAAGTTTAGTTTAAGTAATTTTAGTTTTGCATTTTTACTTTACTTTAAGTGTAATTTTGTCATATACCTTTATATGTACTTATAACAAAATGAAATTAAAATATTTTATCATTTAAAACACAATTTAAATTGATTAATATTGTTCCAAATTGAAAAATACACTGTTAAAATCTGCTGCATTTTGTTGCAACGCACTCTCTTGCTTGTATAGAAAACGGTTACTTGGCCGTGAAATGGAGCTTTCTCATTGGTTGAAATAGAGATATTATATATAAGCGGTGGAGTGCGTTGCAACAAAATGCAGCAGATTTTTAACAGTGTATGACACGGTCAATTCGCCGTGCTATGGAGCATTCTCATTGGTCAGAAGAGAGATATTCTATAAAAGTAGTGGAGTGACGTTGCAGTAAATGCTGCAGATTTTTAACAGTGAAGTCAATTAAAATCAATTTTCAGATTCGTTAAAATCGTCTGCTTTTGGCGAGGAAATGCACTGCTTGCCAAATCCCGCGTTGCTTTCAGCTTTTCACGCCAATTATTCCAAACTATTTTATTTTTTTACATATCTAATAATGTAATTCCGCCGCTAATTTTCACTGATCCTTTATTACCTACATGAGTGGTTTAATTCGTATTTTTTTCAAAAAATTCTGAGTATGCCCCAAATGGAGACCTTCCTTGTGAGAACAATTCTAAAGAATTAGCTAAATGAACAGACGCGCCTGAATCAATAACAAAAGTTAACTTTTGGTTTTGATTTCTATTTTGTTGAGATTTCATAACAAAACTTGAAGAATTTGATTCTTTCATTAATTCATGATAGTTTTGAGAATTTAATGTATTTTCATTTTGACTAGCAGTAGAAGCAGAAAAAATATTTTGTTTTTTAAACTGCTGGCGTGATCTATCTTGAGTAAAATTTGGTTTTGTTTTGTTATTGTTATTCTTTAAGTGAAAACAATCTTCACGGTTGTGATTGGTTCTTTTACAATGAGAACAAAATTTTTGTTTATTCAAATGTTTTGGTTTATCCCTATTACCCTTTAAAGCAATAGATTCAAATTTTGTTGAAATTTGTTTAATTTCAACTCTTCTAAGATATTCATCAATTAACTTGTTTTGAACATATTTTAATGATAAATCTGTGTCATATTTGCTTTCAATAGTAGTTATAAAGGTACTATAAGAATTTGGCAAAGAACAGAGCAAAATAGCTATTAAATTATCATCTTGTATTACTTCACCTATACTTCCTAATTTTTCTGCCAATTCTAAGACAGAATTTATATGTTCCTGCATTTTAATACTTTCATTATATTTAATGGAATACAACTTCCTAAGAAGATAAAGTTTATTTGTAAGATTTACCCTTTCATGCACAGATTTCAATTGATCATATGTTTCTTTAGCACTATTAGCATGTCTAACATGAACAATTTGAGAATCTGAGATATTTAAACAAATTAATGCTTTAGCATTTCTATCATTTTTCACCCAATTAATCATCATTTTCTTTTTTAGGTTCAAACACAACATCATATAAACCTTCTTTGATTAACAATTGTTCAATTTTAAACTTCCAAACAGAATAATTATCATCAGTTAACTTATCAATATAATGAGATTCTTTAAGACTAGACATCATTATATAATAATATTTGCTTATTTCACAGAAAATAAAAGTGTTTATCTTATTAATTTACAACAATAAAATATTATAAACTCATATATAATGCTAATGATGAAATAAGAACATAATAGAATTCTTGAGAACAATTTTAAAAGTTACTTCTGGTTTCAGAAAATTTCTTTAATATTCAAAATTCTTTGTTTAAAAAACATAAATTTGTATTTTGAACTAATAAATAATAAAATTTCAATAAGAAACAAGCAAAAGAATTTCTTTTCATATCAACAAATAATAGTTTTGGTTTTAAAACAAGAACAATTCTTTGAATTTTCTTTTCTATCACTCACTTCTAAAAGATACAATATTCAGAAAATAATCATTTCAAATTATTTCTTTTGAATTTAAATATTACATTTTCTGTTTTGATATTATTATATTTAAATTTTGAGACTCATTTCTCAGTCTCATAATCAACAATGTTGGAATGTTATTCCATAAGGCGTGAATAAGTGAGTTCCACAATAATAAAAAAGAGTTAAAAGCTTTACCTTTAGTTGACACACATTTATTTGAAGAAATAAAGTAGAATAATGATGAACAAATACTTGGAATATTTCACAAAACAAAAGAACAGATGCACAGTCTTCACAATATTCACAGAAACACAACAAATAAAGAAAGATAACTTTGAAAACATATATTAGCTTCAGTTTGAAGCAGTTCTTGATAAATAGTTATTATTCCTTTGGAATGAAAATGTATAATAATGGATTCTTAATCCTTGACAACATTTTGCTGTCTACTGCCACTTGAGTCACATTTTAAACTAAACTGTTCTAAAGTTCTCTTCCAGTGAAAACAGAATAATGTCTGGTGCTGCCATCTGGAGGCAGATTTTGGTACAAAAGAAGCAATTGTCTAACACTATACTCTAGAATATTTGAATATTTTCATTCCATATGTCTGTTCTGAACTAAATAACATTTTTACGTCTGTTTATACTATGTGCATTTAATTCATCATTTCCAAACTTTGTTCTAAATCTTAAAAGCGCTCTTAGCTAACGCACCACCAGTGGCAAAGAGATTCTGCTCTCAAAAGTGGTAGACGGCACGGGAGGTGCTGAGTTCGAGCCTAATCGAGCCCGTTGGCCTAATCATTATTTCCACTGTTTTCTTCGAAACTTGGATTTGCTTGCATAAATACGGGTGGGTTCCTTTAAAAATACCACCATAGTGGGTACTCCCCTCCCCTAGGACCCATATATCTCATATTGATAATTGCCATTCATAAATACAGCCAACCAACCGGGTCTTAGCTTACAGTCTTTTTAGTTCATAGGCTATCAAAGCCTAAGAGCTTATGTGCCCGCCCGTTCTGTATGTGCGTATGTGCGTAACGCGATAACTCATGATAAAAGTATGGGATTTACTTGAAATTTTGATATAAGTATATTCTGATAAGGCGCTTCCCTGATTAATTTTTGGAATTCATTCGATATGTACAAGAGGGGAACCGGGGCTTATGCCCCTCCCCTTAATTGATATAAATGGGGTTTTCATGCAAAAATATCAGTTTTCGTTAAAATTTAGATATAGGATCCTTCTGATGACGCACCACCGTGATTAGTATTAGGTCATCATTGAATAATTATAAAGAGGGGGAACGGGGGGCTCATGCCCCTCCCTTTAATTTATGTAAATGGATTTTTCATGCAGAATTATCAGATTTCGTTCAAATCTCTGAATAGTTTTGGAAGTTAAATGATTAAGTATAAAAGAAGGGATAACTCCTCTTAAATTATATAAATGAGTTTTTTATTAATAATTTTCCGATTTGCTCTGAATTTTGGATATAGATTTTTTGTATGATAAAGCATGGAACTGATTAGTTTAAAGGGTTCAATGATTAAGTATAAAAAGGGGAAAGGGGGGAGCTGTGTTCCCTGCTTAATTTTTTTTCGAACGGAATTAACCCTTGCAAATATAAAGCTGTAATGTACAATTAGTATGCGTAGCCTGTGAGCTCAATGCCATCAGTTTAACTGGGCAATATTCTTTTTATTTATCGATTTTTCTAACGTTAGTGGACTGCTTTCATGATCACAACTAAGTGGCATTTCTCGCTCTGCACAAAATAAGCTCATTAGAATATTAGAAATAGTCCCTGAAAATTCTCCTGGATGGTGCTGTGAAAAGTTGCCAAAAAATTCCTACATAGGGGTATTAATTTCTATAATTGATTATTTTTCAAAAGACAAGGAAAATTTATCAGATGAATTGATTGCTCTGTGCACATTTTCTTTCTATTAAAGATTTATGTGAAAACAATTTAGAGCAAAACTGTTCAGTGAAGAACCCGACATAAAGGAAAATGCACGCCGTTTTTGAGCTTTCACGATAAACAAAAGTTTTTCTTCAAACCATTCCTTTTCAAAATTTCTCGCCACTAATTTTCTTAAATTAAACACCATTTAATACCATTGTACCATTATGGTATTAATACCATTAATACCATTTTTAAAGGTAATTTCTTTAAAATGATTAATTTTTACATAATTTTACAGAATGAGCATTCATTAAAGTTTTTGTCTCCCCTGCTAAATATTTTAATATTAATGACTCTGTTTTCATTACATGCATCAGATAATCAGAATAGAAAAAAAAAAAATTAAAAATATCATAACATGCAACAATATTTTATATTTGACTCCTAAAGTTGACTTTTATGCCATACGTGTATTACACTTACTTTTTCTTAGTCAAATTAATGATATAGAATTTCCTTTATCGAATTTTACTGTACATAAAGACAGTTAAAATTGCATTTTAAGAAAAATCTATATTTTTAGTGATAGATATGAATAAAAAACAATATATTTGAATGACCGATATGACAAGGGATTGCTATAACTATAATTGAATAATTTTATATTTTTACAACTAAAATGTACGTAGTTTTAATGTAATGGAAGATAAAAACAAGAAAAACATTTCAACTTTTCAAACTAATTTATCTTCATCATTAGAGATAACTTTGAACTTTCTTGAGGGGCTTCAGCCCCCTTAGCCCCCTCCCTGGCTACGTGCCTGCCACGCCTCCCTCTGACTTTGATTGCCCCAAAGTTGGTTTGAAATGCGAGTAAAGCTAATATTTTAAATGTCTTTTTGGCTTTGTACTTGTTATAATCCATATTCCGTATTTTCAGAGTAAAATTAACAAACAAAAAACAAAACAAAACAAAACAAAAAAAAAAAAAAACAATAATAATCTCAATAAAAATCTAAATATGTATTTATAATATTTACATATTCATGCATGTATAATAAGGCGTCGAAAATATTTTGCAGCAGCATAGAAAGCGGATTTACAAATAAATTACCAGGCTTTGAAACTCTGTTTAGCTTAATCAGGTGCTGACTGCAAGAAGCAATTTCTTACTTCTAGTTATTTATGTTTTCTTTTGTGTTAGTTTCCTCACGTCAAATTCTTCACGTTGTTGTCTAAAAAATTTTGAATTTTTTAATCTGCATTGGTTATTATAAATCATTAGTGGTGTAGCTAGGATTTCATTTATGGGATGTGGGGTCAGCAGAAATCATCGAAACGTATTATTATGGAAGTAGGCAGAATGTGCGCTTGATTAGATTAAAAAAAAAATGTTTTCGATAGGGATCTTCAGATTAGATCCTCTCTCCACTGACTACATTTCTAAATTCAACTTTAAATCATATGCATGACCGGGAGTTTATCCTTTCCCAGCAGCACCTGAAGATTCATTGTCAAGAAATTCTATACTAGTGCACTATGCTAAAGTTGCATACGTTACACAAGGAAGGCTAGGCTACTAATCCTCAGAAAAGGAAAATAAATGTTACATAGATCATACTTTTCTTTTTTATTTTCGTTTAAACACTTAGTATTGAAAATCTACCTTACACGCGTAAAAATCACCCGACCGAAATCTCAACATATTGAATAACATCCCTTTTACGCTGGTCAACATGTTTGTACACGTGTTTACTGGCGATCACAACATGTTTCTTACATGGTCCCCACAAATTTTTCTTTAAGTCTTCCAGCCCGCTGAATATCTCCGTTACCTGCAAAGGTCATTTAATGATTATGGAAGAAAGAAATATGGCATTCGGTCTTTCTCTGTAACTTTTTCTGCAACTGTGGAAAAATACTCCCACTTTCTTCCCAAGTAGCTATTGTGGCAAGTATTCCGCGGTTTTCGAGGTATGATTCTTCCAGCCCACTAATTCTTTTGGCGATCGATTCGTCACGGAGATTGAATCTTTTATGGCAATATTGAATTTCTCCGCGGATTATTTTATTTCGCTAAAAGGAAAGTGTGGTGATATCGAGTGTATTCTTATAAAAGCATATGCCATCATTGTTGTGCAGGGCAAGATATGAAATTTTATACGATGGATATTTTTTAAGGAATCAGCGTTTCTGAATGTGGCGATGAAAAGAGTGCTTACAACAAGGCCGTAGTCAGAAAAATATTTTGAAGGGGGATTTGGGGCTTAGAATTTTATTTTGTCTAATTTGTTTTTCACCAATTGAATAAAGGCAAGAGTCAAGTCTTATTAACTTTTGTTCTGAATTTAAATAATCCAAATCAATATAATTGCAAAAAGAAATTATGCCCTTTTCTTTGGAAGTAAAACTATAATGTCATTTGCAAGCTTCTTTGGAAACGTATTTACATCAGTATCGGCCAAATTAATGGTTATAATTTTGTACATATATATTCAAATGTTTTATTGCCAATTTTTTTTTCTCAGTAGTATATGTCGGAACAGTTAAGTTTGTGGATATTTTAAATGATTTTTCTTGCATTCTTCTAGAATTTGTACTAAACTACTATGTCTGATGAACTGTTGTAAGCATTTTATTCTGACATTACACTTTTATCCCAAAAAATCCGAATGAATTTTAAGTGTTTCTTCGATATAGTATTTATTTTTTCAACATACTATAATTAAACAATAAAGATACCCTAGCGTAAAATTTTGAATCTTGACTGCAGCTGATTTTTCATTTTTGATTGTAGCTGATTTTCCAATCTTACTATAGTTGACTTTTCAACTTGACCATTTTGATTTATAAAATTAATCCTTTCGGGTCCGATTTTTTTTTTTTAGTTTTTCGAAATAAAAAATTACTTTTATGTTAATGACATAAACACTAGCTACCTATATAGATTAATTAGTGTTTAACGAATATTTCATTATCTGAATCAAAAATAATATTGTTGTTTTGCGTGTTGTCCTATTAAATTCACGTGTCAATAGGCTAAGGAAGAATTTTTGGAGATGTTTAGAGAATATTGTATTACAATAAGATTTAACTTATATTACAATTTTGTAATACTTTTCCCGCTTTATTAAGCATAATTCTTTCAGGAAAGTAATTTTTATTTTAAATTTATTGGGTGAAATATATGTTTAAAATAAAAGAATCGCAAACGGCGCAAAGAGAATTAAGGAAATAAAAATAATAATTATTATACAAGTGTACCTTATCTAGTTACTACACTGTGGAATATAAAACAAAAAAAGTAAATTGAAATATGCCATGCACGAAAAAAAATGAAAAATAGAAACAAAACAAACACAGAAAAAGAGAAATAAAAAAGAAACTCAATAATTATGTGCCTTTATCATAGAATTCTGAATCATGTTTTTCTTGTTACTGAATGTATACCGGTGAATAAAAGAGATAAAGAAAGGACAACTTTTCATCAGCATTTCATTATGTGGTTGAAGGAGAATACCTTCCATTCTATTTGTACAGTATGAATAGGTATAAAATAAACTTCAAATGATGGAGAATCTTGAAGCAACTATTTGAGATCTGAGCCAGTCCGTGACAAATATCCTCCCGAACATTACTCATCTTTAAAAACTTACTCTGTAGCTTTTGGAGACATAAGCTCAGCTCAGACCTACATTTTGCTGAAGTTCGACTGAATTCTTGGAACTCAATTCTTTTCTCCCCATTTGCGGTTTACTCACAATAGAAAACGCTGGAGATACAATCATCAGGATGATAACTAGCTTAACGATACTTAAAACAAAGATTCCTGTCCTACGCTTGGATTGAAGTTGAACCACAAAAGTCATTAACATCAAACGCTCCGCCTGCGGACATAAAACGCACCACCAGCTAACCGCAAAAAAATCTTTGTGTGTGTTTGCAGCCTTACAGCTAAGCTATCTGCCCGAGCAGACAATCCTGCAGGGAGGCCCTAGTCAGCTCAGATCCCCCAGAGTTCAGTTCTGAGGTCAACATGCACACACCCACACAAGAGAAGAAAAAAAAGGACGGGAATCCTCCATTTATCTTTATTTTATTTTACTTTATTTTTTTTATCAAAAGTCTGGTCTGGGCGTCTTCTCAAATAGATTTGGGAAATTTTTCTTTCAAGTTTCGTTAATGATGCACAGAAATTAAGGGTTAATTTAACGGAACAGTTGGTCGTTCCAGCGAGTTAATATTACTATTTCCGCTGTGGAATTGGAAACTTTATTGTCGTGTAATTGAAATTGCTACACAAAATGATGTAAATGTGTATTTGTCACCCCAGAAATTTCATTCCAACGGTATAAATTTGTCTGATGGGGTTTTTTTCATTTTATTTTCTAGAATCAGAAGATTTTCTTAAACTCTGAAAAGTATACAAAGTGATCCAAAAAGATTCAATTGCAATTTAATTTTTCACTTGTTGGGGGTAAAAGTAGTTATTGTAAAAGGCAAAAGTTTTAAAAATAAAGTATGCAACAAGATAATGTTAATGAAATAGACCTCCTGTTAGTTTTCAAAAATTACAGTTTTCAATTTGTATACAATCCCCTTAGACAAAATTTTCCAATTTAAAAATTTGTTTTTTTTAGTTGCAAAAAGATCATAAAAAGCATAATTTTGTCTTTAAAATTAATCAAAGGAAAACAATTGACACTTTTTCGTACCATTTAAAATGTTTTTTCATTAGTGAAAATAGGGATCATAAATAAATGACGATATCGTTCTTTAATCAAAAAATGTGACTGCATCAGAAATACATCTAAGTAAAGAATTACAAAAGCAACAATCGTGTAAAGAGACAAATGCAGTTATAAATCCTAGAAAATAATTCATAAAAGTATTTCACAAAACCTTCTTAAGGGTGTATTTCGATACAAACTGCTTGTTTTCCGATTTATTTTTATATTCATTTTTGCTTTCATATGCATCAAACTGGCAAATTGTCTTATTCAGAAAGTACACAAAGTGCCGTGATTGTCGATTCTTTGATAAATGCAGAAAATATTACAAAAAATGCTATCAAAAATGGCATTTTGAACAGATTTTTCCGAAACGGGAGACCTGGGAACGAAAAAAAGGGCCATACTGAGAAGATAATTGTTTATAAATCCAATTCTAATGAATTGAGCCCAAAATCACTTCACACGGCACCTTGTACGTCTCTTCAAAAATTCCCTCAGCAAGTTTCATGCTTCTACGTTTAAAAATGTGTCTGAAATTGTATCTGAAAATTTCGAGCTGTTGAAGGTAGAAAAGCTCTTTTTCGAATACACCCTTAAGGGTGTATTCGAAAAAATAATTTCCACCTTCGACAGCTCGAAATTTTCTGATACATTTCCAGACTCACTTTTAAACGTTAAGACATGAAATTTGCTGGGGGAATTTTTGAAGAGACGTTATAAGATGCCGTGTGATTTATTTTTTTAGCTCAATTCATTAGAATTGGATTTATAAACAATTATCTTCTCAGTATGGCCCATACTTTCATTCTCCGATTTTCCACTTCGGAAAATTCGGCTCAAACCCCACGTTGACAGCTTTTTTTGCAATATTTTCTGCATTTATCAAAGAATTTACAAGCGTGGCACATTGTGTAGTTTCAAACTAAAAGAATTGCCCAGTTTAATGATTTGAGAGCAAAAATGAATTTAAAAATAAATGAGAAAATAAAAAGTTTGAATAGGAATACACTCTTTAAAGTGTTTTCTTTCAATTTTATTACATTACTGGAACTCTTCATACCAATAATACTTTGCAAAAATTTCCTCAACAGTCTCCACAAATATTATCAATTATGCATTAGTATTTGCATTTCCTCTTTCATACAGTGTCTCACAGATTTACATTCCTTATTTAGGGTGTTCTCGACTGCTCCGCTCAACAAGCGCAAAACGATTTGACACATTTACAAATTCATTTTTTAACAGAAATATATAAAATTGGAATGCCTGACAATGGAAGAGATTTCGAATCGAACTTAGTTTTCCATTTTATGATAATTAAATTCCCTATCCAGTTCTAAGCTATTTCGATCACGTGATCACCCGTTTTTCTCCAGTTTTTTGACCGGTTTTTCTGCTTTCTTCGGGAAATGTGTTCAAAAACGTCAATTTTGAAATCTTGTTATGAAAGATCTACTGTGTTAAACAGAAAATTGAGTTTAATTAAACAGTTTCTGAATAACAACACCTGCTATTTTCACGCACTTCCGAACAAAAATAAATAAAAGCATGTGTCACAAATTTGCCCTTTTTGATTTAAAAACACCCTTAAAGTGTTTTCTTCCAATTTTATTACAACATTGTACCTTTCATACCAATAATGCTTTGCAAAATCTCCACTAATATTATCGCAAATATTGATTTTGTTTAGCTTAACGTCAACTTTACTATCTGCATTTCCTCTTTCATAAACATATATTATCTCACAGATTTACATTTGTTATTTGAATGTGGTATGAAAATCTCTATTCACAGTGGCCAATTATCAATCAATCATAACTCAGTCATTTTAAAAGATACGGATACGCGCATCCAGGATTATGCTTTGGAGGAGGCTAGAATATTTTAGAGGCCTATATGCGCCTATATCTGGCCCCACTAGCTGCCGAACTCTGTTTTTCTTTCATTTGATTTGACAGGATGTGCCGTTCCAGACCAGGCCCTGACTTTCATTTTTTTTTTTTTTTTTTTCTGCTGTCTTTAGCAGTGTCCTAATTAGCCCGAGAAAAAAGCGGAAGTTTGGGGAAATTTTAACGGGGCTAATTCTGAATTTTTTAAAATGTTAAATAATGAAATATTGTATTGAAAATATATTTTAGTTTTCATGATTTTTTTGGTGTGTTTTTGTGTTTTGGATAATTATAATGAGTGTTTGCAATCAAAGTTTTATTATTAAATTATCAAAATGTTATGATGGTTAAGAAGAGCAAAAGGCGCCACACGTTTGGTCTTAAATTTTTAATTAAGTAAATTTTAACCATGCTATTATTTCGAATTTCATAATAAATTTCATAAAAGAGAAAAAAATCGGGTAACAAAATTAATATATTTTCAAAAATTCCGATTTTTTAAGGACCTATATAAAATAATAATTATATTCTTTCATATTTTTTTAAATTAAATATATAGTCTAGCGAGCCTGGAAGGGGCTTCAGTCCCCTTAGCTGCCAATGAATGGGCCAATGTACAGATAAGCAGTTTTTTCAACGTATAAAAATGATAAATCATTGAATAATTTTAAGTTTTAAGACCTCAAAATATTTTAATTTATCTAGACGACAGTATATGTCTCATTTTGAAATTGTTGCAGGCTTATTCTTGCACTAAAGATGATGGATTTGTGCCCGAAAAAGAAAATAAACTTTTCTTATGCAAGTAAACAACTCTTTCAGTTTTAAAGAGATCGCAGTGAAAAAATCAATTTATACACATATTTAGTACACAGACAAGAAAACAACAACAACAAAATACTATTTTTTCATTACTTTTTCATTTTCGAATGGATCAGGACTTCATTTAACCCTCATCTTCTTGCTGTAAAAGAAAATAAAAATCTAATTAATCAATTTTGTCTGCGAAGGAATGTTTTTTTTTTGGATCTGTGTAAATTTTCTGGTTTAATGATAATCTATGAAATCCTCACTGTTAAAAATTTCTGTGAAAACACAGAAAAAAAAGCAAAAATCTCTGTAAATTTGCAACAACATACACTGTAAAAAAAATTCTGTAAGGTTACTAAGTATTTTCTAGGAAACTGGGATGCCTAGAATTTTTTATGTAACCGCAACAGAAGAAAATCGTGTAATATTGCAAAAGTTTCTTTAGTAACTGTTACTAAATATTGTTTAGGAAAAATACTAAAAATTTTTTAGCGAGTTTCCCAAAGAATCGCCTGTAAATTTACTAAATATTATTTAGTAATCTTACTAATGATTGTTCAGGAGTTTACTAAAGAATTTTTAGTAAATTTACTAATGATTTTTAATGGAGTTTCTCATATTAGTTTTCACAAATGTACTGAATATAGTTTAGTAAGCTTACTAGCGATATTTTAGGACGATTACTAAATATATTTTGGTAAATTTCCCAAGAATTATTTAGTAAACGTACAAATGATTTTTAGGGAGTTTTCTAAACAATATTTAGTGAGTTTTCTATTGATTTTTAGTATTCTTACAAGGGATTTTGTAGTAAATTTATTGAGAATTTTCTTGTACATTTGCAAGGGATTTCATGGCACATTTTCTTGGAATTTTTTAAAATTGTAAACTAAACTTTTAATGTACTTTACAAAAAATGTAAATTTATTAAGGTACCTTCAGAAAAATTACCTTTTTTTGTTTTATAGTTGAGCCAGTTTTTGTATTCTCGCCAGAAAGTTCTTTGCAACACTAGAAGAATTAATATAGTAAAAATGCTAATGATTTTTTAGTATTGTATTTAAAACATATTTTTTGCACTTAACAAAATATATTTGTAACTGTAAAATAATTTTGCAGTTGTATTACCAGTGGTTTACCAGCAATATTCCAAAAAGATTTTATGTGTATATAAATATATTGTATACTAATACTTCTATTAATTGGAGTTGTTACAGAATTCTTTCAATATGAAGTTGATTTTTTAGAGTTTTAAATATCCAGAGTGAAGTTTTCTTCATGTATCAAAGTACTTCGAAGCAAAATGAAAAATATGGCCTGACATGTGTTTCAGTACTACCACAGCAATTGACATAAATATTTGTATGTTACGCACTAAAGTTTCACTGTAGACATTTCAATAGGTACAAAATCATATTTTATATTAAATGGCCATTATAACAACAACACTAAATGAGCAGATAAGCTGAAGCAGATCTTACGGTTTTTAGTTAAATTAAAAAAGGCCAATAAAAACAAAGTAAGGTACATAATTGAGTTTTAAAATATGCCTAAAAAATGTTATTGGTATAATTGTGACAAACGAAATTTACAAATTGCAAGGACGATATTATCTCTCTCTCTCTCTCTATATATATATGTAAAATTAAGTACTGTGTCTCATCTAATCCAATACATGATTTAAAAACTGTTATTTTATGAGAAAACACCAAAGTGAATACGCAGTGAAGTTATAATTAATTATTAGAATCTTTCTCCTCCCCCTTTTTGTGAAGGGGTGGGGTAATCTTTTTCCACGACTTATTCTTCATACATTTCTTGCACCGCCTACACTTAATACATTACATACATATGTCTTTAATACTTTATTTGCTTGAGAGTTTTGTTTCAAATTGAAATATTAAAGTGGAAAAATTTAATTATTGACAAGACCACGAATTTAAAACTAACCTAGCTTAAAGATCCGGAAGAATGGATCAAATATGTATGAATTTAGTAGAATTCTTATGTGGTTAACATTCCTTTGGAATTAGAATCTTTGACTCAAATAGTTACATATATGAGAGTTGATATACACCTTAACATATGTACGGAAAAAATACATCTTTGATACATCAACAGTAATTGTGGGCAGGTTTCGAACTTTTTAGTGTTTATCAGTATGTTATAATCAGTATAAATTAGCAATTTTCTAAAAGTAGAAAGCTTATGGAAACTAAAATGGAAACAGAATGAAATGCATATTGCTTTGGAAAATGTTATAAGCTGTCGTTTGATATAAATATAATATCCATATCTGTACAACCAAAAAATTCAATATGAATAAATAACAAAATACAATGAAATATGAGTAAATTTATTAAATAACTATTTATTAAATTCATTGCAATAAAAAAGCAATTTTTTTTTTATACAACTCACATTTTGCAAATATTACATAATTAGTATTTATACAAATACCTATGGATTTCATACTTTATATTTTTGAAGTCATGTTTTGCCTAAATAACAATAATCAAGCTCATATGTATATATATGTTAAAACACTATTAAAAAATGATTGTCAAAATGTCATTACAATAAAACAAATAGAAAACCTCAGTGCTGCAGAATAGCATGTTCACGAGGTTTTTCTGATTGATTAGAGCTTCTTTTTCCTCAAATTTCGCCGTCAAGAGGGCTCACATTGTTTTTAAGATATACTTCAGTTTCTTCATGCATCTAAAAAGAAAAGTTAAATGTTAACATCAAAACTAAAGAAAAATTTAATAAAATTTATAATGAATATTATTATAGAAAAACAAATATTCATCTTCGTATCGAATGTTACAACTATTTCAAAATTAGCTGATAAGAATACGTCAAAACTTAGAAAAATTTAGGACTGTTTTTATAAAAACCTAAATTTTTCTACGAGTATACATGCTATCCACATAAAAATAAGCGCAGTATATTACAATAACCCACTTAATCATAATCTACAGTTTGAACGCTTTTGCTACATTAGTTTTGACAGGGTTATCCAAAACATATTTTTTTTTAATTTGTTGACGTCCCCCATTGGAGTTTCTGGAAAAAATCTTCAGGGAAACGTATGACTTTTACTATTATATTTACACATTTAGAGTTTCAAGATAATTTCAAGATGTATTTTCTAGATATTTATCAAAATCTAAAATCGCAAGTGACCGGTCATATTTGGCCATGTAGTGTACATACAAATCTATAGATCCTATACAGTGTTCTACAAAATAATTCGGATATTTTTCCGATATTTGATAGTATTTTTTTAAAAATTAAGTTTTCAAATGCGTTACGTGTTTTATAAAATGCTTACTTAGCCATCATACTTAACCTTTTTAAGCGGTGGAAATTTTAGATAAATTCTGAATGTGTTGGAAAGTGTTCGCTAATCTATGGTTTTAAATTGATTTTTAGTTCTTGCTTAAAAATACTTCTATTAAGTAAAAATACACACAGATTTGAAAGATGCTTCAGGAGCAAATAGTATAAAAAATGATTAGCTGCTTTTTGCATCTATTTGTACAGAAATATCTGCTATGCATTTATCTTTTAAAATTGGCAATTTTTCTATTCCCATACACTTTAGGATAGTTATCGCAATATATCATCAGTACCAATTTTAACATGTTTATATATTCTGATATTAAATTTCTGATATCTACAAGCCCCCACAGTAAGCCGTTTGAAAAAAGAAATCTCAATCTATTTCTCCAAAATCTTTTTACTCCCTAAGCAGCTTACTACAAGATGCTATTTTGAAAGTTCCAATAAACAAAATGTATTCTTTAAAAGTTGAAATGCTATAATTGATAGTGCAGTCGATTATTAAAAATGTGAATTTTAACTCTTTCAAATACACTAACGAATGCAGATCACTTCGCAATAATAATAAAGAACTGTTGTATTTGCACCAAACAGAGAGGGATGAGGAGCAAATAGAAATTCATATCAGCAAAAGAAATACAACATACTTTTTCTTTATTAGAAAACAAAACTTCATTTGAAGTACATTTTTCATAAGGATTCTCGAACTGTGATTATATATGCATACACATATGAAGAAAAATAGAAATCTTAAACGTTCGGGTATACTATATTTTAGAATTAAATAATTTTATAATAATTCAGTTATTTTAATAACTTTGTAATTTCATAAAAATAAATATTAGGCTAAAAAAAATAACATGTACCAAAGATCATGTTGCAAATAAAAAGAGAAAAAATTGATGATCAGAAATGACATCGATGTCATTTGACATCGATTTCAAATGACAACCCTCCCCTTCCGTCCCCCCCCAAAAATGATAACGTTATATTTGTTTAGCCCCAAAAATTAATTTGTTTGTTCTTAAAACATAAAGAGTTCTTTTTTTCTAATTTTACATAAAAATAAAACTTCCTCTATAAATAATGAAATTAACAAACATGCAACTGAACTACTCGCTTAAAGCTCTGAAATTACCTGAATATAAAAAAAAAATTAAGGGAGAGTGGGGAGAAATGAGACAACTTTCAATGATGAGAAACTCAAATTTGACAGTAAAACTAAAATTTCGATTTAAAAAATACAAAATGAAACATTTTAAATGTTTTTGAACATTATAGAAACATAATTTTCAAAACGATTTTATAATTATAATGAAATTGTAACTAAGAGAAAAAAAAAAAAGTAAAGAAATTGGATGTGTTTTAATTCTTCACTTGCTGGCATGTCCCATTCCTCCCCATACTTAACGTTAAACTTCTTGTATAGACAGAAATGCTGCTTTTCGACATAGTTTAAAATATGCATGACATATAGTATAATGCTCTATAAAAAGGGAAACAATTACATACACTATATTGCCATTGATTATGGGACACTTGCGATTTTAGACATTTTACTAAATATCTAGAAAAATACATGAGGAATCATCTCGAAATTCTTAGTGTATAAGTATAATAGTATACGTTATACATCTCCGTGAAGATTTTTTACCGAAACTCCATAGGGGACCGTCAACAAATTAAAAAAGAATGAATATCTTTTGAATAACCCTGTCAAAACTAATGCAGCAAAAGCGCCCAAACTCTAGAATATGATTGAATGCCTTATTGTAATGGACTGTGTTCATTTTTATGCAAATAGCATGCATACTCGCAGAGTAATTAAGGTTTTTATAAAAATGGCCCCAAATTTTTCTAAGTTTTTCCCTTATAATTTTCAGAGTTCTTAATATAAAATAATATTTTTTTCAGAAAATATGACAAACAACATTGCACACAGTACCCTGTAATCAGAATTAAAAAATAATAAAAATTGTATGAAAAATGAGTAGATTTACTAAATAAATTTTTACTGCGCATGCGTCAAAGATATCAAAATTTCATTTACATATTACGTTAGCTAAATGTATAGAGCAACTTTAGTAAAAGTCTCAAAATTATAGCTTGAAAATTCTGAAAGCAATCGTCTATAGAAAAAGGACAAAATCCGTTGTTTCCAAAATGAAGCAAAAAAATGAGGGATTTTATCCAAAAGTAGTCGTAACATCCCGTATTGTGTGTTCTATATTGACACTAATCAATGAATATATGGATACAACCCCTCTTGTTTTTGCTTCATTTTGAGAATAACGGATTTTCAACTTATTCAATTGACGATTATTTTCAGAATTTTCAAGTTATGATTTTGTGACTTTCACAAAAGTTGCTCTATACATTTAGCTAACATAATATGCAAATGAAATTTTGATATCGTTGACGCATGCGCAGTAAAAAATTATTTAGTAAACCAACTCATTTTGAACACAATTTTCATTATTTTTTAATTCTGATTACAGGGTACTGTGTTCAATGTTGTTTGTCATATTTTCTGAAAAAAATATTTTATATTAAGAACTCTGAAAATTATAAGGAAAAAACTTAGAAAAATTTGGGACCATTTTTATAAAGACCTTAATTACTCTGCGAGTATGCATGCTATTTGCATAAAAATGAACACAGTGTATTACAATAAGGCATTCAAACATAATCTAGAGTTTGAGTGCTTTTGCTACATTAGTTTTGACAGGGTTATTCAAAAGATATTCATTCTTTTTTAATTTGTTGACGGTCCCCTATGGAGTTTCGGTAAAAAATCTTCACGGAGATGTATGACTTATACTAGTATATTTATACACTAAGAGTTTCGAGATGATTCCTCATGTATTTTTCTAGATATTTAGTAAAATGTCTAAAATCGCAAGTGTCCCATAATCAATGGCAATATAGTGTATATATACATAAACAAGTCATTAATATACAGAAAGCATAAAAAATTATAAAGCAAATTTACTTTTGGTTCTTGAAATAATCTTTTTCGTTTTACAATTGCAAGTTTGTGCAAATTAGCTACTTTATTCAACTGAACATTGGGGATGCTTTTCCTTAATCTAATACATGACTGGTGAAATATTTATAAATGAAACAAACAGAAAAATTTCCTGTCCCATTCCACTCCACTCTCCCTTACTCCCATCTTTCTTACTAAGTAATAAAATCTTAGGTTAAGAGACTTAGAGAAGATTTCAGGTAGTTAATTGCTGTCATAATAAAATAACAAATACAGCAGAAGGAAAATAGACATTTAAAGATTTATAATTTTAAAAGTAAGCACGGCGACAAAGATAACCATATTTTCTTTTTTTCTTTTTTTTTCTTTTTTTTTTTTTTTTTTTTTTTTGTTGAAGGAGAGGAGGGAGGAATTTCCAAACAGTTGACAATTTAAGTTGTTGAAGACTTACAAATTGTGCAAAAAATGAAAATTAATCACTGTAAAAGACTAAACTTTGTATGCTTTTAAGGAGAGAGGGTAAGAGATAACGTCATTTTCGGTGAGAGGAGGGGTAAAGCTATATGATATATTACTTATTGTTACAATAAAGTAACAGTTCAGATTTTTTTTATTTTTTTTTTTAGAAAGGGGGAATATTAGATGACTTATTTACATTAGTTAAAAATTAGAAATAAGTAAAATACTAATAGCCCAGTGATTAGTTTGTAGAGCTCGTTATTAGGGGAAAATAGCAAATTGGTTTAATCCCTTCAGCTAAGATCTACAATGAATATATTTAAATTTCCTCCCCTACTAGGTGAGAGTTAGAAAAAAGATATAGATATACAGTAAAATTGTTTTTTAAATATCATAATAATATCTCAAAAGAATTAACTTTAAATAACATTGTCAATACAGATATTGTAAAGCTGAAAATGTAAAGTGTAAAATGACCACCTACATTTAATATTTTTGCTGAACATTTATGCCACAATTATCTTTCAAAGTTTAACCGCAGTGGTCAGGAGGTTTAACTCAAAATTAATTAGTGGAAACTGGAAATTGTTTTGATCCTTCCAGTTTAGATCTAGAATTAAGATAGATTCTCACCCTCCCCACTGTTCTAAATTAACGTTAGAAAATACACTTTTTTTAAAAATTATCTTAATATCTCAAAACAAGTAATACTGTAAAAATCATTGACAATTCAAATGTCTTAAAGTTTGAAATTCGCAATAAAATGAATACCCATGTTCATAATTTTGCCGCAATTCTATTTCAAAATTTTGCCTTAACCGCTAATCCAAAGCTTGGAACAAGGAGACACCAAGTTACCCATTCATCCTCTCTACATTTGTTAGATACGTGTACATATATATTTTTAATTTTTGAGGCCTTCACGATGTTTTTGTAATTATGTTAGGAATTTATTTTGTCTATTTTGAGAATTATAATTTAGTAGTTATCGAGAAAGTGTTGCATAAATGATAGCTGTTTTCCATTTCATTTCGCAGTGAACACCGCCAACCTTAAACCATAGTTTAAGGTGAAAGATATTTTACGTAAAAACTATAATACTTTTTTTTTTCAATGTTTCTAATGTCTGAAACTTTTATGAATTTAACTGAAGATTCTTGTATACATGTCAAAAATTAGTACCATCTTTGTCCTTTACGCAAATATCGAAATTTATAATTGTGCTATTATTTGACCTTGAATTCCTCTAGAGAAAAGTCTTATACACACCCATTTGTTCGCTCTACCCCGCTTCCTCCTATCCTTGCTCTTTATTTTCAATATCCTTAATTTTAACACATACGCAATGTTATGCACTCTATATGCATCATACTAAATGCGATACATATTTCAAATACAATATCAGAAGTAAAAAACAATATTTCCCATCATTTACGAGTCATTTTTGAAATATTCTAAAAATTATGAAAATATGCACTTTTTAAAGTTAATTTGTTTGTAGTGGCTAAAGCGCACCTGCAAAAGGAGGAAACTTGGTACATTCATTTCTAATCTATGTCGATAGGATTAAAACAATTTCCAGATTTCTTGCAATTAAACCAGACTTTTGGCCTTTCTTGTATACTCCACCATTGGGCTATAATCCGCAATGAAGAGATTATGCCATAATTCTCAAAAATATCCATTCTAAATAATGCATCAATAACTAAAAAAAAAAGTTGCACGTACAGCTCATATTCAAAATATTAGAATAATTGAGAAAAAGTAATAAGAAAAAATTATTTGTCATTTATTTATTTTTTATACTAAGTAAATGCAAATAAATTTCTTATAAATTAAATATGGAATGTTTAGATAAGAGTTTAACATTTATAAAATATAAAATACAGCACAATAAATTAGGTATACAGCTTCCTTAAACACACCAGAATATTAGAATAAAATTTAGATTGGTTCAAAATATTAGAATATTTTATTTTACGCAACAATATTACCTTATGAATATGAAGTAAATGGTAGTTAATATTTTGTAGCATCCCCTTTAGCTTTCATAACAGCGTACAATCGATCTTGCATACTATATACAAGGTGTTTACAAACATTTCTATCAATATTAGCCCAAATAGACTTTATAGATGCCACTAACTCAGTTTTATTTGAAGGAGGATTTTCTTGAAGTTTTTTCTTCATTATACACCATAAGTTTTCGATGGGATTAAGATCTGGTGAATTTGGTGGCCAAGAAAGTACCTTAATGTTGCGTTGGCGGAACCAATTCTTAGTTGACACCGAGGTATGCGGGGACGCTAAATCTTGTTGAAAGATGAAATCATCTTCAAATAAATCTTCTGATGATGGAATCATGTAATATTCTAAAATTTCTTGATATATCAGAGAGTTAACCTTTTCGTAGACGATGCATAACTTTCCAGGTCCTTCTGCACTCATACAACTCCAAACCATGACACTAGCAGCAAATTTTACGGAACGTTTAAGGCATTCTTTATCAAATGCTTCTTGCTTCATTCTCCAAACTCGAATACCTTGATTACCATATGAAACACAAAACATACTTTCATCACTAAATAATATATTTTTCCAATCTTCATTGCTGTATAAACGTCTTGATTTACACCAATTCAATCTTATACGCTTTTGTCTTGCAGTCATGAGAGGTTTTGTTTTCGGTACACGAGATTCAAATTTAAATTTATGGAGACGTCTTAATGTTGTCGATGTAGAAACTTCAACTCCTTCTTCTTTCCATTTTCGGTGCAAGAATCGCACACTTTTAAAACGGTTTTTCTTAACTATACGCTTCAGTTTCCTGTCATCTCTAGCAGATGTTTTTGGTTTTCGGCCACCATTTCGGCGATTATTTTGAAATTTTCCAATTTTTGAATATTGTGTTAGTATTTTACTGACGCTCGATTGCGAACAATGTAAATAATTCGCTATAAAACATTGATTTTTACCGTGCCGATACAAATCAACCATACGAAGTTTAGTAGATTCAGGAATATCACTCACACGGCCCATTTTAAGACGAAAAAGAAACAAACTGCAAAAAAGAATACTGATTTTAAATAAAATAGTCTGAATTTAATCAATGATGCCACTAGTTAAGAATTGGTAATAATTAAAGGAGCATTAATGTGAAATATTCTAATATTTTGAACCACTTGAATAAATATTCTAATATTTTGACTTTTCAAAATAATTTTTTTTGCAATTAATCTTTACAAAAATGATATTAAATTTAAGATAACAAGTAAGTTTAATCAACAATAAGTTCTTAATAAAAATATCGTTTGCATATTTTCATTAAAAGACATTAAATTACTAAACGATATTTTCAATTTCTAAAAAAAAAAGGTAATTATTCTAATATTTTGAATATGAGCTGTACATAATAACAAGCACGGTAAACTGATAACCTCATCTTTTCGCGTTTCAAGTTCTTGTTTAGTGATTTAGCCAATACTTTGAAGTAAAATTATGGAAAATTCAACAAAAATGTTAAATATCGGTTATCATTTTATTTATAATTTTAAGTTCTACAATATTTGCATTGACAGTGTTTTTCATGAGGTTTTTCTAATAGATATTTTTATGGTAATTAATAAAACTAGTACACCGAACCCGGGGTTCCCGGGTCACAAAGTAAAGGTGAAAAACTTTTTTTAAATTTAAAATTGGAAAGTCTAATAAATTTTTTCTGCGTAATAGGTTTTTAAATTGCCAACTAATTCCAAACAGCAATTTTATATGAAACATATTATTTATGTAATCATATACAGCTTTAAAAATTATTGGTACTTCCTAATTAGACGCAAGATAGAAGTTATTAACCAAAGATTTCGCCAAAGGATAAAATTGCATTCTCAGTTTTGAAAAACAACTAAGAAAATATGACACCCAGATATTCTTTAAAATACATTTTTGTAAAGGTTAATTGATGTATCTTTTGTAAAGTAAGTTTACAACGAAGTAAAAGTCATTAAATTCATAGATAAAAACGAAATAAAACCAACAACATTCACCGGGTTTTATAGGCGACGATATATTGAATTAACAGGTTTTAATTACTATTTTTTTTTAGTTGCTATGAAAAAATGACAACTAAAATATACAGTGATCTGTTATTTTCCATGGAGAAAAGAGATAGATGGAGATGCAATATGCAATTAAAACGGTTTGATGGGCGTTATTCTTCCAATTTAAGTCTCTCATTCGGTCCAAACAAAACAATTACGTGGAACAGAGACCGAATTTTTTAACATCATTTTTTCTCTAAATGAAAAAGATCTGATTATATTTTAGCATTATAAAATAGCATTACATTGTATTATGAATTAAAATTGCATCGCTAAAAGTTTTTCTTTTCTGCGAAAGCACGCGGTTGTGTTTGATGCAATGCAGCGAATTTTAGGGTTACATTTTTGGCGTCACCTCCTGCCACTAAACTGCATCGCTATTGTTTTTTTTTCTTTTTTACTCTATGGCTATTTTTCCTCTCTTTCCCACATAAATGCGATACTCAAGTTGCCACCATTAGAGAAATTGAACCAAAAACTACAAAAAAATTAATATCTCGAAAACAAATTGAGATACAGTTTTCTAACAAATGGCATTTAAAAGGGCATTTTTTTCTCTAAACGATGGTATAAAGATTGAAAACGTGCAATGTCTAGAAGTTTAAAATTTTACAATAGCGAAAATTGCAAAACCGAAATTTCATCGGAAAGTGTTGCCATTCAAAACATGACGTATGCGTTACGCACAGATACGTTTGGCCTTTATTATATAGATTGTATTTTCCAATCATAAACTTGTGCTTATTTCTTAACGCAACCTAGTAAAAGGGGGGGGGAGGGGGGGAACTTAATACATTCATCCTTAGGCCGTGGGGCGATCGTTGAAAAGAGGCTTAGAAACAGATTTCCGTTGCAACTTTGGGGGGGGACAACTTAACTTTACATTTTTATCCTATAAAATGTTCTCAAACATTGAAATTATCAAAGTTCTGGACGTAAAAGTTGCTTATTAATAAGAAAATAAACAAAATATATAACGAATTATTTTCTCATAACATCTAACAGTCGATTGGCTCAATCTCTCCCTTCGCTTACGTATTAACCAATCGGAAGCGTCCGTTTAGGAATTCGCCGTGGATAGCGTAAAAAAATAGCGAAAATTTCATTTTTTTTGTTTAAAAACTAACTTACAGTGCTCCAAAATGAAATATTTTGACAAAATAATTTTGAAATCATATGCTATGGCATATTTGCAATTTTAAAAGTACACCAAAGATGATTTTATCAACATTTTACTCTAGATTTCCATCTCAATTTTATTTATTATGACTTCTTTAAGTACTAATATCAATCAAAACAGCCGTATGCCCCATTATGCAAACCGTACATCTGATTTTTTTTACATATATTCTTCACAATATTGCAGAAAAAAAGTATTTTTATATGAAAAAAATAATTTTTTTTTAATTTTATTTTACAAATCTTTAATATTTGATGGACAATTTTATTTAAAATATGCCAGTGATGGATACCCTTAAAAATCTTTTAAAAATATTTTTTTAATTAATAATTATATTTCAGTTTTTTTTCAACATATTAATCTATTCATTCTCATAGTCTCATTACCAATATTAATCAAAATTTAATTTAAATAATAGAAATATATTGAAACAATTAAGATTCCAATAATGGATGCCCCCTCCCCCCCCCACACACAAAAAAAGTAATAAATAAAATTGTTTTATAACTGTATTTAGTAACAGAATTTAATGAAAGCTTACTAAGGAAACAAAACAGTTATTTTCAAATAAATTTAGCAATTAATTAGTTAGACATTTGTGAGAATTATTTATTGTTCAACTTAAAAATTGTGATTATCACATTATGAATATTCTCCGCGTGTCCTAATGCATTATGATCCATCACTGCCATTGATATTGGCAACTGACGCATCTCCTGTAGGAGTAGGGGCGGTTCTTTCCCACTCTTTACCTGATGGAACGGAAAGACCAATAGCTTTCGCCTCCAGAACCCTCACAAAAACTGAGCAAAAATACGCTCAGATTGATAAAGAAGCACTAGCAATTGTGTGGGGTGTCAAGAAATTTTATCTTTACCTTAAAGGGAGACGATTCACATTATTAACTGACCACCAACCTTTAGTAGCCATCTTCGGATCGAAGAAAGGTCTTCCAGTTCTGACAGCGACAAGATTGTTACATTATTCTTTAGTATTACAATCTTTCCAGTTTGACATTAAGTATCGTAATACAAAACAACATGGTAACGCTGACTTTCTGTCTAGGCTGCCGTACACCTCTGAACAGCTAGACGTTAAAGATGAAATTGATCTATTTCAATTAGCACAAATCGAAACTCTTCCTATCACAGCTAGAGACTTAGCCAAAGAAACTCTATTGGATGCAGACCTCGCCCCATTACTTAATATTTTACAGAATGGAGGAATTTTAAGAGGGAGAGAAGCAGAATATAGTCTACAAGATGGTTGTATCATGTTAGGCCAGCGTGTGTGCGTTCCCAAAAAGTATCAGGCTCAGGTGCTTGAAGAGTTACATCATGGTCATCTGGGTGCTGTTAAGATGAAAGCTGTCGCTAGATCGTATGTTTACTGGAAGAACATCGATAAGGATATAGAAAATTGCTCAAAGAATTGTGTAGACTGTGCTCGGTACAAAACCGACCCACAGAGAGTAAAGGTGCATTGCTGGGAGTATCCTAGTGCACCGTGGCAACGTATTCACATTGATTTTGCTGGGCCTATCTTTGAATATATGTTCCTGATTATAGTAGATGCTCATTCCAAGTGGTTGGAAGCTTATCCAATGAAATCCACCACAGCAACCAAAACCATTGAATGCTTAAGAGATTGTTTCGCCCGATTTGGATTGCCACTCATGCTGGTAAGTGACAACGGTCCACAATTTACATCATTTGAATTTGAGATGTTTATGCGTAATAACGGTATCAAACACAAGACCACTGCGCCATTTAAACCATCTAGCAATGGGCAGGCCGAAAGATACGTCTTTACAGTCAAACAATCTCTAAGAGCAATGCAAAATTATAGTGGCACAATACAACAAAAATTAAGTACGTTCCTTATGCAATACAGAAAAGCTCCGAACCTCACGACACTTCATAGTCCAGCCATGCTTATGTTGAAGAGAGAGATTCGGACGAGAATCGATCTGCTGCGTCCTGATCTTAAGAGCAGAGTGGAAGAAAAAGTTCGTAAAGGAACTTATGAATTCTCGGATAGAGGATTCCAAATTGGTGACAATGTCGCTGTACGAAATTACCGACAAGGCGACAAGATATGGAGGTTTGGAAAAGTCGTTAGAAAAGATGGACAGCTACATTACACTGTCGATGTAAATGGTCAATTGTGGCGTAGACATGTCGATCAAATACGGGATGGTGGAGACATAGAGGAAAAAGAATGCGAGCTCCGACGATCATTTTCAAAACCTGCCATTCCTGTGCAAAATGCTGATGTTCCGACAACTAGTGCTGAGTTAGCAAAATCACCCACTAGTGTGGAGGCGGAGACGACTGATGCAACGCCAGTCTCAATTACTACACCAGAGCATGCTCCACTCAGTGTCCACGGTTCAACTCCAACACCACAACCAGTTCGCCGATCTACTAGAATTCGGAGACCTCCTCAGCGATTGGACTTGTAGTGATAGTTTAGGAAGGGAGGAGATGTGGTGTATTTAACTGTAACCGCAACTTAAGTAAAAAATGTAAATAGAATGTTTTTATGTAAGCGGCAGTTGTGTTCTATGCCGATTGTGTGTATCTGTGATCGTCTGCTGTAAATAATGTGTCCGTATTAAATAAGTTATTTTAGTAAGATGAAAGTATTATTCTTCCAAAGTACATATCACTTGTTAATGATGTTAAATCGATATTTAGTTCACATATTAAAATAATATGTGATAAAAACTATTTGGTATATTAATAGTAGTGTTTAGTATTACAACTCTAAAAGAAATGATACTGTGGTATAATAAATACATAAGGTTGAAATAAAAAAAAAATATATATATAGCTTTTCGTATACTCATGCAGCATGAAAACTATAAATTTTATTCAACTTGACATCCATTTTTAAAAACTTTCAACACATTTTCTTATTACTTACCAAGATTTTAAAGTTGCTCAAAACCTTTTCATTATAAAATTTTTAATTTAACAGATTTTATAGTAAATTACTTCATTCGAAAATAAAGCACCATCTGTATAATTGTAAACAAGCATTAGTTTAAAAAAAATCTTATATACTGTGTACAACAAAAGCATAATTTAAGGCATGTTACATGAAGTGAATGATTTTTTTTTTTCAGTTGCAAAGTATTTATTAGAAATTTAATTCTATCTTAAATATAATATTTCTCGGGCCATTTTTGCTTTCTGCTTAATATGGCATTAAGATAACATTAAAATCATAAAAAAGATTATTGTCAAGGAATTATTTGATCAGATTTATAATACAGACATTATAATACAGATTTATAATACAGACTTCTCAAAACACGCTTGGATTGAGGATGCAATTCATTTTCACTATCTTTAACAGATACTGGCTTGTTTACAGATTCTTTTTGAAACCTCTTTTCAGCTGCCGAAATTCTTGTGATATCTGTAAATTTGCAATAACATTTTTTATGGTATCCAAAAGTATCCAGTGGCAAATTTGATGTTTCATCAAGTGGAATTTGATTCAAAAAATCTGTTAGGCTACCTTCAAAACCTCCAAGTGCTTTCCACTTATCTTTACAATCGGCTATTTTCTGCCAACTTTTCTGAGAAAAGGAAATTATCCTATCATTTTCTTCACCTCCAAAATGTATACAACATGTTTTCGGTTTCGACACGATGACACGATAACGTTTTTATAAATATAAGTATTAACTAAAAGTTAAGAATATCAATAAATTATATAAAGATTTAAAGAGAAACGTATTGACAGTCGTTTTCGCTTTTCGGCTAATCGACGACAGTTTGTTTACGTTTTTCATCGGAGAAACATTTGTGAGATCGCTTTTTATTGGCTGTTGGGGTAAAAACGCGCCAATCGCAGATCGTTTTACAAAACCTATCAGAAAAAGAGTTCCCTGTTTTTATTGTAATTATTAATTAATAGACAACTTTCGGATCCAGAACTTTTGTGATTTCGAAAGTTTTAACGATTGTTAAAATATTCATGCAGGAATTAAGTTGGCCCCCCAGTGTGGCAATGAAGTTCAACGATAATGCTCATCGCCCCACGGCCTTTCGGCTAATCGACGACAGTTTGTTTACGTTTTTCATCGGAGAAACATTTGTGAGATCGCTTTTTATTGGCTGTTGGGGTAAAAACGCGCCAATCGCAGATCGTTTTACAAAACCTATCAGAAAAAGAGTTCCCTGTTTTTATTGTAATTATTAATTAATAGACAACTTTCGGATCCAGAACTTTTGTGATTTCGAAAGTTTTAACGATTGTTATAATATTCATGCAGGAATTAAGTTGGCCCCCCAGTGTGGCAATGAAGTTCAACGATAATGCTCATCGCCCCACGGCCTACCTAGACCTAAACTAAATTAATTTAATTTCCAGCTTTCCTCTAAATAATTCCGATTTAGGCTTTTTCCTCTCCTACCACTGAGGTATAAAAGAGTTTTAGACTTTCTGTGTGCAATTCTATGCGTTCTTTTAGTTGAAGAAGGGGTGGGGGAAGAACAGGAAAGACTTAATTGATATTTCATTACGACAAGAAATTAACACTCAGAGCACAGATTGTACTTTTTTATGTTATTTTAAATTAAGCAGTTTTGAAGAGTTTTTGAAGAAAATTCGGAAGTAAAATTTTAAAAGCGAAATACATATGAAGTTTTAATGAAATCAATGTGATGTAAGAATGATTAATGAAATTTATTCACTATGGGGAAATAAATTGAGTAATAATTTTTTTAAAGCAAGTTTTAAACACTTTAAAATTTGATATTGTGGAGAAGAGGGCAAGAAAGGGAAGTGAAATTTTAGAAAAAGAGCAAATAAATTTGATTTATTACATAAAACATTAGCAATTTCACATGTATTAAACACAGATGTAAAGAATAGTTATTTCACCGAAAGATAAATATGTAATAAACAGAACGTAATTGGCAGATTACCTTGCCAATAACTAAAAATCAAATAGTCGTTTCTGAGTTTTTGATTTTTACTTATTATGAATCAAGCAAAAAGGAAATGTAAAAAAATATAATTCATACAGAATAAAACTTTACTTACTCAGTAACTAGAAATGTTTATCAATACCGGATTCAAGATGGATGCATTTCACGCCTCTGAGGCTACGTAAATAGTGATTACGTCACTACTGAAGCTCTTTCTGATTGGCTGACAGGTTAAACTAAGACATTTCATGTATTTGTACTATGAGGGTGGTAAATATTACACCTGGTTACAGGTAAAATTTTAGTAAACATGCAGATTTCTGTAGCTTTACAAAAACTAGTTGTGTACTTCTACAGATTTTTTTTTACAGTGTATATATATTCGGGATGAAGGCAGGGGAAAATCGATAGCTTCAGAGCCCCACTCACCCACTAACCGTCTTTCAATATCTTTAATTTCTCTAATTTTTCTGTTAAATTTGTCCGGTTTCAATTTCTCTTATTTTTTTAAACAGTTCTCAGTTAATTGAGATTCTCGGTCATCCTTTTACACACATTTCTATTATTTTTCCCCCGTAAGAGATTTCCATGTTTTTATTTAAAGATATTTTTATCTTTGTTAAATTTTGTAATTAAAAATACACAATTTTAAAATTCTTTTGCAATTTTATTAAGAATATTAAAAATAAAAATTTAATTAAAAAGTTTTTTTTTTTTTTTTTTTTTTTTTTTTTTTTTTTTTTTTACTTAGAATAATTTAGAAAGGAAAAAAAATCATCTCATCATGTTTAGTTGGGATTTTCGAGGATCTCGGATTCAATCCTCAGCACGGTCAAAAACAATTTGTGTGAAAATTCAATGCTACAGCACTTCAATACTACTCGAAAAATTCAAATTCTCAGAAGCTCACTGAAGTTTGAAGTGTTCGTTAGCTTTGAAACTATATTAAATTATTATCATTAAAAATAAATTTACCGTGTATTTTTAACGAGGATAATTTACAGAGTTTGCTGCAAATTTATCAAATAACCTCTGTAATCTTTAACAGAATCTCAGTTTTTTTTATTCTTTGTAATTTTACACAAGACTTAAGATAATGGATGCGATTACCCGTAGATTATCTGTAATTTCACAGAAATTTTTTTTAACAGTGTAGAACAGAAAATGATAAATCCACAGCAAATAAATTTACGTAATCAAACAATATTTCTGAGGCAACAAATTTACATCATTTTGTGAAGCATTTCCAATTAGGCGAGAATAAAGTTTTAGTTGTATAGCGGAAATATCAACTCACCGTGACATCCGACTGGTCCGCTAAATTAGCCCTTAATTTCTCTGCATCCTAACGAACTTGAAAGATATTTTGCTGGAACACTCTTATAATTAACTTGTTGCTTAGTTATCACCAACACGTAAATTAATATGCTTATCACGAACAAAACTTTCTTCTATACAGTATTGTGATGTTGAAAGTAACATGACATCACATATTACAATTAATTCCTTTTTTAAAATTAAATTCTCCATTTTAAAATTTTATTTATCCTTTCACAGTTATAAAGTTAATCAAAACTCCCTTTCCTTTCTAAAAAGGTTGTATCTATCGCTTCTCTTTTGCGCCTTAAATTTCAGTTGCTTCAGTTTTCCCATGTTCGGCCGAAGACTTTAATAAAATAAATTAAAAACAAATCCTTTTTTCATCCTAAAATCATTGATCGCATTTCGTTTGGTCAAAGAATATACATAAAAAAAGATACTCTTAGACCACATGCTCCTGTTGCAGACTCTTATTGTTCATTCTCAATTTAATAGTCAATACAAATGTTTTATAGGAAACAAATACAGTAAAACCTCCAAATAACGGGCATCTCTGGAGCGCGGAAACTGTCGCAATTTGGAAGTGTCCGCTATTGGGAAAAACCTCGGAGATTCAAAAATTGCTAAGAAATGCTTAAAATTTCATTAATTTTTTATATGTCCTAAAATTCTAATATATGATTAATAAGAAATTAAAATTATTTTTTAAGCAATAAAATTGAATTAAAATGGTACGTTGTTTTATATACTGTTTATTACATTCATGCGAAAAAAAAATTATTTAAAAAAGTTTCCTGTAGCATTTAAAGATTACAATGTTTTTTTTTTTTTCAATGTGAAGTTTTAACCATGTCAATAGTTTTAATTTTCCTATATCATGGGGGGGGGGGGGGTATTGTGATGCTCCTTGAGGTAATGTCCCTCGAAACGTCTCCTGAATTTAATACTGGGCGTGGGAGGAAAGGCCCGGGTTGGACCCGGCCCACCCTCTACATTTATCTGTGATCACAAAATTTCGACACATTGCCCTGACAAATTTAGAGGTTTTTTACTTTTTTTTCTTCGTAAAAAAAAAAAAAAAAAAAAAAAAAATTCTTATGTTTTATTACAAAAATTTCTGTCCGCTATTCGGAATGTCCGTTATTCAGAGGTTAAACATACAAAAATTTAGATTTTGGGAGTGGGGATCGGTAAACTGTCCGTTAAATAGAGGTTTCCGCTATTTGGGAGTGTCCGTTATGGAGGTTTTACTGTATTATACTCTGTTTATTATAAGTTTGGCGTCCGCGGTATCCGTGTTACTGCTTCTAAATATATTTTTCTCTTTACTCAACGTTGGCATGCATATGTGTACGTTGAAATATTATAACGTCAATTAACGCCAATAATCCTGTTGGCGAGTTTTTAATTCAAAGTTTCATTAAGTGCTATATCTTTTGTGGTTATAATAGTCCAACATTTTTGCTCGACACATAGGCAATTAGATTTCACAACTTTATCACTCCTTCTCTATCCTTCGAAGTAATCATCTACTGTTTTAATGGTCCCTCTCTGGACACGTGATTTTTCTTGGATCTATTTCAAATAAAGTCGTCTTGTCTTCCAATTTTCAGACTGTTTCTTTTGTAGTTATCTTCAATATTCAGAGATCTGCGATCCTGGATTTTCATGCCATTTAAAAGACGCAATAGTTTTCCAACCACTAGTATAGTACCTTTCAACACGGAAACGTTTCGCTACAAATCGTACTCTATAGTATAAGTATGTTGCTGAATTCGACCGACAATTCAGAGCAATAAAAGTACTCATCACGTTAATAAAAGATAACCATAGAACATGGGTTCCCAAAACATGCATTTAATAAAAAATGCAGGTTGTCCCATTCTCATTTAATTTGGGTTGATCTAATAACTTTCAGAAAATTGAAGTATATTATTATAAAAATTTAATAAGCCATTTACACCTTTGTTATAAATGTGATAATAATAATAGTGGTAAAAGTTCAGAGTATACGCTCCAGCATTAGAAGTCTGCACGGGCCGGAATTTCTGCGCGGCCCATAAGATAGTTATTTCGGCCCGAACCGTACAGAAATCAGTGAAAACAGGCCACACAGGGAACACAATTTCTACTATTTCGAAAAAATTCAGATTTTTATCATATGATTAAGATTTTTTTAAAGAATACTGCATATATATTTTCATATTCGCGTGAAAATATTTTGTTGTTTGAAAGGAAATATTATTTGTGCCGTCTTAGAATTCACAAAAATAGCTAAAAAGATCATATCAAAATATGAAGTAAATGTCTCGTCTAAATATTTTTTAAATTCTAACTTTTTTTAAAAATTTTACTTGGTTATTTTAAATGTGTCGTATTTTCTTTCACTTGCTGTTTTTAATGAATATTAATGAATTTATATATTATTTAAAAGTTTTAGTTGTCTTTTTGATATTCATGTAAATATACTTTTATTTGTTAGAATGAAAATATTTTTTATTTGCGGTACCTTAGAATCTGTAATAATAGTTTAAAAGATCATTTAGAAATGTGAAATGTTTTACGTAAATATATTTTTAATTTAAACTGTTTGCAATATTATTGTTTGGCTAATTTAAATATGGCGTACTTTTTCCATTTACCGCGGTTAATGCATTTTAATGAATTCACTATTTTAACATTTTCTTTTTCTTTTAATATTTACACGTAAATATAGTTTTTTTTATGTAATTTCCAGTGTTTCTCGCTTTTAACATGTAATTATTTAATTCTCAATTATAAGTTATTTCTGTTTAGAAATTCGCGTGCATTTATTTTTTTAATTTGAAGGAAATATTTTTTCTTTGACCATTTGGTACCAATTTAAAATAATAACGTTTTCTAAAATATCTAAAAAATGTCTCTAAAAATGCTGACAACTTGAATTTAAAATGGAAATAAACTCTCAAAAAATGAGTCTAATTAAAACAAGTAAGAAAAATCATACGTTAAACATAGATTATGAAGCACTTTCCAACGCTTCATGAAATCTTTAACAAAACTTCGTTATTTAGGTAAATAAGGATATAAAGCCAAATATAGCCAAATATATATTCCAGTACTATTGAACAGCCCTGTATTTGATCTGTCAGCTAATAGACATACTATATAATGGGAAAATTTAGTTTAGCAAAAAATGCCTAGTAGCTTGAAATTTCTCTTTCAAGGCTCCCTTTACCCAATTTTTTGCGTGGCCCTGTATATCATTTTATCTATATTCTGCAAACATTTCTTAGTAAATTTAATGCAGTTCAGCGTAAAAATGCATAATTTATTTAAGAATCACCTTTTAGTAATTTATGCTCATATTCAGTAACGTTGGCAATCTCTTTTGGGTAGCCCTGTATATTAACTATAGCATTTATATAAACCATATAATATGCATAAATTTAGTGAAACTTATATGCGCATATCATAATTAAAATGCATTTCTTTCATCCATCAGTATCATCGGATACATATACAGTACTTCGGAAAGAATGTACTATTTGAAATCGTTTGTGTGTCCCTGTAAATACTATGTACTTTATATTAGGGAAGTATTGTATAACTTATACTGAGCCTCATTGACACACATCAATTTTATTATACATGAAACAGTTTAATATATTTAAAATATGTCACACACAATTCCCCTTTTTACCATTATCTAATGGAATTCTTTTGTGTGGCCCCGTAAATGAATAATAGCTACATTTTTATCTTATATTTTATAAAATGCATATTTTAATGCACCTCGTAAGAGCATATAAATTTTAATATGTTTGACAGGGTATAACATCTTTAAAATTCATTGAAACGATTTTTCCCCATAGGCCGTAATGTAATCGGAAACTTTTGATTCTCCCTGTAGATAAACTAATCATGGTAGAAACTTTCTTTTCAATAGGGTTTGTGTTAGAGTAAACGTCAATAATGTCCTAAAATTTCATGGCAATCTGAATATATTTACGTGAGTTAGAGCGCGGACAGACGGACACACAAACCGAATGCATAAGCACTTCTCAACTTTATTGGAAAGTGCTAAAAATTAATGCTGTCTGCACATTGGGAACTTCTAATATATCAAATGACCTAAAATGTCAAAATTTCTATGTATAGTTCTTGTTCCTATAAAACTTTTTTAAGGGAACGATTTTGACCAACTGTAGCATTAAATATCTCTTAGAATAATTATTCGATTTGAAAACTATCTGCATCAGCGTATTTATCAAACATTTCTCTGTAATACCACCAATGTTCGTATTTTTGTGTGCTGTAGTTTTCTTAATATTAGAAAAGAAATACCATATAGGTCACAAAAAATTCATTGTCCGCGGCGGTGACAGCTTTAGTTACTTTTTTTAAAAGAATATACAGCGATAAGGAAACCTATTACAAAGTAATATTACATGTTTTTTTTTTTTTTTTTTATTAAGGATCTGGAATACTGAGAATCAAGAGAAAAGATATGCTAAGCTTCATATTTTGTTTAGTTCTCTTTATTATGTGTTTTTTTCCCCTTCTTCTTTCTGTGGACATTATTAGCTCACAGGCTATCATAGCCTGAGAGCTTATGTGCCCGCCCGTTCTGTATGTATGTACGTACGTTCGTTCGTTCGTGCATACGTGCATAACGCGATAACTCATGATAAAAATATCCTATCCACTTGAAATTTTGTATATAAGTATATCCTGATAAGGCGCGTTTTTGGAGTTCATACGATATGTATAAGAAGGGGGGACGGGGGCTCATGCCCCTCCCCTTAGTTGATATAAATGGGTTTTTCATGCAGAATTATCAGTTTTCGTTCAAAATTTAGGTATCAGATCATTTTAATGAGGCACCTCCGTGATTGGTATTAGATATAATATGTTGTATAAGTATAAACAGCGGGAACGGGAGTTCTAATGCCCCTCCCCTTAATTGATATAAATGGGTTTTTCATGCAGAATAATCAGATTTCGTTCAAATCTCTGAATAGTTTTGGAAATTTAATGGTTAAGTATAAAAGAGGGGGGATAACTCCTCTTAAATTATATAAATGGGTTTTTATTAAGAATTTTCCGATTTGCTCTGAATTTTGGATATAGATTTTTTATATGATAAAGCATGTCCCTGATTAGTTTAGGGGATTCAATGATTAAGTATAAAAAGCGGAAAGGGGGAGCTGTTTCCCCTCCTTTGATTTTTTTTCGATCGGAATTAACGCTTGAAAATACAAGGCTGTACTGTGCAATTAGTATGCGTAGCTTGTGAGCTCAATGCCATCAGTTTAACTGGGCAATATTATTTTTATTTTAATTAAATTTTGCTCATGTGGTTACATTGCGTAGAAAAAAATTTGTTGCCCGAATCAAAATACTTTTACTGATATTTCCATTTTATGATTATTTTTTATTTTATGCATGTGCATTTTATTACACAAATTCCACGAAATTGAGGCGATTTCTGTGTAACGAATTTTTTTTATAACGAAATGTTTAGCTGTTAGGATGAGACTTCATTAAATGGAAGTTTTACTGTATCTCACAATACAATTAAAGAAAACAATCGGCCGAAATGAATCTGTTTAAAATTTATGTATATATTTTATCGTCCAGTTTACAAAAGAAAAACTTTTCCCACCCTGTAAAGATCATGGTCGCACCTTTCACCTTGCAGGTCGGCCAGCATTACAAACTGGTTAAAAAATATGATTTGGGGATCGAGAACGTTTCCTACCCCTTCTGGAACTTATTTTAGATGAGTAGAACCATTCTGATTATACCTGACCTTTAGCTTTCCGCAAATTCTCTCACATCTTAGCTACAAGAGAGAGATGAGCCGACTAAACGGAAAACATAATGGGGTATGGCTATGAAAAAAATAATTCTTGATGGAATACTTGAAGGAAAACACAAGAAAAATCTATTTACACTCGGCTCTCGTTAATTCAAACTCGTTGGGACCACAAGAAGTGTTCGAATTATCCGAAATTCGAATATTGGAAAATATGAAATGAAAACATGCTATGGAATGTGTTACCATGGAATGTATTGTTATACCATTATACATTATACCATTATACCATGGAATGTGTTATGGAATGTGTGTATGAAAATGAAAACATGTTATGGTACTATTACAAAGGAATTAATAAATTTATTTCGCCTATTATCATTAGAATATGATTTAATATTAAATTAGAATGTAATAAATACATAAACCAATTAAAAGATTAGAAACAAGCACAATGGAAGAAAATTTAAAGCGTCACTGATGGACAGACGGGGCACTAAGAAAGTGGATATCAAATACATTGGATTATATGTATACTTCTTCGGAACAATTTTCACAAAAATCAAAGAAAGAAAGTTATTCAAATGACCTGAAATCCGTGAGAAAGAAAAGAAAAGGGAAAAATCGGAATTCTCGTTAGTTCGAATCAAACGAAGTCAAGAGAAAATGAGTTCGAATTAATGAAAATTTTTAACGTTATTCTGCCATTCAAAAATTTCGGGACTTCATGTTTAGTTCCAATTAAGCGAAGATTTGAATTATCCGATTTCGAATTAACGAGATTTGACTGTATATTTATTTTATTTCATTTTTCTTTTTATTAATAAAGTCTTTTGGAAATGATGTGATGTATAAAGTCGAATTTCACCGGCTCTTTTGCTGTATTATTTATGTATATTTTATGTTTTATATATGTAATTTATTATGTATATTTTAAATTTAGTATCTTGAGGAATACAGAGATGGTAATGGCATTTCGTTTTATCAATAGCGCCGGCAAAAAGAAATCCAGGGTAGAATAAGATATTTTAGCCCTCTATCTACACCGCATTATGAATTCATGAAAATTTTACATTCTAAAGCATTTTACACAAATTGTTTAAACTAAATTAAAAGATTTACAGAATCATTTAATAAAATTTTTGAAGGATTTTAGGAGGATTAATTAAATTTGAATTTACAGGGATTTTGTATAACTTTTATAACTGCACTCAATTTTTTTTTATTTTTAATTGTTTTCTTAGTATTTTGTAGAATTATAAAATGTACAAATAGGATGTTCTTAAAATATAAATATAGAAATATTTCCGCATTGAAAAATCCCCATCCACCTCCCTCAACGCCAAGAAAGCTGAAAAGATGCAAAGGCAAAAGAAACCATCCTTTTAAAAATATTTTTGTTTTGTGTCGCCAATAATGCTTTTGGAACTTGGAACAAGATAAAATAATGTATCTACAACTCATTCTAAACAGTATTACAACTAACTGACTTATTAAACTAATTTTATAATAAGTTATTTTAATGGTACTTATAAGTACCGTCGGTAAATAAAGGGTTAAAAAGTTATTTTAGTCAAGCGAAAAGATTCGTTCGTTAAATGCTAGTCCTATGGAAGAAATTTACAAAGGTGCCTCGGTTATATGTTATTTGCTTTAAATGATTCCTTTTATTATTATAATTATTTTGATTTGGATAACTGAGATCAATCTGTACAAAGCCATTTTTATTTATTTATTTATTTATTTATTTATTATTATTATTATTTGTTGTTCGTAGATATTTTTGACCAGGTCGCTTTCATTTTCGGAACCACTTTCAAAAATAAAAGTATCCCCATAAAGAAAAAAAAAAAAATCTGCAATCAAAATAAGAAAAAGTGAAAAAACGGCCTTTTACAGAGCTATCCAATGCAAAAAAATATCATTTAAAAATATTCAAAGGCAACTGAGATATCTTTATAAGTTTTTTCCATAGGATACGCATTAACGAACGAATGAGTCTTTTCGTGTGACTGAAGTAGTCCTTATGTCGATGTATCGTGGTTCAGTTTTCGATATAGCCCGAAAATTCTAATTACTTTTTTCCCCTAATTAGTACCTTAGGATTTTTATTTAAGAAGCGAAGCATCAAAGAATCATAATATATAGATATTTTCTTAAAATAATATAAT
This sequence comes from Maratus speculifer, assembly GCA_964019185.1. Classification (NCBI taxonomy): domain Eukaryota; kingdom Metazoa; phylum Arthropoda; class Arachnida; order Araneae; family Salticidae; genus Maratus; species Maratus speculifer. Next base: position 6,942,756 of record OZ025294.1, on the reverse strand, counting down.
GAAGAAAAACGCATTTTCACAAGAAGTGTCGTTTCTATGGCAGCCATTGCTTGAAAACTAGACTTTAGAAACTAAAAAAAAAAAAAAAAAACTTTTTCCTGTTAAAGTGGAAACATGATTTAAGCGTCTTTTTATGCAGAAAAATACAAAGAAATTTTTAATGCAATAATTTTTTTTTTAGAAAAATTGCAAATTTTTGTGTTCTGGACCCCCATAAAGAAGAATTTATAAAAAATAAATATTTATTAAGCTGTTCGGAAACATATTTCCTTAGTAGCTCTTACAATGCATTAATCAGTTGTTTGTACCCGGAAAATCGTTTTTTCGAATCCTATCCATTCTCAAGTCTTCAGCTGCGTAACTGAATTTGAGCGTGCAATTGTAACAAAATAACGATAATGCTGTTGGTACATTTTAGGCGGTCAGAGGTTCTATAAAACATTTTTTTTACAAAATGTCTGTCTGCGCGTGTGTATATGTCTGTATGTCCGTATGTCGCCATTGTGATTGTACATTCGAAAAGTGTATGAAGATGTGCATTAGAATTGAACCAAATGTTTTGTGTATGTTTTTGACTATGGCAAGCAGGTCCTCCTTCGATTTTGAAATATTCTGCCGAAAGGGAGCGCTGTAATATCGATTTTTGTGCCATTTTCAATAATGTGCCATCGAAAAGTGTATGAAATAATGCATAGAATTGAACCAAATTTTTTGTATAAGTGTTTGACTATGCTAGTTGGTCCTCCTTGAATTAAAAAAAAAATCTTTTGAAAGGGGGCGCTGCAATAGAAATTTTTGTGTAAAATTTCAATATTGTATTACCGAAAAGTGTATGAAGTTATGCATAGTATTGAACCAAATTTTGAAGTTTAGAAGTTTAAAAATGTGCAATATCGAAAATTGTAAAACTGAAATTTCGTTTACAATTTGAAAGTGTGATCTTTCACAGAAGGACATATGCGTTAGGCAGGCATATTTGTTCTATATAATATAGATAGAGTAGATATAACCAGTGGTGCCAATTTATACGGGCCCATGGGGCCCAAGCCCACCCAATAATTTGTTCTTTCAGACCGCCCAATTTTCATTATTCTCGTTTATTAGTTATTTGTTTTTCTATCTCTGAAAAAAAAAAAAAATACCCAATGACGTCCTCAAACTAATTTTGTTTGAAAAAACAGTAAGAATAGTAGTAACAGATACACCGAACCCTTTACTTCCCCTCCCGCTCCCTAAATTTAAACGACGTGTGCAGCAGATTTTTGCCCAAAACATAAATTTCCCCCATAATAAAAATTTGGCTTCATAAAATAAAGACCTCATATGAAAATATAATTTAATAAAATTGCTAATTTATACCCCGCTTTAAAATTTTTTAACTTAACTTCAAATGTCATTTTTCTCATACTTTCAACGAAAACGTGTCATTTTACTCTAAAATAGTTGAGCACACCTAATATTTTTCAAAGTTGGCGCCGCTGGATATAACTATGTAAGAAATTGAATGAATTTCTTAGTTCTTAGAAGTGAATTGAAGGAATTTCTTAGTTTCTTAGAGGCAATAGTGTTTCTCCCTCAGAAAGGAAGAAATACTACAGTGAAACCTCCGAATAAGGGACACCTATGGGACCGGAAATTTTGTCCCTTAAGGGTGTATTTCGATTCAAACTGCTTTTTTTCCCGATTTATTTTTGAATTCATTTCTGCTCTCATATGCATCAAACTGGCAAAATGTCCTATTTAGAAAGTACTCAAAGTGCTGTGATTGCCGATTCTATGTAAAATGCAGAAAATATTGCCAAAAAAAAAAAAAAAAAAAAAAAAAAGCAATCAAAAATGGCATTTTGGACCGATTTTTCCGAAGCGGGGGATTTGGAAAGGAAAAAAAGGGTCATACTGGGAAGATAATTGTTTATAAATCGAATTTCAATGAATTGAGCGTAAAATGACATCACACGGCACCTTATACGTCTCTCCAAAAATCCCCTCAGCAAGTTTCATGCTTGAACTGTTAAAAATGCGTCTGAAATTGTATCAAAAAATTTCGAACTGTTGAAGGTGGAAAAGTGTTTTTTCGAATACACCCTTAAATAGGGATGTCCCTTATTTGGAGTTGCTATTACAGTGAAACTTCCAAATAAGGGACAGCTATGGGACCGGAACTTTTGTCCCTTAAATAGAAGTGTCCCTTATTCGGAGTGTCCTTTATTTAGAGGTTTCACTCTCCAGTGAAACCTCCAAACTTCTTTCTCAACAACTTCCTTCTTTTCCCAACGTTCTTTACTATCACTTCTTTACTTTGTTTTTAAAAAATCAACAAATCCTTTAGGAGAAAAATGACTGCATAAATGATAATATCTTCGAGCTGTTTCAAGTTTATTTAACTTTGCTGTAAAATAAATATGTCTTGCTTATAAAAAGTGAAAAAAAAAATATTTTTTTTACTATTATTTATTTATAAGTCTTAGCCCGAATTAGACAGTGGGGGGCCTTGGGTCAAGCATTATTAGGGGGACCTTCCTCTATTTTAAATTTTTTTGTAAATTATACTGAAGTGACTAAAATTAAAATTTATACCTACTGAATGTGTACATAAATTTCGTACCGAGTACTATTCACATATTTATATATACATAATAACAGAAGAAAGAAAACTTTAAGAAACTATATAATTAATTTTTTTTTTCGGTTACGGGAATATAAGGATAAATTTGAGACCTTAACCATTTCCAGCACACTGTGCCCGGTTTGGGATACCTACTTTTAATTCCAAACTTGCAAAAGGCACCAATCATATTTTAGTAAAATTTTGCTTTTAGAATAAAAGCTTAAATTAAGGACTTCAAAATATCTAGTAAATTCATTTGTGAATTCCAGTGTCAGTCGATAATTTCTCATTATACCAAGAGATTTTGCCCTTGTCGGAAAGAGTTTAGGGGACATGGGGTACGGAAACAAAAGGGGTAGGAGAAGAGAGCCCCTTAAAACATTAAAAAAAGAATATTAGTAACTTTTGATCATTTTATATCATTTGACACCTCTTTAACAAAACTCTTATATCTGTCCGGGATGACTGCAGCTAGCGCGGGTTAATTGGTAGGGTTTTTGGACAATGGAAGCCCCCTTCTAAATTTTCTCTCGCTTTGGGGTTACTGCTTCTGTGAGTACACATACAGTGATTGATTTAGGCTTTTTATCGCTCGAATGGCTAAATGAATTTATTATTAATAAAGAATATTTCTACGCGTATTTTTACGCGTTTTTCAGTGATGTCTCAGTTGAACACCAAGGAGAAATCGTGTAAATTTTTTTTTGTTTAAATCTTGTAATTGCATGATATACAAATATATGCAGCAAGTAAAATATTTATTAATTATTTATTGATTATAAATATGTTTATTTGCAATTGATAAGAGTGTAAAAATGAGATAAATAATTTTAAAAACTTTTTAAAAATTATTTACACTTTTGAGAAAAATACGTCAACATCTGATTTACATAACGCATATTTATTTCGCTATACCGCAAGGGGATCGCTATAATGGATTTTACCAGTTTAAATAACATGTGAGGCAAGATTAAAGAGAGATAGTTTGTATTATGCTTGTTACGGATTTGCTTGTTACCATTTTGATGCCTAATTACATTATTTTTTTAAAAATCAAAGTGCTCCGATAAAAAACACTTACAATGTTGAAAACAAATGAGAGTTTATCTTATAATGACATATTCTTTATTAGTGTAAGAATTTAATAAGAAATGAATAGAAATCCTGATTTTCTAAATAAAAATTGGACACACCCTTGACAAAACAAATGGGACGGGCCTTCAAAAAGATCAAGCAGGCCGTTTGGAACTGTCATAAAAATTTAGACAAAGCTTATGAAATACAAACTATTTTAAATGGATATGGCTTTCTGGAAAATAAATACAAATATTTTGCACAGCCCGATGCGTGTTTGACGTACATCAATTAAAAAATATAAGAAGTACAGCCGTTATAAAAATGTAAACAAAGTTTAAGAAATACGAACCATTTTAAATGGATATGACATTCTTGAAAATAAATATAAATATACCGCACAATCCGATGCGTGTTTGACATACATCAATAACAAAATATAAAAAGTACAATCGTTATAAAAATGTAAACAAAGCCGATGAAGTACGAACATTTTAAGGCTATAGTGGACTCTCAAAACTAATTTTTTTTTAATTTTCAATGAATTTTTTTTTTTAAATTTCTGGAAGTAATCATAATGTATATATATATATCTTATTTCACATTTTTTTTAAAAATATATTCAATAGTTTTTGAGATACAGATTTTTTTTTTTAAATTAACAAAAAATGGCAATATTTCAAAATGCTCCATACGAAATTCTTTATGCCCAATTTTTCTGATTTTTTGATTAAAATGCTCTCTATGTATGTGTTAACAAATGTTACTAAGCATTTTTAGCATATTACTTCTAAAACATTTAAAAAAATGATTTTAACTTAGTTCTTTTGTATTTTCCGTTAAAAAATCATTAAAAAATTCATATAACTGAAATTAAAAAAATTTACATGCGTCTAAAAAAATTATTTCTAGTAACATTTGTTAACACATACATAAAGAGCATTTTACACAAAAAATCAGAAAAATTGGGCATAAAGAATTTCGCATGGAACATTTTGAAATCATGAAAACGATGAAAATATTCATTCTGAGAAAAACAGGTTTTAGTAAGTACAGTGGTTATAATTGCTTAATATTTTCATACTGACACAGTTTCAGCTATTAAGGGGCATAATATCATTTCTAGCTTATATGTAAGTGTTTTATGTTTTTATGATAAATTCTCATAAAATATGTAGTTTCGACAGTAATTCATGCAAACGACGTGAAGTATCTGAATTTAAAAAAAATGTTCTCAAAAGTAACATTTTGTATTTTCTAATAAATTTTTTTTCAAATTTTACTAGAAATATTCATGGTATAAATACCTCTTATTGTACAAATTTTTGTAAAATATACTAAATATTTTTAATATTTTAAATATATTAATATTTTTTAATTTACGTTAAAAAGATTAGGGACAAAAAGCAATTCCGCTAAATACATTATAAACAAACGCTTAAAGAAACAGTTAAAAGTTACAGTTAAAGTATTGTTTTGCGAAATCACAAAATTAATAATTTCAGTGCAAAATTAACATTTTGTTTATAAAACTAAAAACAAGGCTAAATTTTACAGATGTGAATCGGAGAAAAAGTAAACAAAGGGGCGTGGCACACTCAGTTGATTGGACAAAAATCCTTCTAACTCTAGTAAAAATAGTGAAAATTGAAAAATTATTTTTGTTTTCAATAATAGAGAGTTCATAGTATTTCATTTTTCAGTGTTTTTTTTTTTTTTTTTTTTTAATAAATAAACATTTTTGTCGAGATATAAGCGATTCTTGTCACATGACAACAGGTTTTTCTCTTTTCCCTTACTAAAGTGTCCGGACACATTAGAAATAAACGTTTTCAAAAGTCTTTTTTTTATTATACAGCTTCAAAAGTTTTGATGTTTTTAACCTTTTGTTTTATTTTATTCTAAACTGCATTAACTACATTAATTATTTTAATGAGTGTTAATTTGAATGCTTAAAAGTCTAAGTATTTAAGTGATTATTAATGTTGCTATTGTGCATGTTCTATTTTTCGAACGCACGGTAATATAAAATATACTGTCATATTTTAAATATAAATGCAGTATCGTTCTATATTAAAAAAAAAAAAAAAAAAAAAAAAATCACTAAACATCGCATTTTAAGATATATTTAATGCTAAAGTTCAAATTATTAAACGAATTTTTATACATCTAAAACATTTTTAGATCATATTATACATTATGCTGCATTTATTTCTTTATTTTTACTCATTTTTTGAGGATTTATTTCTTTTTTAAATTTAAATTTTCAGCATTTCGAAAGATAATTTTTAGATTTTTTAGAAAAGGGTATTATTTTAACTTGTTACTAACTCCATAAACAGCGCAAGGAATAAGATTTCTTTCGAATTAAAAATCTATTTAAACATGACATAAAAGGAAAAAACTTTCATTTTAAAATTAAATTATTACATATTAAAAGCAGGAAAACACTGAAAATTAAAATATAAAAAACTACATTGAAAATAGGTTTTTTTTAAGTAAAAGAAGGAATTGAGCAATATTCATTAAAAGTCGCAAATAAATGAGAGCTACGTCAAATTTAAAGTTTCAAATTAATTATATTGTCAAACAGTTAAAATTTAAAAAAACTGTATTTACACGCACATGAGAGGTTTATTTCATATTTTGAAAAAATCAATTTAACTATTATTGTTAATTCTAAGAATTTCAAAAATATTTTTAAATAATGATTTATTTTGTCTTTACATCTTTTCAGCTTTCTTGGCGCTGACGGAGTGGATGGGGATTTTTCAATGCGGAAATATTTCGATATTTATATTACAAGAACATAATATTTGTACATTTTATAATTTTACAAAATACTAAGAAAATAATTAAAAATAAAGATTTGAGTGGGGTTATAAAAAATGCACAAAATCCCTGTAAATTCCAGTTTAGTTAATCCTTCTAAATCCTAAAATCCTTCAAATATTTATTAAATGATTATATAAATCTCTTAATTTAGTCTAAACAATTTGCATAAAATGCTTTTGAATGTAAAATTTTCTTGAATTCATAATGCGTAGATAAAGGGTTAAAAATATTTTTGAATAACATCTGCTTATTTTCATATGTTTCCGAACAAAAATGAATTTAAACTTGTGTTGTAATGATAGTTGCCCTTTTGGACTTGAGAAAATTTTGTAAAATCGTATCCATTGAAAATTATTCATAGGTTATCAGCTTCGTTTAAAATTTTATATCGGATTAGTATTTAAAACTCTGTTCTACGGTTTTGTTGCGAAAGTTGGCGAAATTGTTCATCCTTCGCCAAAAAATGTGGTTTTAACTAACAGGAGAAAACGCACATTTCCCCATATCTCTAGATCTCCTCCGCTATTGACCTTTGGGAGGATACGGTAAATTATAGCGAGCTGGACGCAGGGTCACCATCTGTCCTGGGGGGGGGGGGGCTGCTTCAGAGAGGCCCTGACTCGAGGCGAGCATGTGGTTGGGACATTACCTGTGGTCGGTTGGTGACCCTGCGTCCAGCTCGCTATAATTTACCGTATCCTCCCAAAGGTCAATAGCGGAGGAGATCTAGAGATATGGGGAAATGTGCGTTTTCTCCTGTTAGTTAAAACCACATTTTTTGGCGAAGGATGAACAATTTCGCCAACTTTCGCAACAAAACCGTAGAACAGAGTTTTAAATACTAATCCGATATAAAATTTTAAACGAAGCTGATAACCTATGAATAATTTTCAATGGATACGATTTTACAAAATTTTCTCAAGTCCAAAAGGGCAACTATCATTACAACACAAGTTTAAATTCATTTTTGTTCGGAAACATATGAAAATAAGCAGATGTTATTCAAAAATATTTTTAACCCTTTATCTACGCATTATGAATTCAAGAAAATTTTACATTCAAAAGCATTTTATGCAAATTGTTTAGACTAAATTAAGAGATTTATATAATCATTTAATAAATATTTGAAGGATTTTAGGATTTAGAAGGATTAACTAAACTGGAATTTACAGGGATTTTGTGCATTTTTTATAACCCCACTCAAATCTTTATTTTTAATTATTTTCTTAGTATTTTGTAAAATTATAAAATGTACAAATATTATGTTCTTGTAATATAAATATCGAAATATTTCCGCATTGAAAAATCCCCATCCACTCCGTCAGCGCCAAGAAAGCTGAAAAGATGTAAAGACAAAATAAATCATTATTTAAAAATATTTTTGAAATTCTTAGAATTAACAATAATAGTTAAATTGATTTTTTCAAAATATGAAATAAACCTCTCATGTGCGTGTAAATACAGTTTTTTTAAATTTTAACTGTTTGACAATATAATTAATTTGAAACTTTAAATTTGACGTAGCTCTCATTTATTTGCGACTTTTAATGAATATTGCTCAATTCCTTCTTTTACTTAAAAAAAACCTATTTTCAATGTAGTTTTTTATATTTTAATTTTCAGTGTTTTCCTGCTTTTAATATGTAATAATTTAATTTTAAAATGAAAGTTTTTTCCTTTTATGTCATGTTTAAATAGATTTTTAATTCGAAAGAAATCTTATTCCTTGCGCTGTTTATGGAGTTAGTAACAAGTTAAAATAATACCCTTTTCTAAAAAATCTAAAAATTATCTTTCGAAATGCTGAAAATTTAAATTTAAAAAAGAAATAAATCCTCAAAAAATGAGTAAAAATAAAGAAATAAATGCAGCATAATGTATAATATGATCTAAAAATGTTTTAGATGTATAAAAATTCGTTTAATAATTTGAACTTTAGCATTAAATATATCTTAAAATGCGATGTTTAGTGATTTTTTTTTTTTTTTTTTTTTTAATATAGAACGATACTGCATTTATATTTAAAATATGACAGTATATTTTATATTACCGTGCGTTCGAAAAATAGAACATGCACAATAGCAACATTAATAATCACTTAAATACTTAGACTTTTAAGCATTCAAATTAACACTCATTAAAATAATTAATGTAGTTAATGCAGTTTAGAATAAAATAAAACAAAAGGTTAAAAACATCAAAACTTTTGAAGCTGTATAATAAAAAAAAGACTTTTGAAAACGTTTATTTCTAATGTGTCCGGACACTTTAGTAAGGGAAAAGAGAAAAACCTGTTGTCATGTGACAAGAATCGCTTATATCTCGACAAAAATGTTTATTTATTTAAAAAAAAAAAAAAAAAAAAAAAAACACTGGAAAATGAAATACTATGAACTCTCTATTATTGAAAACAAAAATAATTTTTCAATTTTCACTATTTTTACTAGAGTTAGAAGGATTTTTGTCCAATCAACTGAGTGTGCCACGCCCCTTTGTTTACTTTTTCTCCGATTCACATCTGTAAAATTTAGCCTTGTTTTTAGTTTTATAAACAAAATGTTAATTTTGCACTGAAATTATTAATTTTGTGATTTCGCAAAACAATACTTTAACTGTAACTTTTAACTGTTTCTTTAAGCGTTTGTTTATAATGTATTTAGAGGAATTGCTTTTTGTCCCTAATCTTTTTAACGTAAATTAAAAAATATTAATATATTTAAAATATTAAAAATATTTAGTATATTTTACAAAAATTTGTACAATAAGAGGTATTTATACCATGAATATTTCTAGTAAAATTTGAAAAAAAATTTATTAGAAAATACAAAATGTTACTTTTGAGAACATTTTTTTTAAATTCAGATACTTCACGTCGTTTGCATGAATTACTGTCGAAACTACATATTTTATGAGAATTTATCATAAAAACATAAAACACTTACATATAAGCTAGAAATGATATTATGCCCCTTAATAGCTGAAACTGTGTCAGTATGAAAATATTAAGCAATTATAACCACTGTACTTACTAAAACCTGCTTTTCTCAGAATGAATATTTTCATCGTTTTCATGATTTCAAAATGTTCCATGCGAAATTCTTTATGCCCAATTTTTCTGATTTTTTGTGTAAAATGCTCTTTATGTATGTGTTAACAAATGTTACTAGAAATAATTTTTTTAGACGCATGTAAATTTTTTTAATTTCAGTTATATGAATTTTTTAATGATTTTTTAACGGAAAATACAAAAGAACTAAGTTAAAATCATTTTTTTAAATGTTTTAGAAGTAATATGCTAAAAATGCTTAGTAACATTTGTTAACGCATACATAGAGAGCATTTTAATCAAAAAATCAGAAAAATTGGGCATAAAGAATTTCGTATGGAGCATTTTGAAATATTGCCATTTTTTGTTAATTTAAAAAAAAAAATCTGTATCTCAAAAACTATTGAATATATTTTTAAAAAAAATGTGAAATAAGATATATATATATACATTATGATTACTTCCAGAAATTTTAAAAAAAAATTCATTGAAAATTAAAAAAAAATTAGTTTTGAGAGTCCACTATAGCCTTAAAATGTTCGTACTTCATCGGCTTTGTTTACATTTTTATAACGATTGTACTTTTTATATTTTGTTATTGATGTATGTCAAACACGCATCGGATTGTGCGGTATATTTATATTTATTTTTAAGAATGTCATATCCATTTAAAATGGTTCGTATTTCTTAAACTTTGTTTACATTTTTATAACGGCTGTACTTCTTATATTTTTTAATTGATGTACGTCAAACACGCATCGGGCTGTGCAAAATATTTGTATTTATTTTCCAGAAAGCCATATCCATTTAAAATAGTTTGTATTTCATAAGCTTTGTCTAAATTTTTATGACAGTTCCAAACGGCCTGCTTGATCTTTTTGAAGGCCCGTCCCATTTGTTTTGTCAAGGGTGTGTCCAATTTTTATTTAGAAAATCAGGATTTCTATTCATTTCTTATTAAATTCTTACACTAATAAAGAATATGTCATTATAAGATAAACTCTCATTTGTTTTCAACATTGTAAGTGTTTTTTATCGGAGCACTTTGATTTTTAAAAAAATAATGTAATTAGGCATCAAAATGGTAACAAGCAAATCCGTAACAAGCATAATACAAACTATCTCTCTTTAATCTTGCCTCACATGTTATTTAAACAGGTAAAATCCATTATAGCGATCCCCTTGCAGTATAGCGAAATAAATATGCGTTATGTAAATCAGATGTTGACGTATTTTTCTCAAAAGTGTAAATAATTTTTAAAAAGTTTTTAAAATTATTTATCTCATTTTTACACTCTTATCAATTGCAAATAAACATATTTATAATCAATAAATAATTAATAAATATTTTACTTGCTGCATATATTTGTATATCATGCAATTACAAGATTTAAACAAAAAAAAATTTACACGATTTCTCCTTGGTGTTCAACTGAGACATCACTGAAAAACGCGTAAAAATACGCGTAGAAATATTCTTTATTAATAATAAATTCATTTAGCCATTCGAGCTATAAAAAGCCTAAATCAATCACTGTATGTGTACTCACAGAAGCAGTAACCCCAAAGCGAGAGAAAATTTAGAAGGGGGCTTCCATTGTCCAAAAACCCTACCAATTAACCCGCGCTAGCTGCAGTCATCCCGGTCGGTTGGCTTGGAATCCACTTGAAATAGTAAGCCCCTATCCACATCTACACTTGGAAAAAAAAAAAGCCCTGAAAAAGATTTAAAAAAAAAAAAAAAAAAAAAAGGTTATTTTATTAAACAAAAAAAAGAAATACAGCAATCCATATTCTAGTATGGCCATGACTTTCCAGAAGCGGGGTTTTGAATTCGCCGAGAATGAAAAAAAAAAAAAAAAAAAAAAAAAAAAAAAAAAACGAAAAGGATACCTAGAAGAGGGTTGGAGAGCTTCTTTGATGTAACTTTTTGGAGAAGGAATTACAAGGATTATATAGAAAAGGCAAGTTTTGTTAACTGACACCTGGCGTAATTCTTTTGTCATTCATTCCTATTCGACGATACAATGTCTGAATGCTCCGTGGCATCTATCTAACTTATTTAAGAGTACTCGACACTCTTAACTTGAAAGAATAAAAGTGAGGGAAAAGGGATAAAAAGTATCGACTTTTCTTTTTTTTTTCTTTCTTTCTTTTCTTTTTTTTTTCCTTATTAGACTTTTTTTTAATTTAACTTGGTTTTTGTATAGAAAGATGAAATTTTGTAATAAATTTTTCTGTTACTTTTTCTGGTTATCTTCTGGTACGCTAGAAATATAAAAATTGTATACTGATATACCAGCTTAGTAAGGTCTTCACTTGGCAGAATGTCAAGCCGATTCCATTCAGACTTTGGGGGTAATAGCCTATGAGGCCGAGAAATGATATTAAATATTGTTTTCTATTTTTTGTTCCGAGTGAAATTTTATTTTAAAATAAATAGATTGTGGACCTATTATTAGTTCTCGGAATAACCTTTCCAAAATATATATTTTATCCTACATTTTTGTGAATTTTAATAAAAACATGTCTTTTTTTTTTTTTTTTTTTTTTTTTTACATTTATTTTATGGCTAAAATGCAGTTTTAACGACTGCTTGGCATCTGACTTGGCGGCTATTCAAGAAATTCGCCAATTCTAACAACCTAAATATTCAGGGCACTTGTGTGTCATATATTCACTGGGATTTACTTGGCGCCAGAATGGCGTTGTTTTGCTTAATATGGCAACCCTGATACTGTTTATTTTTTGATAAATTGTTTATTTACCTTAATTTTTTTTAATTATATAAAATGTTTTTTGTTCTATAGTTATTAGTTTTTAAAATTTATTATATTTAAAAATTGTTTTATTTATTGTTATTTTTTTAAATAATAGAAAATAATTTAAAGATGTATATTTACCAGTATTCGAAAATGAGGTTTTCGCCAAATTGACGTTGGAAAAACAATTGTTCCAAACCTTATAAGTATATGACATCTGCGCCATATTCATATCTAATGCATGCAAATAATATAAATAAATAATGTACACAATAATGTAAAGAAACATATTTAAAAAATTGCTAATCTGGTATGTTTTAAAATCACGCCATGTTGCCGTTACTTCAAAAAAGATTAAGTTGCGCTATATTGCAAGTGAAAAGTTATTAAGCTAAATTTAATAATCATACCTTTAAATCGTCTTTTTTAATATACTTGTCTTTTTATAACTTATTTCGTGTAACAGAATTACAATGTAATTTTAAAAACAGATAATTCAATTACAGAAACAAAAAGGTATTCCCCCTTCAAAAAAAAAAAAAAAAAAAAAAAAAAAGAAAAAAGAAAAAAAACGCGACACATCTAGGGTTGTTTAATAAACAAACTCATCTCGAGATGGTACTAACTTCCCCATTTTTGACATGGACTCGCTCTTTTCGCCCATGCGCAGTTCTGTCCAGGTTCCTCTCAAACGTGGTTCATCAGTACACAGATACAACTCTGTTGGAGGCGCCTGATTAATGTCCCACTGATTAAGGTCCCGGTACGTCATTTTGACGTCACAAGAAACCGGGATATAAATCCAGTACTTGAGCATTTCACTTTTCACGAAATCCTGATTAACGTCCCACTGATATACATCCCGCTATCAGATCGGGACCTAAATCCAGTCACAGAGAATTTTACTTTCGTCGAGACCCTGATTAAGGTCCCACTGATTAAGATCCCGCTATACGTCATTTTGACGTCACAAGAAACCGGGATATAAATCCAGTGCTTGAGCATTTCACTTTTCACGAAACCCTGATTAACGTCCCACTGATATACATCCCGCTATCAGACCGGGACCTAAATCCAGTCACAGAGAATTTTACTTTCGTCGAGACCCTGATTAAGGTCCCACTGATTAAGATCCCGCTATACGTCATTTTGCTGACGTCAGAGTAGATGGGACTTAAATCAGGGGGACTTAAATCCAGTGCTAAAGCATTTTACTTGCGACGAAATCCTGATTAACATCCCTGTGATATATATCCCGGTACGCCATTTTGATGACGTCACAGTAGATTGAAACTTAAATCAGTGCTAGGAACACATTTGTTTTTTCGCAAGAATTCCTAATTTACGACCTCATGATATATGCTCCCACATGCCATTTTTATTCAAAACAAATGGGATTCATGTAGGAAAGGTCACTAAATGTCTGTATTATAACATATTATTATTATTATTAATATTATTAAGTATTACTATTATTATTGTTTACTATTACTATTATTATTATTTTATTTTCTCTACCTCGTGCTTTTAATCTGGAATATATTTCTCATGTCATCATTGATGATTTATTAGGATAATAATGAAAAAACTTTCTTTTTATTAATTACATACTTTAAAATCAGCTTGGAAAATGTATAATTTTTAAAATACACCAGCTTCTCGCGCTTTTATAACGATGTTATAGAATATAGACAATATTTATCATTTTTTATTTATCATTCATATTTATCATTTTATTTCATTAGTTAAAAAAAATTTCCGTCTGTTTACCAGAAACATTCAGAATTACGATACTGAAAACACTGTACTTTAAAATTTTACGCTTAAGGGCCAGGCACATATAGCACTAACTTCTTTCGGTCAGACGTCGCTATTTTTGATCTTTCTTATCGGCGCTTTGATGTAGGGGAGACTGGGGTACAACGGACCACGGGGTACAATGGTCCACCCCCTATTTTTGATATTAATTCTGTTTTTGAAAGCTTCATATTTTTGTATATAGATGACAGTCATGAAGTAGTAAAAAGAAGTTTGAAACCATGTGCATAGCTGACATTTTAGCCATTTTATGCTTGATAATTGATTTGACACAGGAGGAGTAAGGCAAAAGTAAATATTTTCAGTGAAACATATCTTCATTTATTTATTACAGATTTGTAATTTGAAAGATATTGTGTGACAAAATAAAAAGGTAAGACAATGCATTATTATATTTATTATAGCTAAAATAATAGAATTCTAAATTTCTTTTTTTATCATCAAGTTTTTGTCAAACTTCCATATGGGGTACAATGGACCATCAGAAACTGGGGTACAATGGACCATGATCCATTGTACCCTAGTTTTGTATCTTATGTTTTTAAAAGTTAAATATTGTATGTGAAATTCAGAATTAATAAATTATTTTACTTCTGTGTGTAGATTAATTAATGATTCATGTTGTGTAATGCATTTTTGAAATATTTATCTGTGTAATATATGCTTAAACATAAAAATTAGCCCAAATTAAGAATTAATAAATTATTTTATTTCTGTGTGTGAATTAATTAATGATTCATGTTGTGAAATGCATTTTTGAAATATTTATCTATATAACAAAAGCTTTCAAATTTAAAAATTAACCCAAATTGAACACCAAAATTAGTAAACAAAACATTTTGTGCATTTGAGGGTTTTTTTTTTTAATTTCACATGATTTGTTAATTTAATATTCCTGCACTTATGTATACATGCATCTATAATGAGCGGTGTTCTCGCTGTCATTTGACCAACGCTAATAATTTGGCTAATTAAAAATAAAAAACATTCGCCAAATGAGAAAAGTATTAGCAAAATAGATTCACCATGTAGCACAAATAAATAAATAAATAAATAAATAAATAAATAAATAAAAGAAAAAAAAAACTTTAATTTTTTAATGCATTTTCTTTTTTTTTTTTTTCAATATGTTCTAAAATAACCCAAAATTTTTATTATTTCGACAGCGATTGTTATTAATCTAATTTCAGCTATGCGCTACAAATATAAAAAATGTGTATACATTAAATATATATGCAAATGTATGAAGAACGATAAAGAAAAAAAAAGAAGAAGCAAAAATTGAGCACTAGCAATTTGGCGAATCTAATCGCTTGTTTACTCGCCAAATGAAGCATTTAGTCGCAATTTGGCGCATTGGCGAGCGACAGCGAGAACACTGATAATGAGTTATATTTAAATAAAATAATAAAATGAGAAAAACAAAAATATATCTACCTATTAGTTTGTGTCTGGATGTAATAATTAAATAAGGTAAAATTCATTAAAAAAATACAGATGATGTAAAGTAGACAGGAAAAATTTATTATATTTTTTCCTTAGTCATATATTTAGATATTTCTTATTATAAAGGTTTATATTTAACTTTAAGTGGCATCATTGGACAAAAAGATTATATATCATTTTTCATATTTCTTTTAGCAATGCCAAGAAACAAGCCTAGGAAAACCAATAGAGGTTCTGTGCCACATAAAGTTGTGGAACAGGCTTTAAAATGTATTGTAGAAGATAATAAACCTAATTGTTCAATCTGCGACCGGTATAATGACTTAATGATAAAAAAAATGAAGAAAAAAAAATGTTACTTTAGTTAGAGCTAAAAGAGTGAATAAACAAATAAAAATTAATAATAAAATGTGAATAAACAAATAAAAATGAATAATAAAATGTGAATAAACAAATTTGTTATAGTTTATCTTTCTTATTGTTAAAAAATGAACTACACTGATATATTTTTGTTCAAATTAGAAGTGGTCCATAGAGCCCCATGCTGTGGACCATTGTACCCCGGCATTGGGGTACAATGGTCCACTTTGTTACTTGCTATTTAAAAAAATATATTAAAAAAAGTATGCATAATTGTTATTTTTGAGTGGATGCAGTATAAACTTTAATGTATAGGTAACATGCATGTACTTTATCAAAAGAAAAAAAATCAATACTTTAAGAATAAACAGTCAAAATTTACAAAAGTGGACCATTGTACCCCAGTCTCCCCTATAAATTGCTATTTCAGTGCACTGAATCTGAACTTCAAGACAGAAATCGAACTCGAAATCAGTTGACAGCTTTACGGCTGAAGATGGGGGAGATAACTTTCCCTTCCTTTGTCAATTCGGTAGAGTCAGTCCCTCAAAAATCATTTAAAGATGTTTCAAAACTACCAAGCTTTTGTTCCGTTCGGAAACAAAGAAAGATTTATTGCTCTTTTAGTGTAATAAAAAATAATGCTGTTTGCCCGCAGCCTTATATTTTATGTTATGATTAATTTTTAGATATTTTCAAGAAAATATATAACTTTTGCATAAAATACAGTCGACTCTCGTTAATTCGAAATCAGATAATTTGAATCTTCGCTTAATTCGAACTAAACATGAAGTCCCGAAATTTTCAATGGCAAAATAACGTTAAACATTTTCATTAATTCTAATTCATTTTATCTTGACTTCGTTTAATTCGAACTAACGAGAATTCCGATTTTTCATTCTTCCTTTCTTTCTCACGAATTTCAGACCATTTGAATAACTTTCTTTCCCATACATTTGACATCCACTTTCTTAGTGCCTCGTCTGTCCATCAGTGACGCTTAAAAATTTTCTTCCATTGTGCTTGTTTCTAATCACTTAATTGGTTTACGTATTTATACATTCTAATTTAATATTAAGTCATATTCTGATGATAACAGACGAAATAAGTTTAAAAAAAAACACTATAACATTAATTCCTTTGTAAGAGGACCATATTAAGCATGTTTTCATTTCATACTTTCCATAATTCGAACATTTCTTGTGGTCCCGACGAGTTCGAATTAACGAGAGCCGACTGTATGTTTTTTTTTTCTGAATTATCGTGCATATTTTCATGTTATTATTATTTTTAATTTTTAAATTGTTTCTTTGGTACTTTTTTAGTGTAGAGGTCTTGACGAAATAAAAAAAATAGACTTGTCAAAAAAAAAAAAAAAAAAAAGAAAAAGAGAAAGAAAAAATAAAAGAAAGAAAGAAAAAACGAAATTTGGCATCATATTTTTCTTGAATCTTGATCTCTTTTATTAGAAATTTGTTTTATTTAAAAAAAATCACATCCTTATATCCTTATATCTATATTATAAAGGCCAAACGTATCTGTGAGTAACGCATACGTCATTTTGCGCATAGCAACACTTTCAAATTTTAAATGAATTTCGGTATTGAAATTTTTGCTACTAAAAATTTTTTAATTTCTTAATGTTGCATATTTTCAATTTTTACACCATCGTGTAGGAAAAAAGATGTACTTTTAAATGAAATTTGTTTGAAAGCTGTATCTTAATTTGTTTTTGAAATATCAATTTTTTTGTACCTTTTAATAACTCCTTTCTAATTGTGGCAACAGGAATACTCGATTTCTATTTGAAGCAAAGGAAAAAATCCCTTTCGGCATGGCCTATAGGCGGAGGTAGATTTCGAAAAGTTTTCATCTCAAAAAAAAAAAAAAAAAAATGCCTATCTCTACTTAAATGCCCATTTTGGCAATATATTTTGAATTATATTCTTACTTTATTTAAAAAATTGACCAATATGCTCATTATATAGTTCCTAAATAACAAAAAACTGTTAATTAAATTCGTTTGACAGCAAAATTGAATTTAAAAATGAGTCATAAAATAACCAATTTATTATTTTAATACATCCACAATTCTTTAATCAAGATCGCTTTGAGAAATTTTGTGCGACGTGCCCACTTTGACAGATTTTTTTAAATATATATTTAGCCTTTATCAAAAATCTGACCAATACGGCACATTACACAGTTCCTAAATAACAAATAACTGTCAATTGAATGCGTTTGAGAGCAAAATTGAATTTAAAAATGAGTCATAAAATAAACAATTTGTTATTTGAATACAACCTCAATTCTTTTATCATGATCGCTTTGGGAAATTTTTTTGCGAAGTGCTTACTTTGACAGCTTTTAAAATATATATATTCACCCTTTATCAAAAAATCGAAGAATACGCACATTATATAGTTCCTAAGTAACAAAAAACTGTCAATTGAATGCGCGTCAGAGCAAAATTGGTTTTAAAAATGAGTCATAAAATAACCAATTTGTTATTTGAATACCCACAGTTCATTAATCATCTCGCTTTGGGAAATTTTTTGCGAAGTGCCCATTTTGGCAGCCTTTTTTGAAATATATTCTGCCTTTATCTAAAAACTGGCCACTCCGTCACATTATATAGTTCCTAAATAAGAGAACCTGTAAATTGGATGCGTTTGAGAACAAAAAAAGATTTAAAAATGACTCGGTAAAAACGCAATTTCTTAAATTTCCTCAAATTTTAATCACGATAACTTCGTGAAATTCTGTTCAAAATACCCTTTTTGGCAGCCTTTTAAAAAATATATTCTGCCTTTATCAAAAAACTGGCCAATACGTCAAGTTATATGGTTCCTAAATAATAGGACCTGTAAATTGGATGGGTTTGAGAACAAAAATTAATTTAAAAATGACTCATGAAAAACGCAATTTGTTATACTTAATGAATTTTTTAATGATGAAAACTTCGGGAAATCTGTTCAAAATACCTCTTTTGGCAGCCTTTTTAAAAATATATTCTGCCTTTATCAAAAAATTGGCCAATAAGTCGCATTATATAGTTGCTAAATAAGAGGATCTGTCATTTGGATGCGTTTAAAATCAAAAATGAATTTTAAAATGAGTCAGAATATAAGCAGTTTGGATTTAAGGTTTTTTCTCCAACTCCTATTTTTGTTTAATTTATTTTTGCTATAAGAATTGGTTCTATGAAAAACTTGTCAATATAAAAGTTGTAGATATTATTCTGAAGATGTAAAATAAATTTAATTAGATTTAATTGCTTAAGAATTGAGTAAGTTATGGGTTTTTTTCTTTTTCCTCCCCCCTTTTTCTTTTCGTTTTTAATTTTTTTCATCGGTAAAAATTGGTCCTATCAAAAACTTGTAAATACATAAGTTTTAGATAATATTGAGTACATTTATATAAAATTTAGTTGGATTTGATATCTTGAGAATTGACGAAGTTATGATTTTTTTTCTCCCAAAAACCATGTTTTTTTCGCCCCTTGAGCCCATTTTTAACTTTATCAAAAATCTGTCACGCATAAACTTTTTCCTCATCTTTTAGAAGTAATATAAACTTTAAACCGATTCGATATCTATTTTAATTAAAAAGTTATCGCATTTTTTCTGTTTTCACAAAAACCCTCCTAACTTTGACCCCCTTGGTCCGATTTTGCCCATTAACGAACTTAACCGAGATTTTATGCCCCTTGATTTTATGTAAAAGTTTGATGAAGATCTGAGCATAATTATGGAAGTTATCGTGTCTAGAAGAAAGTGATATACACCGATAGATAGATAGATAGATAGATAGATAGATAGATAGATAGATAGATAGATAGATAGATAGATATATAAACTTTTTTACTGATGGTAGTTTTGGGGTCTAGGAGTCATGATTCGTGTAGATCCGCAAAAATTTTTCAGAAATTCCAACATGGGAGACAATGCAATAGGTAGTATTTCATACGAAATCTACCTAAAAAGGGAAAAAATTGAGTGCTGCATCTTTATGTTGCCATTTTCTCATTAAAAGGGAAAAAATAGAAATTTAAATATCTTCTGTTATAAATGCCGGTGAATTTTGACTTCTTTACACAATTTGATTTACACGTAAAATAATATCAACAGTTTAATATCTATTTCAGCTAATAGCACCGAGACTTCAAGTTTTGAATCAAAATTATCAAATTAAAATGCCAATTTTTTTTAAAACGTGAATACAGATGTGAAATGTACATTTGTAAATTTTGATATGGTGAAAATGATGCCGGGCTTAGATTTCAGAAAAAAAAAAAGAAAAAAAAAATTCTGTGATTGAGTCAAAGTTGAATAAATTTCGCTTTTTATCATTTTGGAATACTAGCATTAGAACTTTAATTAATAACTTTATCATATTAACATATCTTTATTATTTTTTACTGCTTACATATGCGATTAAAGTTTAATTTTAACAATTTCTACAACTGCGTTTTATATAAATAGTATTTTGTTAGTTTGACGATAAATATCGTTTGTTTAAGACTTAGACGTACCAATATAAAATGCATTTTTTACTATAATTAATTTTGTAGGTTTATTATAATTTAATGAAACAGTTCCTTCTTAAACATTTTCTTTCGTCAAAATTTGACGGGTTCTGCCTTGTCTATATTAATATTATAAAGAGGAAAGATTTATTTGATTGTTTGTTTGTTTGAATTGAATAGGCTCCAAAACTATTTGACGGATTTGAAAAATTCTTTCACCGTCTGAAAGCTACACTATTTCCGGTGAACATAGGCTATATTATATTTAAAAAAAAAAAAAAAAAAAAAAAAAAAAAGGGATCCTTACTAAAATACCAATAATGCAACCCAAGGTGTAGAAAAATGACCTTAAAATTAACTTACATCGCGTCCGCTGCGAATACTATTGATTATCTATACTAATATTATAAAGAGTAAAGATTTGATTGTTTGTTTGTTTGACTTGAATAGGCTCCGAAACTACTTGACGGATTTGAAAAATTCTTTCACCGTCTGAAAGCTACACTATTTCCAGTGAACATAGGCTATATTATATTTAAAAAAAAAAAAAAAAAAAAAAAAAAAAAAAAAAAAAAAAAAGGGATTCTTACTAAAATGCCAATAATGTAACCCAAAGTGTATAAAAATGACCTTAAAAAATCCTTACACCGCGTGCTCTGCGAATACTATTGATTATAATGTATATACATAAAACAAAGTCGGGTTCCTTACACCATTTATAACTCAAGAACGGATGTATCGATTTTTATGATATTTTGTATGAAGGTATCTGAGACCTTAGATCAACATATAGGCTACTTTTTACCCGACTACCTAAAAGAAGGGTAATGTTTTAGTAGTTGAATTTAATGGGATGAAGTGTCAGTAACAATTTCCGGTGTCAGTAGTGGCACGGGACTGGGCGACTTGCTCTACCCGTAGAAAAGCGAGGGCGGGCTGCTAGTATATTATAAATGTGATAGTGTGTCCGAAAGTTGGAATGAAATTGGCTTCAAAACGGATGGATTAATGACTTTGAAGCTTTGATTGTAGATAAATTATAGCCCGGAAATGAACATAGGCTATGTTTTATTCATTTTATTCAAATATTTTCCTTAATAATTCAAAATTTCATTATTTTTCATACAGAATCAATAGGCATTTTTTAGGTAAAATTTAACCATTTTCCTTTCTTGTTGTCAACCAAATAGAAATTTGGAATGATAATTTCTCAGCGTCAGTAAATTTTCAACTAAGCAATTTCCGTGCAAAAAAATTAAAATAAAAAAAATTAAAAGAAAATAAGTATGACGTCATATTTTAAAAAGAAATAAAGAGAGTATTTTTTGTTATATATTAACCATGTATATTTGTTTCATTAACAAGAATTTTTCTGTCAAAAATGGCGGCATAATTAGGAAAAAAATATTGAATGAAAAGGAATAATATTATTAATGAAATATTTCACATGGAATAATGTGACGTCATTTTTGAAATAAAAGAGGTACCTTATAGTAGTCGTTAAAAATACAAGAGGCATGAATATCAGTAGCTAATGGAGCTAGATAAATAATGACGCCAGATTTAAAATGAATGAGCAAATTTTTTACTTATACTAATTAATAAGTTATAAGTTACATACAAATGAAAATTTTTATTCAAAACTCATAATTATTAAAAGATTTTTTTTTTTTTTTTGGAAAAAGGCGGAAAATATAAATACTAATCAATATATTTTTCACTCTATTTTTTAACACTTTCCAAGAAAGTTGAAAAGTTATTATGCCTTCGGTTTGTCTGTCCATCTTGCCGCTTTCTAACTTTAGTAAATTTCATAGCAATCCGAGTAGCCATGAAATTTTTGTACTTTAATAACATTTACCTTAACACGGATACCTACTGAAAATGATGTTTCTACCATGATTAGTTTGTTTTTAGAGATTGCCAAAAATTTCTTTACATTACGGCATTATGTGGAAAAATCGTTTCAATTGAATTTTAACGATATTACACCCTGTGAACAATATTACACCCTGTTGAAATTTATATGCATCAACAAAGTGCACCAAAATATTCATTCACCTGTCAACGATATTACACCCTGTTCAAATTTATATGCATCAACAAAGTGCACTAAAATATTCATTTTGTAAAGTATGCAGTGAAAAGGACAATAGGAAATGATATTTTCAATGAAATATTTCACTTGGAAAAATATGACGTCATTGTTGAAATAAAACAGGTACTTTATAATTCTAGTGGCTCTACTTTATAGTAGTCGTTAAAAATACAAGGGACATGGATATCAGGAACTATTGGAGCTCGATAAATAATGACGTCACATTTAAAATGAATGGGAAATATTTTGTACTTATGCTAATTAATAAGTTATAAATTATATACTAATGAAGATTTTCTTTCAAAATTCATAATTATTAGTGGAACACATTTTTTGTGTGGAGAAGGGGAATAAAACTGATTAATTTACTTACCCATCATACGTAATATAGGGTAAGTTTTGCAATCGTTTTGAAAATCGAAGTAATTTTTTTAGCAGATTTACACGTTTCAGACACTAGAGATTCCTAAAAACATATTTTTTTAAAAAAATTTGCCGTCCGTCCGTCTGCCTGTGTGTCAGTAAACGCTCTATCTCCCGAACAAATTGAGATAGAGACTTGAAATTGTGTATGTACTTAGTATGTAAGAATGGGACGAAGCCAATTGAATATCAGTAACCTCGATTATCCGGATCTATTTTTTTCGGACTCTCGAAAAATTCGTTCTGATGGAAGGTATATAAAAATTTTCGATTTTTTTTTTATTTTAAGGAATGGATGTAAAAGAAACTGTTAGTCAATATGGCTTTTATTTTTGGAATTATAAGGATGTTTCTTTTATGCAGTTCGGTACTACTTGAGTAGTTCGGCGTTTCATTTAATTTATCGAAATGGGTTCATCAGCAATTCATGACGACAGCATTACTATGTATATTAAAATATGTAAAGATACTCTTAAACTTTGTTTTGCAATTGCAACGCATTTTGCAAATAGTTTAAACATATTTTATTTTCATATATTTATCGCATATCCATGATGGGTAAGCATTATGGTGGACCCTAACGACTAGTTTTCTTTAAAATTAAAAAGAATATAATTTCAATTCGTATAGATCAGCGCTGTACCAGATTTTTGGCACCCTTTTGAATGTTTCCTATTGCTAATATTTTTTAAAAAATAAAATTCCATTTAAAAAGGCTTTATTTTAAATCCTTGATATTTGCTTGAGATATATTTTTGAAAACTATGAAAGTAAATTACAATCATCAAAAATGAAAATGTGTTTTATTAATTTAATCATGTGTTATTGCGTATCTTCACTAATTTACAATTATTCTTTATGCAAAATGCTATGGAAAGTATGGCAAAGGAAATTGGTAAAAGTTGAAATAAATTAATATGGCTAAGATGTGAAAAGTAGAAAAAAAGCGCATCCCTTTCCCCTCCTTCATGCAAGAATGTTAAACTTTTTTTTTTTTTTTTTTTTTTTTTTTGTTATTACACTATATATTGTCATTTTATCACTCAGACTTTTATTAAAATTTTAGGCATTTTTCTGAAATTGTTTTAAAAAATCAATAAAATTGTACAAAATGACTTCCATCAATAAAAGTTCTTTCAAGACATTTCTTCGAAACCATCCATGGATTGGTCACTGACATCCTTTCTGTTTTTGTGCTTTTTATAATGTCATATTTTCACCTCCAAAATAAATTAAGGAGTATCTACTCATCACAAAAAACAACTTTTAACAATGTCTCTGATTACCATTTTATTTCAATTAAAAATTAGATTAAAGTCATTAACTCCTTCCACTTCAGAAATCTTTGAGATAACATCTCAGTGAAAAATGTATTTCGAACTTACTTTGACTTATAGTTATTTGATTTTTCTCTTTTTTACACGAAACTCTAGGGACCTTATTTCTTTTGCAACGGTATTGCATTTGTATGTGTGCCTATTTTTTTCTGAGAGACAGCTGGGTTGTGTATTGTCCTTACAGTTTATATAGAAGAACTCTTAGAGCGCTATTTCACGGGTTCCGGGCTCGATTTTACGGATTGCACACTTTTCACTCTGTTGGTCTACACTTTGTTAGCAATGTGATGATTCACATAATAAATATTCAATAATTTCAAGCGCCATTTCATTGTTGAAAAATAATTACAAATATATATGTGGTTACCGATGCTCGGTTTGTTTGTGTCTCAGGTCACGCCTCAGAATTGTGCGCTCCTGAAGACTATTCAATCTTGTATTATAGTTGCAGCCTTACCAACATATGCGAGTGAGAGATGGCTAGACCGTGTATCATCCTCGTAGCTTAAATGGTAGAGCCACGGCCAGACTTCATGCGCTGACTATTAAATCAGTCCGGCCATGGTAGAGCGCTTGGAGCGCTATATCAAGAGTTCCAGGTTCGATTCCCGGCTTACATATTTTTCACTCTCATGGTGTACGCTTTGTTAGCAATGTGATAATTCACGCTATTCAATAATTTCAAACGTAATTTCACTGTTGAAAATTAATTAATTATATTTATTCTTTCGGCGTTCAATTTTTCCATTTAACCCTTTAACGTTCATTGGTTTCGCCACGAAACCACAAAATTTTAATTCCGATATGCAACACTAACACCGGTATTTTTATATAAAAATACCCCTTTTATTATGCATGTGAAAAATCACGTTTTCTTATTTAGAAATATACTTGTTCTTAATTACCGGTGTCATTCATTTATTTCGACTTCTTAGCAATGAAAATGCTTTGATCGTTAAAGGGTTAAGGGGGCTCAGGGGTTGAAAACTTTTCAAAAAATCGTTTTTTTTTTTATGATACAATTTGATTATTCATTTAATTCTTAACTCAATGCAAGAAACCGCATTAAAATATTTGCATTTTTAACGGAGTTATAAGCATTTATGTATCAACAATTTCATTGCCGCATCCATATAATTTCAACTTTAAGTCGCGTTTTCTCAAAACTTGATTTTTGATGACTAACACCAAGATTTAAAAAAAACTATTTAATAAAATGGCTTTTTTTTTTTTTTTTTTTTTTTTTTTTTTTTGCATGCGTATTACATTATTATCTAGATTATGAATTAATATATTTTAGATAGTTTAATATTTTGAGTATTTTAATGGAAAAAAGTTGTACTTTTTAGGGTTTTTTTTAATTTTCAACTTTGAGAGATTTTTTAATACTGTTTTTATTAAGTGATAGTTATATCCTTAATTCATAATCTAGATTATGATGTTACATGTATGCAAAAAAAAAAAAAAAAAAAAAAAAAAAGCCATTCTATCAAATAGTTTTTTTTTTTAAATCTTGGTGTTAGTCGCCAAAAATCAAGTTTTGAGAAAACACGACTTAAAGTGTAATTATTTGCGCTGTTTCTTTAAACACCTGGCGGCGCGGCGGTATAACTATGAAACCACTCAATTTCAATTCCCGAACGCCACATTGTCACCATGTCTAGTAAAAGAAAATTCGGTTTATTGAATTCCAGCAAAATATCTTTTTCTTAATTTCAAATAAAGTTGTTTTCAAATTCCGTTGTCAATCATAAATTCCAACACTTAAGCAATGAATTTGCTCTGCACCACAAAGTGTTAATCAGTATAAAACATTTGCCTTTTTTAATTAACCCATTAGTGCCTAGCGTCTCTTTTTAAGGACGCTTATAAAAAAGGCAATAAAGCATATTTCACACCAGTAAATACAGAGATAAATAAGCATTATTTTTCGCGAGACAAATTCCTCAATAAATTAAGATAAAATTTATTTGTCTTTTAAAAGTGGTGGGAAACCCAAAATTTCATTTTTAATGAAAAAAATAATTTGGGCATTAATGGGTTAATAATATTTAGCCTTGAAATTGTGGATATTGATGTATTTTTTCGTATATGGAATGTAAAAGAAATTGTATAAAAATTCGAGTGACTTTTAACATGTTTGTTTTAAGATTCAATTTAAATTATTTTTTAAAAACACACTCAAACTATACCTATAATTTTCCAATACACTGTGAGGTATATCACTTTCACTGAACATATATTTGGCTTTAAAATATATAAATTAAGATTAAGATAAAAAGATTTAACGGGCCTACCGGCCCGTTATAAGGACTTGAACAAAACGATAAAATATCAGCTATTTTCATTGAATATGGCTTTAACGAGAATAAATATAAATGTACGTCATGAGCCGATATTAGTTTGACAACATCAATACAGAAATATAACTTGTACATTGTAGAGATCGACATAAGTCAGTTACTTTGTCTGACTCGAGCTGAATATTCTTTAAGATTACTCGTGCTGGGCAATGCTATTGATTATTTTTTCATTTCCGTTATTTAAAATAAATTAAAATGTCACTCAATATAATTTTGGTCGACGGGATGACAGCCAAAATATCTGGCAGCCTTTAAATGTCTGCGCCTCGGGGCGATTGCCCCTCCCCCCCTCATGCCCCGCGCTGTACGGCATTGTAACACTACAATAAATTTATATCACATTAATTGGCACTATAATTAGCGATTTAATATAATCAGTCACATTTATTCCGGGAGGGACGAATTGTTTAAACGAAGCATCCTTATAACTCCAAAATTAACAATCCTATGAAATAACAGTTTGCGGCGTCGGATTAAGCGTCTCATTTCGCATTCAAATATATCTTTGAATTGAAAATTGAATGATATACAGAGCCAGGAAAAATCTCCGTAATATTGACGTAACCTGTTTTTCGATTGCAAATATCACGACAACTAATAATCCGATGGACTCGGTTCTTGTTGTCAAATTTTTGCCATTTTATGGCCTTTAACGTCCATCACTTGAAATTAAAAAAATTGAAAAAATTTTATGTATTTTTTATGAGAACGGGTTTTTCGAGGGTACGAAAAAAATAATTCCGGATAATCGAGGTCACTGAATATTATCCGGATAATTGGGGCTTGTTTGTACTCGCACATAGTAAGTCCATACAAAATTTCAAGTCTCTATCTCAATTTGTTCGGGAGATACAGTAGGTTATCCCGTCGACCCAAAAACTTTCGCCAAATTATAAGATTGAATGCCGTCTGTCCGTCAGTGACGCTTTATATTTTTCTTCCATCGAACTTGTGTCTAATCTTTTATTCGGTTTAAGTATTTATACATTCTTAAGCGATTAGAATTATAAGAGACATTATGAGCGATTTCGATCACGCCATCACCTGTTTTTCTCCTGCTTTCATCCGGTTTTTCTGCTTTCGTCGAGAAATGTGCTCAAAAACATCCACTTTGTAGGCTTGGTATGAAAGATCTATTGTGTTAAAAAAAAAAAAATTGAAATTATTTTAAAAAGAAAATAAAGAACACGCACCACATTTGCCACGCTTTTTCTTAAAAAGTAACAATCCTATCAACTAACAATTTGCTGCGTCGGCTTAAGGATCTCATTTCACATTCAAATATATCTTTGAATCGAAATTTGAATGAAATACAGGGACGTAAAAATTCGACGTAATATCTGCGCTATTCATTTTTCGATTCTAAATATCTCGACAACTAATGATCCGATCGATAACGTTCTTGGTGCAAAAGTTTTGCTATTTTATCACCTTTTACGACCATGCCTTGAAATTAAAAAAATCGGAAATTTTTATATAATTTCCATCAGAGCGATTTTTTCGAGAGTACGAAAAAAATAGTTCCGGATAACCGAGGTTATTGATATTAAATAGGCTTCTTTGTCTTGTTGCATACTAAGTACATACAAAATTTCAAGTCTCTAGATCAATTCGTTCGGGAGATAAAGCGGTACTACTAGGTTATCCCGTCAACCCAAAAGCTATCGCCACATTATAAGTTTAAATGACAATAATGGATGATATCTCCCTTGCATTGCAATATTTTTATACGATTTTTTTTTTGCACTGGATAGCTGAGATCGATGTGTATTTTTACTTTTACGATTTCGATTGCAGATATTGGGTTTCGATTTTTGAAGAGAATTTAAAATACAGTTATTTAAATTATGGCAGGAAAAGTTATTTTCACACACACACAAAATGTCTAAAATTGCAAGTGGCCAGTCACCTTTGGCCATATAGTGTATTACTGTTGATTCTCCCCCCCCCCCCACCCATTTCTCCTAAAAATAAAGCAGCATTTCAACAAAAGTATATATATATATATTTTTTTTTTTTTTGTGGAAAAAATAATCTTATCTAAAAAGCAGGCATTAAAATACTATTTTAAATTATTTCTCATTTTCCCATTTCACGCGCTTTTCTTTATTTTTATGCAATTTTATGCCTGCTTTGCATCTTGAAATAGCAAGAAATATATTTAAAAATGCAATTTGTCTGAAAATCGTATATCATAAATGCTTTTTGCTGTTAGTTGGAAGTATAGTAAAATATATTAAATGTAACACATATATTAGATTTTCAATAAAAAATGCAATGCATTTACACTCTGTACACTGAGAAATCTGAATTAGATCACTTGTTTTTAATTGATGTAAATTAATTATTTAATAAACTACCTCATATCTTTCTTTCATTCAGCTTTGAATGTAATAGTATAGTCAAAAACAACTCTTGGTACAAAAAAAAAAAAAAAAAAAAAAAAAAAAAAAAAAATATATATATATATATATATATATATATATATATATATATATATATATATATATATATATATATATATATATATATATATATATTCAATCAGATATTTTTTTCCCAATTTAATTATTAGAATTATAAATCTTGATGTATTTTCAGTTCTTTGTGGAATCACTTCGAAAATACAGGAGAAAGAACGACAAACAACGTTGAAGGCTGGCACAGCAAAATAAACAAGAGAGCTCACAGCCATCATTTAAACATTTATAACTTTGTTCTGCTCCTTAAACAGGAGCAGAGAGAAAATGAAGCTGTAATGCGAATGATGGATGCCGGGCATCAATTTCCAGCTGGGAAACCAAAGTACAGATTACTTGATGCCCATTTAGCGAGTTTAAAAGAGAAAATAACAAGTTGAATGTAGATTCTGCCATTGCAGAATTAAGTTTCGCCTCCGATTAGAAAAAAAAAAAAAAAAAAAAAAAAAAAAAAAAAAAAAAAGAAAAAAAAATCGATAGAGGTTTTTTAGAAGGGCGACCCCGTTTAGATTGCAATGAACTAACTTCATTTTCTTGTGTTTATCAATATAATAGCAAACAGAACGGCGTGAAATACCCAATTGAATAGCAATTTCTCTCTGAGACATTGGAATTGCGGAATAATAAAGAGATACAATTTGACGTGCTACTTCTTCATTGACTAGATTCATCAAAAACGGATTTTTTCTTTAGTTTAATCGCTTTTTTATAGACTCTGAGTAAAAGTAAATGCAATTTAACAATAAAACGCGTGGAATCCCGTCGAATTCGACGAGCGAAATGTTTAAAAGACCCGATCGATTTGGTTTTAAAAAAAGCAAAAGTAATTACATTATTGAATCAATATACTATAATAAATATATTTACAAACTAAATGTCAAATTTGCCAGTTACAATTTTGCATGCAAATATTCGCACATCTTCAGTTAAAATTGTAATCTGATTGCCGGCGAAATAAAGAAATTTTATTTTATATGCACTCACAGAAAAATAGTTTTATTAAAAAGAAAAAAAAAATCATATTTACTATAACATTATTTTCACTAACTGAAGTCATCTGAAAGTAAAATCTCAATCTCAGTGTCCATAATGAAAAAGAAATATTGAAATGTAATATCGGGTACTACTAGGTTATCCCGTCGACCAAAAAATTACCGCCAAACTATAAGATTAAATGCCAATAATGGATGATTGTGAATGTCACATTCAATGACATTAAATACGATTCATGTGTTAAAAATGTCATTAAGTAATTTTTATTTCGACTTTTTATTATATATTTTAATTAATATTCTACTAATATTTGTTTTTTCGTTATTTAAAATAAAAATTATGTCAATATGTATAATTTGGCTATTAATTTGGCGATTTGTATAATTTGGCGAAATTGGTCGACGGGATAACAGAGTAGTACCTAATATCGTTTTGAGTAAAAATGCGATGTTTTAAATAGTGACGTCATTTTTTCTTCAAATGTTTTTTAAAAGTTACTGTTATTAGTAATATGAAAAAGGCACCCGTAATAATATTG
This sequence comes from Maratus speculifer, assembly GCA_964019185.1. NCBI lineage: Eukaryota > Metazoa > Arthropoda > Arachnida > Araneae > Salticidae > Maratus > Maratus speculifer. The sequence continues at coordinate 6,912,047 of OZ025294.1, read as the reverse complement.
TAATTCCCATTTATCTGATTGATGAATGAATCATTTTCCTCATTTGAAATTTTTCCTATTTTGCTTTAGACATTAATTTTTATCAAATAAAATATATTATAATATATTAAATTATTTTCTGTTATTTTAATTACATTATTAATATTATTTCTCAGTAAATATATATTTTTTTACCTCAATTAGTTCATAACTATACGCAATCCTTTTGGAAAATAAATTTTTATTATCGAGAGAAAAGCTAAACTGAGTTGCCACCATTTTGAACAAATAATGTAAAAAACATTTAAAATTAAAAATAAAATATAAAAATGGAAATAAATTAAAAAATAACTAAAATAGGCACAACTACAAATAAATAGCTTTCATTTAAAAAAATAATTATCAAAATCCGTTCAGTAGAAAATTCAGGGCTGATGACACGACATTTTTTAGCTTGTCTGAAAGAAATAGCATCGGAGGCTAATAACTGAAGAACTTTCCTTATTAAATTATATGGACGCGGTCAGCAAACTAATACATTTATAATAAATTTGTTTGAAATTTTAAGTTAGTGTGGAATTATTTATTTATAAGCTCAAACAAACATATTATATTTGCCATTGCAATGAAAAAAAAAAACATTCTATTGGTACGATTGTAATAAATTAAATCTAATTTACTAAATGTAGAACTAGAATTTTGCTCAAGATTTCAATTATTTAGATATTATCTAATTTAGTTACCGTGATGTTACTTCAGTAATGCTGTACTTGTTTTTGCTCTAAATCATCTTTTTTTACACTGTAATTATTGATACCTAAGAATATTTGCATATGTTTTCTTAAATTCACTTTCTTTCTCAATAGCTGAAGATTAATCTCAAAAGTAAGGAGGCTCTTATTCAAATAAATATGCTATTTTATGACTTGCATCGAAATATATTTTAAAAATGTATTATTTCTTAAAACTTCAATTGCATATAAATAACAAATAGTTTTGTGTTTTAAATTTTATTAACATACTTACCTATTATCTGTTATACATTTTCATTCGTATTTGTTAATTTATTACATTTATAACTATCAAAATTACACAAGTTAGATTTCCAAGATTCAATTCTGAATGTATATAAAATTATTTAGGACTTGGGAAGCTAGAAATTAGAAACTAAGCTTATTTTAAATGAAGTAGCAAACTGCTTCTACTAACTAGGGAACTGCAAGAAGTGTAAGCCACCGATTTTGACGAAAGAGGTATCGTTGGAAAGATCTGATCGTGAACAGTAAAAAACTTAATAGAACCACCCGTCGAAAATGAGCCGTTTTCGAGATATCCAACAATTTATGTCACGTAGCTCTAGTGCCTACTTAAAGGGGCTCAGGAGTTGAAAAACTTTCAAAAAATCGATTATTTTTTTATGATATAGTTTGATTATTCAATTAATTCTTAATTCAGTGCAAAAAACCGCATAAAAATATTAGCATTTTTAACGGAGTTATAAGCATTTATGTATCAATACTTATACATAGCCGCATCCATATAATTTCAACTTTAAGTCGTGTTTTCTCAAAACTTGATGTTTGACGAATAACACCAAAATTTAAAAAAAAAAAAAAAAAAAAAAAAAAAAAAATATTTGATAACATGGCTTTTTTTTTTTTTTGCATGCATATAACATCATAATCTAGATTATAAATTAAGGATATAACTATCCTTAATAAAAACAGTATTAAAAAATCTCTCAAAGTTGAAAATTTAAAAAAACCCTAAAAAACACAAATTTTTTTCCATTAAAAGTACTCAAAATATTAAACTATCTAAAATATATTAATTCAAAATCTAGATAATAATGTTATATGCATGAAAAAAAAATAAGCCATTCTATCAAATAGTTTTTTTTAAATCTTGGCGTTAGTCATCAAAAATCAAGTTTTGAGAAAAAGCGATTTAAAGTTGAAATTATGTGGATGCGGCTATGAAAGTGTTGATACATAAATGCTTATAACTCCGTTAAAAATGCAAATATTTTTATGCGGTTTTTTGCATTGAGTTAAGAATTAAATGAATAATCAAATTAGATCATTAAAAAAATCGATTTTTTGAAAAGTTTTCAACCCCTGAGCCCCCTTAAAGGGGAACCGCAAAAAAATTTAGTCTCGATTTTAACGACAGTGGTATCGCTGAAAAGATATAATTGTGAGGATTAAAAAACTCAATGTAATCACCCATTGGAAATGAGACGTTTTCGAGATATCCGACAATTTGTGCCACATAACTAATGCTGGAAACTGTATAAGTAGTTGGATATCTTGTACTGTGACATAAATTGTTGGATATACGGTCATTCTGATAAGGCACCTCCGTAAATTTCGGGGTTCATTGGTTGAGTATAAAGGGTAAGAACAAAAGGGGTTCGCTCCTAATTTAGGCAAATGCATTTTCCATGCAGAAATAACCGATTAGCTTGAAATTTTGGATATGAGTTACGGCTGTACGTTGATAATTTTGGATGTTCTTTGGTTAAGTATAAAGGTGAACAGTCGATTCATATTCGTCCTTAAATTACATAAATGTGTTTTTATGCAGATTTATCCGATTTTCTTCAAATTTTGGATACGGGTTCTTTCTGATAAGGCAAATCCCTGAATAGTTTTGGAAGTTTAACGATTAAGCATTAAGGAAGAAATCAGGGATTGCCCCTTCAAATTACATAAATGAGTTTTTATGCTGAATTATCGGATTTGCTTCGAATTTCAGATAATTTTTGCTTTTGATAAGGCGTATCTCTGATTAGTTTTGGGGGTTCAATGATAAAGTATAAAGGTGGGAAATGGGGAAGTTAATCCCTTCACATTGTTTATCGAGGGGAATTATTCTTTCAAAAAATTAAGGCTATATTAAACAATCAGAGGCCTGCACGGGCTGGAATTTCCAGGACCGGTCCCAGACCAGCTCATTATAAAACTCAAAAGCTCGGTCTGACCCGCACACAAATCGGTGAAAACCGGCCCGGAAAGTTCTGGCCCCTTCACAATTTCTACCATTTCTAAAACATTCAGTTTTTTATCGTATAATTAAGATTTTTTTAAAGAACCTTAAATCCTCTTCTCTTTCTTTACATAATTTTTAAAATTTTAACATTCAAATAAAAAATTAATTAGGTTTAGAATAAAAGAAAATTAAAAGCATCGTAACTTTTGAAGCTGTATAATAAAAGTAGATTTAAAAAAATATTTCTATGTCATTTTATTAAAGATTTCAAATCCAAATTCATTCTCAAATCTAAAGGATCTAGTTTCGAAATACATTTCTGAATTCATTTCTTTTTCTTTCTTTCTCTCTCTTTTTTTTTTTTTTTTTAGAAAATGCATCAGATATTTTTATTTATAAACTATGTAATCAAATGGCGACAACAACATCCATTTTTTGATACAATCAATTTATGAAAATACTGTGAAAGTTAGCGTTTTGAATAGATTTCCGCAAGTGACCGCAAGGAAGAAATATCTGAAACCATTTGACAAGAATTTCTTATATCTCAAAAAGGCTATATTTTATTTACCAAAAATGAAAAACACTATTCGATTTCAAATTCCCGAAAGAAATTTATTTCGACTCGACCCGGTGTCAAAATTAAAAGTTCAGCCCGAGCCTGGCTCGGTCTCTTCATAGTTTCTCAGTTCACGGCCTGTACAAATATCAAGGAAAACAGTGCGGGTGAGGCCCAATGTGGACCGACTCAGTTTCGACAAAAAATTCAGGCTTTAATTAAAATACAGTTGAGATTCCTTTAAAGAATATTATTGTGTGTATACATAATAGACATCATTCAAAATTATATGATGTGGATTAGTTTTCTTGGCTTTTAATTCTTTTTTCTCTGTCATTGATTTTTACGAAGCAAACCTTCTAAAAGATAAATTATGCCATCAAAAAGCAATGTATTTTACAGTTATAACTTCAAATAGATGTATATACCTATATATATATATATATATATATATATATATATATATATAACCATTAATATTATTACAATATATGAACATGAACCATTGAATTTAATAAATTATAGTACATTAAACATGGAAGTAAAATATGAATATGAATACAAATGGGATTTGTATTCATAAGTATTTATCAGCATCAAATTAGTATAAGTTAGAAATAATAATAATAATAATAATAATAATAGTAATAAAAGAGCACAATCTTAGAACATGTATTTTTGACTAAAATACAATAGTTATGTTTCGGGAAATAAAAAAAAATATTTTGAATATATGATTTTTTTAAAATAAGTTACTTCCTTTTAAAATTTATATTTTAAAAATTAATATTAAAAAAGTCCTGTAAACTATATTTTTCATTAAATAAATGAAAAAGTTTTGAAATTCGAAAAATATTGTTTAGAGTTCAATTTTAAACTACCCCACTTAAAATAATAATAATAATAATAATAATCATTTAAATTTTTATAGAAATTTTATGAGAAATTTTGGGATGTGATTTTGATTGCAAATTATATTTTTAACCACCACAGACGAGGGAAAGAAATAAAATTCTAACTCAATAAATATATTTTTTAAAGATTTCCTGGAACTGTTTAAAGTAACATTATATCTTGAATAACTCACTTTTCAATTTGTGTCTAAAAATTTTTCTTTCCTGTAGTAAATTTAGAAGGGAAATATGATTCAGGACGGAGCTATTTGTTTTACTGTCACAAGGACAAGTCCATTACAATGAAGAAAAGAAATATATTAACGATATTTTAATTAAAGCAATATATTAATAATTATTATATAATAATATAATTATTATATTTATTACATATTATAATACTTAATAATTTAATTAAACATATTTGATAAATTTCTCATCTTAAAAGAGACTTAGAAAAATTTCGCGTATAGTAATTTCCGTAAAAACTTTGCAAAAGTGTTTGATTGTAGCCAAAAAAAAATAAAAAATAAAAAAATAAAAAAAGTTAAAAATATTTAAAAAATAATAATAACAATAAAATAAAAAATAAAAAAACATTACATACGCATTTTTTTTTTTTTTTTTTTTTTTTTTTTTTTTTTTTGTTTGATTGGATTTTTTTTTTCCTCAAGAACTTTTTAAACAAACACTATAAATTATTGATTTCAAGGAAATTTTTCAAAAGAAGAAAAAATTAACCTTTTTGGCCTGTTGGATTGGATACAGTGATAGTGAAAAAGGATTATTACCCACCGGGTAGGTATTTATTTTTGGAATATATAGCTGAGTATTTGCAAAAGACTAAATTAAATAAATATCCAAGAATTGGCTATTTTCATATTTTATCGTAAAAAATTCTTAATATCGAAAAAATTCTTGACAGCTTAAGTTGCAATGCTTCCAATACTATATCTTTCACTTTGATTACAGAAAAATACCCCTTTTTTCTCCTACTGAATGAATGTCACTATCTTTTAGAATCAACATCATGCGTAAACCCTTACGAAAATAATAGTGAAAAATGAACTCATGGTGAAAAACTATTATCTCAAAAATCTATGAGATGTTACAGGAATAAGATATAATAAGTTTCTATGGAAAATTGTGGCAATTACTGAAAAAGCTTAGCTGCCTTATAAGTTTTTTTTTTTTTTTTTTTTTTAATAGTGTGTTTTAACTTTTTGACTGTCCCTGTAAATAAAGTAATCATGCTAGAAACTTCATTTTCAAAAGGAATCATTCTAGGTTATACATAAGTAATTTCCTAAAATTTCATGGCAATCCGAGTATATTTACTGGAGTTAGAGTGCGGACTTTCGGCCAGACAAACCGAAAGCATAAACACGTTAAACTTTGCAGGAAAGTTTTAAAAACTTACTTTTTCTTCTTCCAGGCATCAAAATGGCTGTTGAAATAGGTCCTCTCTAGGCAAACCTACTATTTAAAAGAACGATTAATCTTTCTTCCTCTAATCCTCTTCCTGCGTGGTGGGGAAAATCTGATGAATGGTTTTCTTATTGCTTAAGAACAAAACCCGTGCCCAGCGTTGCAGAATCTGTCCGGTAGAGGGGTAGTTTCTGGGAAATATGTTGATAATTATGTACTGTATGTTGGATATATGTTGTAAAATAAAAATGTTAGTTGAATGCAACTGAACGCAAATAATAAATAAAAACAAATTTTCTTTATTTTTTAATTTAATGATTGAAACCAATTATGTCAGAAAACATTATGACACATCTTACGTTTTTCTTATAATTATTAATTACAATTCATTTTGATTGGATTCATTTAAAACTGTTTTATTTATTTATTTTTATTTATTTGTGAAAAAAGTAATATGCTTAATCATTTGCTGTAATTGTCACTTTAATTTAGGCCAAATGTTTATCATTTAAAACAGGATTTTTATTCATTCATCTCCACAATATTACATTTCAAAAAATATAGTACAAAACATTTAAAAAATATATGTTAGAAAATTTTAATGTACTAACTATGTTGCGTGTTTTCATTAATTTGTAATAATAATGATATTTTTTTATTACTAGCTTATATTAGTAATTAAAAAATTAATCGTTTAAAAACCTGCAGTTCTTGATAGATTTTCAGTGTTTAAATGCATTTAAATAAATAAATAAAAATAAAAACAGATTTAAATAATAATAAAAAAAAGATTTTTTATAAAAACAATATATTTTTTTATTTGTTAGGATACTTATAAAATACTGAAAAATGCTATGCAGAAACATAAACCAAAATTTTAAAAGCAAACAGATATTGAGGATAATTTTAAAAATATAAAGATTAATAAATTAATTTTGTAAATAATTATTTTTGATATGCAAGAGCGTAATTTATTTATTTTTAGGCAGTAACAATTTAAATTTATCCACAATATAAAATAATTTTCCATGGAATTTTTATTGTACTTTTTGTTTTTACTTAAAATTTACATTGAAAGTCAAATTTTAAGAGGAGGGGATACAACTAAAGTCTTGCATTGGTCAAAATGTATACGACTCGAGCCCGAAAATTCTATTTATATCCCCCTGACCAGAATCGGATAATATCCGTATACATATATATAGATAGGTAGATAGATATAGATAGATAGAAAGATGGAACCACAACTTGGTCCTAATTCGAGAAAATGATTTGAACCACAACCTGAAATAACAAAAAATCTTCAATTATGAAAAGCGATCTTCAGTTACATCTCCTATACCAATTTTAATGTTTTATATAAAAATAAGAACATATCTTTATTCTTTAATATTCAAATATAGTATAAATTTTAAATAACGAATTCGGCTCGGATTATATATAGATATGGTTTTCTTTTTGTGCATGCAGAGTAGAAACATATTGGGGGGGGGGGGGGGGGGGGTTCTGGTCAATGAAAGGCGAAGGGCAAAATGATGACATTTTTTTCGTTTAATACAAAAGTACACATGTAAATGAAATACCAAAAAATAAAAATAAAAATAGCAAACTAATGTTAAACGTAGAGAAGTTTTTCTTTTCTTTTTTCTTTTTTTTTAAATTTTTGTTTTCATTTTAATATGTTTTACTTTTTTTCTGAGCAAAGCTGAGCTCGATTTTTTTCGTTGCAATGTATTTTCTTTTGAAACCAGTACTAAAAGTGAAATTAAATTTATATAAATATCAGCAATCAAAATCGAAAATGTAAGCTGAAATACCCAGTTAGAATTCAACTTCAATTATTCTAAGCAAAGAAATGAGAAAAAAAAAGCTATTAAAATAAAAGTTAGTATTTAAGAAGGATGTTCTAATAAGTTTAACATTAACATTTCAATTTTTTCGTGGGCAAGTTGTTTATATATTTATATCTCGCATTTTATGTATTTATACTCGCATTCGAACAACAGTAGCCACGTCTGATCTACTGTCAGAAAGCTATTCCTATAAGCTCCAAACCAGCCTTTCACCCCCCCCCCCTTCTTTTTACCGCTCAATCCAAAACTATGTGAATATAGCAGCTACGGTTCTGAAATCTAGCATATAGACATTTAAAAAAATGGGTTTGAATATTTCACATCAACCATCGAAATAAAACACTTCATATTATACTAGGGACAATACTTATTGAACCACCCTCGTACATTGTTAATCTTAGAAAATAAATTCTAGATTGAGCTGATTTTTTGAAAATTGAACCTCCTTTGCTCTCTCGTGACTGAGATTGAGTGTGTGTGTGGGGGGGTGGGGGGAGCTTTAAAAATTATTTCAAAATGTGTCATTGCCTCAATTAAAAAAAATTTAGAAGATATGGAGAATTAAAATGTAAACACTAGGTATTTAAATGTATTTTTTTAATTCAGTTTCCCTTGTTTTTCTTCTTCTGGAGGATGGAGGGAGTGTCAACAAACTCCGAATCTATCTCTTATAGTGTTTATTTTTTTTAGATTATATATAATTTGATTAATAATAATTTTAACTACATAGAATAATTTATACATTATATAATAAAAATTATTATTATTATAAAATTATATATTAAAGTTTTATTATATTTTGTATTATATTTATATATTTTTATTTATATAATACACTAGCTTTAACCCATGCCTTCGCTCATATAGTATATGAGCTTTTCCAGTACTATTTAATTATTCTGTCGACCAATTTCATCAAATTATACAGATTGCTAAAATATTCGCTAAGTTTTGCAAGGTTACGACTAAATAATATTTCTTAAAAAAAGAAAAAAAAAATAGATTAGCTTTGAATAAATAGAGAATCATTGACGTAATTACAAGAGAGAGAGAGAAAAAAGTACTTTGTACATTCAGGATTGTAATGAATAGAACGTTAGCATGCATTTTGGCAGAATGCTGGTATAACCAGAAAATGCCGTAAGATAATCGAAAAAACTTTGTTCAAATTTACCCCATTTGCTGTAGACTCGAGTATGGAATGGGACTTCTTTAAAGAGATAAAACCAATATAAAAAACCCTTTAAAGTTAAGTATTTGTTAAACCACGCTTGGTAACATAAACCTATTATACAATGCATATTATAAAAAAAAACACCTACTTTCCAATCATGATCAGTGGTTACAGCTAGCAGTAAATACATCTCTCATTATCACAATATTTTAGTTTAAATATATACTAAATATTATCATGATATTTTAAATTTCTGTCATTATTTTCAGTCCTGGGAACGGTCTTTCTCTGGAGAGGGGACACCAATGTATTTTATAAACTATTTTAGTGATAGTCTGCTGTAACAATTGCAAGGTAAAGCAGTATTTTTATGTTATTCGTGCGCATGTGATGAATCGATAAATATTGTTCTGATAGCCATGATTCTTATCACATTCATTTTATTTAAAACGTAAACATTTCACTCATTTCATTTAAAATACACCCGTCTAAAAAACACATATTGAAAAAAATCTAAAATAAATAGCTTTAACACGTCATTTCATTTGTAAGAGAAATGGACACGACAGAGAACGGCTGTTTTCGTGGAGGATTAAATAAGATCAATTAAATATTTAAAATTCAGCTCTCCTAAAATGGATATATAAACAATGTTGCGGCTTCTCGGAATTTCATAAAGACAACAGAAAAAAAATTGTTTAAAACAATGCGTTTTAAACTATCATTTTAAATTTGATTAAATTTCTCTATACTATAAGTCTTATAGCACACAATAATTCAACTATATATTTTATAGCTTTTTTTTTATTTTAATATTCACTCGTATTTTTTTTTTTTTTTTTTTTTTTTTTTTTTTTTTTTATATAATTGAAGAGCAACACTATCATTTGTGCTATTATTCTTAAACAAAAAATAAGTAACTTGTCAAGTGGTATTGGAATTGTAAAATTTAATGGTATATTCGAAAAAATAGTTTTCCAATCTCAACAGATCGAAATTTACTGGGACATTTTCAGACTCATTTTTAAAAGTAAAATCATAAATTTTCTTGAATTAATTATAGAAGAGATGTATAAAAGGCAGTGTGCTTTCATTTTTAGCTCAATTCATTAGAATTTGATTTATAAACAATTATTTTCTCAGTATGACCATTTTTTTTTTCTCCAGCTTCCGAAAATTGGGTTCAAAACGCCAATTTTGGCAGCATTTTTTGCAATACTTTCCACATTTATCAATAAATTGAGAGCATGTCACATTGTGTAGTCTCTAAATAAGGAAATTTGCAGTTGGATGCGTTTGAGAGCAACTGAATTTAAAACTAAATCAGAAAATAAGCAGTTTAGATTAGAATACACCCTTAAGTGCGTTCGTAATTATATAATTATGTAGCACCTATAGTCGCTAAAGGCGTCATGTGATCCACAGTCTGTTTGCTCGCCTGTTCACATATAATAGTTTTTAAAAACCCAAACAATATGTTTAAAATGTAATTTAGAGCAGCAGCAATTTGTTGATTCGTGTAAAAGTTTATGAAAATCGAATGAAAACTTGAAAAGATCTTAATAAAGTTTCTTCCTTCTGTTAAATCCTATCATACGTAATTAATTGAAAGATTCCCCATGATAGGTAATGATTCCAAGTTTCCATGGTGATAACGTTTTTTTAAATAAAGTCCTATTATTTTTGTATTGCTGAATTCAATAAATATATAATCGTAATACATTTCGTGTTCGTGGATTTTTTCATAAGAATTCAACAGCTTATTGCATCAAGATCTGAATATTTATAAAACTAGTTATAGTACGAACTAGTGCATCAACAAATTTGCTACGTTTGACATACAAATTCCGATTTGTTACATTTGGCAACAATAGTAAAAAAAGACTTTTTAACTATATAGAATAATTTTCTAATCAATTAATGAATATTTAAATAAAAAATTTTAAAAAGTAAAAAGTAAAATAAAATTAGTCAAATTAAAAAAATATTTCCACACCGCAAACTTGTCAGGTCTGTGAAAGATTATTAAATTGTTATACGTAATTTTTGATCCTAGAAACCTTTTTTTAATGCAACTACCTTGACTAATTTCAAATTTAAGAAGCGCTTAAAATAATTCTCAGCTTAATATCAGCTAATAAATCAGCTTCAGCGAATTTATTGAATTTTTCTCTACCAATCTTATACCGATTTTCACAATTTTCTATCTAATAGTTTTTTAAAAATAAGCGGGGAAAAAAATACGAACGGCAGCATTAATAATTACTTTTTTTAGAATAGAGAAAAATAAGCTACAGCTTTTATTTCTTTGTTAATTTTGAGGCCATACTAAACTTCTGCTTCTAATAAAGCAACAAAATTGATTTATTTCTAATGCTTAAATCCTTTGAAAACTCCTTTCAGTGGCTTAATAGGATTCGACTATTACCATCCCAAATGTTTCGTTAAATTGAGTAAAATATACATTTTTTTCTAGGCATAAATTGAGCCAAAGATTTAAAATATGTTGTTAAATTTGGTTATTGCCATTGAAAAAAAAATAAAGTTTCTGTTCATTTTAATATGTAGATGCCCACCCACCTAAGCAAATTTTATATGCATGATTTAAAAGTAGACTTTATTTCCAATCCTTTGGTACCAATAATTTTCTTCTACGATAATTTATTGAAGCGTAAGTAGGTGTGTTTACTTTTTGTTTTCATTTCCCATGACTGTATACTATTCTTTTCACCCAAACCATGAAATTTTCAGCTTATACAGTTTTTCACTATGCACACATCCTTCTTTAACTTATTTTAGTATTTAATATTAATAATAATTTAATTGTAAAGTACCTCCTCAAAATGCACGTAAAATATAACAGTTTATAAAAATGTTATCTCTTCATTGAGCCTTCAAATCAAATTCATATCACTTGCCCTGGTAAAAAAAAAAAAAAAAAAAAAAAAAAAAAAACCCGCAGTAATACAGAATTGAAGGATATTCAAGTGATTTGGGATCGAATATATTTTTCTTTTTTCTAATCTTGAATCATAAGTAATTGTTGCATCATAATGACGAATCTCATGCATTTGAGACTAAATATAAATTCAAAAATAAATTCTAAGAAATCGGCACTTTTCGATTTCGAACAACCGTAATAAAAAATAGTTTTACTTGTAGCTTATCTGGCTAAAATTCGTTATTACAGAAGTATTTTTTATTAAAATCCAGGCATTCAGAATGCGAATGAAGATTCAATCTGACAAATAAATGCCAAATAACTTTTTATTACTAATCAGAGTGTAAACAGTTCTTTTAGTGATGTTTCCAAAGCAATATTGAACATCCCAAATACATTGCAATTTACAATAATTATTATTAACCAATTTTCATAATACAATATGAATTTTTTTAGCTTAAACTTTCACAACGGGATAGGAAATCTTTAAACAGTTTAAAGATTTCAAAGTTTTACTTTTAATTATTATTAAATTTTAACTTTACCAAAAATCTTATAGTATCCTATCTTATATATAAATATTTTTCATAATTTAGCAAATGCAAAATCTGTTTTCGTCTTTTTTTAATCATTAAAATATGTGTCTAAAATATTTAATGAAATCATATGAGTATATTCAAATTGATTTTGCGCAATATTAATAGCTCAGTAATATAGTTCAGCACAATAGCTTTAAATCAAAATCACAACTTTTCAGATTACTGCGTATCCTTTGACTTCTCTGCCTTAAAGAAATGATTTGGAAAAAATTGTCCATTTATAAAATAAATTACATGTTTGGAATAAAATTCTAAATAATGCAACATCACGAGGTAGAGAAAATAAAATAATAATAATAATAATAGTAATACTTTATATTAATAATAATAATGATAATATGTACAGACATTTAGTGACCTATCCTACATGAATCCCATTTGTTTTGAAATAAAAATGGCATGTGGGAGCATATATCATGAGGTCGTAAATTAGGAATTCTTGCGAAAAAACAAATGTGTTCCTAGCACTGATTTAAGTTTCAATCTACTGTGACGTCATCAAAATGGCGTACCGGGATATATATCATAGGGATGTTAATCAGGATTTCGTCGCAAGTAAAATGCTTTAGCACTGGATTTAAGTCCCCCTGATTTAAGTCCCATCTACTCTGACGTCAGCAAAATGACGTATAGCGGGATCTTAATCAGTGGGACCTTAATCAGGGTCTCGACGAAAGTAAAATTCTCTGTGACTGGATTTAGGTCCCGGTCTGATAGCGGGATGTATATCAGTGGGACGTTAATCAGGGTTTCGTGAAAAGTGAAATGCTCAAGCACTGGATTTATATCCCGGTTTCTTGTGACGTCAAAATGACGTATAGCGGGATCTTAATCAGTGGGACCTTAATCAGGGTCTCGACGAAAGTAAAATTCTCTGTGACTGGATTTAGGTTCCGGTCTGATAGCGGGATGTATATCAGTGGGACGTTAATCAGGGTTTCGTGAAAAGTGAAATGCTCAAGCACTGGATTTATATCCCGGTTTCTTGTGACGTCAAAATGACGTACCGGGACCTTAATCAGTGGGACCTTAATCAGCGCCCCCCTCTGTTGACAGTACAAAGTTTTAGTACTTTTAGAGTTTAAGGGTGTTTGCTCCGCTCAACAAATCCGAAACGTTTTGACACATTTACAAATTCATTTTTTAACAGAAAGTTATAAAATTGGAATGCCTGAACATGGAAGCGATTTTGAATCGAATTTAGTTTTCCATTTTGTGATAATTAAATTATACCTATACAGTTTTAAGCTATATCGATTACGTGATCACTCGTTTTTCGCCTGCTTTTCGATCGGTTTTTCTGCTTTCGTCGGGAAATGTTCTCAAAACGGTCAACTTTGAAAAGCTTGTTATAAAAGATCTATTGTGTTAAAAAAAAAAAAAAAAAAAAAAAAAAAAAAAAAAAAAAAAAAACAGAAAACTGAGTGCAATTAGACAGTTTCTGAATAACAACACCTGCCATTTTCATGCATTTCCGAACAAAATTAAATTAAATCGTATGTCACAAAGTTACCCTATTTGATTTAAGAACACCCTTAAGACTATTCTCAAATCCAAAGGGTCAACTTTTATGACATAAGTTTCACTTCATTTTTGTTTGGGAACGCTAAAACTGTCATGTGTTATTTATTATTCAGAACCAATTTAAACAAAAGACATTTTCCTTTTTTTCTTCTGTAAACTCTATAGATTTTTCAGGAAATAACGACAAAGTTTATGTTTCGAACCGAATTTCCGGCTGAAAACCACCGTCTATTGAATTCTAGAAGTCCTAAGTCCTACATTAGATTACAATGTAGGATCTCTGCAGTTCAGGGCCGTAGCTGTAAGGGTACCCCCCCCCCCCATATATATATTAAAAAAAAAAAGATTTTGAGCTTTCCCCGGAAAAGATTCCAAAATCGCTAAATGAATTTCTGTTCTTAAAATCCAATTGAAATTCTGTTAAAAAATCTAATAAGTTTTGAGGTCCTTTCACAGGCTTTTAGACACACTAAATTGCAACTAAAATACTCTCTCATCCTATTTGCACATGTGAAGCTAACATGATGTTTAATATTGCCACGCGTTTATACACCGGAATTTTTCATCACCCTATTATTTTCTTAGCATAAAATGAAGTTATTACACAGTTTAATAAGACACATAATGTCTACAGTGTGAATATGCACTAATTTATTTGTATAAATGTGTTTAAAATTATTATTTATGTAAAAGAAAGAAAGGAAACCGTTATATTATTATCCAAAGGACAGGCTCTTAAAATGTATGTATATAGTCACAAATTTTTCTTAAGGATGTATTCGAAAAAATACTTTTCCACCTTCAACAGCTCGAAATTTTCTGATACAATTTCAGACGTATTTTTTAAAGTAGAAACATGAAACTTGCTGGGGAGATTTTTGAAGAGGACGTATAAGGTGCCGTGTGATGTCATTTTGTGCTCAATTCATTAAAATTTGATTTATAAACAATTACTTTCCCAGTATGACCTTTTTTCCGTTCCCAGATCTCCCGCTTCGGAAAATTCGGATCAAAAGGCCAATTTTGTCTGCATTTTTTATAATATTTTTTGCATTTATAAAAAAAATTGACGGACATGGCACCTTATAAAGTTTCTCTATAAGAGAGAGAATTTGCGAGTTTGATGCGTTTGAGAGCAAAAGTGAATTAAAAAATAAATCGGAAAATAGCAGTTTGAATCGAAATACACCCTTGAAAGAGGATACTAAAATGTCATTTTCTTAGAAGACAAACATTACTCATCTTCATGACCAATTTCGTCAGAGAAAAAAGTCGAGACAAATCATATTTTGCGGTTTATTGCGACCTTAAATGGATGGTAACCATTTCTGCGGGTTTGGGATGCAGGAAATTTCGACATTTTTCAAAGCGTCGTTGACAATGCAATGCAAATGGTAAAATACCAATAACAAAACATAATGTCGGAAATTTAATAAACATCCTACTATCTATTTAAATGCATTTCACATTTTTAAAACCATAATTTTAACCCTTTCGGGTCCAAATGTTTTTTTTTTTTAGTTTCAGAACGAATTTACTTTTACTTAAGTTCTCAACTGCTCCGCTCAACAAGCGCAAAACGTTCTGACACATTTACAAATTCATTTTTTTTTTTAACGGAAAGATATAAAATTGGAAAGCCTGACTATGGAAGCGATTTCGAATAGAACTTAGTTTTCCATTTTATGATAATTAAATTACCTATCCAGTTCTAAGCTATTTCGATCACGTGATCACCCGTTTTTCTCCTGCTTTTCGGCCGGTTTTTCTGCTTTCGTCGGGAAATGTTCTCAAAAACGTCCACTTTGAAGGCTTGTTATGAAAAATCTATTGTGTTTGTAAAAAAAAAAAAAAAAAAAAAAAAAAAAAACCCAGAAAACTAAGTGCAATTAGACACCTGAATAATTTCTGAATAACAACATCTGCTAATTTCATGCATTTCCGGACAAAAATAAATTAAAGCATATGTCACAAAATTGCCATTTTTGATTTAAGAACAGCTTTAAATAACGTTTATTGTAGTTATCGAAATTGATTTACTGAAGTGTAAAGATATCTCATTGTCTGAAATCTAACAAATGTATTTATTTTTGTCTATTATTCAATTCATATTTATATGATAATAGGCTAAGGTTTGAAAACATTTGGAAAATAGCGTACCAAAACAGGATTTGAGAGGGTATTAGAAATTTTAAATGTTTTTTACGTTTTATCACATATAAATGGTTTAGAAAAGTAACTTGTATTTTTAATTTAATGAGTGAAATATATGTATAAAATAAAGGATTCGCCAACGGTGTAAAGATAATTAGGTAAAGTTTTATTATTTAATGTCAAAACCTAAATGAAGTCATAACAAGAAAGGCATAGACATGTACTATCATTTTCATATGTAAGAAACTAAGAAAATAATTGTTCAGACTAAATTATAGTGGATGAAAAGACATATACTATTAAGGGTGTATTTCGATTCAAACTGCTTATTTTCCGATTTATTTTTGAATTCATTTTTGCTCTCACATGCATCAAACTGTCATCTTATTTAGAAAGTACACAAGGTGCCGTAACTGTCGATTCTTTGATAAATGAAATGAGAAAATATTGCAAAAAAAAAAAGCAATCAAAAACGGCATTTTGAACCGATTTTTCTGAAGCGGGAGATTTGGGAACGAAAAAAAAGGGTCATACTGAGAAGATAATTGTTCATTAATCAAATTCTAATGAATGGAGCATGAAATAACATCACACAGCACCTTGTACGTCTCTTCAAAAATCCCTTCTGCAAGTTTCATGTTTCTACTTTTAAAAATGTGTCTGAAATTGTATCGGAAAATTTCGAGCTGTTGAAGATGGAAAAGCGTTTTTTCGAATGCACCCTTAATAGTACACCAGACCCGAAAGGGTTAAGCAAATTTTATTTGGCAAGTTGAAGTTTAAGGATATTCTTTTTTGTCTGTAATTCAGTGCAAAGTACACAGTCAGATTTTACATTTTGAAAATATTCAATGCACTGTAATATGAAGTAAAAACAGTGTTGTCGCTGACATTTGACCAACGTCAGTAATTTGGCTAATTAAAAATAAAAAAACATTCGCCAAATGAAAAAAGTATTAGCAAAGTAGATTCGCGGTGTAGTACTAAAAAAATATCTTCAATCTTTTAATATACCCCTTCTTTTCAATATGTTCTAAAATAACCTATGTTTTTATAACTGCGACAACGATTGTTATTAATCTAATTTTAACTATCCGCTACAAATATATTAAATATATGTATATATGCATATGTATGAAAAACGAAAAAGAAAAGGAAGAAAAAGCAAAAACTGAGTACTCGCAATTTGGCGAATCTAATCGCTTGTTTACTCGCCAAATGAAGAATTTAGTCGCAATTTGGCGCAATGGCGAGCGACAACGAGAAACCTGAGTATAAACATAAAGTTTTTAACGAATTAACCCATTCGGGACCACGAGTCATCTATGCGTTCTTTAAAACATGCATGCAGAATTTTTTTCCTATTCTGGTAATAAAGAAAAAAAAATATTTGCCTTATTTAATTTGAGCGCTCTAGTAATCATATAAGGAATTGTACAAATATCACTGTAAAATATACGGACGATTTTACGGAAATTGTACTGTTAAGCGGGACGCCAGTACAAATGTACTGTTTTTTAATGGTAAAATTTCCGGAAATTTCAAAAGTTTCACCGTTTTTTTTTTCGGGGTTTTTTCTAGTATTTACGAAAATAATTATTCCGCTAAAAAACAGTACATCTAGTAACAGTACAACAGTACTGACGTCTCGATTACCAGTACAATTTCCGTACAATACCTGTTGAGCGCGGCGCGGTGCGGCTTTGCGAAAAAAAAGCATGATTCGCTTAATAATAATCATAATTATCATTTTTTTTTCTTTTTGCAATCGGAAGCTGTGCTCAGAAATATTATTATTACGTTAAATATAAAAAATTGATATTTTGAAAGGTTTTTTTTTTTTTCGAACTCGAAAGTTCACTGTACTTTTAAATGAGATCTGATTTGGAGGAAAAATTTATGCGATTGTTGCATGTTTATTGATTTGTGGAGGGATAGACCAGATTCCCTGTAAACTAGTAATTCGTATTATTTGCTCAGCTTTAAGAATACCCAGAAAAATTTTGTTCGTCTCCAACGACCGATGATAAATGGTAAACATTGCTGAATTCGTTCACCTATAAGCAAAGCACGTGCCACCTGACGTTGCAGCCAATCGGGAAGCGAGATAATATCTAAAACTCTTGTTTAAATACCGCAGCGTGACAGGATTTTTTTTTTCTGTTTAGCAGGCCGATTACATTTACTTTAACAAATTGGATTTACACAGCTTTTTTATTTAGTTCGGTGGGAGTGTTCATGGTTGGCTGGTTTTCGCAACAAAACAGCAGGCTGAAGCTGCAAAAGAACTCGTTTAATTATAATTGAAGAAAGGCATCTCTGTCAAATTACTTGTCCGATGTAATAATCATTGGCAAGATAGACGATTATTACGATCGAAATCAATTTTAGAAAATCGGCTTTCAGTCTGTAATTTTCTCATGCTCTTTTTATGAGATTTTAGAAAGATGCGTTTAGTATTTTGAATCATAGATAGAGCCGGGTCATTATAAAAAAAAAAAAAAAAAAAAAAAAAAAAATGGTACAAGTTGGTCCGAAGATATTTCTATTCCGAAGATATTTCTATTATGAAAGTTTCTCAGAAATTTCTATATTCATTCCTGAGGTAGCCCTTACCTTTGCCAATAGTATTATTATTGCATTGGCAGGGCCGTAGCTAAGGGGGTGCTATGGGCGGCTCAGCCCCTCCTAAAATATTTTGAGCCCCCCCCCCCCCTTGTAAAAGATTCCAAGGTCACTCAATGAATTTCTGTTCCGAAGATTCAAATGAAATTCTATTCAAAAATCTAATTTAGCTTAGAGACTCTTTCACAGTTTTGCAGAGTTACTAAATTGTATCTAGAATAAGTAATTCGACACTCCCTCATCCTATTTGTACATATGAAGCTAAAATGATGTTTAATTTTGCACCAGTTATACACTCAAAATTTTCATCATCCTATACTTTTCTTAGTATAAAATGAAATTATTACACCAGTTTAATAAGAAACATAGTACCTGCAATGTGAATAAGCACTAATTTAGCTTTCTGCGTCAGAGAGAGAGAAAAAAAATATGAGCCCCCCCTAGAATCTCTTGAGCCCCTCCTATTGATCACTTCTAGCTACGGCCCTGTGCATTGGTCGAGATCATATATTTCGATTTTAAAACATATTTTAAAAAATAAAGATGTACAGACGTGATTTTGAAGTCCACATACATCCATTTATTATATATCAACAATGTTCCAGTATAGTAATTAAATTGAATTTTAGCTGCCTTGTTTAGCAGAGTTAGAGTATAGATAACTGCAGTCTAAGGAATTTAAAACCATCATTTGCTTGTAAAAAATTTGTAAAATTTTATGTAAAATAATGTAAATTAGGGTCACATTATGCCTTAGTAATGTCTACGGACGTAGTTCTCATAACTGTGCACATGCCATGTCCACAGATGTGATGTCAACACGCATGACAATTTCAAGCATTTTTTCTTTTAAAAGAACTAATTTTGAGCCATATTTTATAAAGTTGAAATGAACTATCCTATTTAATGCAAATTTATATTATTTGCAAATATTGATAGCAACACACAAGTTTAATTTTTATTTATTTTTATTTTTTAGCGAACACTATGTTCTTGACACTTTAGAAAAGAGACAAACAGCCACATACTAGAGGTATGCACGGGCTCGGGCCTGGCCCTGGATCATACCCAGCCCGGCGGAATGGTTCCGAATTTATTATTATTTTAATGAAGTTAATTCTGAAATGAAAACTTTTTTTAGTTGAAATTAATTATTTCCTGATACATTTATAAACTCCTTTTTTTCATTTTCAATTTTTTTGTTATATTTATTTATTTATTTTCAGATGCTAAAAAGCAAGTAGCAGCCTTTCTTTATTCTTCTATTAATGCAGTAGTGCTATATCCACGAAAAGGGTCGAGGCAAGAAATGTTTTGGGGAGTTTTTATATGCATGAAACACAGCTACACTGTTAAAAAAAATCTGAAATTCTCAGATATTTTTTTCCTGAATTCCACAGAAAAAGTCTCTTTTCAGGACAAAAGGGCTTTTCAATTAAAAATCGGACATTTTCATCCTATTTACTGAAAATAAGGAAACGGAGGAAGATAGAAGGAAACAACGGAGATACTCTGTTACCTATCGCAAATTTATTTTCAATGTTAACAAAACCGTTATGTTGTTCTACAGAAATGAAAAAACTCAATAAAAGAATACTGGCTCTTTTTCTAAAACTTTTATTGTGCTACTGAATTACAACTTTACTGATACCAACAACTTTTTGAGCAGCAAATTAACCGGACTATATTCTAATCATTCACTGAGCAAAGAAAATTTTTCTAATAAGTTATTTAATCAAACCACATTATAATTATTCATTAACCATAAAAAAATCATAATAATAATAATAAATTAACCGTGCTAATTAAAACTTGCAAGAATTATAACAGCATTGACAAAATTACAATCTATCTTATAAAAATTTAAATACACTGTAGAATCCAGTGCATGTCTTTAGAATCAGATGCATTCGAAGATCCTAAGGTGTGATAGCTAGAACAACGAAATCCCACACAATGCTCAATCCGAATCACCCCGACGACGTTATTTTTCCCCTCGGTCAATAAATACAGGTTCTTCTAAACTACTCGATAGATGTCCCCACCAGTCAATTGTTACACCAACTTTATAAAGGAAAGTTACCGCTTCTTTAATTGGGAGTTTATTTGTCTTTTATTTCCCAAAACGGAAAATTTACTAACGGAAAAAGTCTGGCAACTTTACTGCCAGTAGTTTTACTATTAATTCACGGACTTATTCTTAACAGTGTACATAACACCTGTTATGCATACTCTTTGAAACTGTTTGAAGTCGATTATGATCTGATGATTACTCTTCCGTGATTGTATGTACTAAAATCGATTTTAAACTTTTACATCAATCCTTGAAAGATTCCTTAATCATGCATATAAATGAAAATGCTGTTCGATTCTGTAAGAATGTGAATTGTTTAAACATGTGTCCGAAAATAATATGAATTGGGGCCTCCGTGGCGGAGTGGTCAAAGCACCACCCCGCTAATCGCCTTCGAGCGTAGGAGATTGGGGGTTCGAATCCCCTGGCTCAATTGCACGCACTCTTTGCGTGGAGCTCCCGGGTGTATATCTCTTGTGTTGTAACATTTCCTTGTGCTATCTCGTCCCTGTAATATTGACGATGATTTATAAGCAGGCTTCATGTCGAGCGCACAAATCAGATGTATGTTGTTCAATAAAGATATAAAATGAGTTTAGATCTGAAAACAGTTATAAAAGAAGCACAGCTCTATCTAACATCGATAATTTGCCATCAGTATTCGCATCACAGTCACTTATCAGAATTTTCAAATTTTCACTGCCAATATTTCTTTTATCTTAGTAGCGCCCTATGATCCTGGAGGCCTCAACATTTTGCCCCCCACTGCCCGATCTTCTGATGTATGATCCCACTTCATTCCCCCCCCCCCCCCTCTTGCAATTTAGTAATGCCTAAATAAATAAAAACTCGTCTAACAACGAAATCAGTTCATAAAAAGGAAAGAAAGAAAATAATCACAAAACAAAAGACTTCTTTTTATTTTTAAGAAAAAAGTGCGAATCGCATTCTTATTCTTCTTTCTGTGTTGTCGAAAACAGGTTGAATGAGCATCACAGTTCGTGTCTACGGGTAAGAAATGTTACAAGGAAAGCCACCTTGTCAATAGAGAACAAGCAGTATTGAGGTCAGCCCAGCGACGACGGAGCAAGCAAGGTAAGTAATGAGATACGGCGCATCACAGACAGAATGAATAAAAAAAATGAAAATGGGATGCTCTTACATGTGTAAACCACGGGTGACTCGATCCGTACGGGATTGGGATCGTCGGATGAATACTAAAAACACGAGTTGAATATTTCAAAAGCTACGTTCACCGATTGTAATGAGATCAACATTTCTACCTACATCAGGGCTGTCGAGAGTAGCCAGGATTCCTCATTTTCTGGGGCTTCAAGATCCACTGTGCAGACGCCAAAAATCAGAGCTTATTATCATGGGGGTACATTACATAGAGCTGAATTTCCTGGGCCCACATTTTCAAGGGTCATTTGACCCATTATACGGGCCAAATTAATTTACTTTCTGGCCGGACCCGGGCCTCGAAATTCCGACCCGTGCAGACCTCTAATTCGAACCCAGCACTTCCCGTTTACCAGTTTTGACAGAACATCTCGGCTACTGATAAGGCTCGTTTTAGGTGGTACATCTGACCAGTTTTTCGATGGAATTAAAAGATTGTTTTGGTCAATAATTTGCAATTATTTTTTTTCCAGATTTTTTTTAGAATGTGCCAGTGAACACAAAATTTTTTTTAACAAAGCATCATTTTGAAGTTTTATTATATTTTAAACTTTCGGATCTGGTGTACATGTCTTTTAATTGAGTATTATTTCGCTTTAACAAATACTTTTGTTACTGTTTATATGTAGCAAAGTTAGTATTTGTCGATGCATTTACTATTTGACTTCGATAATGTTTAGGCATTTAGTAATAATAATAATAATAAATATTTGCTTAATTCTTTTTGCACCGTTTGCGATTCTTTAATTTTAAACATTATTTCACTCTTTAAATTTAAAATAAAGGTTATTTTTTCTGAAAGTGTCATGTATAATGAAACGCAAAAAGCTATTATAGAATTGTAATATCAGTTAAATCGCTAACAACTCATTCCTTAGCCTATTGTCATATGAATATGAGTTGTATAGAACGCAAAACAACATTCGTTATGTTTCAGACAATGAAATATTCGTTAAACTCTTAATTAATCCACTTGGATAGCAAGTGTTAATGTTATTAACGTAAAAGTAATATTTTCTAAAACTTGAAAATAAATTCGGGGCTGAAAAGGTTAAAATGTATGAAGATTTTGTCAGTGTTGTAAAATGATTACATGCTTAAATTTAAGGAAAAATAAATAAATAAATAAAGAATAAAGAATATTTGGTAAAATGCGCTGCAGAAAAAACAGGTTTTTGCCATCTACTATCATCGTTTTACTTAATAAACACTTCAACTGGTTTCTGCTCACAAGTAAGAAACGATTAAATGAATATTTCCTATGCTGATGCAATTCGAAAGCAGCCTCTTTCACCGGATGTTTTATCCAACAATTGAACTCGCAGATAAACTTGCTAGACAGTCCTCTTTCCTCCATGTCTCCCTAAAGCGAAAGAAGTTTATAAAGCATTTATCTACCAAGTAAATTCTACTTGTAGTTCAAGGTTGTTCCGAATTTTTTGACATTCTTTCTGCCTTTTTATTTCTGTTTTTTTCTTTCCCTTGACGTTAACTTATGAGTGGATTATATGATTACAGAAGAAGCTAGGCAATAAGTTGGGGGAGAGAATAGAAAAAGGAAAAGAGAAAGGCCGGTACGCGAAACGCATCGCAAAATTATTTATTTCCAACAACGCGAATCTTTCTAATTCATTCGCAAAGTTAGTTTTATACAAACTCATGAAATGGTTATACGTTACTACTGAATTGAAGAAGTAGGGCCGAAACTAGACTTTTTTGCACCTAGGACAAGACAAACATGGGTTTTGGCACTCCCCCCCCCCCCCCCCCTCAGTAAAGTACATTTACAAAGATAATTTTGCTAATTTCCTAATAGCCAATTTAATTTAAAATATATAATAATAATATATGTTGATACTGCCTATAATTGCGCAGAAATCACCATTTAGAAAGTTTTCAAAAATGCTTTTGAAATCATTTTCACTCCTTTTAAATTTCGTAATTTTTTTAAAAAATGTTCTTAAATATAATTAACATGCCATATTGTATGTTTCTAGGCTTTTTAATAATGCAAAATTCTCTTTTTTAGAACGTTTTTCGCTCTTGCACCACTTTTGGGGAGGTGACATCGAAATAAGATGTAGCAGTATGTAGCAAGTATGTAGCAGTATGTAGTTTATGTAGCAAGGGCTGTCACAATCATATTTACATTTTTTTTTGTTAATCGATCGTTACTTCCTGAGATTGCTTAAAACTCGCAATTTAGAGCACTTTTAGAACGCTTTTGGTGCATTTTCCTCCCTTTTAAATTTCGTAATTTTTAGGAAATGTTCTTACCGGGTAAGTCTCCATCAACCTGAACCGCGAGTTCAGCGCTTAACTCTCCGTTGAATGTAAATTCTAATTCACCGTCAACTCAACCTGCCGAATTCTGATGAGAAAACGAAACAAAAGTTGAGTTACTCAACCTTGATATGAGATAGAGGTTATTCGACCGCGCATGCTCAATCCAAGCAAAGATGGCGGCTGTTTTGAATTGAACATTGGTGGATTTTTTTCACAGAGATCTGTTTGTAACTCACTAGGTAAACGAAATGTTAATTATAAAAGATGTTATAAAAGAATGAGTTGCTTTAAATTTTTGAGGGTTTTTTTCACTTCTATTAACGAAAATTACATTGATTTGTGATGAGTCTCTAAGCTTTGAAGGTTTGAGTTTGCCTAGCAATTTTGATATCAGGTAGCGCCATCTGTTGAATATGAATAGAAAGAAAGTTTTGATATGAAAAATTTTGCTTACATAATTTAAATTTTTTAAAAATAATAATAATAAAGCAAAGCAGTTTTTTTCTCACATTTCAGTTTCATCTTTTTTACTTAATTAAAGCATGCAATCGTAAAAGCAAGAATTTTATGACCGTAAAATAATAAGCCGTTGAACTATAATACACTATAATAATTTTCTTACTTGTTTTAAATAATTACTTTTGTTTAGGAAAAGCATTTTTCTGAGGATTTATCTTGAAATTTTTCGCATTTAAAAATTTGCGCATCAATTACATTAGATAAATTAATTAATACATTAGATTTACGTTAGAAAATATATATGAAAAAATAGATGCATTTTCAATATTTTAATTTTCGTTGAAAAATAAATAAACTAAGCTCGTTAGTTTCTTTTATTCTAATGACTATTGCTAGCCTGGTTAGAAAATCGTTTATTAAATTTAATTATTAAAGAAAAAAAATATAATTTTTTTAAATCAAGTAACTTTTATGAAAAAATGATACTGTAACGCAAAATCTTGTAAAAATAAAAATCTTAAAACTGTATTGGTATTTCTAATCTTTGAATCTAATTTTGTGAATAAACAAAACTACCAAATCACAACGTAATTCGAAATTTGTCGATCTAAAAATTAAATAGAAGTATGTATTTCGAATCTTGTTTTTGCTTCGCAATTAAAAATTGGTGGTATGCGAGGATCGAACTCATGAACGCTATAAGTATGTCATGTGATGCTTTTGGCCAATCAGATACATCATGACCATCACATTTCAACCTGAAGTTCACTAACCTAAGGTTGACTAATTTCGGCTGTAAAGTTAGCGATGAATTTCAAATATTAACCGGCGGTTAGAATGGCTAACTTGAGGTTTCTCAACTGTGAGTTGAATCGCGAGTTGAAGGTTGATCGAGACTTGCCCGGTTAGAGATCCTTTATATCATATAAATAGTTAACATACCAAATTTCATGTTTTTTGGCCCTTCAGTTATAGAGGTCTGCACGGGCCGGAATTTCCAGGCCGCCCCGGCCCGGCCCGACACAATTTTTACTATTTCTGAAAAAATCAGATTTTTATTTTATAATTAAGATTCCTTTAAAGAATACTGCATACATATCTATGGAATGATTTTACAGTACATTTTACAGGAAATACACATTAGCAACATTAATGATTACTCAGATTTTTAGATTTTCAACATTCAAATAAAGATTCATTAAAAAATTAATATGGTTTAGAATAAAAGAAAAAAAAAGAAAGTTAAAAACATCGTAACTCTTGAAACTGTGTAATAAAAGTAGTTAAAAAAAACACCGCTAACACTGGCGATAATTAATAATCAGAATAATACATTTTGTAAAAATCACTATTAAACGAAAAAACAAAGCAGGAAGCGTTTCGAGCTATTCTGTACCCTTACGGACTCGTGTTGGTTCAACTGATGAAGAGCTGTTATTGTTGTGGCTCGAAACGCGTCCTGCTTTATTTTTTCGTTAAATATTTATAAAAGTAGATTTGTGATAATATTTCTATATCATTTTATTAAAGATTCCAAATCCAAATTCATTTTCATATCCAAAAGAGATACTTTCTGAAACATTTTTGAATTCATTATTTTTTTTGGAAATGTATCAGATTAGCAAGAATTTATATTCTAAAACTTTGTGCTGGAATGGCGTTCTCCATTTTTTGATACAAGAAATTTAAGAAAATACTGTCAAAGTTAGAGTTTTAAATAGAATTTCCGGAAGTGATAGCATGGAAAAGGAGAAAAATCTGCAATCACTTGATAAGAATTTCTTATATCTCAACAAGATTATGCAAGTATCTTATTTACCAAAAATGAAAGCGGCTATTCGATTCCAAATCCCTTCAATAGTTGGCTTGTCAATTTTATAGTTTTACAGTTAAAGATTAGTTAGAAGATGTGTCAAACTTTCGCGTTGTTGAGAAGTGAATTTAAGAAACACCCATGAGTATATATCCAAAGATTACGCTAACATAACTTCTTTAGCGCTATTAATAATCTTACAAATCATATTAATAATTTTACAAATCATGTTAGCCCTACACATCATGAGAGCAATTAAGTAGTTCCGGCTCAGCTCCTCTATATGTAGAAAAAGAATGCAAGCCTGATCTCGGCCCAGCACGATTCTGCTAAAAATATTAAGTCCAAATGATACACCAATGTAACTGCCCGATTCCGATCTTTACATTATACAAGTTGTACTTCTGTATTGATGTTGTCAAACTAGTTTCATCAACTAGTTGTCAAAATAGCACATTTATACTAATTCTCGTTAAAGACATATTCATTGAAAATAACTCATATTTTATCGTCACTGCTGAAATTTTTTTATCGGCCGGTCTCGTGCAGGCCTCTACTTCAGTATCATAAAAATCACATTTTTAGAACATTTCTTGCTCCTGCACCACCTTTGAGTTAATGACACCAACATAAGATAAAGCCTATGCTTGATTCCGGGAGAACACCATCGTGCTGGTACCATTACTTTTGAAATCGGTTCGGTAGTTCCGGAGATTACCTCTCTTCCTACAAATAAACAAATTTTTATCTCTTTATAATATAGGTATAGATTCCACACTTATGACTAACCTTTCCTTCATCTGCCGTGTCGCATAAAACGGTTTAAAATGTTAACATTGTCTTTTTCTTTATATAGTAAAGTAGGAAATTCTGTTTCAATTCTTGGTATCAGAATAAAAAAAATTGTACATCTTATACCTTTATGACTTCATACATTTTTTACAAAGCATACAGTTTTGACTTAAAAAAAGGCTGTTTTTAAATTCAAACTGATTACATTATGAACATTCCTGAATTCATTTTTATTCGTAAACGCATAAAGCTTGCAGCGTTCATATTCAGATACTAAGAAATCGAACAGCGTTAGTAGGGGAAAAATGGGAGTCCGGCCCCAGGAGGAGGAGCTGAGGAGCCGTAGAAAGGAGCAGCTCTGGCTCCTTTGCTCCTCCTCTGGTGCTCCTGCTCCTCCTCCCAAGCACCTACTCAAATACACCTCCTCTCGAGGTTATACTCTAAGAGGAGGGGTCAAAGGATTTTTTTTTAGTTCTAAGCGGGAATTTCAGGGAATTAGAATTTTTTTACCGTACTATAGTACGATCGGGCTTTTTAATTTCAATGTGGGAACTTTAAAATTTTCGGCATGTTACAGTACGAGGGGTATGTTTTTCGATTGAATTTTGCTATTGTTCATTTAAAAAGGTAATTAAAAAGTAAATAAAAATAAGGAATGAAGCGACTTTCATTTTTTTTATCACCGTGCTCTTTGATGAGAGGTTTTATTTTTAACGAGCATTTCAAGGACATAGAATTTTTTTTGCTGATCTATAGTATAAGAGATTTTTTAATTTTAATATGGGGACTGAAAAATTTTAGGTGCAGTATAGTTTAAGGGTTTTTTTTTTGATTTTAAGCGGGAATTTTCAAAAGAGGGATCCTTTTTTTTTTGCACCGTGCTCTTACATGATGAGTTAAGCGGGTATTTGGGGGAAAATTATTATTTTAGAGTACTGATACACGAAGGATATTTATTTTTCTCGGGGGTTAATTTTTTAATGAAGAAATAATTAAGGAGGGAGCATTCATGGTGAATTAATGAGTTATTTTTTAAGGGAGTAATTTTGTTAAGATTGAATTATTTTTTCATGTGCTTGAGTTTTAAGCGCATATCATTTTAACAGGTGGACTTTAATTTTTTTGCAATGAGATTGACACGCGCTCGTCAACCTAACCGTTCGGAATCTTTGTAACTTGCGATAAAAAAGCGACTCTGAATTGTTCAAACTGGATTTCTACTCAAGTCTTCCATGCAGTCGAATTCTAGAAAGTATAATGCATTCAAAAAGGTCATTAATAAAAAGGAGATAATTTAAAATTATGACTGAGAAAATATATTTTAAAATTAAATTTTGTTGAAAATTTTTTTGTCGAATGGTGTGATCTTTAGCTGAAAGTGACCTAGAGTCAAAACTTTCACCCAGTAATCGCCACGGGGAGGTAGATCACATGATTCCCATATTGCACATATTCACATATATTATTTCGAGTGTTATTTTTAGTCAACCATAGTATGTAGTTGAAATTTTAGAATAACTAAAAAATAACTTTAAAATTTGAATGAAAAAATATGTTTCAAAATTGAATTTTACGTACTAACATTTAATTGCGCTCGTCAGTCTTACTGTTTGGAGTCTGTTATTTTCCTTTGACCTTGGGAAACTTTGCGTCAATCTGGGTTAGGATATTTCAGAAAGACCCTCACTTAGGGTATTCTTTTAAACTAATTTTTGTAATGAGATGTGTTCGCGCGCGTCGGCCGAACTGATCGGATTTTGAACATAAAATCGCCGAATTAATACAAAATATTTCAAATAGTAAGAAAATGATTGATTAAAATCGCCAAATAAGAACAAAATACTTCAAGCAATGAGAAAATAAATGTTTAAAATCGCCAATTTAACATAAAATATTTCACACAATAAAAAACGAAAGATTAAAATCGCCAAATAAGAACAAAATACTTCAAGCAATGAGAAAATAAATGTTTAAAATCACCAATTTAACATAAAATATTTCACACAATAAAAAACGAATGATTAAAATCGCCAACTCAAAATGAAATCTCATGCAATTAGAATAAAAACATTTAAAAAAATCGCCAAATTAAAAGATTATTCTTGTCTCACAATAAATATTGTGAAAGGCCTATTCAAAAATTCTAGTTGAAGATTAAAGTTTTCATTCAAAATTCAAATAAAACCCCTAAAGATTTGACATATCACAAAAAAAAGAAAAAAAATTAAGTAAAAAATTTTTCGAAGTATAATTATCAAAGATTAATTTTTCTTATGAATTTTATTAAGCTCTTCTAATAATTGACATTGTAAAGAAAGATAAACAAACAATGATTCACCATTTGCTTGATAAGACTCAACCCAGAAATAGTAATATAATTCCCCCAAAATTATTTTTAATATTTGAATACAGTCCAACATTAATCTCCCAAAGTTTTATATAAAAATTAACATGCAATCGGAAATACTTCAAATGAATTAATAATAATAATAATAATAATTATAACTCAAAATTTTCTTTACTAAGTTTATTTAATAAGAATATTATTAAAACTTGGCTCACTAAGTAATCTGTAGTAAACATACTAAAGTTTAAAATTATCCCGCTCATATAACAATTCGCTAAATTTTTAGTTCAATTAATATCATTATCATATAAAATTACTATTAGCCGCAAATGTAAGCAATTTTTAATGTAAAGAACTTTAGACATGGGTATTTTTTCACTGTTAGAACAATTTTCAACTTAATAAATTTTAATATAAATAAAATTTTTGACTTTCAGAAGAAAAAAAGGAATTTATATTTAATGCTTTTAAGACTTGTTAAAAAAAAAATAAATAAATAAATAAATAAATAAACTATATTTCTTATTGGAATGAAATCATCTTCAATAATTTATAAACATATAATATTTTCATGTTATTTATAAATTATTTCATTATATAAACATCATGTTACGCAAAAAATATAAGTAAATATTTTTAGTTTTAAAATCACTTTTATTCAAACGGGAAGTTCGATAAATTAATACCATTCGAATTTTATTGATTTAAAAAATAACAATTGAGAAACTATGCCTTCCAAAGTATTTTTCTTGATATAACTGAATTTAAAAGTTTTAAAACCCCCTAAAAAATATTTTAAAAAATTAATTTTTTAGTAATTTTCAACTGATCTTAATGAATTTAAAGAATCACTTTAATATATATGTTATATTTTTAGAAGACTTTTTAACATTAAAATATGTTAATTTAAAACTCCTCAACTCTTTTTAATGCACTTAAGGTAAGTACAATAGAAAATTAATATTTCCAACATACAGGGTGAGTCATAAATATCGAAACAATAGGCTATCTCCTTAACCCATTTTCGGCCAAAGGTTCGTATACGAAACATTTCGATAAATATTTTTTTTAACACTCTGACACATTTTTTTCAAGAATTTTATTTTTCTTCTATTTTTTAAGGCTTTTGAAGACATCCATAAAATATTAGTAATTCAATTGGAGTAAACACTTTCTCTTAAAAAATTTTCAAAATACGCTAGAGTTTTAATTTGAAACGCCTTTGACAAATTCGACTTTTTAAAAATATATTATTATTCCAATTGAAATGAATTATATGTTTTTAAAATAGATTAAAGTTGCAAATTCTGTATATGAAATAAGAATAAAACAAAAGTCATAAAAATATTATTCATATTCATATTATTCATTATAAGAAATAATATTTTATATTATTATATAAAATATTATTTCTTATATAAAATATTATTTTTCATGCACGAATCTTTTTTTGTGTCTTAATGTATGTAATTTAAGCATATTTCAATAAAAATAATGCTACATTTTATAAAATTTCTGTGCTTGGCCTAAAATGGGTTAAATATTGCCTCTAGACACATACTTCCAATTGCAAAAATTCATAAAAAAAGGTGAAATTTCTGATAAGATAAGTTGCAACTCCATGGGGGGTCTATTTGAAAAAATACGAAAATTAAATTTTTATACGGCCCCGTTGAACAAAATTCCGAATTAGAAAATTATTCCTTATCCATTCCTAAATTGAACAAAAAAAATTTCATCTCCGTATCTGAAAATCTGACAGAGATATTAAAATCCAAAATTCTGCAAAATTCGTGACTTACACCACTTTACCATGCCTGTAAACGATGAATTGTTGACTGATTTTCAAAGGAAATGAGGGATCGTCCACAAATTGTCCTTATTAAATGTCGATTCAAGACCGTGCCTCTTATTTGGACATAATAAAACAGCGTACACTGTTAAAAGTGAAGGTGACAAACCGGTGCCATTTGGAACCCTAGGGTGCCATAGGGGCTTGGATATGTGGTTGCAGTGCCGACAGGTCTCTTACTGGGTGATTAGAACTAAATAAGGTGCCATACACTTCGTTTGGCAGCAATGTGGCACCTCATCGGGTGACTATGGAATCATGCGCATGCGCTGTGACGTGTGTCTTTCTGTTTTCTGTGACGGTAAGTAAAATCTATGGCTATGAGTGAATGAAGGTGAGCTCGATGGCCGAGCGGTTAGAACGCTGAGCTTGTAATCAGACGTTGTGAGTTCGAATCCTTCGACAGTCGGTTTGTATAATTTTTAATTTTTTATTATTGGACACTCTGGATTAAAGGTGCCACCTTTTCATCCTAATTATAGGTGTCATTCTGGCTCCTTTAGGGGTGTCACCAGTGAGACAAGCCTTTCACCCCTAAAAGGTGCAATGTGTCACCATTAGTTTTAACAGTGTATTGATTTAAATCAAAATTTGTTTTCAAAATATGTTGATCGTTAGCTCTGGAAGTCTGCATGGATTGCTGCCCGGCATGGAAAAATGTTAAAATCATAATCCGGACCAGCCTGGAAAAAAGTTTAAATCATAGCTCGGCTCAGCCTTGAATTTCTACACAGTTTTTTACTTCAGTGTAGTTAAAAATTGTTTCGCGGGGAAGAGTTCTGATCAAAAATACTTAGTATAGCTTTTCGTTTTTTATCTTTATACTTTTTATTATTTAAGATGCGCCAAAGGCTGTGATATATTTATTTTATCAATGAATCTCTGTTAAAATCTAAATGTTTCACATATATTTTAATATCGCTAATCCATATCCCGTGCATTGGAGACTTTGAAAAATGTTATGCAGTAAAACCTTTTAAGACGGAATCACATACGAAAGAAAAAATACGTAATAGACAAATGCCCTTCCTAGGAGGGTTAAATGGAGTTTACTTTTTCTCAGGTATTAATGTATTCATTTTGCACGGATCAACACATTTTCTGTTTAACACAGAATTCCGTCATAGGCAGATTTCTTTTCTGGTTTTATTGTGTTTAATTTTTTAGCATTTAATATTTTATAGCATTTTTAGCATTTTATATTTTTCTATTCTTAAAAATATATAAATTTTTAATTTTTAATTTTTTTAATTTATTTTATTTATTTAATTTAATTTAATTTAATTTAATTTTTGTAAAATAAAAGTGATTTTAAAATCTATGTGGTTTTCGTAAAAATTTTGATTGAACCAAATTTTACTTATTTCATGCACGTATTAGGTCAGTCAGAGACAGTGGTTTTAATACGGATTGTTCGAGACCGGAAATGAAAATTTCGTCCAGTGCAGACCTTATTAAAAGTAAAGAATTGTTAAAGGAAAAAAGTACAAACTTGAAACATGTCATTTTTAATTATTTTACATTAGTTTTGTTTCGAGAAAAATTGAAAAATTATTTACTTTTGAAAATAAGAATTTTTTTTTAAGTTATATAATTTTTTCAATTCATATTTTTAATAGTTCTAAAATTAATATTGAAAAACACCCCCCCCCCCAAAAAAAAAAAAAAAAAAAAAAAAAAAAAAAAAAAAAAACTAAAATCAGATTTTTATCTTTAATTAAATGGAAAGAAATAGAAATCTGATAAATAATGTTTTCAGTTATAACGATTTTTAACTATCCCATTTAAACCAGTACGAATTATATGAAATTTTTGGAAATTTTATGATAAATTTTAAGATGTTATTTCCTTAGCAAATTATATGGCTAACCATCACAAAAAAGAAAAAAAAAATCAAAATTTAACTCAAAAGATAGATTTTTACACGTTTCCCAGAACTGTTAAAATAACATTGTCTTTTGAATTGTGCACATTTCAATTTGTGTCTAATCCCTTAAAACCTGATGAATTATTGAAACGGCTATAACTCTTCGAGTTTTGAAGATATGAGGATGCAACTTTTTGTTTATTATACAGGACTGCATAAGGAAAGTTTTCCTAATTGGAATTTTTGTCCTACGAGGGCCGTATAAAAAGTTAACTTTTGTACTTTTTCAAATAGACCCCCTATGGAGTTGCAACTTATCTTATCAAAAAGTTTACCTTTTTTAATGAAATTTTGCAATTGGAAGTTTGGGTCTAAGGGCGATATTTAAGGAGATAGCCTATTTGTTTCGATATTTTTGACTCACCCTGTATATAAGATATGACTAATTCATATTAAAA
Source organism: Maratus speculifer (assembly GCA_964019185.1). Taxonomy (NCBI): domain Eukaryota; kingdom Metazoa; phylum Arthropoda; class Arachnida; order Araneae; family Salticidae; genus Maratus; species Maratus speculifer. The sequence continues at coordinate 6,878,197 of OZ025294.1, read as the reverse complement.
ATGATTTTTAAGCAAGATGTGCTTTATCATTCATTGCTAGCAAATTCGCGATATTTTATTTACAATTAATTTTAAGAATAAAACATTAAGAAGTAAATTGACTTACTTAAATTTGATATACTATCAACAGTCGAATACATTAAAACCGAACTTCATACCCAGTCAGTGACAATATACAGAATGAATCAGACTGTTGAACACCGCATGTCTTATCTTAAGGGATTTTCCAATTTCTTTATTATTTGTTCCCTTATCGAAATTCATTAAAGTAATGACTGTTCAAAAACTAAAAAAATATGATTAAATTTCCATTGTAAGTTGTTTATTCTGATTTTATACTTTAAAAATATATGAAGAAATCGTATTAAAATCGTAAAAATTTATATTTTCCATTGTTTTTTTGCTTAATTAACATTGTTCATTAAGGTGATTGCTGTTCAAAAACTAAGGTAAATGTTTAAGTTTCCTTTCGTAAGTTAATATTATAGTTGAAAAATTCTAAAGAAATTGGTTAAATTTAATGTTTTCCGTTGTTTTCCTTAATTAATAATGCTCATTAAGGAAATGGTTGTTCAAAAACTGGAATGTATGCTTAAGTTTCTTTATCTCAAATTGATATTCTGAAGTTTGAATTGAAAAAATTGTAAGAAATCAGTTTTTTCCCCAAAAAACTTGATATTTTCCATTGTTTTTACTTAATTAACAATACTCATTAAGATATAGCTGTTGAAAAACTAGGATGAATGTTTAACTTTCAACTTTTAAATCGATACACTGATCTTGTAGTTGATAAAAATCTTAAGAAATCAAATAAAAATTTATATTTTTCACTGTTTTGCTTAATTAAAAATACTCATTAAGGTGATAACCACTTAAAAACCGAAATGTATGTTTAAGTTTTCTCTCTTTAAGTTGATAAAAATCGTAAGAAATCAGTCTTTTTCTATAAAACTTGATATTTTCCATTGTTTTTTACTTAATTAACAATACTCATTAAGATATAACTGTTGAAAAACTAGGACGTATGTTTATCTTTCAACTTTTAAGTCGATACACTGATCATGTAGTTGATAAAAATCTTAAGAAATCAAATAAAAATTTAAATTTTTCACTGTTTTGCTTAATTAAAAATACTCATTAAGGTGATAACCACTTAAAAACCGAAATATATGTTTAAGTTTTTTCTCTTTAAGTTGATAAAAATCGTAAGAAATCAGTCTTTTTCTATAAAACTTGATATTTTCCATTGTTTCGCTTAATTAATAATACTCATTAAAATTATGGTTGTCCAAAATTCAAATATAAATTTAATCTTCATATAGTATGATTCCGTGTTGAGATGCGATTCATAATATTTTTGAATAAGGAAGGTCGTTCACCTCTCCTGTTACAATAGAACATTAACCCTTTTTTATGTTCCTTTTTTTCGCTTGGGGGCGTTGGTGGAGGGGAACGCACTGGAGGTGGGGGTCGGTGGTTGCTGAGACGGCACCGGCGGTGGGACCGGAGCAGGGATTGTCCCTTTGTCCCTGCTCCTGAGCCCGAACTGCTGTTTTCCTACTACTAGCAACAATTGAAAAATTCGACACACAATTATGTGTAAATAAACTTATGCTGCCATCTATTCCTATATTTGAAAAACGTTATTAAACTTCATATGAGATTTATACATGATAAATATTAATGATTAAAAATAAATAAATAAATAAATAAACAAAAACAGGTCTCTGAAAGTTGTTTATCTTTAAAGCCTTAAAGGAGCAGGGTCGTAGAGTGAGTCTGTGTGTCCTGAGTATGGCTCATTATTAAATAAACTTGTTAAGCAATTATTACTTTTTTAAAGATAATAATATGTATTTGCTAAAAATTTAAATAGCTGAATATTAATCAAGCTTTAAAAAAAATTGCATCTCGTTCAAACTTCGGTTCTCATTTGTAGCGTACCATGTCATTTTAAACCTGGGGCCATCTGATATTTCCTAACTTTAGCCACTTGATAATTGCACCACTGTTGATAATTTACTAGTAGTACTTATCAGTAATTTTAGGTCGGAAATTTTTCATGAAAAGGGTGCTCATGTGAACCAGCCGTAAAAGAGAGTAATTTTTAGAGGCCAGCAGAGATCTTTGTGCGGCCCCGCATATAAGATTATCATACAGGAAAGGGTTAAAAGTTATTCGAAAACTTTTTAAATGTTACATTTTGAAGTTGAAATGTTTAATGATCACATACATATTTTTTATAACATATTTTTTCTTAATAAAATAAATGTTTCGACTCATTAAAAATTCTAGAAATTTTAACTTACTGTTTTGTTTTTATCGAACTAGGGAAATATTTTTTTAGTTTTCTTATCTCATAGTATATCGCATATCGCACAGTGATACAGCACTTCTCTTTCAGAAAAGTTATCTATTGATCATTATCAGTTTTTATTGCCGGATGATGAACTCCTGATAGACATCAAAGCATCGACCAACAAGAAATCGCTGAATATTTCTTCATGCATCCCACGCCCTCGTGTAACACGGACACACATCTTGCTGAATAATATATGGAAAATCTAATTTAAGAAACAACATTTCAGCATAAAATAATAGGAAATAAACGTTTCTACACTGAAAAAAAATGGTTTCTCAAAATTGAGGAAATAGTACTCAAAATTGAGCCACTCATACTACTCATGAGTTACTCAATAGTACAATTTTAAGTACTTCACATACTCAAAATAGCTCCGATCCAAAAGTTCTCAAAACTGAGAAACATATGTACTTATTTTTGATTCCATGGTTATGTTCAAATATAAATCACTATTATATGCCCCCTGAATTTACAAATTAAATTAAAAAATATTCTGGTATTTATTTTTTACTCAAAATTATGAAAAATAAATACACTGAAAAAAATAGGTTCTCAAAATTGAGGAAATAGTACTCAATTTTGAGCCACTCATACTACTCATGAGTTACTCAATAGTACAATTTTAAGTACTTCACATACTCAAAATAGCTCCGATCCAAAAGTTCTCAAAACTGAGAAACATATGTACTTATTTTTGATTCCATGGTTATGTTCAAATATAAATCACTATTATATGCCCCCTGAATTTACAAATTAAATTAAAAAATATTCTGGTATTTATTTTTTACTCAAAATTATGAAAAATAAATACACTGAAAAAAATAGGTTCTCAAAATTGAGGAAATAGTACTCAATTTTGAGCCACTCATACTACTCATACTACTCATGAGTTACTCAATAGTACAATTTTAAGTACTTCACATACTCAAAATAGCTCCGATCCAAAAGTTCTCAAAACTGAGAAACATATGTACTTATTTTTGATTCCATGGTTATGTTCAAATAATTCACTATTATATGCCCCCTGAATTTACAAATTAAATTAAAAAATATTCTGGTATTTATTTCTTACTCAAAATTATGAACAATAAATACACTGAAAAAAATAGGTTCTCAAAATTGAGGAAATAGTACTCAATTTTGAGCCACTCATACTACTCATACTACTCATGAGTTACTCAATAGTACAATTTTAAGTACTTCACATACTCAAAATAGCTCCGATCCAAAAGTTCTCAAAACTGAGAAACATGTGTACTTATTTTTGATTCCATGGTTATGTTCAAATATAAATCACTATTATATGCCCCCTGAATTTACAAATCCTTATATATATTATAAATGTGAAAATGTGTCCGAAAATTGGAATGAACTTGGCTTCAAAACGGATGGATTAATGTCTTTGAATTTTTGTATATAGATAAATTATTGGTCTGAAATGAACATAGGCTAATTTGTATTTATTTTATTCAAATATTTTTCTTAATAATTCAACATTTCACTATTTTTCATACAGAATAAATTGAAAAATTTTCCATAATATTTAATCATCTTTCTTTTTTCGTTGCCAAAAAATTAAAAAACCGGAATAATTATTTCTCTTCTGTAATTAATTTTCAACTGAAAGATTTTTACGTGATAAAAGAAAATGAAATAAATAAATGGACCCTATTCTGTTTTTCGGTTCGAGGTTAAAAACCGCGATTTTACCAATTGCGACGTCAGAGAAATACTGTTTTTCTTCTTATATCACGCAGACAATTATATAAAATTTCTTTTACACTTAGAAGACTTCACAAGAATATAACTTCACACTTTACAAGAATATGAATATTTTAGTAGTTTTTCCAGATATTAATCCGTAATAAAAATGAACCTTTTTCTTTCTTTCGGTTCGAGGCTATAAAATTCAACTTTTTACCAATTGTGACGTCACAGGAATACTTTCTATTAAGAATTTTAAAAATATCAATATAACGTCATATCTGAAACAAAGTATAAGTTTTTAAATTTTCAAAAAATCTTTTTTTTTTTTTTTTTTTTTTTTTTTTTTTAGCATCCGATGCTATTTCTTTCAGACAAGCTAAAAATGTCGTGTCATCAGCCCTGAATTTTCTAGTCAACCGATTTTGATAATTATTTTTTTAAATGAAAGCTATTTATTTGTAGTTGTGCCCATTTTAATTATTTTTTAATTTATTTCCATTTTTATATTTTATTTTTAATTTTAAAAGCTTTTTCATGACATTTCTTCAAAATGGTGGCAACACAGTGTAGCTTTTCTCTCGATAATAAAAATTTATTTTCTAAAATGATTGCGTATATTTATGCACTAATTGAGTTAAAAAAATATATATTTACTGAGAAATAATATTAATAATGTAAATAAAATGACAGAAAATAATTTATGATAAAAATTAATGTCTAAATCAAAATAAGAGAAATTTCAAATGAGGAAAATTATGCCATTCAGCAAACAGATAAAAGGGAATTACAATATTATATTATGGATGCCTTTTTCATAAACAGTAACTTTTAAAGAACATTTGAAGAGAAAATGACGTCACTATTTAAAACATCGTATTTTTACTCATAACGATATTAGGTACTACTCTGTTATTTCGTCGACCAATTTCGCCAAATTATACAAATCGCCACATTAATAGCCAAATTATACATATTGACATATTTTTATTTTAAATAACGAAAAAATAAATAATTAGTAGAATATTAATAAAAATATTAATAAAAAGTCGAAATAAAAATCACTTAATGACATTTTAAACACATGAATCGTATTTAATGTCATTGAATGTGACATTCACGATCATCCATTATTGGCATTTAATCTTATAATTTGGCGATAATTTTTTGGTCGATGGGATAACCTAGTAGTACCCGATATTACTTTTTTTCTTTTTTTTTAAATAAAGCTATTTTTCTGTGAGTGCATATAAAACAAAATTTCTGGATTTCGCCGGCACTTATATTACAATTTTAACTGTAGATGTGCGAATATTTGAATGCAAAATTGTAACTGGCAAATTCGACATTTACTTTGTAAATATATTTATTATATATTGATTCAATAATGTAATTACTTTTGCTTTTTTTTAAACCAAATCGATCGGGTCTTTTAAACATTTCATTCGTCGAATTCGACGGGATTCCATTCGTTTTATTGTTAAATTGAGTTTCCTTTTACTCGGAGGCTATAAAAAAGCGTTTAAACTAAAGAAAAAATCCGTTTTTGATGAATATAGTCTATGAAGAAGTAGCACGTCAAATTGTATCTCTTTATTATTCCGCAATTCCAATGTCTCAGAGAGAAATTGCTATTCAATTGGGTATTTCACGCCGTTCTGTTTGCTATTATATTGATAAACAAAAGAAAAATGAAGTTAGTTCATTGCAATCTAAACGGGGTCGCCCTTCTAAAAAACTTCTATCGATTTTTTTTTTCTAATCGGAGGCGAAACTGAATTCTGCAATGGTAGAATCTACATTCATCTTGTTTTTTTATCGTTTTACAGAAACTACCCCCCTTTTTGACACCTTCTAACATGGACTAAAAGTGTTTACGACTTCAATCTGTCTGTATACCGGATGCCGAGAGCCTGCGGTCTGCCGTCTGTTTGTCCGTGTTTCAACTTGAGTAAATATAGTGGGATTCATAAGAAAATAACATACGTTATTGAGATTTGCTATAGCATGTGCGGCATTGAAAATGAACCAGGTAGCAATTATAGTTGAATCACAGGAGCACTCAAAAGGAGACTTTACATTATGATATACGGCGAAAAAATCATTTGTGGTGTATTTGGATAATGTTACATAATTTTAAATGTAATGAAATATACATGCATTTTTAAGGTTCACAAGAACATGGTTACTATCGAATATGTTAAGTATAGTACTTATAGTGTGCGTACAGTGAGCTCAAAAGTATTTCAATATATCATACTCTGTGAAGAAAAACCATTTGCAGCATATTTTAATAATGTTATTTTGTTAAGGTTATTTTAATAATATTGAAATTGATATCAGTTTCTGAAGTGCACTAAAACAGGATTTCTGTAGAAAATGGGGTGAAAAGTTTTAACATTCTTTTACAAGATAACAGAAAAATGCTTGGTAATATAATAGTCTACGGGGAAAAATATTTTCAGCGTATTTTAATTGCGTTGCACTATTTCAAACATGATGAAATTAATATACTGAGATAATCAATACAATGATAAATACTGAAATTTACTAATATGCTTGCAGTAAAGTATGATTTGCATCACATTTGTTGTTCATTTACAGAGACGCTTAAAGATTTTGGACCTGTGTCCAGATCTCAGATATTGTATCCAAAGCATGGTCTATTAGAAAAGATTGCTGAAGAGCTTTTTCAATTATAGTATGTATTTTACGGAAAACTAATGTATCCTGAAGTTCAGCTACATTTGGTATAATAAGAGATGTTTGTAGAATTTAAATAAATCGTGTATCGGACTATACAATAAACTGGATATATGGTCACCTGTGCAATAGCGAGTCCCGGAAATATGAATTCAATAATTTGAATCGGGTTTTTTGCTTGAATAATTTAAGCTAAATATACGGTCGTGTAATTATTTGCACGTAATATACAGGACTGTACAAAAGAATTCAAGTACGTTTCTGTCTATTATTAGAAATTGCTAAAGTTGAATTTTAATCTTCGTTGTACTTTTTCTAATTAAGCAAAATTTTAACATTGTATTTAGAATATTTACAAGCACATAGATCACATACACAAATGCAGCAAAGAATGGGCCGGCGAAGTTATGTATTATGGAAATGTTGGATATTTTTTTTATTATCTAGGTTTAATACATGATTTTTCTTTCTTTGATATGGAATTCTGAAATGTACTACAACATGATTTCTGTACCATTGGGGTGCGTTACAGGTGTTCTACAGTATAAATGGTTGCAATTTCATTTTCGCGATCGTTAATATTATCTAAAACATTTTCCATTTATTTGACTGAGTTCTTTAAGTCCCCTATATATATATATATAAAAACTACTGCATAGCCTGGTATAAGATATGTGTTATATATTTTTTAATTATTGTTAATGAAACGTTTTGTTTAATTAAAGTGTTTATCTTTTTTTTATGCTACGTGAACGACGTCACGGGTAACAGCTAGTTAAATTATAAAATATTCTGGTATTTATTTTTTACTCAAAATTATGAAAAATAAATACACTGAAAAAAATAGGTTCTCAAAATTGAGGAAATAGTACTCAATTTTGAGCCACTCATACTACTCATACTACTCATGAGTTACTCAATAGTACAATTTTAAGTACTTCACATACTCAAAATAGCTCCGATCCAAAAGTTCTCAAAACTGAGAAACATATGTACTTATTTTTGATTCCATGGTTATGTTGAAATATAAATCACTATTATATGCCCCCTGAATTTACAAATTAAATTAAAAAATATTCTGGTATTTATTTTTTACTCAAAATTATGAACAATAAATACACTGAAAAAAATAGGTTCTCAAAATTGAGGAAATAGTACTCAATTTTGAGCCACTCATACTACTCATACTACTCATGAGTTATTCAATAGTACAATTTTAAGTTCTTCACATACTCAAAATAGCTCCGATCCAAAAGTTCTCAAAACTCAGAAACATATGTACTTATTTTTGATTCCATGGTTATGTTCAAATATAAATCACTATTATATGACCCCTGAATTTACAATTTAAAGTAAAAATATTCTGGTATTTATTTCTTACTCAAAATTATGAACAATAAATACACTGAAAAAAATAGGTTCTCAAAATTGAGGAAATAGTACTCAATTTTGAGCCACTCATACTACTCATACTACTCATGAGTTACTCAATAGTACAATTTTAAGTACTTCACATACTCAAAATAGCTCCGATCCAAAAGTTCTCAAAACTGAGAAACATATGTACTTATTTTTGATTCCATGGTTATGTTCAAATAATTCTCTATTATATGCCCCCTGAATTTACAAATTAAATTAAAAAATATTCTCGTATTTATTTCTTACTCAAAATTATTAACAATAAATACACTGAAAAAAATAGGTTCTCAAAATTGAGGAAATAGTACTCAATTTTGAGCCACTCATACTACTCATACTACTCATGAGTTACTCAATAGTACAATTTTAAGTACTTCACATACTCAAAATAGCTCCGATCCAAAAGTTCTCAAAACTGAGAAACATATGTACTTATTTTTGATTCCATGGTTATGTTCAAATAATTCACTATTATATGCCCCCTGAATTTACAAATTAAAGTAAAAATATTCTGGTATTTATTTCTTACTCAAAATTATGAACAATAAATACACTGAAAAAAATAGGTTCTCAAAATTGAGGAAATAGTACTCAATTTTGAGCCACTCATACTACTCATACTACTCATGAGTTACTCAATAGTACAATTTTAAGTACTTCACATACTCAAAATAGCTCCGATCCAAAAGTTCTCAAAACTGAGAAACATGTGTACTTATTTTTGATTCCATGGTTATGTTCAAATATAAATCACTATTATATGCCCCCTGAATTTACAAATTAAAGTAAAAATATTCTGGTATTTATTTCTTACTCAAAATTATGAACAATAAATACACTGAAAAAAATAGGTTCTCAAAATTGAGGAAATAGTACTCAATTTTGAGCCACTCATACTACTCATACTACTTATGAGTTACTCAATAGTACAATTTTAAATACTTCACATACTCAAAATAGCTCCGATCCAAAAGTTCTCAAAACTGAGAAACATATGTACTTATTTTTGATTCCATGGTTATGTTCAAATATAAATCACTATTATATGCCCCCTGAATTTACAAATTAAATTAAAAAATATTCTGGTATTTATTTCTTACTCAAAATTATGAACAATAAATACACTGAAAAAAATAGGTTCTCAAAATTGAGGAAATAGTACTCAATTTTGAGCCACTCATACTACTCATACTACTCATGAGTTACTCAATAGTACAATTTTAAGTACTTCACATACTCAAAAAAAATTCCGATCCAAAAGTTCTCAAAACTGAGAAACATATGTACTTATTTTTGATTCCATGGTTATGTTCAAATATAAATCACTAATATATGCCCCCTGAATTTACAAATTAAAGTAAAAATATTCTGGTATTTATTTCTTACTCAAAATTATGAACAATAAATACACTGAAAAAAATAGGTTCTCAAAATTGAGGAAATAGTACTCAATTTTGAGCCACTCATACTACTCATACTACTCATGAGTTACTCAATAGTACAATTTTAAGTACTTCACATACTCAAAATAGCTCCGATCCAAAAGTTCTCAAAACTGAGAAACATATGTACTTATTTTTGATTCCATGGTTATGTTCAAATATAAATCACTATTATATGCCCCCTGAATTTACAAATTAAAGTAAAAATATTCTGGTATTTATTTCTTACTCAAAATTATGAACAATAAATACACTGAAAAAAATAGGTTCTCAAAATTGAGGAAATAGTACTCAATTTTGAGCCACTCATACTACTCATACTACTCATGAGTTACTCAATAGTACAATTTTAAGTTCTTCACATACTCAAAATAGCTCCGATCCAAAAGTTCTCAAAACTCAGAAACATATGCACTTATTTTTGATTCCATGGTTATGTTCAAATATAAATCACTATTATATGCCCCCTGAATTTACAAATTAAAGTAAAAATATTCTGGTATTTATTTTTTGCTCAAAATTATGAACAATAAATACACTGAAAAAAATAGGTTCTCAAAATTGAGGAAATAGTACTCAATTTTGAGCCACTCATACTACTCATACTACTCATGAGTTACTCAATAGTACAATTTTAAGTACTTCACATACTCAAAATAGCTCCGATCCAAAAGTTCTCAAAACTGAGAAACATATGCACTTATTTTTGATTCCATGGTTATGTTCAAATATAAATCACTATTATATGCCCCCTGAATTTACAAATTAAAGTAAAAATATTCTGGTATTTATTTCTTACTCAAAATTATGAACAATAAATACACTGAAAAAAATAGGTTCTCAAAATTGAGGAAATAGTACTCAATTTTGAGCCACTCATACTACTCATACTACTCATGAGTTATTCAATAGTACAATTTTAAGTTCTTCACATACTCAAAATAGCTCCGATCCAAAAGTTCTCAAAACTCAGAAACATATGCACTTATTTTTGATTCCATGGTTACGTTCAAATATAAATCACTATTATATGCCCCCTGAATTTACAAATTAAATTAAAAAATATTCTGGTATTTATTTTTTACTCAAAATTATGAACAATAAATACACTGAAAAAAATAGGTTCTCAAAATTGAGTAAATAGTACTCAATTTTGAGCCACTCATATTACTCATACTACTCATGAGTTACTCAATAGTACAATTTTAAGTACTTCACATACTCAAAATAGCTCCGATCCAGAAGTTCTCAAAACTGAGAAACATATGCACTTATTTTTGATTCCATGGTTATGTTCAAATATAAATCACTATTATATGCCCCCTGAATTTACAAACTAAATTAAAAAATATTCTGGTATTTATTTCTTGCTCAAAATTATGAACAATAAATACACTGAAAAAAAATAGGTTCTCAAAATTGAGGAAATAGTACTCAATTTTGAGCCACTCCTACTCATATATACTCATGAGTTACTCAATAGTACAATTTTAAGTACTTCACATACTCAAAATAGCTCCGATCCAAAAGGTCTCAAAACTGAGAAACATATGTACTTATTTTTCATTCCATGGTTATGTTCAAATATAAATCACTATTATATGCCCCCTGAATTTACAAATTAAAGTAAAAATATTCTAGTATTTGTTTCTTACTCAAAATTATGAACAATAAATACACTGAAAAAAATAGGTTCTCAAAATTGAGGAAATAGTACTCAATTTTGAGCCACTCATACTACTCATACTACTCATGAGTTACTCAATAGTACAATTTTAAGTACTTCACATACTCAAAATAGCTCCGATCCAAAAGTTCTCAAAACTGAGAAACATATGCACTTATTTTTGATTCCATGGTTATGTTCAAATATAAATCACTATTATATGCCCCCTGAATTTACAAATTAAAGTAAAAATATTCTGGTATTTATTTCTTACTCAAAATTATGAACAATAAATACACTGAAAAAAGTAGGTTCTCAAAATTGAGGAAATAGTACTCAATTTTGAGCCACTCATACTACTCATACTACTCATGAGTTACTCAATAGTACAATTTTAAGTACTTCACATACTCAAAATAGCTCCCTTCCAAAAGTTCTCAAAACTGAGAAACATATGTACTTATTTTTGATTCCATGGTTATGTTAAAATATAAATCACTATTATATGCCCCCTGAATTTACAAATTAAATTAAAAAATATTCTGGTATTTATTTCTTGCTCAAAATTATGAACAATAAATATTTAATTGAATATTTATTAAGAGAAAGAGCAAAATTATAAGTAAAATACCTAAATCGAACATTTTTATGACAACAGCATTATTTGCAAGTACACTTTAAAATTATTTTAAAATATTGTGCATAATTTAATATTTACATTAATAAGCATCTTTTATGCCGCTATGAATGAGATAAATCAATACTGAGTACAAAATTATCGTTTGTTTGGATTTGATAACATATGCTGTTTCAAAATTAAGAAAGCAATGTGTTCATTTTTTATCCAAACATACTCAATTCGATATGAGTACATCGACTTACTCATTTTTGAGTACTTCATTTTTTTCAGTGTATTATAGATTTTATTCTATAAAAATCTAACAGTAATAAAAATTTCACAATAATAAAAAATATTGCTTCACGGTTTGGTAAATTTAAATACAGTAGATTCTGGTTATTTAGAATATTATTTAATTGAGACAGGGTCGTTTAAATGGGACAAAATATATGAAGAACAAAATCGAAACCATCATTAACTTCACTGGTGATTGACTTGCTTTATCGCGATAAATCCTGCTTAAATCAATATGTCGGAATTTGCACTATATAATTCGGTCCACCGAATTCATGTATTTTCCAATGACCATCCATATAAATATATATGAATATTATACAGAAATACGTATAATAAACCGAATTGGAGTGAAAAATTACCCAGAGCCAGGAATCGAACCCATCACCACAGCATAACAGGCTGTTGATCTATCCACTGAGCCGATATCTTGGGTTTAAATTAGGCATAAATAAACTAAGGTGGGGAAACTCATAAGCCGTCTATAAGATAGTCTTAGATGGAGGGACGACGATGATTCGATTTTACTATTCCATCGATCTACAATGTGTATAAAAACACACATACAGACACAAATACGCCTGCATCATTCTAATCACAAAGGTTTATGCAAATATTACACAAGCATACATACAATAAATACAATAAACCCAAATGGAGTGAAAAATTATCCAGTGTCAGGAATTGAACCCTAAACCATCCATATGTTGTACACAAGTTTTTGTGTATCCCTGTAAATGAACGATAAATGATATGATCTCCTTATTCTAGAATAAGCACCCTGTAGCGCACCTCGGAGATGTAGTATTTCAATTTCAGTATAATTGAAATAGTCTCACATCATTAACCCTTTATCTTACCGACGGTACTTATAAGTACCATTAAAATAACTTATTATAAAATTCTTTTAATGCGTTAGTTAGTTGCAATACTGTTTAGAATGAGTTGCAGATACATTACTTTATCTTGTTCCAAAAGCATTATTGGTTACACAAAACAAAAATATTTTTAAAAGGATGATTTCTTTTGCCTTTGCATCTTTTCAGCTTTCTTGGCGCTGAGGGAGGTGGATGGGGATTTTTCAATGCGGAAATATATCTATATTTATATCGTAAGAACATCATATTTGTATATTTTATAATTCTGTAAAATACTAAGAAAATAATCAAAAATAAAATATTTGGGTGGGGTTATAAAAATTGCAAAAATCCCTGTAAATTCAAATTTAATTAATCTTTCTAAATCTTTCAATCCCTCTAAAATCCTTCAAATATTTATTAAATAATTATGTAACTCTTTTAATTTAGTTTAAACGATTTGCATAAAATGCTTTAGAATGTAAAATTTTCATGAATCCATAATGCGGTAGATAAAGGGTTAAAATGATTTTGCAAACGATTTTTTTCTCATAGAGCATAACGTATCGGGGTTCTTTGGAATAACCCTACAAAGGAACATAAATGATATATATTTTATTTTCAATGCCGAACAGGCCATTGTAAATCTCAGTAACGAATATCAATTCTATAACATTGCGAGTATATTTGGCTAAGTTAGAGCGGGGCCAGACAAACGAAATTTATAAACGCTTTTAAACTTTGTTGAGAGTTCCTTTCTTACTGTATTATGTATTTCCATATAAGCATCATTCTCCAAAAAAAGATGTTTACACCTTTATTTTATAATTATGTTTACATTCTCTTTAAAATTTCACTTTTTTTAAATTATTGAAATTATCTTTTTGCAGTTATAATGCATACTTTGAACAAAATAAATGAGAATACTAACACAAAAATATAGAAAATGATAAGCAAAAAATGTATTTACAACTAACTTCAATCTTCGATTTTTAACTGGAATTATGACAAAATAATGCTGACATAATTTTGGTTTAAATATAACAGCTCCGTTGACAATTTAGCATATGCGCATTGCCCCTTTTTTTAACATAAATAAAATATGGATCTTTGTTAAGGAAACTGAAATTAAAACTCTCAAATTAGAATAGAACCTATACTAATGTTTAAAAGAAGAAAAGTTTGTTTGTTTGTTTTCAGGAGGTAATCTGAGAAAATACTGTTGTTGCTCCAACATATTTTTACTTTCTTCTATCTTTACAAGAAGAAAGTATTGGATTCATGAAAATTTTCGACTTCCGGTTTTCGACGGATTTATACGTTTTAGAAGGTCCTGAACACGTTTTGACTATTTTTAGAAAATGTCTGTCTGTGAGTCTGTCCGTCTGTCTGTGAGTCTGTGTGTCTGTCTGTGAGTCTGTCTGTATGTGACAAAAAATTTGTGGGCGCTCTATCTCAAGAACTAATGCTCGAAATTTAATAAAATCTTATATTCAGTTAGACCTTAATATAAATTAGTGCCTATTGGTTTTTGGTGAAAATTGGCCTGCAGGTGGCGCTGCTATACTACGTTTTTTATGATTTTCAAGATTGCTATATCTCAAGAACTAATGCACAGAATTTCACCAAACTTCAGATTCTGTGACCCCTTGATATACATAGACGCTGATTAAGTTTTGGTGTGAATTGGCCAGCAGGTGGCGCTGCTATGCCACGTTTTTCATGATTTTCATGATAGCTATATCTCAAGAACTAATGCACAGAATTTCACCAAACTTCAGATTCCGCGATACCTTGAGATACATAGCCGCTGATAAAGTTTTGGTGTGAACTGCCCTATAGGTGGCGCTGCTATGCTACATTTTGCACGATTTTTGTGATAGCTATATCTCAAGAACTAATGCAGAGAACTTGATCAAATTTTAAATTCTGTTACACTAGAACATATAACATAATTAGACGCTGATTACATTTTGGTATTAACCTTGCAATAGGAGGTGCAGCTATGCTGCATTTTGCACGATTTTTCCGATAGCTATATCTCAACAACCAACGCACAGAATTTCATCAAACTTCAGATTTTGTTACAAAATGACATATAATTACACGATGATTACGTTTTGTTATAAATCCTTCAACTGATGGTGCTGGTGTGCTATATTTTACACGTTTTTTTTAACTAGCTATATCTCAAGAACTAATGCACCGAATTTCACCAAACTTCAGATTCCGCGATACCTTGAGATACATAGCCGCTGATAAAGTTTTGGTGTGAACTGCCCTATAGGTGGCGCTGCTATGCTACATTTTGCACGATTTTTGTGATAGCTATATCTCAAGAACTAATGCAGAGAACTTGATCAAATTTTAAATTCTGTTACACTAGAACATATAACATAATTAGACGCTGATTACATTTTGGTATTAACCTTGCAATAGGAGGTGCAGCTATGCTGCATTTTGCACGATTTTTCCGATAGCTATATCTCAACAACCAACGCACAGAATTTCATCAAACTTCAGATTTTGTTACAAAATGACATATAATTACACGATGATTACGTTTTGTTATAAATCCTTCAACTGATGGTGCTGGTGTGCTATATTTTACACGTTTTTTTTAACTAGCTATATCTCAAGAACTAATGCACAGAATTTCATCAAACTTCAGATTCTTTTACACCATAACATAATTAGACGCTTTTTTACGTTTTGGTATAAATTGTCCAAGATATGGTGTTGCTGTGCTACGTTTTGCAATTTTTTTGTGATAACTATATCTCAAGAACTAATGGACCAAATTCCATCAAATTTCAGATTCTGTTAGGTCTTGACATAAATAGATGCTTATTCGGTTTTAGTATAAATTAACCAACATGAGGCACTACTAAGCTCATTTTCTCAAAATATTAATTAAATTTTGCGTTTTAGGCTTTTCGGATACCAGAATCTCATTAGGCTAGGTCAAATGTTCGAGGAAATTCGATAGTGGGTAACTTTGGGGTCACCACGTTTTTTTTTAAATATTAAAATGTACTTATGAGATAGAAGAAAGTTTTGGGATTGACACATCCAACTAGTTTATTTTTTATCAGTACCATTGCATCCCAAGGGGGATGCAGTATAAAATTGTGAATTTTTCAATTTTTTTGAAACTTGAAATTCAAAATTTGACGTGATGATGGGTACTTTCAAAATAACGCTCTCTAAGAATGGTTTGTATATGTACATATATATATATAATCTAAATTTAAAAGCTTGAAATAAAAAAGAAAACGTTTTAAAAGAGTTCTACATACGATTGATTTGGGATTGTTAGAACAAGAAACATGAAATTTCACATGGCTTATAATACCGTGAATGATAAATTTCAAAAAGGGAAAAAAATCAGAATTTAAAATAGGAACAGGAGAAACATGTTCTTAAATTGTGATTTCTGCAATGTAAAAGGGGCAAGAAACTTTTTAACGCATTAACTGCCATGACACACAAATATGTGTGCCAGAAATATTTTACGGGCATTATACCACACCAATACTTGTGCCATCAATATTTTCATTGAAGATAATTTATTTCTATGAAACAGAACTATTGATAGTTTATTATCATGCTAGAATATAACACTGGCAAAAATGACAGAATATTGATTTGCGTTTCATTTTCATAAGACTTCATACAAGCAAACTATAGTATTTATTGCAACAATAATACTAATTAGCAAAGTGAAATGCAATTTCTGAAGATTTCACAAAACATTAAATTTGAATATTCAATGCATTCAAGTTTTTTTTTCTTTTTATGCAAATGAATGAATCTCAATAATGAATAGTTCCGGAAACCGCTTTCTATTAGGAGTGGATCAAGGCAGAAGTTCTCTTCATCGATTCATGAAGCTTTATGTTTCATAAAAAGTTTATTAAATCCATTAGATTTTTAAAATCACAAGATTTTAAGAACCTCACCTTTTTAAAATTCTTTTAATAAGTAATTGAGAGGGGTGTTACAAAATATATTAAAAATAAACATCACTGCCATGTTTCGGTTCCAATTCTAATAAGAACCAAAATCATGGTAAAATTAAAAATACAAATCGTCTCACGGCCAATACAAATGACACGCGACAATAAGATCTAAACAGAATAGCGCGCTCTATTGTAAAAAATTAAATTAAAAATAAACCATGATCTAAAATTATTTTCCAATGTGGAATCAATTTTAGATCATCCCATTCAAGCTTTCCACAAAGAATTTATTCATTATACTCTAGCCATAACTTAGGAATAATAAAAGACACAGTATCGTTGCAAACAAGCTTTTTACGAGTATAAATTTCAGTGGACTGTGGACTCTCTTATAATAGGCTTATGACATATTTTTGATACAAAACATAATTTGCTTTCTTTAAACAGAGTTTTTACTCTCTATTTAAATATAATCAAGATAAAACAGTGTTAGTACGACTAAATTTAATATCGGGTGCATGGTCACCTTTTCTAATTCCATAATTTCTCCCAGTGCCTATGTCATCATTTAAATCACCTTTTTCAGTAATTTAAAGTATTTCATAAACCCCTGTTCTATAGGGTCAACTTGTTTATCAACTAAATTCTTTAATTTTGGTAGCAGCGTCTCAATCAATTCAATATTAAACTTTTCATATTTAAATTTTAACTTTTCAAAACTGCTTTTCAAATAAGGAAAATAAATCTTTTTTAAATTTTGTAAGACCACCACCCTGAAAGATCGATTTTTTAAGTTGTCTATTGGGCGTTCTCCTTAGAGTGGTTTCACATTATCCCTAAGCTTGATGTCATATGTTTGCCAGTTGCATTTTTGCATGTAAACGTCTCAACTTCAGGTTCTAATTTGTGTGTCAACCAAATCTAGGCATTTATTTTTAGATACAGTCATATTAAAATATTTATTTTCATCAAAGGAAATACTCATTTCATTTTTACTACGACGTCATTTTCACTTACTGAAGCACTCTAACTTCTCAATCGCAGTTTCAATGAATGAAAAGAAAATATATTGAAATTTAGCAGCTTTATGATTAAAAGTACGCTTTTTAAAATCATAACGTTATTTTAACGAGAATGTCATCCGCAATGATGTGGTAATTCTCATTTTTTTTCTCTTTTCTCTTCAACAATGGAAGTAACTCGACTGCCACTGCCACCAATTTGAAGTTCCATAAAGGAATTTTTAAATAAAAATTAAAATATAACAAGTAAAAAAAAAAAAAAAAAAAAAAAAAAAACATGCGTTAAGCATACATTATGAAACACATTCCAACACTTCCTGAAATCTTTAACAAAACTTTGTTATTTAGGGAAATAAGATGTTACTGTTCATAGCCAAATATGTATTCCAATACTTTTGAATCAGCCATGTATTTGATCCGTCGATTAATATATAGATGATGAGTCATATACTATATAATAGGAAAATTTAGTTTAGCAAGAAAATGCCGAACTGGTTGAAATTTCTATTTCAGCACTTTATTCTAATAGATGGAAAATACTTGAATACTTTTGTTCAGCCCTGTAATTTACCTAGTACCTTTATTACACGAAAGTATTTTGCTAAAATTTAGTTCAAACAAAAACACACTTAAAATTACTTAACTCACATTTCCCGATATTATCATTTATGGGTGACCGTGTAGTTAAATCTTTGCGTGACCCTGTATGTATATCATTCTATCTATATTCTCCAAACATTTCTTAGTAAACTGAATGCATTCAACACTTCAACAAAAAGCATAACCTATTCAAGAACAACCTTTAAGAAATTAACGCTTCTATTCAGTAACTTATATGAGCTTTTTTGTGTAGCCCAGTTTAACAACTATAGCATTTATACATACCATCTATTATGCATAATTTATTGAAATTTAAAAGCGCATATCACAATTAAAAATGCATTTCATCCATCTATCAATCATCATTTATAATGTAAGGTACTTCGAATAGAATATACCATTTGAAATCTTTTGTATGCCCCTGTAAATGTTATGCACTTCGTATTATGCCTGAAATAGATTTTATTAAGTCTCAGTGACGTGTATAAATTTTATTACACATGAAATAGTTCAATATAATTAAAATATATCGTAAAAAATTCTCCATTTACCATTATGTAATGGAATTCTTTTGTGCGGCTCAGAAAATTAATAACTATTATTTTCACCTTATACTTTACAGAATGAATATTTTAGTACTACTCGTAGATGCATATAAATTTAAATATGTTTGACAGTGTATAATATGTTTAAAATTAATTTGAAACGAATTCTTCCCATACGCCGTAATGTAAGGGAAAACTTTTGGCTGCCCATGTCAATAAACAATTAATATTTTCACTTCATATTTTACAGAATCCATATTTTTGTGCACTTTGTAAATGTACATAAATTTTAATATGTTTGACAGGGTGTAACATCTTTAAAATTCATTCGAAACGATTTTTTATCATAGGCCGTAATATAACTGAATTCTTTTGATTGTCCCTGTAAATAAATTAATCATACTATAACCTTAATTTGAAATAGGATTCGTGCCAGGATAAATGTCAATAACCTCCAAAAATTTCAGGGCAATCCGAGTATATGTGAAAGAATTAGAGTGCGGACAAGCAGCCAGACGGACAGACAACCCAAAATCATTAACACTTTCAACTTTGTTAGAAAGTGTTAAAAAATAGGATTATTTTAAAAAATATCGACTGCGTAAACTATAGATAAATTGCTTTCATTAATATATATATATATTTAAAAATTGGTTCAGTAAAAAGCTCTGGGGTCATAAAACTAAGAAAAAAAAAAAACTTGTTTTTTAAATATACAGGTTATTTAAAATATAACATCATTAATCCAGTTTCACGTAAAACTTTGAATTTTTTAACATTTTCGAATTTTTTGCTGATACTTTTTCTATATATCATGCCATCTACAAAATAATGAATAATAAAATAAACAGTGATAAAAGTAGAATTATAACCTAACCTATAACGCTTTCTCTTATCATTGCGAAATTAATCGTATTTAAGTTTGTACAAATTCCGAGATTAGTATACAGTACTTTAATATTTCTAAGAATAAACCTATTTCAAGCTGTCGGGGCGCGTGCAACCTCTACCCTTATCCGAATAGTTCATTAAACTTGAAATTTATTATCACGGTCTATGTCCAGAATGTGATATCGATAGTTTAATGTAATTATCGGCTCCCCAACTCTTAATCTTTAGCCATCATGCTTTATCGCGATCTGAAGTATTCGAGATCAAGTTCACATTGATTTTTGGTTGCTAAGAGCTCGTAATTAATTCAGAACTTAAATCAGCCATATAGCCGATAACACAAAGTGTTAGAAAAGGTTGCTGTGGAATTTTTTTTATAAAAGACATTTGACGAAAAAAATATTTCATATTATCAGTTCGATGAAAATGACAAGAAATACTTTTATCAGGTGGGTGTTCCTATTATTGTATTTTGATAATCGCCCCCCCCCCCCTCCTCCTTTATTGATAAGGTACTTCTGTGCTGTTCGGCATTGTGTTGGTGCATAAAGGGTTCGAAAATTTGCATGCAAGATTTTTTTTTTTTTTACATTTGTGTAAAATTAGAAAGTTGTATTTTTAATATTAGTGAATAACATAATTAAAAGCGCATTTTTTTTCGCTCCAGAAATGCAATGATTAAAATTTTTAATAATTTTTATCTATGAAGTGGGAAAAAATAGAATTTCAATACCTTACTGTAAACAAACCAGATGTTGTACTTAATATTTAATGGGATATTCCATATTTTATTTTGGAAAATTTCTATTCTTTAATATCTCAAGTCATGAAAAAAATTGGGTAAGTTTTTAAAGTTTTTCGAACCTTTTTATTTTTATTTCGTTACATTTTGTATTACATTCAGAAGTTATTTATTTATTTAAATAGAGTCGGTTAAAGACACATAAATAAATAAATAAAAATAAAAATAAAAATAGTGCAATTTATAAATTTTGGAATTAGCATGACTTAAATTGGTCCGTTTTTTTAAAAACCAGTATCTTAAAAAAAAAAGAAAATAGTGGGTGATTTTTTTTTTCAACAACATCAACAAAAACGCTTTTTGAGGTAACTTTTGACGAAAATAATAGATTTTTCTTTGAAAAAAAAAAAAAAAAAAAGTGATGTTCAGAAGACGCATCGGGATGGTACTGAATTAATATTCGAAACAAATTAGCCTAACCTTTAAAATTTTCAACAGAAATTGATTGCTAGCTTCAAATATACGAATCCGAACTTTCAGCTCATTCAAGTCTTTTCTGAATTATGCTAAAAGCATATCGCTAACACATGTTGTAGCTTGTTGCATCCGATGGAAAAATAATTTAGCTTTAAGAGTTCAAAACTTTACACATGCTTAGTTCCTGAACTATTTCATCGAATGAATCCATGATGAAAATTATCAAAAAATCTAAATTTGAAATTCAAATTACATATTCGTATCGAACATCTTCAAAGTTTGTTACAATTTCAATATGGAAACAGTCTCTATCGATTGGTTAGTTTCGTTTCTCTCTTTTACAATTTGGCGATTGAATTGTATAAGTTTTTCTATTTCATTTTCCTCTCCCCCCTGGCCAATTTGTACATAATTAAATGGCGAAGGAAAGGTCTTTAGACAGAAATAGTTATTGCTTTCAGTTACCAGAAAAATGTTAGCATCACTTTAAAATATCAAATTATTTATATGTGCTATAAGTATTAATCTATTAAAATAAAATAAAACGGTAAAAAAACCTTTTAATTTTACATGTTTCGTGTGCTCTGACGGCAACCTTTTCAAAAACAAAAAACGATAAAAAGAAATTTTACGCTAAAATAGCTTCAAATTTTTGAAAAAATAGCTAAAATAGCTTTTTTGTTTTTGAAAAAGTTGCCGTCAGAGCACACGAAACATGTAAAATTAAAAGGTTTTTTTTTTTTTTTTTTTTTTTTTTTTTTTTTTTTTTTTTTTTACCATTTTATTTTATTTTAATAGATCACTTATAGCAGATATAAATAATTTAAATGTAGTGTAATTTATGGTAAAATTACCCTGATTATAAGAAGAAATCATTTTTAGTGCTATTGTTGTTATGTGCATTAGAATCATAGAAGGTTCTTCATTATGATCCCTGTTATTTTCATTGCTTAAAAAGGAAATTTTATACTTATTGAATATCTCAAACACCAATTATGTGGCAATGGAACATAACACATGACTTCTACGTAACCGATTTCATAATTGCTTGTAATTATTTAAATAATATAGAAAGGAAAATTTCAGTAGATTGAATATAACTGACGGAAAATTTTAAAAGGACACGTATAAAAACTTAAAACTTGAATAATTTTACATAGCTAAACACATGGAATTTGTTCAAAGTCTTTATTTTATCATGATTGCATAGCTACGAAATACAAAATAATCTTATGGCCGAAAAATAATAATAATAATAATAATAAATAACTTTTAAAAAATGTAATTTTACAAATTACAACGACTATTTCGAAAAGGATATTTTCAAAGACTAAGTTTTAAAGACTTATAAATAAATTATATATTTAAATTAATAATAATAATAAATATCATTTTTAGGATGATTATAATGAGTCATGTATTACGTACGCCATGCATTAAACATTAATATTCCTAGACCAATGATATTGAAAAAAAAAAAAAAAAAAAAAAAAAAACAGTAGTTTATAAATAGTACATTTTTATTTAATGGAGTTAATCAGGCTAACTTCTGAACGCCTGATATTACGTACGACATTGATTAAACGTTAATATCCTTGGACGCATCATAAACAAATTTTAAACGAAATTTCAGTTTTACAATTTTCGGAACTGCAAAATTTTAAACTTCTAAACATCGCACATTTTAAATTTTTACAACGTTGCGTAGAGAAAAAAAAATACGCGTTGAAATGCAACTTGTTTGAAACCTGTATCTAAATTTGTTTTTGAGTTATTAATTTTTTAAAAAGTTTTTATTACTTTTTTTTTGTCATCGTGGCAACAGAAGTATTCCATTTCTGGACATTAAACATGGACCAATCAGAAAACTAATAAAATGAAATAAGTTGCGGAATTCAATCAATAAAAAAATTCAGATATACTTTAGATTTCCCAATTCTATACTGAGAACAACAACTATTTTCCAAATAGTTAATGAATAAGAATATGGGATATGTGATATGTGATATAATGTAGGTAAAGAAAATTTTGTGTTACTTTTTAAAAATTTATTAAAAAAAGAAAAAAAAACATTTTTAAGGCTTGTGGATACCTCTAATGCAAATTTTGCGGAATGCTAGCCAGAAGTCTGTAAACAATGCTTCTATAGGATTAACATTAACTTGGGCATTTCTTTCCGGGACTAGTGTAGATTTTTAAACAATAATTATGAGTGAATGAAAGTCATAAGAGTTTAAATGACCTTATGGATTTTTAGCGCGTTAAAAGTTACCTGTATACTTTTCCTTTATGGGCAGAATGTCAAATGTTAATTTTTTTTCCCCAAATGTAATATTAAAAAAAAAAAAAAAAAAAAAAAAAAAAATGCTGGATAACAGCAGAGAATATGCAATAATAATTATGAATAATAAATATTGCAAAATAATAATAATGATGATAATAATAATAATAATAATAATAATAATGGATGTTAAGAGAGGATTTTTTTTTCTTGGTGCATGTGTTCCCATTTATGGTGTACAGTATTAGATACAGACGAAATGCGGGTATTATGGAATGGTCGGACAGTTCAATATTTCGTGCTTCAATACTTCAATATTTCGTGCATATGTTGTTGAAGCCAATCATAAATTTGCCATACAATTTTCTAGTACTCCCATGTGAGACACTGAGCTTGTTCTGTTGCGGTGTCTTTCTTTGGAGTTACGCAGTGAAACAAAATCTTATTCTCAATATCTGCAGTTTTTGTGCAAATAAATATTATAAAACTCATATTAATTACTAAATACACTGTCAGAGATATTGATAAAGTTCAGTATAAAGTTGAATAGTTATATTTTATTGTGTTAGTCAATTTTCCAATATGCGAACTTGTTTGCGAGTGAAGCGGTTATGTTTTTAGAGTTTGTATGCCGAGTAATATGGGAATATCAACCAGATAACTGTTTCGAGACAATTCTAAAAATTGAAACATTTTTGCAAAGAAACTGATGATTTATGCACTATATGGCTAGAGGTGACCCATCATTTGCGGTTTTAGACGTTTTGTTAAATATGGTAGAAAAGTACGCTATCCTGAAATTTCAGTCAGCGAATATTTTATTCCCGAAACCATATAGGGGATCGTCAACAAATTAAAAAAATAACGAATACCTTTTGGATAACCCTGCCAAAACTAATATAGCAAAAGCGTTTAAATTGTAGATTATGATTAAGTGTCTCATTGTTATAAACTCTGTTAATTTTTATAAGCATGTATACTGTAGATTCGTTGGAAAATTAAGGTTTTCATTAAAACAGTTTAAAATCTTTTGCTTATATTTTCAAAATTCTTAATCTTAAATAAATAAATAAATAAAAATGTTATTTTTAGAAATTATGACAAATAACATTGTACACAATGTACCCTGTATACCCTGTAATCAAAGTAAAAAAAAAAAATAATAATAATAAAAATAAAAATTGCATGAGCAGATTTACTAAATAATGTTTCGCTGAGATGCATGAATGCAATCAAAATATAATTTGCGTAATGTGTGAATTTCCAAATTGCGTTAGTTCAATAAATAGAACAACTTTTTTGAAAAGTCTAAAAAAATAGCTTAAAAATTCGGAAAATTAACATCTATAGAATAAGCTCAAAACCCTGTAACATCGAAAAATTAATGTTTTCTTCATATCAGAAATATCTTGTATATCATAGATTTTAATCCCGAAACGGGGGAGGAGTCAAAAATTTTAGAGCTTTGGCCTATCTCAGCAGTCGTTTTAAGTTGGAGCGTGAATTTCCAGAAAATAAATCTATTAAAATTATAATAAACATTTATTTCAGCAAATTTAGAAACTCTCCTTATGTGTGTTAAAGGAAGGGTCGAATATTTTTGAACATTTGACCATACCTCAGCAGCAGTTTTATATGGAAGCTAGAAATTCAAAGTAACAAACTTATTAGAAAATTATTAAACGTATAATTCTGTAATTTTAGAAATTCCCACTTTTAATGGAGTGGTTGAAATTATAGATAATTTCGCCGCATATAACAGCAATTTTAGATAGGAACGAGAAATTCTTGATATCAAATCTATTTAAAAATAACTAAATACATATTTCAGTGGTTTTAGAAATTCCCCTTAAGTAAAATTAAAAGGGAGTAAAAAAAAAAAAAAAAAACAAAACATTTCGTCATATTTCAGCAGCGTTTTAAGCAAAAGCGAGAAAATCAAGATAACAAACCTAGTAGAAAAGTAATTACACATGTATTTCAGTGATTTTTTTTAGAAATTCCCGCTTAAGGGGGTGGTCGAAAATTTTAGGACATTTCGCCATATCTGCAATTATTCCTCCCTCTCCGGAATTCTCTAATTATTTATATAGATGATTATGAGTTAATTCATCCGTAGAACCGAATAAGATAATAATTATGTTCATTCGATTAATATGATTTTTTTTTTTAAATCTTTGTTAGGAATATTTTGTTTGATTAAAAATTCTTTTAAACAAACCGAAAAGTCAGTTTCTAGTTCGTTTAAAAATTCTAAAAAATTTGTCCTACACCTCTTTCAAGTATCTGAAGAGTGGGACATGCATGAGTGATTGGACATACAGTGTGTCCCACACAAATAACGCCACCATGATTTTGTTCCGTAATCGGAGACGGAACAAAACTCCGAGAGCGAAACAAATATATTAAGAAAGACTATATAGAAATGCATATTTACAAAGACTAACTCATTCCCTGCTCCACATGATCAGTAATAAAATAAGAGGGGGGAGGGGAGGGAAAGGTGTCTCGCTGAAATAAAGCCACTACTGTTAATAGCAATTATATTTGCCATGCTTGGAATATGCGATGTGCCGATCTCTGGAAGACATTAGCATGAGTATTATCCCAGGCCTCAATGATGACGGCCTTCAGTTTTGTCACAGACTTGAACTGTCTAACCTTGGCATTTAAAGTTCTACAAAGGATGCTCCACGCATTTTTTGGGGGGACTGAGATAAAGGGCAGGCTATTACATAACATGTCTCCAATCATCCAAAAATCATTCCCAGGAAGATTTTGCAAAGGTTATGGGGGTGTTTTCCTGCTGAAAAATCCAACTTAGTCCACCAATTCTTTCTTCAGTTGGCAAGAAATGGGTTTCTAACAATTGTTGGTAATTGGTAGCCTATATGCGGTCTGAGGGAAGAGACAGATTAAGTTTACCCCCATAATCACACCACAGGTTAAGTTTACCACCTCGCAATGCATTTATAGGTATGCCTAAAAATTTATTTCCTTCCCGTTTGAAAACTGCGAAATTTTTTTTCTCCCATTTCTCTGAAATGGCTGAAGACTGGCACACATGTGATGGAGCTCTGGAAATCAAGTGAAAACTGATAGAGAAATTTAAAATAACTAGAATATGATCGCATTAATTATAAAAATCCCACAGAAATATGCTCTTAAATATAATTAAAGCAAGTTAAAATATACGTAGTGAATATGTCTTTATAACTTTAAGTATGAGGTCAGCATAACTCATGGACTTGTTTTTGCTTTGTATATTTCAGAAAGCTTGAAAAAAATTCTGTCACAGGGAACGTATGTAATGGAGTACGGGGACATATAAATTAAATGAAGGCAAAATATTAAAATTTTCTGTTTTAACAAAAACTACACTGCAACACATATAAGATAAGTTGTTTTAACAAACACTACGCTGCAACACATTTAAGATAAATGAAAATCATGGTTTGACTTCAGTTATTACTATATGCTTATATATTCTGAACTCGTGGATAATAAGTACTATTTTTAGTGGAAATTAGAAAGTTTTCTGTCGTAATATATTTTTTTTTAATTTATTTTAAATACGATCTGTTTAGAAAATATTAAAAGCTTCGCTTACGACGAAAAAGATTTTAAACATTAACTGGATTGTTTGTACCTTCAGTGGTTGTTAAAAAGATTTAAATATGAATTTTGTCACAAATAAGCATCTATAACGATTGAAGAACTCAGATAATAAAAGTGGAGTGTGACAAATAAATAAATAAATAAATAAATAAAATTTAAATTATATGATTAATCAATGGTCCTCTAACATATGCATTTGAAAAAAACCTAATACTCACAGAGATTTTAATTGATAAAAGTGGCATTTAACAATAAACTCAAATAGATATTTAGAAACCTTTGCAGCTCATTCTTTTAAAAAGTTGATTGCGTCACTTACCATCTTTATCATCTGAACTCTTATACATTTTATAAGCTTTTATTTAATTTGCTTGCGTTCAGTTCAAATTTTGCAATCCAATTTTAATACAGTTTTCTCTGCTACAACCGAAGACAAGACAATACAATATTTTGTAAAAAATGTGTGGCTTTGCCTCTGCTACGACTCAGAAGTCAAAAACATTTGTCCAATAAGGGTACGTAGATGTTATGACGTATGCGATCGCGTCAATGGCAATGAGTGCTTTAGAAATAAATTGGTGTTCTTCGATTGAGCCGAGGAATGCTGGTTAAATACTCCATCTTTCAGGAGAACGCAGGGCTGCCACAAGCGACTATTTTTTAATTCTATTCCGTACCACTTTTTCAATACCAAAAACTGTGCTTTGATAACATTTGCACGAGAAATACACTACAAAATGTATTTTTTTAAAATAGTGGTACAAACAGAGTTAAAAAAAAAAAAAAAAAAAAAAAAAAAGAAAAAGAAGAAGAAGCCTGTGGCAGCACTGTGAATGTATGTAGGATCGATCCAAACAAAAATACTGTGCAATTGCTTTTATTAGGTGCTTTCGTAATTATATAAATACGTAGCACCTATAGTTGTCGTTTGGTCTGTCCGCATATAACAAAGCAAAAACTATCCAACCGATTTGTTTGAATTTAAAATGCATAATTATTACATAATTTTATCGAGTCACTTCAAATTTTATGAAAATCGGATGCATAGATCTTATGCAGGGACAACAAAAGGATTCCGTTACATTACGGTCAATGGAGAAAAAAGTTTCAAATGCATTTTAATCATTTAAAATTTAAGACATATAATTATTGCATAATTTTGTCGAGTCATTTCAAATTTCATGAAAATCGGATGCATAGATCAATTACAGGGACAATCAAAAGTATTTCGTTACATACGGTCAATGCGAAAAAAAAAAGTTTCAAATGCATTTTAATGGCGTGACACTCTTTCGAACATAATAAAACTGACATGAGCCTATGAAGTATATATCTACTAAAATATACATTCTGTACAATCTGTGATGCAAAGATTATTTATTATTAAATTACAGGGCCACACAAAAGTTCCACTACATAATGCTATACGGGGAAACATTGTTTGGGGCGTGTTTTAATTACATTAAACTATTTTACATTTTATGAATATGATATACGTTGCTGAGGGGTAATAAAAATTACTTTCTGTATATTTGAAGGAACACAAGGATTTCTATAACTATAATGTATCCGAAGTACTGTCTACTATATCAGCAAGATTTGAATATTTTAAAAATTTCGTTATAGCACCTCCTTTGCTACGTTTCGCATGCAATTTCCAACTTTTTTTTTTTTTTTTTTTACTTGGAATTCCCATTTTTAGCTGGATTTGAAATTATACATCCATTATATTTTTAAACAAGCTGATTAAAAAATCACTCGCAATTCATTTCTTTTAACAAATGTATTTATTTCAATCAATTGTCTTTCAACTTCTTTTTCTTTTCTTTAATACATTATAATAAAAACTTGTCTTTAATACATTTATTTTACTTATAATTTGTTTTAAATTTTATTGTGTATGTTGCATGTTTATACTACATACATATATACATGAATGCTTGCGTATAAAAAGGAATAAGCTTTCAAATATCGACATCAAATTTAACCTCTTTGCAACCTAGGTCCATATATCTGGATCTCGACTTTTTTTCCCCATAAAAACTTTAACTTTTCTATATTTTGACCACATTTCTTAATATCAAAATGTTTTTTGCAACAAAAGAAAAATAACAAACGGCAATCTCTATGCTGATTTCCTCATAAAATAGATGTTATTTTCATTCAGCTTTGTGTAATACTTTCAAGACAGTGCGGCCAAGATGTGGAGAGTTTTTCATAATTGCTTAACTTAAATCCTCTGCAGAAAAATGTTTTGAGGATCTGAATATCATTCACTAGCTTAAAGGCCATAAATTTGTGCGAATTGAATATTTCCAGCTGAGCGAAAAGTCCCAGCCGGTTATCGCCCAAATAGCTTAACAGGTAAATCGTTGCCCTTGTAAGCAAAGTATCCGGGTTCGATTCCCGGCCTGGGAAATTTTTCGCTCAGCTGGAAATATTGAATTCGTATGATAACTTTACCAATCAGTTAGATTGTGTTAAAATAAAAGTATATCTACATATCCATCGTTCTATGGAGTTCCATTACCTGCGGCTTATTCTGCCGAGCTGTCTAAATGACAGATCAGATGTCATGGCCAATAAGGTTATCTGAGCGAAAAATCCCAGCCGGTTATCGCCCGGTTAGCTTAACAGGTAAAGCATTGGCCTTGTAAGCCAAGTAGACGGATTCGATTCCCGGCCGGGGCAATTTTTCCTCAATTTGGAAATATTCAATTCCTATGATAACTTTACCAATTAGTTAGATTGTGTTAAAATAATAGTACATAAATTTGTGATTGTATGAATTTAGGTTAACGATAATTAAATTGGTATTTTAACAGAATTTGTAATTTTTGATCCCTACTTGTGAACCTGAATTATTAGCCTCCTGAAGCATCAATTTTCGAAAAGTTCTTTTTTTTGTCATTTGTGATGTCATTTGTTTAGTTTAAAATCAACGAATGAGTACTTGTGGTATTATTTTAGCTTCAGGAATGAAAACGTTAAAACCTTTTGCAGGCCAATGTTCCCAATTGAGAACATAAAATTAAAAATTTAGTAAAAATTTAATTTTATCACTATATAGTCTTGAAAAAATTAGCAGAAATATTAAAAAGATGAATTTGATTTGTTGAAATAGAAGTTACATTCCTATCATTAATGGGGAAATGAACAAAGAAAAAATAAAAAAGACCAATGGATTAATTATTTAAGATACAAAAATTGATATAAGCGTACGTCAATTTGTTTTATATCGCTTATTTTTATACGAATTAAAACAAGTTTTTAAAAAATGTTGTTTAAAATTTGTGTACCCTGATGTCCATGTGAACTCTTTATTTTGTTAAGAGTCAAAACTTTTCTGCTGATATTTTTTCCTAACACCTTCAAATTTTTATGCATGATTGTACATAAAAAATAATGGCATTTCTTTAACAAAATAAGTTGTAATAGATGCTTTTGTGATTTTTTTATTTACATATTTTATTTTTAAGGCCATTTTCAAATTTCGCTTACATGTGCAGTCCAAGAGTAAAAGGAAGAAAATTCAAACATAAATTAATGTTTGAAGTTTGATTTCAGCTATGCATTAGCTAAAGAAGACTAATATTGAACATTTCGAACATGAAAAATTTTAAAAATAAATAAAAATTTTGACGATATAAATCTTGGAGATATAATAATTGTGATTCTAAGAAAAAATGCCTGTCCCATTCCAAATTTTATGTAATTAACTGTTATTTTTTTTAAATCTAATTTAACTTTTTAAATAAAGAAATTTAATTATTTTAAATATGAACTGTTAGTGTTCCATAAAAATGAAAAAAATTGTGAAATATTTTGTCCCTCACTTAGAGTCAAGTTTGTTACCTTCTGATTATTTTAGTCAAAATAGGTTTTGAGTGCAGCCTAAAGTTAGCAGCAAATATTCGGCGATATAGTTAAACTATTCACGCAACTACTACTTGCCATTTTTTACTCTTCAATTGTGAAGCAATGTAATAGTGGCAAGAATCAGCTTTCATCAAAGTTGGAATTTTTTTTCACTGCCAAGTCTATTACCGTAAATTTTAATATTAAAATAATGGTTTTTGCACTGTTGTAACTAAATATTGTTTACTAAATAGTTTCAGAAGGTATGCGTATTATTATCCAAGTTAGAAATTATACAATCTAGTTCATTATTTGAAACGTCAAGTCTGTTACCATATTTGTAAGCGATGAAATGTAAGCTGCTAAGTAAGTTTACTAAATAGTTTTAGAAGGTATGCAAATTATTATCTAAGTTAGAAATTATACATCTAGTTTATGTCTAATAGCTTTATTTGAAAAGTCAGGTCCGTTACTTGTCAAGTCCGTTACCATGAAATGTAAGCGAATGGTGAAAATGGCCCTTTAGATTGATTGTATGAGTGATGCAAGATACTTTATTTATATTCATATAATTTTTCTTTTAAATTTAGGAGACACATTGCATCTTATCTTGCGTGATTTCTTTCCATCAGTGTAAAAAAAAAAAAAAATTGCCGTTCATCATGACAACCGAATTATCTCCATTTGCCGGCATATTCATCATCATCATCGGACTCCTCTTCATTTTCCTCTTCATCTCGTGGTGCTGCAAAATGTGCAGTCAGTCCAAGGAAGCCATCGTACCACTCTTCTCTCCGAATGATCCTCTGTACAACAGGCGGTTCATGACGGCCGTAGATGTGCAGACTGGATTACCAGTCATCATTGAGACAGTCAGGAGAGGTTCTAGAAATCTTGTGAGGGTAACCTCACAACTGAACGACGGAAGATATTCAATTAATAGTAGTGATTACAGAACAACCTATGGAGCTATAGTGCATAATGCACCATCTCAAAGTGATATCATCTCCAGAACACCTCCACCGCCATATTCCACTGTATGCGCGCAACCTCCAGTGTGATATGATAGAAAAGTATTGATTGTTAATAAAACCATATCACATTGAGAACAGACCATTCGCCATAATGTGTATGCAACTTAGAGTTGTATGATCTGAGGATGCTCAGTTTTTGAATTGGAATTACGCTGAGCAAGTGCTAAGTACCATATTAATTCTGTGTGCATATACTTTACTGTGAATACTCATTTTTAATTACATCTGTCATCTAAAAGTTTTCACAAGCTTTCGAAAACAAAGAACAGGAAAGATATGAAGACTAAAATTAATGTCAAACTATATTTTCGGATTTTAGTAGAAAATTGTATATGTCTCATTGAAATCTTCTTTTGAAGTTACTAGAAAATAAAATGATGATGTGAAAATAATTGAAGCATGTATATTGTTCCCAACACAAACTGCACTTGTTCAGAAGCGAAGAAAACAAACTAACAATACAATGTTTATGTGCAATTAAATCAGTTGGTGAATAGTGTGAATGCAGTTGTTTTCTATGGTGTTAGTGTTGGAGAAACCATTTAAAGGTGGAGGCCAATTGGAAACAAATTTTACTTTCTGTCGCACTGAGAATAACGTCCCATTCCAAATATCAGAGAGACAAAGAAAAGAAAAACAATTAAGAATTCTTTGAAAACTCAGCATATGCTTTCCCAGCTAAAATCATTGACTCCTCAGAAGGAGGTGTGGCTTCATATGGAACGATAATTGATCACCGCTTTAGAACTAGAAAGAAGTGAAACGCATGAAAACTGGAAAATTCTGTTTTGTATAAGAAATGTCTATTTTTCTAATTAGTCAAAGCAAATTATTTGTTATTTCATTGAAAAAAGGGCCTTTGTTTTAAAATTGCCGAAAATGTCAAACAGTATACTTCCAGTTTATCTAGAGCTAGTCTTATTATTATTATTATGATGATTTTAAGGTCGATCATCCTTTAATTATTTTATGCCAAATAAAATGTCTAAATTTATTTTTAATGAAGAAAACTGTAAACGGAACGAGTAGCCACATTTTTAAATAATTTGCAATTGCCTATAAAAAAATAACACAAGAAAGGCTTCTTTTTTTCTTTTGGTGAAATGTCCATCGAAAAGGGAGGGGGGGGGGGAGAATTTGGTCGGATGGATTAGCTGAGAAAATGAAAAAGGAGATTTGACTTATCCACAGTCTTAATAATAAAAAAAAAGAGAGAGAGAGAAAGAAAGAAAACAAAAGCCTATATCTTTCTTATCTTATATGAGTTTGCATTTTTCTGAAATTGCGAATTTTGGGCAACTAACTGTTCTTTTCCTTTTCAATCTTTCAGTCATTGGCTACTGTTAAAATAGGGGCGTAAGATTCTAGGATGTAGTGTGTAATATAAAGTTACAAATATCGTATTATGAAAATTTTTTCAACCGTCCTTTGAAACAATATGAGATTTGATGAGGAAAAATCTTATTTTAGACTAAAATTGTGCCAAATATTAATGAACTTAATTTACATATTTATACGTATCATTAAAGCAGTATCGATATTTGAAGAATTGTGCCAATCTAACTGCTCTTTTTTTTAAGTATAACTGAAAAAAAAATTGGAAGATCTGAGATGTGTTTTAAATGTGTATCTGTAAAAATCTTTTATATTTTTTGTAGAATAGAATGCACATTATATGAAACGAAACTTTTTACACCAATAAATTTATTATTGTTTTTTTAGTTATCAGCCATGAGATTTCTATTGAACTTATCTTTATAATTATTTTTTTTTTAAATGAAAGCGCTTTATTTCTAAATGTGTCTCTACTCAATATTATTAGGATAAGCGAAGCGAATCCTCTACTAGGCCACTCAAGTTACAGTTTGTCGTACACTTTATAAAAAATCTATTCAGTATTTTGACTTAAAATTAAACATAAGAATAAATTATGATGTGTAGATTTGCAGAATGTTATTTTTTTTACAGAATAACCTTTAAAAAATATTATTTTAATTATTAATTTATTCTATATGTTTTTCTATTATGGACGCATTTTTGCAAATAAAAAATTAAACGCGTATCTTTTTTTTTTTTTTTTTTTTTCAGATGGAAAATAAACCATTGGGTTACTAATTATAGATAGAATCATGATTAATTAATTAAATAAAATATATTTTCATTATTCCGCCAAAATAGTTTGCAAACAAAAAATTGAACCCGTATCTTTTTATTTTAAGAAGGAAATTAAACCATTGGGCTAATAATTATAGATAGAATCATGATTAATATATTACATAAAATATATTCTCATTATTCTGCCAATATTATTTTTGCATTTTATACTTACGGATTTTAAAAGAATTACATTATGATTTATTTATTTAGGTATTTACTTTGGTAAAGTGACAACAAAAGAATCGTAAACAAGTGAAATTAATTCTTATATTTGGTATTTAAAGTGAATATTTTGTTAAATTTGGTATTCGAAATGAAAGATTAAAGAATAATTTAAGAATATTTTAATTGATTGAAGAATAATTTAATTCAACCAAATTAAATATATTAACTACGTTTATAAGTAACTTTTGGAATGTATTAGTAATTTAAAAATGTCGAGAAAAAGAACACTTACTGGCCAGGACGAACGCCTTACTGGCCATTGGAAAATGTAAAAACATCTTTAAAACTTTTAGTTAAAAATTACAAAATATTTTGTAAAATTCTGCTTCGAAAATATTTTTATTTATATCAGCCTTATATCATAAATAAAAAATTCCGAGGAATTTCTTAGTTATTTGGCTGAATTTACATTTCTAAAATTTAAAATGCGCCAAAACATGAGATAACGTTTTTGCTTAATAAAGATACAAAAATAATATAAAAAAATAATGTTACTTTCAAATATTTATCTTATGAAAAAATGCTTCGCGAATCCAAACAAACTTTTGCTAGTTTTAAATATTCTATTTTTATATTTTAATTTTAATTAAAAAAGTTGTTTTGTGAAATTTCTTCTCATTAGTGGCAACCGGGTTACTTTTATAGTTGAAGGGAAAAAGGGAAACTGGAAATTATCATATCGTTACGGATGCCATTTTCGTATTACAGTTGATAACGACTTTTTGAAACTTTTGACCAGAAAATGACGATATGCTTTAAAATAATTCATTTTTATTGATAAAGTTGTTACATTTTAGTTTTTTTTTTTTTTCATTCTAGCGGTACTGAGATTGAGAGATTCATCTGAGAGTGCTTCAGTGGGTAAAAATAATGCCATGGTAAAAATAAAATGTATATTGCATGTAAAATTGTAATTGACAGACGTAACATGAAGCAAGGGAATACATTTATCTATAATCCATTGGACATTAAAACATAAAAAAAAATAATATGAAAATGTGCATTTTGCGACGGCGAAAAAGGGTCTCATTTTCAGATTTCCTTGAAAACAAAAATTATAATTGTGTTATAGTGGCGAAATATTCGTTGACTTTTCATTGCGAAACACGAAAGATCAAAGCATCAATGGATAAAATTATAATTTATTATCTGAATTATATGTTACTGGCTACTTATAGGAATAATGTTTCATTTTTCGATAATTTAAAAAGTTTAAGTTAAAAGGAGGTGGTCTAATAAGGGCCATTTTTTGCCCATCAGCACCTAGAGGTGACATACATTTTTTTCATTAGTATACCTCATAACAAGTAAGAAATTAATAATATCTTGAATGAAAGTTTAATAATTGACGGAAAAATAAAATATAGATTTAAGTAAATATTATGTGTATTAATAAGCATAAACACAATTGTCATTAGTTTTAATCCATATAATCAATAGTAAATACAACAAAATGCGTAAAATTAAGATAAATGAAGCTTACTAAGATTATTATTTCAATACATGAAATATCGGAAATAATAATAATAATAATAATAATAATAATACAGTTTCAGACTTTTTGGACAATGTGTTTTAGATTATTTTCATTATTGAATGTCTCGCCAGAATCACTAATGGACCATCCAGCGGCCGCGTCTTGTACAATATATGAACATATTCGATATTTGTTTTTTTAATTTTGATTGAGCGATGGTACATTACAGTAGTATTGTAATCCAGAAACCATAATACGAAAACAACATGCACCCAGCACTCTACGGCACTTTCGCGTACTTTACACTGATAGTACCATTATGTTACAATGTTTCGCTGTGTTATTATCCAAATATTATAGGTTTTAGAAATTGTGCGCTGAAAAATCAAATTTTGGTTACGAGAGGTGTCCCTTAAGCGTCGTTTACACGGAGCGAGTTTACTAGCTACAAGCCGGCGAGAAAAGTAGCGAGTGAGTCAGCTAGCCAGATAGTGGTGGTTTACACACGAAGTTGTTTATTCGCTCAGTAGCCAACTCGCTATTACATCACTAGTTGCGTTCTAAAACTTAATTTTACGTTAAAACTAACAGTAATAAGTCTTGATTACGTCCATTAATAACTATATCGTAATATTAATTATATATATTCCACAAAAAAGTAAGAATTTATATTACAAATAAATATTTTGCTTATAAGACGTTGTTGTATTAATAAAAACATTTAAAATACATTCAAAATTTTTATTTACATGTTTCAACTCTTTTTAATCGGCTCATCTTCAGAAATTAATAAATATAAAATAAAATTACAAACATAATGAACGTGTAAAACTGGAATAAATAATTATTGAAATTAATTTAAATATATCACGCGCTTTTTAATAAATAATTATTGAAATTTAATTAAATATATCACGTGCTTTTTAATAAATAATTATTGAAATTAAATTAAATATATCACGCGCTTTTTGATAAACAATTATTGAATTAGATTAAATTCATAATGCGCTTTTTATAAATAATTAATGAAATGAAATTAAATATATCACGCGCTTTTTTAACAAATAATTATTGAATTAAATTAAATTTATCACGCGCTTTTTAATAAATAATTATTGAAATTAAATTAAATATATCACGCGCTTTTTAATTTGGATATTGTCCGTGACTGGAATAAATATTTATTGAAATTAAATTAAATATATCACGCGCTTTTTAATAAATAATTATTGAAATTAAATTAAATATATCACGCGCTTTTTAATAAATAATTATTGTGATTAAATTAAATACATCACGCGCTTTTTAATAAATAATTATTGAAACTGAATTAAGTATATCTAGAGTTTTTTAATAAATAATTATTGAATTAAATTAAATTCATCACGCGCTTTTTAATAAATAATTAATGAAATTAAATTAAATATATCACGCGCTTTTTACTAAATAATTATTGAAATTAAATTAAATATATCACGCGCTTTTAAATAAATAATTATTGTGAATAAATTAAATACATCACGCCCTTTTTGCTATTCCCTGACATTTAGTATTTTAAATTATCTAAAGTAATTAAAATATTCATTTTGTGTCACTAGAACTAGCGAATACTCGCAGCGGTTTCACTAGCAGCAACGTTTACACACAGATAGTTTGCTAGCCAGATAGCGAGAAAAGTAGCCGAGCTTTCAACTTTTTTCGCACTCGCTAAGTCGCCAGATAGTTAGCTAGTGAACCTGTTTACACGGGGCGAGTCCACTAGCAGCTAGCGAATTCGCCGGTTTGTAGCTAGTAAACTCGCTCCGTGTAAACGACGCTTTAGCGTCATCTGTTGAAAACTGTTGCTGCTTAATTAAGAATCTAGGCATTCCATGTTCAATATCAATTTCGTGCAGAAGTTCCAAACAATCCCGGTAAAATCCATCAATACTCCCAACATCATTTGTTCTTCAGCCACTCTCTGATATTATATGAATATTTTTTTAATGTGTTTGTAAGTATGTTAGCGTAAGTATGTTCTTTGTTTCCACGAAGTAAGGAACGAAGATATCCAAAATGTAATTTGATCTAATGACTAATACCATATGCTTAACAAAAGGTCTTCCTTTGAATAGCCAGAAGGAATGTCTCAGAAAGGAATAGTTCACACTCTTCTGAATATAAACGTACGTGCTATTGAAAGCAATCATCACAGAATCATTGTTGTCATCCGGAATAAATAATCTTCCTGCTGAAGGCCTCGTATGTTTTTCAATAACTTTTGCGTTCTGGTGATGTGTTCCATTTTACGGGGTTTTAGAACAATGTTCTCAATCAAAGCCTGGCTTTCATATTTTACAGAAGATATTATTATTTTTCTTATATTGTATAATGTAGACAGAACACCATGATAAAGACCAGTTCTAAGTTTTACAAGTAACATTGCAAAGTAAGTACGAGATGACATCTTTATTGAGGAAGGTATTTTGGATTTTACAAGTTTAAAAATATAGTTAAAATCAGACATAAATATACCCATGAGAATATAATAATAATAGATTTCGGAAAAGTGTCCCGGTGTATCAAAATCGAGGCCTTCTTTGCTACATTTCTGATATTGGTTTAAATATTTTCAGGCATTGCATTTCATACATTGATGTATTCTCCACTTAGAAGACTTAAATCTTGCAGAGTCAATTTACCGATCAAGTAATATGAGTTTTACAGCATCGTTTTCGCGACAAAATATTGATATTAGTTTCTATAAAGGCTTGAGTTTCAATAGCTTTTGCTACAATAATGAGGCAGTTCTTACCTTTACATATTATACAACAAGTGTTAGAGTTGAGAAAATGAGATATTGATTTAAATGTATATTAGGTTTCTTATTTGTGGTCTCATCGACAGTAATCGTTGACGCATAATCTCTTATTGTTATATCAGAAGAAGAAATAGAAGTTTTTAGAGCCTGGAGAGCACGAAATACATATTATTTGCATTTAGAGCACTATTTAGAACCACTTTGTAAATCTCAGTTTTTCGAACATCTAAGTATCAATATAACTTTTCTGTTAGAACAGATACGAAAAGTTTTCTGCGAGACTTTACAACAATGACATTGCTATCCAAGCATTATTTATTAGCAATTTCGTTAATAAATATTTACGAAAACAATTTTAGAAAACAACATTGACGTCTGAACAACATTAATACTTTTTAAGTACGGAAAAAAAAAGTTTGAACGCGCTCCGATAGTAGTGCATTTGATTCTCTCACATGATACATTTTTTTCTTTTACAGGTAGAAACGCACACTGAACCCAAATAAAATAATGCTCATATAAAAGCTTATAAAGAGTAGAATCATTGCATGTCAAAATTGATTGGGTTCATCGAGCGCTTCTTAATAAAAAATTCGTTCAAAGACACAAAAAACGTTGAAAATGCAGAAAAAAGCCAAAACACTCTACTTTCGGGCTATAATTTCCATGACTTACTATTTTATTTATCACATAAAACT
Organism: Maratus speculifer; assembly: GCA_964019185.1. NCBI lineage: Eukaryota > Metazoa > Arthropoda > Arachnida > Araneae > Salticidae > Maratus > Maratus speculifer. The sequence goes on along the minus strand of OZ025294.1, from coordinate 6,838,744 downwards.
TATATTAAACAAAAGTACATATCTTTAACTATACAAAGCCACAAAACAATAATCTGAATTCGAAACTTTTTTTTCCAAGTATATATGATGGGCGAAAAATAGCCCTTATTGACCCACCTCCTTTAATTATAAATCATTTTTGTTTTATGAGTTAGATCAGCCAATATAAGATTGATTATTTAATGTAACTGCAGTATAACAGCTTTTTTTAAACATCTTCATTTGTTGAATTCGACGGGTTCCGACTCGTATATAGTGGCTTATGTCTACAATGTTGATTACATTCACATTTTTTGGAGTTCCTTTAAAATTAAATTTATTTTTATAAACACTTTATAATATCTTTTTTCCTTTTTTTTAGAGTTTTTTGATTTTTCATAAAGACATTTTTTACTTTTATTTAACACTTTTCACCACTTCGAAAATATTATTTGACACCAATGGAAAAAAGAAAATGCTACAGAAGTTATTTAAGTTAATAACTTCGCTAATGAGGCCTTATGAAATTAGAGAGCAAATAATATCTAGCTCCCCGCTAATTCTCTAGTCTCGTAGATTTTAGAATGGAAATACAGAAAGAGATTAAATTTTCTGAGTTTGTATAAGTACATGATCACTGATTAGCTTAGAATTTTATAATGCATTAGTTGCGTTAAGTGACTGTTCAATTACAGTAGATCACAGATTATCCGAACGCCGGATTAACCGGATTGACTAATCAACCGGATCTACCAAGGACCATATTTTTTAATATGCCCTCTCGAAATATTTTTGAATTGAAACTTTTGTTGGCAGGGTAGAGTAAATTTGGATGTTACAAAAGTTAACCGTTAAATAACTATTTCCTAATCTGTAAATAATAAAATCGTTTACAGACTCAAAGAGAACAATCATTAGACGCGTAACCTGACGCAGTAAATTGTTAGTTTATAGGATTATCATTTCTAGAATTATAAGGATGTTTCTTTTACACAATTCAGTATACTACTTGAGTAGTTTGGCGTTTTATACTATTTGTCGAAATTGATTAATCAGCAATTCATTAATATGTGTTAAAAATATTTAAATTTTACTTTGGAATTGTGATGCATTTTATAAATAGTTTACTCGTGTTTTATTTTCATATTTTATATTATGCATTTGCACCCAATAATATTTTATATTATTGTGTAAATATACGGTAGCCCCCAACGATTGCTTTACAGTTGCAAACTATATTTATAATCGAATATTCAAAAATTCAGAAAAACAATGAATTCGAAAAGTAAAAAAAGCTTCTGGCGAGATTCAAATTTTATTAGATTTTCTGAAAGGTTAATGGATGGTCATTATAAATATATTGAAACACGAGTACAACAACCTCGAACATTCCCCATTTTAAAATATATCTTTCTCCATTAAATTTGTTTCTACGCTATAAAAATGTTCTTTTAGTATCAAACTGAAAAAGGCTGAAATGTCAGTGCCTTTCAAAGGGAGCACTTTTCATTGGTTTTAACGATGGCATTTATTTTGTTTGTTCGACATAAATATGAGGAAGAAATGCAAATGCGACGTAAACTTGATGTTTTCCGGGTGAAATGTCAAGGATTTTAGGAAAGAAAAAAAAATGGAGAAAACTAATGAAACGTTAAACTTTTTCAAGACATTACAAGGTTTGATTACGTGATTCCCCCCCCCCCCCCTACCTTAAACAGAGAGAACGAAAGATGTGTATAATGAGTTGAGTAATGTCTGGAATAGTTTTATTATCTGAGGATAAAAATAATTTTTGATGAGTACATAACGTAGATAAAATAAAGTAATGAAAAGGCTGAAGCGGGTATTTCAAGTCTTCATAGAAAGCTATCATTTGTAACTAAGTTATAATTTTGTTTTAGAGAATGACAGCTCCACTGCAGCTTTGTTCAGTAACTCACGTGTTTTTTTTTTTTTTTTTTTTTTTTTTTTTTTTTTTTTTTTTCAATCTTTCTCGATTAGTTTTCATAAATACAGTAGCATTGCCATTTGACGGTGGGATACACGTTATTAAAGTTTAATATAGCATTTTTTAGATGAAGTTTATAGCGTTTATGTTTGATTCACAGGAGCACTCAAAAATTTTTTAAAATATTATTGTTCATGGGTGATAGTTAGAGATAGCTAGAAAATTCGGTCTTCCTTCGGAAATTTTCAACATTACTCATCGATTTGAGCTATATCAGCTCAAATGATATTGTTTAATTTCAATACACTGCATGACATGGAAAAAATATGAAGATATTTATATGAACAATTTACATTAGTATTTGTGCTGGAAGATAACAGCAATAAATAAAATCGTCTTTATAAAGCCTCACCGGATAAGAAACATTGACTTACAAATGTTTAAGGGGCTATTTCAGTCATCTGGAAACACTCGCTCGCTAATGTTAATCCTGTGGAAGAAAATTTTTAAGGTATCTCGTTAGCCTTTTAATATTTTTAAATTATTTCTTTTGCATACGATAGCTGAGATTAATCTCTACATAATTTTTCTTACTTTTTCGATTTTGTTTGCAGATTTTTTTTTTTTCAAGAGGATACTTTAATTTTCGAAACTGATTTCGAAAATGAAAATGTCCTATTTAAAAACATCTGTAGTAAATAAAATAATAATAATAATAAAAAACGCCCCTTGTACAAATCGATCTAAGCTAGCCAGGGAAAAAAGAATCGTTTAAAAATATTGAAATGCAAACGAGATATCTTTAAAATTTTCTTTCATAGGATGAGTGATTATTCTATTAGTGAGCGGGTCTTTTCAGGTGACCGAATTAACCTTTAAGGGAGTTGGTCACTCATCTTCCGAATTCCCCTCACTAATGTAAAGTCTATGGGCGTTTGAGGCATTCGTACATTTAAAATATCTGATCGGGAAATTAATGGTTTCCAACTTCTATTTCTTGTATACAATTCTTAAATGATGTCTCTGTTTTTATTTGTTTTCAATTTTTTTTCTAAAGTATATACTTAATTTTATAAGAAGTGTTAAAATTTTACCCACAGTTCGTTAACTTTTAACACATAAAATATTAAATTAAGCATATATTTTAGAAATACTTTAAGAACTAAGAAAAAAAGAAATATCTTTTAAAAAAGTACACAAAAAAAGAAGTTAAAAATATTAATTTCCCCAAGAGATATTTTGAAATATACAAATGCATCAAACATTCATAGATTTAACATTATGGAGATGAATTCCGAAACCAGTGACCAGTCCCCTTAACCCCTTATCTTCCGACGGTACTTATAAGTACAATTAAAACTACTTCTTATAAAATTCTTTTAATACGTCGGTTAATTGTAATACTGTTTAGAATGAGTTACAGATACATTACTTTATCTTGTTCTAAAAGCATTATTGGTTACATAAAACAAAAATATTTTAAAAAGGATGATTTCTCTTGCCTTTGTAGTTTTCTCTTTCTTGGCGCTGAGGGAGGGGGATGAGGATTTTTCAATTCGGAAATATTTCTATATTTATATTATAAGAACATCGTATTTGTGCATTTTATAATTCTACAAAATACTATGAAAAAAATTTAAAATAAAAGTTTGAGTAGGGTTATAAATATTGCACAAAATTCCTGTAAATTCAAATTTAATTAATCCTTCAATCCTTCTAAAATCCTTCAAAAATTTATCAAATGATTATATAAATATTTTAATTTAGCTTAAACGATTTACATAAAATGCTTTAGAATGTCAAATTTTTATGAATTCATAATGCTGTAGATAAAGGGTTAAGAGCCTACACTAGTAACGCGAAGACAGTTGAAAGCAGGAGGGCCAATCTCCCGGAAAAAAGTCTTAGCTCTTTATTCTTTTAGTGTTTAATTATTTAATGTTACATACGAAGAATAAATCTTACTACTTTTTTCAAAATCATCAGAGGTAAAAAAATTTAGTTAGTTCAATTAAAAAATCCATAGAGTGGCAATTACCCCACTCCTCTCTTCTCCGCGACCGTGATGACAACATATGTCAAATGTCTGAAAATGTTTGTACAATCAAACTTCCCAGTCCCTATTTAACGAAGTTTTTTGCTTAACGAAATTTTCTGTTGAGCCTTGACTTTGAACGCCATTAGCATGCAAATTAATCTCCATATTACGAAAAATATATTCTATCTAGCGAAGTTTATTCCACTTTCACAACGTTTAAATGTACAAGTTGCTGCTGCGATGAAGTATGAGTTTATTTCAATGGATTGTAATAAAATGAAATTATTTATACATTTAATCCTTTCCATTTAAAAGAAGAAATGATTAAAGCCTTCGACACAATAATATAAGAAGGGGATTCCCAGTTTCACTTAAATATTATGGATAAATTGTTCAGAAATTTAAGATAGCGCGAATTTTTTTTATGAGCCGTGTATTTTTTATAAGAAGCCTGTACAAAGTAGTAATATTACAGACTTTTTTAAGTCTGCTCAGTGTTAAAACGATTTGATAACAATCACAAAACGATTTGATCAGGCCCTGATTACCGAATAAGCACGCAAAAGTGGGTGCTTCCCTTGGAAAATTTTGAAGGGGTCCGAAATTAAGAAAACAGGGGGACCCAAATTTTGCATTGAATTAATTCCATTCCAAAATGCTAATTTATTTTCAAATTATCAATCTTATAAATAATATATATTAAAAAATGTTTCACAAAAATAAGTTTCACAACAAATTAATTTTTCAAGTTTAAAAATTTATTAATTATTTCATGTTTAATTAATAACTTTTTATTCATTTTTAATTTAATTATTTCATGTTTAAAAAATTATTAATTTGTCATGCTTTCATGTTTCAAATTAATTTTTCATGATCAAATTCGACTACTTGATCGCAATTCTTCCAGTTTGTTCATTATTTTATATGTGTATGTTTATTTTATATATTGAGTTTAAGTAATACAAAATTTGGCTTGTATGAGCAACATAAAATATTGATAATTTATTGCCAAAATTGAGAGAGAAATATTTCAAAATATTGATATTTTATGTTGTGCATTCGTTCTGAATTCAACTTACATTTTTATACTCATGCCAAGCAAAATGATTTTTGCATATTTTTCTTGATTGTGTCCAATTTTTGTGCAGGGAGAACATGAAGAAAAGGCTGTTTAATGAAATATATGTCGGTTTAACTGATCCATTCTTTTTAATAATATTTGTAAGCATTGGCAAGTTTTTGGTATGTTGAATTTAGAAAACTCTTCGCAAATGAAGGGGGCCCTGAAATGACACTGTGCTTCTCATAGCTTCAGAGGTTTTGACACATTTACAAATTCCTTTTTTAACAGAAAGATATAAAACTGGAAAGCCTGACTATGAAAGCGAGTTGGAATCTAACTTAGCTTTCCATTTTATGATAATTAAGTTACCTATCGAATTATAAGCGATTTCGATCACGTGGTCACGCACTTTTCCTCTTTTGTAAGATTGTTTTTTCTGCTTTCGTTAAAATGTCATTCAAAACGTCAACCTTGACGGTTTGTTCTCAAAAATCTATTGAGTTTGCAAAAAAATAGAAAAATAAGTGCGATTAGATAGTTTCTGAACAACAACACCGGCTAGTTTCACGCATTTCTGAACAAAAATAAATTAAAACTTATGTCCAAAGTTGCCCTTTTTGATTTAGGAACACTTTTAAAACTAAGAATTTCAAATATTGAGAAACAAGTAAGAAAAATCATGCGTTAAACATAGATTATGAAGCTTTTCCAACACTTCTTGAAATCTTTAACAAAACTTCGTTATCCAGGGAAATAACGTATTATTGCTCATATCCAAATATGTATTCCAATACTTTTGAAAAACCCTGTATTTGATCTGTCGGTTATATAGACTATATAATGGTAAACTTTAGTTTAGCAAGAAAACGCCTAACTGCACTGTAAAAAAAACTCTAAAATAGATCAAAAAATGACCCAAATTGGGTTGTAAGATTTTTGGGTGCAGCAATGTTCCAAATTGAGAATGTTTCTTTGTGATCCAAAATGGGTTTTAAGAAATGCCCGCTTTGGACCTATTGCAAACCCAAATTGGAATCCGAAGCTTACCCAAAATGGGTAAAATTTTAAATCATTTTGGGCAACATAGCTCCAATTTAGGTATTGCAAAAAACCCAAAGTGGACACTTTTTTTTTTACCCATTTTGGGTCACAAAGAGACATTCCCAATTTGGGACATTGCTATACCCAAAAATCTTACAACCCAATTTGGGTCACTGCTACACCCAAAAATCTTACAACTCAATTTGGGTCACTTTTTGTTCTGTTTTCTTTTTTTCTGATTTGGAACACTGCTGCATCCAAATATTTTACAAACCAATTTGAGTCATCTTTTGGTCTAAAATAAACCATAAAATATTAAAACTTCTCATTGTTTTATACATAAATACAATTTTTTTTTCTTATAAAGGAAAATATTTTTTCCGCATGTCTAAATAGAAAAAGGCCATACTATATATATTTTAATGTAAATGTCGTATATTTTTATGAAGATATTATATTCATAATATACAATATAATTAACAAAAAGTTAAGTTTTTTTAAAAACCAAAATAATTTTTTTTTTTTTTTTAATCTATCTTTTTAATTTTGATAAAATTACATTATAAAGTAAAATAATTTAATTAAATTGTTAAAATTACCAATTAAAAAACTCATTTAAAATTATTTGAAAAAAAAAACTCGTTCTGTTGATTAATCTAAATTTTTTAATTATATGAGCAATTATCTTATAACCCGGGGTATAACACGTCCTGGCGTATAACACGCACCACTAATTTGAGAGTACATAATTTTATTTCAAGCATATACTCGCGTAGAACACGCATCAATTTTTTCCCACGAAAAGAAACTAAAAATACCCCCCACCCCCTTCAGATAAATGCGTCTTTTCTTTGCGACATGTAAAACCAGTCGTCTCCAGTCTGCTCAATTGCTACCTTTTGGAATTTAAATACCTCCCCCCTCCCAAAATCTCGATTGAGACAAACCGATCACTACTCCCTCCCCCTCCCATCAGCGCTGATCCATTTAATAAAAATTTCCCGTTTCGTGTAACATTCGTCATTTGTTCGAAACCATAACTTTTAGATGAGTTGATCTTAAAGTTTATGAAAACCATTCTTCATCATAATCTATGCCTCCAGTAAAGCGAAATAAATACGATTGCGGATTTAAATCTAAAGTACTAGCGTTTTCAAAAGAAAATGGTAATCGCGCTGCAGCTATAATGTTCGGAGTTAATGCATGTTCTGTTCGTGAATGGAAAAAGAATGAAGCTGCTATTCTAAATATACCAAAACAAAAATGTGCACAGCGCACAGGCATTACCAAGAGATCTATTTTAGAGGACAATGTTGCCCAGTGGATATTAAAAATCGCCAAAATGTACTAATAATAACAAGTAGTGTTCGTTTATTTGCCTTACAATGGGCAAAAAAGTATCCCAAAGAAAATGAAAACTTTAAGACAACAACGATTTGGTGCGATAAATTTATGGATCGCAGAAATTGTGTTCTTCGCCAAAAGACGAAAGTTGCCCAAATATTTCCAAAAGACTTGGAACAAAAACTGTTAAGTTTCCAGAAGTTTGTCATTGATAAACGAAAGGAGAAAAACTATGATTTGTCTCAAATTGGGAATATGGACGAAACGCCTGTAATGTTCGATATGAAGGGAAACAGAAGTGTAGAAACTAAAGGTTTAAAAACTGTTCCATTTAAAATTACGGGACACGAAACGTCCCACTTCACAGTGGTTCTTTCTTACTTAGCAAACGGCACTAAATTACAACCAATGGTAATTTTCAAACGAAAAACAAAGCCAATTGGTAATTTTCGAAATGGAGTTTTTCTGCATGTGCTTGAGAAAGGTTGGATGGAAGAAAATGGGTTAAAGTTATGGATACGTAATGTTTGGGAAAAGTGTCCAAAAACTTAAAAAAAAAAAAAAAAAAAAAAAAAAAAAAAAAAAAAAAAAAAAGCAAGCTTTTTAATTTGGGATATGTTTAGACTCCATACAACACCCGTAATTAAAAAAAAAAAAAAAAAAAAAAAAAAAAAGAATAAAAGATTCCAATATAAATTTGGCAGTAATTCTAAGTGGATTGACTTTGTTAGTTCAACCACTAGATGTTTCAATAAACAAACCTTTCAAGGAAAGTTTAAGGCGGTAACGGAACACATGGATGCTAGAAGGAGAAAAATCCTTTACAAAAGGAGGAAATATGCGGCATGTGACTTTATTGCAAATATGTGCAGGGGCCTCGCTAAGGGGGGGGGGGACAGGGGGGGAGCCTCCCCCCCAAACATTCGAAAATGTTGTTACACTTGGCAATTTTAAAACTTTTGTGGGAAATTTAATTAAAAATTTTAATAAAAACTGTAACATATTTCCTATTTTCGATAGAACTTGCAAAAGTTACAACTCCAATTGGGAATATCATTAAACTTTTTACAAATAAGAAGTGTATTTCATTGTCTAAGTATGGTAACTTGGCAAAATCATAAAACGAGTTGGCAGATATGAAAATTTGACTTGGCAATTTAAGGTCTTCTCCCCCACCATTAAAAAGTCTTAGCGATGGCCCTGAATATGTGAAAGAATTATAGCATCATGGGACAAAATTAAACCGGAAATAATTTTCAAATCATTTTAAAAATGTGGAATTTCCAATTCACTTGAAGGTATCATGTATTCTATCACCAATATAGGGGAAGAAGATGACATTCCCGAAAGTATAAATGAGGACGAGTACAATGAATTTTTCATGTGATCTGATAAGTAATAATAAGTTTTTTAGAAAATATATACCGTAAATTTCTTTGTTTATGTAAATATATTAATGCGCTTATATAATTCCAAAAATTTGGAATGTTTTATTCTACTTATGATTTTACTTGAACCATTTTATATTCGGCGTATAACACGCACACGAAAAAATGAAGTGATGTTTCAGAGTTAAAAGTGCGTGTTATACGCCGGGATAAACGGTATATATAGTAAAAAAAAAAAAAAAAAAAAGATGGAGATAGAAACAGAGTTATTCTGAAAATGTGAACTCGCTTTTTAAAACATGAACCAAAATGTGTTATTTTATTTGATCACTTACACTAACTGAATTAGATAATGCCACATTAAGACTGATTTCAAATCCAAAAGATCTTTTTTCAACACTTTAATTAAACTTTGTTCAGAAACGCAAGAAATTGCAGTTTCCCTGCAAGTAGTTTTGGATAGGTGCTGCATACCACTTGCCAGTGCCTGATTTACGGCAGGGCATTCGGGGCACAGGCCCAGGGCCCCTGATTTTTAGGGGCCCCCAAATGCTGCGAAAAGTTTTTCATTTACTGTTCAAAATCTGATGTAATTTGAATATCTAATGGAATTTTACATTTCATTCTAAGTGAAAGATATAGTGTAAAATTATTTAAATATATATAAATATTTTAATTTTTAAAAATATAATATTAGTAAATTAATGATTATCATATTTAATTGTTTAATGGATATTTAAAAGTAATTTTTAAAGCTAATAATTCTTATCTCAGTAAGTATCTTTTTTCAAATTTTTTTCACTTTATCTCCTTGTAAGTATCGGTGCAAGGGGGCCCCCGTAAGCATCTGTGCCCCGGGCCCGAAAATTTGTAAATCGGTCCCTGCCGCTTGCCCTTGGTTTACAAAATAGCATTCTCTTATCCCTTATTCAAAAAATTAGCACCCATCTTGCCCTTCATCCAAAAAGTTGATCCTTCTTGCCTCTCAGTAAAAAGTTCCATTAAAAAAAATTGTTTCCATGATAAAAATTAACTCAGTGTTGTCTAGAGGTTTTAAAAATCACAAGAATGAATTTAAAAATAAAAGGTCTTTAAGAATCCAAAAAAGTGCCCTTTTAATTAAAATATTTTAATTTAAAAAAATGACCTTTCTCATCAACAGAAGCCTGCTGTTTTTTTAAACCTAGGAGAAACTCTGAAATTGCATGTGTTCTTATTTAGAAATTATGTAAACAAAGAGGAGTTTTTTTCTTTAAGCAAAGGCAATATTTTATAAAATATTGTAAAAGCAATGTTTCTGATCAAATTCATGCTATGGTGAACTGGGCGGAGCTTTTCCCGGCAGAAAGTGGTTATAACCAATTTTAACCAGCAGATACTGGCATAAACTCATTTCATGATATAATCCGATACTTTTTTAGTAGTATTGAATTGCTTGTATGCATTTTAATCAGGATAAATAAGAAATAAAATATTGTGAAAAGCTTTAATAAAAAAATAAAATTTGTATTAGAATTTGATAGTTTTGAATCTTTTATGAAGAATCAGCCATGTTATTTGCAGATAATTGAAAATCATGAAAATGATATTAAGGACACAGCACTTGTTAAAATTGTAAATAAATATCCTGATTTATAAAGAAGTTAAATTCTTGTTACAAATGTTAAAATCTATTGCTTTTGCTTTAAATAATAATAATAATAATAATAATAATAATAATAATAATAATAATAATAATAATAATAAAAGCTGTATTACTACAGTTGCTTTTAAAATTTGCTTAACTTTATTTAATAATAAAAATATCATGGAAACTCACAAATGCAAGATTAAAATCTCATTTAATGCAGATTATGGAATTCTATTAGTATATTATTTTTTCCACAAGAATGAATTTGTTCTTTCAATATTGTAAAATAATTGTACAGGAACTTTTCTTTCTTTCTTTCTTTCTTTTTTCTTTTTTTTTTTTTTTTTTTTTTTTTCATTTTTGTGTTGCTACAATTATTTACTTATATATTTTCACAAGAACCATTTCTCTTTATTTGTAGTAATAGATAATTTTTAAGTTATTGCAGTGTTATTTATTTAAAAATACTCTCAAAAGTGATGTTAAAACATCATAGAACTTTTTGTAACTCTTTTTAAACTTTTTAATAGAAATTCAATCATAAACAATAATATCAATAGTTAAACTTGTATAGCATCAGACTACCATTATCAAAATTTTTGTTTTTGAAGTGACAGAAAATTATTATATAAATAAAAGATTTTTATATGATCCTTTTGAAACTTTTCCCTACTTTGAATAACATTCATAATCTTTATTTTAATTTTTTAACTAAATTTTTTATACATTAAATACATGTGTGAATTATAAATCATTGCAGGTTAAGGGTGTATTTCAATTCAAACTGCTTATTTTCCGATTTATTTTTGAATTCACTTTTGCTCTCAAATGTATCAAACTTGCAGATTCTCTTATTTAGAAAGTACACAAGGTGCCGTAATTGTCGATTCTTTGATAAATGCAGAAAATATTGCAAAAAAGCAATCAAAAACGGCATTTTGAACCGATTTTTCCGAAGCAGGAGATTTGGGGACGAAAAAAAGTGTCATACTGAGAAGATAATTGTTCATAAATCAAATTTTAATGAATAGAGCGTAAAATGACATCACACGGCACCTTGTACGTCTCTTCAAAAAATCCCTCAGCAAGTTTTATGTTTCTACTTTTAAAAATGTGTCTGAAATTGTATCGGAAAATTTCGAGCTGTTGAAGGCGGAAAAGCATTTTTTCGAATACACCCTTAAAGGTCTTACTAGTATTATTTCTTTGGCAGAAACTAATTTTTGTCATATCGATTTGAACCGCTGATTTTAACCCCCCCCCCCCCTGGCCTTGATGGTGAATGCATAAACCTGCATTGAATTATTCAAAGACACGAGAACAGACTTGACAGAAAAAATAAACACATTTTTCAAAAAATTCCAAATTTACGTTTATTTCTTCACAAAACTATTCCTTTAACAGATCACTTACAACATTACATTCGGAAATTGGTGCTAATAGCATTTCACTTTTTAGAGCCAAAGTACTGATTAATAAGGCAGGCCTTGGAATGTGCCCTGAAACTATGTTAAAATTACAATACATATGCTAGCAGTTACAAAATTGCCATAATCAGACATTTTTCGAAAAACACTATGCCGTCAAAAGAGAGAGAGATAGCACTAAGTCTTTCTTTGCATCCTCAATAATTACAAGTAGTTGAAGAGAATATATTCTGGCGAGAAGAGAGTTCACAGCATTATTATCCTGTAAGAATATAATTAATAGTAATTTTTTAATTGTACTAATTGCAAGACATAAAAAATATTCTAATAGAGAAATAAAAAGAGCAAATATATAACAGTTGAACGTTTTAAGAATTTGAATATTTACTTATAGTACGTACAAGAAATTATGCACTTTTGGGATAAAAAACACAGCAATAGGTGATTAAGGGTGCTCTTCAGCAATTAGGTAAGTATTTTTAACACTAGATCTCTATATAGTAGTAACTTGTATGTTGAGTGGTAAAGAGAGGTGCTCAGCAAGCTTTTCTAAGTTATTTATTACTTGTTTTTGTTGTTCCTTCAATATTGTTGATATTCATGTATATTTTCTCTTTTGTGGCAAAAGGAACATACATAACACATTTAATATATAAATACAAGAAGACTGGAAATAAATAGAATACAGAATGAATTATAATTTTGATGTTTTTATCGATTTCATCGGTTGTGTGGACACCTCGATAGCTTTTAATTGTGTAATTTTTTCGAGATGACCTCAGTTGCTTCAGTTTGCAATTCTTTTATACCATACCCGAATCGATTTTATAAAGAGTCATGTGAGGGTGAACTGGAATGAATCAGCAATAACCTTTTCCAGCACACCAAATTTTTCCAATCTTGCAAACAACAATAAGAATATTTTAATGAAATTTTGCTTTTACAACCAAAGCTTAAATTAAGGATGTTACCAGACATTTAAAAGACATAAATATGGATATGTAATACTTAGATACATGAAATATTTATGTTAAAATAATGTTTTCATATATATTTTAATAAGACTTAAAAAAATGAATTTTACCTCTAAATCTCATTAATAACATCAATATAGTAAAAAAATTTATCACTGCCATGTAAGGTATTAAACCACTTAGCTGAGAGATAGAGTGATAAGATGTAGCCGTAATATACAAACAAAATAAAAAATACAACATAACCATCACTTGGTTAGAGTCCGTTTCTATTTGTTTTGAAGGAAAACATACATTAACAACATGTACTGCAAAATATTGTAAACAAAAAACAAAATCTTGAACCAAATGCATCTCTGACTAGATCCTTGGAAGTAAAGGAGGGGGGGGGGCATAGGGACCCCCTGTCATCGGAATCAAATTCGAAAGGAGAAAAGAAAGTCTCATAACATTAAAGCTTGATCTAAGAGCTTTTTGATGATATAACCACATGATGGGATCAAAAAAGATTGAAAATCCTTCTCCCGTTCTTGTGGGTCCACTCTTTTGTCCCGGCACTAATTTTAATATCTTTTTATTACATATACACGCATATATATTGATAAAAATAGACATTGTTGGATTATAAATGGTGTAACTTCATTTTAAAATTATTTATAAAAATAATTATCATGAATTTATGTAGAAAACTGAAAAAATTCATATTTTAATTTAAACAGTATTAGCAAACAGTTCTATGCTCAAAGAATAAACTGCTCTATAAAGTGAAACATTGATACTCTGAAAATCTTCATAAACAATCTTTTGGTGATTAATAATAAACATTTGATATAGTTTGATAAATATAATATTTTCCACAAGTATTCAAATACTTATTGGAATTTTATTTTTTGAATGACAATTTGAAGTCAACATTTTTGGATTCTGCAGATAATAGGGGGGGGGGATATTATTAAAATGCTATAACTAGCACCTAATCTTTGAATACTCTCTTATTCGATTTCATATTTTAATTTTAATTCATTATAATCTCCCCAATCAAGAAAAATTTCTTTTTACAGCTTGAGCAAAATCTTAAAGATCCTCGTGTTATGTTATTAATTTCGTTAAATAATCTGATTTTTTTTAAAAATTAAAATATTTTATACTAAATATGAATGTTTTTAATCTATTTCATCATGGATCAATTCATATGTATGACTTTTTCTTTTGAGCAATAGATATGTTCACCAACTCATACTGGTTTTAATCCTATACATAAAAAATGACCTAAACCCACTATATCAAATGCTTACTGCAGAAATAAAGTGTTAAAAATAGAAACTATTTATATCCAATAATCTGAAACATTAATTATAAAGAAAAATGAGGAAATATCTTTGAATTCTTTTAAGAACTTTAGCATTAGATCTGTAGGGCAAAATTGGGAAATTTCATTAGTGACAACTTTTTAAAAAATATACTAAACAGTTTCTATAAGTATTAATCTAAGACTAAGGAGCTCAAATAAATATTAATAAATGTTAATAGTAACTGAAAAAAAATGTTAATATAAATATATATGAGAACCTAAAAAAGTAGAATCATTGATGAAATGTAAGTAAATTGTATTCTTTCCTTGTAAAAAAGTGACCACAATGTGGCCGCTGATAGACTATTTTTCACTGGTCACTTTTTCTCAGTTACTGGCCTTGTGGCCGGTGGCTAGTGCTAATTTTCCCTTTAATTAGAGCAATTTTTTAAAATAATATAAAAATGTTAACATTATTATTTGGGTTGAACTTTTGTCTCAAAAAACATTTTGTGTAAACTACAACATGAAACTTAAGCATAAACATTATATTTACCTATCTTTTGATGCTTTGTGAGTGGACAGAAACATTAGCTGCTCGAAGCTTCATTACTTTCTTCATACTCATATGATGAGCAATTGCAATATTTTGCTAAGTAGTCATATTGCTTAACACCACTCAGATTAGCATTTGCTTTCTGAAAAAAATCCCAAGTAGAAATCATATATTCAATTTTGGCAGTATCGTTTATTTTCAGAAATCAGAATCCATTAAAAATAATAGTAATGATAACAAAAATCAGAAATATATAAATATTTTACAGGATACAATTTAGTAAATTTTTGCTTCATATGTACTATTAATTTACAATCAAACTCATAAATAAGGGTCATTCCATGCCAAATCAACCAGTGATGACCAAACCTGACCCTTTCAGATTTCGATGAAACTCTCAGGAATCGTTCTGCCTGATGATATAAATGAGGATACATGTTCAAAAAAAAATTTTCGCATCAAAATTTCGTATAGTTAATTATTTAAATTTTGAAAAATCATCATTTTTTGGCTTGTTTACATATTTTTTATTTTGAATTTCTCAAGTTCTATAAACGCAGAAAACTTTATGACCACTCATTTCAAAGAGGAGTTTATAAGGTTTAATTTGATATGCAGGTTGACTATGCATAGTTAAAATAAATAGAATTAAATCTTTTTAAACTTTAAAATTTAAAAATTTTTTAGATAGTATTTTTAAAAATTTTGAAAAAATTGTATGTTTTTTGTAATTTTATAAGCTTAAAATTCTGAAATTTTTATAGTGGGATCTCAATGGGATCAGGAGTTATCAAATAAAAGCAAAAATTATCATTAAAATAACAATTTAATTCTACCTATTTTGTTATTTATTTATGATTTGTGTGGTAATTTTTAACTTTTATTTCATAACTCTTGATCACATTGAGATCCCACTCTAAAAATTTCAGAATTTTAAGCTTATAACATTACAACAAACTTACATATTTTTTTAAAAAATGACTATCTAAAAAAAATTTCCCAACTAACACATAACTTGTGGGCCACTAAAGGTGTCGTTAACGTTGGCCCAAAGTGTTTGGTGACGGCCCGCCGTTCTTAGCCGTAACGGCTCCGTCAAAAAACTGTCACGCCGGCCAGAACTCGGCCACAAGAAGATGCCCACAAGTGTGCCATTAACTTTTTACCAAAATATCAGACAGCCTCAAACTGGCCACAGTTATTCTTTTAAAGGCCATTAACAATCAAAGCTAGCCAGAAGTTTGCCCTAGCCATGCCATTTGTGTTTTGTAAGAATTAAATTTAGCCAAAAACTGCCCGCAAAAGAGCCTTTAATGGTTTCTACTCTCCAAAAGCCTGTCACTGCCTTGCCATAAAAATTATTTAAGCATAAATTCAAAATTTGTTGAATAAAAAATATTTATTGAAGAATTGCTTGAATGATTAAATGTTTCTGCATAAAAAATAAATATATTAAGAATAATTTAGGTTTCAATAAATATATGTATATATAAATTTACTTTTCTTGAATTTTTCCAAAATACAATACTTGGCATATTGAACTTAATAATTTGTTTATTTATTCTATTATGCATTAAAAAAATATATAGGTATAAATAATGCCATTTATAAACAGTTGCTTTTCATATACAATTTGAAAAATAAAATCAGTATGCCAAGCATATATTTATAAAAAGCTCAAGATAAATAAATTTATACATTTTTGAAAAATGAACCTAAATTATTATTTCTATATTTATTTTTCATGAAAAAACATTTGTCATTCAAGCTATTATTCAACAATTATTTTTTATTCAACACATTGTGAACTTACGCCTAAATAACATATATTCTTAATATGATTTATTATGTATTTTATATGAAAATAAATCTATTTTATATAGGTATGTGGTGTTTAGTTTCTCTTATTGTTAAGTCTGTTAATATTTGATGTCTATTCATTAAAGTACATTAAATCACAATTATTTTTGCATCATTTTCAATTTATGAAAAAAAAAAAATCACACAGCTATTTAAAATAAATAAAAATAGAGTTTGATGTTTATATAAGTCACGAACCTTTTTTTTTTTTTTTTTTTTTTTTTTTTTTTTGTATATACATATATATATATATACATATAACTGTCTCTCGTTCTTGTGCACATTTTTAGTTTGTTTATATCAGATAATATTAGATTTTCCTTTCGAAATTGAGCAAAATAATTATAATCTTTTCTCAGTATTTCGAGTAATTAATATTGCGTTTTAAATTTACTCTTATTATTCTTAAATTATTTAGTTATTGGTTTTAATGGCAATTTCACCAAGGAGAAATTATTATCATCACTTAGAAAGGGGGTAAAAATCCTTTTCTTTGAAAGTTGTATATATATATATAAAAAAAAAAAACATGGAAACAATTAATTTTAAGTAAACTAAAATGTTAAGAAAGTAACATCGAAAATTCACAATATTTAAAATCGATTTATATAATTCCAACAATAAAACATTTCGTGTAAAAAAAAAATACATTTAATGATACAAACTAAATGAAATTTTGAAGAAAACTAAATTTAATAAAATTAATAAATATTAAATAAATGTTACTGTGCGTTTGCGAAAACCAAAATACGTATTAATATGGTTCTAATATAAAAACAAATATAATAAAATGATGCAGAAATATTTTAGAGTTTAAAATCTTTAATGAATAGACAAAAATTGAAAAGACTTACAATATTTTATGTGTAAATATCCTCAGAGATAAAGACTGCAGCACCAGCGTGCCAGCTAGCATCAGGTGTGAAGTTGGAATAAGGAATGACAGAGATAATTGACAAAGACGGAAACACGGGAACGGGGGAGAGGGGGAGTGACTCAGCGAAAAACTGCTAGGTCACTGATGTGTCCTTGAAATTCCTCAGAAAAAAAGGGAGAAAGATAAGGAATCTTTTTACAGATATAGTAAAATAAACGTCTATTTGATGTATCTGGATTTAAAAATTATGTCTATTTAACGATACGTTCTTACAGCCCGGATATATTTTTATGTATTTTAATGTTTAATGGATTTTTTTTTTTTTTTTTTTTTTTTTTTTTTTTTTTTTAAAGGAGACGTTTAGCAAATTTAACGACAACTCTTCAGGATTTTAAATACAGTAAACTGTGTAAGGCGAAATAGATTTAAATCGAGAAAGTTTCCTATCGTAGACAATATTCCGCCATATATAAATTTTATTCTATCTCAATAAATTCGCAGAGACTTGAAAATCTTTGAGAAATATATAGATTTCCGTCTTACACAGTGTTTTACTGCATTTTAACTTTTTTTCATAAATAAAAGATTGTATGATGTTTTTGAAACAATATGAAAAGTCATATTACAGAAATTTAAGTTAAAAAATATACAAAGAGATAGAATACTTTTATCAAAGTTTTAGGCATTTACTTCTCTAAGAAAGAACTTTAAGAAATGATTGTACGATCTTTAGTAATTTTAAAGAAATCATTGAAAATTTTTCGTTAACTTGAGATTCTAGTGGGCTTATGTTTTTAATTTTTTTTTTTTAAGCATATTTTTTAAAAAATGTGTTTTTTTTTTTTTTTTTTTTTTTTTTTTTTTTTTTGCGCCCCTTTCAATGTCCCGAATCTTTTCTACACATTTTGTGATGTATTTTTAAGCGCAAAAACATTAATCTTGACCAAATGATTATTATAGCGATTTGTCATTGAGCAGTTTTCGTTTCATTTTTTTTTTAAATCTAGGCATGAATTACAACTTGTAAGCGATTGAATTTTTATTGTTTCCGTTTTTTTTACCATTTCCCGTGCTCTCGCGTCCAGCTTTTTGGTACAAAACATCAAACTTCACAGCATATTCTGAAAGATCTGCTACCTTTACTGAAATTTACTTTTATATAAGGACTTTTTTGTTTAAATATTTATATTAAATTATTTTAATCTATTTTTTTTTTTCATTTTCTTTCAGTTTTTTTAAATATATAAATGATGAGTGTAAAAGGGCGCCGGTTAAGAAAAATGTATGGAAGTGTGGATTCCATTTCAGATATACACATTCATGAAAAATGAAAAAAGTTGTTCGATTAGAAAAACAATTTTTATTCATTTATGTACAAAAATAATTAAATGTATCAGAAAGTAATTGATGTAACAAAATGTTTCAAAAGCATGTTTTACACAGGAAAAAAGTAAAACACTTTTTAAACAAAATGAACAAAAGAATTTTTAAAAAATGTACTGTTCTACAGAAAAATTATTCATTTTAAGGGAGAATTATTAGTCCACAACCTTTGCCTTCCACCCACGCTTGCAGAGGCAAGGAATTCGAAATGTATTTCTTTTCTTTCTTTCTTTTTTTTCTTTCTTTTTTCTTTTTTTTCCCCAAAAAACAATCTTTTTTATTTTTAAGAAAAAAAATCTTTCCTTAAAAAAAGTAATTTGGCTTTTATGCCAATTTTAGAAATACTGTAATAGGCAATTTTAGAAATATTTATGCATTTACAACTAAAAATTATACATGTATGTATACGAGAGTTTTGCATTACAGAGTAGGTGGGGAGAGCAGACAGAGACTGATTTAGGAACAATCTAAAGACTTTTTCTATTTTAATATTTATTTTAAATATCTTTAATGTATTTTAAACATTTATTCATTTTCTTTTAGTTATTTTTTATAAATAATGAATGCAAAAGAGCGCCTGAAGAAATTATTTGGAATACTCTATACATTTTGGGAGCAATTTTTATTATTTATAAAAAAATATTTTTAAACTAAATAAAAATATGACATCTATATTACTGTTTTAAATATAAAACTTACAACATATATATATGTTTATTAAAACCCAGATTTGAAGTAATTTCTGAAAGAAATGAAGACACAAAAAATACTCTCTCTTTCTTTAAATAAAAAAGCTGGTTAGATTATAGCGGCCCTTTGCTTTCTAGAGTATGATACGCCATTACATTATTGCCGGAAACTGACCCTTAGGAGTTGGCCGGCAAAGCAAATGTAACTGTTCTCTCATTGCCGATCCGTTACTGGCTCGGCGGTAGCTGCCGCAACTAGCGGCGGGTCATTTGCGGTACCGCATTGTTTTGCTACAAATGGCCTTAACTCCTTCTGGCCGCAATGAAATCGTCTGCAGGCCGTAAGTCATGTGTTTGTTGGGTTATTTATTTATTTTTTAACTATGCATAGTCAACTTGCATATCAAATTAAACCTTATAAATTCCACTTTAAAATGAGTGGTTAATAAAATTTTTTATGCAATGTAAAATTTCAATGAATTGTTACAGCTAACAATCATTTTTAAAAGACAAGGCACATATATCATATATACACCAACATACATAATTGATGCCAAAATAGCATTATTGTGAGAGATTTGGTATACGGGCTATGCTTACTTATAAATAAATTATTTACTTTTGTATTCTTTTTCAAATTTAAAAGGGTAGTGAGAACTGTTTAGCCAAAATAAATAAGTAACTGTTACTAGAATGTATACAAGTATCAAATAACAACATGCAAGGGGAAAAAAAGGATATAGAAGCGAGCTTAGAAATAATACTCAGAAGATTAGAAAAATAATCTTATAAACCAATGGTATATTGCACAACTAACTGCACACCAGGGTTCGTGATTGTTTTGATTTTTTTAATCTTCCAGAACTTTATTTTATGACTTTTCTAGTCATTTTTAAAATAAAGATTATACACATGGATGTTATAAGAATTATCAATACATAATAATATCACACAATTTAATTTGATTAAAATGAAACATTTTAGGCAATAGAAAAACCTTTATACACAAAATGCATCGAAAAGTACAAATCAGGTATCAAAAATTAATTTTAAGTGTTTTAGTTAAAATAAAAAGAACTGCAGGACATGACATTTTTAAACAAACTTAGGAACAAACTAAGATGTTAATTTTTTGCTTTGTTTAACTGCTACTACAGAATTGGAATTTTCCTTTCAGCAATTTATGCTAATAGATATAAACATACTTGAATACTTTTGTTTAGCACTGTAAAATACATAGTTCCTTTAATACGCGAAAGTATTTTGCTAAAGTTTAGTTCAAAAATAAATTATCTTTAAACTACTCAAATCAAATTTCTAGAACTTATCATCCAAGCGCGACCATGTATCCAGTTCTTTGCGTGACCCTGTATATCATTTTATCTTGTGATGAATTTCATTCCCACGCTTTCAAAGTTACCCCCCACGTCGGGAAAGCCCGGAGAATTCTCAAAAGGAGAAATACTTCTTTCTCCACTCTCAAAGTAGACATAAGAAAGTCAGCCAATTTCCATAAAGCACTTAAAGTGAACTCTTCGATTAATGCATATGGTCGTTCCGCCGATTTTAGACCCCACGGAAGATGGGCCTTTGAAGTGTTGAGAGAGACCGCTATGGCAATGATTTCCACAAGTAGGAGAAAGATATTTCTTCAAGACGACCGCTGTGCAAGAGTGAAAGAGGCGGGTCATCCCGAGGAATGATGGATGAGGGAAAACGGGATAAATAGAGCGAGGAGATGCTCTAAGGGACTTCTTCTGCTGTTCGGATGCTGAGCGTGGAGACAGGGGAGTTGGCCCTCGGACTCAGAGAGAGTAGTGACCAGTGTTTTACTCTTGGAGAAGAATTAATAGGCGGTTAATGCCTATGGTAAAGAACTTGTGGAGAACAACTCCGTATAAACTTTTATTATATTAACGAGTGGCGGTAAAGCCATTTCAAATTCAGTACAAACAATCTTTTCAATCTGTTGTGGAGAACCCATCTTTTATTTTGTTATAAGTGGAATAGATTTCCTTGTAAGAACTAAATAAATTCTAGTGAAATCTGATCCAGCCTCTTGCCGCTATTTTTCGACCCGCTACCACACAACGCCGATTGGAGGTCTTATAACTGGTGGCAGCTTAGCGGATTCTTACACCAGAAAAGAAAAGTTGTTTGGATATTTTAGTCTGCCCCAGTGTGTGATAATAGCGCCCGCCCAGAGAGATGACGCTGATAGAAGAGCATCAAGCCTGACCGTGCCTCAGCAACCAGAGAAAAGATATAGGAGTGCCTCAGCCGTGCCTCAGCAACTGGAGAAAAGCCATCGGAGCGCCGCAGCCATACCCCATCAAATTGAGAAGGAGCCCCAGAGTCCTTCAGCTATACCCAAGGAGCGCCAAGCTTCAAGTGCCTCGAAATCAAGGACCACTGACCGCTGACAAGTGGAGCCCGAGAAAAGAAACCTTTCCGAACCAGACCCAGGAGGAACCGGGACCCACCTCTTCAGAAAGACGTGCCAAGCAGAAAATGGTAGGCTCATTTTTCTTTGAGTGGCCTCAGATTGAAAATTTAGTGTATTTATAGTAAAATATTGTCATGATTCTAAACTTAAACTTAAGTTAAAAAAAAAAAAGAAAGAAAGGCCTTTATAAAATTCAATAACTTAGTTACTAAATTTAAAATTTTATTAACGGTTAGTGCTGTAACATATTTCTGTTGACTAATGTATGTTAGGACAGGTTTTGGTAAAAATATTTTGTATTTAAATTAGTAAATGTTTCTGTTAATAATCTGTGTGAGTGCCCAATCAAAAAAATCCAAGTTGTTTTTCTGTGACATTTCAGAAAGTTAGTTATTATTTGTGTTTTTGTGTGCATAGGGATCTTTAAGTTTAGGAAAAGTTTATTTTATTGAGACTAGATTACAGAATTGAAGAAATGTTCTGAATTAGAAATCCTTATATATCTATTGAATTGTGTTTAGAAATTTTTATTTTCTTATCCATGCATAAAATTTGAATTGTGAAATTGTTAACGATTTAGTTAAACGCATTTGATTTTTTTGAGGTTCTTGTTAACTGAATTAAACTTAACGGAATCATGGCGAAAATTACGTCACTCAAATATTGTAGGAAGGCAGACTTACAAAATTTAGCAGAAGTCCTAGGGGTGGAAATAGAACCGGATGATAATATGGCAGCTATTATTAGGAAAATTGAATCCGCGAGCTATTATGATCAAACTCTTGCTTTAGCTCAAGCTGAATATATAGTTAGGGATCGCGAAGAGGAAAAACAGAGAGAAAAAGAGGAAAAACAAAGGTTAGAACAAGAA
Organism: Maratus speculifer; assembly: GCA_964019185.1. Taxonomy (NCBI): domain Eukaryota; kingdom Metazoa; phylum Arthropoda; class Arachnida; order Araneae; family Salticidae; genus Maratus; species Maratus speculifer. The sequence continues at coordinate 6,815,939 of OZ025294.1, read as the reverse complement.
AAACAATGGGAAAGGGAGGAGAAAGAAAGGGAGAGACAAGATAAAGAAAAGGAAAGGGAATTTACATTGGAACAGCTGAGATTATCTCAAACCTCAGAGAGGCGTAATTCCACTGCGAGTAGTAATGCTGAACGTCAACCTAAGCTTGCACTTAAGACTGTAATGCACCGCTTTGACCCCGATAAATCCGACATAACTCTTTTCTTAAACTTATTCGAACGACAAGCTAATAGAGTAGGTATCGAAACTGAAGACTACGTAACTCATTTACTCTCTTTATTACCCATAGACATAGCGGAATTGATCTTGCGCGAACCGGCAGACCAAATTGAAAATTTCGCACACGTGAAATCATTATTACTGGCCAGGTATAGGCTGAGTCCTGAAGCTTATAGGGTAAAATTAAATAGGCATGCTAAAAATCCTGGAAGCCCATGGAAAGATTTAATCTTTGAACTTGACAGTTTTCTCGAAGGATGGTTACACGGTTTAGGAATTTCAGATTTTTCGGCTCTGAAAAAGTTATTGATAACGGACCAAATCAAACGTCGTGCCCCCACGGAATTAAGAGAGCACTTCATAGACTCTTGGGCTAATTATACGGATCCCCTAACTCTAGCAACAAAATTAGATGAATACGAAGCTGTTAAGGTATCACAAAAAAAATCGTGGAACACCGGAAACGCAATAGACAGGAGAGGCGATAAACCAAAAATTGATGACAAATCGCGAGAAAGGAAAAACGAAACTGAAACCAATTGGAGGAGGAGAAATGATAACACAGAACGGCAACGGGTTTTCGAACGACCTAGTGGAAGGAAGTGCTTTTTGTGTTCTAGTTTTTCCCATGTGAAGGCCGATTGTCCAGAAAATGAAAAAAATAAAAAACCTGTAACAAATGTTCGACATATTAGCGACGGAACTAAATTCGAAAAAGGTTTGCAACCTTGTTTGGGTCGCGCAAAAATTAATGGAGAGGAAATAGTTACACTCCGAGATTCTGGGAGCTGCCAAGATGTCATCCCAGGACGATTAATTAAACCTGATCAACTAGACGGGAATTACGTTTGGATTACGCAACCTTTGATGAATGATGTACGTTGTTTACCTACGGCGATAATAGATTTAGAAATTGAGGGGGCAGGTTCGATCCGAACTAAAGCTATAGTAGCAGAAAAGGAAATTGACATGGATTACTATATTTTGGGAAATGATACTCAGAAATTAATTGAGGAAGGGAAAAAAAATAATCCCGCAGTTTTAAATGCCGTTCTCACCCGCAATCAGACTAAATCAATTCTGAAAGAGAAAAAATCGGGGACTCTGGAAGGGGAAGAAAGGGAAGGCATTGTATCAAACAACCCCAAAGTTCCTATTGAAGATGCTATTATTGTATTGTACGAAAGCTCTTCCGAAAAAGGGGAGGAGACATCTCAAACGGAAGAAGATGTATTGATTGTTCCAGAGCTGGAACCAGACGCGTGTTCAATTTTAGGGGAAGTCAAAAAGGCGGATTTCGTGAAAGCTCAACAAGATGAGGTAGAATTAAATGAAGTACGCGAGAAAGCGAAAAAAAAAGAAATCGCATTACGAAATTCATAACTCTATTATTGTGCGAAAGTCAACTGACTATAGAGGGAATATAAGCAACCAATTGATTATACCCTGGAAATTTACACAAGGAATTTTAACGGCTTGTCATGAAGGGATTTCTTCTCACACGGGAGTGAAAAAAGCTTTATGTGTATACTCGCGATGGGCGGAAGCGATTGCAATTCCTAACATGCTTTCGGTGACGGTTGTGGAAGTGTTAATTACCGTATTCAGTCGAATAGGATATGCAATTGAAATACAAACTGATTTAGGACGCAGTTTTATCTCCAGTCTAACGACTCCTTTTTTAGATAAATTCGGAGTAAGACTAAGACATTCGTGTGTGTAGGCCTAGCTCAAACATGGTAGAAAGATTTCACCGGTCGTTAAAAAATTATTAAAGTCTTTGTGCTTAGAAAATGGAGAGGATTGGGAGTCAAATTTGCCTCACGCTCTATTTGCACTTAGGACGGTGGTCCATGAATCTACCGGGTTCAGTCCGGCAGAACTTGTTTTCGGCCGAAATCTCAGAACGTCTGAAATATTGTTGTTCGAGCAGTGGACGGGGGAAGGTCCCGAACACGAATTAGTTACGAAGCATGTATTCAATCTGGTAAATAGATTAAAAAGATGCCGGGAGCTTGCCGTCGAAAACATGACGAACAGCCGGGAGAAAAGGAAAATTCTATTACGATAAAAAGGCAACTGAAAGAAGTTTCGAGCCGGGCGATGAAGTTTTCGTACTAGCCACGAACAAACCAAATAAGAGGTCTATTAAATGGATCGGGCCGGGAAAAATCGGCGCGAAAATTTCAGATACAAATTATTTAGTGAGTGTCCCAGGGCGACGCGAGAAATTACAAATCTACCACATTAATTTGCTGAAACCATACGTAAGACGCGTAGCTAAAGTAAAAATTTTGCCTAGCAAAGTTTTCGTCTCTGAAGAATCCCCGGATCTTGAAATAGAGTTCCCATCCGTCGATTCAAACAGTTACAGTTTCGAGAAAATAGTGGAAGACGGGAATTTAAAGGACCGATGTAACCCAAACCAATTAATAGGAGCTTCGTATAGATTCTCTAAATTCATGTCCAAATTATTACACGGACTAGAAGAATATTGTCTTCCTTATCTGGACGATACAGCAGTATTTTCCAACACTTGGGAGGAACATCTCATACATTTAAGGACAGTCTTAATTAGGATTAAGGAGGCTAGGTTGAAAATTAAAATTGCAAAATGTAAATTCGCTCAAAGGACAGTAAAATATCTCGGACATATTGTCGGGGAGGGGCAACGAAAACCTTCAGATGTCAAAATCAGGACTATCGTAGATCTGCCAACACCGAGAAACAAAACTGAAATAAGGAGATTCTTGGGAATGACAGGTTATTATGCCCGGTACATAAAAAATTATACCGACATCGTTGAACCTCTTACGAGTGCTTTAAAAGGAAAAAACAAAAGGGAGAAAATAGTTTGGAGCAGCGAAATGGGGGAAGCGTTTGAGAAATTAAAAAAGAAATTAACTGAAGACCCCGTGCTATACGCCCCCAATTATGAATCCGAATTTATAATACAAACGGATGCTTCAGAAAAGGCTATGGGTATAATACTGGCCCAGAGACAAGGCTCAGAAGAGCATCCGATACTTTTTCTAAGTAGGAAATTCACAGACGTAGAAAAGAATTTTAGCGCTTCAGAACGCGAATGCGCCGCTATAATTTTTGCAATAAAGAAGCTAAGACATTATATTGACGGTCAGAAGTTTTCTATACAAACCGACCATAATCCTTTAATATTCTTAAAGAATAACGCAGGCAATAACCCTCGCCTTTTACGTTGGGCACTCACCCTGCAACCCTATCATTACGCTATAAAACATCGTCCAGGAAAGGACATACAGCATGTGGATTATTTAAGTAGGATAGAGTAAAATCTATCAGAAAATCCAATTGTATATATGTTTTCATGTTAATTATCTGTATTTTGTAATTTATAATTGTGTACTTTATTGTGTAGATAAATTAAACGGATACCGAAGGGAAAGATCCTGTTAAATGAAAAAAAACAGAAACAAACTAAAGGGATTTTAAAGATTTAAAAATATATCGGGGCCACCCAAGTTTAATGCGCTAACCTTTCCCTTACAGATATTGGGTCTTGCAGCCCAGTATCAGATTGGCGGAAGGGGTGTTGTGATGAATTTCATTTTCACGCTTTCAAAGTTACCCCCCACGTCGGGAAAGCCCGGAGAATTCTCAAAAGGAGAAATACTTCTTTCACCACTCTCAAAGTAGACATAAGAAAGTCAGCCGATTTCCATAAAGCACTTAAAGTGAATTCTTCGATTAATGCATATGGTCGTTCCGCCGATTTTAGACCCCACGGAAGATGGGCCTTTGAAGTGTTGAGAGAGACCGCTATGGCGATGATTTCCACAAGTAGGAGAAAGATATTTCTCCAAGGCGACCGCTGTGCAAGAGTGAAAGAGGCGGGTCATCACGAGGAATGATGGATGAGGGAAAACGGGATAAATAGAGCGAGGAGATGCTCTAAGGGACTTCTTCTGCTGTTCGGATGCTGAGCGTGGAGACGGGGGAGTTGGCCCTCGGACTCAGAGAGAGTAGTGACCAGTGTTTTACTCTTGGAGAAGAATTAATAGGCGGTTAATGCCTATGGTAAAGAACTTGTGGAGAACAACTCCGGATAAACTTTTATTATATTAACGAGTGGCGGTAAAGCCATTTCAAATTCAGTACAAACAATCTTTTCAATCTGTTGTGGAGAACCCATCTTTTATTTTGTTATAAGTGGAATAGATTTCCTTGTAAGAACTAAATAAATTCTAGTGAAATCTGATCCAGCCTCTTGCCGCTATTTTTCGACCCGCCAACACACAACGCCGACTGGAGGTCTTATAATCTATATTCTACAAACATTTCTTAGTAAACTAAATACAGTTCATCGTAAAAAGGAATAGCATATTTAAAAACCACCTTTAAGTAAATAATGTAATATTCAGTAACATTAACTTTTGTGTAACCCTGTATATCTAAATTGTGTAAATATCAGCATTTATACACACCATTTAATATGCATACATGTAGTGAAACCTAAAAGAGTATATCATAATTAAAAATGCATTTCATCCATCTAAAAGCCATCTTCTCCACAATATATAGGACTTATAGAATATACTATTTGAAATCTTTTGTGTATCCCTGTAAATGCTATGAACTAGTATTATGCATGAAATAACTCAGATTAATCCTCAGCAAAGTATATCAGGTTAATTATACATAAAATCGTTTGCCATAATTAAAATATGCCGCAAACAATCCCCCTTTATTATTATGTATTGGAATTCTTTTGTATGGCCCTGTAAATGAATAATAACTATTCTTTTCGCTGCATACTTTACTAAATGCATATTTTAGTGCACTTTGTAGATGCATGTAAATTTGGAGATATTTGACAGGGTGTAACATCTTTAAAATTCATTTGAAACGATTTTTCCCCATAGGCCGTAATGTAATGGAAAATTTTGACTGTCCCTGTAAATAAAATAATCATGGCAGAAACTTCATTTTCAATAGGGTTCGTGCTCGGGTAAACATCTTTAACGTCCAAAAATTTCATGGCAATCCGAGTATCATTTACGAGAGTTAGAGCGCGGCCAGACGGCCAGACAAACCGAATGCATAAGCACTTTTCAACTTTGTTGGAAAGTGCTAAAAAAGGACAAAAAGTAAGTCACGTTTCAGTTTTTGTTTGCATCTTATTTATTATAGTTATTTACAGACATCATTATTGGGCTCGCCAACCTGTACATTCCTGTAAAACACTTTACAAAAAATTATCTCACCTCTAGATTTCGAACTTAACATGGTAGTTTAAATTCATGCCTAGATGTGTTATCAATTATTAAAATATCATTTTGTAAACATTAAAAAGAATAAAAAAAGATTTGATCACGTAGCACGGAAAATTTATATTATCATCAAATGAACGGATTTTTTTCAACGATAACATTAGACTATTTGCAGCAAACAAAGATGTAAAAGAGTTTAACCATCAAAAGTTTTAAAAAATTGCATCAAGCAGTTGTTTCTATTCCAGCTCATCACAATTGTTCTCAGTCAAAATCAGCAAATGTAGAAATATTAGATGGACTTGAACCATTTAATTATTTTAGCGATTAAATCTAAAGTTACGTTACTAACCCATTCAAAATAGGTTTTTTTCTGGGAATAATTTTGAAAGTTTTGAAACTTTGCAGTATTATTTCGATGGGACTACTAATGAACATACTAAAAGTCCTGATAAAATAGGGGGTGAGCTCGAAGAGGGGGAGGCATCTTTTTTGGTTTTTACTTAATATCTCGTAATATACAGGGAGTCCACTATCAGCTTTGGCCAATGGCTAATTTCAAAAACGTTAGTCACAGGCATATAGTTCCAATTGCAAAAATGTTTTTAAAAAGGTAAAGAAGTGTTTTCTAAACGATTTAGATAAAAAAAATTATTAAAAAAATACGAAAATTAAATTTTTATACGGTTTCCCGGTCTTATAAGGGATATTTAGTAAATTTTTACCACTACTCTAACAAGTAAGACAAAAAAAAAGTCTCATTCCTCTGCGATTAAAACTGACCGAGTAATAACTGTTTAAAGTTAAAGCATCTTTTTTGCTGTAAAAAAAGGTCAATCACAAACTTAATGGAAATAAAAAGAAACGTCAGATATAAAACTTAACATTAAACATTGAGAGTAAAATAATTTTTACAATATTATTTTTAAACTTATGTTCATATTAAAGCAAAATATACAACATACTAAAAATATAAGTAAAAAAAAAAAAAAAGTTGTTTAAATAAATTATGAAAATTTAACAGTCACAATCGTTACAAAATGATACATTTTTTAAGTTCTATTAGATTACTTAACCTAACAGAATTTGCTGCAGCCCTATAAAATAAATAAATGTTACGCACCTAAATTCGTATTAATATTATATTGTCATTGGATATAAATAAGTATGCGAATTGAACCTCGATCGGATATTTGGAAGTCAGCTAAAATTTGAATTCAAATATTGAACCAGGAAAACATACATACAAACGGTATAAGTAAAATAAAAAGTTATAAAAAACACACCTTTTTAAAATAAAATTATGAAAAGAAACAGCCTCATTTCCTTACAAAATAAAACATATGTAAAAATATGTTTGAGGATGTGAATTTCAAAACTCGCCTTATCTCTTTTGTTTTCTCTATCAGTTTATACCAATCTGCACTAATGTAACACTACAATCTGCAAATTTATAATAAAAACGAATGGACGCATTTAGAGGTTTTTCGCGATTTCGCAAAATTTCATTTTCTCGGTAAACATCTTCAATAATTTAAACCAATCTAAAAGTTAATAATTAAAATTAACAAATCTTAAAACTTATGCGGTGGCAGCACCTTCAGTCAAATCGCTTTATAAATGTTTCTTTACCTCATTTGTGTAAGTAGAACTATATGTCTGTGAAAAATGGTTCAGGAACTAAGCTGTTGGACAGCGTTGGAAATAGATGCCTTTTATAATATTTTAAGCACTTGCTGTACGTTCCCTTAAAGCTTAGTTCAACTCATCCGTTTTCGGTTAAAGAAAAGTGGTTTAAGTTATGAAATTCAAGGTTTCATAACTCGGTCAATTTTAATGTTAGATGAATGGAACCTTTTCTGTATATCTTGTTCGAGTGATGGAAAATTTTTACTAAATATCACTTATAGAACCAAGGGACCTTATAAAAATTTTATTTTTGTAACGGTTTAGAAATTAGCCATTGGCCACCGTTGAGAGTGATGGATACCCTGTATAAGTCCTACAGAAATTTTTGAATGCAAGAAATAAAGACAATTAAATTCGCTACAAAAAATGTCCATTCATTTTTTTCTAGGGTCCACAGTTAACGAGATAATCGCATTCAAAAATAAAGAAATTTGTCAAAAGTTACACCTGCGCCAGACAGCCAGTCAACGATGCTTATATTGTGCCTACTTAACTAAAATTTAAATGAGTGTTAGTAAATGTTGTGGTCAGATTAGTGGATTCCTGAACAATAACCTCAACAAATGACATTTATCTTAACTACAAATTATGTTATATAGATTAAATGTTCCGTAATCGGGTTTGTGTTATCATTTTAAAAAGAGTGATTTAACATCAATTTAATTTCCTTGTGTAACTTTCTTTTACATAGATTTTAGACATTTTGAGCCTTCAATCCATAATGACCAAAGAGAATTACGACAGGTTTGTTCGACAGTTCTTTCACGATTCGACGAAGCGACAAGTTTTGGACAGAAGTTTGGTCTGATATGACCATTGACCAAATGCTAATGCGATCTATGAAATGCTCTGGAGGACTTACACATGGATAATGCTAAGTGACAACGTTTTGAGCAGGTGAGTTCTTGACGCACCTTTCATATTTGTACCACTCTGGAAAAATTCTGCAGTTTAAGTCTTTCTTCTGGTGAACAACATGGAGATTATCTTGAAGTTCGGATGAATAGAGATGCTACAGATGTCTCCAAACTTGAAACTTGGTTTGAAAATCACCCGCTCTTTCCTCAGAATGATAAAATTATAGCAATTTCTTGTCTTCTCAGGTTATTGAGGATGAAACAGATACCTATTTCAAAGCTCTAAAAATAGGGAATAAAAAGATGATTCAGGTGACAAATGTGACTCAGATGTGAAACTAATTCGGATGGGTATAGCTCAATCCCTCACAATATGAACAATTCAACCAAATTTCATGATACCACTATAAATGTGGATCCTCTAATTATATTCCGACGGATTTTTTCGTGCTAACGTAGTGATGATGATTTAGAAAATTATCTACAATATGCATTGTTTCCTTATGCCCTCTCTCTTTTCAATACGAAATGCGCAAGGCAAAGAAAAGTGTTTTGTATCAAATATTTGTACAATCAGATGATATAATAGGCTTTCAAACAACAAAAAACAGTTGTGGATGGTAGTTTCTTGTTACATAAGGTGATATGGAAGGAGGAATCAACAGTACAGGATATTTGTAACACTTACATGAAGTACTTTATTGAAGAAGCATTATTGTGGTGAAAGATCTGCAGAATTGTTTACGATGGATACACTGACCTTGTAAACAGTATAAAAAAAGATGAATAAAATAGAAGGTGCTCTGTATAAACATCAGTTGACATACATTTTTAAGGGCATATCATCATCAGTGTGCCCCAGAATTAGTTTCTCTGAAATAAGACCACTAAGGCAGTGCTGATTTCCATTCTATCCTGTAATTTAAATGACAAAGAAGTCTCATGCCAGCAAAGTGCTAATGACGCCAACACTCTGATTGCTATACATGCACTTAGGGAAAGTGACAATTTTTGGGCAGGTTGTGGATATACTTGTTCTTGTTACATATAAAAATATATACTTACTGTCGGACGTTCCTCTCAATCCACACAACTTTGAAGAATATCCGTGATAGATATAGCTGCCACCACCGATATTACTAGGTGATATCGGTCACCCACTGTGAGGTTTGTGTAAATGAAGACTTACGCTCTCAGGTAACTGAATTATCAGTTTATTAAGAATATATGTACACACTAAATAAGCTATTTACAATTATATACAATTACAACTCGGATATAGGTGATCCGGTTCAACATTAAATTATATACAGTAAAGATTGGCTGTGTACTATTCCAATTACACTTTCCACCTCACACTCAATACACGTTAAATTCACTTTATCGGAGCTCAACCTTGAGTCTCCCAACACAAGTATACTAGGCCTGCACTTCTTAGCCCAGAGCACTAAACACTAGGACGTCTGTGTCCTTTGCTCACCAGAAAACGCACTGCCTTACGCTCTACAACACAGAGCACACTTTACCAGAACCTCTGGCATACACCTTCTAGGTACGAGACCCAGGAACGGAATGACTTCACAGAGACAAACCTGCCCTTCTCAACTCACTGGGTCACACGAATGTCAACCCCCTCTGGAGCTTCCTCATTGGGCACATTCCCCCACTCCTTTCTTGCCTAGTGACATGCTGCTAATCTGCTGACCATCCGCATACTTCACTGACAGATGGACATGCCTGTCAGCAATCTTCTCTTCCTTCAACACACCACCTGCATAGGATTATCTGGCAATTCCCCTTTCCACAAAGAAGGAATGTCACCTTGGAAATTCTGTACACAACCATGCAATACGAAATATTGAATTAGAGAAATAGTAGAAATTGCATTCTTTAGCACAGGTGCTATCAGATCCTGACACCCCCCACCTTAGCGGAAAATATGCCTTTTAGGGGCTAATTTTCTCCAAACATATAGTAATATCGCAGAAGAGTTCAATAGTCTCTTTACAGATTTCTTCATTATGCTTACTACATAGGTATTTCCAGGTGTCTGAACACTATCTACTGACATCGCTACTGAACCTTGTACTAATATTAATATTACATGAAAAATGCACGTACTAAAACACTATTATAAACACAAAATTCAAAAAATATTTACACACACACAGAAAAAAAAATTAAATATGTGACGACATCCCTTTAAGGTTGTCTACTACTTGGTTGTTGATGCCGATGGGCTAACAACTGGTTGTTCTTCCCAGCTCTTTCTATGTAGCCTGGAAATTGCGTCAGCATTTAAATATGGAGCTCCTGGACGATGAGAAATACTCAGGCTCCAGCGTTGCAAGGCAAGAGCCCATCTAGTGAGTTTGGGTGATCTTGGGATTGTTTCGGTGAGAAATTTTAATGGATTATGATCCGTAATGATCTCAATTTGAGATCCATAGGTCCATTTTTCAAACTTTCGCAACCCAAAGAGAACACTCCAAGCCTCTTTCTCTATACTCGGCCAAGCACGCTGAGCCCCTGACAATTTCTGACTGGCAAAAGCTATCGGTTTATACTGACCCTTTTCATCTTTTTGAGTAAGGCAACATCCTACTGCCAGGTCGGAAGCATCTGCGTGGAGCTGATATTCCCGGCCTACGATAAGTGTAGACAACCTCGTCACTTTACACATAACTCCTCTTTAAGAGTATTAAATGCTTTTTCTGCCCTTTCATCCCATGGTACAGTATTTTTAACCTTACCTTTGGTTAATTCGGATAAAGGTGTAGCAATTTCGGCATAATTTGGAATATAAGATCGGTAAAATCCCATTAATCCCAAAACAGATCTAACTTCCTTTTTAGCTTTTGGTCTCTTTAGATCCCTTATTGCTCCTATTTTTTCCTCATCAGGTGCATGCGTTCCACCTCCAATTACATGACCTAAAAACTTAGTTAATTTCTCTCCAAATCTACATTTGTCTAGCCTAATCGTAAAATTTCTTCTTTTAAGTTCTTCAATGACAGCCCTAACATGTTCACAATGCTCTTCCCAGGTGTCGGAGAAAATGATGACATCATCAATATATGCTTCCGCATACCTCCGATGACCTTGAAGAACCTCATTCATATCTTTCTGAAACGTGGCAGCCGCCCCGGATAATCCAAAAGGCATTGTACGCCACTGATAAGTTCCATTATGCGTTGTAAAAGCTGTCAAATGTTTACACTCCTCTGCCATTTTAATCTGCCAATAACCCCTCAATAAATCAATTGATGATAAATACTTAGACGCCCCTGTGGTATACATGATTTCTTGAGAATCTTTCATCGGAAAGGTTGGCACCTGAGTTACCAAATTTAACGCTCTATAGTCTATACAAATTCTAAAAGTTGCGTCGTTTTTCGCCACGCAGACAATTGGATGACTAATTTCAGCATTTGACACTTCGATTAGATTTAATTCTAATAACACCTGAATCTGCCTATCTACTTCCTCCTTATAAGCTACCGGTACACTATATAACTTTGGCTTTTTCCTTTCCACTCCCGGTTTAAGATCAATACGATGTTTTCCTACATCCGCTGGTCGTACAGGACCCATAAACACCTCTTTATTCTCCCTCAAAATGGACTTTATATCTTTGACTTGATTGTTAGATAACCCTTTTATTTCGAACCTCTCTATATCTCGTTCTACTTCCTGATCCCGGTTCAAAATAGGAATTTCCCCAACTTCTCCAAATTCCTCATCTCCCTCAAAAACAATATTAACTATATTACATTTAGCAATAAATTCTCGTATTTTATTTTGGTGCACATGCTTCCTACTCCCGTCGGCTAACTCAACTATAAACGAATGTTGGTTTCGTTTTTCGACGATAGTTGCCGGCCCTTGCCACCTAGAATATAATTTATTAATCGAATCGGGGATTAACAGTATTACTTTATCACCTACTTCAAACGTTTTTTCTTTTGACCTTAAATTATAATGATACGCCATTCTATTTTGTTGCACCTCAGACGATAATTTTGCCTCATTTGCGACTCTTTCTAAACGTCCCCTAAGTTTATTCAGATACTCATGAATCGGCGTAGTATCTAACTGCGCCCCCTTATTTTCTCCTGCCCAGGATGACTTGAGAATCGATAAAGGTCCCTCCGGCGCTCTACCATATAATAATTGGAAAGGTGCGATTCCCGTCGTAGAATTTGAGACTTCCCTATACGCCCATAATACAAATGGTATTTGTTCATGCCACTTTTTTCCTTCTTCTCTAATGGTATGATGTAACATACGTTTAAGAGTCTGATTAAATCGTTCCACAAGCCCGTTAGACTGTGGATACTGTGGAGTCGAAAATCTTGGACTAGCACCTAACCTTTTCTCAAATTCTTTCGTTAAGTCGGCAGTGAAATTAGTTCCATTATCACAGGCAATTATATTTGGAATTCCTGTCCTCATAAATATTTGAAGTAACGCATCACACGCGGTTTTAGCAGTCAAACTTTTTAGAGGGATCGCATTCACCCACCTGGTATGCTGATCAATTAAGGTTAGTATATACCGATGCCCTTGGGAACTTTTAGGATCAATAGGCCCAATTAAATCAACATTAACCACCTGAAATGGGAGTTCCGGCCGCGATACTGGGGAAATAGGAGCTCTATCATTTACTTTAACCCCTCTAGTCAATTGGCAATCTAAACATGACTCACAAAATTGTTTAGTTTCTTTCGCCATCCCCTCCCAATAAAATGAATACCTGATTCTCTGTAAAGTTTTCTTAGCTGCATGATGCCCTCCAAATACCGAACTATGCGCTAATTTTAGGATTTCTTCTCGCCTTATTTTGGGTACTACTAATTGCGCTATAGTTTCGCCTAACAATTTCTCTTTGTGATATAATAAGCCATTTACAATATAATAATCCCCCTTATCCATTTTAGCTAATTCCCAAGCTTTCTCTAACTCTTTACATTCTAATTGGGATTCCTTAAACATATCTGAATTGCTAACAATAGCTTTATTACCTTTCTCCACCTCCGTTTTTTCCGTATCCTGAGTTTGTACATTTTGCTAACTCGCTTCTATTGCGTAAACATAACAATTATCGTTACTCATACCTTCCCTTTCACTCAAGTTATCAATAATAAATTCCGAATTTTCTAATTCTTGGGCCTCTAGCAATGGCTCCTCGTGGTTGACACCTGACAACTCATTAATCACTTCGGGATGTAAAATTACTTGCTCATTAATATTATCAGTCACTGCGCAAAGTACTTCCTGATGAATTATATTGGTTTGTCCGAATTGTGGAATAGCTCACGGTAGTTTAACCAACGGCGATTTAACTGCTTCACCGAATAACCCTTGTAAATAAATACTACCCGCTCCTTTTAATTTCTCTTCCAGTACCAAATCTTTATGAACAACACTAATTTCACAACCCGAATCAACCAAATCCCTTTGCTTTTTGCCCATTAACACTAACTTCAATTTTCACAAGTTTATTTAATTTCTCGCCAATAACATTAGTTCTCTGTTCGGCATTTGCTGATATTCTAGCCACAATAGCTCCATTAGGTAACTCTTTGCTTTCTTTTACCACAATCTTATGTACACCCGCTTTCGGATCTCGCCCTTTATTACCATTATTTCCCTCATTACCCACTTTATTACAAAAACGTTGGTAATGACCTCTCAAACCACATTTAAAGCATTTAGGAGCTGAAGCATCACTAGGCTTCTTAAAATCTATTTTCCTATCCGAAAAAGAATTAGTCTCATTACTCCCATTTTGCCTCCAATTACCACTAAATCTGCTATCCTCCCTCGGTCTCATTTTTTCATTGTTTACGTGCCTATCTTTACCTTTAAAACTTTTATACGTAACGGCGTAAGACTTATGTTTAGCGTCAAAATAATTGTCACATTCTTTAGCAATTTTAGAAGTTTCTAACCATTTACCTTGGTGAGTTAACCCAATATATGACGCAGTATCCTCATCTAACGTGCTTACTAATTTATCAGTAACTATTAACTGGTTGACCTCTTCATAAGAGTCGGCACCTCTAATCTTACAATAATTTTCCCATGTCGCTATTAAACGCGATACAAATAATACATGCGTTTCGTTCTGGTTTCTTCTCACTGTAAAAAAAATCCGTTAATATACAGAAATTGTTCCCTAAAATTCTACGGATTAGTTCCGTTTTTCCGAAAAAACAGCAGAAATTCCGTTATTGATATTTTGAGATTATAAAAACAGTAACTTTTCCGTAAAATTTTCTGAAAACGGAGGAGTTCCGTATTAAAACAGCATAAATTCCATAAATAACACCAGTGTCGCCATCTATATCTGGGATACAAAAACATTATAAAGTTGTTTCATGAACAACTTTGTATAATAATTTTCTTTATTTCTTTCTGTTTTAATAATATAAAGCTAACATATTTTTACAATATTAAAAAAATAATAAAAATTATAAAATTTTATTAATCCCTTTTAAGTTTGAGGTTAGTTAGTTAGTTTATTTTCAGTTAGTTTATTTCCGTTATCATTTTTAAATAATGTTTACCACATTTATAGCCTATTTTTTAAAATATGCGTAGGATAGTTGAAAAATGTTCGACTTTTAATATATTTTAATAAAAGTAATAATAAAATAATAATAAAATAATTTTAATTTTAATATATCATTAATTTTAATACATTACTTTAAGAATATCCTTTCAAAAATAAATAAGTAAATAAATATGAATAATATTACAATAAACTTTTAAAAATCTCCTTAAAATGAAAAAAAAAAAAAACTTTTTAATGCATTCAACTCTTAATACATGTAATATTTTAAAGTCTAAAATTTATTTTTTATAGAACTGAAATTAAAAACTAAATATTCGAAATTATGGAAATAAAATCTGGAATCTGGATAATGAAAAAACGTTCGACTTTTAATTTTAATATATTTTAATAAAAGTAATAATAAAATATTAATAAAATAACTTTAATTTTAACATATTTTAATATTACTTTAAGAATGTCCTTTCAAAAATAAATAAGTAAATAAATATGAATAATATTACAATAAACTTTTAAAAATCTCCTTAAAATGAAAAAAAAAAAAAAAAACTTTTTAATGCATTCAACTCTTAATACATGTAATGTTTTAAAGTCTAAAATTTATTTTGTATAGAACTGAAATCAAAAACTAAATATTCGAAATTATGGAAATAAAATCTGTTAAACATTTAGAACTGTACACTCATATAGAAAATAATTCTCAACAAAAATTAATGCCGCGTTCAACATAAGGCCTTTGCTTCATAAAATCATTCGAAATAAGTAACGATATTTGCAAGCACTGTACGAGTAACTATAGCGTAATGGTATTACACTGCTGCAAGCTGCCAAGGGACAGGTGCTAGGTTCGATCCCCATCGAAGGTAAGTAACATTTATTCACTGTTGTTTAAATTAAATGTATGTGTTCTAATCTGATGTGTCTTTGTCGAAAGAATAAAAAAAGCCAGTTTGTCCTTGAAAATTCTTTTTTGGCTTTCAAACAAAAATTTTTATGTAAAAAAATGAAAAAAAACCAGAAATATTTTCTAAAAAAACGGAAATATTTCTGGAAAAAACGGAACTTTTTTTCCGTTACATAACGGAAATAGTACTGGCGTCTAGATTACCAGAACTATTTTCGTTATTTAACGGGAAAATTTTTTACAGTGAGCCTTCTTAAACTTTTCCAAACATGCCTTCGGTGTCGGCTCATGTTCCCTTAGGACTAACTCCTTTAATTCCTCATAATTCTCCATTTGTTCCGTCGTGGTATAAATTAACAAATTATCCGCCTTATCTCCTAACATATTTAGTAGAATTTCGGCCTGCTGGTTTTCCGGTACATTTTTAGTTTTGAATGCCCTTTCTAAGCTGTTAAAAAATAAATTCCATCCCTCAGTCCCTTCCGGTACTTTGATAGATAGAGTTTTCACACTTTTGATCAATTTTTCTATATTACTTTCATTATTAGATTCCCTAGAGACATTAGAATTATTTGCCGATTCTTGATCCCTTAGTCTCTCCATTTCTAATTCATGCTCCATCCTTAATTTTTCAACCCTTTCTTCTCTTTCTAATTTTTCGCGTTCTAATTTTTCCTGTTTTTCTAACTCTTCGCGTTCTATTCATTCTGCGACAATAGTGTTTGATAATTCCGTAATAATCCCCTCGTCATATCCATCACTGTCCATTATCTTTTTCCTGAACTGAATTCTGGTATTATCTTCCGTGAATTCAACACCTAATTCTTCAGCTATCACCTGAAGATCCACCTTTTTTAGTTTCAATAAGAAAGCCATACCTTCTCCGATTGTTATTACCATCCTACCATAATATTTATACCTATCAAATTAATACTTCCTAAATTTCTAACTTAGTACATATACATCTCCACTTATTTTACTAATTAATACCCTTCAGATAATCAATGCATTTAATTTCTAATTAACCTACTGAATACTCTAATTTTCCTCAACCATTGATATCACACAATATACTTCCAATAAAACAAAAGGTAAAATAGCAATTCAATTTGACCACTATGCAATATAGATTCCAATTTATACACTTAGATAATAACATACAATTTACATAAAAATACTGATACGTTGAAATTGAATAGAAGTATTGGTGTCAATCAAGAAAATTCACATAAAGAAAATTTGTAAAACATGCATATATAAATTTCTACAATTATCCTCACTAAAATATTTCCGAATTCAATACTGGTTCTCACACTTAAAACAAATATACTGAAAATCTTCACTTTTATTTTTACTCACTATGGCTTTCTTTTGAGCCTTTTTTTTTCTCTATGGCTCTCTTTTGGGCCTTTTTTTCACTATGGCTCTCTTTTGAGCCTTTTTTTTCAATATGGCTCTCTTTTGAGCCTTTTTTTTTCGCCACTACTGGCCAATTAAGATTTAATCAAATGTTATTGTACACTCTTCAAATTTAAAAATATTGCTTCATTTAAATATTACTTTAACAATAATTTAACTTTAAGTAAATTTAATTATTCCTTCCAACTACTATTAACACAATTAATAAAGAAAATATATAGAGAAAGCCAATACTAGCTCAAGTTATTATGACCTTTCCTTAAAATAATAGCCAATATGGTTATTAACACTTTATAGGTAGGAAGTATTGATAAAACACATAAATAATATAGACAATTTACTTAAATTACTATTAATTATACAACAAATTTTGGTTCGAGATGTCAGTAGAAGGATATGATCAAAACACCTTACCTTATACTTTATTTGCTGGGGTACTTTTCTAATCACAGGTAGTTCCACGATGTAGCGGTAATATGGCACAACAGTTCAGTTTAGTTCTTTCTAATAAAGATACGCACAACACTTTAGTCCACACTAGACGATCCGGCACGACACTTTAGCACACACTCGACGATCCGGCACGATACTTTAGCGCACACTCGACGATACGGCACGACACTTTAGCACACAATCGACGACCCGGCACGATATTCTAGCACACACTCAACGATATGGCACGACACTTTAGCACACATTCGACGATCCGGCCCTAACACACAAGAATTCCACTGGATACTCCGGCATTAACAGGCTGCAACACGGCTCGCTGGTCACTGGTTTCAGGCGATTCTGTCCCGACGCTGCCAACAATTTGTCGGACGTTCCTCTCAGTCCACACAACTTTGAAGAATGTCCGTGGTAGATATAGCTGCCACCACCGATATTACAAGGTGATATCGGTCACCCACTGTGAGGTTTGTGTAAATGAAGACTTACGCTGTCAGGTAACTGAATTATCAGTTTATTAAGAATATATGTACACACTAAATAAGCTATTTACAATTATATACAATTACAACTCGGATATAGATGATCCGGTTCAACATTAAATTATATACAGTAAAGATTGGCTGTGTACTATTCCAATTACACTTTCCACCTCACACTCAATACACGTTAAATTCACTTTATCGGAGCTCAACCTTGAGTCTCCCAACACAAGTATACTAGGCCTGCACTTCTTAGCCCAGAGCACTAAACACTAGGACGTCTGTGTCCTTTGCTCACCAGAAAACGCACTGCCTTATGCTCTACAACACAGAGCACACTTTACCAGAACCTCTGGCATACACCTTCTAGGTACGAGACCCAGGAACGGAATGACTTCACAGAGACAAACCTGCCCTTCTCAACTCACTGGGTCACACGAATGCCAACCCCCTCTGGAGCTTCCTCATTGGGCACATTCCCCCACTCTTTTCTTGCTTAGTCACATGCTGCTAATCTACTGACCATCCGCATACCTCACTGACAGATGGACATGCCTGTCAGCAATCTTCTCTTCCTTCAACACACCACCTGCATAGGATTATCTGGCAATTCCCCTTTCGACAAAGAAGGAATGTCACCTTGGAAATTCTGTACACAACCATACAATACGAAATATTGAAATAGAGAAATAGTAGAAATTCCATTCTTTAGCACAGGTGCTATCAGAACCTGACACTTACAGATATAGTTGTGGCAGGAAGATAAACTATTTTCTGAGATTTAGGGTTGGAAACGCAAGTTTGTTCATATTTTAATGCCTATTAGAACCACCGATCTTGTTGTCCCTGAGGCATTACTAAACAGTATCTTGTGCCAGTACACAACTGATTGTAGGCACAATTGTGGATGTAAAAAGTTAGGAATCGCATGCTTTTCCGTCTGTTACTCTACTGTCATGGAAAATTGCTAAACCTCAAACAGTCCACCACCTGTTGACAAGGATCTCCTAATAGAAATGGAACACAAATCAACATCTTTTGAAATTTCCCATTGAACCTGGGTTCTTCAAATTGATCCCTGTGTCGAGTAAATTGTTTATTCCTATATCATTGTATTTTACGCATTTTTCATTTTTGTACGCCTTATGTTAGCAAAATATGTCATTTGTTGAAGTTATTGTTCAGGCTTCCATTCTCTTAACCACAACTTTTATTAACCGGTTGCAATTTTTATTCCGTTTTTTTCCGAAACAAAAACGGAAATTTTTCTTGAATTTACGGGAATTTTTCTGTTAAAAAACAGTAAATTGTACTGACGTTCCGAATGCCAATACAATCTCTGAAAAATCGTCCGGTTTCTTTTTTTCATAGTAAAGTGTAGAAAACAACAATAAATCCTTATTCCGTATGAGGAATGTAATGCTTTGATAAAATAAAAATAGTCTGAAAATTTTTTGTCCTATGAATTATTTAAAAGTCCATATTAATAACTCACGCATTAAAAATATTTGCCTTAATGCCTTAAAAATACCTTATAAAAAATTATTACTAGGTTAAAAAAAATACTCGCGAGTTTTTACACAGATTTTAATTATATTTTTCTCGTATATCTACATAAAAAAAAAAAAAAAAAAAAAAAAAAAGAGTCTGTCTGAATTAAAATACATTTTCCTTATATTTCCATTTTAGGTGTAATTTTTCGTTTTATGCATACGTATTTCATTTTAAAAAAATTTCATGATTTAGATTGATTTCTATTTAGAGAATTTTCTTCATAAAGTACACTGTTAAAAATAAACCTGGGAATTCACAGTGAAACTACTGGCAGCAAAGTAGCCGAACTTTTACTGTTCCGTTAGTAGATTTTCCGTTTTGGGAAATAAAATAAAGGAAAACTCCGTTTGAAGAAGCAGTAACTTTCTGTTACAAGGTTTGATTTTTAAAGATAATAATTTAATATATTTTTTAAAATTAATGAATCGATTAATCGTTAAAGAATTCAAAATTTCCGAGTGTTTTTAAGCTGCTATATTACTTAACTTACATTTTTCTTGTATAATTTACTTTATGCCGTCCTGAAGTTCGAACTCCAGACCTTTTGCTAGCGATACAAATCCTTACTGACTGAGCCAAAACTGCTGATGCCGGTTTGTAAAATGTACAGTGGCAGTCAGAAGTTTCCGGTCAGCAAAAATTTTTCAATTAATTTTTAAGTATACCCATATGAAGAGGAATCTCAAAGTGATACTTATACATTTTATTGATATAATAGTTAGGAACTTACTTATAGAAGAACGAGTAAATATCAATAAATTTAATTGACAAAATTAAGTATAAAGGAAAACGCATGTTCTCAAAAGTTTCCGGCCACCTTCACAAGTATGTAAAAAAGTGGTATTGTTATAGAAAATTACAGTGATCAACAACATTTACAATTAGCATTTTATCGTATTGCTATTCCATTAGATTTAGTAATAAGTACTGCGGCGCAGCAACGTGACATTCATACAATCAAAGGTTAAAAATCTATGGTACGTTTTTTCCACATTTCTTGAAAATTTGGCGAAATTTCGGCTGAGTTGGAATATTTATAGTTCCACAGACTTTTGCCAACTTCTTTGCAAAGATTTTCTATTGGATGAGTGTTTGGGCTGACCATTTCAAAAACGAAATTTTTTGTGCGAAAACCATTGCTTATCGAGGCTTTCATGCATTATTTATGTCGTTATCATGTTACGAAAAATAGTTGCGATCAAATTTTTTTCTCTAATAAGGCAAAAAATGGTCTTGCAAGATATCCTTATACATTGTAACATTCATCTGGCTGTGGATTTCAAATAACGGACTGACACTGTTTGAAGAAAATACTCCCCACGGCATAAAGTGTCCTCCGCCATGTTTCATTGTAGGAATGACATAGGTCGAATAACATCTTTTGTTGTTAGGTAATCGGACGTTGTGTCTGCCATTACTCCGAAAACTGTTTCGAATTCGATTGATGGAAAAATAGTACTTTTGTCCAGTTTTCACTTGACCAGACTTTGTGTTTTTTGGAAAACGTTAGTCGGTACGTTGATTTTTTTTTTTACTTATGAAAAATTTTTGAATACCGACTCTTCCAAAAAGTTCTGTATCAAGTCAGCATCAAGACACGACAGACCAACTTATTTCAGCAATATTTTCATTCCGTAAATCGCAGTATATTGCAACGAAATTTTCATGCGGATTATCAATTGTTTTTCTCCTGATAATTCTGCCAGATGTATGGTCATTTTCCAGGGTTTCCTGGACCTCTGAATGTCCTGAAGGTCATGGCCATCTTTATATAATTTTTAAATATCGTTTACAGTCTATTTACCGATCGATAATTTTGTCGCAACATGTCGAGAAGATTGGCCTTTTAGCGACAAACTAATCTCTCATTTATAAACAATAATTGTTGAACTTTTCAATTTTGAATTCAAACTATACTATACATTCATTGATTCATTTATAAACGCAACAAAAAATCACTTTACCGATAGAAAAAAACTAAAGAATGATAAGTGGCCGGAAACTTTTGCACACGCGAACTTCGAATTCTATCCCTTTGCATAAAGCATCTTCAGTATCCAATCAAAATGATCACATAGTCAGAGGTCATTCACATATTCCTAACTTTTGAAGCAAATATGCTTCTTCTTTGCTGAAACCTTTTGGTAAATAAATCGAAAAAACTAACTGGCCGGAAACTTTTGACCGCCACTGTGTGTCGTTTATCAGTTAGTGGGAAAATCTGTTGTGCTTTTTAAAGACTTCCTTTCAGTATATTCGTTAGAATATTTGTAAATGGTTTATTTTATTTTATTTTAGACTGATTCATAATACTTATTATTTTTTTTTAATTTATCTTAATTTTTTGACTAGTTTGAAATGTAAAAAAAAAAAAAAAAAAAAAAAAAAAAAATCATTGTTTAAAATAACTGCTTTTTTTTTTTTTTTGAATGAATGAATGAATGAATGAAAAAAAAAATTATTCATTTTTTACAAAAATATTATTATAGGCAATTTTTTTTAAATTTTCGTGCACTATTTATTTATTTATTTTTTGGCTAATTAGTTAAAAGATTTTTTTAATAAGAAATAAGAGAAAATAAACAGAAAAAAATGTAATTTAAAAGAGATAGATTTTTTATGTTTTCATTATTTCATGGCACCAGTAGGATTCGAACCCACAATCTGCGTTTTCAGGCGATTAGCGGTGTTGTGCCTTGACCACTCGACCACGGAGTCCCCCACGTAGTGCAGTGTCTCCGTTTTTTGTTTCTATTTTCCTCCGTTTCGTTATTTTCGGGAAATATAGTGGAGTTTTCGGGTTTTTAACGGAAAATGCCCTTTTGTTGTGAAAAGGGACTTTTTCTGTGAAATCCAGGAAAAAAAAATTCGTGAATTTCAGAATTTTTTTAACAGTGTAGTATTAAGTGGAACGATAAGACTTTGTTAAATGAAAGTTTCACTGCATATATCTGGATGAGGATGTGAGATTTTGAATGTTTTTGTAGGTCATTCACTGTATTTTTTTTTCTTTTTTTAAAGGAATACATAAATAAATCAGCACTTCTTTTATACCTTTTATCTTCTCACCGAGAGAGATTCCATTTAATGAAAAGAAATAAATGAGACGAAATATCCATTCAGGCAAATCCACCTTAGGTAAACAGGAAGGGAAGATTTGGTAGAAAACAAGAGCCTCTTTTGCATCTATCGCAATCCTGTTTTGAAAGCAACACTTTTTTCTTTTGCCCGCCAACATCTAAGCCGAAGAGTCAACATTGCGTATAATCGTATTCTCCGAGCACTAAGAATAGCAGCAGGTTTTTTTCAGCGATTTCAATGTCCCGCTGACTTCACATCTGTCATAACGGGGCAACCAAACTGCATTTTTATTGATACCGGAGACCAGCAAAAGTTGAAATTAAATGCAAGTATGCGATATTTGAAAAGAAACTTGCTTTTATTCAGTTGGAAGTTATTGACAGTAAGTGGAACAAAGACGGTCTTTCTGTAAAAATCGGTGATTCATGCCGTCAAAACGATGAAATTCAGTATTGCCTAGCTAAAAGGAAAAACTCCAGGGGTCAGTGAATTCGAGATATGTTTTTCTCGACCCATGAGGGATTTAAATATACAGCCAGTTCCAAATTGCAAAACGATTCGATTCAATTAAGTTTTATTTTATCAACTTAGTCTGTATGCAAGCAAAAGCTTTTGATTCTCTTTGGAATATGAACTAATAACAACGATTCAAGTTGTCTTAATCTTATAAATTTCAAAAAAAAAAAAAAAAAAAAAGTGTTTGCAGATCGCAGAATATTTATTCGTGTTAACTGTAACGCGCATGATGCTTGATGCAGAATGCAGGCACAACAATTTGGCAAATTTGTGACTTTTTCTATATTGCGATGCAATATAGCACTTTTTATTTAGGTTACAATCAAAAGTACTATTATCACTTCTCATTAAATACGGTTATATATGCAAGAATAAAACGCTAGTCGACAAGCACAACTTTGTTCACCATGCAAGGTTGCACTTTACGACAATATTGTAGTCCTTAAAAGAGCTGGTTTTACTTTTACTCGAACCATTCATCATAAATAAAGGCCCTGGCTGCGGTTTTGGTCCATTTACACAATTAGCGAATAAAATAAAGAATATGAATCTTTGCAAGTTATAGAGCTGGAAGTTGGAAGTTCTCACCGTCCTAGTCTTGGTGACTGGCAAATGCAAATAGTTGATTAATTGTATTTCTTTCTTATCGACATTTTTTAAAAACTTCTTAAGTGCATGAATTGTATGTTTACATATATAATCATAGTACAAGGTCCATAGCGATTCCGTTTTCATAGATTTTATTGGTTCAGATAAAATATGCTTTTCTAGAGCCAACTTATCCCCAAAATGAAGTTGTTAGGTAGCTTTCATTACAAAAAGTAAAAAGATATCTATTGCAGCAGTCCGGAGGAAAATTTTAACTTAATAATTAATAATTTCATCAATTGTGACTTTTAGACCTATAAACTTCTGTCCTCTGTCCCTCTGTCCAAATGTTAGCTTATATAAATATTTCTGCACTGTAAAAAATATCCATAAATGTACAGAAAGTTTTCCGTAAAGTTTTAAGGAATTATTTCATTTTTTAAAGAAAACAGTACAATTTTCGCAATTGACACTAGGGTCATTTTCTCTTAACAGATCAATTTGAACATCATACATTTTAAAAAAATAATGTTATTTTTTTTCTTTAAAATTGGTTTCCATTGTGTTTAGACAATGTCTCTAACTAATAAAATAGAGTCAGCAAAAATCTTTTACTACGTTAAATACACAAAAATAAATTTTTAAATTTCAACTAGACAGGGGAATGACAAACAGGCACAGAAAAATGACAAACAGGTATAACTACAAATTATTACTTTTTTTATTCACAAAATTTTATAGTAAATAAGAATACATTATTATAAACAAAAGCTCAAAACCAATTTTATTTTGAAATTTTTTTTATGGAGAAAGTCAGTAAAATAAAATGTATTTGCCTGAGATCTATATGGTTTGGGTTCAGAGATTTTGGCTCCTATATCTTCAAACGTGCCTTTAGAATTGTAACAAAAATCCAGTTCGTTGTTTCCGCAAATATTCTAAACTATAAAACTCTTATATTGTGTCGTGTGTTATGTGTATTTTGGAAAGTAAGAAATTTATTTCACTTACTACCTTGTATTTTTTAAAAAGGTCTCCTTGCATTATTCCTTTAAAAAATTGTTTTGATTTTTCTTTTTTCAAATTGCTATTTCTATTTGCCAAATCCTTTGTCAATATTTCTCCAAACACCATTTTTTTTTTTTTAATTCAGGCGCTGCATTAATCTTTTTTGAGATATTTCTGATGTATTTGTCAATTGATTCTTGATTGGAATATTTGTCTCTAAGTCTGTAAAACATCTTCTTGTACTTTTCAGAAGCTTGACGAGTCTTTCATAGTTTCTTTCTCAACTTTTCCAATTTGTTTAGCTAATTTTGCTCGATTCCTTCTTACTCGCCAACTATGACTAACTTTTTTTCTTCCGTCTGACTATGTTTTGGATTTTTTTTTCTGTCTCTTGGAATAATTTAGATTCAACTAAAGTAGTTTTAATAACCTTACTAGCTGCACCCATCGAAATTCGACGGAAAAGAATATATATTAGATAAGTATCTTACATTTAAAGCTTATGAATAATAAAAATGAATAACATAAAAGAAAAGTGTACTTAGAAGAAAATATATATTTTATTCAGTTTTATCTATAATAAATAGAAAATCAGTTTTCATATTGGTTCACAATGATAGGTTTTTTATTTTCTTTTTGAGTTAAGATTTAACTTTTCTTTTCGAGTTAAAGTATTTCTTTACATTACGACATTAGTTGTTGTGTTGCTCTTTGGAACTGTTTGCACTTTCAAATTTTTAAATGAACGTACTCGAGACATCGCAACATATGTCGTGGTTAAATACTGGCTCAGGTAAATAAATACCAACAGAATCCATTGTTTGCCCCAAGGCTAATTTATCATAATATAATGATATTATGATAAGGGGGCCTTGATTTGCCCTTGTGCTTTATTAATTGTCATGCAAAACGCAACACGAATAATTAAAATATTCTAAATGAAAAGGGAAGAGTTGTATCTGAATCTGATGGCATTAAATCCATTCTAGGAATCAAAACTTTTTTTGCAACTCCCTCGCCAGTAGTAACTGCTAGATCCAAAAAATTATCGTACATGTTTCGTACAATTTACCTGGTCCCTTTTAAAAGACTTTCGTGTGGACTTAAATTTCTTAGTAATATTAGAATTGCTTCAATTTTTAATGTGAAAATGTGTAGAGGCAATCCACTTAATTCTAAGCTATTTAAAAATTCCGTTGGAAATTGGAGGATTTCCTTTTTCACTTTCAGTTATTAAATTATTTCTACTCATGTATGTTCTTTATGTGCAAGGTATAAGGTTAATAACTTTAAGGTTAATTTCACTGCAATGATCGTTTTTCGGGGCTGGAATTGACACTTTAGCCAATTTGGTGATACTATCTGAAAATGAAAATCCTTTTCGAAAAATTTGGGATACGATGTCATTTTCTGCTATAATAGACGGTGGTAAACATACTTTATTTGAGTCTCCAGAGAATTCTTCATTCATGCAAGAATTTCTCCACTACCTATTTTAAGCAAAAATTCCGAAAATTCAGATTCTTCTGGTCTTAATCACATATTTTTTAACAATTTAAATATTTTAAATTATGACTGAAGAGTCGAAAACTTAATGCAGTTTTGAACTATGCTTTGTTTTGTTCTTTGTTTAGTACCAATTTTGTAATTGTGGCAACAGAATCACTGCATTTTACCTTAAAATTGAAAAAAAAAATTGAAATTAAAATGCGTATACTATTTTAAAAAGTCTGTTAAAAAATCCAGTGAATTTAGGTTATATTTCGTTTAATAATTTGGATAATTGTGTTTTATAATATTTTATTAATATTAGTTTAAAATATTATTGTTTGAGAGTTAGACTGACCAATATAAAATGTATTTTTTCCTGTAACTAATTTTCTATATTTATTATACGTCAATGAAACTGTTCTATTTAAATATTTTCTTTCGTAGAATTTCGACGGGTTCCACCTCGTATTTGTAATATCAACAAAACATTTTAATTATTACAGAAACAGAGAGTTACTAAGACTGCATAACCAACCCAATACACATTTACAGCACTTGCAATAAATTTAATTTATTAGTTTGCAGTCTCCATGAACTTGTCATAATTAGTTTTATTGCCATGACAACGAAAAGAAAAACGATATCTTTGTTATTAAAAAGAATAAAATTTTTGTGTTTGTTATTGAAATGTAGAAAACGTTTTATTTATTTTTATTTTAAATAATAACTTAATGCAACGAAATGATTGTAAATAATTTTTGATGTTATGTAAAATAGAAAAATGCCGGCAAATCACAGGTTTTATTCTTTTTCTTCCTTTTTTTCTTTTTAGCATCCGATGCTATTTCTTTCAGACAAGCTAAAAATGTCGTGTCATCAGCCCTGAATTTTCTAGTCAACCAATTTTGATAATTATTTTTTTAAATGAAAGCTATTTATTTGTAGTTGTGCCCATTTTAATTATTTTTTAATTTATTTTCATTTTTATATTTTATTTTTAATTTTAAAAGCTTTTTCATGACATTTCTTCAAAATGGTGGCAACACAGTTTAGCTTTTCTCTCGATAATAAAAATTTATTTTCTAAAATGATTGCGTATAATTATGCACTAACTGAGTTAAAAATATATATATTTACTGAGAAATAATATTAATAATGTAAATAAAATGACAGAAAACAATTTATGATAAAAATTACTGTCTAAATCAAAATAAGAGAAATTTCAAATGAGGAAAATTATGTCATTCAGCAACCCCAGTAGCAGAAAGTTATGGTTGTGTCTGCGACAGCAATGCAGCAGGATGAAAATTATCTGCAGGAGGGCGTGTTATAATTGTCTTATATACATTATAGATATAGTTCTTGCTGATTACTATTATAAAAAGACAACTATATTCCAATTATAATATAACTTGAATAAGTAAATAGTAAAATTAATATTTTTTGAAGAATTAGATTAATAATGAATTCTTAAAGTGGTTCTTTAAGATTGAAGTTAAGACTAAATCTATTTAAAATTACATTGAAATATAGTGTACATCTATTGAAAACAATGTATAGTTTCTTAACTTGCCTACGTATTCAAATCTACAGAAGAAATAAATACAATGATATTAAAGAAAAAAATCATTTATATTGTCACATGTTAAATAGTGATAAAATGAAGAAAACAATTCCAATTCCATTGAAAAGTAGATGCCATACTGCCTCGTTAAATTCTCAAAACATTTGTTTACTTATTTTATTATAACATTTTATTACGATTTAACATGTTGAAATAAAATATTGAAATGTGCTAAATTTTTTTCAAAAAAAGGGGACAAAAATCACTTAAAATATCAAAACCTTAAATTTTATTCAAAAAGGCTGCACATTAAAAATTTAAAGGCACTATTTCTTAACCATAAAGTATATATATTATAGTTTTATAGCAGTGATACCTTGAAAAACCAAGTAAATATTATGAAAAAGAAATATAAAATGCCGAATGATAATTTTTATAAATACACTGGATGTGTATCAAATTTTATTAAAATTTGCAGTGCTAAGTTATAGCCAAAAAACGAATTCTGATGCAGAAAAATCCATTTTTGCAAAAAAAAAAAAAAAAAAAAAAAAAAAAGGACAGCAAAATCAGTTTTTGGAGAAAGAAAGAAAAAAACAATTTTGTACCAGCAAAAGCTAGAATTCTGTAACAGAAAATATGCAACTTTTTTTTTTTTCTTTTTTGTGCCCCTTTAACGAAATTTCATTTTATTGTTGATTGTTTGACGAAATATGCAGCTTTTCCGCTATATTTTTACGAAATTTACCATTTTTTTTAACGTAATTAGCCTTTTTTTCACCATTTTTTTTTAATGAAATTTACCATTTTTTCAAGAAATCTGCCTGTTTTTCGCGATCTTTTGACAAAATCTGCCGTTGTTTTGCTATTTTTGATGAAATATATCGTTTTTTTTGCAATCTTTTGATGAAATTTAACATTTTTTTCAATTTTTTAAACGAAATTTATTGTTTTTCATAAATTATTGACGAAATCTGTCTTTTTTCGCGATCTTCTAACGAAATCTGCAGTTTTTAGTTTTTTTCAATATTTTTTAACGAAATATTCCATTTTTGCGCGATTTTTTGACGAAATTAACATTTTTTTAACGATTTTTTAACGAAAACTGCCTTTGTTTCGCGATCTTTTATTGTAATCTACCATTTTTTGCGATTTTTTTTACGAAATCTATCATTTTTTAGCGATCTTTTGATGAAATTTACAGTTTTTTCGCGATTTTTTAAACGAAATTTGATTTTTCATAACTTATTGATGAAATCTCTCGTTTTTTCGCGATGTTTTGACGAAATCTGTCGTTTTTTACGATCTTTTGACAAAAGATACCGTTTTTTCAAGATTTTTTGACGAAATTAGACGTTCACGATTTTTTAACAGAATTTACTTTTTTTCCTGATCTTTTGGCGAAATCTGTCGTTTTTTCGCGATCTTTTTATGAAATCTGTCGTTTTTCGCGATCTTGTAACGAAATCTGCCGTTTTTTCAATATTTTTTGACGAAATATTCCATTTTTACGCGATTTTTTGTCGAAATTAGCCTTTTTTTACGATTTTTTGTCAAAATCTGCCGTTTTTCTGCGATATTTTGACTAAATCCATCTTTTTTTCATAATCTTTTGTTGAAATCTACCGTTTTTTTTTTTTTTTTTTTTCTTTTTTTGGACGAAATCTATTATTTTTTCGCGATCTTTTGATGAAATTTACGTTTTTTTCGTGATTTTTTAAACGAAATTTATTGTTTTTTCATGACTTATTGATGAAATCTCTCGTTTTTTCGCGATCTTTTGACGAAATCTCTCGTTTTTTTACGATCTTTTGACAAAAGATGCCGTTTTTTCAAGACTTTTTGACGAAAGATACCATTTCTTACGCGAATTTTTAAGAAATTAAAAGTTTTTCATGATTTTTTTAAACAAAATTTACTATTTTTTCGTGATTTTTTCACGAAATCTGCCATTTTTTCGCGATCTTTTGTCGGAATCTGCAGTTTTTCGCGGTCTTTTGACGTAAATATGTCTGTTTTTCTCGCGATCTTTGGATGGAATTCGCC
Organism: Maratus speculifer; assembly: GCA_964019185.1. Lineage (NCBI taxonomy): Eukaryota > Metazoa > Arthropoda > Arachnida > Araneae > Salticidae > Maratus > Maratus speculifer. Next base: position 6,786,245 of record OZ025294.1, on the reverse strand, counting down.
TTTTTTTCGCGTCTTGACCAATTTTTTCCCCCAAATCATATATTTTTTTTCTTTTCCAAGTTGGCAAATTTGTCTGCAAGGATAAAAATAAATCTGCGACGCACGTCGCGCGTCACGCACTTTCTGCTACCGGGTCAGCAACCAGATAAAAGGGAATTACAATATTATTATGGATGCCTTTTTCATAAACAGTAACTTTTAAAGAACATTTGAAGAGAAAATGACGTCACTATTTAAAACATCGTATTTTTACTCATAACGATATTAGGTACTACTCTGTTATCCCGTCGACCAATTTCGCCATATTATACAACTCGCCACATCAATAGCCAAATTATAGATATTGGCATAATTTTTATTTTAAATAACGAAAAAATAAATAATTAGTAGAATATTAATAAAAATATTAATAAAAAGTCGAAATAAAAATCACTTAATGACATTTTAAACACATGAATCGTATTTAATGTCATTGAATGTGACATTCACGATCATCCATTATTGGCACTAGTACACCGAACCCGGGGTTCCCGGGTCACAGGGTAAAGGTGAAAAACTTTTTTAAAAATTAAAATTGAAAAGTCTAATATATTTTTCCTACGTAATATGCTTTTTAAACTGCCAACTAATTCCAAACAGCAATTTTATATGAAAAATATTAATTATGTTATCATATAAAGCTTTGAAAATTATCGGTACTTCCGTATTAGACGCAAGATGGAATTTATTAGCCAAAGATCTTGCCAAAGAATAAAATTGGATTATTTCAGTTTATAAAATCAACTAAGAAAATATGATACACAGATATTCTTTAAAATACATTTTTGTAAAGATTAATTGGTGTATTTTTTGTAAATTAAGTTTGCAACGAACTAAAAATTATTAAATTGATAGGAAAAAACGAAATAAAACCAACAACATTCACTGGGTTTTATAGCCGACGATATTTTGACATAATACGTTTTTTAGCATCCGATGCTATTTCTTTCAGACAAGCTAAAAATGTCGTGTCATCAGTCCTGAATTTTCTAGTCAACCGATTTTGATAATTATTTTTTTAAATGAAAGCTATTTATTTGTAGTTGTGCCCATTTTAATTATTTTTTAATTTATTTCCATTTTTATATTTTATTTTTAATTTTAAAAGTTTTTTCATGACATTTCTTCAAAATGGTGGCAACACAGTTTAGCTTTTCTCTCGATAATAAAAATTTATTTTCTAAAATGATTGCGTATAATTATGCACTAATTGAGTTAAAAAAAAATATATTTACTGAGAAATAATATTAATAATGTAAATAAAATGACAGAAAATAATTTATGATAAAAATTAATGTCTAAATCAAAATAAGAGAAATTTCAAATGAGGAAAATTATGTCATTCAGCAACCAGATAAATGGGAATTACAATATTATTATGGATGCCTTTTTCATAAACAGTAACTTTTAAAGAACATTTGAAAATGACGTCACTATTTAAAACATCGTATTTTTACTCATAACGATATTAGGTACTACTCTGTTATCCCGTCGACCAATTTCGCCAAATTATACAAATCGCTAAATTAATAGCCAAATTATACATATTGACATAATTTTTATTTTAAATAACGAAAAAATAAATAATTAGTAGGATATTAATAAAAATATTAATAAAAAGTCGAAATAAAAATCACTTAATGACATTTTAAACACGTGAATCGTATTTAATGTCATTGAATGTGACATTCACGATCATCCATTATTAGCATTTAATCTTATAGTTTAGCGATAATTTTTTGGTCGATGGGATAACCTAGTAGTACCCAATATTACTTTTTTTTGTTAAAATAAAGCTATTTTTCTGTGAGTGCATATAAAATAAAATTTCTGGATTTCGCCGGCACTCATATTACAATTTTAACTGTAGATGTGTGAATATTTGTATGCAAAATTGTAACTGGCAAATTTGACATTTACTTTGGAAATATATTTATTATATATTGATTCATAAATGTAATTACTTTTGCTTTTTTTAAAACCAAATCGATCGGGTCTTTTAAACATTTCATTCGTCGAATTCGACGGGATTCCATTCGTTTTATTGTTAAATTGCATTTCCTTTTACTCAGAGTCTATAAAAAAGCGTTTAAACTAAAGAAAAAATCCGATTTTGATGAATCTAGTCAATGAAGAAGTAGCACGTCAAATTGTATCTCTTTATTATTCCGCAATTCCAATGTCTCAGAGAGAAATTGCTATTCAGTTAGGTATTTCACGCCGTTCTGTTTGCTATTATATTGATAAACACAAGAAAAATGAAGTTAGTTCATTGCAATCTAAACGGGGTTGCCCTTCTAAAAAACTTCTATCGATTTTTTTTTTTTTTTTCCTAATCGGAGGCGAAACTGAATTCTGCAATGGTAGAATCTACATTCATCTTGTAATTACTATTTTTTTCGGTTGCTATGAAAAAATGGTAATTAAAATATACAATGATCTGTTATTTTTCACGTAGAAAAGAGATAAATGGAGGTGAAGTATGCAATTAAAACGGTTTCATGGGCGTTGTTCTTCCAATTTAAGTATCTTATTCGGGCCAAACAAAACAATCTCTAAGAACAGAGACCGAATCCTTTAACATCATTTTTTCTCTAAATGAAAAAAAAATAATTATATTTTAGCATTCTAAAATAGCATTTCATTGTATTATGAATTAAAACTGTATCGCTAAAAGTTTTCCTTTTTTGCGAAAGCACGTGGTTGTGTTTGATGCAATGCAGCGAATTTTAGAGATGATTTTTTGCGTCACCTGCAGCCACCAAACTGCATCTCTATTCATCTTCCTTTTTTTTTTACTCTATGGATATTTTTCCTTTTTTTTTTCCACACAAATGCGATACTTAAGTTGCCACCATTAGAGAACATGAACTAAAAACTATAAAAAAATTAATATCTCAAAAACAAATTGAGATACAGTTTTCTAACAAATTGCATTTAAACGTGCATATTTTTCTGCATACGATGGTATAAATGTCGGAAACGTGCTATGTCTAGAAGTTTAAAATTTTATAATAGCGAAAATTGCAAAATTAAAATTTCATCGAAAAGTGTTGCCATTCAAAACATGACGTATGCGTTACGCACATATACGTTTGGCCTTTATTATATAGATTTAATCTTATAGTTTGGCGATAATTTTTTGATAGATGGGATAACCTAGTAGTACCCGATATTACTTTTTTTTCTTTTTCTTAAATAGAACTATTTTTCTGTGAGTGCATGTAAAATAAAATTTCTGGATTTCGCCGGCACTCATATTACAATTTTAACTGTAGATGTGCGAATATTTGAATGCAAAATTGTAACTGGCAAATTTGACATTTACTTTGTAAATATACTTATTATATATTGATTCAATAATGTAATTACTTTTGCTTATTTTAAAACCAAATTGATCGGGTCATTTAAACATTTCATTCGTCGAATTCGACGGGATTCCATTCGTTTTATTGTTAAATTGCATTTCCTTTTACTCAGTCTATAAAAAAACGTTTAAACTAAAGAAAAAATCCGTTTTTGATGAATCTAGTCAATGAAGAAATATCACGTCAAATTGTATCTCTTTATTATTCCACAATTCCAAGAGAAATTGCTATTCAATTGGGTATTTCACGCCGTTCTGTTTGCTATTATATTGATAAACACAAGAAAAATGAAGTTAGTTCATTGCAATCTAAACGGGGTCACCCTTCTAAAAAACTTCTATCGATTTCTTTCTAATCGGAGGCGAAACTGAATTCTGCAATGGTAGAATCTACATTTATCTTGTCTTTTCTTTTCTTTTTTTTTCTTTCTAATATGACATCAGTTACATTCTCCTGATTGGTGGAAAGTAATAAAGAAAAATAAATTTCTATTATAGTGAGAAAAGCTTAACCTGTTGCCACTGTTTTGAGGAAATGCCGCGAAAAAGCTTTTAAAATTAAAAATAAAATATAAAAATGGAAATAAATCAAAAATTAGCCAGAATGGGCACATCTACACATGAATAGCTTTCATTTAAAAAAATAATTATCAAAATCGGACCAGTAGAAAACTCAGGGCTGATGACTAAAAAAACAGCCAGGTGTTTTAAATATATAGATTACCCTTTACCGAGTTTTGCCAGATAGTAAGACTGTTCTTTTGGCTTATTTGGCTAGAGCAATCTTTGCTTTTTGATGGCTATAACCACTGGATTTCATCATGTTCAACTGAGACAATATCTTCAGTAAGGTAGAAATCTTAGTGTTGAGTGATATTTTTCTTTTTTGCACGACTATTTCTTTGATATAGCTTCCATCGTTTCCTTTGAATTCTCTGATCTCTAGATAATAATTTGGATACTGGTTTAATGTTTCCAGCTGCTTTCTCATGAAATATTTTCTGGTCATTTGTTCCTTTTTTAGAGGCTTTTATAAATCTAACAGGTATTTTTATTAAGAACACTCATAAAAACCATAAAAATTTTATATTTTAATGAGCTAACAATGTTTTTAATTAAGCCGGCGAATACCTTTTTAAAACTGATAAATTATAATAATCACAAACCATCTTATTGAGTTTATGCTTGACAACCATGTAATCACCCTGCTTTGTCCGATTCATTTGCTTTTTTAGAGCAGTGAGTGTTTATTTTTACTCAAATTATGTACTTATAAAAAAGAATTAAATAAAATAAAATAGATCCAACTTTTTAAATAGCAATTTTTCATCTTTTGATGAGTAGAACTAACAAAAACATGCATTTTTTACTTTTAAAACAGCAAATAGTGTGTGACAATTACATAAAACATTTAATTTTCTAATTAATTTTCTAATAAATATTCATAATTTGTGAAAATTAGAGACTGTAGTCATTCCCCTGCCTTACATATGACATGGGAATGACCACAGGGGAATGACAAAAATTAAGGTTAGCTTGTATATTATCTTAACTATATACACAAAATTAAATTGCACTTAAAGAAAACTTTAAAAACTTAATACAAATAAGGCTAAATCGTTGATTCAGCATTCTTTACAAAATTTTGGTAAATAAGAGAGGCAGGGTAATGACAGTCAATAAAAATACTTACCAATATGTAACTGGAAATCACCAAGTTTTACCTGTAAAAATTAATGCTGCAAAAAAGAACAATTTAAGATTCTTCTCTGATGATGTCATTATTCACAGATGAAATTCTGGAGTAATACAAGTGTTGCCACAACTGAGAATCATTACTTTCATTTTATAACAGGGGAATGATAACAAAACCAAGGGACATTTTTTATTATATTTTTAGAAAAATACAAAAAATGAAAAGTTTTTATTTTTTTCAAATTTTAGTATTCCATGATATTGTTTAATAATTTAACCAACAAAAAAATTACAAATATATTCGGATGGTCAGTTTTGGGAACTACTTTTGTGTTAAGGCGGTGACAGGGACACACAAGGGAAGGACATCTTTACAACATATAAAATTATTTAACTGGCTTTTATTTATTAATAGTATGTTTTATCCTGTTAGACATATCATAAAAACATGTAATTAAAGTATTCTAGCATTTATTCAATTTTCATACAAGTTTATTCATTATTTTTGAAAATGGGACAAAAATATCGCTTTTTAGAGAAAATGACCCATTATGCGATCATAAATCCGTATATGAATCCAATAAGTTTTCCTCAAATTTTACGGAACATTTTTGTTATTGTTTAGTTATTATTATTGCTTCATTATTGCTGTAGTTATTCCGTAAATTATATTCAGAAATTATTGCTAAAGTACTTAATTGTTGTGTACAGTCATATTATTTTCCACGAAACCTTAGTTTGGCTAAATAGGGCTCTATATTGAAAATATATCCAATTATTTCCCAAATGGTAAGATAGTGTTGGTCTAATATGGGTTTTCAAGTAATGTTAAATAATACGATAAATGTTAAAACGCCATCTATGAATTTACATATAAACAATTTTTCTTTTTTTCCCTTCCTTTTCTTTTTTTTTTTCTTTTTCTTTCTTTCTTTTTTTTCTAAATAAAAATCTATTTTATTTTTATGATTTAAAAAAAATTAAATCTTATTCATTCTTTTTGTATGTGTTTGAAACTGTTGAAAAGAAAGTGTTACACTTTACTTTTCATTATGATTTTAAAATAATGTTTGACTTGTTATTACTATTATTATTATTATTATTATTATTATTATTATTATTAAAAATCTCTAAAAGATATTTAAAATGAAAAAAATCTATATTTAATTTTAATATTTTTTAGTGCATTCACTTTATCAGATTCACGCATCAAACTTAAAACAAATCCGAAATATAATAAAGAAATTATTATAAAAGTGACGTTTATCAAACTTACAATCTTATAATAAAGAATAAAGAAAATTTATTTTAATTCCATGTAGTAATCCTTTATTTGAGTGTAGTAATCCTTTATTTGAGTTTACAGTAGATCATCACACAAATAATTTGAAACAATGCATAGGGAAAAAACATATTGTTATTCTTGGAAAAAGAAATAAATATATAAAAAATTAAAATAATATTATAATAGAATTATAAAAATTTTATTAAAAAGAAACGATTATTACTTATAAAATATTTTTTCATGCATGTAATATTTTTAAAGACTAAAATTTTCTTGTATAAAACATAAGAATAAAAAGCGAAATATTCAAAAATGTGGAAATTTCAGAATTGTATACTCATTTGAGAAATATTATATCTACGAAAATACGTTTCCTTTTTAACATGTTAGCCTTACTTCATTAAAAACATCAGGAATAAATAACAGTATTTGACTACATTCCCCATGTTGCCATGGTGTAGTGGATAACATTGCTAATCTGGAAGTGGAGAATTCCCTGGTTCGAATCCTGCCTGAGGTAAACGTTGTTTAATTATTGTTGTTTAAATTAAATAGAGATATTGAAATTCATAAAGGTACGTTTCTCGTTGCAAAGTAATGTTGTTATTTATTTTTTTTTTCCGTCTTTGATACAAAAATTTTAAATATGAGAAAAAAAAAAAAAATACGGAAAACATTTGTGAAAAAACGGAATGTTTTCTAGAATTTACGGGGAAAAAAATTGCATTAAAGGATGGAAATAGCATTGGCGTCTAGATTACCGGTACAATTTCCGTATTTTAACGATCTTTTTTTTTTTTTTTTTTTTTTTTTTTTTTTTTTTTTTTTTACAGTGTGATTTATGTAATGCGACAACTCTCGTATTTATTAACCGAATTGGATGAGACTAATTGTGTGCATAGTGCATGTTAATATATCGACCGAGTTCATTGGTTAGCTTCATCCTTGTTTTAAATGGCGTCCATTTGATTTTTTTTTTTTTTTTTTTTTTTTTTTTTTTTTTACTATAAAAATTTAAACAGTGGTACAAATTAATTAAAAACTGAAAAATATTCTTTTCTTAAGAGTTTGATTCTGAAGCATAGTTTGTTTTGTCTTTATTTAAAAAAAAAAATGGCTAAAATATAGCAGTTTGAGTTTGAATTTAAAGGGTGGCTGACATTCTGAAACAATCTGGTTTTCTTCATGCTGTAACTCTTGTATTTATAAGCTGATTTGGATAAGATTGGTTGTATGCAGTGGCGTAGCTACGTTTTTTGGCGCCCGGGGCAGGATTAATTTTCGCTCCCCCCCCCCCCCCCTTCCAAAGAAAAATCTTTTTTTGTAAGAAGAAAGAAAATAGTCTTTTTATTTGGGGAGGAAAAGGATCTTCATTTTTTCTTGTTTGGATTCGGCTAATTTTACTCAAACACACTAAACTAAAACGAATAGAACCGGATTACTGAAGATTTGCAATTTTCATCAATATTGAATTTGAATGGCAATTTCAAATACTTTAGCGGTTCGTTCACGTATATGTTTATGTTGTTTTAAGCATGTGGGATGCAGAGCCCGATTAGGATTGTGCGGAGCCCATGGCCCAGCACCTGTTTGAGGTCACCTTGCAGTTCCTATATATTTCTGGGGGAATTTGTAGAGGATAAGAAATAGATTATTATTAGATATTACGATATGGTTTCAAAATTAATCAAAATATATTTTTGATTTAGATAAAATAATCCGGAAACTACAATTTTAAGACTTAAAAAAAATCATTTTACTAAATTTAAGCCCCCAGCAACAGTGGGTCCAAAGCCATGGCCTTATGGGCCTGTGCGGCAATTTGGCTCTGAAATGATAATAGCAACAAAGAGAATAGATTTGCAAAACAACAAAAAAAAAATTACTAAAATTGCTAAGTTATGATGCATCTGATTATGGTAATAAAATTTCCTGATTATAAACTGCAGTCACCCTAGAATTTCAAATTGCTATATGCATTCATTTTTAAAAATGGATGGGAAAACAATAAAAGGTCTTGAATTCTTATGATAAATCAAGATATCCAACGAATTTTGTTTGTGATCTTAATAAACCCATAACATATTCTCAGTCGCATGACAATGATCAGATATCAATATAGAGAGAATTATTAGTATTAAAAAAAAAAAAAAAAAAAAAAAAAAAATAGAGAGAGATATGCTATAGATAAAGATGTTAAAAACTAAAATCCCTTTGAAATTTAAAATTTTAAATTAAAATCCATAAATACTTTTTCTCAAAATCCATTTTACTCCTTCAATTTTGTTTTACCGCATGACATTTATTATTATATTCACCAGTAAAATCAGAGAGTAACTTAAAATGGAAAATACTGATGTTTAGGCAATTATTCTTTCGTTTGTGGCTAAATCTTTGTATGTTTCAGATTCCAGGAATTGTGCGGATCTTGCTCATATGTCAATCAAGAGCTAATTAACCAATTAAACTAAACGTTTTTCGCAAATTGGTATCTTCGGCCCTACTGGAAAATATTACAAGCCTCAACATATTTGCATGAACTGGAACGAAAAAGTTTAGATTTGGCAATTCTGATAAGCCTGCATAACTTACGACCATGTAGGTCCTGAAATTGGCGTAAATAAGCCGTAAGACTTCCGATCGATTTCACCGAGATGATTGTAAGATGCAATGACGAAAGAGTTCGGTCCAAAGAGGTTCCCGAGTCAAATTATTTTATTCCATTTGATCTCCCAGTCATTCCCATAATTTACATAGATATATGTAGTTTTATCTAATGCATATGCGCTGAATTGAAATATATGTAAAATAAATTGAACTTTTAAAACGAGGAAAACAGACGATTGTATTGCTTGTACTAGAAAGACTGAAAAGTCCTACTTTGCTTTTTTTATACAACTTAAGTAGAAAAAATTTGGGATAGGTCGCTCTCATTTCATTATTTGGTATTCTCAATGACAATTACGGAAAAATGAAGTTTCTAATAAGGAAGAAATAATACCTTTTCTTGTTGTTCATTCAGCTAAATACTTTTTGAATTGGTTTAAGGAAGCTTTCATTTTAAATATTTCTATGGAATGCTAAGATCAGCAAAAATCAGCATGAAAACCAATCTATGTGTGTCCGTGTGTATGACGGACAGGACTAAAAATATCTACTACACATACAACTCTGAAATTTTGGGTGAGGGTAGTACAAGGCAAATCCTATCCTAACGAATATGAGACTCAAAATTTTTCTTTTCTTTTCTTTTTTCTTATAGTCGAGAATATCAATTAAAAATTCATCAAAAATGTGATTTTTTTCCCCCCGCTAAATGGCAAAAATCGCATACTCATCTGAATTTGATTTCCCAGTTGAAAGAAATTAAAATTTTTCACTTATCAGCGAAAAAGAAAAAAAAACTAATTAAGATTTTAATTTGAAAATTTCAAAACCCTTATGTAAAAAAAGGGTTATAATTTTTTTGAAAATAACTTGATAACTTTTTTCGTTTTAATGTACGGCGAAAGTATACAAAAGAGAGAGATCCCATATGCAAAAGCTGCCACAGTCGACTATTTTTGTATTCTGTTCGCATATAAGTATTTTTCTAATACAAATACTGACGTTTATTTCTATTGTAAATGTTATTAAAGTGTGTGATTTCTGTTTTGGAAAAGGGATACCAATTAGAATTTTAAAAACTAATCGCCTGTCGCAGGTCTGCATACGAGAGAAACATACAGAAACGAACTTCCATTAAAAACAAAACTAATTTTTTTTTTTTTTTCCGTCCGATCACTCGACTAGTTTTCGAAAAACGACTGATCAAAGACTATATAACATGCAGACAATCAGTTTAATTATTAAACCCTATCAAATGCTAAAATCATAATTGAAAAGTATTTTATCAAATTAATCAAAAATTACTAGTGTGTTCTGTTCACAGAGTGAAGTGATAGGAGTTAAGAGTCTGTCCACAACAGTTTCTTCCCTTTATTTACATTTTAAAGTATGATGACTATCGAGCTTTTAAGTTTTTTGTAGGATTCTACAAAATAGATTTCAGCAGGTACTGATTCTTGAAAATTGGCTTGCGATTTTCTTGAAATTTCTAGCTCCGTCTTCATGTGAAGATGACGTATTCTTATGCGGGTTCTATGGACCCAATTTCCACTGGGTTTTTCGCATTCAACTCGATTGTCTTAGAGGTTTTAGTTCTATTTTTCACCACCAGGGGCATGTTTATCTGAGATTTCATGGGACCTATTTCAAGGAAATTTTCTTTCTTTCAATTCATTTTACGATTATCACCAGATGTTCTTGCACGTGCGCAGTACGCCTTCTTTATGCTGACATAGGCAGCGCACACCCATTCCAGAGATTCGTTTTGATAGAAATAAATTTGAATGCATGTTTTTAATGGTTAGTTCTTGCCTGCGTAGCACACCCGTTCTACGCTGCCGAAGACACTGGAGACCCATCCCAGAATTTGAAAGATTTTTTTTATTATTATTTAAATTTGAATAGAGATTTTAATCATTCGCGGTTAATTTGAAAGGATCGACGGACGGGTCAGCTAGCTACAAATGAAAAATGTTATTGATACCTGAAATAAGATTTCAAGTATCTAATAGGCTTTTTGATTTATTTATTTTAGGCTAGACAATTAAAAGCCTCCGTCAGCAATTAACAAATATGAATTTTGCCCTTCCTTCCACCTTCACCGAATTTCTTCAAAACATTCACACACACACACACAAAAGAAGTCAACAATTATTATTCATTTTCAAAATATCTGAAATAATTTTGGTTTAAAACTCCTCAGAATTTGGCGCCCTTATTTAATCATTTTGCGTTTCAATTCAGAAACATAATTATCTTCGTTACCGATTCTGTTCAGCCATCCCTAGAGATATTTACATAATTTTTTCCTTTCTTCATTAATTAAATCTAACAAAATATTTTACTATAGATTACATTAACAAACATAAAAATTTTTAAAGTCAACAGTTTTTGTTTATTGTCAAAAAATGTAAGATAATTTCAGTTTAAACCTCTCTCAATTTGGCGCCCCTTAACCTCGGCGTCCCCCTTCCCCCCCCCCCCCCCCCCGTAGCTACGCCACTGGCTGTATGTATAGTATGTACCAATGTCTCAACTGAGTTCATTGGCTATCTTCATTCGCCATTTTTTTTAAATGGCTTTTAATGTCCATTTACACCATGGATTTCCATGCAAATCTTAAATATCATTAACATCCTTTAGCTAAATAATACCAAATATCGTCAAGCAATTGGTTCGTTATTTTATATTGCTAATATTACAAGACCAGATATTTTAGGACCTGTGAACATTCTAAGTAGAAAAAATGAGAACGCATTTGAAAATGATTGGAAAGCAGTCAAACGACTGATTCGACACTTAAATTAGTGCAAAAAATTTAAGTTTGATAAGCAGCACAGAACACTCATCTATTTTAGAAGTATACAGCAATGCTGATTGAGTGGATGATTCGGAAATCAGAAAATCAACATCTGATAATTTATTCCTACTTCGTAAAAATCCTATTCAAAGGATAACAAAAGGAAAATTTGCATAGCTCAACCTTCTGTAGAAGCACAATACGTAGCAGCAGCAAGTGCTGCGAAAGAATTGACATGGTTAATAACCCTATTACAAAATTTAGATTTGCCTCAAAAATTGCCTATTAAATTCTGCTAAGATAAACAGTCCTGTATAAAAATGATTGAATCAGACAAATATACAAACAAGACTCGACATATAGATGCAAAATATAATACTACTGAACACATGAAGAAAATTGAAAGTATCGAATTAGTTTATTCCCAAGCAAATTGATGATCGCAGATATCTTCACAAAACCAGAACTCAAACCAGATTTTTTTTTTTTTTTTTAAATTGAGAAAAGTTTAAATTGAAAGTGCAATCTTCATTTGGAGCTGGGGGGATTTGTTGCAATATATCAAGAAAATTTAATTACCAAATGAGATGAAAATAAATAAACAAGAAAAAATAATCAAATTTAAATATTTTTCTTGCATCGGAATAAATTATCAATAATAATCAAATCTGGCAGATTAATCAAGAATTTATATATAGTGTTTATTTATCAGTCTGTTATGTAACATTCTGTGATTATTTCAAGGATATTAAAATGGAAACATTAACATACAAACTTATATACTCAAAATTATCTTTTTTGTGACTTTTTTAATTATAAATTATAAATTGTTTTTCCATTCCTTTTTTTTTTTCAGATATGTGATTTTTGTGTAGTTTGCAACAGTTGTTGTATAAAATCTCATTAGGCTGCGGGCAAACAGCACTACTTTCATTTACACTAAAAGAGCAATAAATCTATCTTTGTTTCCGAACGGAACAAAAGGTTGCTAGTTTTCGAACCTCTTTAAATGATTTTTGAGAAAAGAGCCCTACCGAATTGACAAAGGAAGGGAAAGTTTTATCTCCCCATCTTCAGTCGTAAAGCTGTCAACTGATTTCGAGTTCGATTTCTCTCTTGAAGTTCAGATTCAGTACACTGAAAAAGCAATTTATACATCAAAGCGCCGACACGAAAGATCAAAAATAGCGACACCTGACCACAAGAAGTTAGTGCTATGTGCCCGGTCCTTAAGAGACATGCAGCTTTATCGCTGCTATTGTTTAATATACATTAAATTAATATTCTATTTATTTCTAAAGTTAGAATGAACAACTATAAGTAATGCACACTATAATGAAAAACACTAAATAATGAAATTTAATGTAAAACAAAGTAAAGATCACAAATATCTTTTCAATTGCTCTGCTTATTGAGAGAATGAGCAGGAGACCAGAGATGTAGATTGGATATCTTAGAACAGGTAAGCAATTTAACTTTTTAATTTATTGTTCTTGTTTAAAATATAAAAATAATTTGAGGAAATCATGAACGATCGTCTTATTATGACAGTTGCAGATAAGAATTCTGATAACAGGAATTTGCTGTTTTTTATATCCCAATTTAGAAGGTACCATTTTTTGTTGCAGCTGACATGGCTACACTAGTTGGGACGCTATTAATTTAGTAAATTATCTAATCTTTTCTTTTAAAATATGTATTGTTATTTAATAAAGACGGGATATTTTTGGAAGCAATTTGATTTTGTATACATTGAGATGAAAAAGAATCCAGATCAGGGTTCGAACCTGGATATTTCGGCTCAGATTGCCAATGGTCAGCCAACTAACCCTTTCTGGCACACTGTGCTCGGTCTGGGATATCTAATTTTAATTCCAAACTTGAAAACGGCACCAATAATATTTTAGTAAAATTTTGCTCTTACAATTAAAGCTTAAATTAAGGATTTCAAAATAACTAAAAAATTCGTTTGTGAATTCTGGTGTCAATCGATAATTTCTCCTTCTACTTACAGATTTTGCCCGTGCCGGAAAGGGTTAAGACAAGTGTAACAACACAGTCGGGATATTCTTTCACTCTGTTGGTTTTAAGCCTTTTTAACAATGTGAATAAATATTTACAATTATATTATTAAACATGTAGATTTATAAGAAAAAAATTATATAAATTAAAAAGAGAGATTTCTATGAAGTTTTTGAAAAATATTCGTAACATCTAAACTTACATTTTTATAAAAGCGCTAAAATTACTGAACAGCATTGCATTTCAAAAAGAGGTTAAGGGTGTTCTTAAATCAAAAAGGGCAACTTTGTGACATATGCTTTAATTTATTTTTGTTCGGAAATGCATGAAATTAGCAGGTGTTGTTATTCAGAAACTGTATAATGGCACTCAATTTTCTGGGTTTTTTTTTTGACACAATAGATCTTTCATAACAAATCTTCAAAGTTGACGTTTTTGAGCACTTTCCCAACGATAGCAGAAAAACCGGTCGAAAAGCAGGAGAAAAACGTGTGATCACGTGATCGAAATAGCTTAGAACTGGATAGGGAATTTAATTTTCATAAAATGGAAAACTAAGTTCGATTCGAAATCGCTTCCATAGTCAGGCCTTCCAATTTTGGAACTTTCTGTTAAAAAATAAATTTTTAAATGTGTCAAAACTTTTTGCGCTTGTTGAGCGGAGCAGTTGAGAACACCTTTAATATAATGTGGGATCACGATTCCTTTCCCTTCCTTTAGAAAAAAATGAAAATGAAAATGAAAAAAAAAAAAATGTCCGGGATTAATAATATTTCGAGAAAATTCAGTTAACGTTTTCTCATGCATCCATCCTTGCTGACGAGCGTCGCCTCCTTTTGAGTTCTGACGAGTGAACGGCGTTCGGTCCTATCCTTCTGAACATTACCCCGAGCGAGACACGTGTAAACAGTACAATTGAGTGAAAGCAGCCAACGATTTGTGAACGCGGAACCCACAGTCGAATAAAAAATTCCCCCCAAAAGTGCGCACTTTGGACGTACGCCCCTTATTGAAGGGAATACCGCGTGGGGAGGGCTGGGGCTGACCTCTGTGAGAAAGGGATTAGAGGTGGAATAAAGCACACGGAAAAATAGTTCCCCGAGGTCATGGCGAGGCAAAAACCATAACCCATGATTAGGAGCAGTTAGAACCTGCCAATTACCCGGCCGCAGAGTTGTTTTCCTTTAACCCTCGAGATAAACAACTCTGCCTCGAATTTCTTTTCATATGCAAAAAATCTTGCCAGCTCGCAGGTAACGACTATAGGTTATGGTTACAAATATACTAAAGATAAATTATATCTCCAGGATGTTTAAGTTGTCAGACATCTCTTATAGTTAGTTGTTGAGGCTTGCTCTCAGATCCAAATTGGCTGATTTCTGACACGTTCCTGAATACATTTTTATTCCCAAGACAATATTTACAGGTGTTCTTATTCATATACCAAGAAATCGAATAACATGTCTATGTTTATTTTTCATATAAAAACAAAGAATCTCTCAGAAAATTGCTTCAGGTGAAAATTTTCAGACAATTTTCGAGTCATGCAGTTGACTCCGGGGAATTTGGTGATAGATACAATACATTTATTAAAAGATGTGTCAAGTGCCATTCGACTGAAAAATACTTGGATTGTAAAATCAACAAATTTCATACATTTACGTGCAAAGATGGTTTTATAGTCCAAGAGCCGACCACACAAAACCCTAAGTCATCGAGCACAAGAAAAAATCTTTTATATTGTAGTCATAGGGGAATCTAATGATCCATGTCTGCCGAAAGCGAAGTGGTGCATAAACCAAAAATGAATACCACTAGTGGTTGACTCGTAGGTTTAGCATTATTTTTTCCTACACCCAGTTTTCCGCATTTTCATACTTTTGATTGTACGGCAAACACAATGATAGATCTACGAGCGAACCACTAGTGGTATTAATTTTTAGCTTATGCACCACTTCACTTCCGGAAGACATGGATCGTTAGATTCCCCTGTGACTACTCTTCGGTAATATAAAGGATTTTTTCTTGTGCTCGATGACTTAGGGTTTTGTGCGGTCGGCTCTTGGACTATTATAAGTGTATCAGAAAGTTTTGTGGCGTTGAGCGGAAAGAAAAAAAAAATTCTAGAACATCCTCACACTCTAAACATTCACTCAAAGGAATGAAACATTGAAAGGAGGTACATACTCGTATCCTCACAAAAATGTTTTTCCGCCGTCTCTTTTTCTGATAGACAAAAAATAGAATTTGTAATTTAAATGGGTAGGGGAAGGTGGGGCACCTTGGGAATTTTCCAGTAAATAATTTTTCTAAACTTTGTTAGCATATTTTCTTATTTTAGAACCAGTAAGATATAAAGTATAAACATTTCTGCATCAAGTAAACCTCATAATAATCTAATATCTCACATATCAAAAGAGTGAAAACAAAACAAAAAAAACCTTTAAAATGTCCCAACCTATTCCACATAGTGGTGCAGTTGGGATGCTAGTTTTAATCAAAAACACATATACAATTTTATATTTAATTGATGAGCAAAAGTTTATTTATAAAGCCTTAGTTGAACATTAAATAATTTAAGCATTAAAACACTTTAATAATTTGAATTTTAACACATTTTTTCATTGGAAGATCCTGTATTTGATGCGAAAAAAATGTTCTTCAAATTCTAATAAAACACATATTTGACCAACTTTTTTTCGGAATGCCAAGGTAAAAAAAATATATATGTTCCATAAAAAAAGCATACTTTTGATCTTGTTTTTTCAAAATGGATATCTTCTACTTGCTACTGTCCTCAACATTTTGAACATGCTTAACAAATACAACAATGCCGTGTTTTAATGCAAACTATCCCACAGTGGATTTGCCTGTAAGTTTCTGGAGTTATCTTGAGCAAATTTGCAATCTGTATAAAAATCAGCATCACATGAACAGTTGAATTCACCACTACTGTCATTCAGGGCCTCACTTGCAAGTTTTTGTGCCCAGGCTACTTATAAATTTTCGTGATTCCTTCGATTGGTTGATTTACTGATTTTAGTCAAAAAATTAAGTTTTCTGAAAATTGAAAAAGTTTCCAGGAATATATATAAATATATAAAAATAACTTTTGTTATTTATTGAAATGTGATTTTAACCATTTATTGAGACATATTTTTGTCATTTCATTTCATTAGTATCTCAAATATTAAATTTTTTTCACAATTATGATTCTTTAAAGGAAATTAAAATGAAATCTTGTGCCCCTCAGAAATTTCGTGACCAGAGCACGGGCCTAGGGTGCCCGTGCAATAGTCAGACTCTGCTGTCATTATACAAACCATTTATATTCTTTTTCCTTCTTTCTTTTTTCTTTAATGAAAGAGTAATTTTCACCAACTTTAGTATTATAGTGGAACTGCTTCATCCTCACCGTTTGATGAAAATCCTAACTTGTTGTGTACTGTTTTATTCCTCTGTAAGCTGCATTTAGTCTTTTCAGCATTTTTTAAAATATCCCAAGGTGTTCCACAACTGAGTGTCCCAATCTGCCCCATCTCGCACATTAAGGCGCAACACTAATCACAAAAAAAGACCCGGGTGATAATGTAAAGTCTATGGGGGCGTTCTTTTCAAATATCTCACTCAATTTTTAATATTTTTACATGATTTTTATGCACAAGATAGCTGAAAACAATCCATAGCCGGTCTAATTTTTACTTTTTCAATTTTCGTTTCAGATTTAAAAAAAATACTTTAAATTTCAAAATCCGTTTAAACCGGCTCTGAAATTGAAACTATCATAATATAAAAAGTATATAAGCAAAATCGAAAAAATAAAAACTAGGCTGGTTGTAGATTGTCCTCAGCTATCCTATGCAAAAAAAAAAAAAAAAAAAAAAGAAAAAAAAAGAAAAAAATATTAAAATTTGAGCGAGATATTTGAAGAGAATGCTCCCATAGACTTTACATTATCATCCGGGTCTTTTTCTGTGCTTAGTGTGGGACTATAAGCAATAAAAACATTTACATTATTAAGCTTAGCATAACGGTCTATTTTTTACTGTTAAAATAACAATAACTTACGCTTTTTCAACGTAACATGCTCCCACTTGTATTATTTAATTTTTTATTGGAAATTTTACTCTTCAAAACAGACATTAATGTTACTCAACCTCATTTAAAACGAAAATAATGGTATTATTTGTTACCAGCAAACACTAGTCATTCCAAAACACACGAAAGAGTTGTAGTATCATACATTGGCACTTATGTGCGCTAATTTTTAACTACAAAATAAAGCCTGAAAATTGAGATGTCTCAAGATCAGCCATGTCCCAATGTTACCAACTTTCCCCTATTCGAAAAAAATAGTTTTCCACCCACAACAGTTTGAAATTTTCTGGGACATTTTCAGATTCATTTTTAAAAGTGAAAACATGACACTTGCAGGGGGATTTTCGAAGAGATGTATAAGAGGCCGTGTGATTTCATTTTTCGCTTAATTAATTAGAATTTGATTAATAAACAGTTATTTTCTCAGTATGAATTTTTTTTTAAATCTCCAGCTTCGAATAATTCGATGCAAAATGCTAACTTTGGTAGCACTGTTTATGCAATATTTTCTGCATCTATGAAAAAATCGATAAGTAGGGCACATTGTGTTGTTGTAAGTAAGAGAATTCGCCAGTTGGATGCGTTTGAGGGCAAAAATTAATTTACAAATAAAGCAGAAAATAAGTAATTTGGATTAGAATACATCTTTAATGTTTATTAGATAAATTAAAAAACTCAAAAAGGATGCAATGATCCTTTCCTACTTATCCTTGCAAGCGCCTATAGACGCAAGGATACGGTTTTTTCACACTTTCTAACAAAGTTGAAAAGTGTTTATGATTTCGGTTTGTCAGACCATGTGCCCGCGCTCTAATTCTCATAGATATGCTCGGATTGCCCTGAAATTTCTGGAAGTTATTGAAATTTACCCTAGCACGGGGGAATCCTATTGCAAATGAAGTTTCTAGCGTGATTAGCTTATTTACAGGAGTAGTCAAAAGTTTACCTTTACATTATGGCCCATGGGAAAAAGTCGTTTCAAATAAAATCTAAAGATGTTAAAACCCTGTCAAACATATTCAAATTTATATGAACTTACAAAGTCCACTAAAATATGCATTCTGTAAAATATGCGGTAAAAATAATGGTTATTATTCATTTAAAGAACCTCACAAAAGAATTCCATCACATAATGGTAAAAGAGGGAATTGTTTGCGACATATTTCAATTATATTAAGCTATTTTATGCATAATAAAGTTGATATACTTCGCTGAGGCTTAATATAAATTATTTCACGAAGTCAAGGACATTTCACGAAGTCATTTACAAGGACACAGAAAATATTTCAAATAGTATATTCTATCCGAAGCACTGTATGTTATTTATGATGGCTGATGGACGGACAAAATTAAATTTATTTATGATATGCGCGTATAAGTTTCACTAAATTAATGTATATTATATATTATATGGTGTGTATAAATGGTATACGTGATATACAGGGCTACACAAAAGAATTCCTAAATGTAAGTGAATAAGAGCATAATTTACTCAAAGGTGGTTTTTAAATAAGTTATGCATTTTTACTCTCAACTGCATTCAGTTTACTAAGAATTGTTTATAGAATATAAATAAAATGATATACAGGGCCACACAAAGAATTTGATACATGGTTGCCTATGGATGAAAATGTCTGGAAATGTGATTTCAGTAGTTTTGTTTTAAGAATATTTTAATTTGAACTAAATTTTAGCTAAATACTGGAGGGTAATAAAAGTATATACTAGGTAAACTACAAGGTTAAACTAAAGTATTCAAGTATATATCCGTCTATTAGTATAAAATGATGAAAGAGAAAGTTAGACGTTTTCTTACTAAACTAAATTTCCCTATTGTACAGTATATATCAATCGACAGATCAAATACAGAGCTGTTCAAAAGTATTGGAATACATTGTTGACTATGGACAGTAACACCTTATTTCCCTAAATAACGAAGTTTTGTTAAAGAATCAGAAAGGATTAATTTTTCTTACTTGTTTATTATCATATGGAACCAATAATATGCTTTGAGCATGCAGTGGGAGAACTTAGTAGAAGAGCATGTTATGTTATATTTTCTCAAACATTGTTTTATTTTATGTATAAAGTTGTTATGAGGTATTCTGTCGTATGGTAAACCTGAAATACAAAAATTCTAATTAAGTCTTGGAGATTTCAGATTTTATGCATTAATATTTATTATTTTGCTACTCGGTAATTTAAATAACATTTTTTAATATTTGAAAATTAAATGTTATTTTTTTTCTATTTTTTCTGAGAGAGTTAAATATGATTAATTCACATATAAACATATAGTACCAGAAAGAAAATAATCCAGCAAAATCTACAAAGAAAAACTTTCCCTTCTACTACCTCGAAATTTAATTCTCGTTGCATAACGTATTCTATTAAAGCTCTTCAATTATGATCTAGTCTGTGTGCCCTTATAAAAGAAATCCGGCACCTCATCATGAAATCATTTTTCACCTGTTCTGCGTACACAGCATCACGTAGAATTATCTTGCAATTATTTTCATTCCATAAGTGGAGCATAGAACCCAAACAGCGGAAGAAAACCAGCTTCACTTTATGGATGCCCGTGGCTTCGATCATCTATCTACTATCTATCCCTCATTCTTTAATTGCCGACACATCCCCTTTCCCCTTGAGGTCTTCATGCTTACGCTAATTCGGAAATACTTCCTGTAGTGACGATTTCCGCCCAGAGGAGGCAGCACTTGTGCTATTGATCAGAAAGAAGAAGATTATTCATGCTAAGACTACATTCAGATTGCAATACTTTTTGCGGTTAGCAGGCGGTGCGTTTTATGTCCGTATTCGCCGTGTTTGGTGTTAACGAGTTTTCCAGTTCAACTTCAGTCCAAGTGTAGGACAGGAATCTTTTCCTTAAGTAGGGTTAAGATAGTTATCTCCCTGAAAATTGTATCTCCCCCGTATTCTATTGTCAGTAAATGGGGATGGGGGAGAGAAGAAGGGACTTCCAAGAATTCAGTTGAACTTCAACAAAATGCAGGTCTGAACGCTGCTTAAAAGTGTAAGGTTATTGGGTGCAATTCTGTTACTCATTCTATTTTAACATCCGAGATAATTAATTCAGCAAATATAAAGATAAAATAGTGTAGATATCTTTCGTAGGAAAAGGTATCAGTGTTACAAAAGCAGGCTGTGAGGAGAAAAACAAGATCCTATGAATTTCATTTCTTTTTTCCGATTACGAAACACTAAATAAGTATATTGCCCTGCCTCTTCTAAAAAAAAAAAAAAAAAAAATCGAAAGACAAATGATATTTTTTTATTTATAAAATAAAAACTTTTTTTTTCATTTTTTTTAACTTGTTGTCAAATAACAAAAAAAAAAAAAAAAAAAATGAAATAGTAAAATGAAAATAGTAAATCAGCTTTAAAACTTTACTAATTTAAACACAAAATTCTAAAAAAAAAAAAAAAAAAAAAAAAAAAAAAAAAAAAAAAAGAAGGAAAAAAAAATAGAGATAGAGAGACCTTTTTGTAATTCTTAATACTATCTTAGAATGTATATGATTTTAAAACATGATTTATTTTGAGGTAACGATATAAGTATGTTCTTTTATTTTATCTCTTTAAAAAATTGCAAGGTGCAGAATCAGCATTTACAGGGGGTTCCAAATTGTCAGATATTTCACGAGTAAAAAATTTCTAACTCACGCGCACGTTTGCAAAATAAATATTGAGACTAGAATAAAAATTTTGGTGCCTACTTTACATCAGACTGTAAATATGACTCAGAACCTAAATAAATTTGTATTTAAAGCATTTTTTTTTTTTTTAATATAAAGTTTTGTTTAATTAATACAAAATTTTGGAAAATTCAACAACACAATCTTCCCTTTTTTAACAATAAAAAGGGAATTTTAGTTTAGTTTATACCGATTAACATAAAACATATGTTTTGAAAATTTTATGAAGAAATATTTTGAAATTTTTAAGATATCGGGGGCGTTAGGCCAAAAGCGTCATTTGAAGGAAAAAGACTTCAAAGTTTCGGAAACGCCGCTTCAGCTATTGACCGGGTATAATTTGATTCAGAAAAAAATTACTTTTGTTCTAATGAGAATTTCAAGGAAACGATTATATCAAAATGTTCAGAAAAATAGTAGTTTAGCATCTAAAAAAAAAAAAAAAAAAAAAAAATCGAAAATTTGAAAGTTTTAAGATTCTTGAGACCCCTTAATAAAATGCAGTATGGTGGTTGTATTACGAAAACATTTTTGCAAGCGCATTGTTTGCACGAAAACATACTTTCGATAATTTTGCAATTTAATAGGATTTAAAATAGAAGTATCAGGTCTGCCACAGACAACTATTTTCATATTCTATTCGCACCAATATTTTAAGAAAATTAATTTTATAATATATTTATATTCCAGATGCTGCCAAAACATATGTCAAGACAAAATCTAATAACAATAATAAAAGAAAAAAAAAACTTGAGCGAAAAAATGACATTTAAGCTACATTTTTACATAGTTTACATTACATAGTTTTTCACATTACATAGTTTTTCAGGGAGCAAATTACAAATTATATTTTGACTAAAATAAGGAAGCGTAATAAAAAAATCTCCGACTTCACACATTAATCTCCTGTGTGTTATAACTTCAAAAGTTATCACAGTTTAATTGTTACTGAATTAGAGGTCTGCACGGGCCCGGGCCTGGCCCGTGGCCCGTACCCGGCGGAATCGTTTCGAATTTTCTAACGGGCCGGGCCGGCAGATTTAGAATAGTTTTTTCAACGGGCCGGGCCGATAAAAAAAATTTTCGGGCCTGCCGGCCCGTTCTGAAGATTTAACCAGAAACGATAAAATATGAGCTATTTTCAACGAAAATGGTTTTAACGAGAATAAGTATAAATGTGGCCATACTAGTTTGTCAGCATCAATATAAAAATGCACAGTGTATCGGCATCGGAGAATTACATTATGTGTAACCCGTTTTAATATTTTTTTAGCTGACTCATGCCCAGGGCCTGATTAATGCACGGGCCTCCGGGGCCTTGGCCCTGGGCCCACCAATTTTAGGGGCCCACAGAATATGTGGCTAATTTTTTTACTTAATCAAATACTTTTCAAATATTATTGTTTTATAAAATATGAAACATAAAATTTAAATATTCTGAAAGACTCAAAAAAAAATTTTAGAAGCTTTTAATCTAAGCACTTTTCACTCAAACAATTTTGTCAACTCGGCAAATAAACCTTCTTTTTTTGTGAAAGTGTCGCCAAAAATGGGTAGGTAAGGGGGCCCAACTTTTTAACAGGCCCTGGGCCCAACTTCAGCTTGATCGGGCTCTGCTCATGCCGGTCCGAGATCACGCTTGCACTATTTTTCTACATATTGTGGCGTAGTGGCAGATGGGCTTGCAATAAATTGGAGAAGTTAAATTAAATATTCAAGACTAAATTTTATAAAACTCAACAATTGTAAAAATTTAATGAGAAATGAAGGTTACAAGTGCTCTGACTTTGCAGAGCGGTTGGTTTGCCTGACACCCGGACTTCAAACCCCGATATCGGGTATAGCAGTGGTCTGGGAAAGCTGAGCTCTACCCAATGTAATCCTGAGAGATCTATATCTCATCTGTCCGCCAGCAGCGAAAAACAGTCCTTCCCTGGTCAACATTCACAAGGGGGGGGAGGAGAAACACCTTCCTCAGACTTCTCCCAATCTCGATCCAGGGGTCAAGGGTCCTTCTCCCATTCGGTTTATACCGAATGGGAGAATAGTGCCTCCCCTTGACTGATTTCACAGCCAAAGGAAATCTGTACTTAGCAAGAGAAATGCAAGCAAAAAACACCTGGACTGTAAGGTTACCTCCACATAAAGCGCGGGAGGCAGTATTGTTCAGGCATGACACTAAATCCTCGTACATTACTCAGCTGGAGACAACTTGCTTATTTTCTCACTGCCCACATAAAAGTTCAATAATTTCGACTACATTCCGAGCCGTGGGGACAAAGGGTACACCTGCAGCAGGAAATGTGGAGATATGACAACTCCTTCCCCCTAAAGAGTTTTCCTGGGCTTGACTAGGAAAGCTCCACAAGGATAGTTCGTTCCCTTCAAACACCCTTTGTGAGGCAAGGCAAGGTAAGGCACATTTAAATATCCTATCACTTAATTTTAAGTATCTTTTTCCGAGAACAATTTTCACATAACACCCACCTTGTCTCACTTGGAAACACAATAATAAATAACAATACATAAACACAAATGCTAAACACTGGAATTAAAAATATGCTAGATAATTAATATTTACAACTTCGTAGTTTATTTAAAAAGGCTAAGGGATGAGTCGGCTCAGACCATCGGCGTTCCCATTTTCTTTTCCTGGCTTATGCTCTATTCTAAATTTGAACTGTTGTAGGCATAAGGCCCAGCGCATTTGCCTCGCATTAGTTCCCATCATTTATTTTAGATACGTGAGAGGATCGTGGTCTGTCTGAATCAGGAATTCCTGGCCATCCAGATAATAAGTTAACTTTTTTACTCCAAAAATGATAGCCGCTAACTCTTTCTCTACCGTACAATAATTTTTCTCAGCCTGACTAAATTTCTTGGACAAATAAACTATGGAATGTTCTTCCCCGTTACGCATTTGGGATAACACAATACCTGCCCCAATTTCGCTCGCATCTGATTGGACAATAAACTCCTTTGAATAATCTGGAGCATAGAGTACAGGTCTACTTACTAACTTTCCCTTTAAATTTTCAAACGCGGTTTGACAATTTTGCGTCCATTCTATTTTCTCTTTTTTAACCCTCCCCTTTAACGCGTCGGTGAGAGGAGCCGCGATAACAGAATAATTCGGGATGTACCTACCATAGTACCCCACAATTCCTAAAAATGCTCTAATTTGAGTATTTGTGCAAGGGGTAGGAAAATCTTTAATTGTCTGTATTTTAGCCTCCCCCGGGGATCTTTTACCCGACCCAATCTCGTGACCTAAGAATTTAACGTGGTCTTGGGCAAATTGACACTTAGAAGGTTTGATGGTAAGGTTTTCTTCCCGTAATTTCTCTAATACTCTCCCCACGTCTTTCACGTGACTTTCAAAACTAGGAGAATACACCGCATTGTCGTCGATGTATGGCGACGCAAAAATCTCCATCCCCTGTAAGACCTCTGCCATTAACTTACAAAAATAGAACGGCGCGTTGGCTAATCCGAACATCATTTTCTTAGGTAAGTACGTGCCAAAGGGGGTCACAAATGCCGCATACCTTTGTGTTTGCTTCGAAAGAGGAATTTGAAAATACCCCTTCGTCAGATCCATAACAGTTATAAAGGGAGCGGCGCTCACCTTTTGTAAAACTTCCTCGATATTCGGCAAGGGGAAATACATATGGGGCGTAATCGCGTTCAATTTTCTGTAGTCCACACAAGGCCTAGGATCCTTGCCAGGACTCTCAACTAGTATCATCGGACTTGTATAGTCTGACTGACCGATTTCTATCACCCCCAAATCTAATAATCTCTGAATTTCATCTTGCAAAATTGTAATTTGTCTAGGGGACATCCTGTAAGGCCTTGCCCGCACCTGGGCATCGCTCGTGAGCTCTATGTCCATCTCCACTAATTTAGTATTACCCGGATCTGCAGAAAATACCTTCCCATTCTGTCTTAACATTCTACAGAAGCTATGAATTTGACTTTCCGTAGCGCGCTCCGCTAACCCACTTTCGCGCACAATTTCCCGCAAATCGAACTGAGTCGAATCCGGTGCCGGATAAGGTATCTCTGCGTCCCTTT
Source organism: Maratus speculifer (assembly GCA_964019185.1). Taxonomy (NCBI): domain Eukaryota; kingdom Metazoa; phylum Arthropoda; class Arachnida; order Araneae; family Salticidae; genus Maratus; species Maratus speculifer. Next base: position 6,760,536 of record OZ025294.1, on the reverse strand, counting down.
CAGACTCCTGCAGTTCCTCCGGAATAATCAAATTAACACGTTCCGGCCTGCGGTAATAGTTCATCAGATTTACATGATAAATGGTACTTTTGTCCCTCTTTTCAGGTAAATCAATCAAATAATTTGTATCAGAAATTTTTCCTGTTACAGTTCCTGGCCCTAGCCAATTTACAGCCATCCTATTGGGCTTAGAAGTAGCTAAAACCAACACTTTATCTCCCACATTAAAATTTCTAGACACTGCATTTCTGTCATACCAGACCTTCCTTTTCTCCTGGCATTCGCGCAGTTTCTCGGAAGCCAAATCCTGACATCTTTTAAGTCTATTGACTAAATCCAAGATGTATTCAACAACCGTTGGATCGGTATCACCAGAATCTATCCAATTCTCAAAAACAATAGTCTGGGGGGTCCTCAGATTCTTCCCTAAAACCAATTCAGAAGGGCTAAACCCTAAACTTTCGTGGGTCACTGTGCGTAACGCAAACAGTGCCGCTGCGAGATTCTTCTCCCAATCTTCTCCTGATTCTAAACAAAGCACTTTAAGGACTCTTTTTAATGAAGAATGCCATCTCTCCACCACATGACTCTGCGGGTGACAAACCGAACTATGAGTCACTTTGATTCCAAAGCGTTCAAAAAACTCAGAAGTTAACTCACTGGTGAAGGATTTTCCCAAATCACTCTGGATTTCTTTAGGGAAACCCGTCCTAGAAAATACCAACAACAAGGCATCAATCGCACTGACCGACGTGATATCTTCCACCGGTATAGCATCCGGATACCTCGACGCTACACAAATAGCAGTAAGTAAATATCTATTATCCTTATGACTCCTTGGTAATGGACCTACAGCGTCTATATTTATTTTTGAAAACACCTCCGAAATTACAGGCACAATTTTCAAAGGTGCTTTCACTTTATCCCTATTATGACCAACAATCTGACATTCATGACAGGTTTTAACATATTGTTCAATCTCTTGATAACAATTCGGCCAAAAATAATGCCTCAAAATTCTGTCTTTAGTCTTTGTGGTTCGCAGGTGTCCTGACACTTCATTATGACAAAGGGCCTTTAAATCCTCCCTAAACTTCTCCGGAACGCACAATTGCATCCTCTCTTCCCCCGACTTACTCACAACTATGCGCACAAGACGGTCCTTTACAATTTTAAATTCTTTTTCCTCGGCAGTTTTTGCTCTTTCCCACAAAGGAATTAACGAAGGACAATTCAGCTGTTCCCTTTTGAATTCATCCCCCGAAATCTTAGCTAATACACTTTCCCCATCAGCCTTCGGTAGAAATTCCCCATCCTCTTCATTTAAAGTGAGGGGTTCAGTTTCGGTTTCGGTTTCACCTGGAATTTCGACTTCCATTTGTTTATTCTTTCAACTTTGACTACGCGTAATTACAGCACAAACAGGTATAGGAGATTCCTTATGCTTCTCAATTAATTCTGCGGTTTCATTACCCATTAAATAGAATCCCTGATCTAAATCATCCGGTTTAACAGCTGCCTTAGTGACAATAGTTCCAAATTCACCTTGTGACTTTAGCCAAAGGTAAACAAAAGCAGGTTTTATCTAAAGGTTGACGTACCCAAGTTACTTCACCTAATAAATCTTCCGGATTTACCCAACTTTTTGTTAGCAAATCAATTCCACTACCACTGTCTCTTAAACAATCCCTTTCAACGCCATTAATTCTCACTTTACTGATATATGGATCAAAACTCTCATTTACTTCTACATTTCCGACTAATCGGCACACTATTTTTTCCTCTCTTTTTCTTAAACTGGGGCAGTCTGGGCGTATATGCCCTTTAACATTGCATTGGAAGCAAACGACTTCCCTAGTTTTCTCAAAGCGTTTATTTTGTTCTACCTTAGATAGTTCCCTTTTATTCTGAGGCTCCGGTTTCCTCCGATCTTCCGTCCTTTCTTTAAAATTATTCCCTATTTTACCCTTTCCAAAAGACCTCCTTTCCCAAGGTTTACTATCCGTTTTTTTTAACGTTTTCTTGACGCTCTCATAATAATCTAGTTTGGTCGCTAATTCAGAAGCTTCGCGAAATTCCTCCCAACTCTCTAAATACCTTTCCTTAATTTCAGGGGGAACCCGTTTTTTCAATTGCTCCGTAAGCATTAATTCCTTCAAAGATTGAAAATCAGTCACCTTTGCGGACTCTAACCAATTATCTAGATAGCCACGCAACTCATAAACCAGATCAGACCAAAACGCTCCCGGTTTTTTTTATGCTCCTCAAATCTTAATCTTAAAGCAACCGTGCTTAGTCTAAACCTAGTCAATAACATACTCTTCATGTGATAATAATCATCTCTCTTATCTGCAGGTTCCTTGACAACTAACTCAGCTATCTCTGCAGGTAACAACGGAATTAATTGCGACACCCATTCTTCCTCCTTAACTTTCTCTTTTGTAGCCTGACGTTCAAAAATCATAAAAAATAAAGTAATATCTAAGATTTTCGGATCAAATTTTGGGACTAAGTCCTTTAACTTAACTTTTCTGGTCCCTTCAGTATTTATGGAAACCGTCGATCCTACACTCGCTGTTTCTACAGCATTAGAAAGCCTTAACCTTTCCAATTCATATTCGCTCTCTTCTTTAGCTAACCTTTGATTTTCTAACCTTTCTTTTTCCCTCTCCTCTTTAGCTTCCCTAGCTAATCTTTCCTTTTCCGCTTCCTTTAATTCCTCTAAAATACGATCTAAGAAAGCTTCCCAGTTTCCTCATCATATTCCGTCGATTCCGTTATGCCTTTTATAATATCTTTAATCAGGTCTGAATCCGACACATCAACCTCAAATTCTCTGGCTAACGAAATTAAAGTTTGTTTCTTCTGCCTTTTTAACTTATTTAGAAAAGCCATGATAACAATTAACTGACACTCCTATACACAATTTTAACCTTTCAAAAACAAAGAACCTAATCTTTGAGTTATTTCAACATTAAATAAGATTTCCAAAAATTTCAATGAGATTTCTAATTAAATATAGTTTCAAAATTAATTATAATTTCAAAATTATTACATTCCATAACTCTTACATATGCTACTCTTTTCACTTTGCCCCAACATAACATACAAAACAAATATCATTACTCCCTACCTTAACTTTAAAATATATATATATAAATGATCAAATGTTTCCAAATGAGACAAAAATAAATATAATAACACATATAAATAACACACTAGAGAAATGCATATACAAACAAAATGAAATTCTTAAACAAATTGCTACACCCAATACACTAATCTATCTCTACCACACCCACATAATCGAACATTCCCCGTTCAAATTAAATTTTTTTAAATTAATTTTTCTAACTTTCTCATCGACTAGTACCTTGCAACACAAAAAGCATTTAAAAGGAACTCACCCCTCTTTTAGGCGACGGAACGGGTGCTCCACCAGACAAATCCAGGCAATCAACCAGACGAAACTCCGGACGGGTGCTCCACCAGACAAATCCAGGCAATCAATCAGACGAAATCCGGAACGGGTGCTCCACCAGACAAATCCGGCAATCAATCAGACGAAACTCCGGAACGGGTGCTCCACCAGACAAATTCACACTAGGAAACGTCGAACAGGCACACCACTCTGGCGAAAGTCCAATTCCACAAGCGATGAAAGTCCAAAAAAACGTCGAACAGGCACACCACTCTGGCGAAAGTCCAATTCCACAAGCGATGAAAGTCCAAAAAAACGTCGAACAAGCACACCACTCTGGCGAAAGTCGAAACGACTCAATGCTACGTCAGGGAATAATTCGATGAAAAAAACAAAATTCTCTTCAAATCAACTGAAGAAACGGGTCCAGAGTTTTTAACTTAACTCTCGGATCCCAACGCGCTGCCACCAATATAATTTATGTAATTTAGCTGTGGCGTAGTGGCAGATGGGCTTGCAATAAATTGGAGAAGTTGAATTAAATATTCAAGACTAAATTTTATAAAACTCAACAATTGTAAAAATTTAATGAGAAATGAAGGTTACAAGTGCTCTGACTTTGCAGAGCGGTTGGTTTGCCTGACACCCGGACTTCAAACCCCGATATCGGGTATAGCAGTGGTCTGGGAAAGCAGAGCTCTACCCAATGTAATCCTGAGAGATCTATATCTCATCTGTCCGCCAGCAGCGAAAAACAGTCCTTCCCTGGTCAACATTCACAAGGGGGGGGGAGGAGAAACACCTTCCTCAGACTTCTCCCAATCTCGATCCAGGGGTCAAGGCGTCCTTCTCCCATTCGGTATAAAATAGTGCCTCCCCTTGACTGATTTCACAGCCAAAGGAAATCTGTACTTAGCAAGAGAAATGCAAGCAAAAAACACCTGGACTGTAAGGTGACCTCCACATAAAGCGCGGGAGGCAGTATTGTTCAAGCATGACACTAAATCCTCGTACATTACTCAGCTGGAGACAACTTGCTTAATTTCTCACTGCCCACATAAAAGTTCAATAATTTCGACTACATTCCGAGCCGTGGGGACAAAGGGTACACCTGCAGCAGGAAATGTGGAGATATGACAATATAGACTGGCCGGACCGGTACTAGACTTAATTATTGGCAGAAAACATGATTTGTAAAATTATTAACAGCTATAAAGAACTTATGTTAGCTTAGTCTTCGGATATATACTTCTTGATGATTTTTAAATTAATTTATCAATAATGCGAAAGTTTGACACATTTTCTGATTAATTTTAAATTGTAAAAGTATAAAAGTGATAATCCTAACTATTGAAGGATTTGGAATCTAATAGCGTTTTTCATTTTTGGTAAATAAAATACTTGTATAACCTTGTTGCGATATAATAGTTTCTCAAATGATTGCAGGTTTTTCTCCCTTCCCTTGCTATTGTTCCGGAAATTCTATTCAAAATGCTAATTATGACAGTATTTTATTTGTTTGCAGTATTCTTAAATTCCTTGTATCAAAAAATGGATAACGCCATTCGATTATATAGTTTCTGAATAAAGATATCTGCTAATCTTATGCGTTTCTGAGGGAAAAAAAAAAGAATTTAATAATGTATCAGAAAGGAGCTTATTTGAATTAAAGAATGATTTTGGATTTGAAATCTATAATAAAATGATATAGAAATATATTTATAAATCTTCTTTCATTAAATAGCTACAAAATTAACGATGTTTTCAGCTTTCTTTCTTTTTTCTTTTATTCTAAGCCATATTAATTTTTTAATGAATCTTTATTCAAATGTTAAAAGCCTAAGAATCTAAGTAATCATTAATGTTGTTAATGTGTATTTGCTGTAAAATATACTGTAAAATCATTCCATAGATATGTATGCAGAATTCTTTACAGAAATCTTAGTTATATGATAAAAATCGGAATTTTTTAGAAATCGTAGAAATTGTAACGGGCCAAAACGAGCCGGGCCTATTTTCGCTGATTTATGTACGGGCCGGGCCGGGCCCGGGCCGAACTTTTGAGTTTTACAACGGGCCGGGCCGAAATAACTTTCCTACGGGCCGGGCCCGGGCCTGGAAATTCCGGCCCGTGCAGACCTCTATACTGAATTAAAAAAGCTATCAGTCGATTTTAGGTCTTTATGAAAACAGAGGAAGGGCAGGGGACATCAGATTTGATTGTGCTAAACTAAACTATGTAAAACTATTGGAATAATAGCTGCAGACATGAATTGCACCAACAGTTACAGACCACATGAGGCATAAACGTATTAAATAGAAAATTTGTCAATTTTGGGTCTTTATGGTAACATAGCAACAGAGGAGGGGGTTGATTGGGCTAAACTACTAAATTATGTAAAACTAATGAGAGAAAAAAAAGTCGTAGATATGGGTTGTACCAACAGTCAGAGCCGTCCTTATAGAGGGCGTTTTAAAGCGAGGCCCGGTGCAAGGATTATGCGAGGCCCTTTCCTTTCAGTCTCTCAACGTAAACTTATGTATACTATCGATAAAAAAGAATGGTTTTCACCTATATACCGTGACCCAAGAGCCAGGATTCAAACCCCTAGCTATTAAAAAGGAGTTACACTTATTTGTGTGTTTGTAGGGGTAATTTCTGGAATTATTGTACCAATTTCAAAAATAATGTTTGAAAAATGATGGTGAAAGTTCCTCTTCCAACATAGGCTCTATTTTATTCCAGAAACACTATGTTTTCTTAACTAAAATCATACATTTATATTAAAGATTTTCGAGTATAACTTCTTCTTTTTACTAAAGAAAAGATTTTTGTGTCCAGGTGTGAGGCCTCTCTAAGCGCGAGGCCCTGTGCGGCCTCACCTGTCGCTCACCCCTAAGGACAGCTCTGCCAACAGTTATAGACCACAGTAAGACATAAAAGTATCAAATGGAAAGTCAGCCTACTTTAGGTCTTTATAGTAGCATGGAAACAGAGAAAGCTGAAGGGGGCATCAGGTTTGACGGGCTAATTTGCTAAACTATGTAAAACTATTGGGATCATTACTTGTAAGATATGGCTTTTACCAATAGTTATAGACCACAGTTGATACAAACGCATAAAACGGAAACGCGGCCCTCGAAATGCATTATTTATCTTTAATGTCAGAACAAACGAACACATAACTGCTAACCATTTCCATGTGTAAGAAAGAATAAATAAATAGTGAAAAATCGTAAAATTTATTTCATTAAATGTGCCTTGGTTTTATCTAGCAATTATTTAAAATCTACTTGATATCATTCATTAAATAAAAATTTCTGGTTCAAATATGTTTATTTGAACAGGAGTCTTGGCAAGTCTATGGACATTTTGTATTCGGACATAAATGAAGAACTGATCTGAGTGTCCTATCATTAAACCGGAAGTGATTTTCAATCCAAATCTCCGATCTTCTTCTAAAAAATGACGAAAGTATGACACATTCAAATTACTTATAATAGAATGCAACTGGAGAAATGAACCATTCTGATCTGGGAATCGACCGTTTTACACATTTATACGCTTAATTTTTAAAATTTTGTTTTCTATTATACATAAATAAAGTTTTTTTCCCCTTCAAGTTGTATCATACTGCATTAGTATTACTGAAAAATATTTTTTCACATGCTCTTAAATAAAAATTTTATCTGCTTTTATCTAATTAACATATTTAGTGCATGATATTATACATTCCTTACATTTAAATGACATTTGATTAAAAAAATATATAAATTTCGTTTACAATGCAAGCAAATTTGGAATCGATTCTAAGCTTTTAAAAATTGGCACATTTAAAATTTGACAAAATAATAATAATAATTTTTTTTCATAATTTACGAATTGAATTTTTAAAGTCGCAGAGCTAAAGTTTTTAAAAATTGATTTTGATTTAAATCAATGCCTCCTGCTTCTGCTATTTTCTATAAGAAACTACGATTTTTTTTTTAAAAAAAAGATGTTTTGTTTGTATTGATTGCGCATAGATGATGCCAAATCCAAATTTAAAAACAAAACACAAAGCTCCGTAATAAACGCAACTTCGTAATTTCGACTAAAAGCATCGAACTAAGAATCTATCATGTACCCATGACTAAAACCGTTGCCGAATCATATTTTTAATAAAAATAATGTATTTTAAAATTATAAAAACTTCAATATTTAATTTTAATGTTCTGTGAAATGTTCATAAATTGAGTTTTATTTTACTAATTTATTATTATTATTATTATTATTGTAATAAATACTGCTCTTCGTTTTGAAACTAAAATTCGTTCAAAAACTAAATATCAAGTAAAAAAAAAAAAAAAAAAAAAAAAAAAAAAAAAAAAAATCATCATTTGTATTTTTAGAGATTTATTGCTATTTTTAAAATGTGCTTTTCTACAATACAAACTCTTCAATAATAAAATCTTCTTTCTGTTTGTTTGTATAAAGTATTATGAAAATGAAATGCAAGTGAAAATTCCGTCATTTTTGACGGGGGTTATATACTAGTGAGATATATAATGTACATGTCACCTTTTATTTATTTTTAGCATTTTCATTCCATTCAAACTATAAAGCTGTATTTAGATTATAGTAAGTTTACGTATAACAAAATAAAATGATGAAAACAATCACAAGAAAGTGGAAAGAAATTACTTTTCGCAGACAAAGAGGACATTATGCCATTCTGAAAAAAACACCATATTTTTCATTTTTATTGTCCTTATTCGCACTTTTCTTTCACAAGAAATCCTAAACGTACAGACAAAAGAATAGCAAGACTATTCGTTTTTTACTGTTATTTTTTTTTCGTTTTTCTTCACCGAGCTAGATTAGAACTTAAACGTTTTATTTTTATTTTATTTTATTTTTTTATTTTTTAGATCCGTCATTTGTAACTAAATTTCCAAGATGGCTGCAGAAGATAAAACACACCACTTCGAGGAGGCAGGTAATCTTGAATCTGGCAACCTCAAATTCAGTTCTGCATCAGTATTTAATATTCCGTAGCTCTAGGGATTTTTGAGGGATTTTTTTTTTTTTTTTTTTTTTCTTTCATGCAAGCGGAGTACAAGAGGCGTTTAGAGAGGTGCGGTAAAGACAATTTGTTAATGGTAGATAACAAGGAAATATGTTAGCAATATTTCATATTCGAATGTTTAACGGTAACGGAATCTTCATAAAATGTATTATTCATTAGGGGTGTTTCATTAAGAGGGCTTTACAGGAAATATTTTTCCCGTTATGAATTACATTCTTCTTAAATTGAGCGATACGGGGACCGATTTACATATTTGGGGGCCCTGGGCACAGATGCTTACGGGGCCTCCCTTGCACTGGTTCTTACCGAGGGATTGATTGAAAGGACAAAAATGAAAAAAGGTAGTACTAAAGTAACCATTTTTACCTTAAAATATCCATTGAAAAAAATAAATATGGTAATAAATAACTTATTTTTAAATAATTATTTTACAATTATGAAACTTAAATGAGTAGACGTTTTAATAATAAACTGTGTGGTGCTAATTATCTTTTCTTATTTAAGTCTATGTATATCTGGAATGGCATTGTTTACACAACTAATAAAAAATTTTCGACTAAACCAAGCTATAATTATTTAAAAAATTAGGGGCTGTACAGCCTATGTGAGCTACGCTCACCAACACTCAAATAATTTGAAGATACTAGAAAAAGGATTAAACTCTAATTAAAAATACAATACCTTTTTGTATACAAATGATAACAATAAAAGAAAATATTCACTGTAACAAAGTAATAAATGGATGGCTCAGACAAAAATATACAAAGTTATAAAAATACAACATGAACATAATAGAATGTAGAAAGAAATGTAAAATTTCATTGGATATTAAAGCATCAGATTTTGGGCAATAATTGAAAAACCTTCAGCAGCATTTCGAGGCCCCTGAAAATCAGGCGACCTGGGAATGTGCCCCGAATGCTCTGCTGTAAATCTGGCACTGGAACGATATAATATCCTGAAAATAACAAATTTCGATTCGAACGAATAGTATGAAATGCTACATGAAAAAGAAATGTTTTAAAAAATAATCGTTTCTAATATCATGAAAGCTGAGCACAATCAATAGGAAGTGGGACTGCATTTGTCTAATTGGATGATCCCTTCCTATACCATTGTAATAAATTAAAGATTTTTAGTTCCTTGACATTCATATTTAAGGGTATATTCGAAAAAATATTTTTCCACCCTCAACAGCTCGAAATTTTCTGATTTAATTTTAGATTCATTTTTAAAAGTAGAAACATGAAACTAATTGGGGTGATTTTTGAAGCGATGTATAAGATCCGTGGGATTTCATTTTTCGCAAAATTCATTACAATTTGATTTATCAACAATTATTATCTCAATATGACCTTTTTTTTTTTTTTTTGTTGTTGTTGTTGTTGTTGTTGTTTTGAGATCTTTTATTCCGGAGAATTCAGTTTAAAACGCAAACTTTGACAGTATTTTTGTAATATTTTCTCAATTTATCAAAAAAGTCGACAAGCACCGCACTTCGTGTACTTTCTAAATAAGAAAATTTGCCACTTTGATGCGTTTGAGAGCAAAGATAAATTTAAAAATTAATCAGAAAATAAGCAGTTTGGGTTGGGGTACACCTGTTAAGAGCAATGCTTCACAACATATGATTAATAATAAATAAATAAACAAATAAAAACAGTGAAAGATGTCATTCAGATGTAACATTCTCTTTTATAAGAAAATCATTTTTGTTCCTAGTTCTTAATTGATGTAAATTCTCTGTTCCCATTCATTATAACATGAAAAATGTAACCATTCTTCTGTTTATATTCTGTGATGGTGTCTGAAAATATCTGCGTTGCCACATTTACTTATTTCTGATTTCTTTGAAATCTATTAATTATTTATAGTGTTTTGTTCTATATACTAGGGGTGTAGTCGTAAAAATAACAGAGGATATACGCTCTTAGCAGAGGGTATACGCTCAAGGCAGAGAGTATACCCTAGAATGTGTATATAATAGTTTTCTTGAGAAACAGAGGATATACGATGTTTCTTTAAAATAGCCAGAATATGCGGCGTATACCCCCACTACATATCCCTGCTCGTAATACAATAACTGACGGAACACAATTAGTAGATTCTAAAGAAATCAGAAATAAGTAAATGTGGCAATGAAATTAATTCTTCCCTAGAATTTCACAACAAACGGTGAATTATTTTTTTCTTTTTTCCCTAAGAAGTGGATGTATTTCAGTCAGAATGACTGAAAATATAAATATTAAATTTTGAAGTAAAGTAAAGAGAAAGGCTTTGAAAATTTTAAGTTATTAAATTTGTTACTGAATTAGTACCGCCATTTTTTTTTCTTTTTACGTGTGTACATATAGTAAAACCTGCTAAAGTGTCCACCTTGGTAAAGTGACTGCTTTTAGAAAACTTTACTTGTGCTCATGTAAAATAACATCAGAATTGTTCGGTAAAGTGACCATCTGTCTAATATGACCACCTGTCTAATATGACCACCTGTGTAAAGTGACCAATTAACCTGTCATTATCAATGTTATTTGAACCTGTAAAATGTGACCATCCATTTTTTTTCTTGCCAAAAATTTTCAAACTGAAATGGAAAGACTAAACTGGTCATTTTTGAAATTTTCTTTTGATCCATTAAAAAAGCCCAGAAATTTAACTTCTGTAGTGGCTATTTGCTTAATGTATAAAGTGACCACTTTGTCGTTTATTGGGATGATAAGGTAATTTTTAATGAAAAGTTTATTACTGTCAGTTATAGAAACATTATCATTATGCAGTTACAATGAAAATAAAAATGTACCTTGTAGTTATGCCTTATTTAAATCAATCACTACGGAATTTCAACTGTATTCAAAAGAAATATTGTGAATTTTAAGTAAATTATTTTCTATGTAGTATATTTTTAATTAGTAATTCAGTTATTGTAGTTATTAATTAATTAGTTCAATCAGTTATAATTGTTAATTAATCAGTTACTTAATACAGTGAATTTTTTTTTCTCATTTATATCATTTTGTTTTATTTTTTGAGATCACAAAAGTTTAAATGTGCCATTTTGAAAGACACTCTATAAAGTGATTACTCTATATAGTGATCATTTTAGCCGGTCCCAAAGGTGGTCTCTTTAGACAGGTTCCACTGTATGTGTGTGTATAAGTCTTCTTTTGCTTTCTATATGCTAAGTTTTCTTTCTATTCGACTGTAGCTCTATAAATGACGGGCGTTTTGTCAGTATCAAGTTAAAGAAATCGTGACAGCACAAACGATTCCCTTTGATTTATTCATTCGTGATAAATTTAAATCGACCTTAAATCATCCCATTTCGAGCAAATCTATAGGATCGATTGCATCTCTGATCTTTCTAATGGCGGGCGCTTTCTCTTATTAGCTTGTTCTGCTGCTATATCCGTTAGTGTATTTTATTTTCGTACAAAGTGTCTGCCTCTGCCCCTACACATTATTTTATTTTATTACTATTAATAGTACGAGATGGAACCCGTCGAAATTCGACGAAAGAAAATTGTTAAGAAAGAATTGTTTTATTGATTTATAATAAAACTACATAATTAGTTACAGTAAAAAATACATATATATTGTTCAGTCTAATTGTCAAGTAAATATTATTTTAAGCTAAAATTAACAAAATACTATAAAACCCAATTACCCAAATTATTAAACAAAATAAAACCGAAATTCACCGGATTTTATAACAGACGATACTTTAAAAATAGTATACGCATTTTATTTTATTTTTTTAATTTTAAGAGAAAATGGAGTGATTCTGTAGCCACAATTACAAAACTGGAACTAAAAATTATAAAAAAAATAATAATAATAATACCTCAAAAATAAATTGAGATACAGCATTGAAACAAATTGCATTTAAAAATGTATTTTTATCACTATACCACGGTATAAATATTAAAAATGTACGATGTTTAGAAGTGTAAAATTTCCAGTATCGAAAATTGCAAAACCGAAATTGTATAAGAAAGTGTTGCGCATTTTTAATTTCAATTTTTTTTTTCTTCTTTTCAATTTTAGGAGAAAATGGAGTGGTTCTGTTGTCACAATGACAAAATTTCTACTAAAAACTATAAAAAAAATAATATTTGAAAAATAAATTAAGATACAGACTTCAAGCAAATTGCATTTAAAAGTACATTTTTTTTCTCTATACGACGGTGTAAAAATTAAAAATGTGCGATGCTTAGAAATGTAAAATTTGCGGTAGTGGAAATTGCAAAACTAAAATTGCAGGGAAGAGTGTTGCCATTCGCAAAATGACGTATGCGTTACGCACAGATACACTTGGCCTTTATAATACAGATTTATTTAATTTGAAATATTTTGTACAGGGTGGACCTTTTTCTTTAAGGCTGTTCTCAACTGCTCGGTTCAACAAGAGGAAAACTTTTTGACACATTTACAAATTCATTTTTCAACGAAAAATATAAAATTGGAAGACCTGATTATGGAAGCGATTTAGATTCTAACGAAGATTTCCATTTTGTGATCAATCATTTGCCTATTGGGATATGGGCGAAATTGGTCATGTGACGATCGCGTTTTCCACTACTGTTTGACTGTTTTTTTTTTTTCCTTTTATTGGGAAATTCGGTTCAAAATGCCAACTTTAACAGTATTTCCTAAAACATCTACTCTGCCAAAATAATAATAATAATAATAATAATAATAATAATAAAATAAATAAAATAAAATAAAAAATAAAAAATAAATAAATAAATAAATTGATTAATTAATTAAATTAAAAAAAAATCGGGAAACTGAGTGCGGTTAGACAGTATCTGAACAACAACAACTGCTAGTTTCAAGTATTTCCGAATAAGAATAAATTAAAACTCATGTGATAAAGTTGCCCTTTTTGATTTAAGAACAACCTTAAAGGGGTCTGGATCGATGAAAGAATCTTAAAACGGAGAACCTTTAAGCCGTCCAAAAAAATTGATTTCTTGACCTTTAAATTTAAAATAATTTATAGGGTTTTTTTTTCTTTAAATCTGAATTTCTGAACAATATGCAAAAAACCGCATTCAAAAATCTGCATTATTTTTTGAGTTATAATCATTTATAACTCAATGAGTATGATTGGACTAATTGAAAATTCAAAGTGGATATTTGCATTTACTTAGACTAATAAATTTTAAGTTTGCGCACACTGTTATTTTCAAACTATATAATCTACGATTTTAAAACATAATAATAATCACGTGTGTATTTCTGCATGATATACATGCTAAAAATGAATAAAGAAAAAAAAGAAAAAGAAATAAAAAAACATATTTTGTGTTTTTATTTATTTATTTATTTATTTATTTATTTTTTACTTAATATATATATTACAAGAAAGCTTTTAATTTTGTTTTAAATTTTAAACAATAATATTTTTTGTGTATATTTTGGTATTTAGTTAGAAATAAAGAGTATCATAATTCTTTTTCAATCACAAATTGTTTTCTTTATGAACAATTTCTAGTTTTATCAAACACGTATTAGTGACATGAATTTTTAAAATTTAAATTTACATCTGCAACATTACGTGTAATTTACATAAGAATATATACTTTAAACAAAACGAAGGGGGGGGGGATATTAACTGAATATTGTGAGTTTTCGTAATTTAAGGGCATAGTTTACCTCAAAATTGGTCAAAATATCGATTTTTTATATTAAACTAGCAGTCCTCACCCGCTACGCTGATCGAATTCTCTAAAGGAATTTTGAATCAAACGAAGTACATCGAGTAAAGATTTAAAAAACAAAACAAAACTTAAATATCTAATCAAACATCCATAATTTTTTTCTTCATATAATCATCCAGTTCAAAGTCGATGTCGACGAAATAATAGACAAAATAGCTCTAAAATGACTCAAGTACCTATGATTTACTATTTTTTTATCAGCTGTGTTATCTTGAATTTTCCGCTTCTATCTAAATCTGTTGCTGAGATATGGCGAAACATCTCATAGGCGCTGGAGATATATAATATGAAACAATGATCAGCGAGCTTACCAATGATATATCACATGAGGGGTGTAGACTAAATTTAAAAAATTACACTCCTCCCCCCCCCCCCCCCAGAAACCCAACTATCACGTCTCCCTGGTATAAAACCTTCCCCTTTCTTTGTAATTTTCAAATATTATGACTAATATTTTTCAGACGGTCCCGTAAAAAAATCCGATCTGTAATGATAAACGATACAATTTCAAAAAAATTAGAAAACTGCCCCCCCCCCCCGAGGGGGCAAAGTTGGGTGCGAGGAAAAAGTTCATAATATGAGAGAGCGGTCCAAGGGCTTTCTGATATGTCACGCGACGGGTCCAAAAAATGTTTGGAATTTTGACCTCCACTTTAACCACCCTCCCCCGGGGGAGAGGAAATTTTAAAATCGCTGAAGCACATCTTTAATTATTTTTTAATAGATTTATTTTCTGACCAATACGGCACATTATACAGTTCCGAAGTAAGAGATCCTGTCAATTGAAAGTGTTTGAGAGCAAAAACGGGTTTAAAAATGAGTCAGAAAATATGCAATTTGTTATTAGAATATTTCCTCAATTTTCCAATCACGATCGCTTCGAGAAATTCTGTTCAAAATGTCCGCTTTGCACTTTGGAAGCATTTTTTGAAATATATTCTGCCTTTATCACAAAACTGGTCAATACGTCATCATTATATAGTTTCTAATTATATAGTAAGGTGGCTTGTCATTAGGATGCGTTTAAAATCAAAAATGAATTTTAAAATGATTCAGTATGTAAGCAATTTGGATTTGAGATTTTTTCTTCAACTCCTACTTTTGTTTAATTTATCTTAGCTATGAGGACTGATCTTATAAAAAACTTGTCAGTGTAAAAGCTATAGATATTATTGAGAAGATGTTAAATAAATGTAATCGGATTTGATATCTTAAGAATTGACGATGTTATGGATTTTTTTTCTTTTTCCATCTCATTTTATGCTTTCAATTTAATTTAATTTTATTTATTTTTTATTTATTTTTTACTTATTTATTTTTTTGCAAAAAGAGTTGCTCCTATCCAAAACTTTTAAATACGAAAGTTTTGGATAATATTAAGAGCATTTATAAAAAAAAATTAGTTGGATTTGATATCTTCAGAATTGATAAAGTTATGAATTTTTAACTTCCAAAAACCTTTTTTTTTCCGCCCCTTGAGCCGCCTATTTTTAAATTTATCAAAAATCCCTGATGCATAAACTTTTGGCCCATTTTTTAGAAGTAATATAAGCTTTAAACTAATTCGGTGTCTATTTTAATTAAGAAGTTATTATTTTTTTTCGGTTTTCACAAAAACCCTCCCTATTTCAACCGCCTTTGTCCGATTTTGCTTATTAACGAACTTGACCGAGATTTTATGCCCCTCGATTTTACGTATCAGCTTGGAAGAGATTCGGCCAGAATTTTAAAAGTTATATTGTCCATAAAAAAGTGATATATGTATATATATATATATATATATGTATATATATATATATATATATATATATATGTATATATATATATATATATGTATATATATATAACTTTTGAAAAACTTTTTTACTGATGGTAGTTTTGGGGGTCTAGGGGTCATGATCGATGTAGATCTGCAAATTGTTTTTCAGAAATTCCGACAGAGGAGCAATCGCAATAGGTAGTATTTCATAAAAAATCTACCTAACTATAAGTATACGTAAGATTACAAATTTGTTGTTGAAACTCTACAGGTTCATGGATTAATCAGGAATAACTTAACTTAATGTTTCATGTAAATTTTTTTTAATTCTTTTTTGTCGATGCGTGTTTTTTTTTTTTTTTTTTTTTTTTTTTTTTTTTTTTTTTTTATATATATATACAGTACAAGAAAATAAAAGCTATTTTTGCTCATATTGCATTGAATTTATCCTTCTTTTTTGTCATTTAATTTTCATCAAATTATAAATTTGTTGTTAAAACCTTAGAAATCTATGTATTAATTAAGACCTGAACTTAATGTTTTAGGTCAGCTTTCCTAATACAACTCCTAATTGAACTCGATAGAATTAAATTCAACCGGACTCGAACACAATAAGCAGCATAAAAAAAAAAAAAAAAGCAACCCCGCTGGCAATGAAAAAAAAAAAAAAAACAGCTGTTACCCGAGTCGGGTTTGGATAATATTATAGGTTACTCGAACTGATGCAGGACTGTAAATTGGTACATTTTATCAGTGTTGAATTCAGACACTTTTCTTCGGGAGGGACTTTAGTGGCTCCGGGGGGGGGGGGGGGAGGACATTACAGGGGTGGAAATTGTGCTTTTTGACCACTCCAAACGCAAAATCTCAAAGTTTCCGGGAGGTACATTTCATTGCTCCGGGGAGGGTCCACCCCAGGCCAATCCCTGAATTCAACGCTGCACTTTGTTCTCGTGCAGGTGTTTACTCCCACCATTTTACGTTTTACAATCTCTCCGGCCGTGATAGCTAGCTCGCCTGAACTCGTCATGCACGTGCTGCAGAGAGCTTCACGATCGCGAGCAAGAACAGGTGGACACAGGTGCAACAGGTTGATTCCCCTGGCTGGCTTTTTTTACAAGGCTGCTGGCCTTGTGGTGATGCGGGGATGCTGGAGCAATCATCACAGATGGTCGTTGGCCTCCGTCATGTGATCTATGTGGACTTTTACTGAGTTAATTCGTGAAAAAAAAAAGTCATTAACTTAATAAAAAGTAAAAGTCGGAAGGAAATACAACCTATTGATCGATTAGCAAAGCACGATTTCGAATCTGTTCAACCCTGTAATTCAGATATTCGTTTTAATTTAACTCTTTGCAGCAAGATATTTTTCTATTTTATTTTTAAAAAAACGCAGAATCGAAAACAAAAGAAAAAAGAAATATTTGAAATTATTTATGTGAAGTAAAAATGAAAAAAATATATATTTCTAAACTATTTTAAATGGCATATTTTATGACATAAGTATAGATGCCAACTGTTACGGTTTTTTTATCCCCAGTGATTCAAAATAAAAACATTTTCTTAATTTAATCGAAGGCTTTTGCTATTACTACAGATAGTCAATCTTCATTTATTTTTTCTTCTTCTTTCAAGTCAAATAAAAATATTTGAAACCAGAAACATTCTTTAATAAATGTTTCTTGCTTCTATGTTATTAATTTACTATATTTTATTAATTTATTTTTAATTTGGAAACAGAAGTAACAATAAAGACGAAAGAGTGCAAGGTATGAATTAATTAACAAGAAGATTATTTTTTGAAAATAGTGGCGTCAAAAAATAACAGCAGTTGATAGCTTTGTTTATGTGAGACAAAGCACAGTTGACACTTATTGAAAGCAGCCTGATTCATATACGCACACATTTTATCCTATATAGCTCCCTCTTTCGTTAATTAATAAAAGATTAATATATTTTTATTTATTTTTACAATTATTTTTATTGTAAAAAATATTGTATTGTTCTATGAGTTAATAAAATTTATAACCAGTTCTTCTTAATGAAACTAAATTTAATAATTAATGTGACCTAAGGATTAACAATTGAAAGAAAAATAATAACATAAAAAATTGCAAAAAATAATAATATTTTAATGCAATAATAACATCAATAATAAGATTTTGTTTTCTGACATTCCCATTATTTATTCTATTAATACCTGAAGATTCTAACCCCACTGAACAGATCATAAAAAATACTCTTCGTTACTACTTTAATTTTTAGTATTTATTTATCGACAAATTAAATATTTATCAATTTCTTGTCACCTTTTTTCCGGTAATTCTTTTAATTGTCACCTTTTTACCGTGTCATTTTTTTTTCCGCTCTTGTTTTTTCTGTCACTATTTTTCCGGTAATTTTTTTCCAGTCACTTTTTTTCCGTTTATCTTGTAATATATCTAATAATTTTCAAATATTCTCTAAAGATAATTCTTGCTATTATTTTGATTTTGAGGGACCCTCGAAAAGGTCGGCCTTATTAATTAAAAAAAGGCCTTAAAAATTACCGGGAAAGGGTGACAAGGAATCAGTGGCCCAGCCAGAATTTGGTTCTGGGGGGGGGGGGGGGGGTGAGTTTCTGATAAAGATGACTGCCGGTTAATAGAATCAGTACTGATTAGAATATTCACCGTATAATATTTAAACTCAAAGAGTATCTGTGTGGAAGGAAATCATCGCTTTTTTTTGCAGAATGAGTCGCAGAAAAGTAATTTAGTTTAAATAAACAATTTTTCTTAACTAATCCATGTAATATGCAATTTCACAATTTTAAGTAGAATTTTCGCTATTTAATTGGATCACTTTAGTAAATGAAATCTGATTCAGTAAAACGGCGGATTCCGAAATGCACCAAAACATTTAAATATTAAGTTTGGTTTTGATTCATATAAGCGGCAATTATAGTGACCTTTCTTAGCTCTGGGAGGGGTTTTAACCCAAAACCACTCCCTTGGCTGCGCCACTGCAAGAAATTGATAAATCTATTTATGTATCTATTATTGTTTGTATTTATGTATCTTGTTTCATATGTATATCGTTCGACTGCATCCAACAGTAAAAAATTACTCCGTGTATAAGGCGCACCTAGTAGTTTTGCCCTAATTTTTTGGGAAAAAAGTGCGCCTTATACAAGAGTAAATACGGTATGTATGTTAAGATAATTTTAGCGTAGAAAAAATATACTCTCTGCGATTCGCAAAATGTCCTTCTTTTGCCAGAGTTAAAATCCATATTTTTTAAAACCGATTACACCATCGGTTAGAAGAAAGTTTCAACTTTAAGATCTTCTTTTTGGTTTGTTTATATCTTAAAAATTACGCCCTGGAGGGGCATTGACAAAAGGAAGAAAAATAGTTTTGGATAAAACGACCATTTTTGAATATTTATTTTCAAACGGTTAACTGCAACATTTTTTCGAATTGATTATTGCATTTTAGACCTAAAAATATGATCTTTCGAAATATGTCTCTTAAGTTTAACTGCGTCTAGCAGTTTGGTTGATTTGGATTTAAACAACATGATTTAAAAACAGTAATAAACGGGGGGGGGGGGGAAGTTTCTTCCTTCGTTTAAGTGCGTAATTGAGTTTCTGCGCATGTGCAAATGTTTTCTTTCCCCGAACATTAAAAAAATGACTTTTTAAAGAGAGTGAGTTCCGCTTCATAATTAATATCTATGAAACTAACCAAAAAATTAAAATTCTGAGCTTCAGGTGCATCAGGAGAGATATTAGGCTACTCTCATAAAAATTTTGAGCCTTGTACGTGCCGTAGATTTTGCTAGTCATCGCAGACACACACACACACACCATAAGCGTAATCAGCCTTTTGAACGGCGGGGGGGGGGGGGGGGGGTGCCCAATTTTTTTTTAACCTGAACATGTTGGGTACAAACAATATCTTATGTAGTAAAACCTAATAAAACGAAACCCCATAAAACCTATCGAATTTCCGTTTTAGACAGGTTTTTATTTGCGAAAGGTATAATTGCGCCAGACAGTACACCCTGTTAAACTTATCATGGAAGGTGGTAGCATTCCCGTGACGCAGCCTTAAGCCTAAAATCGCATCGTAGAATGGTCGAAGGGCGGAACACATATATACAGCTAATTTGAGATCAAAGCAAGTGCGAAAAGCCGCCTTTAAATATCTCATCAAATATAGCTCATATTGTTCTGGTTTTTTAAAAACAGCCTTATATCTGCAGCCTAATCTTATTTTGATTTTTTTTACATTTCTTCGTCCAGTATATTTTAAGATCTCGATATCCATTTTTAAAACAAAATCGATGGTGTCGTGTCCAAACATTTAAATCTCGCGATCGGCCTGGGCGATTTTTTTAAAATTAATATATAATATGAATCTGTTCTTTATTAAGTGAATAAGACTTACCTAGTTTCTAGGAAAACTCTTGTTTCTCAAAGACGTAGGAACCGGGGGAGCTGGGGGAGCTCTGGCTCCCCCTGGGATTTTTCAGCTCCCTCGAGAGAAATTGAAAAATAAAGTTCACTTTTTCTAGAAAATTCACGGGGAAAAGACGAGTGTCTCCAAACAATAGTTTTAATAGGATAGTTTTAATAAGTTAAGAACAGGCAAGCTATCCTTCCGCTCCAGCAGAATAAGAACTAGTCGGTGGGGGCCACCGTAATACTTACCCATCATCGATATGCATGCTATAATATATGAAAATAAAACATGTGGAAATTGAAAATTGTATATAATATTTATGTAAATGGTTCCTTTGCGTCAAATTATCCATTTCCATGCGCTTCACTTAATTTAGATAATTTGACGCAAAAAAAAAAAAAAAAAAAAAAAAAAAAAAACATTTACATAAATATTACATACAAATTTCAATAACGCGACACAAAATATAAATGAATTTGTTGAAATAAATACCTTTTAATGCATAGTATAGATTCAATTAAAATTATTTTTAACAACGAATTGGAAAATTAAAAGTATTTTTTATATGTGTAAATACATTTTGCCAAATAAAAAATAATAATTTGAATTTCAAAATAAACTTTTTAAAGTCACATAAAGACATCACTTAAATTTTATATCATATATTTTAAAACTTATATTTTTAATTTATGACAGGCGTCTGTGAAAAAGAATCGGTGAATAAAGTTTTATAGATCTTTCATGTTGAAGATAACTTTTGCACATGCTATTATACATAGAACAAAAATAAAGTGATGAAATAAATAATACAAAAATGCGTGTTTTAGTTAAAAGCATGGCGTCACTCAAAATTTGATATCATTATTTTTAAAATTCATATTTAAAATTCTTAGAGCCATAAGTTAAACAGCTGCGTCAAAACTTTTAACCCGTTAAGGGTTTTTGTATTGATTCAAATTTACACGGATTCGCAAAGTGCACTAAAATACGCATTCGGTAAAATATGCTGTCAAAATAATAGTTGTTATTCATTTACAGGGCCACTCAAAAGAAGTCCATTACACAATAATAACTGAGAGAATTGTTTGCGACATATTTTAATGATGTTAAACGGTTTCAAGTATCATAAAATTGATATACACCGCTGATACTAAATATTTAACGCATAATATGAAGTGCATAGCTTTTACAGAGACACACAAAATATTTCAAACCTTATATTTTTATCCGAAATACTGTGTATTATCGATGATAGCTGATGGATGGTTGAAATGCATTTTTAATTATGATATGCGCTTTTAAGTTTTACAAAATGTCTGTAAATTATATGGTGTATATAAGTGTTATAGTTGATATACAGGTAGGGTTCTTGCTGTCGCTCGCCATTGCGCCAAATTGCGACTAAATTCTTCATTTGGAGAGTAAACAAGCGATTAGATTCGCCAAATTGCTAGTGCTCAAATTTTGCGGGCTTTTTTTTCTTTGTGTGTATGTGTGTGTTGCTTATCATGTTCAGTTGCACCATACTGTCAGAATGGAAACTATTTAAAGGTTTCTTAAGCTTTCGTTGCATAACAATAATTTAGCAGATACCATCGACTTCATCTATAACATAGGTTCCCAACCTTTTCTGGTCCACCGCCCCCTTTACAAGAGACAAAAATTCCAACGCCCCCTCTTCCATAACAGTTAAGTATACAAAATATTAAAATATTATTGCATATTATCTATATTTTCTATTAATCTATATTTTCTATTAATATTTTCTATGTCAATCTATTAATCAAAATAGAAGTGAATTAAAACGACCATCAAAATGTACCGTAATTTTTGGCATATAATCCGCGGATCAAACAATCATTTTTCGTCCCTGAAAATTTTGAAATAAATGTAACTATTTAGATCGCGGTAAATATTTGGCTTCAATTATTAAATAAAACTTCTGAGTCGAAAAAGAATTGATTGATCCGCGGATTATATGCCGGAAATTATGGTAGTAGAAAATTGTTTTATAAAAATTGAAAAATAAATAAAAAAAACAATAAGAATTTTTAAAAAATAACGAAATGGTCGAGGCTAATAGAGTTTCAACAACTTATTCATGCCAGATTTCGATTTCTTCAACATCAGTCACAAAATGTCATGTTCAAAGATGCATGTTCCTTTTCTTAGACAGTAAGTTTGCTACTACACGGAACCCACTTTCAGCCAAATCTGATGAAAGGAAAGTAATTAAAATTTTATGTACTCTCCCTCACAATCCAGATTAGAGAGCTGTAGGTTTTTAAAGTTAGAACGCTTAGTGTCCATTCCATGTTTTACTTATAGTTCTCGTTTGCTGCGAATTACACAATTTCCTTCTCCAAATATGATGATACTGCTGTAGCTGCATTTGCGAAAGGATCTAAAAAGCAACTCGTAAAATCATGTATAAGTGTATCATGTCATAGTCATGTATCTTGGAATCTGTATGAGTAAACTTCATGAAGAGCGTCCAAGTGTTGAGAGTAAGTAAGAAAATGTTCTTGTCATCACAGACTGCGAATATTGTGGCAACTTGGATGTATTCTGTTCTACTTAGATTTCCTTTGAGCAAAAGAAGTTTACCCACAGAAGCAGCTATGAGGTTTTTTTGTTTGAATTAAATTAAACTCATCATATTGCAATCAACGTATGCCTTTTTATAAATATTTAGAATATTTAAATTTATTTAATTAAAGATTCTAAAGAGGTCTGTCACACAATCGATGTCATTTTTCAATACAATCAGGTTTTAGCGTATTTTCACACCCCTGCTTTTAGTTAAGTGTAATATTAAATCAAATATATCGAAAAACGATTCAGACAAATACCTTTTCAGAGACAACGAAGTTCTGTGTGCAGCAGCAACCGATTGAATTCAATTGCAAGTCTGATACAAAGCGATAGTGACAACTGCACTACAAAGTAAAACAATTGTTTCATTTTGTTGTGAAATGATTTTCACTTACATGTTGGCAAAATATCCTACCATTTAATGAATTTCTTTTATTTCTTTTGACTGCTCTAATAATGTAATGAAACGACGTATACAGGTGTTCATTCCATTTTTTTAAACCAATTACTGATGATGTGTAATGGAATGTACAGAGAGTATATTTAGTACTGTTTGTTTAAAATGTGTTAATGAAACCCTCCTGATATCCCGTCGTTGGTCGAGCAACATCAGCAGCAAATGACAAACTATTATGATGAAGAATTTATTTCTCTTGGACTAACTTCGTGATATTAAATATCAATTCTCTATTTGTATCAGTTTGCAAATTTTTAGCAAATAATAATTCTTGATTTTTATTTTCTTTTAAGATTTTTTGTTATTTGGTAACGCTGATCCATGGAGTTGAATGGAAAATTTGCCGTCCTTTAAGTAACAGCATAATGATACTTCAATGTTTTTAGCCATCTATTCCTCTTTGAACCGAATTATTACTCAGGATTTTTTCTGTTGATATCAGATGGTTTCTTAGGATGAAGAACAGTTTTTATTATCTCTCTGACTACAAGCAAGATTTATTTCTCGCCGATTGTGTGCAATTTTAATACATTTGTTATTAAAATTATAATGATATATAAGGCTCATAGTCTGCCATCTTCTTGTTTAAAAAATGACTTTAAAAGGTTTGATATAGTGGACTATAATTTTTCTTTTCCAGTCTTTGAAGTGGTCAGATGTGGCAATCCCAAAACTTTCTTCTATCTCGTATATGTGAATACTTCAAAATTCATTATCACAGTATCAAAATTAAATGGCAATCTATGTCCATCGTAAGGATTCTAATAGTATGAAATTCCGTACACTAGTTCTTGAAATAGGACTATTGCGACTATCGAGAAAAATGCAGAATAAAAGTGCTACCTTGTCATGCAATTTGCACCAAAACATAATCAGCAATGATATTTGTCAAGATAAAACTGAATACAAAGTTTCGTGAAAATTCGTGCATTAATTCTTGAGATACAGCTGTTGTAGAAATGTGAAAAATACAGCATAGCAGCACCACCTGTAGAGAGATTTTCAATAAAATGTAAACAGCACTTATTTATGCTAAGAAATAATCAAATCAAAAGTTTGGTGAAAATCTGTGCAGTAGTTCTTGAGATAAAGCCATTGCGGTAATTGTGAAAAAAAAGCAGCGTAGCAGCGCCATTTGTTGAGTAATTTACACCAAAAACTAATCAGTATCAATTTATAACAGAGAATACCCGAATAGCTTTTTTATAAATTCCATGCATTGGATGATCAAACAGAGCGCCTGTAAAATTTATGTCACATACAAATAAATAAGCTAACAGACAGATTCACAGACAGACATTTTGTAAAAACATGTTTTTGGAATCTCTGATCCCTAAAACGTATAAATCCGGAACTCGAAAATTTTCACGAATTTAATACTTTCTTCTTCTAAAGATAGAAGAAAGTAAAAATATGATATATTTTTGTCTTTTCTATCAGCACGCGTTTATTCAAATATTCTTGTAGCCTAGAAGGCTTCATGGCTTCATTTGAAAAAACTTCTTGGCAAATTAAGCACATAGGTAACGATTGGTTTGTAGGAGAGTGCCTAGATCCATACTTCAAATACTCAATTTTGTACTGCTGGCATTTCTTCTTCGATTAAGATATTTTGAATTACTGTAATTTCCGGCGTATAATCTGCGGATCAAACAATTCCTTTTCACCACAGAAATTTTATTTAGTAATTTAAGCCAAATATATACCGCGAACTACGAAATTACATTATTTTTTTTTCAATTTTTCTGTGTAGAAAAATAATTTATTCGCAGATCATACGCCGGAAAAACACTTTATAGATATAACGATTTTTTTATCACTTTCACTAAGACTATCCACAACTTTATATAACTATATATACAAATTTCTTGAACTGATTCAAATCACGGGCTTGTTTTAAAATCTTCGTCCAGGCATGTGTCGCCATACATCAGAATTTTTCGAAATACAGGTTAATGAAAAAATAATAATTTTAAAACTTAAAGCCAGCCAATTATCGCGATTTTTTTCTCCACAGTTTTTGAATTCATAATGATTTCCAATTCGAGTCATTGCCCTTCTTCGAGTTCTACGGCTATTTTTTGATATTAGTAAAATAAATTCAACTCCCCCCCCCCCCCCCTCAGATTTAGGTTCGTCTGTATAGATTTCCATTCAAATGTGCAGTTAAGGTTTTTGTCTCGTACTGGACAATGTAGAGGCAGTAAACTATTTTCATTATATTAGTTCCTAATAAGTAGCTATGCCATGACCGCCCCCCTCGACTATCCTAACGCCCCCCATTTTTCTCTAGACCCGCTACCGCCCCCTGGAAGGCTCCAGCGCCCACTGGGAGGCGGTACCGCCCCCGTTGGGAACCTATGATCTATAACAAGTAAGAAAAATCATCGAATTAATTCGATTCGTAATATATTTTATTTGTAAAATAATTTCATGAATAATATTTCATTTGAAAAATAATTTAATTAATAATATTTTATTTGAAAAATAATTTAATTAATAATATTTTATTTGAAAAATAATTTAAGAAATAATAATTAGTTGTGAGTAAGCAACGATACTTAATCTTTTTAATATTTTAGAATTTAAAAATAGAAATTTAATTACAAAGTAATTTTAATATATATTTTTTAATACTTGTTTCGGTTTTATTAATGAGTATTTTCATAAACTTTTTAATATTTGTTTCGGTTTTATTAATGAGTATTTTCATAAACTTTTTAAATACTTGTTTTGGTTTTAATAATGAGTGTTTTCATAAACTTTTTTATTATGTCTTTATTACTTATACATTTCATGTGTGTAGGAATTATTATTATTTATTTATTTATTTATTTATTTATTTATTTATTTATTTATTTTCATACATGAAAATGGTGTGAAGTGTTTCAATTATTTAATCTATCTTATTTGTAATTTTAAAAATTGTCTGAAACATTCTTATTATTTATATTAAAATCTTATTTTAATTAGATGTCTTAACTGATTTTCTTCTTTGTTTAATAATTCATCTGCGGTTTTTTAGTAGTTTTATATGATAATGATATTAATTGAATTAAAAATTAAGCGAATAGTTATGCGATAATTTTAAATTTTAGTATGTTTACTATGGATTACTTACTGAGACAAGTTTTAATAATATTCTTATTAAATAAACTTAGTAAAGAAAATTTTGACTTATTATTATTTTTATTATTATATTATTATTATAAATTCATTTGAAGTATTTCCGATTGCAGTTAATTTTTATATGAAACCTTGAAAGATCAATGTTAGATTGTATTCAATTGTTAAAAGTAATTTTGGGGGAATTCGTCTATTTCCGGGGTGAGTCTTACCTTATCATAGATGACATGTTCTAAGATTTATCTAGCAATGATGAATCATTGTTAGTTGAACTTTCTTTAAACAAGTTATTTATTAGAAGAACTTTATAACATTCATTAGAAAAATTAATCTTTGATAATTATACTTTGAAAAAATTTTTACTTTAAATTTTTTTGTGATATACCAAATCTTTAGAAGTTTTAATTAAATTTTGGATAAAAACTTTAATCTTCAACAAGAGTTTTTGTTTAGGTTTTCAGAATATTTATTGTGAGACAAGAATATTCTTTTAATTTGGCGATTTTTTATTATGTTTTTATTCTAATTACATGAGATTTCTTTTTGAGTTGGCGATTTTATGTTCATTCCTTTCATGGGGTTGAAAAAAATTCATGTGAAGCGCGGCTCGGTGTTAGCACGCTGTGGGTATAAATAGCGGTGAAAATTTCATCTTATGTCATTCGACAAGTTGAATTCGTACCGTTCAGACGTGTATTCATTCGCTATTGCTTTTATCTAAGTGTGTAGTTTAGTTTGAGAAGATTGGTGTTTTAGGAATTAATTTTTTTTTCGTTGATTTTTTATGTATGTTATCATACCTTTTGAAGAAGCCGCTCCATTGAGAAGTCCTTTAGCTTTGAAGAA
The DNA here is from genome assembly GCA_964019185.1 of Maratus speculifer. NCBI lineage: Eukaryota > Metazoa > Arthropoda > Arachnida > Araneae > Salticidae > Maratus > Maratus speculifer. Next base: position 6,733,092 of record OZ025294.1, on the reverse strand, counting down.
GTTGTTCCAGTGTGAGACTTGTGGAAAATTATTTTCGACTCCTTTCAACCTGAGTCAACATATCAAGATTCACTTAGGTGACAAGTCATATATTTGTGACATATGCCAAAACACTTTTGGTTGAAAGTCTAATTTGATTAGACATTATAAAATGCATACTAATGTTAAATCATTAGTATAAGACAGACATTCTCATTTTTTTTTTGCGATGAAGGATGATTTTTCTCAAAGTCCTATGAATATTGACATGTCATCTAATGAAGATGTGCCTTTGAAGACTGTGACCCCTGAAGATGCGAAGAAGATTTGTACTATGCGTAATAAGAGTTTTTCAAACTCTTTCAACTTAGAGCAACATAAGAAGATTCATTTAGAAGAGAAGTTATTTAACTGTGATGTGTGCCAAAAGACATTTGGATTGAAGTGTGACTTACAGAGACATTTGAAAACTCATGAACAATCTGCATTTAAATGTAATATCTGTGGGTATGTTTTCACAGGAGAGGATAATTTGATGCGTCACCTTAGATCACATGAAGATATGAGATTTTCTTGTCGTGAATGTACAAAGAAGTTTGGACGGCAGTTTGATTTGAAACAGCATATACGTATCCAACACCCACGTACATCTCTTGTGAGTGTAAAGCAAAAAATAACTTCATCATATGTGAAGTCCAAAAAACTGAAACGAAACCAGTGCGATGCACTTAATGTGTTTCAGACTGTTATGCTTTATCCTGACGAGCGAGAAGAAAGTAATATAGCAGTGTTTCACAGAAACTTTACAGAGGAAATTCAAGAATGTTTGATGAATCAAATTCAAGAAAAAGGAGTTATTAAATGGTATATGGTGATGAAAATATCTCTTGAACGCATGGCTAATAATCAGGAGATGCAGGAGATTTAATCTTATTTTCGCTGTCAATGCTTTATCGAACTTATAGAAGATACTATTTCAGAACATATGGAAGAAGGGTTTGCAAAAATAACTAAATCCTTTGAAGAATTTATTCAAAGAGGGTCTGGATGGAAACTTCAGAAGATTAATCATTTAGAACTTAAGATTGCTAAATATCATCCTCTTGCCGCAAGTTCATACATAGCTTTGCCCAAGAAATTATATGATAAAAAAACAGTACTTAATATCAAAAATGAAGATAACAAGTGTTTGGTGTGGTGTCTTTTGGCATTTAAATTAAACTTAGATTTTACAAAAAAAGCCTGAAAGAGTTTCTCATTATATTCCTTATGAAGGTGATATTAAACTAGGGAATGTTAAATATCCTGTTCCCCTTCAGAAGATATCCATTATTGAACAACTGAATAATTTACGGATTAATGTATTTGGATATGAAGAAGATGAAGTATGTCCTCTGTATATTTCTGAAAAGCAGAATCTGGATGTCATTAACTTGTTATTAGTTGATGATGGTGAAAAGCAGCATTATTGCCTAATTAGAAATTTCTCAAGACTTTTAGGTGATCTGATAAAACATGGTCATGCTAGTTTTTATTGTTATCGATGCCTTCATCGTTTTTCAAGACAGGATCTCCTGAATAAACACGATGAATTTTGTCGTCAACATACAGCACAGGCTATAAAGATGCCCAATGAAAATGATAACATACTCAAATTTTCTGGTATTCATCTGCAGGCACTGGTACCCTTTGTTATCTACGCTGATTTTGAGAGTATGCTTATTCCTGTTGCTTCAGTCACTCCTTCACCCAAAAATCCTTTATTGAAAAAACAGCTTATCATTTCCCTTGCGGGTATGCATATGTTGTTATCGGACCTGATGGAAAATGTGTGAAGAAAGCTCAAGTGTATCGAGGTGAAGACTGTGTGGATCACTTTTTAAAACAAATGATTCAAGAGAAGGACAACTCGGGAGAGGTTTTGATGAAAGTGCAACCCATGAAGCTTTCACCTCTTCAAGAAAAAGAATTCCAGGAGGCGACAGAACATTACGTTTGTCATAAGGTGCTGGGAGAAAAAAAAGAGTCCGTGATCACGATCACATCTCTGGAAAATTTAGAGGAGCAGCTCATGTGGAATGTAATTTAAATTATAAACAATGTAAAACAATTCCTGTTATACTTCACAATCTGAAAAATTATGATGGGCATCATATTATGAGCAAATTAGGAAAATTTAAAGACTACGAAATTGATGTGGTTGCATCCACTATGGAAAAGTTTATAACTTTTAAATTGTGGAAGCGGTCAAGTCGATTTCAGTTGGTCTTTTTAGACTCGTTCCAATTCTTACCAGCATCCTTAGAAAAGCTTACTTCCAACCTTCACCCCAGCGACTTCAAAATATTGAAAGAAAATTTCCCGATCAATGCTAATTTCGATCTGCTTACAAGAAAAGGGGTTTACCCATATAACTATTTCACCAATTTTGAAAAATTTAATGAAAAGAAGCTTCCTCCACCTTCTGCATTTTTTAATAGTTTGACTGCTGAAGCAATAGACGATAGTGATTATGAGAATGCGCAGAAGGTTTGGAAAACCTTTGATATACAGTCGCTGGGGGATTGCCACGATTTATACGTCAAGACTGACGTACTTTTGTTAGCTGACGTATTCCAGAATTTTAGGAAATTATGTCAGCAGTTTAATGACATTGATTGCGCACGACTGATGACAGCTCCTGGGCTCGCGTGGCAATCATCTTTGAAGATGTGCGAAACGCCTCTCGAATTGCTGACAGATATCAGCATGCTTTTGTTTATAGAACAAGGCATTAGGGGGAATCAGCATGATTAGTCATAGATATGCCCGAGCCAACATACCTGATACACCTGAATTTAATAAAGATGAGGATCCCAGTTACATCATGAACTGGGATGCTAACAATCTGTATGGCTGGGCTATGTCCCAATTTCTACCTTTTGGCGGATTTGAATGGTGTGCGACAGAACATATTACGAAAGAATGGATTTTATCATTACCTGACGATTCTGAAATTGGATATATTTTCGAAGTGGATCTTAAATATCCTGAGAAACTTCATAAATTACATAACGAATACCCTGTCGCACCTGAAAGAGTGACTGTGAATCAGGGAATGTTGTCTTCCTTTGCACGTAGATTACAGGGTAATACAAAGTTCGCTGGAGCCTCTAAACTTATACCCAATTTGAATGACAAACGAAATTATGTAGTTCATTATCGTAATCTGAAATTTTATTTGCAACTTGGGTTGAAACTTTCATGTGTTCATAAAGCTCTCCAATTCAAGCAGGCACCTTGGCTTCAGAAATACATTCATTTTAATACTGAGAAAAGAAAAGAAGCTAAATCTTCTTTCGAAAAAGACTTTATTAAACTAATGAATAACTCTGTGTTTGGAAAATCTGCGTAAACGTAGAAATATTGTGCTTGTTAATAACGAAAAAAGAGCCAAGAAATTAGTGGCTTCACCCACTTTTAAATATTTTAAAACATATGATGAAGATTAAATTGCTGTTGAAAGGATGAAAACTAGCATACTCATGAATCGACCCATTTACGTCGGGTTCACAATATTGGAGTTATCCAAAGTGCTGATGTACGATTTTCATTATAATTTTATAAAGAAAACATATAAAGATGATTCTGCAAAGCTGTTATTCCCCGACACGGACTCGTTGTGTTATCATATTAAAACGCAAAATATTTATGATGATTTGAAACAGCATTCAAGCCTTTTTGATTTCTCAGACTATCCGAAACATCATTCTCTGTACTCAGATGTTAACGAGAAAGTAATCGGCAAGTTCAAGGATGAACTTAATAGTGATCTAGCCCTTGAGTTTGTTGGATTGAAATTGAAAATGTACTCTTTGAAATCTTGTCGTGAAGAGAAGAAACGAGCGAAGGGTGTATCTACATATGTTGTTCGTCAGAAAATCAAGCATGAAGATTACTTGCGGTGCCTACAACAAGAAAAAAAAGTATTGAAAAGCAGAGAAGAATCGCCCAAGATGCACACCGTCTGTATACATTAACACAGAAAAAAAAATGTTTGTCACCATTTGATGATAAGCGCTATTTTCTAGAAGATGGTATCACCAGTTTAGCCTATGGACATTGTGAAATTAGTCAAGATTGTACTGGTTGAAGAAAATTGTTAATATATTGTAAAATTATCAAGAAAAGGTTGTTATGTTAATACATCTTGCCTGTAAATATGCTTTTATCTGTAAATTGTTTTAATTTAATTAAAAAAAAATTTTTGATTTTACTTATGTGTAATTATTTAAAACTTCTACACAATATCTTTTCATATATTGTTTTATATGTAGAGCACACATATACAAACATGTTCATACGCGTACACACTTATATAATACATGTGTTAATACTTTTATTCACACGGGTTAGGTTCCCTTAGAAAGACCCCCACGGAGGGCACTCCCCCTGGTCCTATATCCCATTAGCGTAGATAATCGGACGACAAAAATCAACCAACTTTTATTCACTTACAATTAATTTTATATACGTTTTAAAACTTTAAGAATTTTTTTAAACATTTTAAGATTATATATATATATATTTAATTTCTTAAAACATTTTTTAAATAAGTTGACACTTTTTTTTAAATTCATTTAAACTTTTCAAAATTTGTTAAAACTTTTTTAAATTTACTAAAACTTTTTAAAATTGGTTAATAGATAGTCATACAAAGATTCATACACATAGACAGATAACTATTCACATGCAAACAGAAAATCATATTTAAACACACATATACCCTTGATGTTTATATACATTTATACCATAAAATGCAAGACATGTAAAAAGCCTTCGAAACCCTTCTAACAAATATCAGTGGAAACAAGAAAATAAGATAAAAATGCATCTTTGATTTTAAGAGATTGTTCGATTTTTCTTCTTAGTAATTAGTTGCTGTACGACCGATGAGCAGATGAGCAGCTGCTCCTCCTGCCGTAGAAACGGCCCTTATCTACTACTAGCCCTGTATATTAGCTATAGAATTTATACGCACCATATAATATGCATAAATTTTGTGAATCTTATACGCGCATATCACACTTAAAATGTATTTTATCCATCCATCAGAAATCATCGGATACATATACAGTACTTTCGAAAAAAATGTACTATTTGAAATCTTTTGTGTGTCCCTGTAAATGCTATGCACTTTATATTAGGGAAGGCAGTATGGTATAATTTATACTAAATCTCATTGACATACATCAATTTTATTATACATGGAACAGTTTAATATATTTAAAATATGTCACACACAATTCCCCCTTTTACCATTACCTAATGGATTTCTTTTTTGTGGCCCTGTAAATGAATAATAGCGACATTTTCACCTCATATTTTATAGAATGCATATTTTAATGCACCTCGTAAAAGCATATAAATTTTAGTATGTTTGACAGAGTATAACATCTTTAAAATTCCTTTGAAAAGATTTTTCCCCATAGGCCGTAATGTAATGGGAAACTTTTGACTCTCGCTGTAGGTAAACTAATCATGGTAGAATTTCATTTTCAATAGGGTTCATGCTAGGGTAAACGTCAATGGTGTCCTAAAATTTCATAGCAATCCGAGTATATTTACGTGAGTTAGACCGCGGACAGACGGCCAGACAAACCGAATTCATAAGCACTTTTCAACTTTGTTGGAAAGTGCTAAAAACGATCTGCAACAACTTGATTTTTCAGATTCATTACTTGTAATATAACAATATATTGAATTAACTTAGGAAGTTTTATTTCATAACATTTTAATGAGTTAAATCGGTTTTAGAGTTTTTTTCTTGATTACACAAGATATTTAGAAAATACATATTTTTATTAAATTTGTAACGGATAGCTAAATTTAGATTAATAACAATCGTTGTCGACAGCGTTAGAGACAAGTGGACTGTTTTTATTTCACCATAGGTTTTTATTGATTATTGCCAGGGGGCAAACATTTATATGAGCTTTTGATTTGAGAGCGAGGGCGCTCGATACAGACGTGTTGTTCGAGGGACAACGAAGCTCAACTGAGCATTACATCATTTATCAGCTAGGAGGCGCTGATCTCTTAATCAAACTTCGGGAGCGCACATACCGGTCCCCATTGAAGTATTCTGATAGTTCAATGATACACAACAATTAAATATACAATAACATACAGATACTATTACAAATTTATGGTTACACATAAAGCACTTAATATAAATACAATAATAAGAAATAATAAATTCAATAGAAATAGGTTAAGCTTAATTAATATTTTCGTTATTTACAATTGGTAGAACACAAATATTAGAGATACTTCTTTTGTAAGTTCCGGATGGAGTCCGGACTATTACAACCCTAACATTGTCATCATTTCCCTTGATGATTTCTGAAATACGACCTACTATCCATTTACAAACTGGTAGGTCTCCATCCTTTACCAGAATCATCATACCTGGTGCAACATTTTGTTTTTTAAAGAGCCATTTGGATCTCTGCTGCAAATGGCTTAAATAAGAATTGGAGCAATTTTTCCAAATTAGTTGCATGATTTTTTGAGTTTTCTGCCATCGGTCGAGCAAGTTTTCTCTTACATTAATCAAATTTGGCTCAGGAAGAGCATTAATTGGTCTACCAATCAAGAAATGTCCTGGAGTCAAAACTTCATAGTCTTCTAATTCAGAAGATAATGGGGAAAGAGGGCGCGAATTTAGAATACCTTCGATTTGAGTAGTAATAGTTAAAAATTCTTCAATGGTTAATTTCGAAACACCAATAGTTCTTTTTAAGTGGTATTTGAACTGTCCGACGCCTCTCTCCCAGAGTCCTCCAAAATTTGGGGAACGAGGGGGAAGAAATTTCCAGAGAACTTGCTCGGATGACAGAAAATTTGATACATCATCATTGTTTTTATTTATAGATTTTAATAATCTCTTTTGTTCCGCACATGCTCCAACAAAGTTGGATGCATTGTCACAAAAGATAGTATTACTTTTGCCTCTGCGAGCAAAAAATCTTTTAAGTGTTGCAATTAATGCAGCAGAAGTTAAGTCAGAAAGTAGTTCTAAATCAACTGCTTTAGTAATCATGCATATGAAAATGGCCACATAAACTTTATTAAATATCCCTTTTCTCTGGTTGCGATATTTAATAAAAAATGGACCGCATAGGTCAAGACCTGCATTGGAAAACGGTGGCCCTTGTATTACTCTCTCAGGGGGTAAATTACCCATTATTTGACTTACAATTGAAGGTTTTATTTTGAAACATTGAACACACTCGTGTACAACTTGACGAGCAATGTTTCTTCCATTAATGGGCCAAAATAATTGTCTTATACTATTTAATAGCCCTTGAGGACCAACATGTAAGTCTCTCTTATGATAGTAAAGAAAGATAATTTTAGTCAATTTACTGCTTGAGGGTAAAATGATTTGGTGAGATCGGTCATAGCTTAAATTTGAGTTGGTCAAACGACCACCCACTCTTAATAGATCATCTTTGTCTAAGAAAGGATCTAAAAATCTCAACTTACTTTTTACAGGGACAGACATGCCCTTTTTCAATGCCGAAATTTCTGATGAAAAATACTCACCTTGAGCTCTCTTATTTAAGAAATTTCTAGAAACTCTTAGTTCATCTAGAGTTAAGGAACCCTTAAGTTTTTCCTGATTTTTACAGTTGTGGACAAACCTGAAAATAAATGCTAACACTCTCATTAATTTAATATAACAATTTGAAATGGTAAGAAAACAGTTTATAAAATCATAATTTATAATTGAAGTGAGAACCGGAACTGACTTTAGTTCCTTTAAAAATTGTTCGTCTTTGTTATGAGAGTCCTTTTGTGGACAAAAATTCACAATGTCTTGTTTCAGGAAATCGGGTCCTTCAAACCACAGTTTATTTGTAGCAAGCGATTTTGCATCTTGACCTCGGGATAACACATCCGCTGGATTTAGTTTTGACGGCACATATCTCCACTCGTAGTTTTTGGTAAGTTCTTGAATCTTAGACACTCGATTCGCTACGAAAGTTTTTAGAAGATGTGGGGACATGTTTATCCATGCTAAGGAAATCGTAGAGTCCGACCAAAGCATGACTTTGTCGATTTGAAGTTTCATAGCTCTAATTACCTTTTGAGCAAGTTGGCACAACAATAGACAGGCTGAAAGTTCAAGCCTCGGTATGCTGACAGTTTTAATAGGGGCAACTTTACTTTTGCTGCAAATGAGGTGGCAAACAGGCGAATTTGAGTCAGTGTTCGTTTGAAGATAAAGGGAAGCTCCGAATGCTTTCTCACTCGCGTCAGCAAACCCATGTAAGAGGGTAGTTGATGCATCTTTAATAAGGATACATCTGGGTATTTTGATGGTTTCTATAAGAACTAGTGAATTGAGGAAATTGTCCCATTCTTGAGCAACATGAAGTGGAATTTTATCATTCCAGTCGCACTTTAGCAACCATAGTTGTTGCATGAAGATTTTTGCACGGCAAATTACAGGACCGAGCAAGCCAAGGGGGTCAAAAAGTCTTGCAATTTGACTTAGAATTTCGCGTTTTGAGAAGTCAGAACTTTTGTTGGCGATAACTTTAAAGTTAAATGTATCACTAGTGCAGTCCCACAGTATTCCGAGAGTTTTTGTTGAAGTTTCTTCGGCATTTTGATTAAAGGGAAATGTTTGATAATCAGGATTTATTTCTTCAATAACATTAGAACGCCATTTATGCAAGGCCATCTGACCTTTTTTGAAGATGTCTGTTAATTGTTTTTTAATTTCAAAAAATTCGGAAATGTCTGATGCACCTGACAGGCAATCGTCCATGTACATATCGTTCTTTACAACTTCGGCAGATAATGGGAAATTGTTTGCTTCATCTACAGCTAACTGTTTGAGCACTCTAGTGGCAAGGTATGGACTGCTTGCACAACCGTAGGTGACCGTTTTCAGAGTGTAGATTTTATCAGGTTCCTCCCTCCCTTCTCTCCACAATATTTTTTGGTATTTAGTATGCGACGGATTTACTTCTGTTTGTCGAAACATTTTATTTACATCAACTGTAAATGCGAAAATATGTTTTCTAAAACGAATCATAATTGAAAAAAGATCATCCTCTATTATCCCTCCTTTAAACAATAAGTCGTTTAAAGACTTCCCATTAGTAGTTTTACAACTCCCATCAAAAACAACCCTCAGTTTAGTTGTAGTACTTGATGGTCGCAAAACACCGTGATGAGGGAAAAAATATCCTTTATCAGGATTTATGTCATCGGAATTTTCTTCCATGTGTCCTAAAGTAGTGTATTCTTTTAGAAATTCTGAGTATAATTCCTTTAATTTGGGATCCCGCTCTAAACGGTTCCATAACTAATTTAATCTTTTAGCGGCAATTTGTTTTGAATCTCCCAGAGAATTATCTAACATTTGAATCTTAAAGGGTAATTCAACTACATATCTGCCGTCCGGTTTCCGATAGTGAGTCTTTAAAAAATGTTCATTACAGTAATTTAACTCCTCATTAACTAAGGGTTTTAATTCACTTACTTGTTCCATTTCCCAAAAAGAACTTATTTCTTTTTCCAAATTTTTATAATCTGTTACTAAAAAACAAGAATCAGAATATTCCCTTAAATTTGAGATAGAATTGCATATAGCTCCTGATATAACGTGCCCGAAAAACGTTTCTACTAACATTAATTGGGAATCATCAATTTTAATTTTATTAGACCCTATTAATTCATAGAATAACTGCGCTCCAATCAGTGCATGTACGCGTTTCGGCTTATTCCAATTATTATCCGCTAATTCTATGTTCGGCGGCAATTTTAATTTTGACGTATTTATATATTTGGGTGGTAGATTAGCGATTTTAGGAACAACTAACATATCTAATTGATAAGATTTAGTTTTGTTTTCATTCGTTAATTCCGTACTAACAAATGATTTAGCGTTTAAACATAAATCATTAAGTCCGGAAATGGAAATATGAGTTTTTTGTTTACGCAATCCTAATAGATTTGCGGCATGAGAAGTCAATAAATGCGAGCTTGAACAACTGTCTAATGCAGCAATTAAAGGTTGAAATTCCCCAGAACCGTCTTTCAAATATATCACAGCTGTGTTTAAAATTACACAAGATTTATTTATTTCATTTTCCTTCGCGAAAAATGTTTGATTATCAGGAGAAAGGGAGGGGGGTGAATCCACCTGGCGCCTATCTGTCTGGTCTTCAACAATGAATTGCCTTCTGATATTATTTTCATTTAATGAATGAAGTAATGTATTATGCTCTTTGCTGTCACAAGAAAGGCATTTATTTTTAGATAAACAAGGATTAGGTAGATGGCTGTTTAAGCAAGATTGGCATAAATTGTTATTTTTAACAAATTCTGATCTCTTTATCACGTTTATTTGTTTAAATTTCTCACATCTATATAAAGAATGCGAATCTGTACATCCTAGAATGCAACCTTTTCGCTGTTTTGATTTTGTTAAAAAGGATTTTTCAATGTTTGGCTTAGTGCCAGATTTCCAGTTATTATAAGGAGACTTTTTTTGTTCCTTTGAAATAACAGTATTTTGAAGAATACGACTTCTTTCTTCCAAAAAACTTAAAAAGCTAGCTAATTTAGGAATTTCGTTTTTATTTAATTTCATTTCGAACGATTTTTTTATTTCAGAATCTAATCTTTGAAACAAGATGTGCATTATTAAAGCATCTGACAGCTCATTAGATTCAAATTCAAGTAATTTTAATGCACGCAAATTACATTTTGTATTATCAATTAATTGCATTAAATGATTAGGAGAATCGGGTACTTTTGAAAAATTAAGTAGTTTAATAATATGGCAATCAATGACAGCTCTTTTATTTTCATATCTTTCTTCTAAAGATTGCCAAAGAGATATTCGTAAGTATCTTGAGCTGACTCAAGCCTTTTGGCTTCACCCTTTAGACAGCCCTTTAAGTAGCATAACTGCTGAGTTGAATTCAGATTTTTATTATTTCCGATAATAGACATAAATTGCGTCTTAAAGTTTTGAAATCCATCATATTTTCCATAAAAATTGGGTAGAGGTAAGTCTGGAATTTTAAAGCTATTACTAACAGTAGGACATTCTTTATTGACATTAACACATTCATATTTAGAAAGAATAATGTTAAGTTTTACCTCTGAATCTTCCAGTTCATCCTCAAGCTCCGTTGCTAGTTCCAAAGAATCAGTTATGTCGACATCTTCCGGAAGAGTTGTATACGACACTATCAAATTCCGTAATGACGTTTTAATTTCCAAAATAGAAACCTTTTTGCTTTCTAAGCGCAGTCGTTCTTCTTGCGATCCTTTTAGATGAATGCATTCTATTCGTTTATGAATTTCGTAATTTTATTTACTTTAGTTTTCAATACGCCGCGTTGGCGATTTAAAGTAGTTAACGTGGTCATTTTTTAATTAGCTGTTCTCCGGTCGCCTAGAACCATATGTCGACAGCGTTAGAGACAAGTGGACTGTTTTTATTTCACCATAGGTTTTTATTGATTATTGCCAGGGGGCAAACATTTATATGAGCTTTTGATTTGAGAGCGAGGGCGCTCGATACAGACGTGTTGTTCGAGGGACAACGAAGCTCAACTGAGCGTTACATCATTTATCAGCTAGGTGGCGCTGATCTCTTAATCAAACTTCGGGAGCGCACAATCGTTGTCGCACTTATAAAAACTTAGGTTATTTTAGAACATATTGAAAAAAAGGAGGTACATTAAAGGATTAAAGATAATTTTTGTAGTGCTACATGGAAAATCTATTTGGCTAATTCTTTTTTCATTTGGCGAATGTCTTTTACTTTTAATTAGCCAAATTACTAACGTTGACGAAATCTTAGCGAGAACACTGTATACAGGATTACACAAGAGAGCACATAAAGGTTACTGAATATGAGAGTAATTAACTTAAAGGTAGTAGTTATGCATTTTTACGTTGAAATGCTTTCAGTTTACTAAGAAATGTTTGTAGAATATAGATAAAATGATATACAGGGTCCAGCAAAGAAATAGCACATGGTCACCCATATGTGATAATTTCTGTAAATGGGATTTATGTAGCTTTAAGAATGAGTTTCTTTGAACTAAATTTTAACAAAATACTGGCGTGTAGAAAAGGTACTGGATAAATTGCAGGGCTGAACAAAAGTATTGAAGTATTTTCCATCTATTAGAATAAAACGCTGCAAGAGAAATTTCAGCCAGTTAGGCATTTTCTTGCTAAACTAAATTTTCCCATTTAATTGTATATATATATCAACCGACGGATCAAATATAGGGCTGTTCAAAAATATTTCAATACATATTTGGTTATGGACAGTAGCATCTTATTTCCGTAAATAACAAAGTTTTGTTAAAAATTTCAGGAAGCGTTGGAAAGGGCTATGCTTAACGCATGATTTTTCTTACTTGTGTAAATTTTGATTTTTGATTTTTTTTTTTTTTTTTTTTTTTAATAATCAATCTTGGATCTACGCGAGCGGGGGGGGGGGGGAGTGCCCGGGCACCCAGGGCACCCCTCCTGGTTACGCGCATGCACACACACACAGAGAGACAGAGCGATTTGTTCTTTTATTAGTATAGATCAAGCTTTTTTCGGTTATTAAGTCTGTCCAAACCTGAAATAAAGCTTCCTTATTTATGAATTTGATGAGAATTCGAAGTGCACCTTTATAGGGCAAGTTTAATTGAATAATGTAGGAAAAATGAATCTCAAATTTATAGTGAATATTTAATTATACATGATTGATTACTTATTTCACCTTTGCTTTTAATATTTTTAATTATCTGTATCATTTTAGTTTATTACCTTCTTAATTATTTTAATATTTTACTGCATTGTAAGCATTCATTATAATTTCGATTGTATTATTAATTGCATTCAAATTATTGTTTAAAAAAACAATGACCAAGAAATCCGCAAAATTCTAAAAACCGCACAACATCTGGTCCGAAGCTTTGCGGATTTGAGGGCGTCTACTGTAGTCTTATAATTTTTGTAAATATTTTACAGAAACAGATGTAACTACCGACTTATTAAAATTATTTTCAATGAAAAAAACATCTAAATTTCATATTATTATTATGATATAAATTTTCTAATATATCTGAAGCATGTAGAAAAATAATTACTGAGACGGAGCATTTCTTCATTTTTAATTTAGAGCATAAAAGCTTGAAGGTTTGTATGAATCAGGGACATAGCTTTAGGGGGGAGGGGGGAGCCTCCCTTCCCAATATGTTCATGTAGTAGGGCGCCAAAGAAGGTTTAAGGGCGCCGTTAGGCCCCCGAAAAAAAGGCTTTGTTAGTAGTAATAAGTAATTATAAAATAACTTTATTTGAAATGTAAAATTACAAAATAAATTACTATTCACTTACAAAACATGAAAAAGGCACTTAATTTTAGTCTTGTTACTACCTTTATCCCCCCACTCTTATCCCGACGAAAATTTATGCATCCAAAATAAAAAAAATTCAAAAACAGGCTTGTAATGAATTCCAGGATAGATGTACAGTTATTTCCTTCTTTAGTTGGTGGTCACCCTTAGAAAAAGATAACAAGTTGGAAATTGCACGTGAAGCGTAGCAAACGAGGTGCGTTCGTTCGATAACGAAGTTTTAAAAATATTACTCTTATATCTCAATCTCATAAAATTGTAAATAGTGAATTACAATTAAAACGCTCATCAAGCAATGTTCTCCCTATACCATTATGTAATGGAATACTTTTGTGTGGCCTTGTAAATCAATAACAAATGTTCTTTGCATCACAGATTATGTAAAATGTATATTATAATATGTACTTTATAGTTGCATATAAATTTTATTAAGTTCGAATGAGTGCAACACCATTAAAATGCATTTGAAACATTTTCCCCCATTGACCGTAATGTAACGGAATACTTTTGATTGTCCCTGTAATTGATCTATGCATCCGATTTTCATAAAATTTGAAATAACTCGACAAAATTATTTAATAACTATGTATTTTAAATTTCAAACGTATAAAATACATTTGAAACTTTTTCCCCATTGACTATAATGTAATTGAATACTTTTGATTGCCCCTGTAATTGATCTATGCACCCGATTATCAAAAAATTTGAAATAACTCGACAAAATTATGTAATAAATATGTATTTTAAATTTCAAACGATTAAAATGCATTTGAAACATTTTCCCCCATTGACCGTAATGTAACGGAATACTTTTGATTGTCCCTGTAATTGATCTATGCATCCGATTTTCATAAAATTTGAAGTAACTCGACAAAATTATGTAATAACTATGTATTTTAAATTTCAAACGTATAAAATACATTTGAAACTTTTTCCCCATTGACTATAATGTAATTGAATACTTTTGATTGCCCCTGTAATTGATCTATGCACCCGATTATCAAAAAATTTGAAATAACTCGACAAAATTATGTAATAACTATGTATTTTAAATTTCAAACGATTAAAATGCATTTGAAACTTTTTTCCCCATTGACCGTAATGTAACGGAATACTTTTGATTGCCCCTGTAATTGATCTATGCATCCGATTTTCATAAAATTTGAAATGACTCGACAAAATTATGTAATAATTATGTATTTTAAATTTCAAACGATTCGGTTGGGTAGTTTTTGCGCTGTTATATGCGGACGGACAGACAGACAGACAGACGGACAGACAGACAGACAGACGGACAGACAGACAGACGGACAGACAGACAGACGGACGGACTGAGCGACAACAATAGGTGCTACGTATTTACATAATTACGAACGCACCTAAAAAGGGAAAAGAAGTGTGGAAACGACTGTAGTGCGAGTGCGTTTGAATGGTTCTAAAATATGTTTTAGTAGTAGGGCGCCACAGAAGTTTAGAGGTGCAGTCAGGCACCTAAAAAAGAGGGTTTCAAAAAGGGCGCCTTGGAAGGTTTAAAGGCGCCGTTAGGCACCTAAAACTTTTATTATTAATGTGGCATTCTTAGATTATTTTTTACACACACACACACATGCAAAATAATAATAATAATAATAATAATAATAATGAAATAGCAGTAACGTGAATTGGAATTAATATTATTGTAAATTTATAAGAAAATAAATTTTGGTTTCAAAAAAATATAGGCAATCCATTACATTTGAGACATTTTAAGATTACTACTAGGCGCTATCCCAGTGCGAAAACAAGAACACATTCCGGAAATGGACATTGTTCGATCACTACATGTAATGTGATTTTTCGGAGAAAAGCTCTTCCCTTTTTCCAATTCAAGGTTGGTGGTCCTCGACAGGGTCATCTGACCTTAACTATTTCAACTCCTCTCTTATGCCCTTCCTTGTGTGAGGTTAGATAATTTCCGGGCGTCACCTACATACATCTTTGTTGTCCAGTGTCTAGTGTTGTCAGATTGTACCGAAGCTAATAACGCGACTTTTCAAAACTAGCGATTTTTTTCATTCAATTTTTAAAATAAAAATAAAAAGCTGTCTTTCGTAGTCGTCCAGAGAGAAGAAATTCAGTCATGACTGATGACTGAAATAAACATAAAAATAAAAAACCAGGAACAAAAGAGAAAAAAAAAGTTATGAAGCGGAGAAATGATGCAAATTTATGGAAAAGTGGATGAAAAACGATGATGCAGTCGAAGGTAAAAAATGTACACATTTTCCTTTAATTAAGCATGTTCTTAAAGTACAATGTTTATGTTTCTGACGCAATTGTGAGTTCATTTATTATCAATCATTACTATTATTATAGGGAAAAAATCGAATAGTATTCTCAGTTTTCCGGTAAATTTAAGTTTTAATGATTTTTATTATTCATTTCCTAAACAGATAGCTATTTTTTGATTAATGGTGATTTCTGAAGCTTTTACATTATTAATAATCAACCTAGTTTTAACCCAGGACTGGGCAGGAATGAAGCTTTCCCCAAAATTAAAAGAAATATATGTTTAAGGGTGTACTCGAACACTTGTTTTTCTACCTTCAACACCTCGAAATTTTCTTATAGAATTTCAGACTCATTTTTAAAAATAGTAACATGAAACTTGCTGTAGTGATTTTCGAAGAGATGTACAAGGTGCCGTATGATCTTATTTTTCGCTCCATTTATTAGAATTTGATTGATAAACAATCATTGCTTTGGCATGGTTCTTTTTTTCGTCTCCAGGTCTTCCGTTTCGGAAAATTCGGTTAACAACGTCCACTTTGACAGCATTTTTCACACTATTTTCTGCCTTTATCAAAATATCGAGATTTACGGCACCTTGTATAGTTTCTTAATAAGAGAATCTGTCAGTCTGATGAATTCAAAATAAAATGCGAAAATAAGCAGTTTGGATCGGAATATACCCTTAACTTACAAATGTTT
Organism: Maratus speculifer; assembly: GCA_964019185.1. Lineage (NCBI taxonomy): Eukaryota > Metazoa > Arthropoda > Arachnida > Araneae > Salticidae > Maratus > Maratus speculifer. The sequence goes on along the minus strand of OZ025294.1, from coordinate 6,716,707 downwards.
TTCAAAAAAGCAATCAAAATAGTAAGATGCAATCGAATGGAACCAAACAAACATTCAGTTTTACATGATTTATTATTATTATTATTATTTAGGTTTTTGGTATCCACATATTGCATTTTTACAGATTTTATTTTATAAAACACTGTATTTAAAATTGTAACATTATAGTTAAAAATGCATTGTTTATGATCAAGTGGTGCTGATTTCATTCTTGCAAGGGTTACTGATCATGTGGTAAAAAAAAAAATGTTTTTCAAAAATATTTTCAACTGAGCAATAAACTTTTTTTTTTCCTTTTGGCTCTATTTTTGTTTTATAATATGATTTCTAAATATAATTTTGTTATGTTTTATCAATTGTACATATACATTTCAAGTTATTGTCACTCTTCTGATGGGTCTTTTTTCTGCTTTGCGGTGGACATTACAGCTTAAATTTGATTTATCTGAAAAATAACAGTTTTCAATTAACTCTATAAACATCACGATGTACCGACGTGCAGTGAACTCTTCTATCTGAAATTCCAAAATACAGGGTGTTTCGCTACCAGACCGACAAACTTTGAGGGGTGATAGTAGACATGAAGACAATCATTATTAAATGGGAAACCATGGGGCGCAAACGTCTTCCGTAGGAGCTAGGGGCCATTAAAGTTAAAGGTTCAAAATTTTAAACGATTATAAAAAACGCAAAAAAGGGTGGATTCGTTTGCGGTTTTCGCTAAAATCATTCTTTATATCACGATTTGTTTGTAAAAAATTTTTAACGGTTACGTTCAAAAATTGTCGATAGAGGGCGCTTTAGACTTTAGAGTAACGAACAACTACTTTTTACTCTTATTTTGTGCATGGGGTTGAATTTATTTTAAAGTTTAGACTTTAACTTAAATTTTAAGCTCAAAATTGGAAACACTGGGATTCAGTAACTAGCGAAAATCGAACTGTGAACAGAGGGGGGGGGGGGGGATTTTAAACGCTCATAAATATCGGTCAAACTAAATGATTGTGTTGAGGTTTGCTTGTAGTTCATTCCCTCGGTAATCATTTCATTAAAAATGACGTACAACTTTCGTGTCCTTATTTTCCAACACATCTCCGACATTTCAATGGCATTATTCCTGGATGTTTTTCTTCCAGATTAACATACTTCCAGGAAATGTAAGGGATGCAAAGACGACTCGGAATCACATAGGAATTTAACGTGGAAAATGTCTTTTTTGCAAGTTACGGTTAAAGGAACAGAGAAAAAAGCAACAGAAACAGTAGAGAAACAGTAACACGTTAATGTAACTAAAAACAGTTTATTTAATGGTTTTACTACAAAAAATGCTCGAAATTACTACCAGAAATAGTACGACATGCTTGACAGAGGCGTCACATGGAATTCTATACGCTTTGAAAGATTCCTGGCATTTCTGATAGCTTTTTGGCAGCTGCAGAAATAAGATCTGCTGATGGTATGGGAATCTCATGGTACTGGTCGTACTTTCGAACACTTTTTTTTTTAGTAAAACCTTTAAATATTTTTTTTCTGTCACATTAATGTGTTGCTGTTTCTCTGCTGTTTCTGTTGCTTTTTTCTGTTTCCTTTAATCGTAACTCGCAAAAAAGACATTTCCACCGTTAAATTCCTATGTGATTCCGAGTCGTCTTTGCATCCCTAACATTTCCTGGAAGTATGTTAATCTGGAAGAAAAACACCCAAGAATAATGCCATTGAAATGTTGGAGATGTGTTGGAAGTGCCCTCTATCAAAAAATGAGACACCAAAGCTGAGCGTCATTTAATGAAATGATTACCGAGGGAATGACCTACACGCAAACGGTAAACGGAAAAAAAGTGACCGAAAAAAAAGTTATCGGGAAAAAAGTGACATAAACTACATAAGCGGAAAAAAGTGACAAGGGAAAAAAGTTACCGGAAAAAAGTGACAAGGAATTGATTTTGGGGATTTATTATTGATTTTGGGGATTCATTGGTTAAGTATGAAAGGGGGATCGGGGAGGGGCTCATAGTTTAGGTAAATGGGTTTTTCATGCTGAATTAACTGTTTTGGTTCAATTTTTGGATATACGTTCATCCTGAAAAGACGCTTGCCTGATTAATTTTGGGAAGGGACGATTACCCCCCCCCCCCCATCCGTCCTCAAGTAGATGAATGGGTTTTTACGCAGAATTATCCAACGCATGTCAAATTTGCATATAGGATCTTTTCGATAAGGCTTATGTATAGTATAAAATGCCTGAAGAGATTATAGGAGTTTAAGGGTTAAGTATAGAGAGGAACAGGGGATAACCTTTCTTAAATTAAATTAATGGCTTTTTACGCATAAATATCCGATTTGCTTAAAATTTTGGACATAAGTTCATTATGATAAGACGTATCTTAGATTAGTTATGGGTTCTTCTGCTTATTATAAAGGGGGGGAACGAGCAATTCTCCCCCTCAAACTAGATAAATATGTTTTTATGCAGAATTGTCCCATGTATTTCAATTTTAAATATAGGTTCTTTCTGGTAAGGTGAATTCCGGAATAGTTTTAAGGATTCAATGGCTAAATATAAAGGGGAGATGGAGGAAACCCCTCTTAAATTAAATAAATAGCTTTTTATGCAGAATTATCCGATTTGCTTCGAATTTTGAACATGGGTTCATTAGGATAAAACTTATTTCTGATTAGTTATGGGGTTCTATTGGTAATTAAAAAGGAGGGCGGGATTACTATAATTACCTTAAATTAGATTTAAAAAAATTATTAAAGATTAATTATGCTCACTTATCCGATGTATTTCAAATTTTGGATATAGGATCTTTCTCATAAAGTGTGAATTCCTGAATAGTTTTGTGGGTTTAATGGCTATGTATAGAGGGGGAACGGGGGATAAACCCCCTTAAATTAAATAAATGGCTTTTTACGCAGAATCATCCGATTTGCTTCAAATTTTGGATGTATATTCATTATAACAAGGCGAATCTCTGATTAATTATGGGGTTCTTTTGATAATTAAATAGGGGAAGCGGGCGATTAATCCTCCACTCTTTAAATAAAATAATTTTTTTTTCTTTCACAACTATTCAACGTATTTCAAATTTTGGATATAGGTTCTTCCTGATAAAGTGAATCCCTGAACAGTTTTAAGGGTTTAATGGCTAAGTATAGAGCGATGGAAGAGGGATATCCCACAATTAATCAGGACTTCGCCTTATCATAATGAACGCCCAATGAAAATTTGAATCAAATCAGATAATTCTGCGTAAAAAGCCATTTATTAATTTAAGGGGGGGGGGGTATCATCCGTTCCCCCAGTGTTTACTTAGCCATTAAACCTTTAAAATTATTCCGGGATTCACTTTATGAGAAAGAACATATATCCAAAATATGAAATATATCGGATAAGTGAGCATAAAAAACTATTTAATTTAAGGGGGGGGGGGGATAATCACCCGCCCCAATTTTTAATTGGCAAAATAACCCCATATGTAATCAGGGATACGCCTTATCATAATGGTTCTATAATCCAAAATTTGAAGCAAATCTGATAATTCTGCGCAAAAAGTAATTGAATATAAGTTGGGTTATATTCTATTCCCCTTCTATACTTAGATATTAAATCCTTAAAACTATTCAGAGATCCACCTTATCAGAAAGAACCTATATTTAAAATTTGAAATACATGGGATAATTCTGCATAAAAACCTATTTTTCTAGTTTAAGGGGAATATAATTGCTCGCCCCCCTTTATAATAAGCAGAAGAACCCCATAACTAATCAGAGATACGTCTTATCATAATGAACCTATGTCCAAAATTCTAAGCAAATCGGATAATTATGCGTAAAAAGTTATTAATTTAATTTTAGAAAGGTTATCCCCCGTTCCCTCTCTATACTTAACCATTAGAACACCTAAATCTCTTCAGGCATTATATGCTATATATAAGCCTTATCGAAAAGAACCTATATGCAAATTTGACACATGTTGGACAATTCTGCATAAAAACCCATTCATCTAATTGAGGACGGGTGGGGGGAGGGGAGTAATCGTACCTTCCCAAAACTAATCAGGCAAGCGTCTTTTCAGGATGAACGTATATCCAAAAATTGAACCAAAACAGTTAATTCAGCATGAAAAACCCATTTACATAAACTATGAGCCCCCCTCCCCGATCCCCCTTTCACACTTAAGCAATCCAATGAATCCCCAAAATCAAGTCTTTGTCACTTTTTTTCCGCGTCACTTTTTTCCTTGTCACTTTTTTTCCGCGTCACTTTTTTCCGCGTCGCTTTTTTTCCGTGTCACTTTTTTCCGCTTTTGTAGTTTATGTCACTTTTTCCGATAACTTTTTTCCGGTCACTTTTTTTCCTTGATTCCACGCAAACCGCAACAAAATCGATTAGTTTGCCCGATGTTTACGAGCGTTTAAAATCCCCCCCCCCCCCTCTGTTCACAGTTCGATTTTCGATAGTTACCCAATCCCAGTGTTTTCGATTTTGAGCATAAAATTTAAGTTAAAGTCTAAACTTAAGAATAATTTTAACCTCATACACAAAATAATGGTAAAAAGTGGTTGTTTGTTACTCTAAAGTCTAAAGCGCCCTCTATCAACAATTTCTGAACGTAACCTTTAAATTTTTTTTTAGGTGATATAAAGAATGATTTTAGCGAAAACCGCAAATGAATCGACCATTTTTTCCGTTTTTTATCATCGTTTGAAGTTTTGGACCTTAAACTTTAATGGCCCCTAGCTCCTATAGAAGACGTTTGCGCCCCATGGTTTCCTATTTAATAATGTGTATTTGCATGTCTATTATCACCCCTCAAAGTTTGTCGGTCTGGTAGCGAAACAGCCTGTATATGTGTATATGTCTTTATTTTAAATCCAGGTTGAAATATTCTGTGCATCTGAGTTTTTTGCGTCGCTAATTGCTATTGTGATAAATTACTTTTGAGGAAATTTAATGATATCCAGTATTCAGCATACTATTGCTAAATTGAACATATTGCTTAAGGGGTTAAAAAAGTTTTTGTTCAAGTGATTAAATAAAGGGATTTGAAAATAATTGATTTTTGCTTTTAAAGTAGCCATTGTCAAAAGAGAGAATTAAATTTATTTTGAACGACTGTCAGTAGGGGAAAAATGACAGTCCGGCCCCAGGAGGAGGCGTGAGGCTCGGAGGAGGGAGGAGGGCTCCTCCTCCTCAAACCTCCTCCTCAAGCCTCCTCCTCACTCCTCCTCCACAACCCTCCTCCTCCTAAACCCTCCTCCTCAATCCTCCTCATTCCTCAAGGTTGTCTTATAAGAGAAGGGGTTAAAAAGGGGGATTAAATTTTTTTCGTGAAATTTGAATATTTTATGCTATAAGAGAGGGGTAAAAGGGGGATAAATTTTTTAAGTATACTTCAGTACGAGCGGTTCTTTTGACTGTTGATTAAGAGATGAATGATTCATATTAAATTAAAAATAGTAATTAATTAAAAAGTAATTAAAAATAATAAGTGAAAAATAATGAAGGGACTTAGAATTTTTCGAGCGGTATTTTTTAGTCAAGTGTAGTACGTAGTGGAATTTAAGAAGTGAATAACAGCAATTAACGATAATTAGTAATTAATAAAAAAGTAATTAAAAATATTGAGTAAAAATAATGAAGGTAATAATTAAAAATGATAATTAAAAATAATGAGTAAAAAATAATGAAGGGAATTTTTCGGTGAACTTTAGTTTAAGGATTTATTTTTTGATTTGAAGCGGAAATTTTGGGGAGATTGATTTTTTTTTTTTTCACCGTGTTTTTAATAAGGGGTTAAGCGGATATTTTGGGGACACAGAATGTTTTTTTCTGTACTATTGTACGAGTAGTTTTTAATTTTAATGTGGTGACATAAAAATTTTCAGTTTGGTGTAATTTAAGAGTTTATTTTTTGATTTTAAGCAGAAATTTTGGGGAGATTGATTTTTTTTTTTTTTTTTTTTTTTCACCGTGTTTTAGATAATGGGTTAAGCGGGTATTTGGGGACATAGAATGTTTTTTTTTTCAGTACTATTGTACGAGTGGTTTTCAATTTTAATGTGGCGACTTAAAAATTTTCAGTTTGGTGTAATTTAAGAGTTTATTTTTTCGATTTTAAGTGGAAATTTGGGGAGATTGATTTTTTTTTTTTTTCCAATGTGTTCTTACATGATGAGTTAAGCGGGTATTTTGGGGGAAATTATTATTTTAGACTAATCATTCACGAAGGATATTTTGCAGATATAAATGTTTAATAGGGGGAGTTTAACTTTTTTACAATGAGATTGACGTGCGCTCGTCGACCTAACCGTATGGAGTTTGTAATTTTCTTTGAATCATGTGTGCATACTGGCTTAGACTATCTTAGAAAGACTTCCACCACCTTTATCTCCACCAAGTCATAAATAACACATGCTGGTAATGGGAATTTGTGAATATTAACTTTAAACATTAATTTAATGAAGGAACTTTAAAATTATTTCGAGTACTATTTTTAGTTAACTATGTTATACACTTGATATTTTAGATTAGTTAAAAAATAACATTAAAATTTGAATGAGAAAATATGTTTCAAAATGGGATTTTACGTACTAACATTTATTTGCGCTCGTTGACCTAACCGTTCGGAATCTGTGATTTCCCTCGAATCATGTGTGAATAACTGTTAGATTTCTTTAGAAAGACCTGAATAAGCTTCAACCATCATAAATAACGCATGTCTGTAACGGGAATTTGAACTTAATTATTTTAAATATTCATTTTAATGAGGTGACTTCGAAAACAATTTGTAGAACTTTTGAGCGGTAATAATTTTTATTGGGAAACTTAAAAGAATCTTGTGATTTTTTGGGGTCTAATTTTTAATTGCTGAATTGCAATCTGTATTCGCCTTTCTTTCGTGTGATTGTGTAGATGTTGATGAAAACTATTTCTGTTCCAATTAATGAAATTTAATAATTAAAATAATAAAGTGTTCCTCACCAGACACCCCTTTTTCAAAATTCGTGCATATTTTTTAACATAACAATGTGTTTAATATAAGTAATTTTTGTGTGTCCTTTCTTTTCTGAAAGAGTAAGCGATTTTTAACAGAAATATCTTTTGACGTGTGTAATTTTTCGTTGGCAGAACAATTTTCAAATAAATAAATTTTAATATTAATAGAATTTTTGACTTTCCGAAGAAAAAAAGGAACTTATTTTTAATGTTTTAATACTTGTCGGTTAAAAAAATTAAACTATATTTATTATCGAAATGAATTCATCTACATTAATTTAAAAACATATAATATTTATAACCAGTAACGCAGAACTTTTTCAAACCCTGTTAATGAGATTTTATAACAAAAGTGTTATTATATAATTGAATTACTGTTTTTAAAATGTGTTGTATGTATGTGCGTGTTTTGAATGTATCTGTATGTTGTATGTATGTATGTATGTGTGTGTGTGTTGCATAGTGTGTGTGTGTCGTATGTATGTGTATGTTGTATGTATATGTATGTGTGTGTGTGTTGTATGTATGTGCATGTTGTATGTATGTGTGTGTATGTATGTGTGTGTTGTATGTATGTGCATGTTGAATGTATGTGTATGTAATTTTTTTTGCCGATAGGTGTGATCTTTAGCTGAAAGTGACCTAGGGTCAAAACTTTCACCCAGGAATCGCCACGAGGAGGCAGATCACATGATTCCCGTATTGCACACATTCACATACATTATTTCGAGCGATATTTTTAGCGAAACATAATATGCAATTGAAGTTTTAGAATAATTAAAAAATAACTTTAAAATTTAAATGAAAGAATGTTTCAAAATGGAATTTTACGTACTAACATTTAATCGCGCTCGTCGGTTTTTACTGTTTGGAGGTCTGTTAATTTTCCTTTAACCTTGGAAAACCTTGCGTCAATAAGGATATTTCAGAAAGACCCCCACTTTGGGTACTCTTTTAAACTAATATTTGTAATGAGATGTGTTCGCGCGCGTCGGCCTAACTGTTTGGAGTATCAACATAAAATCAGCAAATTAATACAAAATATTTCAAATAGTAAGAAAATGATTGATTAAAATCACCAAGTAAGAATAAAAATACTTCAAGCAATGAGAAAATAAATGTTTAAAATCAAAAATTTAACATTTAAAGGTTTTATCTTCAGATCTAAATAATTTGTGAAAAATGCTTTTAAATATTTTTAAAGCTGTATTGAAAATAATATTTTTCATACCTTAACATCAAAAAAAGTGTTAAATCCAAATCGATGAAGAGTTTAATAATTGTTTTCTCAAAGAGAGGATACTAAATTCGTTGCAATATATGTGTGTGTGTGTAAACATAAATGAATCATTCTTATCTGCTTATCTGATAGCGTTTTCCGAAAAGGGTTGAATCTCTGAATCATAACTGATAGGAACTGGGGTTGATATGTTATCTTAATTAATCTTAATGAGTACTATATCTAATTAAAATTATTTGACTTGAAATAAAATAACGTCTGTTGAGCAATATCTTTTGAAAACTTAAGATTTAATTATTTAAATCAAATTAAAGGCTTTTTTTTATCTCATCGATTTATTTTAAATAAAACTAAAATATTTATATTTTTCTGTACTTTGTTAGCAAAATAAAGAGTGTATCACATTCATTTCGGCTTTAACTGTTTGAAAATTTAAATTAACCTATAATTAAAATGATTACATAAGGTTGAGTATGCGATCTTTTAAATGAAATCTAGTTAAAAACGGAACACGCATTCATATAAAACTTTAAATACTTATGGTGTTGTGTATAATGCAATGTATGTATTAAATATTAAATGAAAAATATGAATTAACAATAAATGAAAGACATTAACATTAATAAAATATTAATTAAACATTGCATTGATTAAAAACTTAATGAAAAATATTAATTTGGGAATACGCATCCTTATAAAACTTTAAACATTTATGCTTTTGGGTATAATATTATGGATGTATTAAATATTAAATGAAAAATATGAATTAACAATAAATAAAAAATATTAATTAACATTAATAAAATATTAATTAAACATTGTGTTAATTAAAATATAGATTAAAAATTTAATGAAAAATATTAATTTCTCATGTAATTAAAATAACACTTTATAAATTAATGAATTAATAATAAATGAAACATGTTCATTCGAAACAACTTGAGAAATACTAATTTGTGATGAAATTAGAAAATACCAATTAATTAAATATTAATTAAAAATTAAATGAAAACTATTTATGAGAGACACATTGAAAAATATTCTCACCTTAAACTTTCATTCTCCAATCCTTAAATCCAACCTTCATCGTTGCTTACCTGTTAGGAAATGTCTGATAACAACAAATTCTTATCTTTAACGGTATTTCCCGAAGGCTGACTCACTAGATAAGTAACAATGACAAGTTCAAATCTGAAATTAAGAGTTTATTCATATTGAATATAATTAATATAATGTTTAATTAAAAAGGGACTTAATTTATTTAATACGTCAAAATTAAGAATTTAATTAAATCCTAATATAATTTTTTTATCTAATTACTAGAATAAAAAAGAAATTCTTTTCAACATTTTCAAGAAACATCAAGTTATCGAATACTTAATAGATTATTTTTTTAATGAATGTGTAATTAACATTTTTAAAGGATTTTTTTCTAATTAATTAGTGTTTAATTAAAATTTTCATAATTAAAATTAATATATAAAATAAAAAAGGAATTCTTTTCAAAATTTTCAAGAAACACCAAATTATTATTAAGTAATATTTCGAATAACTACAAACTTTAATCATGATGAGTCATCACTGTGAATGATCTTTTCTTCTCATATGTTATAAAAACAAGTTTAAGTACCTAAATTTATTGATATATTTCATTGTGTGTTGGATCCTTCTTTACTAATCTCGTTAAAATTATTCATTTACCAATGATTTAAATTTCACATTTTAAAGTCATTTATATAATATACTAACATTTGACTATTAAATATCAAATAATGGATATGCACTTTTTACACTCACATCTTACAATGTAATTAGTAACCAAATGTAATGATTTTTAAGCATGTCTTCTTAATTTTTTTTACAATGAAAGACTATCACAGTTGAATATTTAGCTTTCTGTTTATAACTAAATCGAGAAATATATAATGCATACCACACGATTTCATTAAATGAATCACAATACATTTCAAACTTCTCATTTTCAATGTTTTATATATACTAGTGTTTATCAAATAGGTGTTTATTCTGAACAATCATTACTTAGTATATTGATGAAAAGTTTGTGTTGAACGGTTTTTAACTTAAATGGTGTGAGAGAAGGATATATTAGGACAGAAGTTATTAAATATAGAGTCTTTAAAGTTTATACCCGTGCAAGAATTGGCATTTCAAGAAACAAAGTTGTGTCACATTTGAAAGCATTCTTTATATTCGAAACGCACACGTGATCACGATCACATCACTGAAGAGCATAGAGAAGCTGTTTATGTTGTATATAATTTGAATTTTCATTAACACAATATTATAACCGAAGTTTTTCGACAGTTTGAAAAATTATGATGTTCAACGTCTGCACACGTTAACACAGAATAAGATTAGCTTATGCCCTTTCGATGATAAGCGTTATTTGCAGGTAAGATGTATTAACATAACAAAATTTTCTTGGTAATTTTACTCGCAGGTTTCGAAACCACAAACATCTGATCATACTTCTCATTTTTAACACGCGACACTAACCATTGGGCCATTAAAGCCCGTAATTTAGTAACTAAAAATTAAGAAAGATCATCGAAAATGATTACTTCACACATGCAAAAATAATTTTTATTGTGACTTATCAGTTAAAAATCACGAAGAAAAGAAAAATATCACATATGTTTTGGATTACTTTGAGATTTTATGAGTCACTTCATCAGTTAAATAGACATAACCACTTCTTATGAATCACTACTTATGCTTAAATTTTGAAACACTTGCTTATATGAAATGTATTATATTTTAGTTTATCAGTGATAGTGCGATTACTTGTTAATAATTTTAATGTTATTAAAAAAATTTAAAAAAATCAAATGTGAATAATTAATTAAAAAAACACAAGTCACTATTAAAGGTTTGAACAAATTATTAAAATTATTTTACAAAACTTTTCAAATTATTTAAAAATGTTTCACTAATATTTAGTAATCGTCAAATTTTAATGTCGATAATCATTTATGTGAGTCAGGTTTTCTGTTTTAACTGTTAAGTTATCAGATTCCCCCTTCAAGTACATCTCATTGATAAGTTTTAATCAACCAATCAACTATTTATTTACCCCAGCAACCAGCTATCTGTTTACCCTAGTAACCAAAAAGCTTTTGTCGACACATGAACAAAATTTTGATGATGCAAGACTCTTCATTTTCATTCGAAAAAACAATGACTTATGTAATAAATTTTTTCTTTACTTAAATGAAACCTTCACATGTGTATGGTAAAACTTGGAAAATTTCATTTAATGCACAAATTTAAAGTTAACAGACAAGGTCTTCACACATCTTTTAGTATTCTACTAACACTTTGCCAAATATCTTTAGAAAACAACAACAGAATTTTAAATAATTATTTTAATAAAAATTCTCTTTTGTAAGTGACATTATTAAACTAACTTGAAAAATTAACTTGGCAAAGCAAGTTTTCACTATTCCAACTAAGTAATATTCATAAGTTTTATATGATAAACAACCTGTTTGGTTATGTCCCAGCATGGCTTTATAAAATGTATCTAAAATAACCTTTAATATCAATGTTTAAAAATATGCGAATAATTCAGTTAGTCTTTTATAGATGATTATTTTCCCTTCTATTATTTAAAAGACATTTTAAAATAAAATTATTACTGATGCCAGTTTATCCCAGTGTTATGAAATGTGTATGCAAAACTTTTAATTCTAATTTTCACATTTTATTATTTCAAATTATTGTTTTCAAGTTGTACTAAAATTTGGAAAAAAATATTTAATTTTCATGCATAATTAAATTGAAATACTTTAATAATAAAGACACATTTAACATTGTATACTCATCTAATCCAACACTTTCACAAATACACGTCCGACTCGCTCCAAGGTTTAGGAAGAAATGAGAGATTCAAAGTCCTTATCAGAAAATGTTATCAGATAGTCTTATCTTAAGATAAGTGACGTCAGAGAACATATGGCATCAACTGGTCACGTGATGTATATCACATGACCAGTGCTTTGTTAATTAATCTTATTAATTAATTATTAATTATTAAATTATTAATTATTAATTAATTAATTATTAAGTATTAAATTAAATTATTTAATATTATTAATTAATCTTATTAAAAATAGTTATTATTTTTTAATAACAAAGAATTAATAATATTAAATAATTTAATTTAATACTTAATAATTAATTAATTAATAATTAATAATTTAATACTTAATAATTAATTAATAAGATTAATTAACAAAGCACTGGTCATGTGATATACATCACGTGACCAGTTGATGCCATATGTTCTCTGACGTCACTTATCTTAAGATAAGACTATCTGATAACATTTTCTGATAAGGACTTTGAATCTCTCATTTCTTCCTAAACCTTGGAGCGAGTCGGACGTGTATTTGTGAAAGTGTTGGATTAGGTGAGTATACAATGTTAAATGTGTCTTTATTATTAAAGTATTTCAATTTAATTATGCATGAAAATTAAATATTTTTTTCCAAATTTTAGTACAACTTGAAAACAATAATTTGAAATAATAAAATGTGAAAATTAGAATTAAAAGTTTTGCATACACATTTCATAACACTGGGATAAACTGGCATCAGTAATAATTTTATTTTAAAATGTCTTTTAAATAATAGAAGGGAAAATAATCATCTATAAAAGACTAACTGAATTATTCGCATATTTTTAAACATTGATATTAAAGGTTATTTTAGATACATTTTATAAAGCCATGCTGGGACATAACCAAACAGGTTGTTTATCATATAAAACTTATGAATATTACTTAGTTGGAATAGTGAAAACTTGCTTTGCCAAGTTAATTTTTCAAGTTAGTTTAATAATGTCACTTACAAAAGAGAATTTTTATTAAAATAATTATTTAAAATTCTGTTGTTGTTTTCTAAAGATATTTGGCAAAGTGTTAGTAGAATACTAAAAGATGTGTGAAGACCTTGTCTGTTAACTTTAAATTTGTGCATTAAATGAAATTTTCCAAGTTTTACCATACACATGTGAAGGTTTCATTTAAGTAAAGAAAAAATTTATTACATAAGTCATTGTTTTTTCGAATGAAAATGAAGAGTCTTGCATCATCAAAATTTTGTTCATGTGTCGACAAAAGCTTTTTGGTTACTAGGGTAAACAGATAGCTGGTTGCTGGGGTAAATAAATAGTTGATTGGTTGATTAAAACTTATCAATGAGATGTACTTGAAGGGGGAATCTGATAACTTAACAGTTAAAACAGAAAACCTGACTCACATAAATGATTATCGACATTAAAATTTGACGATTACTAAATATTAGTGAAACATTTTTAAATAATTTGAAAAGTTTTGTAAAATAATTTTAATAATTTGTTCAAACCTTTAATAGTGACTTGTGTTTTTTTAATTAATTATTCACATTTGATTTTTTTAAATTTTTTTAATAACATTAAAATTATTAACAAGTAATCGCACTATCACTGATAAACTAAAATATAATACATTTCATATAAGCAAGTGTTTCAAAATTTAAGCATAAGTAGTGATTCATAAGAAGTGGTTATGTCTATTTAACTGATGAAGTGACTCATAAAATCTCAAAGTAATCCAAAACATATGTGATATTTTTCTTTTCTTCGTGATTTTTAACTGATAAGTCACAATAAAAATTATTTTTGCATGTGTGAAGTAATCATTTTCGATGATCTTTCTTGATTTTAAGTTACTAAATTACGGGCTTTAATGGCCCAATGGTTAGTGTCGCGTGTTAAAAATGAGAAGTATGATCAGATGTTTGTGGTTTCGAAACCTGCGAGTAAAATTACCAAGAAAATTTTGTTATGTTAATACATCTTACCTGCAAATAACGCTTATCATCGAAAGGGCATAAGCTAATCTTATTCTGTGTTAACGTGTGCAGACGTTGAACATCATAATTTTTCAAACTGTCGAAAAACTTCGGTTATAATATTGTGTTAATGAAAATTCAAATTATATACAACATAAACAGCTTCTCTATGCTCTTCAGTGATGTGATCGTGATCACGTGTGCGTTTTGAATATAAAGAATGCTTTCAAATGTGACACAACTTTGTTTCTTGAAATGCCAATTCTTGCACGGGTATAAACTTTAAAGACTCTATATTTAATAACTTCTGTCCTAATATATCCTTCTCTCACACCATTTAAGTTAAAAACCGTTCAACACAAACTTTTCATCAATATACTAAGTAATGATTGTTCAGAATAAACACCTATTTGATAAACACTAGTATATATAAAACATTGAAAATGAGAAGTTTGAAATGTATTGTGATTCATTTAATGAAATCGTGTGGTATGCATTATATATTTCTCGATAAAGTTATAAAAAGAAAGCTAAATATTCAACTGTGATAGTCTTTCATTGTAAAAAAAAATTAAGAAGACATGCTTAAAAATCATTACATTTGGTTACTAATTACATTGTAAGATGTGAGTGTAAAAAGTGCATATCCATTATTTGATACTTAATAGTCAAATGTTAGTATATTATATAAATGACTTTAAAATGTGAAATTTAAATCATTGGTAAATGAATAATTTTAACGAGATTAGTAAAGAAGGATCCAACACACAATGAAATATATCAATAAATTTAGGTACTTAAACTTGTTTTTATAACATATGAGAAGAAAAGATCATTCACAGTGATGACTCATCATGATTAAAGTTTGTAGTTATTCGAAATATTGCTTAATTAATTATGAAAATTTTAATTAAACACTAATTAATTAGAAAAAAATCCTTTAAAAATGTTAATTACACATTCATTAAAAAAATAATCTATTAAGTATTCGATAACTTGATGTTTCTTGAAAATGTTGAAAAGAATTTCTTTTTTATTCTATTAATTAGATAAAAAAAATTATATTAGGATTTAATTAAATTCTTAATTATGACGTATTAAATAAATTAAGTCCCTTTTTAATTAAACATTATATTAATTATATTCAATATGAATAAACCCTTAATTTCAGATTTGAACTTGTCATTGTTACTTATCTAGTGAGTCAGCCTTCGGGAAATACCGTTAAAGATAAGAATTTGTTGTTATCAGACATTTCCTAACAGGTAAGCAACGATGAAGGTTGGATTTAAGGATTGGCGAATGAAAGTTTAAGGTGAGAATATTTTTCAATGTGTCTCTCATAAATAGTTTTCATTTAATTTTTAATTAATATTTAATTAATTGGTATTTTCTAATTTCATTACAAATTAGTATTTCTCAAGTTGTTTCGAATGAACATGTTTCATTTATTATTAATTCATTAATTTATAAAGTGTTATTTTAATTACATGAGAAATTAATATTTTTCATTAAATTTTTAATCTATATTTTAATTAACACAATGTTTAATTAATATTTTATTAATGTTAATTAATATTTTTTATTTATTGTTAATTCATATTTTTCATTTAATATTTAATACATCCATAATATTATACCCAAAAGCATAAATGTTTAAAGTTTTATAAGGATGCGTATTCCCAAATTAATATTTTTCATTAAGTTTTTAATCAATGCAATGTTTAATTAATATTTTATTAATGTTAATGTCTTTCATTTATTGTTAATTCATATTTTTCATTTAATATTTAATACATACATTGCATTATACACAACACCATAAGTATTTAAAGTTTTGTATGAATGCGTGTTCCGTTTTTAACTAGATTTCATTTAAAAGATCGCATACTCAACCTTATGTAATCATTTTAATTATAGGTTAATTTAAATTTTCAAACAGTTAAAGCCGAAATGAATGTGATACACTCTTTATTTTGCTAACAAAGTACAGAAAAATATAAATATTTTAGTTTTATTTAAAATAAATCGATGAGATAAAAAAAAGCCTTTAATTTGATTTAAATAATTAAATCTTAAGTTTTCAAAAGATATTGCTCAACAGACGTTATTTTATTTCAAGTCAAATAATTTTAATTAGATATAGTACTCATTAAGATTAATTAAGATAACATATCAACCCCAGTTCCTATCAGTTATGATTCAGAGATTCAACCCTTTTCGGAAAACGCTATCAGATAAGCAGATAAGAATGATTCATTTATGTTTACACACACACACATATATTGCAACGAATTTAGTATCCTCTCTTTGAGAAAACAATTATTAAACTCTTCATCGATTTGGATTTAACACTTTTTTTGATGTTAAGGTATGAAAAATATTATTTTCAATACAGCTTTAAAAATATTTAAAAGCATTTTTCACAAATTATTTAGATCTGAAGATAAAACCTTTAAATGTTAAATTTTTGATTTTAAACATTTATTTTCTCATTGCTTGAAGTATTTTTATTCTTACTTGGTGATTTTAATCAATCATTTTCTTACTATTTGAAATATTTTGTATTAATTTGCTGATTTTATGTTGATACTCCAAACAGTTAGGCCGACGCGCGCGAACACATCTCATTACAAATATTAGTTTAAAAGAGTACCCAAAGTGGGGGTCTTTCTGAAATATCCTTATTGACGCAAGGTTTTCCAAGGTTAAAGGAAAATTAACAGACCTCCAAACAGTAAAAACCGACGAGCGCGATTAAATGTTAGTACGTAAAATTCCATTTTGAAACATTCTTTCATTTAAATTTTAAAGTTATTTTTTAATTATTCTAAAACTTCAATTGCATATTATGTTTCGCTAAAAATATCGCTCGAAATAATGTATGTGAATGTGTGCAATACGGGAATCATGTGATCTGCCTCCTCGTGGCGATTCCTGGGTGAAAGTTTTGACCCTAGGTCACTTTCAGCTAAAGATCACACCTATCGGCAAAAAAAATTACATACACATACATTCAACATGCACATACATACAACACACACATACATACACACACATACATACAACATGCACATACATACAACACACACACACATACATATACATACAACATACACATACATACGACACACACACACTATGCAACACACACACACATACATACATACATACAACATACAGATACATTCAAAACACGCACATACATACAACACATTTTAAAAACAGTAATTCAATTATATAATAACACTTTTGTTATAAAATCTCATTAACAGGGTTTGAAAAAGTTCTGCGTTACTGGTTATAAATATTATATGTTTTTAAATTAATGTAGATGAATTCATTTCGATAATAAATATAGTTTAATTTTTTTAACCGACAAGTATTAAAACATTAAAAATAAGTTCCTTTTTTTCTTCGGAAAGTCAAAAATTCTATTAATATTAAAATTTATTTATTTGAAAATTGTTCTGCCAACGAAAAATTACACACGTCAAAAGATATTTCTGTTAAAAATCGCTTACTCTTTCAGAAAAGAAAGGACACACAAAAATTACTTATATTAAACACATTGTTATGTTAAAAAATATGCACGAATTTTGAAAAAGGGGTGTCTGGTGAGGAACACTTTATTATTTTAATTATTAAATTTCATTAATTGGAACAGAAATAGTTTTCATCAACATCTACACAATCACACGAAAGAAAGGCGAATACAGATTGCAATTCAGCAATTAAAAATTAGACCCCAAAAAATCACAAGATTCTTTTAAGTTTCCCAATAAAAATTATTACCGCTCAAAAGTTCTACAAATTGTTTTCGAAGTCACCTCATTAAAATGAATATTTAAAATAATTAAGTTCAAATTCCCGTTACAGACATGCGTTATTTATGATGGTTGAAGCTTATTCAGGTCTTTCTAAAGAAATCTAACAGTTATTCACACATGATTCGAGGGAAATCACAGATTCCGAACGGTTAGGTCAACGAGCGCAAATAAATGTTAGTACGTAAAATCCCATTTTGAAACATATTTTCTCATTCAAATTTTAATGTTATTTTTTAACTAATCTAAAATATCAAGTGTATAACATAGTTAACTAAAAATAGTACTCGAAATAATTTTAAAGTTCCTTCATTAAATTAATGTTTAAAGTTAATATTCACAAATTCCCATTACCAGCATGTGTTATTTATGACTTGGTGGAGATAAAGGTGGTGGAAGTCTTTCTAAGATAGTCTAAGCCAGTATGCACACATGATTCAAAGAAAATTACAAACTCCATACGGTTAGGTCGACGAGCGCACGTCAATCTCATTGCAAAAAAGTTAAACTCCCCCTATTAAACATTTATATCTGCAAAATATCCTTCGTGAATGATTAGTCTAAAATAATAATTTCCCCCAAAATACCCGCTTAACTCATCATGTAAGAACACAGTGGAAAAAAAAAAATCAATCTCCCCAAATTTCCACTTAAAATCGAAAAAATAAACTCTTAAATTACACCAAACTGAAAATTTTTAAGTCGCCACATTAAAATTGAAAACCACTCGTACAATAGTACTGAAAAAAAAAACATTCTATGTCCCCAAATACCCGCTTAACCCATTATCTAAAACACGGTGAAAAAAAAAAAAAAAAAAATCAATCTCCCCAAAATTTCTGCTTAAAATCAAAAAATAAACTCTTAAATTACACCAAACTGAAAATTTTTATGTCACCACATTAAAATTAAAAACTACTCGTACAATAGTACAGAAAAAAACATTCTGTGTCCCCAAAATATCCGCTTAACCCCTTATTAAAAACACGGTGAAAAAAAAAAAAAATCAATCTCCCCAAAATTTCCGCTTCAAATCAAAAAATAAATCCTTAAACTAAAGTTCACCGAAAAATTCCCTTCATTATTTTTTACTCATTATTTTTAATTATCATTTTTAATTATTACCTTCATTATTTTTACTCAATATTTTTAATTACTTTTTTATTAATTACTAATTATCGTTAATTGCTGTTATTCACTTCTTAAATTCCACTACGTACTACACTTGACTAAAAAATACCGCTCGAAAAATTCTAAGTCCCTTCATTATTTTTCACTTATTATTTTTAATTACTTTTTAATTAATTACTATTTTTAATTTAATATGAATCATTCATCTCTTAATCAACAGTCAAAAGAACCGCTCGTACTGAAGTATACTTAAAAAATTTATCCCCCTTTTACCCCTCTCTTATAGCATAAAATATTCAAATTTCACGAAAAAAATTTAATCCCCCTTTTTAACCCCTTCTCTTATAAGACAACCTTGAGGAATGAGGAGGATTGAGGAGGAGGGTTTAGGAGGAGGAGGGTTGTGGAGGAGGAGTGAGGAGGAGGCTTGAGGAGGAGGTTTGAGGAGGAGGAGCCCTCCTCCCTCCTCCGAGCCTCACGCCTCCTCCTGGGGCCGGACTGTCATTTTTCCCCTACTACTGTCTTTTAATGTTAAAAAGTGACACGGGAAAAAATATTCGTTAATGTACTGTATAATTAATAGAATAATCGTGCAACCGATTTAAAAAATGCACATTAGAAAAAAATAACTACTTTAAAGTTTTGTGTTATAATTGCAGTACAATACAGATTATTTTTTTACTTATCTGTATTTACTATGGGGAACTAAGATTATAAAAGGGAAAACATGTTATTGCATTTTACAGAAACTGGAATATTCAGTATATTTGGTATATAGACCACCGTTACTTGCTTGAAAAAGGGTCAAATTTTCATTCAGAGATTTAACATTCCTTTTTTACATAGTTCCTTTTTTACTATCACTCCTACCACATTGGTGGGATTGATAGTAGTGGGCCCGATCTCGGAGGATCTTACCAGAAAAAATTGAAGGCTAAATTCAATTATATTGACCAGTAAGTTTCGGGCGGTAGCTGCGGCTTTGAAACCACTATAACTCTATTGTAATTAACTTTGTGTTCTGTATTTTTATTTTTCTTTCAAATGCAACTGTTCTTATCATGTCAGGAAAATGAATTTAAGGAT
The DNA here is from genome assembly GCA_964019185.1 of Maratus speculifer. Classification (NCBI taxonomy): domain Eukaryota; kingdom Metazoa; phylum Arthropoda; class Arachnida; order Araneae; family Salticidae; genus Maratus; species Maratus speculifer. The sequence goes on along the minus strand of OZ025294.1, from coordinate 6,696,566 downwards.
CCAGGATTCGGATTCTCTTCAAACATTCTACATTGCCTTTTTAGACCTTGAAAAAACAAGAGCTGGGAGAGGTATTTTATCAGCACATGTGCATGCACGCTTGAAATGGAAATTTAATCATGGCTGCATCACTTATATCACCTAAATAGATGCCATTGCCATGAATAAATAACTAAAGATAAAACTTAGCATAACTACCCCTCCCCCTCTCCTAAAAAATTTTCAACTAATTCAAAGGCGCCAAAATTTGGTCCCCCCCCCCCCTTCAATAAAAATTTCAAGCTACGCCCCTGGTATGAATTCACATTTTTTAAGCTAAAATCTTTCCAAATCAAACGACTTCTTTTAAAACGCAAAATATCTCCGAGTATCCAAGAGATGTTACCGAAAGAAATAACCTTCAGAAATTAATTCTAGTATATTTAATTCTTCCCATACGAAAATGAATGAAAAACCCGGTGTAATCTTAAGCGATGCATAAAATATCGAACTTTTGCAGAAGACTATGTTCGAAATATCTTACAATAACACAATCTTGGAACACTAATAGTTTCATGCAGGGCTCGACTTAGACAGTGGGGGGCCCCAGGCGTGGATCCACGGGGGGGGGGCGATCGGGGCGATCGCCCCCCCCCCCAAACCAGTGTTGAATTAAGACTTTTTCCCGGTCCGTCGGAGACATTCTATTGTTCCGGAAAAAACGCGAATTTCATTAAAATGTTGCTAAAAAGCGCTAATTTTGTCAAAGTGTCGCGGAAAAAGAGAGAATTTCGACAAAGGATCGCTAAAGAACGCGAATTTTGACACAAGATCGCTGAAAGCGCGAGTTTTGTCAAATTGTCGAGGAAATAGCACGAATTTTGTCAACTGTTTGCAAAAAAACGTTAATTTCGTCAAAATATAGCGGAAAAAGAGCAAATTTCGTTAAAAAGTTGGATAAAGGGAAGCCAAAGTATTGCTATAAAGTACTAATTTCGACATAGGATCACTGAAAAAACGCGAACTTCGACATAGGATTGCTGAAAAAGCGCTAATTTTGTCAAAGTATCGCGAAAAAGCACAAATTTCGTCAACTTATTACGGGAAAAGCGCGAATTTCATCATAGGGTCGCGGAAAAAATGCTAATTTCGACAGAGGTTAGCGCAAAAAACGCAAACTTCGACATAGGATCCCTGAAAAAGCACTAATTTTGTCAAAGTATCGTGAAAAAGCGAGAATTTCGTCAAATGATCACTGAAGAAGCTCGAATTTCATCACAGGATCGCGGAAAAAACGCGAATTTTGACAGTGGATCGCGTAAAAAACGCGAACTTCGACATAGGATTGCTGAAAAGGCGCGATTTTTGTCAAATTGCTGCGCAAAAAGTTTGAATTTCGTCAAAAGTTCGACGAAAGAGCGCTACTTTTTTGAAAGGGTTGCAAAAAAACTGCTAATTTTGTCAAAGTACAGCGAAAAAGTGCGAATTTCGTCAAAGGGTCGCGGAAAAAACGCAAATTTTCACAGAGGATCGCGTAAATAAACGTAAACTTCGACATAGGATCGCTGAAAAGGCGCGAATTTTGTCAAAATGTCGTGTAAAAAGCTCGAATTTTGTCAAAAGTTTGCGGAAAGAGCGCTACTTTTTTCAAAAGGTTGCGAAAAGGGAAGGCAAAGAAATTGGAAAAAGTACGAATTTCGACATAGGATCGCTAGAAAAGCCCGAGTTTTGTCAAAGTGTCGCGGAAAAATGAGCTACTTTTCTCAAAGGGTTGCAAAAAATTGCTAACTTTGTCAAAATATCTCAGAAAAGAGCCAATTTCGTCAAAGGATCACGGAAAAACCCGAATTTTGACAGAGTATCGCGGGAAAAAACGCGAAATTCGTCAAAAAAGCCAAAAAATGCGAATTCCGTCAAAAAGTCGCGGAAAGAGCGCGAATTTAGTCAAAAGATCGCGGAAAAAACGTATTTCGTCAGAAGATCGCGGAAAATCATTTCATTTGATCATTCATTTAATAATAACTGTACAAGGAATGATTTCATAAATAGAAAGTATGACTATGTTGATTCTATGTTTCTTAGTATCGCCCCCCCCCAAAACGATCCTCTGGATCCGCCCCTGGGGGGGCCCCCTCTATCTTAAAATTTTTCGCAAATTATATTGAAGTGACTAAAACTAAAATTCATACTTATTGTATGTGTATTTCATGCCAAGTACTATTCACATCGATATATATAATAGCAGAAGAAAGACAACTTCAAGAAACTATAGAACGCAATTTTATTTCGGTTACAGGAATATAAGAATAAATGTGAGAGCTTAAGGGGGCATGGGGCACGGGAACAGAGGGGGGTAGGCGAAGCGAATCCATTAAAACTGGAAAAAAAAAAGTCACTTTTGGCCATTTTTTATCATTTGACACACTTTTAACGAAAAACTTATAAACTTATATCTGTCTTTTTTTTTGGGGGGGGGGAGGGCTTAAGCCTGGGGGGCCCAGGGCCCGCATGCCCCTGCATTTGCCAGGCTCTTGTTTCATGTTAATATTGTCCATTTAACACGCAATCAAGATTACAGGCCACAGGCAATTCAAAAAGCTTGCAGTTGAATTTTGTACTGCTGGTGCCTAAGCTAAAGATAAATGGGCAGAAAATTTTCTGGCAATCCTGTAAATATTCAACGATAATATCCACACATTAGGCAAAGTTGAAATTTTATTCTTACAATGCGCAGCTGTACAAAAGCATTTCTTTTTACAGATGGATTTCCCTTGAAATTAAAATCTCTTTTAGCCACGTGCCACGGACAACATACCTTTTGTGCGGTTCTTGGGGGGTAAATCTGTTTACGACGGTAAATAATAAATGGTCTGATGTACAGGTGTGCTTGTTGCCGCGTGGGTTCTCGGAATTTTCTACCCAGAACCTCCAGGGTTCTGGAGACGGGGCCTATTGTAGTTATCTAAAGCAGTGTAATGAAGCGATTAGGACAGCTTTTTATATCTTGAATCGTTTAGATTAGATTGACATTAGCAATAACGGCGCACTATTGTGTGACAAGTTGTTTCTCTTTACCGTCCTATCTCTTGCTGATCTTTTTTCGGAGAAAAGAAAATAGAATAAAACACTATTATTATAGCTTTTTTGTGGAGGGACAGTGTGCAAACGCGTTTTGGTTTTAATTAAAGTAGGGGATCTAACCAACGTCCATCCTCTACGTACGTATGTAGGGAGCATTGATTTAATGCAGACATTCTGGATTTCAGAATAAAAGAAAGTACCACTTTTTCATAATAAAATATGTATATTTATATTGGCTACTATTAAAGTAACCAAATTGTACGTTATTTCTGTAAGTTGTAAGGGTTTTTCTTTTTCTTTTTAATGCTTTTTGGAGATTATACGAGGTAAAAGAGTCTAGGAAAAAAAAAAAACTATCAACGGAAAAAAATCAACAGGTAAAAATGACAACATCCAACGTTGAGGTCACTCAAATGAAAAGACGCGTTTGTTAATGCTAATCAAATGGAAGAAATTTGCTTACCTGAAACGTAGAATCGATTTTCTGTAACTGAACATATAACTGATATACCTCAACTTTCGATTTATTGAAGAACTAACATTTATTACTATTATTTTTACCGTGGCCGTTTTTACCTGTTGACTTTTTTCCGTTGACGTTTTTTTCCGTTATCCTTTTTACTTATCCATCATACGTAGCATAGGGTAAGTCTTGCAATCGTTTTCAAAATCGAAAAAAAAAATTTTTTTTGACGGATTTACGCGTTTTAGATACTGGAGATTTCATAAAACATATTTGTTGGAAAAAAATTGCTGTCCGTCCGCTTGTGTGTCTGTGTGATTGTAAACGCTCTATCTCCCGAACAAATTGAGATAGAGACTTGAAATTTTGTATGTACTTAGCATGTACGAATGGGACGAAGCCTATTTAATATCAGTAACCTCAATTATCCGGAACTATTTTTTTCTGCCTCTCGAAAAATTCGTTCTGATGATAGGTATGTAAAAATTTTCAAAATTCTTTATTTTAGGGAATGGACGTAAAAGGCAATAAAATAACACAAATTTTGCATTAAGAACGAAGTTGATCGGATTATTAGTTGCCGAAATGTTTGTAATTCTGTTTTTCACATTCTTCGATTTTTCGTGACCCTATATTCCATTCAAATTTCAATTCAAAGATATATTTTAATTGGAAATGAGACGCTTAATCCGCTGCAGTAAACTGTTAATTAATATGATTATTATTTTTGGATTTATAAGGATGTTTCTTTTACGCTATTCGGTACTACTTGAGTAGTTTGGTGTTTTACATAATTTGTGGAAATGGGTTCATCAGCAAAGAGCCTTACTATGCATATTAAAAATATTTCAATATAAGTTTAAATTTTGTTTTGGAATTGCCACGCATTTTATAAATAGTTTACACGTTTTATTTTCATATTTATATTATGCTTATCCATGATGGGTAAGTATTACGGCGGCCCCCAACGATTAGTTTCCGTTGATGTTTTTCCTAAATTTGTTGAGGCCTTTTGCACTTTCTAACAAAGTTGAAAAGTGTTCATGCTTTCGGTTTGTCACGCCGTCTGTCCAGTCCACGCTCTAACTTTCGAAAATTTGATCGAATTGCTCTGAAGTTATTGACGTTTATTCTAGCATGAACTCTGTTTCAAATGAAGTTTCTAGCATGATTAATTTATTTACAGGGATAGTTAAAATATTTCTGTTACATTATGGCCTATGGGAAAAAATCGTTTCAAATGAATTTTAAAGATGTTAGAGCCCGTCAAAAATATTAAAAATTATATGAATTTACGAAATGCATTAAAATATGCATTCTGTATAATATAAGATGAAAAGAATAGTTATTCATTTACAGGGCCACACAAAATAATTCCATTGCATAATAGTAAAAAAAAAGAGGGGGGGGGCTGTTTGTGACATATTTTTGTTAAATTAAATTATTTCCTGTATAATAAAAATGATATACTTCACTGAGGCTCAATATAAGTTATTCACGCATAATACGAAGTGCATAGCCTTTACAGGGACACATAAATGATTTAAAAATTGCATATTCTATTTGAAGTAGTGTATATTATCGATGATGGCTGATGGATGGATGAAGTGCATTTTTAATTATGATAAGCTCTTTTAAATTTCTCTAAGTTTATGCATATTATACAGTATGTATAAAAGTTGCGATTGATATACAGGTCTACACAAAAAAGCCCGTAAAGGTTACTGAATGTGAGCGCAAATTACTTAAAAATGGTTTTTAAATAAATTATGAATTTTTTATGGCGAACTGCATTCTTTTTACTAAGAAATGTTTACAATATACATATATAATGATATACAGGGCCATGCAAAGACTTGGATATATGGTTGCCGAATCTAGGAAAAAAAGTGACCGGAAAAAAAGTTATCGGAAAAAAAGGGACACGGAAAAAAAGTGACAAGGATTGATTTTGGGGAATTATTATTGATTTTGGGGATTCATTGGTTAAGTATGAAAGGGGGATTGGGGGGGGGCTCATAATTTAGGTAAATGGGTTTTTCATGCTGAATTAACTGTTTTGTTTCAATTTTTGGATATACGTTCATACTGAAAAGACGCTTGCCTGATTAGTTTTGGGAAGGGACGATTACCCCCCCCCCCCCCATCCGTCCTCACTTAGATGAATGGGTTTTTATGCAGAATTATCCAACGTGTGTCAAATTTGAATATACAGGGCCTGACTAAGGCAGGGGCATGCGGGGCAATTGCCCCGGGCCCCCGGTTTGAGGGGGGCTCCCAAGGAGAGAAAAGTTTATTGTTAAAAAAGGGCCAAATGATATAAAATAGCAAAATATTACCAAAATTCTTTTTTTTTCAATTTTAAGGGGTCTTTTTTCTCCTACCCCCTTTGCTTCCCTGCCCCACGTTCCCTTAAAGTAATAGTTACATCATAAGGAAATTAATAGTTAAAATTATTTATCATCTGCTATTATGTATAAAGATGTGAAATATAAATACTGAAATCAGTACTTGGTACAAAATTTATGCATACATAAAATAGGTTTGAATTTTAATTTTAGTCACTTGAGTATAATTCACAAACATTTTTAAGATAGAAGGGGGCCACTCTAATAATGTTTGCCCCAGGGCCCCCCACTGTCTCAGTCGGGCCCTGTGAATATAGGTTCTTTTCGATAAGGCTTATGTATAGTATATAATGCATGAAGAGTTTTAATGGTTATATATAGAGGGAGAACGGGGGATAACCTTTCTTAAATTAAATTAATAACTTTTTACGCATAATTATCCGATTTGCTTAGAATTTTGGACATAGATTCATTATGGTAAGACGTATCTCTGATTAGTTATGGGGTTCTTCTGCTTATTATAAAGGGTGGGGGGCGAGCAATTATCTCCCCCTTAAACTAGATAAATAGGTTTTTATGCAGAATTACCCCATGTATTTCAAATTTTAAATATAGGTTCTTATTGATAAGGTGGATCCCTGAATAGTTTTAAGGATTTGATATCTAAGTATTGAAGGGGAATATAATGTAACTTACCTTAAATTAAATTACTTTTTACGCAGAATTATAGGATTTGCTACAAATTTTGGATTATAGATTCATTATGATAAGGCGTATCCCTGATTACATATGGGGTTATTTTTCTAATTAAAAATTAAGGCGGGTGATTTTCCGATCCCCTTAAATTATATAAATTGTTTTTTATGTTCACTTATCCGATATATTTCATATTTTGGATATATGTTTTTTCTCATAAAGTTACACAGCCAACATTTACTGTATTTAATTTAATGTTGAACCGGATCACCTATATCCGAGTTGTAATTGTATATAATGGTAAATAGCGTATTTAGTGTGTACATATATTCTAAATAAACTGTTAATTCAGTTAATTGACAGCGTCAGTGTTCATTTACACAATCCTCACAGTGGGTGACCGATATCACCTAGTAATATCGGTGGTGGCAACTATAACTACCACGGACTTTCTTCAAAGTTGTGCGGTTTGAGAGGAACGTCCGACATATACACTGGGGGAACGGAGGATAACCCCCCCCCCTTAAATTAATAAATGGCTTTTTACGCAGAATTATCTTATTTGATTCAAACTTTGAATGTGCGTTCATTATGATAAGGCGAACTCCTGATTATTTGTGGGTTATCCCCCGTTCATCCCTCTATACTTAGCCATTAAACCCTTTATTCAGGGATTCACTTTATCAGGTAAAACCTATATCCAAAATTTGAAATACGTTGGATAATTGTGAAAAAAAAAAAACTTATTTAAAGAGTGGGGGATTAATCGCCCGCTTTCCCTTATTTAATTAGCAAAAGAACCCCATAATTAATCAGAGATACGCCTTTTTATAATGAATATACATCGAAAATTTGAAGCAAATCGGATAATTCTGGGCAAAAAGCCATTTATTTAATTTAAGGGTGTATTTCGATTCAAACTGCCTATTTTCCGATTTATTTTTAACTTCATTTTTACTCTCATATGCATCAAACTGGCAAATTGTCTTATTTAGAAAGTACACAAGGTGCCGTAATTGTCAATTCTTTGATAAATGCAGAAAATATTGCGAAAAAAGCAATCAAAAACGGCATTTTGAACAGATTTTCCCCTGGCGGGAGATCTGTGAACGAAAAAAAAGGGTCATACTGAGAAGATAATTGTTTATAAATCAAATTCTAATGAATTGAGCATAAAAATACAGCACATGGCACCTTGTAAATCTCTTCAAAAATATCCTCAGCAAGTTTCATGTTTCTACTTTTGAAAATGTGTCTGAAATTGTATCGGAAAATTTCGAGCTGTTGAAGGTGGAAAAGCGTTTTTTTGAATACACCCTTAAGGGGGTTTATCCGGTTCTCCCTCTATACATAGCCATTAAACCCTTAAAACTATTCAGGAATTTACTTTATGAGAAAGATCTTACATCCAAAATTTGAAATAAATCGGATAAGTGTGCATAATTTTTTTAATCTAATTTAAGGCCGGGGGTAGTAATCACCCGCCCCCTTTTTAATTAACAAAAGAACCCCATAAATAATCAGAAATACGTCTTATCATTATTAACCCATGTCCAAAATTCGAAGCAAATCGGATAATTATCCGTAAAAAGCCATTAATTTAAGAAAGGTTATCCCCCGTTCCCCTTCTATACTTAACCATTAAACTCCTAAAACTCTTCAGGCACTTTATACTATATATATAAGCCTTATCGAAAAGGACCTATATGCAAATTTGACATAAGTTGGATAATTCTGCATAAAAACCCATTCATCTAATTGAGGACGGATGGGGGGGGGGGGTAATCGTCCCTTCCCAAAACTAATCAGGCAAGCGTCTTTTCAGTATGAACGTATATCCAAAAATTGAACCAAAATAGTTAATTCAGCATGAAAAACCCATTTACCTAAATTATGAGCCCCCCCCGATCCCCCTTTCATACTTAACCAATGAATCCCCAAAATCAATAATAAATCCCCAAAACCAATCCTTGTCACTTTTTTTCCGTGTCACTTTTTTTCCGTGTCACTTTTTTTCCTTGTCACTTTTTTTCCGTGTCACTTTTTTTCCGCTTTTGTAGTTTAGGTCACTTTTTTTCCGATAACTTTTTTTCCGGTCACTTTTTTTCCGTTTACCATGGTTGCCTATAGGTGAGAATACCTGGAAATGTGATTTCAGTAATTTTAAGAGTATTTTAGTTTGAATTAAATTTCAGCGTGTAATAAAGGTACTAGGTAAATTACAGAGATGAACAAAAGTAATAAAGTATGTTTTCATTTATTTCTATTAGTATAAATTGCAGAAAAGGAAATTTCAACCTATTAGACATTTTCTTTCTAAACTAAATTTTCTCATTATATTGTACATACATCAACCGACAGATCAAATAAAGGGCTGTTCAAAAGTATTGGAATATCTATTTGGCTATGGACAGTAGCACCTTATTTCCCTAAATAAAGAAGTTTTATTAAAGATTTCAGGAAGAGTTTAAAACTGTTTCATAGCCTATACTTAACCTATACGCATGATTTTACTTACTTGTTTTGTACTTGAAATAGAGATATAAACTTTTTTTTTTTTTTTTTCGTGATGCTTTTTATTATATATGTGATAATTCTGCGCATGGAATTAGCCTTCAGGTTGTTTGTTATTTTTTAAACAAATATAGACTTATGAAGATGCGTTATAGATTTCGTCGTTTTACACTATTTGTATTATTAAAAAAATTATATTAAGTGTAATATTAGATGTAGCTATAAATCCATGCGTAGTCTTGTGTAAAAATCTGGACAAAAAATATCATTCTTTAAAAAAGCAGTAGTATTTTTAAAAAATAATGAAGTGTTTAAACTTTTTTTAAAATTTAAAATGAATATACAGTTTAAAAAGTTTATTTTTCTTTTCTTTTTATCGAAATGCACTTTTAGTTAAACATTGAAATGAAGTGATTTCACTTTTCAACAAAATTTTCTAAAAGTAAACAAAACTGTTGAAAAAAGTAAACTGTCCCTTTAAAAAAAAAAAAAAAAAAAAAAAAAAAAAAAAAAAAAAAATTAAGGATGGGTGGGGAGGAGGTGGAGAATTTCTAAGATATCAAGTGACTTTTACAGGTGACGGGATTTCTTATCAACACAATTTACGTCCGCCTGTTCGAATATTATGCTTTCTGAAGCCCAGGACGGTTTGAGGCTTCAGGTAGGGAGGGAGGAAAGCTAGGGAACAAACTGGCAGCACAACTTTCCGATTCGAATGAAACAATCGCCCACCTCAGTTGCTATAAATCCATTTCTCCATGCAACTTTTCTCTAGCATTGGCACTTGGCATATCCAAAGATTGTGTGCTCAACTAGAAAGCTGCTTCTTTTGTGTTGTAGGAGCAACCTGAGATGCTCCACTAGAGATTCCGGGTGTGGCTAATGTTAGCCAATGGCTGTCCAGTGCCCGCGCAAATTACGAGTTTTTTTTAAAATGATTTTTTTTAACTTCATCTGCTTTCTCCAATTCCTCGCTTTTGTCGAGGTCAAAGCCATCAAGATTTAAGATGCAAGGTCATTTTCCGTGGTTCAAATTGTTTTATGGTATGGTAGAAGAATCAATAAGTCTTGGAATTTTTTCACGTTTTTTTTCCTTCGGCACTATATGAAAAATAATGCAATTCGATTGCCTTTTTAACAAAAGGCTTCCGGGAATCAAGAATAGTGAAATGCAAATGACTCATATACTCCAACTTTCCTTTTTCTTTATAGCTTCAAGAAATTCATAAATACTGACATCATAATTGCAGTATTTTAAAATAGTATGTTTTTAAATCAGAACAGACAATGCAGAAACATGGATTCAAAAATCTTGGACACCAGACTAGAAATGTGACCGCCAAACACATGCTATTCCTATTGCTAAAATTTTTAGTTACGTGCCTAATAAGTTAAAACTGTTCTAGTTCTTAAAGGTTTTTTTTTTTTTTTTTTTTTTTTTTTTTCAATGCGATAAATAATAATGCATTAAAAGCTATTTTGTGTTCTATGAATTGTTTAATGCAATAAGTAACAATATATTAAACCGATTTAGTTTTCCTTCAATACTACAAGCCCTATGTGTCTATTTATGCAAATTTGCAGGATTAATCATGTAATGTTATGCTAACTAAAAATTTTTACAGCAAAAAAATGTTGATGTTAGAATGCCATAAAATCTTATGTAAGCAAATGGGGGACGGGATCTGACATTTGCTTATTTTTCCTTACAAAGGTGGGGGAGGGGTTCAAATGACTATGGCCCCACCAGTGGCCGCGAGGTTCTGACCTCCAAACTGGTAGACGATAGGTGCTGGGTTCGAACCCAATCGCGAGACCGTCGGCCTAACCGTTCGAAGTTTTCGGTGGTTTTCTCCGAACCCTGGATTCCCTTGTGTAAATACGGGTTAGGTTCTCGTAGAAAGACCACTACGGAGGGCATCCCTCTCCCCAGGTCTCTATTCCTAGGGTAGATAATTGGCCGTCATAAACACAAACAAACAAACAAATGAAATGACTATGTTTACGTAATACTTGAACGGCCCCAGAGAAGTAGTCAGGGGAGGATTCATAAACCCCGCTCCCCTTCCGAGATGAAATACTAACTAAAACAACGTGCCTTTCTTTTTTTAATAAAAATTTATTTACTTTTAAATTTATATTTATGCTTATAGAGGGTGATTCATAAAGATCGAAACAATAGGCTATTTAGTTAAATATGTCGTCTAGAGACATATTTCCAATTGCAAAATTTCATTGCAAAGAAAGAAAAAAAAAGTGGAAAATTTAATGACGTGAGTTTCAACTCCATGTATATGCGTGTGTGTATGGCGGGGGGGGGGGGGGATTTCAAAAAGTACAAAAACTAAATTTTTATACGGCTCACGCAAATTTCTAATTAGGATTTCTTCCTTGTCCATTCCTGAATTAAATACACACAAAAAAAATCTTAATATTTGCAAAACTCTCAGAGATATTAAAATCCAAAATTAATGACTTATACCATTTACACAAGCCTCTTAGGGACGAGTTATTGATTCATTTTTAGTGCAAGATAGGGATCGTCCACAAATTGCATGTTATTAAAAGTCGATTTAAGACAGTGCTTCTCCTTTGGGCTTAAAATAGCAGCGTACAGATTTTATGTTAAACCAGCTTTGGAGGTCTTCATTAGATATATACACGGGTCGAAATATCCAGGTCCGGTCCTGAGCTGACCCATAGAAAAAACAAATTCGGCCAGACCTGAAAAAAAATTAAAATCTTAGGCCGAACGTGATCTGGCCTGAGTGCATTTCTACAAAACATAATTTTTTACGTCGGTATGGTTAAAAATTGTTTCGTATAGAGTATTTCTGACCAAAAATAATTTACTATAGCTTTTCTTTTTTCATGTTAATAATCTTCATTTTTAAAAAACTGCCCAAAGGATGTGATACTTATTTATTTATTTAAATATATTTTGATGCCTTTCTATTTATATATAAATGTTTCAATAATCACTTAATATGGTTAATTCATATTCCATGTATTGCAGACTTTGAAAAATGCTATGCAGGCAAATTTTCTAATAGTCCCAGAGCCGATAACACAAAAACCTATGTTATCGAACACAAGAAAAAAACCTTTATTTTATGGAAGAGTAGTAATAGGATAATCTAATGATCCATGTCTGCCGGAAGTGAAGTGGTGGATAAGAAAAAATTAATTCGGCCGTGCATAAGAAAAAATTAGTTAGTATAAAAATAAAAAAAAAAATAAATAAATAATACCACTAGTGGTTTTCTCGTAGGTTTAATGTTGTATTTGCTGTACAATTAAAGGTACGAAAACATGGAAAACTGGCAGCAAGAAAGCACAATGATAAACCTACGAGTGAGCTACTAGTGGTATTAAATTTTGGTTTATGCACCACTTCACTTCCGGCAGACATGGATCATTATACTCCCTTATTACTACTCTTCAAAAAAAAAAAAAAAAAAAAAAAAAAAAAAGGGTTTTTTTTTCTTGTGCTCAGGTTTTTGTGTTGTCGGCCCTTGGACTAAAAGGGAGAATTACATAGGGAAGAGAGATTGCATTACAGACAAGTTCCCCTTTTTAAGAGGTGTAAATACAGTCTATTCTTTTCTCAGATATTACTAAATTCACTTTGCATGAATCAACATATTTTTCTATTTAAGACTGGATTCCGTCAAAAGACAAGTTCTTTTTCACTGTTCTTACTACATTAGAATTTTTTTTTTTTGCCTTTTAATCTATTATTTTTTTTAAATATAAATTTTAAAATTTAACTGAAAAAAAAAAATTGCGATTTAAATATATATGACTTTTTTTTTTCTTTTGTAAAATTTTTCCGACTGAGCCAAATTTTACTGTTTTTTATTTATTTATTTATTTATTATTATTTATTATTATTATTATTTTTATTTTTATTTTTTTTTTTTTCATGGATGGTGTCAATCAGAAACAATGAGTTTATTATGGGTTGGGTCAAAAATTTTACCTGAGACCTGTAGGGAGAAGGAAGCCATGCCCGGTTTGATATAAAAAAATACATTAGGCCCAGCCGAGCCTTCAGAAAAAAAAAAAAAAAAAAAACCACTAAGGCTCGGGTTTGGCCAAAACCCAAAAAAAAGATTTTTTTTTCTTTTATTATTATTATTATTATTATTATTATTATTTTCGGCTTTGTCGAGAATATAAATGTAACGCGTGAAGTTGTGAGGACTAAAATTATGAATTTTTTTTAATGGGTATGTTAGAAAAGCATTGCTTTAAATTCAACGGAAATACATTTAAACTGTACGAAAGAAGACGAAAAGGGCAAAAGTTAAACTGAATCGGAAGTTTAAGCTACAGGAAGGAGTTACTTACGAACTTGCAACTTTTTAAACAGCATTTAAGCATTTTTATTAAGAGCTTATTTTTGTTTAAAACTTTAAATGGGTTCTTCAGCATGATGTTTTTTTTTCTTTTAGCCATTTCTTTCCGTTAAATTATTATAATTCAAGAATTGTTAACCCCTTGAGGGGAAATTAGATGGAATATATTATATCTTACCTAATTTTAACTAGCATTTGCACCAGAAACATTAAATTTTACTTTTGTAACTTTGAAGGTAAAAAGTTATAAAAAAATTTTTTGTAGCGCTTTCCAACAAAGTTGAAAAGTGATTATGCATTCGGTTTGTCTGGCCGTCTGTCCGCGCTCTAACTCACGTAAATATATTCGGATCACCATGAAATTTTAGGACGTTATTGGCATTTACCCTAGCACGAACCCTATTGAAAATGGTGTTACTACCATGATTAGTTTACCTACAGGGAGAGTCAAAAGTTTCCCATTGCATTACGGCCTATCGGAAAAAATCGTTTCAAAGGAATTTTAAAGATGTTTTACCCTGTCAAACATATTAAAATTTATATGCATTTACAAAATGCATTAAAGTATGCATTCTATAAAATAGGCAGTGAAAATGCAGCAGTTATTCATTTACAGGGCCACACAAAAGAATTCGATTAGATAATGGTAAAAAGGGGAATTGTGTGTGACATATTTTAAATGTATTAAACTGTTTCATGTATAAGAAAATTGATGTATGTCATTGAGGCTTAATATAAATTATACGATACTATCTTGCCTAATATGAAGTACATAGTATTTACAGGCAGGCACGTAGACAGGGAGTGGGCTAAGGGGGATGAAGCCCCTCCCGAAAGTCTGAAAAGTCTTAACAAAATTATCTTTATGATAATAAAATAAGTTTTGTTTGTTTTCAATTTCCATGACGTAAAAATCATTTGCTTTTTTAGCTGCAAAAATATTCTTTTATTCAATTACAGTTACAGTAATCCTTCATTATATCGGTTATTTGGATATATTGTTTTTTAATAGATAATTACCAGTAAAAATATAAATTCTTTTTAAATCGCAATTTTAACTATCTTTATGTGCGGAAGAATTTTATCAAGTGTAATTTTGTATCATTGATTTGGCTAAGAAAAATTAAGTATAATACAAATATGGCGTATTAACTTTAGGAGACAAATATAAAACATTTACTTCTAATGTTATGATCTTCTTTAATTTTCTGTATTTTCCCGCATATAATGGAAACTTAAAGCAGCCAATGTTAAAATGTTTTCAGAGGAAGGAACTTTAATAGTCGTCTGTATAATGTAAAATCATGTGAAAGAATATAATTTTAAAGAAAGTATCTTTGATAATGATGTTATAACTGTAAAACGTTTTTTATTACAAAAAAAAAAAAAAAAAAAAAAAAAAAAAAAAAAAAACTATTAGAATGCGAAGTAATGGTGCGAGGAAAAACGATATGGTATCCAGAAATTTTTAAAGACACCACAGTGGCGTCCACCAATCTTTTCACTGAAAAACTTTTCCGCGAGTTGTTTGAATATGAATCTTTAATATAAAGAAAATGTGTATAAAATAGCTGGTTTGTCTGGGAAATTTTCTTTGTCTTTTGTAAAGCTATCAACTTCAGGGATGGATACCCCCTTGGGGATTTTTCACAGCGCAACCAAAGAAGCTTTCTAGCCCGTCAGCACACATATTTGGATAAAATTTACCCAAATTACATTGTGAAGCCAATCTACAGATGTAGGCGAGTGTGCTGGGGGTGCTATTTTTATAGCCAATAAAGGGATATTTCTTTGTCGCGACAAAGAAAAAATTTAAACAACACTGGCTCAGTTTACAGCAAGAAATTTAATCTAGTAATTGAAGTAAAGTGTATTCTGATATCAAAAAAGCGAATTTTGTCAAAAACAATTTTTGAACCTAAAAAAGTTTTTCGAGCCGCGAATTAAATGACGGAAAATATAGTATTTTGTCAATTGGCTAGATAAAATTAAAGAAAAAGTTAATGGAATTTTTAAAGTAATTGGAAAATATGACATGAAATGGCAAAAATTATTTTTCAAACGTGTTTTTTTTTTTTTTTTTTTTTGCAAAATTACAAAACAGCACCTTGGGTGCACTAAATCTTGAACTGATTTACATAAACCAGTTCCCATAATACCAATTTTTTCTCGTAGCAAGCCTTGTTTTGAAATTAAAATTGAGGATTGTTTTGATGTTAGCGTTCAGAACAATTTGACTCTGACAAAGGTTCGTCAAGAACTCAATATGAGCCTACATTATGGAAAGCAACTTAATTTGATATTTTGCTATGTAACTAGTGATGACTTAGATGTTACCACGAAGAGAAACACTTTTGATTTCCTTTTACTTCCCAAAGAGCCATACAATTTTCTAATAATTGTAGGAAAAAACAAAAATAAGAGAAATGGATAAAAGATCCCGAAATAGTATTTCCTTTTGTTACATATTCTAAAGCGCATTTATTGCAAACTTTGTTTTTTCAAGAAAGAATAGGTAAAGAGCGATCACAAAAAGTCAGGAAGACTAGTTTCTAGATGTTTCAGACATTGGAAAAAGGCTAAATGTATTTTCTTGAAGCATATGCAATTAGATTTTCATAAACCGTATGTTATTTTAGCAAACAAATTTTAAATTTCTTCAGGAAATAAAAAGTTATTATTTCATTGTTGGGTTTTCATAAAGCTTCAGGAAAAGAAGAAATCAAAGCAGTTCTTCAAAGAATACTTGAAATAATTTTATTTTGTGTGGAGCAAACCCCTTAGAGGTGACCACGATGACGATCATCTAACGTTAGAGAAATGGATATAAAAAAGAATGTTAGCTAATAGCTCTTTTAAGTTTTGAACTATGTCTGGAGAGAATGAATTCAAACGAGAAATTATAAATCTAGAAAGTCTGAATTTCGTATTAATCACAGCAGAAAAAAATCTACCGAACCGATAATCTTGAAAATTTGGGTAAAAATACTTCTTATAACACCGAGTGCCGCTAAGAAGGGATTTTCGAAAATTCCACCCCTAAGGGGGATAAAAAAAAGAACAAACTTAAAAAAAATTTCTTAAAAATCTGCTTTTGTAGTTATTTTTCAACTGATAACATATTTTAGAGTATTTTTCCATGCTAAATCGAATGATACCAAGCAAATTCTTTTAAATCCAGTAGTTCGTGAGATACTTCACATTTTCCTAATTTGGCGATGTCTTCGGCGCAGAAACCTGAAAATTTCCATCCTTATCTATATATATAAAAGAAAGTCTAGATTTCGTATTAATCACAGCACAAAAAAATCTACCGAACCGATAATCGTGAAAATTGGGGTAAAAATACTTCTTATAACACCGAGTGCCGCTAAGAAGGGATTTTCGAAAATTCCACTCCTAAGGAGGATAAAAAAAAGAACAAACTTAAAAAAAATTTCTTAAAAATCTGCTTTTGTAGTTATTTTTCAACTGATAACATATTTTAGAGTATTTTTCCATGCTGAATCGAATGATACCAAGCAAATTCTTTTAAATCCAGTAGTTCGTGAGATACTTCACATTTTCCTAATTTGGCGATGTCTTCGGCGCAGAAACCTGAAAATTTCCATCCTTATCTATATATATAAAAGAAAGTCTAGATTTCGTATTAATCACAGCACAAAAAAATCTACCGAACCGATAATCGTGAAAATTGGGGTAAAAATACTTCTTATAACACCGAGTGCCGCTAAGAAGGGATTTTCGAAAATTCCACCCCTAAGGGGGGTAAAAAAAAGAACGAACTTTAAAAAAATTCCTTAAAAATCTGCTTTTGTAGGTATTTTTCAACTGATAACATATTTTAGTGTATTTTTCCATGCTCAATCGAATGGTACCAAGCAAATTGTTTTAAATCCAGTAGTTCGTGAGACACTTCACATTTTCCTAATTTGGCGATGTCTTCGGCGCAAAAATCTGAAATTTTCAATCCTTATCTATATATATAAAAGGAAGTCTAGATTTCGTATTAATCACAGCACAAAAAAATCTACCGAACCGATAATCATGAAAATTGGGTTAAAAATATTTCTTATAACACCGAGTGCCGCTAAGAAGGGATTTTCGAAAATTCCACCCCTAAGGGGGGGTAGGTAAAAGAAAGAACGAACTTTTTAAAAATTCCTCAAAATTCTGAATTCACAGTTATTTTTCAACTGATAACATATTTTAGTGTATTTTTCCGTACTGAATCGAATGGTACCAAGCAAATTCTTTTAAATCCAGTAGTTCGTGAAATACTTCACATTTTCCTAATTTGGCGATGTCTTCGGCGCAAAAACCTGAAATTTTCAATCCTTATCTATATAGATCAGATTTTGTAGTCTATTCAATTAATACCATTTTGTAGACGATTGAATTGGTACCATATTTTAGTGTATTTTTCCATACTGAATCGAATGGTACCAAGCAAATTCTTTTAAATCCAGTAGTTCGTGGGATACTTCACATTTTTCTAATTTGGCGATGTCTTCGGCGCAAAAACCTGAAATTTTCAATCTTTATATATAAAAGAAAGTCTGGGTTTTGTATTAATAATCATACAAAATAATCTATTGAACCTACAATTTGGAAGTGAGTTCTATAATCAGGTTAACATGATTATGTAAGCTATATTTAATTATCTCACTATATATAAAACGCAAAGTGAAATTTTATTCCGGCCTCTTATAAATTAAGTTCTACTAGATAGATTTTAATAGAACTTACATTGTTAGTTGGATAATTTTTCAGAAATTTTTTAACAATTGAAATATAGCATTCTACGTTATTTAATTGAATACTTATGGATATATTTTAAATCATATGAACCCAATTACAAAAGGTTGGCTTTATTTTAAAGGTTCCGCTGAATGAATTTTTATGTGATTAAAACAGTTAACATGTTGAGCGCTACGTCATTCGTTGGTGACTAACTTTGAACTTTCTGTTTAGATGACTGCCTTTTCTCCGATGACATACAGTCTAAAATACAATATAAAACTAAAAATTACTATGATATAAAAATTTCGTTTGATTTAAAGCTTCTTTAAAAAAAAACTGACCAACGTAGCGGGCGAAGGCTGCTAGTATCCGTATAAATGCTATATTTACTTCATTCCAGACATTTAGAATCATTCAAATATCCTCGGGTACAGTTATCGAAGTACTAATTATCAAAATAAATAGCGCAATCTATTTTAACTTAATTACTGATGAAACTATGAACATATCAAGCGCAAAATAGCTTGCCCTTTGTGTTCGATATGTTGATTATTAAAAAATCCACAAATCCTAATAATTTTTTTTTAGTTTTTATAACAGTAAATGTCTTCTTTGTCAAAAATTCAAGAAAAGTAATGTTACATCATTTTGATGAACTATACCTTGACATGTATAAATGCGTCGTATAGGTGTATGATGAAGCAGCTAATAAGTCTGGTCATGTTAGTGGGGTCAATTTCTAGAATTCTTCAGACTATCCAGAAATTAGATCGTTCACTGTCAAAGCCAACGGTTAAATCTTGCCTTGTCCAACAGCATGCTGATTCCTGTCACCCGAAAGTATCATGAACTTGTTAAAACACTGACATAGGTTTTTAAAAGTCACCTAAAGCCAAATTTAGCATTTTAATAAGCAATTGCATCATATGCTCCAGAAAACAAAAGAAAATTACTTCTTTTCATTTGTGACATAAAATTTATCAAGAGTTATGAAAGCATAAATACTTTTGTTAAGCTACTTAAACAGATTCGCATTAGCTCAGAAAATATTTCGAAAAACACAGGGTAGATTCCATCAACAGCCGGAGCTTTTTTGGCAATCAGGAAGAAGAATGATTTTTTCACAAGCCTGTCTGTTGTGAGAAGGTTTTCTGTAAGACAAAGTCATAGAGTTCTTCAAGAAAAATCTCGTGACATGATACCGTTTGTAACTCTTGCTAAAGATGTCTAAATTGTTTTACATAAATATAAAGAAAAATGCAATAGAAATCTTTCGTGAGATATTTTATTTTGCATCAAAACATCAAAACTTCGGGGACATTTTTAAAAACTGAAATAGAGACTCCAAGACATTTTAGACAGATAACACTTTAGACAGATAACACTTACAAACCGTCATCCGCTGAAGAGTGTTACAATATCACGGTCTTTATTCTCTATGTAGAATATCTTATCCCAAATTTAAAGGATCTATTTATTTCTAATGAAGACATTCCAAGAGATTTCTCATTACTTCTTCCAGGATTTGCTTCACTTGAAAAAGCAAGCAAATTAGAGAATCTGTTGGAATATTTTCAGAATAAAGTGTCAATATAGTAAGTGAAAGATGAGTATGAATTAGGGTGAAAAGAATGGATAATGTTGACACCAACACAGAAGACCTAAAAGTTTTATTACTGTAATGTGACGCATTACAATAATATTAAACATTTACTGACATTCTTGGTTGAACGCCCAGTAACAACAGTCAGTGCTGAAATAATCTCTTTCGACAATGAAAACAATTAAATCTTTGTCTCGAAGTGCTATGGCAAATGAGAGATTGAGTTGCTTTGTAATGATTTCCATTCATTGGGACAGTAGATCTTGCTAAAATAGTCAGCATCATATCCAAGATGAAATTACGATGATAGCTTCTGTTGCACTAGTAAATTTATTGAGCCAAGAGTATTGCTTTTAAAATATTATAAACAGAGAATGTGAAATAAAAATATAATTCTTATGATTACATATGATTGTAGCCATTAATTCTTCTTTGAAAAAAAATAATGCGTGTAGTTAATTTCATTTATGGATCAATAGTTTCAAAACCTTGCATTCGTAATGTCAGACTCGCATTCTAATATTAATCCGGTGTTTTAAATCAAATCACATTATTTGTCTGCCTTTCAATATTTTTTAACCTTTTCTCATGGCTCATGAGGCTCATCTCAAATATTGTTAGTTTGTAGTTTTAAGTTTTACGAAAACTTTTTTCCTAAAAACTCTTTCGGTTTCTGAACCGGTTTGGAAATTGGAAGTGCCCTTGAAGGTCAAAAATTGACACAGAAATTGAATAAATTAAATGTGAAATAACAATGTTTGACAATGTCATCAAGTATCCTATGCAGAAACATACTTTAGGCCTTGGTTATTTTTAAATTTTTTGTTGTTAATTATACAAAATACTTTTGTAAGATTAGAAAAAATTCCAAAATTGAGCCCCACCCGAAAGGAAATCCTGGCTACGGGCCTGTTTACAGGGACACGCAAGAGATTTCAAATATTACATTCTTTCTGAAGTACTGCATATGTATCCGATGATGGCTGATAGATGGGTGAAATGCATTTTAATTATGATATGCGGGCATAAGTTTCACTAAATTTATACACATTATATGGTGTGTTTAAATGCTATAATTAATATACAGGGCTACCCAAAAGAGCTCACCAACGTTGCTGAATATGAGCGTAAATTACTTAAAGGCGGTTCTTAAATAAGTCATGCATTTTTACGCTGAACTACATTAAATTTACTAAGAAATGTTTGTAGAATATAGATAAAGTGATATACAGAGCCACGCAAAGAATTAAGTACATGGACACCTATGAATGATAATTTATGAGATTGCAATTTCAGTTATTTTAAGAGTGTTTTAGTTTAATACTGATTAAATTTTAGCTTCATACTGATGTGTAATAAAGATATCAGGTAAACTACAAGGCTGAACAAAGTATTCAAGTATGTTTCCATCTATTAGTATAAATTGCTGAAAGATAAATTTCAAAATACTAGGCATTTTCTTGCTAAACTAAATTTTCCCATTATATAGTATGTATATTAGCTGACAGATCAAATACAGGGCTGTTCCATGGTACGGGAATACATGTTTGGATATATTTGGCTTTATACCCTTATTTCCCTAAATAACGAAATTTTGTTAAAGATTTCATGAAGCGTTGGAAAGTGCTTAATAATCTATGCTTAACGCATGATTTATCTTACTTGTTTTATTTTGAAATAAAATTTTTCGAAACTTACATTGTGAAAACAACATTTCAGAAATATAATTGATTGCCCCTAAAAGAGTTAAAGAAAAATAGGGCAAATTTAAAGCATGTCATTTTTTATTATTTGGGCCATTTTCTCCATTCGCTTACATTTCATGGTAACGGACTTGACATTTCAAATAAATTAAAAAAAAAAAAAAACTATTAAAATGAACTAGCTTGTATATTTTCTAACTTAGGTAACAATTTACATACCTTCTAAAACTATTTAGTAAACTTAGCAGCTTACATTTCATAGCTTATAAGTATGGTAACAGACTTGACAAGTAACGGACTTGGCATTTCAAATAAAACTATTAGAAATGAACTAGCATGTATAATTTCTAACTTAGATAATAATACACATACCTTCTGAAACTATTTAGCAAACAATGTTTAATTACAAAAGTGCAAAATTCATTATTTTAATATTAAAATTTACGGTAACAGACTTGACAGTGAAAAGAAATACCAGCCTTGATAAAAGCTTATTCTTGCCACTATTATATTGCTTCACAATTGAAGAGTAGTAGTTGTGTGAATAGTTAAACTATATCGCCGATTATTTGCCGCTAACTTTATAGGCAGAATTCGAAACCTATTTTGATTAAAATAATCACAAGGTAAACGGACTTGATAAAAAGTGAGGGACAAAAGATTTCTGTTAATTTCTTAAAGAAAATATCTTTTTATATATATATCTTATATATATTTTTTTATTAATATATAACACTAACAGTTCATATATAAAATAATTAAACCTTTTTATTTAAAAAGTTAGCTCAAATTAAAAAAAAAGAAAAAACACAGTTAAAAGTAGAGGTCTGCACGGGCCGGGCTCGGGCCTTACTTCTGAAGACTCGGGCCGGGCCGGGCCGGGCCTAGTCACTAATCTTTTCAGGCCGGAGCGGGCTCGGGCCTTAATTTTTTTTGCTGGTGTATCGGGCCGGGCCTAACTTTTTTCTCCGAAGCCAAGACTGATTTCATTCTTCCTAGTTTTACGGACTAAAATAATCAGTTCCTATTGAATCTTTCTATATGAAAAACCTTTTCTCGACTCTTCATAAATAAGTAAAATTTGGCTTTGTCCAAACATTTTTGCAAAAAAGGCATATACTTTTAAGCCGTCATTATTCTACAACTAAACATTAGAATTTATTCCTTTTAAAGTATCGTAGATTACTAGGCGTTTTAAAATAGAATTAAACACATTAAAAAAAAAAAAAAAAAAAAAAAAAAACATGATTATGACATAATTTTCTTTTAAACTGTTCATCCATACAAAATGAATACAACAATACGCGAGAAAAAAATATATTAGACATTTACATCTGTTAAGAAGGGAACGTATTTTTTTATTTTTATTTTTTTCTTCTAAAGAGATTCTGTATTAAGAAATTTTACTTTTACCATATACATTTCTTAGATTTTTTTTGTCTCCATTACATGGAATATGATTAATAATATTAATGATAACTGAAACATTTACATACAACAAACAAAGATTCATTAAAAACGTAAATATCGCAGCCTATGGCACTTCTGCATAAATGGCGATTACAAACATAGAAAAAAAAAAGAGACTAATATAAATTTTTTGGGTCAGAACTCTTCCGTAAGAGTAAAGATCAATGTTCTGTAGAAATTCACTAGAGTCGGGCCGGATTCGGGCCAAATTTTAAACTTTTTTCCGGAACGGGCCGAGTTCGGGCCGAAATTGTAACTTTCGGGCCGGGCCGGGTCGGGCAATATTTTTTTCGTTCGGCCGGACCGGACTCGGGCCGAAATTTTAACTTTCGGTCCGGTCTCGGGCCTGGAAATTTCGGCCCGTGCAGACCTCTAGTTAAAAGCATAGAACTTGGAATGGTACAGGTATTTTTGCTTAGAATCAACGTTTTAAAGATTTATATCTCTAAAATTTTTATTGATTTTTTTTAATTTTTCACGTTAGAAATGCTCAATATAGTCTTCTTTAGCTAATGCATAGCTGAAATCAAACTTTAAATATTAACTTATGTTTGAATTTTCTTTTTTTTACTCTTGGACAGCATAGTATGTAAGCGAAATTTGAAAATGGCCCATTTTAGAATAATTTTGTTTCGGCAAATTTACTTTTAAATATAAGAATTTTTTTAAAAAAATAAGTTATATCATTTTTAAAATTTACATTTTTAACATTTAAAACATATTTAAAAAAAATTCTAAAACAAAATGGAATTCTTCTTTAATTAAGCGATAAAAAATGAACTTCGGCAAATATTGTTTTGAGTTAACAATAAAAAAAATACTTAAAAACTATTAATCATTTAAAAAAAATAAAAATAAAAACTTTATAAAAATATTTAGGATGTGATTTCATTTGTTTAATATATGGTTAATCATCACAAAAAAAAAAAAAAAAAAAAAAAAAAAAACTTTAATTCAATAAATATGTTTTTTTTTTTTCATGCTTTCTAAGAACTTAAAGTAACATTGTTTTTTAAATTTTATTTTTTAACTATTTGGAAAAATAGTTATTATTTTCGGTAGAGAATTGGGAAATATGAAATATATCTGAATATTTTTATTGGTTGAACTCCGCAACTAATTTCATTTTATTCGTTTTCTGATTGATCTATGTTTAATGTCCCAAAATGGAATACTTCTGTTGCACGATGACAAAAAAAAAAAAAAAAAAAAAAAAAAAAAAGCATTAAAAACTACCAAAAAAAAAAATGATATATATATATATATATATATAATAATAATAACTCAAAAACAAATTTAGATACAGGTTTCAAACAAGTTGCATTTAACCGTAAATGTTTTCTATAAAAAATTGAACGGTGTAAAAATTGAAAATGTGCGATGTTTAAAAGTTTTAAAATTTGCAGTACTGAAAATTGTTAAATTTCATTTAATATTTGTTTATGATTGATTCAGGAATATCAACGTGTCTCTAAAAATCTAAGCATATTAATACTACTCTGTTATTACGTAAGCTACGTTTGATCATCCTAAAAATGATGTTATTATTGGTTTTTTTTTTTTTCTTTCTTTCTTTTTTTTTTTTTTTTTTTTTTTTAGAAATCATTTTTAAGTCTTTAAAATTATATTCTTTGAAAATATTATTTACCAAATAGTCGATGTAATTTATTAAATTACAATTTTTTAGTAATTATTATTTTGAGCGGAAGAAGGGTGGTGGTAATTGCCCTTCCTCTCTCCTCTGCTTGGGGAAGCCCACGAGAGAACTTAAAATTCACTTACCTGGCGAGAAGCTATATTCAGGAAGAAGAAGAAGATAAATTCCCATAGCATTTTGTGTTATTCAAAAAATATTTTAACTACCAAAATCTGCTCGAGTAATTAATTGATGAAATATGCCAAGTGGTATATATTGTTGTGTAGTCATTTTTATTCAATGGAATTATACTGCTACAGATTGGTAAACAATTACTAAGTGGATCACATTTTGAGTAAATTTTATTCTTAAAGTGCATTTGGTGAACATGGGGCTTAAATTACTGAAAAATAAAGTCCATGTAAATCATAATTTAAAATGCGTTTTGAAGGTTTTCTGCTCATTTCCTTTTTAGGTGCGTTCGTAAATATATAAATCCGTTGTACCCACAGTTGTCGTTCAGTCTGTCCGTCTGTCTGTCCATCCGCCTATAACAAGGAAAAAAAAATACCCAACCGAATCCTTTGAAATTTAAAATATATAATTATTCCATAATTTTGTCGAGTCTTTTCAAATTTTATGAAAATCGGACCCATAGATCAATTACAGAAACAATCAAAAGTATTCTGTTACATTACGGTTAATGGGGGGAAAAAAATTCAAATGCATTTTAATGGTGTTACACTCATTCGAACATAATAAAATTGATATGGATCTATGAAGTATATATTATAATAAAAATTCTGCACAATCTGTGGTGCAAAGTACATTTGTTATTGATTCATTATAGTCCCATCACGAGATGAAACTTGGGAAACTCCCACTTTTAGACGAGTCTATTCTATAGAAGGTGTGGAAGGGGATATTGGAAGGGGAAAATAACCCAGTGTTTTCATTCGCCACAATGAGCTAGGAGTTGCAATGAAATAAATTTAGCGTCAATAACTTGCGCATTCGACAGAAACCTGTTTTCTCTTTCTGGGTTAGATGCGTTTTGAAGGCTGCAACAATTTTTAAACATGCCAGCTTTTGTATAGCTGCCAGTCCTAAGCCTAGGTAAAATGTAAAGGAAAATTATTAGTTCACTATCATTATCTGAATATTTCATGCATGGGTTGATGAAAATCTATTTTTCTTTACGTGAGGGATGTATGAGTATTAAGTCAAAAGACAATTAACAATTTTACACCAGGGGCTGGCCCCTTCCCTTTCTCAAGTGCATTTCCCATCCCTAGAAATTTCTTTCTGCTCACAGAATTAAAAATTAAATATGTAAAGAAAACATAAAGGTTGGCAATTTAAACTATATTTTCGGTTGCAATACCGCAGAAAAAGAAAAACAAATAAATGAAGTAACGTTTTGTAGCAGCAGTCACTTATAATTTTATATCACTACCCCCTACTTTCCTTGGTCAAGTGTACTTTTTAATTTAATTTAGTTTTTATATTCTTCATTTTAAAAAATGCCGTCTGGACTGTGGACTACACATGCATCTATTTTTTAATATTTTCCCTCGATATATATTATTTTCTGCCCATAGAGCAAAAAATA
This sequence comes from Maratus speculifer, assembly GCA_964019185.1. Taxonomy (NCBI): domain Eukaryota; kingdom Metazoa; phylum Arthropoda; class Arachnida; order Araneae; family Salticidae; genus Maratus; species Maratus speculifer. Next base: position 6,670,357 of record OZ025294.1, on the reverse strand, counting down.
AATTAAGAAAGTATCAAAACTGGAGTTTTGAACAAAATTTTTGTATATAACACAGATTTTTTTTTTTTTTTTTTTTTTTTTTTTTAATACTGCTTTTTTGAAACAGCAAGTCGCGTATAATTTCCCAGCCTGCCTTTGTGACGTGTATTTTTAATTTAACTTATTATATATATATATATATATATATATATATATATATATAGAACCATTAGATAATACTACAAATCAACATCAATTACTGTAAAAATTTGTTAAATGCCAAATTATATCATACAGGAGTTGTCAGAATTAGAAATAAAATTGGAAATGTGATATTTAGCTCGTTATCAAACAGATGCTTAAGTAGATATTATAATAATAATAATAATAATAATTATTATTATTATTATGTGAACAGTTATTCCTATACATATAAAATTGACCAAGGCCCCCTGTATAAAATTAGAAGTCTGAATTTATTCAGAAAAAAATAAAATAAAATAAAGTAAAATAAAATTAAGAAATAACTTTAGTAATTGTCGAGAAAAAAAAAATAACTAGAAGATGTTATAAAAATATACATATGGTTTAAACCATAATTAAAACCAACTGACATAAGCCGTGCCAACCAATATTTAAAGCAAAAATCGGTAAATTAATAATTTATTATATTATTATAAAATATACCATCAAAGTATAGCTTATTTTTATAACTAAAATAAGAATTTAAAATGTTGTAAAAGTAATAAAATATTACATTAAAAAAACAACCATTGATTAGTCTCAAATTACATTACATATTAAATCCAGAGGAATAAACAAGGAATGCTATAACAATACATTACCATATATAATAAATTAACACTACATTATTGTTGCACTGCACCATTTTCCAACCGCCAACACCCTTTTATATATATATATATACATATATATTTCATTTTAAAAAACTCCTTCTGGACTGCGGAGTACAGACACATCTATTTTTTACTATTTTTCTACGGTAGGTTTTTTTTCTGCCCATAGAGCAGAAAATAAATTAAGAAAGGATCAAAACTAGAGTTTTGAATAAAGTTAAATATATTTAAAGAATATTAAATTTTAAGATATAATTAAAAGTCGAAAATATGACATTATTCTATACAAAAGTGCAAAAGTTAATTATTATTAACATGAAAGGTATGTTTAATGCTGTTCTTAAATGTAAAAGAACAATTTTATGACATAAGTTCTAACTTATTTTGTTCAGAGGTTTGTTTTCATGAAACTAGCAGGTGTCGTTGTTCAGAGATTATCTAACCCCACTCATTTTCCCTTTTTTTTTTTCAAACGCAATAGAATTTTCAGAAAATAATATCAAAGTGAGAGTTTTGAACCGAATTTATGCGCGAAAGAATAACCACCCAAACAGGGGAGAAAAACGTGTTATTCACGTGATAAACTCATTTACAACTGAATAGATTATTTATTGATCACAAAATGAAAAACACAATTCGATTCCAAATCGCTTCAATAGTCACACTTTCCAATTTGATATCTTTCAGTTGAAAAATGAATTTGTAAATATGTCAAAACACTTTGCGCTTGCTGAGCAGAGCAGAGCAGTTGAGAATAGCCATAAATAAAGTAAATTAGTATTGCATAAGTGTTTCGTTATTGAATTGCTATTACAACTCGAGATATGTGTCAGGTTCTGAGACCACCTCTGTTTAAGATTGGAATTTCCGTTATTTTTCTATCTTAACATTTTGTGTATTGTACTGGCTGTGTACTAGAATTTTCAAGGTGACATTCTTTCTTTGTTGAAGGGAGAATTGACAGGTAATCCTAAACAGGTGGTGAGTGAGAAAGAGGAGATTGCTGAGAGGCGTGTTCATCCGTCAGTGAGGTATGTGGATGATCAGCAGACAAGGAACATGTCACTAATCAAGAAAGGAATGTGGAATGTGTCCAATGAATAAACTCCAAAGGGGGTTGACATTGGGGAAACACAGTGATTGAGAAGAGCAAGTCTTGTCTCAGATTGGAGCAGTTGGTACCTGGGATGGCCGGATTAAGGGGGGGGCTAAGGGGGCTGCAGCCCCGGGCCCCAACCAGTCAGGGGGCCTCAAGCAGAGGCTTAAGTTGTACCAAAGTTTCGCTTAAAACAATTACAGGGGTGTAAGAGCTGCGCGAAATCGCCGTTTTTTTACAACTTAACTTTGCCATTTGACGTCATTGCTGTCTGTATCGCCGAAAATTTCCAGGTTTAACAAAAATGGCGATGAAAACGAAATGAAAAGGGTTGCGTAAAAAAAGCGCGAATTTCTTCAAAAAAAGAACGGATTTAATCAAGATCGCGGAAAAGCACAATTTCCTTCAAAAGGCCGTGGAAGAAGCGTTAATTTCGTCAAAGGATGGCCCAAAAAACCGCAATTTTGGCAAAGAATCGTAAAAAAAATGCAAACTTCATCAAAGGAAGGAAAGAAAAAACGCAATTTTCTTTAAAAGATTGCAGAAAAAGTGCAAATATAATCAAGAGTTCGCGGAAAAAGAGCAAAATTTACCAAATCATCGGGAAAAAAAGCGAATTTCGACAGAGGACAGAGGAAAAACGCGAATTTCGTCAAAGGGTCGTGAAAAACACAAGTTTTGCGAAAGAATAGCGAAAAAAAAGTAAATTTTGTCAAAGTGTGGTGGGAAAAGAGAGAATTTCTTGAAAAGTTCTCGGCAAAAAGCGCAAATTTTGTCAAAGGATCGCGAAAGAACGTGAATTTTGACAAAGAACCTCGGAAAATTGCGAATTTCTTCAAGGGTTTGCCAAAAAAATGTAAACTTTGAGAAAGAATGGCGGAAAAAACGTAAATTTTTGTCAAAATGCGGCAGAAAAGTGAGAATTTTTTGAAAAGTTCGTAGGAAAAAGTGCAAATTTAGTGAAAAGATCGTGGAAAAAGAGCGAATTTTGACAAAGAACCGTTAAAAAACGCGAATTTCGTCAAAGGATTGCCAAAAAAATGCGAATTTTGAGAAAGAACCGCGAAAAAAAAGCGCGAATTTTGTCAAAAAGTGGCAGAAAAAGCGCAAATTTCACAAAAAAATTGCGAGAAAAGCGCAAATTTAGTCAAAAGAGCCAAAAGTGTCGCGCCGAAAATAAGCGAATTTTGACAAAAAACCGAGAAAAGGCGCGAATTTCGTCAAAAAATTGCCGATAAAACGCGAATTTTGACAGAAATCCACAAAAAACACAAATTTCGTCAAAGGATGGCAGAAAAAGCGCGAATTTCTTGAAAAGCACAAATTTAGTCAAAAGATCGCGGAAAAGAGCGAAGTTTGTCAAAGAGACGCGGAAAAAATGTAAATTTCTACAGAGGATCGCTTGAAAAAAACGCGGATTTCGTCAAAGAATCGCTAAAAAAACATGAATTTTGGCAGAGAATCGCTGAAAAAACGCGAATTTCGTCCTAGAATGGCAGGAAAAACGCAAATTTCAGAAAAAAAATCACAGGAAAACTGCAAATTTTGTCAAAAGGTCGCGAAAAAAAGGCAAATCTAAAAACACCATTAAAGATAACAAAGAAAAAAAAATGATTAACATTATACATATTCAAAATCTAAGATTTGTATTTTAGAATTAAAAAAACAAAACAAAGGTGTGTGTGTGTATTTGAGGAGGGGTTGACATTCAGTATCGTGGTAGGAGGCTTAAGATTTCCAATAGCGTAAGGGGGGGGGGGCAAAATTCCCAGTAGCCCGGGGCCCCAGAAGTGCTTAATCCGGCCCTGCCTGGGGTTCCTACCTAGAGAGTGTGTAGGACAGATGTCTTTGTAGAGAGTGCTCTGTGTTGTAGAGTGTAAGGAGTTCGTATCTGGAGAGCAAGGGACACAGACGTCCTGGTGTTGTGCTCTGGGCCGGAGGCCGAGTATACATGTGTTGGGAGATTCGGAATTGATCTCCGATAAAGTGAATCTAACGTGCATTGAGTGTGAGAGAGAAGGTGTAATTTGAACAGTACACAGCCAACCTTTACTGTATTTAATTTAACATTGAACCGGATCACCTATATCCGAGTTGTAATTGTATATAATTGTAACTAGCGTATTTAGTGTGTACATATATTCTAAATAAACTGTTAATTCAGTTAATTGACAGCGTCAGTGTTCATTTACACAATCCTCACAGTGGGTGACCGATATCTATACTATTAACCGCAGTAAACGTCTATCTATCTGTCTGTCTGTACCGCTAAAAACTTTTCTCAACGGCCGAGTGGAGTGGCGCTCTGGGTGTTTATCGACTCGGGACGATTCGGCCTTTTGTGATAATGAATTTCGAGAAAATCGCCTGGTAATTACCCGAGATATTAATTAAAAACTACTCGGGAAACATGACAAAAAATCCAAGTTCCGAGACGGTTCTCTCACGGAGCTCTCCGGTCGAAACTAGCTTTCCGCGGATGAAGAACCACGAAGGTGTCGAAAATACGAAAATTAAGGAGTTTTATATAACGTCGCATCCGCGCTGCAGATTCACGGATTTTAAAACAAATTACATATTCTTGAAGGAAATTTAAAGACCTTTCTGACGGTCTATTCGGTTTCAAGAAATACGAACATTAACCTTTTGAAAAAAAAAACGTTTTCCCGAAAGCTTTCATTTTCCATTTTTCTCCGCAGAATTTTCGACCGAAAACTATCGAATTTTTTAACAATTCCATCCTTTTTAATTTTGGAGGCACGACAAAGAAAAAAAATACCCCCTCAAAGACGCTTCTATCTAATTTCCAACGGTGTGTTTATTTTTGAAATATTCTAATATTAACCCTTTGAAAAAAAATCGAGAAAAAGAGTCTCCGATCGTACAATTTTGTTTGCTTTTTCGACACTTTTTCCGCTCATATTTATATGAATAAAATCCCTAATTTTCAATATTTCTTTTCCATCTTTATACACCTCTTAGTGAATACAACGTTTTGAATTGTGTCAAAATTTCAAAAAGATACAACGGTTAGAAGTATTTTTAAATCTGTAAAAACCGCGAAATTACGGCGTAAAACGGGCGATTTTTTTTTTCTGCCATATTTTTAAGTAAAAGTAGCCCTTAAATCCTGTATTCTTCAATGATCTTTATATGTGCGTTTGGGGTACTGGTTTTACACCTTGCATAAAATTTTTGAAAAAATCGGGAGGCCGTAACTGTATTTTAAATAATATAATAGGCGAATTTTTTTAATTTAAATTATTAAATGTGAAAAAGGAAAAAACAAAAAATTAAAATTTTTGTACAAAATATGCATATTTTTACTCGAAAATTATACTCGAGGTTTTTTTTAAAGTGTGTAATAGTAATACATTGCGACCTCACTAATCCGACACTCGGTAATCCGTATATTTTTAAAATATCGTTAGAGAACATTATTGCAAATAAATACATTTTAAAATTTGGCATTTCTTTAAAATCTTCATAAAAGCAGTTAGAGAATACCGCCTAGTGTGCACTGAATCAAGACAGCCACAGGATGATTGATGGTTTGTGGTCAGCGGTTAGAAAACGCAAGTGTGCACCGGGCCTTAGAGAGATTATTTTTTTCAGAAAGGGGCCGCTAGCGGGCGAAGCTCGCTAGTCACCTAATAATATCGGTGGTGGCAGCTATAACTACCACGGACTTTCTTCAAAGTTGTGCGGGCTGAGAGGAACGTCCGACAATATGATTCATTTATCGCGAATTTTGTATTGATGAGCTAAGAATTTTTTTTTTTTTTTTTTTAAGAATCCCTTAAAATTAATTAAGTTCTATATAAATTTTACTTCACTTTGCAGATTTTATATTTTGATTATCTTACATCTATTTTTGAAATAACATTTTTATATTTTTTTTTTTCAGTAAATATGAATTTTTATCTAAAATATATTGCTATTTTACTAGTTTATACTTGGTAAGTTCAAAAAAGCAAAAAATAAAATTTTATTTTGTATTATTTTACGTAATTATTTCTTTAATTATTTTTAAAAAAACAGTATTTAAAAAAATAACAATATATATTGAAAGCAAAATATTTATCTTTATTATCGTAATAATTCAAAAGTAACATAATTTATATAAACGTTAAGGATAAGTTTTAATGTTTAATGTAATTGTAGAATAGTGGCAATTTAAAAGTTCACATTTTTACAAAAAATTTTGGACCAAGTGAAAATTTACTGGTGTTTGAAAAGACTTGGCTTCGTCGAGAAAATTATTTTCATACGGGATAATTCAAACGGGACTGATTCGATATTTTGATTCGTGAAGACTAGGAAAAAGGAAATCAGTAGCGGCTTCGTACGGAAAAAATAAGTTAGGCCCGTTCCGATCATTAATGAAAAAAGCAAGGCCCGAGTCTTCAGAAAAAAAGTAAAGCCAAGGCCCGGCCCGACCTGGCCCTAATGCTGTTAATGAAAATTTGGCGGAGGCCAAATTTTCCGATTTACGTAATTTATGTAAATTTTCCGATTTTTCCGTTTTACGTACAATTTCCAATTTGTTTATTTTAAATTTCGAATTTTTTTTAAATCGTTTATTGAGCATAATTTTTCTATAAGTAACCGGAATACCAAACTCCTGCCTTCTAAGTATTCAAGTTTCTATAATAATTGTATCACAAAAAATCGCAATTTTAGAATATTTTTGTTCCAGCACGTCTTGCACGCTTTAAAATTTCGAAATTTTAAAAGCTTTTCTGCTGGTATATTTATACTATTTACACTTAGAACAGTCATATCAAATTTTAAGTTGTGTATCCATAACAATATCCCCGTTAAAATACTACAAACTCACAAATATTCTAAAATATTTTCTAGATATTTAACAAAATATCTAAAATCGCAAGTGAACGACCATCTTTGGCCATATAAGTGTATGTACCCTGAATCTGAATATTAAAAACTAGCTGAACCGCTAGGCGTTGCCCGGACCCGTAATTATATTCTAAAACAAACCTGAAATTTGTGTTGCAAAATGTCATAGAAATACCCAATCTCGTACCGAATCCCCTCTGCCTATGATACCGTTTAGCAGAAGTGCTGTGCACGCACGGCAATAATAAAAATAAATAAATAAATAAATAAATAAATAATAAAAGGTTGGGGGGTTCTGGAATTTTTTAGTTTCACATTTCACCACCAGGGGGCGAACTCAACAAAACTGTTTCTGGACTTAAGAAAGATATTTAATGAAATTATTATTCGAAAATAGGGGTAAGTACTTTTGAAATTTCATATTAAATAAGTATTTGTCTCTGGGCTCTGAAAAATCCGCATCTAAAACGGTACGGTTTTAAATATTTGATCACGTTCTTCCAAAAATTATTATTGCCTCCCCTACCCATAATTGGACGTCCCTTACTCTTTAAAATCTATATTATTGTTATAATCTATCTGAAAGTTTTACATTAAATAACTAATATTTATCCCTGGGCATAGTGAAAAGTCCGCATTTGAAATAGTAGAAAAACATTACAATTTTAAATATTTGACCGCTCCCCCCCCCCCAAAAAAAAAGGTCTCTCCGCCCCATATTTGATGCTCGTTACTCTTTAAAATATTTACTATCTATGTTATAACTTTTTTGAAAACTCCAAAACAATCGTTTTGTGATTTTTTTTTTTATTAATTCGCGTTTCAGCATTTCTTTTCCTTTTTAAATAATTGTTAAATAGTTTTAAAAATTAAAACACACGCTTTTATATCATGTCGGACTAAAAATTTTAAACTATTTTTTTTCTTTTTTGGTTGCATAGTTACGATTTTCATATGGATTACTGTGATTGTCATGCATCTAGGGTGTGTGGTAACTTTTAATTTCTCAAATTGCTTTTGATCCGCTTATCCGGCGTTTTATTTTGATTTTTTTTAAGCGGCGACTATCGTCTATGTTCACCGGAAATAGTATAGCTTTCCAACGGTGAAAGAATTTTTCAGATCCGTCAAGTAGTTTCTGAGCCAATTCAATTCAAACAAACAAACAATCAAATCTTTCTCTTTATAATATTAGTATAGATAAAAAAGTTCCAGTTTCTAACCCAAACAAATATGCAACTAAATATTAATGTGGAACGTTTACCGCTAATTACATCTTTTTAAATTACTTTTTTTTTTTTTTTTTTTTTTTTTAAGAATAATTTTTTAACAAGCAGTAACTTAATACAGTTGACACTCGTAAATTCGAACTCGTCGGGACCACAAGAAATGTTTGAATTATCCGAAGTTCGGATTATGAAAAGTACACGAAGAAAACATGCTTAATATGGTACTACTAGGAGATAGCCCGTCAAAATGACGTGATTGCATTTTTAAAAGGATGATATAAAAATTACAACGGTGGTCAATCATAGCCACTTCAGGCTGAAACAATTTTGAAAAATACAGCAATTAAACACAGAGGGAAAAAAAACCCTTAAAAAAAAAAAAAAAAAAAAAAAAAAAATCAACAGAAATCTCTAATGAACAAATGGTAAATACATAAATTTTAAAAGAATAAAATAAGGAAAAAAAACAATTATAAAAGAATATATTGTGAGAATAATGGCATAGTATATGCAGCTTATGAATTTCACTCACAAAATTAGAGTAACTATTTCACAAAAAACATGCAAATTAGCACTAATAATGCAATTTTAAAACATTTGTGAATTAAACAATTTATAAGATCGAAAACAAATGTCGACAGTAAAGAGTAAACAAACACTCATGAGTCGTGATGTGACAATGGAGTCATTCTCAAGAGTCATTCAGGCTGTAAAAAAAAAATTAAAGCAACCAGAATATAAAATTTCTAACAATATTGAATTAAAAACGGACCTTCGCTTTCCTTAAATAAAAAGTTTTAATTAAATATTGTTTTTGAAATCGTGAAGAGATTTCAAATAGCAATAAAATGTAGTGACGTCATTTACAGCTCCCACTGTAAATCTGACCAATGAGAACGCTCCTTTACGACAATGGAACGTTTTCATTGGTCAGGAAATAGATAGCCTTTAAAACTGGAGGTAACTTTTCAGAATACTTTTTATAGATTTAGAATTTGTCATTCTTGAATGGCAATAGCATTAATTTACTTACTTAGTTTGTTTTTCTCGTAATTTATCGTTTGTTTTTTCTTAATTGCTGGTTGTTTTATTTAGAACTTAAACATTATAATTAGATAGTTTTTGTAGGTTTTAAAGAAAATGGGGAATGAATAAATCTTTTACGCGTATATTTCCATAAGTTGAATAATTAGAATATTTGTGAACGGCTCGGAATACTTAAGCCTAACGTGGTCGCAATAAGTTTTTTTTTTTTTTTTTTTAACCTGGATGGGTTGACTCCGGAATTGTTATACACAGAGGGGTTTCATATATATAATTACAAAAGGAATTAATGTTATAGCATTTTTTAAGTTTCTTTCGTCTGTTAGCATTAGAATATGACTTAATATTAAATTAAAATACATAAATTAAAGAATTAGAAATAAGCACGATGGAAGAAAAATTTGAAGTGTCACTGATGGACAGATGGGGTACAAAGAAAGTGGATATTAAATGCATGGGATTATATGTATATTCGTTCGAAACATTTTTCACAAAAATCAAAGAAAGAAAGTTATTTAAATGACCTTAAGTTCGTGAGAAAGAAAGGAAAAATGAAAAATCGCAATTCTTGTTAGTTCAAATTAAAAGAAGCCAAGAGAAAATGAGTTCGAATTAATGAAAATTTTTAACATTATTCTGCCATTGAAAATTTCGGAACTTCGTGTTTAGTTCGAATTAAGCGGAGATTCGATTTATACAATTTCGAATCAACGAGAGTCGATTGTATCTTTAAAGTAATCACTATCCTAAATTCCAGGCATCTATATCAACTGTGTCACAGTGATCGCAATTTTAGATCGATTTTTTGCTCCAGAAAAACTTTTAAATTTCAATAATTAAATTAAATATTTACTTATAATTAATTTAAAATTATGTAAATGTATATTAAGTGTCATTTTCGTATTCAAAAGTTCTTTTTTACATGAAGTCGTATTTGTGCTACCGAGGTGTATACATTTCTTAATTTTCAACATTAATCGAACAGTATTCCAAATTAGTTAAATGTGCACCATATATTGCATTTCTGTAATTAAAAAACTAATAATAAAAAGGTTTTACATTGTACAAAAAAATAAATTAATATTTAAAAAATATATCCCTGTTTTTTTTTTCTTTTTGAATTTTTATATTATTATGTTTTACATTTATATTTATCGCCTACTTATGGATAAACGTTAGCCGCGAAATAAACAATAATAATAATAATAAAAAATACACCAAACATGTATAACACCACTATACCAAACATCAAACCTCCCAGAATATTTCTGCAGCATTTTTAAAAGAAATGTACCACGAAGTTTACGTTTGGAAATAGTGGTGTTATTAATTTTTTTGCTAACGTTTATTCTTTGACAAACTTTAAACATTACTATTAATACTAACTTCGTTATATTGTTTTGTTATATTACTTGTGTTACTTTACTATTTCCATTATTCTATTTTGCCCTTTTTAAAGAGTGATGCGGCCCGCTTAACGCTGCAAATATATTTTTGCGGCCTGCGAGAAAAAAAGGTTGAATATGGCTGATCTATGGGATACATTTACAAATTACGATATACAGTGGAACCTGCCTAAAGTGACCACTTTCGGGACCGTCTAAAGTTATCACTATATAGAGGTAGTCACTTTATGGAGTATTTTTCAAAATGGCAGATTAAAATATTGTGATCTTAAAAAATATAAATAAGGAAAATGCACCATATTAAGTATTGAATTGATTAATTAACAACTATAGTAACTGGATTACTAATTTAAAATATACCGTATAGAAGATAAGTTGCTTAAAACTCGCGGTATTTTTTTTTTAAAATACAGTTGAAATTCCGCAGTGACTGATTTAAATAACAAATAACTACAAGGCACATTGAAATTTATACGCATTTTTATTTTCATTATAATTGCATAATGATATCTTTTTTGTAACTGGTAGTAAAAATCTTCTCATTAAAAATCACCTTAGACAAGTACAAATATAATTACAATAAAGGCCAAAGTGGTCACTTTATACATTAAGCAAATAGTCACTATATGAGATAAATTCCGGTACTTTTTTTTAATGTATAAAAATAAAATTTCCTGAAATGATTCCTTTAGTCTTTTAGTTTGAAAATTTTCACATGCAAAAAAAATGGATGGTCACATTTTACAGGTTCAAATAACAGTGACAATGACAGGCTAACTGGTCACTTTACACAGGTGATCACATTACCGGACAATTCTCATATTATTTTATATGAACACAAGTAAAATTTTCCAAAAGTAGTCACTTTAGGCAGTTAACTACTTTACCAAGTTGGCCATTTTAACAGGTTCAGCTGTATATTACTTACTATCTACAGGCCGTTGTCGTTTGAAGGTTATTTTCTATTAATGATGTTTAATCAGGCTATCACTTTCAGAATCAGTGGTGACCATCCCCTCCAAAAAATCTTCATACTTTAACATATCTTCATACCCCCCTCCCTCCCCATAACAGAATATCAATTGTAAAATATATTCTATTTATAATCTACTGCACATTCAAAAGATAGCGAGTTGAGAATAGCAGAATGAGTTCTTATTGCCCTTATCTAAAACTTATGGAAAGAAATCACAGTAACATTTCTGGAAATTAAAAGTTGAAAAAAATTATATTAAAAAAAAAAAAAAAAAAAAAAAAAGAGTTTTTTTTAACACTAAGAAAAGAAAAATATTAAGAATTTAACCCCCCCCCCCCCCAAAAAAAAAAATAAATAAATAAATAAATAAATAAATAAATAAATTGTATGACGCATCTTGCGTCACCAAATCCCTCTCTGGGTACCTCTGTTCAGAATTGTCACGCATTTGTAAAAGTTATTTAACAATTTCATTACTAGTGAATCAGTTGGACTCAATATTTCTAAAATCCAGAATAAGATCTGATTTTTATCCATTTTCATTCAATGAGAATCTAAAATAAATCTGCATATCTTATGCAGAGAAATTTACCATAGAAAATTTCTTGCATAATTCAAAAAAGCTTTCATACATATTTCATACTGTGAAATAACTCCTATTCTCATTTAGATGAAATCAAAAGAAATGTACCTATATGAGAGACTTTTTTATCTTCTACTCATTAAGTATTCTTCTCGACCTATCTCTTGGAAAAAAAGCACATCTTGTTGGATGAGGTATAGCGATGCTTTGAGTAGTGGGTGTAGTCGAGCAAGCAGTTTGTGCACTCTTGTGGTCCTGGGCATACAGCTTTTAATGGGGGTTGATGAACCGAAGCGCCCAGGTTAGCAGAGATTTCGTGAAGGAGTGCCCCACAAGAGCGTTCGCGAATGCAAATCATCTCGCCAAAAGTCTACAATCCAGGACTTTGACCAGCCAAAGAGCTTTATGAAGGCATTAATCTTAAGGGGAAAAAAGTTGATTATTAAGTGTACAAAAAAATGTTTCGTTCAAAGTTTCTTAATTTAATTTGAATTCTTTTGAACTCTGTCAAGAAATGATTTGTGCTGCTGCCATAGAGTTAAAGAAAAAATATGTTTGGAGTTTTTAGAACAATATAATTGTAGTTTTTTTTTTTTTTTTTTTTTTTTTTTTTGCAAATATAATGCTTAATTTATGATGCTGTGATGTGGAATCCACTTTTTTGTACACATTCTGAAAAAGAAAATTTTTAAAATATCAAAATTTACATTTCGTAATTTATTTAACATAGCCCTTCTTTATCTTAAATTCGATATTAAACTAAGTTATAAAATTTTGAAAGTCTGTATCCAGGACTTTGATCAGCCAAAGAGCTTTATGACGACATTAACTTAAGGAAAAAAAATTGATTATTAAGTGCTCAAAAAAAAAAAAAAAAAAATGTTATGTTCAAAGTTTCTTAATTTAATTTGAATTCTTTTGAACTCTGTCAAGAAATGATTTGTGCTTTTTCAATGAGTTAAAAAAAAAAAAAAAAAAAAAAAAAAAAAAAAAAAAAGCTTTTTGGGTGTTTTGAAGCAACATGATTGTAGTTTTCTGCAAATATAATGCTTAATTTATAATGTCTTACTGTGGTGTGGAATCCACTTTTTGTGCATATTCTGAAATGGAAATCTTAAAATAACCAAATGTACAGTTCGTAAATAAATACGACATAATAATTTTTTATCTGAAATCTGATATTAAACTAAGTTATAAAATTATAAAAGTCTACATTCCGGACTTTGTCAATAGCAAAAGAGCTTTGTAACGGCATTAATCTTAAGAAAAAGAGTTGATTATTAGAGCCGAAAAATGTTATGGTCAAAGTTTCTTAATTTAATTAGAATTCTTTTGAACTCTATCAAGAAATGATTTGTGCTGTTGCCATAGAGTTAAAGAAAAAAAAATTCGGAGTTTTTGAAGCAACATAGTTGTAGCTTTTTTGCAAACATAATGCTTAATTTATAATGGCGTGGAGTAAAGTAAGTGTTTTAAAGTAAAGTAAGTGTTTTAAAGTAAGTATTTTTATAAGTTATAAAGGCGTGACGTAAATTTATAATTTATAGTGGCGTGGAATCCACATTTTGTACATATTCTGAAATGAAAATCTTAAAATAACCAAATTTACAATTCGTAAATGAGTAGGACATAACAATTCTTTATCTTAAATTTGATATTAAAATAAGTTATAAAATTCTAAAAGCCTACATCCCGGACTTTGACCATAGCAAAAGAGCTTTATGACGGCATTAATCTTAAGGAAAAAAAGTTGATTATAAGAGCACAAAAAAATGTTATGTTCAAATTTTCTTAATTTAATTTGAATTCTTTTGAACTCTGTCAAGAAACGATTTGTGCTGTTGTCATAGAGTTAAAGAAAGGAAAAAAAAAAGCTTTTCGAAGTTTTTGAAGCAACATAGTTGTAGTTTTATGCAAATATAATGCTTAATTCATAATGTCTTATACTGTGGTGTAAAATCCACTTTTTGTATATATTCTGAAATGAAAATCTTAAAATAACCAAATGTACAGTTCATAAATGAGCACGGCATAACAATTCTTTATCGTAAATTTGATATTAAACTAAGTTATAAAATTCTACATCCCGGACTTTGACCACAGCAAAAGAGCTTTATAACGGCAATTATCTTAAGGAAAAGAGTTGATTATTAAGAACCAAAAAACGTTATGGCCAAAGTTTCTTAATTTAATTTGAATTCTTTTGAACTTTGCCAAGAAGTGATTTGTGCGCTTGCAATAGAGTTAAAAGAAAGAAAAAAAAAAGGTGTTCGTAATTTTTGCAGCAGCACATTTGTAGTTTTTCAAATATAGTGATTAATTTATAGGGCCTAATGTGGTGTGGAATCTACCTTTTGTACGTATTTTGAAATGAAAATCTTTAAAATATTCAAATGTATAGCTCGGGACTTAAGATACAACAATTCTTTATCTTAAATTTGATATTAAACTAATAAAAATTTCAAAAGTCTACATCCCGGACTTTAGCCAAAGACTTTTATGACGAAAAGAAAGTTACGTGTACCAAAAAAAAAAAAAAAAAAAAAAAAGTTATGTTTAAAGTTTTTAATCCAATTTCAATTCTTTTGAACTCTATCAAGAAATGATCAGTGCGAGTAGAGTAGTTTTTGCCGCAACACAGTTAAAGATCAATCGAAACAGGTTTTTAAGACCGAAACAAAAACAGAAACCGAATTTCGGTAATCTTCCTATTTTCGGCTAAAAAGGAAGCTAAATGAAATTGCTCAAAAATTTTTAAATACACGCATAGATATACATAATTATTAATTAATTAATTGTAGCTGTGTCCAAATTGGCTCTCTCTGGTCTGACCAAAACTTTTTATTTTCTTCTTACAAAAACATATTAACCTGGCTCGGCCCGATAAAAAAGTTAAAAGTTCGGCCCAAGCCCGACCCGAACCGGAAAAAAAAATTAAAATCTCGGCCTGAACTCGGCCCAGCCCGTGTGAAATTCTACAAAACATTGATTTTTAAATCTATTTGGTTAAAAATTTGCCCCGTATGAGGGGTTCTGACTAAAAATATTTTTCTTTACTTTTTTTTTTTTTTTTTTTTTTTTTTTTTTTTTTTTTTTCATGTTTATAATTTTTATTACAAATATATATTCTTGCCGCAGGCCGCGATATTTATTTTTTTAATGAATTCCTATTTTGTGAATGCAAATTTTTGAGTTATTATTAATATTGTTAATCCATATTCCATTTATTGAAGTGTTAAAAATATGAAAAATGGTATATAATAAAATCCTCTAAGACGGAATTGAATTGAAAAGAAAAAAATGTGTTATAGAGAAGTTCCCTTCTTAGCAAATGCAGATGTATTACATATCTTTTTTTCCGTATTAGTGTGTTAATTTTGCATGATAAACACGTTTTTTGCTTAAAGCAAGATTCATAGGTAGGCTTTTCTTTTTTCTTTTTACAATATTTTAACTTAGCTATATTTTAGTGAATATAAAAAAATAATAATAATTTTAATTGTTAATTGTAGAATAATGGCAATTTAAAAATGTATGCATTTTTTGCAAAACTTTTTTGGACCAGGCCTTATTTTACTGATCTCTAAATGGACCAGGGCACGTACACTGATAAAAATTTTGCTCTAGTTTGAACCAAATTTTGGTGCTCAGTAGCTATCACCATAAGATGGGGAAATTTCGTACCAGCATTTGGAGCTTCTTAATTCAACCTCGCTCCAACTATTGGAAATATGCTTCAAAAGAAACTCCAAATATTGGTTCAAGATTTCACCATATTTCAGTGGCAGCTATTGAGCACCGTAATTTGGTTCGAACTAAGACAAGATTTTCAATAGTGTAGAAAGAATGATTTGCATATTGGCTGCGTCAAGAAAAAAAAAAAAAAAAAAAAAAAAAGTGAATTTTGGACCGTGAAGACTACGAATGGTACAAGTCCCAGCTCCGTACAGAAAAAAAAAAAGTTAAGCCCGACCCGGTCCAGGTCTTCAGAAAAGAATAGAGACAAGGGCCCGGCCCGAGAGTCTTGAACGGAATAGGCCCAGCCCGCGTTGGGCTCGGACCTCGGCCGACACGTGCAGATTTCCAAAACGTACCTCGATTTTCTTTTATAATGATTTTTGTAAATGATTATCTGTTATGCTAGAACTTTTTCGGAAAGTATTCGAAATATTTCTGCGGTTTCTATTGCGTGTATGCATTACCACAGAGTCCCGCTATTCCGAACAAAGTTCAGAAAATATAATGATTTTTTAAACTTTAAAAAAGTAAAAAAATAAAAGACGCTCGGGAAAAAACGTACATTTCTTGTTATACAAACAAGTTAAGTACAGACATACTTAGAACTCAAGCTTCGTGAAAATGCCTGAAATTAAATTGGAATGAAAGCTGGTTGCTTACAGTACATATCAACTCCATTTTATACAATTTTGTAGAATCATTTTAATCACTGCTAAACACAAAAAAAATAACTTACACCACACTTAAAGATGTTCTTAAATCAAAAAGGGCAACTTTGTGACAGATGCTTTAATTTATTTTTGTTCAGAAATGCATGAAAATGGCAAGCGAAACTGCCAGAAACTGTCTAATTGCACTCAACTTTCTGTTTTTTTTTTTTTTTTTTTTTTTTTTTTTAAACATAGTAGATTTTTCATAACAAGCCTTCAAAGTTGACGTTATTGAGTACATTTCCTGACGAAAGCAGAAAAACCGGTCGAAAAGCAGGAGAAAAACGGGTGATCACGTGATCGAAATAGCTTAGAACTGAATAGGTAATTTAATTGTCATAAAATGGAAAATTCAGTTGAATTCCAAATCGCTTCCATAGTCAGGCATTCCAAATATACATCTTTCTATTAAAAAATGAATTTGTAAATGTGTCAAAACGTTTTGCGCTTGTTCAGCGGAGCAGTTTAGAACACCCTTAAGAAGTAAAGTCAGTGACGAAGAGCACTCAATCAACTAACTTGTTTTTTGTTAACTTCTGTTAACTTGTGTTTTGTAACTTGTTTTTTATTATTGTTTATTCAGATTTATGCGTGAAGAAAAAGCGCATTCATTGCTATGGTACTACAGTTGTACATCTTATTTGAAGAGTCTGTTATACATTAACAGTTTAGAAATAACAGAATCTGTTCACCACGAGCCGATCAACGTTGTATAGCGTTGAAGTTAGTAGACATCCCTGCACTTAATTTACGCTTTAACAAGTCAATACGTTGATTATTATTAATTAAATTTGCGTATTCCAAATTCCCACTAAACAAACACAGTATTCGGTTTCAATTATTTCAGAACAGCGGACTTTACTGTACTTGTATTAAATATGCATTATTAGGGCCATGTCAGACGAGCGATTTTTTAAAACGTCGATATTGACGCCGTCTCTTGAGGGAATAGAAATGTTCTCGTCTGGTCAGACGACAGTTCCAGGGCCAGCGTCGCAAAAGCGGAAAAAATCTTGACGCTTGCACCTGGCGTTCCCCTCAGCCCGCTCGCCTCTGCTGACGGTCTGGAGGCTGTAGTTTAAATTACGATGGGCAGACGAACGTCTATTTCAACACTGATTTTGACTTTCTTTATCATTTTTTCATGAATTTTTGATGTCATTGCGCACCGAATTTTCTCCTTAGAGTTTGAAATGGATTTAGCCGTGGAATAAATAATTTTTGACGTACGAGAGGATTGTATATTGTATAATTAAGAATATTGTAGGGTATATCATCAGAATTAACTAAAGATAAAAATAGAAAAAACAATAAATTGATCAGTGGTATGTTGCACTCTAGATAAAAAAATAAAAAATTCAGAAAAATCTGAAGAAAATCAGGAAGTTATGGGAACACTATTTTAATTAATTTTGTTTCATATTTAAAAAAATCATTTAAAGTAATTTTACTGTAAAAAATTAGATTTTATATGAAAAATATTAGAACAATAAAATATTATTATAAGGAAAAACTGAAAGTAATCTTTATCAAATTATAGTAATATTATTTTGTCTTAGTATGTTTCCAGAATATTAAATTAAATTCAGAGGCCGTTGCAGGTGTTTTATTTTAGGGGGGGGGGGGATTTTGCGAAAAATAAAAAGACTTTTTGTAAATAGTATTTTATGTTTGTGAAAAGTAACATTTTGTAAGGAAATATGAAATACAGTTACTGAAATTAAAAACCTGGGCAACTAGTTTCCTTTGAAAATTGCAGATTTTTAAACCTAACAATATAAAAGTAATGGATAGTATGTTTTTATGTTATAGAATTTTATGAAAGGGTCTTTTTAATAATTTCGGAGAAGGAGCCTGTTTCAATGTTTGGTTTTTGGAGAAGGGGGCCTGTTCACTGATGAAAAAAAATCTATTAAATTTATTGCAAAAACTGCTGGTGGCAATTTTGTCAGTATTTTTGTCATAAAAACTGCAGTAATACATACGTAATTTTTTTTCTTACATCTAATTTTACTGCAATTTTTACGGCAAAAACTGCTGGCAACATTTCTACGCGGTAAATTTAATGGATTTTTTAACAGTGTTTTATTAAATGAATTTTTGTGTAATGGCTCTAAATAGGCCCTAAATTATGCCTGAATTGACCTCGAAATTAAAATCATTATAAGTTAGATAAAGTTTTGAAAATTTGGAATGGAAAAACGGACAGCAAAGATATGATCATAATGCGTCGTGATCATATCGCAGTAGCGGTTCTATTTACTGCAAGCATATAATTTTGTATAATTATGTATACAATACCAGCCAAGTTTTACGGGGTGTTTTCTCACCACTATATTTTAACATATAAATTTACCTTACTTAATCATCGGAAATATAATTTTAAGAAAATCAAATTTTTTCTGATCAAAAATAGTGGTAGGTAAACAGCGTAAAAGTTGAAATTTACTGTGTATAATATTCTTTCAAAAAGCTTTTAACTAAAGGAAAATAATCATAAAAAAATCGACATTTTTGTAAAAATTGTGTCCTGCAATTTGCTTAAAATTTTTTCTTGGGCTTTGCTATAATGCATTTAAATGAACTACCTGCGTGGCCGAAAATAGCCTTTTTTGCGCTCTGGATAAACATGGTTTTTGGCTCCCCCCTCCCCCCCCCCGCTTGAAATTTCCTTTGTAAATTATATTTAGTACATAAAAGTATACAAAGTAACATATAAAGAATAAAACAAAAAAAAGTATCAGAATTTTATTAATATCCGACTTATTTTAAATTTTAAAACATCTAATCATAAAATGATACCAAACAATATGCTTTGTCAAATATTGATTCAATAAAATCTTGTAAACAAAATAAAAAATAATAGTAAAAAAAATCCATTTTATACAGTATCCTTATGCCATATCATTCTTAGATTCTTCAATGCTTTAGCATACCCCAGAGCCGGAATTTCCAGGCCCGGTCCAGCCCGTTGTAAAAACAAAAAGTTCGGCCTGGGCCCTGCCAGCCCAGTTCCTATTTTTACATTTCTAGGCCCGGCCTGGCCCGTTCTGGCCGGTCACAATTTCTACTATTTCTAAAAAATTCAGATTTTTATCATATAAGTAAGATTCTTTTAAAGAATACTTTATACATGTCTATGAGATCATTTTACAGCATATTTTACAGGAAATACTCATTAGCAACATTAATAATTACTTAGATATTTAGATTTTCGACATTCAAAAAAAGATTCATAAAAATATTAACATAGTTTAGAATAAAGGAAAAAAAAAGAAAGTTAAAAACATAATAATTTTTGAAGCTGTACAGTAAAAATAGATTTATGGAAATATTTCCTCAAATCCAAAGGAGCTACTTTCTGACACTTATCTAAATTCATTTCTTTTTAGAAACGCATAAAATTAGCAGATATTTTTATTCAGAAACTATGTAATCGAATGGATTTATCAATTTTTTTGACACAAGCAATTTAAGAAAATACTGTCAAAGTTAGCGTTTTGAATAGAATTTCTGGAAGTGACAGCATGGGAAGGGAGAAAAATCTGCAAACATTTGACAACAATATCTTATATCTCAACAAGGTAATACAAGTATTTTATTTGCCAAAATCATAAACGCTATTCGATTCCAAATCCCTTTAATAGTCAGGCTTGTCAATTTTATACTTTTACTGTTAAAAATTAGTCAGAAAATGTGTCAAACTTTCACGTTGTTGAGAAGTGAATTCAATAATCACTAAGAAGTTTGTATCCAAAGATTATGTTAACATAAGTTTTTTATCGCTATTAATAATTTTACAAATCAAATTGTCTACCCTAACTTCTTGAGAACAATTAAGTCTAGTTCCGGCTCAGTTCGTCTACATGTAGGAAAACAATGCAAGCCTGATCTCGGCCCGACGCGAGTCTGCTAAAAAAATATTAAGCCCACGTTACACACAATGTAACTATCCGATGCCGATCTCTACACTGTAGAAGTTACATTTCTGCATTGATGCTGTGAAACTAAGTATCGGCTCATGACGTACATTTCTACATGTTATTTTCGTTAAAGCCATATCCATTTAAAATAACTCATATTTTATCGTTTCTGCGCAAATCTTTATAACGGGCCGGTAGCCCCCGCTAAATTTTTTTACCGGCCCGGCCCGTATGGCCCATTCAATTTTTCTTATTTTTGCCGACCTGGGCCGCAGGCCGTCCCGGGCCCGTGCAGACCTCTACTCCTGACAGGACGATTTTAACAATACAATGCATACAGCGACATGAGTAAAATTGGTACACAAAATCTTCATTTGGCGCCCCTTCGTTTCGTATCAATAAATTATTCGAAAAATAAATGTAACCATATTTGTATATCACTCCAAACAAACAAAAACAAAAACTCCAAATATCAAGGGAATTTTTAGACATTAATAAATGTATCATTACGGAGGGAGAAGGTGTTCGATGAATGATAGAGTATACTATCGTAAGGGAGGAGGAGTTCCAAATTTACCAAAAAATTTATGACATCGTTATATATGCACGTACAGCCTCTAAACGGAAAAAAATATACCCTTTGCTCATGGGGGAGGGGGGGGGGAGTGTTAGCTCATACTTCTTGACTCATGTAACGCAAATTTCACACTTTAGACATTTGTCAATCCTATTTTTCATTCATGCAACTAAGATGTTTGTTTTGCTATCACGTTCTGTAGCAACTTTTTTTTAATCGATTTAGTTTATTTATTTATTTAATAATACAATAAATAAGAAATTTCATCTAAATGAAAGTTGAATAACAATTACTGCCATTTTAAGTCCTGCATCTGCAGTCATATGTATTTCTTAAAAGATGGTAAATTTTTCATTTAACATCAGATGTAATTCTTGTAATTTTGGATATTTTAAATAAAAATACCCGGTAAATAATCGATCACTTATCATAGAATGAACACAGTACCGTCTGTGTATGCATATATTTTTTCTAATTTCTTGAATAATTGATAAAAAAATACAGAATACTTTATTTCCTCCAAAAAATCCATCTTATTTAAATTAAAAACATCGAATTAAAAGCTTCCTATTATCAATGGAGACGATAATCGTCTGCATATTTTGACGGAAAGGTCACGTTCGTGTGGATGGAAGTAGCGCAGATGTTTATTTCTCACTGGAAAACCAAAGCGTCAAAATAATCGGTCGTCTGTCATTAGCCTTAGGATGAACGAAGCGAATCCTCTACTAGTCCACTCAAATTACAATTTGTCGTACGCTTTACAAAAAAACTATTCAATATTTTAACTTCAAATTAAACACAAAAATAAATTATGATCTGTAGATTTGCAGAATATAATTTTTTTTACAGTAAAACGTTAAAAAAATTATTATTTTAATTAATTTATTTTACATGCATTTCCAATACGGAAGCATTTTAGCAAATAAATAAAAAATGAAACACGTATATTTTCAGAAAAAAAGTTTAAATCATGGAGTAAATAATTATAGATAGAATCATGATTAATTTATTAAATAAAACATGCTTTCATTATCCCGCAAAATCGTTTGCACAGATGACACTTAAACATTTTAAAAGCATTGTATTATGGAATTTTTTTTTCTTTTTTTTTTTTTTGTAAACTGGCAACAAAATAATTGTAAACAAATAAAATTAATTCTTAAGAGCAAGAATCTGAGAGAGTGACACACCCGTGATTCATGACATCTCAGATTTTCTCCAAAAAATTACCAGTTGTTACTCATCTTGTTAAAAGACGAAATCCAGAATTTTTTGCTCCAAAGTTGAGTTGTTCATTTTTTATGACCCCCCAAAGGTCATCATGTCGTGAAAAAAAATAAGAGTTTTTTTAAGACATGGATACTGCTATGACTCACAGCTCTTTGCGCATATAACTTGCCACGAAATTCTTTTCATATCTGGAATGTAAGAGGGTTGAACTTTATATAATAGATGTAAAACCCGTGGCAAGTTTTTGCCGCAAGGTCACAGAAATATTCATTTTTGCTGTTTTTTTCCATTTTTAAGACCCTATAACAGCTTGCGCATTTCACTTGCCATGAAAAAAGAGGTGGCAATTGAAAGCCATGCATTAGCACTTTTAAAAAATGTATATATAATTGAGGCAAGTTGTATGCGCTTTTAGTTACAGAGTGCCAAAGTCTGAAAAATGCCATTTTTGACCAATATTCAAACTGTTATAATTTCTTGCGGCAACAACATTTTGAAATAATTCTTTTGCCATTGTTTTATTCTATTATTGCCCTTTTCAAAAAAGTAAACTCCATTGAGGCAAGTTGCTTTAAAAAAATTTAATGTTTTTTTAAAATATGGCCTTTTTCAATAGTCAGAGCTATTTTATTATTTGAAACAACTTGACTGGATAACAATATTTTATACATTTGTTTGTCTATATAAATTGATGTTCTAATATATTGTGAGATATATATGATGCTAATGGCATTTATTTAATTTTAACCCTTTCGAGTCCGATTTTTTTTTCAATTTTAGAAAAAAATACTTTTACTTTAATAATATTGACACTAGCTATCATAATGGATTAATTAGAGTTTAACGAATATTTCATTGTCTGAAACATAACGAATGCTGTTCTTTTCTGCGCTATTAAATTCATATTCATGCAACAATAGGCTAAGGAAGAGTTTTTGGAAAGGGTTTAAAAATATTATATTGCAACAAGTTAGTGACATTACAACTTTCTAATACTTTTCGGTGCTTTATTACACATAATTCTTTCAGGAAAGTAACTTTTATTTTAAGTTAAGAAGGAAATACATTTAAAATAAAATAATCGCAAACAATACAAAGAAAATTAAGCAAATATTTATTATTATTACTAAATGCCTTAACATTAATAAAGTCATATAATAAATGCACAGACACATAATAACATTGCTACATGTAATTAGTAACAAAAGTATTTCTTAAAAATAATAATACTCAAAAGACATGTATAATTAATGATACACCAGCTCAGAAAAGGTTAAAACGAAAATATTTGACATTTACAAATTACAACTTGTAATTAAAATCCAAAGTTTAAATACAATCAGCCATCACTTAATATTTTTACATTGATTTATCAGTTCGAGAAAAGAAAATCAAAAATATAACTTTCTTGTATCATATCTGAAGATACCTTTTAACAGTTATAGTAATCTATTCAGATATTTCAGTTAATATACTTGGATAGCTATTAATGTTAAAGAAAATTTATTTTTCCCAGAAGTGAAAAAAAAAAAAATTCCATAAGGGTTAAAAGACATCTTGAGATATCTTAAAAGGAATGGTTATATCTTCGATTTTCTTTTCTCGTAATGATAAAACTCTGTAAATATTCTAACAGTGTTGGCTGATTGTATTTAAACTTTGCATTTTAATTACAAGTTGTAATTTGTAAATGTCAAATATTTTCATTTTAACCTTTTCTGAGCTGGTGTATCATTAATTATACATGTCTTTTGAGTATTATTATTTTTAAGAAATACTTTTGTTACTAATTACATGTAGCAATGTTATTATGTGTCTGTGCATTTATTATATGACTTTATTAATGTTAAGGCATATAGTAATAATAATAAATATTTGCTTAATTTTCTTTGTATTTTTTGCGATTATTTTATTTTAAATGTATTTCCTTCTTAACTTAAAATAAAAGTTACTTTCTTGAAAGAATTATGTGTAATAAAGCACCGAAAAGTATTAGAAAGTTGTAATGTCACTAACTTGTTGCAATATAATATTTTTAAACCCTCTCCAAAAACTCTTCCTTAGCCTATTGTTGCACGAATATGAATTTAATAGTGCAGAAAAGAACAGCATCCGTTATGTTTCAGACAATGAAATATTCGTTAAACTCTAATTAATCTATTACAATAGCTAGTGTCAATATTATTAAAGTAAAAGTAATTTTTTTCTAAAATTGAAAAAAAAATCGGACTCGAAAGGGTTAAAATTAAATAAATGCCATTAGCATCATATATATCTCACAATATATTAGAACATCAATTTATATAGACAAACAAATGTATAAAATATTGTTATCCAGTCAAGTTGTTTCAAATAATAAAATAGCTCCGACTACTGAAAAAGGCCATATTTAAAAAAAATATTAAATTTTTTTAAAGCAACTTGCCTCAATGGAGTTTACTTTTTTGAAAAGGGCAATAATAGAATAAAACAATGGCAAAAGAATTATTTCAAAATGTTGTTGCCGCAAGAAATTATAACAGTTTGAATATTGGTCAAAAATGACATTTTTCAGACTTTGGCACTCTGTAACTAAAAGCGCATACAACTTGCCTCAATTATATATACATTTTTTAAAAGTGCTAATGCATGGCTTTCAATTGCCACCTCTTTTTTCATGGCAAATGGAATGCACAAGCTGTTATAGGGTCTTAAAAATGGAAAAAAACAGCAAAAATGAATATTTTTGTGACCTTCTGTGACCTTGCGGCAAAAACTTGCCACGGGTTTTTCATCTATTATATAAAGTTCAACCCTCTTACATTCCAGATATGAAAAGAATTCCGTGGCAAGTTGTATGCGCAAAGAGCTGTGAGTCATAGCAATATCCATGTCTTAAAAAAATGCTTATTTTTTTTCACGACATGATGACCTTTGGGGGGCCATAAAAAATGAACAACTCAACTTTGGAGCAAAAAATTCTGGATTTGGTCTTTTAACAAGATAAGTAACAACTGGTAATTTTTTGGAGAAAATCTGAGATGTCATGAATCACCCCATAATGCTAGGTGTGACACTTTCTCAGATTCTTGCTCTTAAATTTGTTATATAAATGAAAAATTAAAAGATCTGCGTGAAGTTGTTGGTTCAAGCTCTTTATAAATATTTTTGCGAAGGTCGTATTGTGGCTAAATAATATCGACTCATTAATCAGAAGGATTTTATAGAAAAATAAGACTTTAATAAGTTCGCAAACACAACAATAATTATTCGTGAAAACGTCACTGCGAGAATAAGAGAGCGCTTCGTTAAAAGGTAATTCCATTAATTGAGTTGCCATTCGCAGAAAGTAAACAGTTCTCCCACGCGGAGAGAATTACAGCAATTCTCATACGCTAACATGTATAAAAATGAAGAAATTAAAATAAAATGTTTTACAGTTGAAAATTCATAGTATCAACGAAAGCAGATTTCAAATGTTTTTTCCAGAAAATAGGATTTTGAAGAAGTAACTTTCTTCAAGCTTTCTTCAAATATATTATTCTAAAATAGCTATCAAAGATTATCGGATGTTGATTACAAAGATTGGAAACATGCATATTTCAAACAATTAAAAAACACCAGTGGCTACTTGAAATTGTAAAAACATCTTTAAAAGAGCTTTTAGTTGAAAATTAAAAAAAAAAATGTAAAAGTTTGCTTCGAAAATATCTTATGCCAGTTTTACATCATAAGTAAAAAATTAAAATGCGCCAAAACATAAAATAACGTTTTTGTTTAATAAAGATGCAAAAATAATAATAAAAAAAAATATTGTTACTTTCAAATATCTGTTTTATAAAATAATGCTTCGCGAATCCAAACAAAGCATGGCTTTTGCTAGTTTACTTTATAATTTGCACTCATGTCTTAAGTTAGGCATGGTTGATAATTATAAGCAGTGAAGTTCATAGTAATAAATAATGTCACATTTGAATCAATAGATCTCAAATCAATGAGTGATGTTGGAAATTTATTTCCGAAGGAAGAAACGAGAATTTCGAATTTTGATTGCTTCGGTACAGTTGAATTTTCTACAACATTGCCTCCGAAAACGAATTTTTACAAACCTCTGATTTTGAGCTGAAAGCGAAACCAAACTTTTGGTCGATCTTTAGTTATAGTTTTTTACAAATAGAATGCTTAATGTATAGGTTCTTATAACGTCGTGAGTAAACCAATTTTTGTACAGATTCTGAAATTAATTTTTTTAAAATATCCTAATGTGCAATTCATAAGTTATTACGACACAACAATTCTTTATGTACTAAAGTTATAAAATGCTAAAGTGAAAAAAAGTACATTTAAAGGCCTATAAATACCTTTTAAGGAGGTGGATTAATAAGGGCTATTTTTCGCCCATCATATACCCGAAAAAAAAAAAGTTTCGAACTCCGACACTGTTCAGTTGCTTTGCATAGTTAAAGATATGTATTTTTTTATTGTGAGCTTTACTTGATAAATAAAATAGTAAGTCATGGAAATTATAGCCCGAACATAGAGTGTTTTGGCCTTTTTTCCTACATTTTTGCCGTTTTTTTGTGTCTTTGAGTTAATTTTTCTTTAAGAAGCGCTTGATGAACCCAATTAATTTTGACATGCAATGATACTACTCTCTATAAGCCTTCATAGCAGCTTCATTTTATTTGGGTTCAGTGTACGCTTTATCTTTTAAAGAAAATAATGTATTGTACGGGGAAATCAAATGCAGTGTTATCGGAGCGTTCAGATTTGTTTTGCTGTACAAAAAAAAAAAAAAAAAAAAAAAAAAAATACGTTGTTGAGAGGTCAATGTAGTTTTCTGATACTATTTTTGTAAATATTTATTAAAGAAATTCCTAATAAATGATGCTTGGATGTCAGTGTCATTGTTGTAAAACCTGGTGGAAGAATTTTCATATCTGTTCTAACAAAAATATCCATGATGTTATATAGATGCTTTGATGCTCGAAAAACTGCGATCTACAAAGTGGTTCTAAGTAGCGCTCTAAATGTAGATAGTATGTATTTTGTGATCTTTACTCCAGAAATACTTCTATTTCTTCTCCTGGTGTAAGAATAAGAGATTTTGTATGTACTCTAACATTTGTTGTATAATATGTAAAGGTAAGAACTGCCTCGTTATTGTAGCAAAAGCTATTGAAACTCAAGCTTTTATAAAAACTAGAATCTATAGCTCTTTGGGAAAACGATGCTGTAAAACTCATATTCTTGATAGGTCTTCAGTAAATTGGCTCCGGAAGATTTATCCTCCGTAAGAAGTATATTGAAAGTGTTTAAAACAATATCAGAAATGCACAAATCAGAAGGCCTCGATTTTGATACACCTGGACAATTTTCCGAAATCTATTATTATACTCTCATGGGTATATCTATGCATCATCTTAGCTATATATTTAAACTAGTAAACTTCAAAATACGTTCCTCAAAATAGAAATCATCTAGTACTTGCTTTGCATTGTTACTTGTAAAACTTAGAACTGTCTAATAATGTTCTAGCCACATGTAATGTAAATAATCAATGTAAGAAAAATAATAATATCTTCTGTAAAATATGCAAACCAGACATTGATTAAGAACTTTGTCCCACAACACCTTGGAATTGAACACATCACCAGAATACAGGTTATTGATAATTATATGAGGCCTTTAGAAGGAAGATTATTTATTCCGGATAACGACAATGATACTGTGATGATTATTTTCGATAGAACATATATCTATATCCAGAAAAGTGCGAACTAATCCTTTCAGAGAAATTCATTCTGGTTATACAAAGCAAGACTTTTCGTTAAGCGTATTGTATCTACTTCAAATTATATTCTGGATGTCTTCATCCCTTATTTCACGGATTCAAAGAACAATCATGCTAACCCGCTTACACATATATTAAAAAAGATCCACATAATATTAGAGAGTTGCTGAAGCTAAATGATGTTAGGAGAATTGATAGATTTTTACGGGAATTTTTGGAACTTCTGCAAGAAATAAATATCGAAGATGACACGCCAAGTTTCCTAAATAAATAGCAAAAGTTTTCAACGGTGGATACTAAGGGACACCTCTCGTGACCGAAGTTTGATTGTTCGACACAAAAGTGTTAAAAACTAGGATTAAAAAAAAAAAAAAAAAAAAAAAAAAAAAACAATGAAGCAACACCATAAATGGCATTGTAAATGTCCTAGAGTACTAGATGCATGTTGCTTTCGTATTACGTTTTCTGACTTACTTGTTCCATATCTCAACCAAAAAAAAAAAAAAAACAAGGATTGAATATGTTCATATACTATAAAATGCGGCCGCTGAATGGTCCAGTAGTAATTCTGGTGAAGCAACCAAGGAGGAAAATAATCTGAAACATACTGTCAAAAGTGTCTGAAACTAAATGATTATATTTTCTGTTATTGGTTATTTCCGATATTTCATATATTGAAATAAAAGTCTTAATAAGCTCCATTCATCATAATTTTGCATTAAGTGTTGCATTTACTATTGATTTTTTGGATTAAAACTATAGACAATAGTGTTTATGCTCATTAATATACATGGTATTTATTTAAATATATATTTTATTTTCCTATCATTTATTAAACTTTTATCCAAGATATTGTTATTGTCTTATATATTATGAGGTATACTAATTAAAAAAATATATGTCACATCTAGGTGCTGATGGGCGAAAAATGGCCTTTATTAGCCCACCTCTTTTGGTCTACATGTTTCGGACACACAAACGGTGACTTAATGAGGATCAATATTGATGAAAACTATTTTCGCAAAAATTTAAAATATGTACTTGACAAATAAACTAAAAAAACTTTGTAAAATCACTATAAAATGTAAAATTAAGCAGGACGCGTTTCGAGCTACAACAATGACAGCTCGTCATCAGCTAAACCAACACGTGTCCGTTTTGGCACAGAGTGGAGAATCACATCTCTACTCTTTGCCATAACGGACACGTGTTGGTTTAGCTGATGACGAGCTGTTATTGTTGTAGCTCGAAACGCGTCCTGCTTAATTTTACATTTTATGGTGATTTTTCAAAGATTTTTAGTTTATTTATCAATTTATCGCCAGTGATTACGGTGTTTTTCACTATGTACTTGGCATACAAACATTACGAGATCATTGGTATAATAAAAGCAGGTTGTTCTATTAAAAATTGCCATCTGTGAATGTGAATTATTTTATCTTATTGTTCCTTTTTTTTCGTAAAACATTCCTTTCAAATTGTAGATAACTCATACTACACATTTATACGTAATCTGTACTATAAAGGCCAAAAATATCTGTGCGTAACGCATATGTCATTTTGAGAATGGCAACACTCTGAAATTTGAAATGTAGTTTCGACTTTGCATTATTTGTTACTGCAAATTTTTAAACTTCTAAACATCGCGCATTTTCAATTTTTACATCGTTGTACAGAAAAAAAGTACTTTTAAAAGCAATTTTTTTAAGCTGTAGGGGAGAGTGTTGTACTTTGGGACAATTTTCACATATAATTTTTTTACTCCAATTATTGTAATTCGATTTAAAATTTAAAGGCAATATTTTTCTCTATAATATATTTTTAGAAATTCTGGCAATTTGAAAATAAAAAACTGCCACTCATTTAAAGTAGGGAAACACAAACTGTCTCAAGGTACAACATCTTGTTAGCACCTTTGAAGTTTAAAAATTATGCAAAAGACGCTCGTTCCTGAAGTTACTTAAGCTTAATTCCTTTTAAAAACTTATTATCTAGAAATGTTAATATAATATATGTGAAATTTCATTGAATTAAGCTTCGATAATTCAATTAAATTTGACTGATCCCGATGGGAGTAGGGGAAAAATGAGAGTCCGACCCCGGGAGGAGGAGCGAGGAGCGTGGTGGTGGTGGTGGGCTCCTCCTCAAGCCTCCTCCTCCACAACCCTCCTCCTCAATCCTCCTCCTCCTCCTCTTGACATCGTCTTGTAAGAGAAGGGGTTAAAAGGGGGGGGGGTTAAATTTTTTTTCGTGAAATTTGAATATTTTATGCTATAAGAGAGGGGTAAAAGGGGGATTAATTTTTTAAGTATACTTCAGTACGAGCGGTTCTTTTGACTGTTGATTAAGAGATGAATGATTCATATTAAATTAAAAATAGTAATTAATTAAAAGGTAATTAAAAATAATAATTAAAAATAATGAAGGGACTTAGAATTTTTCGAGCGGTTTTTTTAGTCAAGTATAGTACGTAGTGGAATTTAAGAAATGAATAACAGCAATTAACGATAATTAGTAATTAATAAAAAAGTAATTAAAAATATTGAGTAAAAATAATGAAGGTAATAATTAAAAATGATAATTAAAAATAATGAGTAAAAGATAATGAAGGAAATTTTTCGGTGAACTTTAGTTTAAGGATTTATTTTTTGATTTGAAGCGGAAATTTTGGGGAGATTGATTTTTTTTTTTTTTTTTTTTTCACCGTGTTTTTAATAAGGGGTTAAGCGGATATTTTGGGTACACAGAATGTTTTTTTCTGTACTATTGTACGAGTAGTTTTTAATTTTAATGTGGTGACTTAAAAATTTTCAGTTTGGTGTAATTTAAGAGTTTATTTTTTGATTTTAAGCAGAAATTTTGGGGAGATTGATTTTTTTTTTTTTTTTTTTTCACCGTGTTTTAGATAATGGGTTAAGCGGGTATTTGGGGACATAGAATGTTTTTTTTTCAGTACTATTGTACGAGTGGTTTTCAATTTTAATGTGGCGACTTAAAATTTTTCAGTTTGGTGTAATTTAAGAGTTTATTTTTTCGATTTTAAGTGGAAATTTGGGGAGATTGATTTTTTTTTTTTTCCACTGTACTCTTACATGATGAGTTAAGCGGATATTTTGGAGGAAATTATTATTTTAGAATAATCATTCACGAAGGATATTTTGCGGATATAAGTGTTTAATAGGGGGACTTTAATTTTTTTGCAATGAGATTGACGCGCGCTCGTCGACCTAACCATACGGAGTTTATAGTTTTCTTTAAATCATGTATGAATATTGGTTTAGAATTTCTTAGAATGACTTCCACCACTTTTATCCACCATTATCATAAATAACACATGCTGGTAATGGGAATAATATTGAATATTTATTTAATGAAGGAACTTTAAAATTATTTCGAGTACTATTTTTAGTCAACTGTGTTATACACTTGATATTTTAGAATAGTTAAAAAATAACTTTAAAATTTGAATGAAAAAATTTGTTTCAAAATGGGATTTTATGTGCTAGCATTGAATCGCACTCGTCGCCCTAACGGTTTGGAATATGTGGTTTCCTTCGAACCTTGGTGAAAATTTAATTGAAATGATTATTATTATTATTTTGTGTGTGTTGTATGTATGTGTATATATGTGTGTGTGTGTTGTATGCATGTATGTGTGTGAATGTATGTTTGTGTGTTGTATGCATGTATGTGTGTGTTGTATGCATGTGCGTGTGTTGTATGTATTGTATGTGTGTATGTGTGTGTCGTACGTTGTACGTATGTGCATGTGTTGTATATATGTATGAATGAAATAACACATGCTTGTAATGGAAATTTGGGAATAATAATTTTAAATATTAATTTAATGAAGGAACTTTAGAATTATTTCGAGTATTATTTTTAGTGAACTATGTTATACACTTGATATTTTAGAATAGTTAAAAAATAACTTTAAAATTTGAATGAAAAATATGTTTCAAAATTGAATTTTACGTACTAACATTTATTTACGCTCGTCGACCTAACTGTTCAAAGTCCTTGATTATCTTCGAGCAATGGAAAATTTAATTTTATTAATTTATTTATTTAGTTAGATTATTTTTTGATGATCCCGGTTTGAGGATGTTATTTTTGGATAATGAATAAATTTTAATGGTGGTACTTTATTTTTAAGGGGTGTCTTATGAAGCGACTTAGATTGTTTTTGAGTGGAAAATTTAGTCACATTTAATTTAAGAAATGATTAATTAAAGGAAAAAAGACAATTCAATTTAATTGGGTTCCTTTTTCGATAGATAAAAATAGGAATTAAAAATTTTATGAGAAATTTATTAATGAGGGCAATTGAAGCTTATTATGAGTGTGACTCTATTTTAAGTAAAGGTTAGAAGACAGTTTAAAAAATGGCACTAAAAAATAAATACATTCATAACACACATATATATATATACATAGAATTAACTAGCAGTATTTTTAAACTAGAATAACAAACTGAACAATTTTCGTGAATATTATGAAAAAATAAATGCGCTTTAGAGAACGAAACTTTACTATTTGATTGTTATTTAATATTATAAAAATATTTAAATCTAAGCATTTCGTTTTAGGTAACAAACTTATTTTATTAGTTTAGTACATATTAATTTTCATCGTATAGTATTCAAATCACCTGTGTTCATGCAATACGGATTTACCTACTTATCGCATGCGAATGAGTAAAAGCATGATTCATTCTTATCTTAGATAAGGTTTTACCCCAGAGTCTTCAATTCAATCGACGTTATATTTTAACTTTGATTAACTAATGAAGATGCCAATTGGGTCGCAATAATGATTTTATTAATTCAGATTTTAAATTAATATCAAATTGGAAGTTTTTTTTCTTTTCTCACAGATTAACTTTAAATAAAACTTAAATATTTATATATTCATTTACTTTATTAGTAAAATAATGAATGTGTCACATTCATTTAGGATTTAACTATTTGAAGATTTAAACTAACCTTTTATTTAAACGATCACATAACTAAAACTATTATAAAATTAAGTGTTTAAAAATATAAACGAAGGGTTCATTTTAAAATGTACTCATACTTGGGGATAATTTACTTGGGGAATATTTCTTAGATGACTTATCATGAATAACTAAGTGTACACTCAGAAACAAGAACCAGTAAACATTTTTAACGAAAGGTTTTCATAAATATATACTAAGGTATATATATATATATAGTAACATTTCATATAACATCAAATTTTAGCAAGTGCATGTATTGGAACACCCCCCTATTTTTTTTCTCAATCATACTTTTTCTCTCTTTGTTGAACTACTTTGGTTGAGAAATGAGGTTCAAAAAACCAAATTTGACAAAACGGAGTATGATTAGGCAGTTTTTGAATACCTGCTTTACGAAAATAAATTTAAACTTTTGACATAAAGCTGTTCTTTAATAATTTAAAACAGAAATTATTTTTTATAATTAATCCTTAACAACTTTAGACATGATTTGATGAGTCATAGGGTCATTAAAAGGTGTTTTTAACGTATTAATTAATTTTCTTAATCAGTTCTTCAAAATATTAAAAACTTATTCATAAGAAAATCTTACCTGGTTAGGAAAATTCAACCTCCTTCTATGTCGGTCTTGCAAGGACTGACTGATAACATGCCTGCTTATCTACTGAATTATGTGATAAGTGACGTTAGAGATCACGTGACCCTCATTATCTGCTGATAAGATAAGGACTGACTTGGAATTATCTTAATTAATTACCAAACTTCTCATTTTTTTAAACACCACACTAATCATTGTCCCCATTACTTAATCACGTAAATATAATTTATATAGTTTATAATTATCAGTTTTATACTAACATTTGAGAACTATTCGTATGTGTTGTATTAATTCTGTTAGTTTAATTCATACAAATTTTAACTAAAGCATCCTGTGCTAGTTTTCATACATTTATTATCACATCACGTGATAGAATTTCTTGCGATGTTTTAGAAATAATAGATATTTAATTTTTTTAATTAGTTAAAACATGAAAAAAAATTTAATTGCTTTTTAACATGAATCTTTTAAGAAAAACATATTTTATTCTGAAACATTGAATTTAAAAACTAACTCTTAAGAATATGACTTGATGCAATTTACTCATTTTAAACAAGTTAACTTTACTACTTGACGGAAATATATTCAAACGCAAAACGATTTAACTTTCGCATTTTAAAGTTATTTATATATTATACTAACATTTAATTATAATAGGTATAATTTTATTAAAAATACTGAATAAAATTAAATTTATACTATGTAAAAAATTAAAACACCATTTAAAAATATTAAACAACAACAACAAACTTATAATTAAGAGATGAATAAATATAAATATATGAATCACACAATAATAAAAAGAAATACTTAATCATTCATAAAAATTCTTCCCTTGAACATTCGCATGTATGTTAGTAAAAATATAACACTAAAGTTTTCAAAAAGATTATAAGCGTTTCCAAATCAACAAAGATAATTGAGTATTATATATCAAATAATGGACATGCACTCTTTACACTCACATCTTACAATGTAATTAGTAACCAAATTTAATGATTTTTAAGCATGTCTTCTTAAATTTTTTTTTTCCAATGAAAGACTATCACAATTGAATATTAAGCTTTCTCTTCATAACTTTATCGAGAAATATGTAATGTATACCACACGATTTCATTGAATGAATCACAATACAATTAAAACTTCTCATTTTCAATGTTTTTTATACTAGTGTTTATCAAATAGCTGTTTATTCTGAACAATCATCACTTAGTATATTGATGAAAAATTTGTGTTGAACGGTTTTTAACTCAAATGGTGTGAGAGAAGGATATATTACGACAGAAGTTATTAAATATAGAGTCTTTAAAGTTTATCACTGAAGAGTATAGAGAAGCTGTTTATGATGTATATAATTTGAATTTTCATTAACACAATATTATAACCGAAGTTTTTCGACAGTTTGAAAAATTATGATGCACAATGTCTGCACACGTTAACACAGAATAAGATTAACTTATGCCCTTTCGATGATAAGCGTTATTTGCAGGTAAGATGCATTAACATAACAACATTTTCTTGATAATTTTTCTTGTAGGTTTCGAAACCACAAACATCGGATCATACTTCTCATTTTTAACACGCGACACTAACCATTGGGTCATTAAAGCTCATAATTTAGTAACTAAAAAGTAAGAAAGATCATCGAAAATGATTACTTCACACATGCAAAAATAATTTTTATTGTGACTTATCAGTTAAAAATCACGAAGAAAAGAAAAATATCACATATGTTTTGGATTACTTTGAGATTTTATGAGTCACTTCATCAGTTAAATAGACATAACCACTTCTTATGAATCACTACTTATGCTTAAATTTTGAAACACTTGCTTATATGAAATGTATTATATTTTAGTTTATCAGTGATAGTGCGATTACTTGTTAATAATTTTAATGTTATTAAAAAATTTAAAAAAATCAAATGTGAATAATTAATTACAAAAACACAAGTCACTATTAAAGGTTTGAACAAATTATTAAAATTATTTTACAAAACTTTTCAAATTATTTAAAAATGTTTCACTAATATTTAGTAATCGTCAAATTTTAATGTCGATAATCATTTATGTGAGTCAGGTTTTCTGTTTTAACTGTTAAGTTATCAGATTTCCCCCTTCAAGTACATCTCATTGATAAGTTTTAATCAACCAATCAACTATTTATTTACCCCAGCAACCAGCTATTTGTTTACCCTAGTAACCAAAAAGCTTTTGTCGACACATGAACAAAATTTTGAAGATGCAAGACTCTTCATTTTCATTCGAAAAAACAATGACTTATGTAATAAATTTTTTCTTTACTTAAATGAAACCTTCACATGTGTATGGTAAAACTTGGAAAATTTCATTTAATGCACAAATTTAAAGTTAACAGACAAGGTCTTCACACATCTTTTAGTATTTTACTAACACTTTGCCAAATATCTTTAGAAAACAACAACAGAATTTTAAATAATTATTTTAATAAAAATTCTCTTTTGTAAGTGACATTATTAAACTAACTTGAAAAATTAACTTGGCAAAGCAAGTTTCCACTATTCCAACTAAGTAATATTCATAAGTTTTATATGATAAACAACCTGTTTGGTTATGTCCCAGCATGGCTTTATAAAATGTATCTAAAATAACCTTTAATATCAATGTTTAAAAATATGCGAATAATTCAGTTAGTCTTTTATAGATGATTATTTTCCCTTCTATTATTTAAAAGACATTTTAAAATAAAATTATTACTGATGCCAGTTTATCCCAGTGTTATGAAATGTGTATGCAAAACTTTTAATTCTAATTTTCACATTTTATTATTTCAAATTATTGTTTTCAAGTTGTACTAAAATTTGGAAAAAAATATTTAATTTTCATGCATAATTAAATTGAAATACTTTAATAATAAAGACACATTTAACATTGTATACTCACCTAATCCAACACTTTCACAAATACACGTCCGACTCGCTCCAAGGTTTAGGAAGAAATGAGAGATTGAAAGTCCTTATCAGAAAATGTTATCAGATAGTCTTATCTTAAGATAAGTGACGTCAGAGAACATATGTCATCAACTGGTCACGTGATGTATATCACATGACCAGTGCTTTGTTAATTAATCTTATTAATTAATTATTAAGTATTAAATTATTAATTATTAATTAATTAATTATTAAGTATTAAATTAAATTATTTAATATTATTAATTCTTTGTTATTAAAAAATAATAACTATTTTTAATAAGATTAATTACTGGTCACGTGATGTATATCACATGACCAGTGCTTTGTTAATTAATCTTATTAATTAATTATTAAGTATTAAATTATTAATTATTAATTAATTAATTATTAAGTATTAAATTAAATTATTTAATATTATTAATTAATCTTATTAAAAATAGTTATTATTTATTAATAACAAAGAATTAATAATATTAAATAATTTAATTTAATACTTAATAATTAATTAATTAATAATTAATAATTTAATACTTAATAATTTAATACTTAATAATTAATTAATAAGATTAATTAACAAAGCACTGGTCATGTGATATACATCACGTGACCAGTAATTAATCTTATTAAAAATAGTTATTATTTTTTAATAACAAAGAATTAATAATATTAAATAATTTAATTTAATACTTAATAATTAATTAATTAATAATTAATAATTTAATACTTAATAATTAATTAATAAGATTAATTAACAAAGCACTGGTCATGTGATATACATCACGTGACCAGTTGATGACATATGTTCTCTGACGTCACTTATCTTAAGATAAGACTATCTGATAACATTTTCTGATAAGGACTTTCAATCTCTCATTTCTTCCTAAACCTTGGAGCGAGTCGGACGTGTATTTGTGAAAGTGTTGGATTAGGTGAGTATACAATGTTAAATGTGTCTTTATTATTAAAGTATTTCAATTTAATTATGCATGAAAATTAAATATTTTTTTCCAAATTTTAGTACAACTTGAAAACAATAATTTGAAATAATAAAATGTGAAAATTAGAATTAAAAGTTTTGCATACACATTTCATAACACTGGGATAAACTGGCATCAGTAATAATTTTATTTTAAAATGTCTTTTAAATAATAGAAGGGAAAATAATCATCTATAAAAGACTAACTGAATTATTCGCATATTTTTAAACATTGATATTAAAGGTTATTTTAGATACATTTTATAAAGCCATGCTGGGACATAACCAAACAGGTTGTTTATCATATAAAACTTATGAATATTACTTAGTTGGAATAGTGGAAACTTGCTTTGCCAAGTTAATTTTTCAAGTTAGTTTAATAATGTCACTTACAAAAGAGAATTTTTATTAAAATAATTATTTAAAATTCTGTTGTTGTTTTCTAAA
Organism: Maratus speculifer; assembly: GCA_964019185.1. Lineage (NCBI taxonomy): Eukaryota > Metazoa > Arthropoda > Arachnida > Araneae > Salticidae > Maratus > Maratus speculifer. The sequence continues at coordinate 6,632,403 of OZ025294.1, read as the reverse complement.
GATATTTGGCAAAGTGTTAGTAAAATACTAAAAGATGTGTGAAGACCTTGTCTGTTAACTTTAAATTTGTGCATTAAATGAAATTTTCCAAGTTTTACCATACACATGTGAAGGTTTCATTTAAGTAAAGAAAAAATTTATTACATAAGTCATTGTTTTTTCGAATGAAAATGAAGAGTCTTGCATCTTCAAAATTTTGTTCATGTGTCGACAAAAGCTTTTTGGTTACTAGGGTAAACAAATAGCTGGTTGCTGGGGTAAATAAATAGTTGATTGGTTGATTAAAACTTATCAATGAGATGTACTTGAAGGGGGAAATCTGATAACTTAACAGTTAAAACAGAAAACCTGACTCACATAAATGATTATCGACATTAAAATTTGACGATTACTAAATATTAGTGAAACATTTTTAAATAATTTGAAAAGTTTTGTAAAATAATTTTAATAATTTGTTCAAACCTTTAATAGTGACTTGTGTTTTTGTAATTAATTATTCACATTTGATTTTTTTAAATTTTTTAATAACATTAAAATTATTAACAAGTAATCGCACTATCACTGATAAACTAAAATATAATACATTTCATATAAGCAAGTGTTTCAAAATTTAAGCATAAGTAGTGATTCATAAGAAGTGGTTATGTCTATTTAACTGATGAAGTGACTCATAAAATCTCAAAGTAATCCAAAACATATGTGATATTTTTCTTTTCTTCGTGATTTTTAACTGATAAGTCACAATAAAAATTATTTTTGCATGTGTGAAGTAATCATTTTCGATGATCTTTCTTACTTTTTAGTTACTAAATTATGAGCTTTAATGACCCAATGGTTAGTGTCGCGTGTTAAAAATGAGAAGTATGATCCGATGTTTGTGGTTTCGAAACCTACAAGAAAAATTATCAAGAAAATGTTGTTATGTTAATGCATCTTACCTGCAAATAACGCTTATCATCGAAAGGGCATAAGTTAATCTTATTCTGTGTTAACGTGTGCAGACATTGTGCATCATAATTTTTCAAACTGTCGAAAAACTTCGGTTATAATATTGTGTTAATGAAAATTCAAATTATATACATCATAAACAGCTTCTCTATACTCTTCAGTGATAAACTTTAAAGACTCTATATTTAATAACTTCTGTCGTAATATATCCTTCTCTCACACCATTTGAGTTAAAAACCGTTCAACACAAATTTTTCATCAATATACTAAGTGATGATTGTTCAGAATAAACAGCTATTTGATAAACACTAGTATAAAAAACATTGAAAATGAGAAGTTTTAATTGTATTGTGATTCATTCAATGAAATCGTGTGGTATACATTACATATTTCTCGATAAAGTTATGAAGAGAAAGCTTAATATTCAATTGTGATAGTCTTTCATTGGAAAAAAAAAATTTAAGAAGACATGCTTAAAAATCATTAAATTTGGTTACTAATTACATTGTAAGATGTGAGTGTAAAGAGTGCATGTCCATTATTTGATATATAATACTCAATTATCTTTGTTGATTTGGAAACGCTTATAATCTTTTTGAAAACTTTAGTGTTATATTTTTACTAACATACATGCGAATGTTCAAGGGAAGAATTTTTATGAATGATTAAGTATTTCTTTTTATTATTGTGTGATTCATATATTTATATTTATTCATCTCTTAATTATAAGTTTGTTGTTGTTGTTTAATATTTTTAAATGGTGTTTTAATTTTTTACATAGTATAAATTTAATTTTATTCAGTATTTTTAATAAAATTATACCTATTATAATTAAATGTTAGTATAATATATAAATAACTTTAAAATGCGAAAGTTAAATCGTTTTGCGTTTGAATATATTTCCGTCAAGTAGTAAAGTTAACTTGTTTAAAATGAGTAAATTGCATCAAGTCATATTCTTAAGAGTTAGTTTTTAAATTCAATGTTTCAGAATAAAATATGTTTTTCTTAAAAGATTCATGTTAAAAAGCAATTAAATTTTTTTTCATGTTTTAACTAATTAAAAAAATTAAATATCTATTATTTCTAAAACATCGCAAGAAATTCTATCACGTGATGTGATAATAAATGTATGAAAACTAGCACAGGATGCTTTAGTTAAAATTTGTATGAATTAAACTAACAGAATTAATACAACACATACGAATAGTTCTCAAATGTTAGTATAAAACTGATAATTATAAACTATATAAATTATATTTACGTGATTAAGTAATGGGGACAATGATTAGTGTGGTGTTTAAAAAAATGAGAAGTTTGGTAATTAATTAAGATAATTCCAAGTCAGTCCTTATCTTATCAGCAGATAATGAGGGTCACGTGATCTCTAACGTCACTTATCACATAATTCAGTAGATAAGCAGGCATGTTATCAGTCAGTCCTTGCAAGACCGACATAGAAGGAGGTTGAATTTTCCTAACCAGGTAAGATTTTCTTATGAATAAGTTTTTAATATTTTGAAGAACTGATTAAGAAAATTAATTAATACGTTAAAAACACCTTTTAATGACCCTATGACTCATCAAATCATGTCTAAAGTTGTTAAGGATTAATTATAAAAAATAATTTCTGTTTTAAATTATTAAAGAACAGCTTTATGTCAAAAGTTTAAATTTATTTTCGTAAAGCAGGTATTCAAAAACTGCCTAATCATACTCCGTTTTGTCAAATTTGGTTTTTTGAACCTCATTTCTCAACCAAAGTAGTTCAACAAAGAGAGAAAAAGTATGATTGAGAAAAAAAATAGGGGGGTGTTCCAATACATGCACTTGCTAAAATTTGATGTTATATGAAATGTTACTATATATATATATATACCTTAGTATATATTTATGAAAACCTTTCGTTAAAAATGTTTACTGGTTCTTGTTTCTGAGTGTACACTTAGTTATTCATGATAAGTCATCTAAGAAATATTCCCCAAGTAAATTATCCCCAAGTATGAGTACATTTTAAAATGAACCCTTCGTTTATATTTTTAAACACTTAATTTTATAATAGTTTTAGTTATGTGATCGTTTAAATAAAAGGTTAGTTTAAATCTTCAAATAGTTAAATCCTAAATGAATGTGACACATTCATTATTTTACTAATAAAGTAAATGAATATATAAATATTTAAGTTTTATTTAAAGTTAATCTGTGAGAAAAGAAAAAAAACTTCCAATTTGATATTAATTTAAAATCTGAATTAATAAAATCATTATTGCGACCCAATTGGCATCTTCATTAGTTAATCAAAGTTAAAATATAACGTCGATTGAATTGAAGACTCTGGGGTAAAACCTTATCTAAGATAAGAATGAATCATGCTTTTACTCATTCGCATGCGATAAGTAGGTAAATCCGTATTGCATGAACACAGGTGATTTGAATACTATACGATGAAAATTAATATGTACTAAACTAATAAAATAAGTTTGTTACCTAAAACGAAATGCTTAGATTTAAATATTTTTATAATATTAAATAACAATCAAATAGTAAAGTTTCGTTCTCTAAAGCGCATTTATTTTTTCATAATATTCACGAAAATTGTTCAGTTTGTTATTCTAGTTTAAAAATACTGCTAGTTAATTCTATGTATATATATATATGTGTGTTATGAATGTATTTATTTTTTAGTGCCATTTTTTAAACTGTCTTCTAACCTTTACTTAAAATAGAGTCACACTCATAATAAGCTTCAATTGCCCTCATTAATAAATTTCTCATAAAATTTTTAATTCCTATTTTTATCTATCGAAAAAGGAACCCAATTAAATTGAATTGTCTTTTTTCCTTTAATTAATCATTTCTTAAATTAAATGTGACTAAATTTTCCACTCAAAAACAATCTAAGTCGCTTCATAAGACACCCCTTAAAAATAAAGTACCACCATTAAAATTTATTCATTATCCAAAAATAACATCCTCAAACCGGGATCATCAAAAAATAATCTAACTAAATAAATAAATTAATAAAATTAAATTTTCCATTGCTCGAAGATAATCAAGGACTTTGAACAGTTAGGTCGACGAGCGTAAATAAATGTTAGTACGTAAAATTCAATTTTGAAACATATTTTTCATTCAAATTTTAAAGTTATTTTTTAACTATTCTAAAATATCAAGTGTATAACATAGTTCACTAAAAATAATACTCGAAATAATTCTAAAGTTCCTTCATTAAATTAATATTTAAAATTATTATTCCCAAATTTCCATTACAAGCATGTGTTATTTCATTCATACATATATACAACACATGCACATACGTACAACGTACGACACACACATACACACATACAATACATACAACACACGCACATGCATACAACACACACATACATGCATACAACACACAAACATACATTCACACACATACATGCATACAACACACACACACATATATACACATACATACAACACACACAAAATAATAATAATAATCATTTCAATTAAATTTTCACCAAGGTTCGAAGGAAACCACATATTCCAAACCGTTAGGGCGACGAGTGCGATTCAATGCTAGCACATAAAATCCCATTTTGAAACATATTTTTTCATTCAAATTTTAAAGTTATTTTTTAACTATTCTAAAATATCAAGTGTATAACACAGTTGACTAAAAATAGTACTCGAAATAATTTTAAAGTTCCTTCATTAAATAAATATTCAAAATTATTATTCCCATTACCAGCATGTGTTATTTATGATAATGGTGGATAAAAGTGGTGGAAGTCATTCTAAGAAATTCTAAACCAATATTCATACATGATTTAAAGAAAACTATAAACTCCGTACGGTTAGGTCGACGAGCGCGCGTCAATCTCATTGCAAAAAAATTAAAGTCCCCCTATTAAACACTTATATCCGCAAAATATCCTTCGTGAATGATTAGTCTAAAATAATAATTTCCTCCAAAATATCCGCTTAACTCATCATGTAAGAGTACAGTGGAAAAAAAAAAAAATCAATCTCCCCAAATTTCCACTTAAAATCGAAAAAATAAACTCTTAAATTACACCAAACTGAAAATTTTTAAGTCGCCACATTAAAATTGAAAACCACTCGTACAATAGTACTGAAAAAAAAACATTCTATGTCCCCAAATACCCGCTTAACCCATTATCTAAAACACGGTGAAAAAAAAAAAAAAAAAAAAAAAATCAATCTCCCCAAAATTTCTGCTTAAAATCAAAAAATAAACTCTTAAATTACACCAAACTGAAAATTTTTAAGTCACCACATTAAAATTAAAAACTACTCGTACAATAGTACAGAAAAAAACATTCTGTGTCCCCAAAATATCCGCTTAACATCTTATTAAAAACACGGTGAAAAAAAAAAAAAAAAAAATCAATCTCCCCAAAATTTCCGCTTCAAATCAAAAAATAAATCCTTAAACTAAAGTTCACCGAAAAATTCCCTTCATTATTTTTTACTCATTATTTTTAATAATCATTTTTAATTATTACCTTCATTATTTTTACTCAATATTTTTAATTACTTTTTTATTAATTACTAATTATCGTTAATTGCTGTTATTCACTTCTTAAATTCCACTACGTACTACACTTGACTAAAAAATACCGCTCGAAAAATTCTAAGTCCCTTCATTATTTTTAATTATTATTTTTAATTACCTTTTAATTAATTACTATTTTTAATTTAATATGAATCATTCATCTCTTAATCAACAGTCAAAAGAACCGCTCGTATTGTAGTATACTTAAAAAATTAATCACCCTTTTACCCCTCTCTTATAGCATAAAATATTCAAATTTCACGAAAAAAATTTAATCCCCCTTTTTAACCCCTTCTCTTATAAGACAACCTTGAGGAATGAGGAGGATTGAGGAGGAGGATTGAGGAGGAGGAGGATTGAGGAGGAGGAGTGAGGAGGAGGCTTGAGGAGGAGGTTTGAGGAGGAGGAGCCCTCCTCCCTCCTCCGAGCCTCACACCTCCTCCTGGGGTCGGACTCTCATTTTTCCCCTACTGATGGGGATTTACATTTTAAATGAAAATATCGATTTTGTGATCCATCGATGAAACTGTAAATAGCCCAACTAGTTAGGTTTAGTTTTTCCAATCATTAAGTAAACTGGAAAAAAAAAATAACCTAACTCGAAGTCCATCTTCTAAAGATTCTTCTGCCATTTTGATGTGAAATAAAGGCTTTGATTTTGCAAAACGGTTCTAATAGGATCAGTCAGTAGAAGCACCTGAGAGAAACTCTAGAAGTCCAAATATAGGTTTCGGACTGAAGGAAAAAGTAGCCGAAACGCTTCCAGTGGAACCATACAAGCAATCAAAATCTCAAATCCTAAATAAATCTTAATAAAAGCCTACATTTACTTAAAAAACCTGACTTGGTGCAATTATTAACAACAGTACGGTGACTTTTGGCGGGAGGTGATTATCGTTTTTTCATGTTAAGGGTTTTTTTTTTTTTTATCATGTAGTCTTGAAGATTGCATGAAAGGTAGGTTGATTTTCCGAAGCAAAATTGCAACAGTAATTTTAGCATGAACACTTAATGTGATAACCTGACCTCGGAGATAAATTTATGTAAAGAAACCATTAGGCATAAAAATAAATAGCTCTCTAAATTGTCAAGTTAGGTTCAGTTTTTTCAAGCGACCTGTATGCGTGCCGCATAAGGGGCTCAGAATCCTGATTATTCTCACCGCAATAAATTTTTATTGTAAATTTTACACTATATAATCAGAGAGTTTTCCTGTTGAATTCGACAAAGGTTTATGTTTAAAAAAAAAAACCGGTGATGAAAGATTAAAAAGTCTGCAAAAGACGCTTGTCCCGAAGCACTTAAGGTTAATGCCTTTTAAAAACTTAAATTTCACTGAATTAAGTTTCGATGGGGATTTACATTTTTAACAGAAATTTCGATTTTGTGATGTGCCTGTGTGTAGACTCCGCTATCGATTATTTTTAAATAAGTCAGAAAAGCAAAATAACCTAACACCACAATGCTTTTTTCTTTTTGAGATTCACGCTGATATCTAATAAGGTCTTTAGACATAAAAAATAAATAGTCCGACTAGTTAGGTTTAGTTTTTCCAATTATTAAGTAAACTGGAAATAAAAATAAATAAAATAACCTAACTTCAACTCGAAGTCCATCTTCTAAAGATTCTTCTGCCATTTTGATGTGAAATAAAGGCTTTGATTTTGCAAAACGGTTCTAATAGGATCAGTCAGTAGAAGCACCTGAGAGAAACTCTAGAAGTCCAAATATAGGTTTCGGACTGAAGGAAAAAGTAGCCGAAACGCTTCCAGTGGAACCATACAAGCAATCAAAATCTCAAATCCTAAATAAATCTTAATAAAAGCCTACATTTACTTAAAAAACCTGACTTGGTGCAATTATTAACAACAGTACGGTGACTTTTGGCGGGAGGTGATTATCGTTTTTTCATGTTAAGGGTTTTTTTTTTTTTTATCATGTAGTCTTGAAGATTGCATGAAAGGTAGGTTGATTTTCCGAAGCAAAATTGCAACAGTAATTTTAGCATGAACACTTAATGTGATAACCTGACCTCGGAGATAAATTTATGTAAAGAAACCATTAGGCATAAAAATAAATAGCTCTCTAAATTGTCAAGTTAGGTTCAGTTTTTTCAAGCGACCTGTATGCGTGCCGCATAAGGGGCTCAGAATCCTGATTATTCTCACCGCAATAAATTTTTATTGTAAATTTTACACTATATAATCAGAGAGTTTTCCTGTTGAATTCGACAAAGGTTTATGTTTAAAAAAAAAAACCGGTGATGAAAGATTAAAAAGTCTGCAAAAGACGCTTGTCCCGAAGCACTTAAGGTTAATGCCTTTTAAAAACTTAAATTTCACTGAATTAAGTTTCGATGGGGATTTACATTTTTAACAGAAATTTCGATTTTGTGATGTGCCTGTGTGTAGACTCCGCTATCGATTATTTTTAAATAAGTCAGAAAAGCAAAATAACCTAACACCACAATGCTTTTTTCTTTTTGAGATTCACGCTGATATCTAATAAGGTCTTTAGACATAAAAAATAAATAGTCCGACTAGTTAGGTTTAGTTTTTCCAATTATTAAGTAAACTGGAAATAAAAATAAATAAAATAACCTAACTTCAACTCGAAGTCCATCTTCTAAAGATTCTTCTGCCATTTTGATGTGAAATAAAGGCTTTGATTTTGCAAAACGGTTCTAATCGGATCAGTCACCAGAAGCACCTGAGAGAAACTCTAGAAGTCCAGATAGGTTTCGGGCTGAAGGAAAAAGTAGCCGAAACGCTTCCAAGATATCGTCTAGAGTTTCTGTATCATTTATCGTTTCGATTCTGCTTCAATTGAAATTCACTGTGAAACTGAACACTCGAATGTTGACTGCAAAAACAGGAACTTGAAGGAAATAACTGAAAACCGGGCAAAGAACAAAGAGAATTGTGAAGGAATGACATCAGATGGTAAGTCAGGGAAAAGAATCGATTGTTTGGGCTTTATATTTAGCTTAGATTCTTTTTGATAGGCAGAGATCATGCTCGATGCGCATTTTATGGTAAATTGGCTTACAGAGTTTCAAAAAGTTCGGCACGGACTTTTAAAGCGCTTGCAAGACTTGATTTTTTAATTTATTTTTTAAAAGGGCTGGTATAGACAGTGTAGGGTAAATGCACTGGTGTTCGATAGGTTAAGCACTCAATTACACAGTGTTTTGCCAAAAACTTTTGTGAATGTAAGAGATAGAATTTGTTATTTGCTACCTTTTTTTATGTATTTTTCATCAACCGAAATTTCCTTTATTGTTTTAGAAAAATCTGAAAATATGGATTCATGCGAAAAAAAAAAATCAGATTTTTCTACAGCCTCTCACTTTTTTTCAGGCGCATTCGTAATTATATAAATACGAAACACCTATAATCGTCGTCTGATTCTTCCTAATATCTGTTTGTCTGTCTGCATATAACAACGCAAAAACTACCCAACCGAATGGTTTGAAAATTAATATGTATAATTGTTGAAAAATTCTATTGAGTTATTTTAAATTTATAAAAATCGAATCAAAACTTTAAAAAATATAACGTTTTCTTCATTCTATTAAATCTTATCATACGAATAATTTTATCCCATGATAGGTAATGATTCTAGGTTGCCGTAGTGATTACGTCCTATTTAAGATAGAGGTATATTACTTCCGTTCTGATGAATCAAATGTATATAATCATTATACATTTTGTATTCATGCATTTTTGCATAAGAGTACAACTGTTATTGCACTAAGATGTGAAAATTTATAAAACTAGTTATGTTCGAAAGCACCTCATTTGCCACGTTTTTCGTACAATTTACCGCTTGTTTTATCTTCATCATTAATCGACATTGTCAAAAAGTGAAAGATATAATAATTAAAGGTTTCTAAATCCGACTCGTATAGGGGAGATTATGAAGGGATGGGACAATTTTCAAAAAAATGTTTTTTTTACAAATTATGTTTTGCTAGTACAAAATGGAAAATTTTCAGAATAACAACTTGAAACATTTTAACATATTTTAAAAAAGCAAATTTAATAATAGGGAAAGGTGGTGTACCTCGGACCTATTTTGACTTTCTAATTTTTAATTTTAAAAAAATTGCCAAAACTGAAAAAAGAAAAGATTTTATAAAATTTTATGATGCTATACACTACATTAATTGTCTTAAATTTTTATGTAAATAATTTCAATGAAAAATTTTGAATTAAAAATAAAATGAAAATAGCACCGAGGTAAACCACTAGTGGTACCTTGGTCCCATTATTAATAATGGAAAGTTAAAATTGTTTTTAGCGAATAAAATCAACATTTATTGATCAAGAAGAGTCAATCCATTTCAAGTGGTCCAGCACTGGTCGCTCGACTATTTTTAAAAAATCTGAAATTTTTTGTACAATAACCTTAACATGATGGAAGTTCAAAATGACCGTTTTTTTAATTTTACTATTTTTTGTTTGTGCATGGCGGCCATCTTTGTTTCATCGTGTTCAGCGATTTTCTAAGATACTAGACTACACAAAATTGTAAATATCTCGTCTTTTATTTTTCCAATTGAAATGGGGTTTGCAGCATTTTGTTCAGAATAAAATAGGCTAAATATACAGTGGTAGAAAAATTTTAAAAATTAAATTTTTAGAGGTGAAATTTTAGCACAAAGTTTAAGATTTTTTCCGAAATCTATCCGTTTGCGAGGGGAAATTTTTCATGCAAGGAATAACTGTCAACCTTTCACAATTGTTTCTACTAATAAGTCAAACGTGCGTGTACTCACACACCAAGACCCAGATCTGGGAGTTCATTTCTCTTTGCGAAAAAAAATCCCGAAATTCGTCAAAAATTTCAAAAATCGCACTTTTTAGGCTTTGATATCTCTGGTGGGGCACGAGATAAAAATCTGAAATTCTGGCCTTTGATAGTATTGTGTAGTAGTGTTATGTACAAAAAATTTCAAGAAGGAGATTTGACTACAAGCTGAGATATGACATGGACAATATGTGAAAACAATACTGACAAACCATTGTAACCTACTATGTAATTGTTCATACCTCGAAATTTTAAATTAATTATTTTTGGTATAAAATTAAATGCTAATTACAAATACCTTCTTCAAATGCTTCTGTGTGATTTAAACAATTCATAATGTATGCTAAGCCAATGCACTATTTGTCCAGATGAACAAACCTACTAGAAATGCTATTGCAACAATTTTACTCGGAACACATTTAAGGAAAAGTAAATTACAGACAATGGGTTGCAACTGATTGAGTTGACATCGTTTCAGTTATTAAACCTAGAGAATTTAATTCAAGTTAACAAGGGATGCCAAGACTTGGGTGGCTTGAAATAAAATTTTGAGAAAGAACAGCCTAATGGACTGACAAGAGTAACTGGTCGAACTCATAACATCTCTCGTAAATAATGTTAAGATCTTTGTTGAGCATATATAGTATCTTTGTAGATTAAGTGTTTATTATTTAACTGTTTTCAACAAACGATATTTTCTCTGTAAATATTGTAATAAAAGAGACTAATCTTATTTCTCCTAATGTACTCGTAATAGCATTTCTTAACATTTTTTTAATCACCGTATCTCAGCTTATAGTCAAATCTCCTTCTTGAAATTTTTTGTGCATAACACTACCATAAAATACTATCAAAAGCCAGAATTCCAGATTTTTATCTCGTTCCACACAAGAGATATCAAACTGCAATGTGAGGAAATAGCTGGACACGATGAAACAAAGATGGCCACCATGCTCAAATGAAAAATATTAAAATTAAAATAATAGTCTTTTTAAACTTCTCTCATATTAGGAGGGTTGTTTACAAAAAATAATAATAATAATAATAATAATAAGATTTTTTAAAAACGGTCAATCAACCAAAATATTTTCGGGGCCATTGAAATGGACGAATAGGATTTCCAGTATGTTTTGTTCATCTGGACAATTAGTGCTTAGCATACAATCTGAATTATTTAAATCACGATTTAAACAGAATTTGAAGATGATCTTTGTAACTTTGCATCATCAACCATTAGTTTAATATTTTGTAGGTATGAACAAACACATAGAAGGTTACAATAGTTTAGAAGTATTGTTTTTACATATTGACCATGCCATATCTCAGCTTGTAATCAAATCTCCTTCTTGAAATTTTTTGTACATAACACTACTACATAATACTATCAAAGACCAGAATTTCAGATTTTTATCTCATGCTCCACCAGAAATATCAAAGCCTAAATAGTGCGATTTTTGAAATTTTCGACGAATTTCGGAATTTTTTTCGCAAAGAGAAATCAGCTCCCAGATCTGGGACTTGGTGTATGAGTACACGCACTTTTGACCTATTTGTAGAAAAAAATTGTGTAAGGTTGACAGTCTTGTTGAACAATTACATAGTAGGTTACAATAGTTTGGCAGTATTGTTTTCACATATTGTCCATGTCATATCTCAGCTTGTAGTCAAATCTCCTTCTTGAAATTTTTTGTACATAACACTACTACACAATACTATCAAAGGCCAGAATTTCAGATTTTTATCTCGTGCTCCACCAGAGATATCAAAGCCTAAAAAGTGCGATTTTTGAAATTTTTGACGAATTTCGGAATTTTTTTCACAAAAAGAAATTAACTCCTAGATCTGGGTCTTCGTGTGTGAGTACACGCACGTTTGACCTATTTGTAGAAAAAATTGTGTAAGGTTGACAGTTTTCCTTGCATGAAAAATTTCCTCTCGCAAACGGATAGATTTCGGAAAAAATCTTAAACTTTGTGCTAAAATTTCACCTTTAAAAATTTATTTTTCAAAATTATGCTACCACCGTACATTTTGCCTATTTTATTCTGTACAAAATGCTGCAAACCCCATTTCAATTGGGAAAATAAAAGACGAGATATTTACAATTTTGTATATCCTAATATCTGAGAAAATCGCTGAACACGATGAAACAAAGATGGCCGCCATGCACAAACAAAAAATAGTAAAATTAAAATAACGCTCATTTTGAACTTCCGTCATGTTAGGGTTGTTGTACATAAAATTTCCGATTTTTAAAAATGGTCGAGCGACCAAAAAAATATTTTCTGGACCACTTGAAATGGATTGACCCAGAAGCTACAACTTATAGCTTTTTGATACATTTCATTGTTTATCAAATTTTAAAAATAAGAAAGTCTAAATCGACGTAAAACTTCAGAACATTTACACTTATACATGACAAAAGACATTAAAACTTATTTATATCAGTAATTACATTTATTTTTAGCCAAAATTGTAATTAGATAAGCCAATTTCAAATGTTAACTTCTTGAGCTGCCTTTCAGATCTATTAGACAAAAACAAAATCTAGTGTACCTTGGACCCATTCCAAGGTACACCACTTTTATTAGGTTCAAGGTACACCACTTGACACTTAAAAACAAAACTACCAATCATGATGTTAAGGTTAGACCTAACTTTATTTATAGAACATAGTGTAGTAGCTAGAGCATTCCTTTATTATGTATAATCCTCATTTAAAAAAAAAAAATAGATATGTTTTAGTATAAAAATAACATAGAAATATCTAAGAAAAATTTACTTTTGAAAGGTGAATTTCTTTTTTAAAAAATTGTACGATTAGTTGAGCTATTAAACAAATGCCAAGAACTTAAATGAGACCTCTGATGGCAAACATTTAATGTACAAATGTTCTTGTTTGATGATTTAAACAAGTAAAGCTAGAATTAGCATAGGTCCGAGGTACACATATGGCCAAGGTCCACTATCCTCTAATAATTAAAATTTTATGTTAATAAACCAATTAAATTAACAACAACAACAAAAAAGTCCCATCCCTCCTTTATGTGAGGGAGAGATGGTATGTGTTTCTAAAATGAAAATTCATGTTTAATTTTCAAAACTGTTGTGAAAAAATGACAAAGCCTGTTCGCGACATTTGCATTCCTAAGGTTTATTGCAAAATCACAACATTTATTTTATGTTCTATTGTAACTCTACCAAATCCAAATCAAATGGAAAATATGCTTATACTTTATCAGTAGCACCAACTTTTGTAAAATATTGGGTGGGCTTAAAATTTTTCAGTAGAATAACATAGAATTTTTTTTTTCCCTTACTCTATGTGTGTGTAGAGAAGGATGGAAATGGAGCGAATGAATTAAAAAAAAAAAAAAAAAATCAAAATCAAACTATGGTTTATCGAAGTAAAATATAAAATTGTTATATGTAATTAAATTATATTCAATTTAATAAAATAATAATTCTTTTTTATATTTAATATTTATTACAAATTGCATAAAAATTGTTAACTTTTAAATAAACAAGGGATAATAATGCATAAGTAAGTTGTTTTTAATCTGCAAATTAAGTGGGTCAATAGTTTTTAATAATTTTTTCAAGTATTCTTTCCACGTATCACGTATTTATGAATAGACTGACGGAAAGACAGACACGAGAGTGATCTTATAATGATTCCGTTTTCACTTCATAAGTACGGAACCCTAAAAAGAGGTAAATGGAAACTGAAAAGCGCAGCCTACATTTTCTGATTATTCCAAATTATTAATTTAAATAATAATAAAATATGCTTAAAAAAATACTAACCGATTAAAAAAAAAAAAAAATCAAGTTTGTTGATTATTTGGTGCTAACGCATGTGAATGCATAGTTATAATATGCCTTGCTTATGATTTGAAAACGGTTGCAACAATGAAAGATGATTTGAGACAAATAATTTTTTTTTACCAAATCCACATTTTTTTTATTTAAGGCCCCAGTCCTTGAAATGTGAAAGTCTGAATTTGGGCTAATGGTTAATTAGTTCACGTTCTCACCGCCAGGATGGGCGGGATATTTGCATCCAATCAGAATGAAAAAAAACAATTGTCTGTCAAATCCACAGTGATTTATTACGACGAAGGCGTGCTTTTTTTCAACACTTAATAGTATCACTAGGGGTCTGGGGGTCTGCTTTTTACCTCCTTTCTTTCACTGTATTTACTCAAGAGTCATTAGCATCTTCAACAGAAACAGATGTTGAGGCTGACCACAGAGCTTTTTCTACCACCCCCCCCCCCCCGGTCAGCATGGAAGAATATAGTGACAGCAGTTTCAGCTTGATTCGTTTGCATATTATTCAGAAAACGCTACTTATCTCACTATGCTAGTAGATGAATTTTTTTCAAATTTCTTTTAAGTTTATGGATGTAGTAATTAATAATATAACATGGTGAGCAGCTATTCTGCATATGGTTGTAAAAATTGTTGTAATAAACGGGGAAATATATAATTTAATAGATAAAATGATTTTTTTTTCTCTATACACACATTTAACAAACACAAGTGTATAATACTATTTTATGAATGATAATTTTTTTCGTATTTTTTTTTTCAATTTTAAATACTACCATTTTTCACCGCGTATATAATTACAAAAGATCTTATGTATGCTTAATGGAAAATACTTTGAAATTAATGCTTTAATATATGTATATTGGATAAATATTTCGTTTTGGCTACTTTATCTAAAAAATTTTCCTCCATTTTTTAAAATGCATGATCGTAATTCTGCAAAACCATTTATAATAACTGTTATTGTTATAATTTTTTAAGTGAATTAAAAAAAAAAATTGCGGCAAGTAGTATTTAATTATTTTACAGATTATTTTTTAAATTAACATTTTCATGTTTATAAACTTATTTTTTATTCATGAAAAATATTATATTTATTTATTTCCTAAAATGGAAAATATGAACATAAAAATACATATGTATAAACAAAAGATGGTTAGTTAGTTGTATTTAAGACGGCCAATTACAAACACGAGAGATAAAGGCCCTAAGCGTTTGGCCTCTAAGCGTTTGGCCCGTAATATTCCGTACACTAAGCTCCAGGTTTCACTGCAATATAAGCAATGTTTAAGATATTATAATTCTATAAATTTAATGAATTTTCAAAGTATTGAAGGATAATTAAGACTCTCAAGGATTACATTTATATTCCTAATTAAGATTTTTTATGTAATATTGAGATAATCATATTTTATTAGCATTTAAAACAAAAAACAGAGAAAACAACATTACAATTTTACCCATTTGCTAGATGCTTGGAGGGTTAAAAAAAAGTTCTAATCACCAGAATTTGATGAAACTGAAATGGGACCGCACGGGCATCTTACACTTTCAAACAAAAAAAAAAAAAAAAAGAATTATCAAAATCGGTTCGTATTTAAGGAAGTTATGGGTGAACAAGTAATACATACAGGTCGAAATCATAACCACCTTCTTGAAGTCGGTCAAAAAAAAAAAAAAAAGTCTGTAATATTATTTTGTGCAGGTTTCTTTTAAAAAATGCATAAATTCAAAAACATTTCACACTTTTGTAAGTATTTGAACACTTTATTTGGAACATTTTCGTGAAATTGGAATCCCCTTCTTATTGTATCTTTTAGCATTTCTTCGTGTTAATGAAAGTGATGAAATAAATAATTTCATTTTTATACATTTGTCGAAATAAATTTAAACATCCATCGGAACGTCAACCTCTCCGTTTGAATGAATGCTATATATGCACGAAAATGATGGTATAAATTTCTTTGTGTAGAAGATATTTTTCGTAATATGGAGATTAATTTACATGTTAACCCTTTAACTACCGAATTATGAATTCATGAAAGTTTTACTTTCTAAAGCATTTTACGTTAATTGGTTATACTAAATTAAAAGATTTGCATAATCATTTAATAAATTTTTCAAAGATTTTAAAAGGAATAACTAAATTTGACTTTACAGGGATTTTGTGCGATTTTTATAACCTTATTCAAGTCTTTTATTTTAAATTGTTTTCTTAGTATTTTGTAGAATTATAAAATGCACAAGTATGATGTTCTTATAATATAAATAAAGAAATATTTCCAAACTGAAAAAGGCCCTTCCCCCTCCCTCAGCATCAAGAAAGCTGAAAAGATACAAAGGAAAAAGAAACCATCCTTTTAAAAATATTTTTGTTTTGTGTAACCAATAATGCTTTTGGAACAAGATAAAGTAATGTATCTGTAACTCATTCTAAACAATATTACAACTAATTGACGTATTAAAAGAATTTTATAAGAAGTAATTTTAATGGTACTTATAAGTACCGTCGGTAGATAAAGGGTTAATGATGTTCAAAGTCAAAGTTCAGCAAGAAAAAATTGTTAAGTAAAAAACTTCGTTTAAGAAAAGTTTTACTGTAGTTTTATTTTTTTAATTGATTAAATTTTTTAACATTAAAAGTAATCGAATTTTTTTAAGATTAACTTTTTTTTTTTTTTTTTTTTTTTTTTTTCAAATGTTATTGACATTATTTTAAGGTAAATCTAAATTTGAAAAATCTTTGAAGATTATCTTCTTCTTTCAACGCTATTGACTTTATTTTAAGGCAAATCTAAATTTGAAAATTGTTGAATTTCCTTTGTTAAAATTCATTTACCATATAAATGTCAAAAATTATTTTTATAAGCAAACAACTGAAAACAAGTAGGGGAGACTGGGGTACAATGATCCACTTTTGTAAATTTTGACTGTTTACTCTTAACGTATTGATTTTTTTTCTTTTGATCAAGTACATGCATGTTACCTATACATTAAAGTTTATACTGCATCCACTCAAAAATAATAATTATGCATACTTTTTTTTAAATATATTTTTAAATAGCAAGTGACAAAGTGGACCATTGTACCCCAATGCCGGGGTACAATGGTCCACAGCATGGGGCTCTATGGACCACTTGTAATTTGAATAAAAATATATCAGTGTAGTTCATTTTTTTACAATAAGAAAGATAAACTATATCATAATTTGTTTATTCACATTCTATTACTCATTTTTATTTGTTTATTCACATTTTATTATTCATTTTTATTTGTTTATTCACTCTTTTAGCTCTAACTAAAGTAACATTTTATTTCTTCATTTTTTTTAATCTTTAAGTCATTATAGCGGTCGCAGATTGAACAATTAGGTTTATTATCACCCACAATACATTTTACAGCCTGTTCCATAACTTCATGGGGCACAGAACCTATATGGGTTTCCCTAGGCTTGTTTCTTGTCATTGCTAAAAGAAATATGAAAAATGATATGTATCTTTTTTTGTACAATGATGCCACTTAAAGTTAAATAGAAACCTTTATAATAAGAATATTACATATATATCTAAATACATGACTAAGGAAAAAAATATAATAAATTTTTCCTGTCTACTTTACATCCTCTGTGGGTTTTTTTTATGAATTTTACCTTATTTAATTATTATATTCAGATACAAACTAATAGGTAGATATAATTTTTGTTTTTCTCATTCTACTATTTTATTTAAATCTAACTTATTACGGATGCATGTATGCATAAGCGCAGGAATATTGAATTAACAAATTATATGAAATTAAAAAAAAACCCTCAAATGCACAAAATATTTTGTTTACTAAGTTTTGGTGTTCAATTTGGGTTAATTTTTAAATTTGAAAGCTTATATTATATAGATAAATATTTCAAAAATGCATTTCACAATATGAATCATTAATTAATTCACACACAGAAATATAATCAGGGCCTGATTAATACACGGGCCTCCGGGGCCGCGGCCCTGGGCCCACCAATTTCAGTGGCCCAGAAATTAGGTGTCTGATTTTTTTACTTAATCATATACATTTCAAATAATATTGTTTTATAAAATATGAAATGTAAAATTTAAATATTCTGAATGACTCAATAAAATTCTTAGAAGCTTTTGACCTAGACACTTTTTATCCAAACAACTTTGTCATCTCATAAAATAAACCTTTTTTGTCCTAAAATGTCACCGAAAATGGGTAGTTGGGGGGGGGGGGGGGGCAACTTTTTAACAGGCCCTGGGCCCAACTTCAGCTTGATCGGGCTCTGAATATAATAATTTTTTAATTCTTAATTTGGTCTGATTTTTATGTTTGAAAGCATATATTATACAGATAAATATTTCAAAAATGCATTACGCAACATGAATCATTAATTAATCTACACACAGAAGTAAAATAATTTATTAATTCTGAATTTCACATACAATATTTAACTTTTAAAAACATGGGATACAAAACTGGCCCAGTTTCTGATGGTCCATTGTACCCCATATGGAAGTTTGACAAAAACTTGATGATAAAAAAAGAAATTTAGAATTCTATTGTTTTAGCTATAATGAATATAATAATGTATTGTCTTACCTTTTTATTTTGTCACACAATGTCTTCCAAATTACAAATCTGTAATAAATAAATGAAGATATGTTTCACTGAAAATATTTACTTTTGCCTTACTCCCCCTGTGTTAAATCAATTATCAAGCATAAAATGGCTAAAATGTCAGCTATGCACATGGTTTCAAACTTCTTTTTACTACTTCATGACTGCCATCTATATACTAAAATATGAAGCTTTCAAAACAGAATTAATATCAAAATTAGGGGGTGGACCATTGTAATCCGTGGTCCATTGTACCCCAGTCTCCCCTACCAAAGTTTAAAAGAAATTTCTTTTAAATCATGCAACAATAATTTAGTAACGGAAGACAATACATTAGTAATAGAAATGATAAATGTTAATTTTTTTGAACAGTTTTCTATCAAAATCTACTGAGACTTTCTATCAAAATCTACTGCTTTCAGAGGGGGGGGGGGGGGAAGCTTAACTGATATTTTTCTCGTGATTTAAAAAACGCTAAATTTTTATTTGTATATTGGCTATTGTATAAACTCAATCTAAATTTCTTTCTTAGGAAATCGGTCTACCTAGACACAAAGATTGCTATTGTACGTTTTATAACAATGGCAGTTTTTCTATTTGATTGTTATTTGATCTTTTTCAATTCAGTTTTGGCGGTCATCTGAAGACAAGCAAATGAATAATGACGTTTCATAAATCCGGGAATAAAGCGAAGTTAAATGAGAAGATATTGTAAGTACTAATATAGATTACCAAAATATAGAGATTACATTGTGCGTGATTTATGTGTTGTTTTTAAGGTTTGTTATAAGTATGTCATTGTCGCCTGCTGCAACAGCTAAAATTTGCAAAAGACTTCATCCAATGAGATTTTAAGTTAATGTCAAAAAAAAAAAATTATTGATACATTAGTAATAGAAATGATAAATGTTAATTTTTTTCAAAAGTTCTCTATCAAAATTCATCGAGATTGAACCTTTTCTTCCTTTTACAACATGAAATGTAAATTAAACGAAAGTTAAAAACAGTATCTGGATTTTTTTGTTTTAGGTAGCTTTCATTACAAAAAGTAAAAAGCTACCTATTGCAGCCGTCCGGAGGAAAGCAGTTCCAGAAAATTTTGGTATATTTTCACCGATCATGACCCCCAGACCCCAAAACCACCCTCCGTTCAAATGTTGACATATATATATATATAACCATATATATATATATATATATATATATACATGGCTGCCAACTACTACGCCTATTTAGAGTCAAATAAACATGTTAGAAACAGAAATTTTAGTAAATGATTCACAATATGTGCTGTAATGCATAACATTGAGTATATTTGACATACATTTTACTAAAACATTTTTGTGGTTCCAAACATGTTTATATGATTTAAATAGGCGTAGAAGTTGGCAGCTCTGTATATATATATATATATATATATATATATATATATATATATATATATATATATATATATATATATATATATATATATATCTGATTTTCGTCATGAGATAACTAACGTATTTATGAACCGATTTGAATGAAACTTGGTATGTACATAGTACATACAAATGTCTCGACCGAGTTCGTTGGTCAGCATCATCCGCCATTTTGTTTCAAAATAGCGGCCATTTTAAATTTTTTAAAAATTTTAAAATTTAAAATTAAATGCGAAAAAATTAAAAGTTGAAAAATATTTTTCGTTTACGTATTAGAACTTAAAACAAAGATTCCAGAACACTTTTTATTTTGTCTATATCTTAAAAAATGATTGAGTTATAGCACTTTGAATTTTTCTTATGTCTGACATTTTGAAACGATCTGATTTTTGTCACGTGATAACACGCGTATTTATGAACCGATTTCAATGAAACTTGGTATGTACATAGTATATACAAATGTCTCGACCGAGTTCGTTGGCCAGCATCATCCACCATTTTGTTTCAAAATGGTGACCATTTTAAATTTTTTTAAAAATTTAAAATTTAAAATTAAATGCGAAAAAATTAAAAGTTGAAAAAGATTTTTCTTTTTCATGTTAGAACTTAAAACAACAATTCCAGAACACTTTTTATTTTGTCTATATCTTAAAAAATGATTGAGTTATAGCACTTTGAATTTTGCTTATGGCTGACATTTTGAAACGGTCTGATCTGAACGATCCACAATGTTGCTTTAAAATGGCATACACTTTATGATATCGTGGAATTTGGTGACTCTCTAAATCGCTTAAAATAATACCAGGTAGAATAAAAGATGGCTAATTTCTAAAAATTCCTATTAATATTCAATCTTTACAAAAACTAATATTCAATCTTATAAAATCACTAATTTTATAAGATCATTTCCACTAATTTGAGCTTAGTATTTTTGAACAATGTAACTTACCTTAAAATAAATAAATAAATATATAAGTATATGAAAGCTACCTCTTCCTCCCGGCATTGCCGGAAGGACTTTTTATTTTTGTTTTCTGGATAAGGCAATTTTGAGATCCACGTCCTCATATATGTATGGGTGTCTATGTATAAATATTCGCATTTTTTTAATTTATTTCTTGTACTTGCTCTTATTTTTATTTTTATTTTTATTTTTATTTTTATCTTTATTTTTATTTTTATTTATTTATTTATTTATTTTTTAATTCGTCGTTTACCTATTTCTTTAATCGATGCAGATTTTCGCTCAACTTTTTAAACGATGCAGTCATTTACCTATTGTTTTCAATGATCAAAAACACTCTTATCCTTCATGATATGTCCTTAGACAGTGACGCCAACTTTTGAAAAATATTGGGTGGGTTCAAAAATATTTTTGTAAAATAGTGCGACTAATTTGTTTTCCTTTGAAGAGTTGACAGATGGGTGAAAGATGAGAATTTTAAACCAATTTGTCACGTTTAAATAAAAGTTGCAATTTTATTAAATTACTAGCTGACCCGCCCGGCGTTGCCCGGGTCCGTATTAACAATATTAAACGAACTTGAAATTTGTATGATTTTATCAATAACTGGAAGCATGCAGAAATGCATTGTCTGAAATACGTTGCAGCTGACTTTGTGAAAAATCGGTTTTAAAAACAACAACTAATATTAAGCTCTAAAAATACTTAAAATGAGCAATGAGAAACACGGGAGGGAACATGTATCCAACGATTGCGTTAGTTTCGTGTTAAAGTGTTGATATTTACCCGTAAAAATCACTGTTAAATCACGTAACTAATTATTTTTTTCACATAGAAATCCCAAGTGAAATATTTTGAATTTCAAACTAATTATATCATTCTTAAATCCGACTATACCTTGAATGAATCGATACGCGATGATAAAAGATTGGTATATAGTATTATAATTTCAGAGCCATTTAACAAAAGTGTATATTTTTAATCAAAGCATGCGTAATGTTGACTCTGTGGACAAATTCCTAACCGTAAACTTTTGTACCATAACCATAATCTGTCTGTAACCTAACTGCGACTTAACATTACCCTACCGTAACTTAAATATAACATAAATGTAACCTAGCCGTCACTTTGAAATATCAATATAGAAGCATCATTTAAGATTTTGCTTGAAAAGTTAGCATTCTTTCGTTAATGTCTTAAAATCGTCTGCACTCTGAAATCTAGATTTTAGACTAATATTTGTTATTTAAGTTTTCGCGCATGATTTTAAAAGAATGTTTTCATAAATATATTTTATATATTGATATAGAGTTATTAATATGTTGTTATATTAAAACCATATTTTCATCTGCGTTATAAAGTATTAAAAAGTTCTGAAAAAAAAAGAAACCTTTTAGTAATACAATTTTTAGTTCAAATCAAATGTTTTCAATATTTTATTTTATTTTATTTTGACATTTAATTATTTCGAATTTATCAATTTCAATTATTTTAAAAGCAAACATTTTTTTAAAAATAAATAATATAATAGAAAAAAGACCATTTTAAAAAATTACTATTTCTTCATAAAATACGCTTCGGCTGTAATTCATTTCTTTCAATTCGTCTTATTAATACAAAATCACTTCCACATGCTTTTGTTTGGGACATTAAAATTTGAGCGATAAATGATTTAATATTGCAACCCTTTTTTCGGTTCACTTCACCACCACCTATCTTTTTCCTCCATGGTTTACAACCGCTGTGATAAAAAATCATCATTTAAACTGACAGTTTGCCAGTCTATGAATTTTAAAGGTCTATTCCCAGCTTTTTTAATTATTTATGCGAAAATTTTATGCAACCAACCAACCATAACTGAATGAAGAGAAAAAAAGAAGAAAAAAGGCGATTTTTTATGAGAGTGATCTTTGGAATTTAATTAATTACTCAGTTAATAAATAGAATTTCGAAATTCTGAAGCTCAGGTGCATCAGGAGAGATATTGGGCTACTCTCATAAAAATTTTGAGCTTTGTACGTCCCATAGATTTTGCTAGCCATCGCAGACACACACACACACACACACAGACACACACACACACGCAGACAGAGCGATTTGTTATTTTATTAGTATAGATATTCTCCTGCATTTTTCTTTATAAAGGTACTGATATTTATTGTAATGTTATGATATCATGAACATGACTACAATTGAGCAGAAATTTAAAAATGGAGCAAAACATTTCAGCCATTTGTAACACATGGTCATTTAGCAAAATAAATGTTACTCTAAGGAGAAAAATGAATAATAAATTAATAGTGAAATAAATTACTAGAACAATGAAAATTGGGTACCCTATGATTCAAAGTTATTGGGTGGGCTCGGGCCTCACGGACCCATATAAGTTGTCGCCACTGTCCTTAGACATAAGGGATACTACTCTTCTCTGGATATGACTCTGTTTACCTATTCTTCGTCTTCGTTTAGTACTGCCCTCTCCCTGACCGCCGAGAAAAGGGCCAAAATTGTAATTAAAATTTTAAAAAAGTATGTTATTTCTAACATATTAAATATATATATATATATATTACGTATAGGCGTATAAACCTTGATGAGTATTAACCACTTAACAGATTAATGTTTTTGAAAAGACCTTTCGAATAATGCCCATTTTTTTCATGTTTCTTTTTACAGAATTTTTATTCTTTTATCACCGGTTTTTCAAAACAGAAATTTTTGCCAAATTGAATCGGAAAAAGGCTCGGGTCAAATAATACAAAATGAACAATAAAAACTTACTGGTGAGAATAATAAATCATGGTGGAATATGGATGCCCCTATGTAGTACGGGCAAAACATGATTGGAAAAGGCACGTTGCCCGTAGATTGCAGTGAAACTTGCACTTTAGTGAACGGATATATCAGTTCGTGGCGGTGGGGTTTTAAGAGACACATGTTAGAGGTCTGCACAGGCCGAAATTTCTATGCCCGAATCTACAGGGTGTTTCGCTACCAGACTGACAAACTTCTAGGGGTGATAGTAGACATAAAGACAAACATTATTAAATAGGAAACCATAGGGCGCAAACGTCTTCTGTAGGAGCTAGGGGCCATTAAAGTTTAGGGTCCAAAAATTCAAATGCTCATAAAAATTAGAAAAAAGGGTCGATTTGTTTGCGGTTTTCTCTAAAATCATTCTTTATATCACGATTTTTTATTTTTTTAATTTTAAAGATTAAGTTCAAAAATTGTCGATAGAAGGCGCTTTAGATTTTAGAGTAACGAACAAATACTTTTTGCCGTTCTTTTGTGCATAGGGTTGAAATTATTCTAAAGTTTAGACTTTAACTTAAATTTTAAACCCGAAATCGGCAACATGGGGATCGGTTAACTAGCGAAAATTTAACTGTGAACCAAAGGGGAGATTTTAAACGCTCATAAACATTGGACAAACTAATCGATTTTGTAATTATTTTGTTCAAAACGACGTACAGCTTTCATGTCTTCATTTTTTGATAGAGGGCGCTTACATGTCCGACATTTCAATGGTATTACTCCTGGGTGTTTCACTACCAGACCACCATACTTCCAGGAAGTGTAAGGGATGCAAAGATGACCGGAATCACACAGGAATGTAACGTTGAAAATTGCTTTTTTGCATATTACGTTCAAAAAACAGCAGAGAAAAAACAACAGAAACAAACAGAGAAACAGCAACATGTTAAAGTGACAGAACAAAGTTTATTTAAAGGTTTTATTGCAAAAAATGTTCGAAATTACGACCAGAAAAAGTCCGACAAGCTTGACAGCGACAGTAGATGGCGCTGCGATTTTCTTGCGATAGATGGAGCTGAACGGTAATGCGCGTGAAAGTTTCTCTCTCGTTGCGCAGCTCTATGTGGTTCCAGCATGATCGAGCTCTTCCACATTTTACCAATGATGTTCACCGATACCTCAACGTAACATATGGACAGCGGTGGATAGGTCGTGGGGGCCCGGTTTATTGGCCTGCCAGATCACCGGACCTATCAAGTATGAGCTTCTTCTGCTGGGGTCACATGAAAAATTGGGTATTGAGAATCCCATACCATTAGTTAAAGACTTAGCAGCTCGTATTTCTGTAGCTTCCGGAAATCTATCAAAGATTTCAGGAATCTTTCAAAGCGTGAGGAGTTACATGCTATGCCGCTGTCAAGCATGAGGAATTACTTCTGGTCGTAATTTCGAACATATTTTCTAGTAAAACCTTTAAACAAACTGTTTTATGTCATATTAACGTGTTTCTGTTTCTCTGCTTGTTTCTGTTGTTTTTTTCTGCTACCTTTAACCATAACTCGCAAAAAAGACATTTTCAACGTCACATTCCTATGTGATTCCGAGTCGATTTTGCATCCCTAACACTTCCTAGAAGTATGATAGTCTGGTAGTAAAACACCCAGGAGTAATGCCATTGAAATATCGGAGATATGTCGGAAGCGCCCTCTATGAAAAAATGAGGACACCACAGCTGTACGTCATTTTGAATAAAATAATTACCAAGGGAATGACCTACACGCAAACCGCAACAAAATCGATTAGTTTGTCCAATGTTTATGAGCGTTTAAAATCTCCCACTCGGTTCACAGTTAAATTTTCGCTAGTTAACCGATCCCCATGTTTCCGATTTTGGGCTTAAAATTTAAGTTAAAGTCTAAACTTTAGAATAATTTCAACCCCATGCACAAAAGAACGGCAAAAAATATTTGTTCGTTACTCTAAAGTCTAAAGCGCCCTCTACCGACAATTTTTGAACTTACCCTTTAAAATAAAAAAATAAAAAATCGTGATATAAAGAAAGATTTTAGAGAAAACCGCAAACAAATCGACCCTTTTTTCTAATTTTTATCAGCGTTTGAATTTTTGGACCTTAAACTTTAATGGCCCTTAGCTCCTACAGAAGACGTTTGCGCCCCATGGTTTCCTATTTAATAATGTTTGTCTTTATGTCTACTATCACCCCTAGAAGTTTGTCGGTCTGGTAGCGAAACACCCTTTATAGAAAAAAGAAATCCGGCCAGGCTCGATTGAAAAAAAAATATTGGATCAACCCGATCAACTTTTTTGCAAAAATTTTTGGACCAAGACAAATTTTACTGATTTTTTTACAGACTTGGCCACGGCTAGAAAATTATTTTCATACTGAATGATTCAACCGAGATTAAATATTTTTGTCCGTGAAGACTAAGAAAAATGAAATTAGTCCCGGCTTCGGAAAAAATGAGTTAGGCCCAGCTCGGCCCAGCCTGATCCTTCAGAAAAAAGTAAGGCTCGAGCCCGGCCCGGCTTAGAAAGGTTAGTGACTAGGCTCGACCCGGCCCGAGTCTTCAGAAAAAAGTAAAGCCAGTGTCCGGCCCGGCCCGTATGCCGCTAATGAAAATCGGCCTTAACCCAGCCCACAGGCCGGTTCGGGCTTCGGGGCAAGTCCCGGCTCGTGCAGATCTCTAACGCCCACCACACACTAGGGAGACATGCGTCAAAAATCGTGCAACATGACGCAGTCAAACCGGTTTTCTCTTTGTTATCAGGGTGAAATTGTCGCATGTCTCATGTTTTTTCGCTCAATGTCTCACAGATGTGTGGCGGGCCTAACACATGTACTTATAGCGAGTAGATTTTTCAACTCCACGTTTAAAACTAAAACAAAAGTTTTTTTTTTTTTTTTTTAATTATTTTGAAATATTGGTGTGCATTGATTTCTTCCAGCATTGATTTCTTCCCATGTGGAGTTTGAAATGAAATTTGTCAAGAGTTCTTGTTCTTCATCACTACCATGCAGAAAAGCATTTTTCCTCTGTATGTATTATCTATTTTGAGCAATTTTACCAGTGCAATTCTTTTTCTGACATTTTTATTAGCTTTTCGTGATCACTTTTGAACTAGGATACATTACATTTTCATTTATTTCTTTGCAGCGGAATTTTTCATTATCAACTATAGTTTTTGTATTTTAAAATTAAAATTATAACTCCAATGCTAAAAATGGTTTTGAATAGAACTTTTAAAAATTTCTCGGTTATGACATATAACAAAAACGCCATTCATTTCATTCGTCAAACCTTTTCATCAATTCATTCTTTTCTGGCCCCGAATTGAACAGTTTTCTTATTAGAGTAAATTCTGTGTTGTTAGTTTCCTTGATTTCGGTATTTAAAAAACATGATAAATGATATTTCACATGACGAAGTTGCACAAATACGAATTTTTCTCTTACATGGGATACATCAATTCTAAATGCGCTGTTTCATCTATTTTAATAGAATCTTTAGATTGTTGATTCTAGAGTTGAAAAGTATAAGCATAGTTTCGTAGAAGAATTAATTTTTTGATTATTATGTTCTCCACGTGAAGCTATTTTATCTGCATTAAGCAATCAGCCTCATTAGCTGGTCCTGGTATTAAAATTAAGCAATTAAAGATATAATTGTTTATAACTATAATAACATAGGTTAAAAATTGTTGAATAAAATTTCGAATACCAAGTTTGTGTTATTCATGTTCGTGGAAGCCCCGTGGCATAATCAAGGGTGGATCCGGCCTTCCTTTTATAGGGGGGTATGCCTCTTTTTTCTTTTTCTTTCTTTTTTTTTTTTTTTTTTTTTTTTTTTTTTTTGAGATGTGGAGATCACGTTTTTTGATAAGCAATTCTTATATTGAAGATTATCCCCACATCCAAAATAGCTAAATTTCTGATACTTTTAGGAAGTTATTTTATTCGTAACAAAAAAGTTGCATAAATATTCGTAAAAGCATAAATATATACATATTACAAATTTAAAAAAATTTTCGCCAAAATTAACCTTCATACTATATTAATTTCCTTATAACAATATCTCGTACTTAGTATACAACTTATTAAATTTAAATCTTGTTTCTAGATCTAATCTATTAATCTTTACGGAAACTATATAAATTTTTAATTCGCCTTAAAAAACATTTATTCCAATATGCGTAAATTAAAAAAGATGGCTCTAAATTAAAAATATTCTTAATTAAACTTTATTTCTTATTATTCCAAATAAAACTCATTTTTTCCCTGTTTTTATCAAACCTTTTTAAGGAAGTCTTGTTAAGTTTATTCCAAAACCATACCTTTCAAAAAATATCATTATTTTTATTTATTTGTATATTTATTTTCCCTCCTTCAACGTTTGATATTTGTGCATATCAATAAATTAATTTCTTTTCATTTTTCTCTTAAAATATCGTCTGTAGGATATTCGAAATTCTGAGTCGATTATAAATTAGTTAAATAATATATATATATATATATATATATATATATATATATATATATATATATATATATATATATATATATATATATTTTAAATAAAAAATTATCGTCTGAATGAAATAAAAATTTTGACGCTGGACATGAATTATGTTTACATGGGAAAATGATGATTAGAGAGTATATAATTTTCTAGAAGTTTGTTTTTAGATTAAGAAGGAAGCCGGGAGGTGATGATAGAGATTCTTTGCTTTTTCTTCGATGATTCCGTTAGACGGCTTGCGGAAGTAATGATGGAATATTCTTTTCTATGATTCGGTTCAAGACGGCTTGCAAAGGGAGCATTTCCCTCTCTATATGACTACAGTTGAATAAACTAAGTTGCAGCAGCCAATGTGTAATTTAATGAATCTTCTACATTTATTTATTTATTTTGTTTTTTCCCTCGCTTGCCACGACTGTATGTTTTTAAAAAAAAGGAGAACCAGTAAAGATATTTTGAGTTTCGCCTTAAAACGTCACGTACATTTTATTCAGATGCCAAGAAATTGAAGATTTTTCCGTTTTTATATAAAATTAAACCATCATTCAAGAAATTGAGCATTATATGCAATTTTTAGGACTTAGCAGTGTTACAAATAGCCGAGGGATCAAATGGCTGTCACGGCCTGAAATTCAGTTTAAAATTCTACATTTTACAGAGATTTCGCGAAAGATTCTTTGAATTTGTCGGAAAATGGAAAACGTGATAATTAATCACATTTGCTCTGAATAAATTTATCTTGTATCTAAGATTAACAAATACTTCACGGATATGTCAGAAAACACCTACTTTGGGTTTAAGTACTGCTTTAAAAGAGTTGGAAAGATTCTGATTGTTTAGCCAGGGATAAATATGAAAAAATTCAATATATATTTCCTTTTTTAAATTTTCTTTAAAAATATTCTTCGGTCAGAGGGGGGACATGACCCTCATAACCTCCCCCTTCGAACCGCCACTGGGCATAATTTTTTAAAGCTTTCTGCTACAAGCAAAATTAAACGCAAAATTTTTCTGGAACATATTTTCTAACAGTACAAATGAATGCAAATGTATGTATACTATAATTGAAAAAAAAAAAGACATTGAAGATCTATATTATATCATAAATAAAAAATTACATGTTTTTATTTTAAAATGGCGTGGAAAAAAAAAAAAAAAAAAAAAAAGGAAGAAAAAAAGAAATTAATGAATTAGTATTACAGAAATTATTTGGCAAATTTAGAGTAACTTATAATAATAAGATTATCCCATTTTTAGGTGCATTCGTAATTATGTAAATACGTAACACTTATAGTTGTCGTTCAGTCCGTCCGTCCGTCCGTACGTTTGTCTGTCTGTCCGTCTGCCCGCATATAACAACGCAAAAACTACCCAACGGAATCTTTTGAAATTTAAAATATATATTATTACATAATTTTGTCGAGTCATTGCAATTTTTTATGAAAATCGGACAAACAATTAAATTACAGGACAATCAAAAGTATTTCATTACATTAAGGCCAATGGGAAGAAAAAGTTTCAAGTGCAACTTATGGGTGTTACACTCTTTCGAATGTAATAAAATTGATATGCATTTATGAATTATGTATACTGTAATATACACTCTGTACAGTTTGAGTGCAAAGAACATTTGTTTACAGGACCACGCAAAAGTATTCCATTACATAATGGTATAGGGAGAACATTTTTTGGTGCATGTTTTAATTGTATTAAACTATTTAACATTTTATGAAATCAATACACGTTGCTGAGGAATACTACAAGTTATTTACTGTATAATAGAAAGTAGGTAGTATTTACAGGGACACACAAAAGATTTCGGCTGTTATACTGTATCCGAAATACTGTATATACTACTACATCAAAGTCTAAATATTTTTAGGTGCGTTCGTAATTCTATAAATACGTCACCTATAGCGTCGTTCAGTCTGTCCTTCCTCTGTCTGTCTGCCTGTTTCATCACATATAACAGAACAAAAACTATCAAATCAAATTGTTTGAGATTTAAAATATATAATCGTTGCATAATTTTGTCGCGTCATTTCAAACTTTATGAAAATTGGATGCATAATTTCATTACAGGGACAAAAAGTATTCCATTATATTACCGTCAATAGGAAAAAATAGTTTCAAGTATATTTTAATGAAGTTATACTCTTTTGAATATAATAGAATCGACATGAATCCACGAAGTATATACTAAAATATACATTTGTACAATCTGTGATGCAAATAATATTTGTTATTAATTTACAGGGCGACGCAAAGGTATTCCACTACATAATGGTATACGAGGAAACAATGTTTGGGGCGTGTTTTACCTATATTAAACTATGAAATTGGTATGCGTGGCTGAAGTTTAATACAAGTTATTTCCTGTATAATAGAAAGTAGATAGTATTTACAGGAACACACAAAAAACATCGATATTGTACGAACGCACCTCTTTTTCTAAGCTTCACGTGCAATTTCTAACTGATTTCTTTAATTATCTCATGACTGAATGCGTTGTTAAATTGATGATTTTATAGCAAAGCACCACAAATTTGAAACAACCATAATTAGATCAATTTATTCGGGTATTGCCGGAAAAACATTTTAGACATTTTTTTAATTAATACAAATAATTACATTATAAATTATTATGTATGCATATTTAATTACACACCTAAATACATAACTAATTTTTCTTTGCTAGAAGTTGAGAATAAGGTTATTTTTATACTTTATATAAATTAAAATAATAAACATGTCTTTTAAGTTAATATGAAGCAATTTTCAAAAGTGCGAGATGTGTTTTAAAAATATAATTACATAGCTAAACAAGTTGTTTATTTGAATATATATACTTATATAGTTTTCTACAAACTTCTACTAAAATTGTATTCTCATCGGACCCCAAGACATTTTATAGCTGATTTTATTTTTATATTCTATTTGAACCACTACATTTCAAAAGTGAATTTGTATAGTGGATTTCAATCTCACATGTCAAAGTAGAAGTAGAAGTGTTTCATAAAAGAAAACTGGTACCAATCGAATAAAATTCATGTAAGAGATGCATGTTTCGATGTCCCGTGATAACTGACTTAGAACCGATAAGGTTCTAAGACACTTTTTATTTGAAATGAAAATAAAAACTTTAGAAAACAGTGTTTCTTTCAGATACGTTTAGCTGCTCGAGATGAAAATTTTCTGCAAGGTGCCCGTTCCCTTTCTGCGACAATGTCGCTGTATCTCCGCGTTTCTGCCAAGTCTGTACATTGACTGTGGACTGGTTGAAACACAGAAGAAAAAATATCACGAAAAATGACTCACAATGAAAATAAAGTGGGTACTTTTAAAATAATGATGATAATAAAAAGTAGTATAGAAACTGAAAGTTTCTAAATATTGAAAGTTTGGGACAAACTTCAATGTCTGTAACTGTCTGTAAACTTGAATGTCTGTAAATTTACGTCGTAAAAAACAATAAGGAAAAATACCTATGTTTAAAAACAAAAATAAATAAACAAAAAACGATAACATCAGAATAATATACTAGATTACATTTCTAAACTAAAAGTTCTAGACAGTCTTATCTGTAACATAATTTGAAAAATTCGCTTGTAACCTATTTTCTTTTCAGGGAATGATGTCTTAGACATTTGAGTCTGAAACGACGCGTTTTCCTCCATAAATTACACAATAATTATGCTTTCCGCCCAAAAAGGGCCCTGCTGGATGCCTTGCGGTTCGTAAATATTGCTGTAATTACTCATCTTCTTCGTTTGCGGCAGACGAGATGGGGAGCTTAAATGCATAAATTGCACATAATGTCATGGTTACACCTATGGCAGGCATGCAATTTTTTTAAAAAAGTCGTAATATATGTTTTTTTTTCCTTTCTAGTCTTTTAAAGTATGGGTATTTTTTGATAAAAAGACGAAAAAAAATATTTGCACATGAGAATTATTTTGCATAAATAAACACCGAAAATAGTCGTAATGAAATTAATTGTTTTGTAGATTAAAAACTTTAATGAACACATCATGATCATGCATTATTTTTCCATAAAAGTTGATAATATAAATTACTATTTTCTGATGCTAAAAGTTACTTGCAAACATAGCATTTTATAACTTTGCAAGGATAGTTATCATTCTCTATGATTTATCTATCTATATATTTAAAAAAAAAAAACAGGTTTTTTTTAGTCATCAGTCCTGAGTTTTCTACTGAACCGATTTTTGTAATTACTTTTTTAATGAAAGCTGTTCATTTCTAGTTGTGCCCATTCTAGCTATTTTATAATTCATTTCTATTTTTATACTTTATTTTTAATTTTAAAAACTCTTTACAATATTTCTTGAAAATGATGGAAATTCAGATCACATTTTCTCTCTATAATAAAAATTAATTTTGCTTAATCATTTTCCACCAATCATAAGCTTGATTTCATCAGTGATTCCATCGCATTTAAACGAAAAAAAGTTAATGGTTTTCGTAAATAAAATGATTGCGTATAATTGTGCACTAATTGCAGTAGAACAAATATTATTTCCTGAAAAATAATATTAAGTATTCTATGTAAATAAAGTAACATAAAATAATCTATGATAAAAAGTAATGTCTAAACGAAATGTTTCCAATGAGGGTAATGATGTCATTCAGAAACTAGATAAATTTGTTCCATGAATATATATATATGTGTGTGTGTGTGAGTGTGTGTATGTGTGTGTAAAATATTGCTCTCTAAACCATTTACCAGGAACACTCAATCACAGTATCAGTAACCGTGTGATATACCGTGTGGTATATGTCAAAGCAAAAAATGAATTCCTTGAATTATTTCCCATTCAAATCAGACATAACAAAATCCTGTATAAATGCATCAATTCGTGTTTCACAGCATAGTAAACAATTCCACTAACACTTCGGTTTAAACTTCGTACCGAAGTAAGATTCCGTTATAGTAAAACCGAAAGATGTTATTGTCACAATAGAACTTAACCATTTAAAGATTTTTATCACCCAAATGTAAAGGTTTGAATAGGTTTGAATATATCCTTTTATAAAAATTGATTTATAAAAAATCAATTTATAATATTCATTAAAAAGTTGCGCTAATGCACCAATGAAGAGCAATTTTGTTATTCGCACGTGCACAAAAATATGAGCTTAAAAAAAGCACTAAAAATGGCGTTAAATATCAGCAAACAACAACGAATTCAAAAGATAACTGTGTGTGCGTGCGAACAACAAGACTGCTTTTTATTGGCGCATTAGCATAATTTCTGCTGCGGTGGCGTTAATACGTAAGTATCCTTCTGCGGTTATGATTATTTATATATTAGTTAATTTCTGTTAAAATTGATTTCGTATCGAATGTTTGTGTAAGGCAGTGGATACGTGTTGATAAAATGCTAAAGGAACTGTATTTTAAATATGTAGTTAAACCGTTCGGTTGTAATGATATTAATAGCATTTACAGTAAAATAAGCAAAAATTAAATTGTTTTCTAACCTCCTAATCAATTTTAAAATAATTTTTATGTAATCAAAAAAGCAATCTAAATTATTATTCGAATTTCTACTCTAAAAAAAACTAATTCAATCCTGTTCAGCGACTACAGGAGCAATGAATATTTGAACAATTGAATTAAATCTAAGTATAAAGGAAGCATGAGGGGGGGATACCCCTTTACTGCAGTATTCAATTACTCTCGAATTTCCATTTAAATTCAAAAACAATTCGTGAAAATGTAGCCCCCCTAAAAATTTAGCCGTAAGAGTTTTTTTCAAAAAAGCACTCTTGTGTTATATGATATTATCGTTTAATTTCCGTTCGTACTGAAAGAGGATTTAAAAAAATAAGCCCCCTAAAAATTTAACACTAAAAGATTTCAGCCCTTCCCCTGTAAGATTTTTTTTCTCAAAAAGACACTCTTGTATTATTGTATGATATTATCGTTTAATTTTCGATGAACAACAGTGTTCGAAATACTAACAAAAAATTAAGCCCTCCTAAAAATAAGCCCCCTCAATTTTAGCCACACTCTGTTACAGTATACCGGTGACAGGATCGGTTCCACCACAGGAACCCACCAGGCAACAAGATCCATTCTCTCCTCCTTCTCTTCCGGTTCTTGGCTCCTCCCCGGCTCCGGCTCTTCCACCACCACCGCCTCTTTGCTCCTCATGCGCCAGAACTCTTCTTTTTTCTCTACTCATAATGTTCTATATTCTTCCTTCGCTATCGCTTTGCATTTATTTATATGCCTGATGAATGCAGATTGCAAAATAACAAAGTGAGCAAATACTTTTCTGCCCACTCTGTACATATCTTATTTATATGCTTCTTACTATTAGATCGAGCTGCCTGAAAGAAATGTTGCTGCTTCTGATTCAACAAGGACTTTTATCTAAAGAGAAATTTAGTTAAAAGTCTTATATGGTTTCGTCAAAAAAACATCCCCCCCTCCCCCCCAAAAAAAAGGAGAGCGAGAAAAGAAGAAGAAGAAGAAGAAGAAATGGTGATTAAAATGTGATGAATAGATAACGATTAATGACCAGTTCTTTATAGAATGCATTTACTGTCATACAAAAGCCGTCAGGTACTTTTTTTTTTTTTTTTTTTTTTTTTTTTTTTTTACATCCACTGCAAATTATTTCACTAAAGACAAGAGTACAGCCCACAGACTTTTCTTAATGTTCAAGAATGGGTCTATTAATGAAATTCAACCACGACATTAATGGTTGATATTAATAGTTCTCCAAAAATGTTTCTTAAGTTCTTATAATTACAGATTGAGTAAGTAAAGATTTGAATCTAATGACGAACAAATTGCCTGTATTAAAAAAAAAAAAGACATAGTGCAATAAGTTTTTTATATTGCAATCAAATTAAGACCAGTGTTCATATTATGTGGGATTTGATTATATAACATCCGGTGCTATTATAACAAAATTGAACAATTACATCAAAAAAGAAGAAGAAAAATCTGCTTAGCAGATGGAAAATTGTCAAGTATGAAGCAAGAAAAAATATTTAAATATAGTGCATGCTAATTAGTTCAAAATCCGAATAGCGATAACGAACTAAGATAAATTTTCGAGTT
This sequence comes from Maratus speculifer, assembly GCA_964019185.1. Lineage (NCBI taxonomy): Eukaryota > Metazoa > Arthropoda > Arachnida > Araneae > Salticidae > Maratus > Maratus speculifer. The sequence goes on along the minus strand of OZ025294.1, from coordinate 6,596,837 downwards.
ATCTAAAGTTCGAATTAACAATTAGTAATCAGCATGCAGATATTTCTTCCTAAGAACATATTACTATGATTTTTTAAACGTGTCTTTTGGAATAGTTCTAGGCATATGAAAATATATTGATATTATTGTTATTATTATTTCGATACAGATTTTAAATAAAATTTTACCTAATTGTATTTAGCATTTCATAAGTCCTGTATTTCCGTCATCCTAAAAAAATATGTAAGCAATTGCATTTCCTAAATCAAAAAGTTAAATATGATCCTAATACCTGATGTATCTGCAATTTTCTTTATTTATCCGCCCAATACATTTAAAATCTAAAATGAATGTTGTAAATAGGTATAATGGATGTATCTACATATAAATTTCGTTCATATGTTTACCTTTAACAAACTTGTCGGAAATTGTGCATCAAGCATAGCAGATGAGGCGCGTTCGTACTATAACGAAGTTTTAAAAATGTTTAGATCTTGGTGTAGTAGTATGCAGTACTTCGGATACAGTATAGTAGTCGAAATTTATTTGCGTTTCTGTAAATACTATCTGCTTTCTTCTATTATACAGAAAGTAACTTGTAATAAATCTCAGCAACGTATATCAATTTCGTAAAATGTGAAGTAGTTCAATATAATTAAAACGCGCCCCCAGCAATGTTTCTCCCTCTATCATTATGCAATGTAATACTTTTGTATGGTCCTGTAAATTAATAATAAACCGTAAAATGAGGTGAATCGGAACACTTTTCAACTTTAACGTTACAAAAAAGCAACAACTGATTTTTTAATTTTTTTTTTCTACTAGAAACTTCGGTCTTGCTTTGTTCTTTACTTTTTAACCAAAAACGAAACATTTTTATTGTTTATATATGTATTATTTATTTTTTTAATGGTATTCCGATTCACCCCTATCTGCGGGGTGAATCGGAACAAATGCTATAATCTTTTTTTATTCCGATTCAAACTTTTATAGGGTTAATAAAAACAGGTAATAATGATAAGCGAGGAATAGGGACACGTAGTTACTGTGAAACCAAGCCTTTATTTTATATACAAGTAAAGATATGCCTTTTTAAAAATTAGAAAACAACTTTGAAATCACGAAAAATTAAAATTTATTTTAAGAAATTATATTCGAATTGCAAATGTAGAATTTAATACAAATTCATCCCTGTTATGTGCTATCCTTTACTAGTAGTCATTGGGTAAGTGAATCTATTGCGTAGCCTCAATCTATGCATGTATTAATACGGTCTACTAATACGCCCTCATCCCCGCCCTTAGTACTATTTGTACACCTCTCTTTTTAAATTGGTTTTTCATTTTGAGATATTGGTTTAATGTTGTGGATTTCACAGAATAATTCTGTGCAGTTTTTCTAACTAATTTGATGTTTTTAAATTATCTTATTGTGTGTTCCATGTCTGTTGGATTAGACGTTGAATTTTTTGTTTAACCAAGTAATTTCTTGGCACTTTTAAATTCTTCAAGTAATTAGAACAAACAAAATATTGTTACAATACATATTATTACATATGTTTTCATATATTACATGAAACTTTTACTGTATAAAAAAGTAAACCATGAGAGAAAACGTGTTCCGATTCACCCCGTAAATCTTAAACCTCTGATGTTACAAGTCATTTTTCATTTTTTCGTTATGTAGTTTAGAAATAAGTAGAACTTAATACAGCATATCGTTTACAGGTCTATCATTAATTAAAAGTCCCCTCTCTTAGGTTTACAATACGAAAAATTCTGTAGTTACATACAAAGTTTTGAAGACGTTGAAAAAATGAGGTTTTTGAGAATTCTCTTGAAGTTTTTTTATGTACCCCAGTAGTAGTGCAAACATGTCAGAACTGAAATTCCCTACCCTTAATGTTATTACCTTCTTATAAAAAACTGGCAACTAAAAATATCATCACATATATTTATAATGAATTTATTTGTATGACCAGGAAATTTCGTTCCTATTCACTCCGCTATTACTATTCACCCCATTTTACGGAATATTCTTTATACCACACGCTGTACAGAATGTATATTTTAGTATACACTTCATAAATGCATATCAATTTTATTATGTTCGACCTTTGTGTAACATCATTAAAATGCACTTGAAACTATTTCTTTCGAGTGGCCGTCATGCAATGTAAGACTTTTGATTGTCTCTGTAATTAAATTTTCATGAAATTTTAAATGATTCGGCAAAATTATGCAACAGTTATAAATTTTAAATTTCAAACGATTCGGTTGGGTAGTTTTTGCTCGGTTATATGCGGATAGACAAACAGACGACTGTAGGTACTAGATATTCACATACTTTCGAACGCATCTAAAAATGGTTGTTTATTAAGGGGACTGTGGAAGTTAAAAAAAAAAAAAAAAAAAAAAAAAAAAAAAAAAAAAAATTAATTTTTATCATAGCAATATGAAATTTTGTGCATATATACATTTCACCAAAAGCATATAAAACATCTTCAAAAATTTTTCCAATCTTATTAAAATTTTTAAACGAAATTTTAAAATGCTCCCCGTGTCTTTATTTTTGGCATATTTTCTTGCCTTTTGGATTTTTATCACTTAAAACTCTATTATAAACAAATTTGTGTAAGATTTTTTTTTTTTTATCTCTTCAATATTTAATATTTTACAGATTTTTTTATTTATAAATATGATATCGATTTTCATCAAAATTTTGCCTTTTAATAAGTAAAAAATCAAATTTGATTATCTGAATGATGACAGATTTTAATTTCTTTCTAAACAATATCAGGATACTTCCTTATCAATTTCATAAATATTGATCAAAAATTACCTCACAAGGAGCATTTCAAAAATCTAAAAACGCCGAAAATTTAGTTTTGAGAAAAACAGATTTAAAGTATATAAATACACTTATCTTTTTTATTTACTTCTTAAAACCTTCATAAATGACATTTTAATAAGAAAAAACTGTTTTGGTACTATTATACCACAGAAATACACCTTTTTTGCGACGATTTTATTCAAATAAAGGTCCACTGTCCCCTTAACCGGAAAGTACAAAATTTTTCACAGCATTAAGAATAAAATAATAATTTCAATTGCAATATTGCATCGTATCCATTAGTTAAAAATACTTTTTATCTCCCCTGAAATGGAGACAGAAAAGCAATGATTTTATTGAAAATACTAATAACAATAAGTTTTTCAGGTTAATTTTGGCGAAAATTTTTTTTATTTGTAATATATATATTACGATAACAAGACTTTTTTAAAGATTGCTTTATGCAGTAGTTTGTAGATTAACGTTTGATACCAAAAGTTCTACCAATCACCGTTTTCTTAACATTTAATTTGACAATTAAATGTGAGCATTGCATTGAAAAATATGTTCTTTGTTGAAATGTCAAGATTGTTCTGGAAAATATTTAACCTTTTCTTGTTTAGTTAATATCCTTTGTTCTCATGCATCTGATTAGCAGCAACGACTACATTTATATATATATATATATATATATATATATATATATATATAAAAAAAAAAAAAAACTTTGAATCAAGACGAGAATATAACAAGAGAAAGGCTTTGACATCATTAATTTTCATACAAGTCTTAAGGGTATATTCAAATCCAAACTGCTTATTTTCCGATTTATTTTTAAATTCATTTTTTCTCTCAAACGCATCAAACTGGCAAACTCTCTTGTTTAGAAACTGCATAATGCGTCGTGTTTGTCAATTTTTTGATAAATACAGAAAAGATTGCAAAAAATGCTGTCAAAGTTGGCATTTTTAATCGATTTTCCGTAGCAGAAGGTCTGGGAGCGAAAAAAACCGGTCATACTGAGAAAATAATTGTTTATAAATCTAACAATTTTCTTTATCCTTTCACACCAGCTTGTTTAATTTTTTAATGTTTTTTTTTTTTTTTTTTTTTCATATTAAATTTTCAATATATTAAAAATAAGTCGAATATTTTCTTTTTTAAACATATTTTACTTAAAATAGTAAAATTGTTTTCATATTAAATATTCAATATTTATAATTATCTTCACTAATGTGAAGTCTATGGGTGTTCCATACATTTGTATATTTGAAACATCACCCGGGAAGTTATTATTTTTAACTTCTATTTTTGTATACACTTCTTAAAACATGCCTTTGTTTTTCGAAATTTTTCTAAAGCATATACAGTCGGCTGTCGTTAATTGGAACTCGTCGGGACCACAAGAAATGTTCGAATAATCCAGAGTTCGAATTACGGAAAATATGAGAGAAAAAGAAGTTTAAAAGGGTACTATTACAAAGGAATGAATGTTATATATTTTTTAAATATATTTTGGTTGTTATCATTAGAATATGACTTAATATTAAATTAAAATATGTAAATGCATATATAATTAAGGGACTAAGAATAAGCACAAACGAAGATGGGGTGAAGATGTCACTGATTTATAAGACGGAACAGTAAAAAAGCCGATATTATGTAAAAAGCCGATTATATGTATGCTTGTGCAGAACAATTTTAACAAAAATGAAAGAAAGTTATTTCAAGGGTCTGAAGTCCAGGAGAAAGTAAGCAAAAATGAAAAATCGGAAACTTGTTAGTTCGAATTAAACGAAGCCAAGAGAAAATGAGCTCGAACAAATGAAAATTTCTAACGTTATTCTGCCATTGAAAATTTAGGGACTTTATGTTTAGTTCGAATTAAGCGAAAATTCGAATTAACGAGAGTTGACTGTACTTAATTTTATATAAAGTGTTAAAATTTTACTTAGAGTTCGTCAGCTTTTAATACGTAAAATATTAAATGAAGCATAGATTTTAAAAATATTTTGAGAATTAAGACAAAAGAAAAAGAAACGCCCTTTAAAAAGAGTACACAGAAAAAAGAGGCTAAAAATATTAATTTCCCTAAAGATATTTTAAATATCGGAATGTATCAAACGTCCACAGACTTAACATTACAGAGAGGAGAACATTACAGCTGAGTGACCAGCCAACTTAAGGGTGTATTCGAAAAAATATTTTCTCACCCTCAACAGCTCGAAATTTTATGAGGCATTTTTAGACTCATTTTTAAAATAAAAACATAAAAGTTGCTGAGGGGATTTTCGAAGAGATTTATAAAAGGCCGTGTGATTTCATTTTTCGCTCATTTCATTAGAATTTGATTTATAAACAATTATTTTCTTAGAATGATCATTTGTTCCATTCCCAGATCTCCCGCTTAGGAAAATTCGGTTCAAAACGCCAACTTTGACAGCTTTTTTTTGCCATATTTTCTACATTTATTAAAAAAAAGAAAAGAAAGAAAAACGACAAGCACGACACATTTTGTACTTTCTGAATTAGAGAATTTGCCAGTGTATACGTTTGACAGCAAAAATGAATTTTAAAATAAATTTGAAACTAAGCTGTTTGGATTGGAATTCATCCATAATCCTTTCGGTCTGATTTTTTTTTTTTTTTTTTTTTTTTCCAGTTTTTAGAAAAAATTACTTCTATGTTAATAACATTAACACAAAGTATACAAATAGAATAATTAGTACTTAACGAATATTTCAGTGTCTGAACGATGACGTATGTTATTGTTTTTGTACTATTCAATTCATATTCATATGGCTAAGGAAGAATTTTTTGAGACGCTTAGAAAATATGGTATCACAATAATATTTAAGTTATATTACAAATTTCTAATACTTTTTGTGCTTTATTACACATGATTCTTTCAGAAAAATAACTTTAATTTTATATTTAAAGTGTGAAATATATGTTTAAAATAAAAGTATCGCTGACGGCGAAAAAAGAAATACACAAATAGTTATTATTTTTGTTATTATTAAATACCTAAACATAAATGAAGTGATGTAGTAAATGCACAGACATAATACTATCGTTATTATTGTTAAATAGTAGCAAAAGTATTTCTTAAAACAAAATAATACTCCATTAAAATACATGTACAATTAATAGTACACCAGACCCGAAAAGGTTAAGCATATTTTGCATAGTAACTAAAGAACATATGGAAGGATGCATTTGACAATCAAAATATTTTATTGCTAATAATCCCAGTTTATAACTTAAATTTTACGGAATGTTTATTTCTTATATTAGCAAGTGCTTTGAATAATACTTATGAGAGAATAATAATAATTTTAAGAAGTCGTCTTACAAATGTAGAAGAGAAGAAAGAAAGAAGTGATAACTCATCTTAATAAATACCTCGGGGCTGCATTCTTCTTTATAAACTTTTTATTACTTGAAAAAAACGGCACTCACATATAGTAGACTAACACACACACATTATATACAAATAAAGTTTTTTTACATAATTCTGGCGCACGCCACCATCACAAGATATGAACCACAGTTCACAACCAACATTCGAACATCACTAAGAAAAAGAACATTTTTAATAGAACTAATGTTGCCAGTTTTTTTTAAAAGAAAAAATATTACAACTACATTTTTTTAATTTAGCAAAACTCAGGTCACATGACGCGTGACAGACTTACTTTTTTTTTTCTTTTTTCCTTTGGAAAGCGCGTGTTACATCCTCCCCCTCTGTTTCCGATCTACGTCTCGGAGAGGAAACAGGATACTTTTTGGGTCTTCCTCTTTTTCTCAAGGCCGAGGCCCCGGAGGCCCATGCATTAATCAGGCCCTGCTTCCAGGAGCACCAGAAACAATGTTACATCATCTGTCTCTGGCTTAAATGTAGGCAACAGCTTCTGGATATCTATTTTACTCTCTGGATGAGACATTATCCCTGCCGCATTACTACCTACCGCTCCACTGGAAACACTTTGGCTCTGAGCCTGTAACTTAAGCTTCTCAAGCTCAAAATTCATCTCAAACTTTTTTAATTCCAGTTCTTCCGAACGACGCTTTTCTTCTATTTCTAATTTACGCTGTTCTAACTCAGCTGCTTTTTGCTTTTCCTCTAAGTCTCGTCTACGCTGTTCTTCCTCGCGAGTCGCAATTTGGTTTCTGACTAACGAATTTACGAAATCAACTTCGTACGAGGGAGAGGATTTAATCTTATCACGCAATGTGACAACAGTCATAGAGGGTTGTACATCTAAATTCATTTCTAAAGCGACCTGAAACAGGTCTTCTTTTCGTGCTTTATTGAGTTCGGACATTTATAAATTTAGCAAACAACAAGATATATACCCACAAATGCTAAAAATTCGTTTAAATAAATTATTCCCCAGACGTGAGCTTTGCTTTACAACTCATAAAAACAAGACATCAATAAAACAAAACAGTGAACTTTAACGTTAGCAAAATATACTTTTAAAATAATTAAACTTCATTAAACTTTTAAGAATCTTTAAAATTTAAATTATTTTAATTTAATTTAATTTAATTTAATTAATTTATTTATTTATTTTTTGAAAGAAAATATACTTTAAATTACGTGTCATTTAATCAAAACATTATTTTAACTGATATAAAACTAGTACTGAATTGTTGGCAACATTCATAAACAATGTTCTAAATAAGTCAAAACATATCTGAATAATTAAAATGTCAATCAATATTATTATCATATTATCAAGACAAGACTACGTAATATAGTTTTTTCAATATAACTTTAAAAGAAAAGAAAGTCTTATTTCATAAAAAAAAAAAAAAAAAAAAAAAAAAAAAAAAAAAAAAACCTTACTCAATCTGTTTTAAAAATCGTATTCAATGCTATTTCAAAATATATCAAGAACTCTAAATTAAATGCTTAAAACAACTAACAATAGAACACTCAAATAAAATTTCTAATTAAATTCTGTTACCTTGCGAAGCCAACAACAAAAAAAACAAAAAATAATTAATAAACACATACCGTATTGATGGTATCCATGTATTTTAATGTATTTTTTTCACTATTAATTTAATTCCCTGTTTGTAAAAAGAAAAGAAAAATAATATCAACGTTAATAAATGCTTATTTCATTATTTATCAACCCTTTTTTTTAATGTTTTTTTCTTTTTTTTTTATTCGAAGTAAGAAAAGTTGTTATTTAATCAAGATAAAAATTAAACATGCAGGCAGAGAATGAAAATAAAAAAAAGAATAAAAAATATAAGCATGGGGAGGGAAGGGGAATGACACAATATATAAATGAACTGTGAAATAAATCAATAAATTAAAACTAAAAATATGAAAAATTTTACAAATAGAAAACAAAATATAGACACTTGTGGAAAGAATGCATTCTTTTGATAAAAATATGGATCCATTATAAGAAAGTAACTTGAAGATTAAATAAATATTGTTGAATTACACCTGCAGGCACAAGAATTGAAAGTTTTTAAAAGCACAGAAAACGTAGAATTCGCCATAATTCACAAACAAATATAAATGGCGTTATCGAAGCAAGATTAAATTCGAGAACAGATATCGCAAACAAATGAGAATGGTGCTTGGCATAAGATTATTCCGTGGAAATTTTTTTTTTTTTTTTTTTCTTTTACAGCATTGAAGAACACATTTCACAAACAAACGAGCAACGACTGCTCGTACCATTTTCTTGCATTAAACATGCATGCATTTTTATTTCGTGCATATTTCACAATTTAAAAAATATATATATCAAGCTTTAGAAGATTCACAAAGATGTGGGACACATTGGAAAGACTTCGCGCCATTTCCTTTTTCCTCTTTCTTACTTGTAGATAACATATCGCAATTAAAAGCATCAAACATTTGTAGAATTAAGAAGATGTCAGAACAAATCAAACTATTCCCAGGTTGGGCAGCCATTTTGTAAGAAGTCGTCTTACAAATGTAGAAGAGAAGAAAGAAAGAAGTGATAACTTATCTTAATAAATACCTCGGGGCTGCATTCTTCTTTATAAACTTTTTATTACTTGAAAAAAACGGCACTCACCTATAGTAGACTAACACACACACATTATATACAAATAAAGTTTTTTTACATAATTCTGGCGCACGCCACCATCACAAGATATGAACCACAGTTCACAACCAGCATTCGAACATCACTAAGAAAAAGAACATTTTTAATAGAATTAGTGTTGCCAGTTTTTTTTTAAAGAAAAAATATTACAACTACATTTGTTTAATTTAGCAAAACTCAGGTCACATGACGCGTGACAGTCTTACTTTTTTTTCTTTCTTTTTTCCTTTGGAAAGCGCGTGTTACATAATAGTAATAAGCAGTAAACATTGTAGAACATGTGGAATAAAAATTCTACAATATTAATGAACTTTCTATTCTATATAAGCTATAGGGTTCTCGTTGTCGCTCGCCATTGCGCCAAATTGCGACTATATTCTTCATTTGGCGAGTAAACAAGCGATTAGATTCGACAAATAGCTAGTGCTCAAATTTTTACTTTAGCAATTTCGTTTTTCATACATATTTTTAATATATTTGTAGCGTATAATTAAAATTGGATTAATAACAATCGTTGTCGCAGTTATAAAAACTTAACTTATTTTAGAACATATTGAGAAAAAGGTGGTACATTAAAGGATTAAAGATATTTTTTATGCTACAGGGCGAATCTATTTTGCTAATACTTTTTACTTACCCATCATACGTAGTATAGGGTAAGTCTTGCAATCGTTTTGAAAATCGAAACAATTTTTTTGACGGATTTACACGTTTCCGATATTGGAGATTCCGAAAAACATATTTTTAGAAAAAAAAAATTTGCCTTCCGTCCGTCTGTATGTCTGTCTGTTTATGTGTCTGTCTGTAACCGCTCTATCTCCCTAACAAATTGAGATAGAGACTTGAAATTTTGTATGTGTTTAATATGTAAGAATGCGACAAAGCCTATTTAATATCAGTAACCTCGATTATTCGGAACAATTTTTTTCGGACTCTCGAAAAGTTCGTTCTCATGAAAGTTACATAAAAATTTTCGATTTTTTTTATTTTATGGTATGAACGTGAAAGACAATGAAATAACAAAAATTTTGCTTTAAGAACGAAGTTGATCGGATTATTAGTTGTCGAGATATTTCTAATCCTGTTTTCAACATTCTTCGATTTTTCATGACCCTGTATTTCATTCAAATTTCAATAAAAAAAAATATTTTAATTGAAAATGAAACACTTAATCCGACACAACAAACTGTTAGTGAATATGATTATTATTTTTGGAGTTATAAGCATGTTTCTTTTATGGAATTCCGTACTACTTGAATAGTTTGGCGTTTAATATAACAAGGTAGAACCCGTCAAATTTTGACGAAAGAAAATGTTTAAGAAGGAACTGATTCATTAACTTATAATAAGCCTACAAAATTAGTTATAGTAAAAAATGCATTTTATATTGGTACGTCTAACTCTTAAACAAACGATATTTATCGTCAAATTAACAAAATACTATTTCTATAAAATGCAGTTGTAGAAATTGTTAAAATTAAACTTTAATCGTATATGTAAGCAGTAAAAAATAATAAAGATCTGTTATTATGATAAAATTATCAATTAAGGTTCTTATGCTAGTATTCTAAAATGATAAAAAGCAAAATTTATTCAACTTTGACTTTCAATCATAGAACTTTTTTCCCCCGTGAAATCGAAACACGACATCATTTTCACCGTATCAAAATTTACAAATGTACATTTCACATCTGTATTCACCTTTCAAAAAAATTGGCATTTTAATTTAATAGTTTTTACTCAAAACTTGAAGTCTCAATGCTATTAGCTGAAACAGATATTAAACTGTTGATATTCTTTTACGTGTAAATCAAATTTTGTAAATGAAATCAAATATCACCGGGTTTTATAATGGAAGATATTTAAATTTCTATTTTACTTACCCATCATACGTAGTATAGGAAAATATAGTCTTGCAATCGTTTTGAAAATCGAAAAAATTTTTTTGACGGATTTACACGTTTTTGACACTGGAGATTTCGAAAAACATATTTTTAGAAAAAAAAAAAAAATTGCCGTCCGTCTGTCTGTCAGTCTGTCTGTCTGTAAACGCTCTATCTCCCGAACGAATTGAGATAGAGACTTGAAATTTTGTATGTACTTAGTATGTAAGAATGGGACAAAGCCTATTTAATATCAGTAACCTCGATTATCCGGAACTATTTATTTCGGACTCTCGAAAAATTCGTTCTGATGAAAGGTATATAAAAATTTTCGAAATTTTTTATTTTAAGGAGTGATCGTAAAAGGCAATAAAATAACACAAATTTTGCATAAAGAACGAAGTTGATCGAATTATTAGTTGCCGAGATATCTGTAATCCTGTTTTCCACATTCTTCGGTTTTTCATGATCCTGTATTTCATTCAAATTTCAATTCAAAGATATGTTTTAATTGGAAATGAGACGCTTAATCCGACGCAATGAACTGTTAGTTAATAAGATTATTATTTTTGGAGTTATAAGGATGTTTCTTTTTCACAATTCAGTACTACTTGAGTTATTAGGCGTGTTGTATAATTTATCGAAAGAGATTCATCAGCAACTCATTAATATAGCATTACTATGCACAATAAAAATATAAATACACTATTTAAATTTTGTTTTGGAATTGCAATCCATTTTATAAATAGTTTTCAAATGCATTATTTTAATATATTATGTATGCATATATATGATGGGTAAGTATTACGGTGGCCCCCAACGACTAGTTTTCCCTTTTAATGAGAAAATGGCAACATAAAGATACAGCACTCAATTTTTTCCCTTTTTTCATTTGCTTTAAATAGAAATGGAGTACTCCTGTTGCCACAATTAGAAAAGAGGCACTAAAAGCTAAAAAAAAAAAAAAAAAAAAAAAACAATATTTCAAAAACAAATTAAGATACAGCTTTCAAACAAATTTCATTTGAAAGTACATTTTTTTTTCAAACACTAAGGTGTGAAATTTGAAAATGTGTGACATTAAGAAGTTTAAAAACTTTTAGTAGCAAAAATTGCAATACCGAAATTCATTTAAAATTTTAAAGTGTTGCCATGCGCAAAATGACGTATGCGTTACACATAGACTCGTTTGACCTTTATAATATAGATTTGTGGAAATTGTTCATAAGCAATTCCTTAATAGAGCATGACTATGAGTTAAAAATACTTAAATATACGTTTAAATTTTGTTTTGGAATCGTAATGCATTTTATGAAAAGATTGCATATGTTTTGTTTTCATATAGTATATTTTGCATATCCATGATGGGTAAGTTACTACGGTGCGGTGGCTTCCAACGACTAGTTTCATTTGGCGAATGTTTTTTATTTTTAATTAGCCAAATTATTAACGTTTGCCAAATGTCAGAGAGAACACTGATGAGCTATAACTTTATGCGTAAAAAAAAATTTGTTCTCTCTCTCTTTTTTGACAAAAGTTACCCTCTCATTTGAAATATTTCGTATTCAATAGTATCATGTTGCATGCAAAAATGTTCTAAATGATTTTTTAACGTGATAATGTACCCAAAATCAAAATGAATATAAAATATATAAAATAATCTTTATTTATTTATCTTCGGCGGAAATTTGCGAAGTAGGTTTCAACTGGAAATATCAAATTTCATCTTAGAATCTAGTGTAATTGCAAAGGAAAGTTACAGAGAAAAAGAAAAACACCGCTCTAAATGAGAGTGAAATTTTGAAAAATAAATAATATATGATGAGGAAAGCAATTGAGTGTAATTTTCGCAATCATTTTAAGCATATAGGTTTCAGTTTTCTCTATCAAATACAAACAGCTACAACATATTTCGCAGTCCGCTAAACAAGTGCAAGATTCAGTTCTAACGGAATACTAAGCTAACCTTGCAGTTTATAACCGGTTCAGTAAACATTACGACTCTTTTCCCATTTAGCTTTTATTATTTTTATAAAACACAGCAATTCAACTTCCGTGTTTCGGTCATGAATTCTAAATATCATTGCAGACAATAATTTCAGTTTAGGTTTTCGATATATCAGACTCGCTCGAGTTGCTTAAGTATTGTTTTCCCTTAAAAAGAAAAACTCTTTAGACTAAGAAAAAAGTATTTAAGGTATATGAATGCTTGGGAACTTTTAAATCTATTTTTAACTCTTTTGAGCCTATGATAACACGATACCTTTATAATTTCCTTATTCATTACATTTGAAGGCTTATTTTATTTCTATGAAAGATCCAGAATGTATCCACGTTCAAAATTCGCTGCAGGAAATTTCAAAATGTTGCTTTTTTCAGAATTTTTTTTTTTTTTTAATTCTGTAAAAGAGCCGATGTTATCAATGAAAATCATTCGATTCTGATTTTGAAAGAAGTATATATTTCATACAAGTTGGATGTAGATTCTACCATTGCAGAATTCAGTTTCGCCTCCGATTAGAAAAAAAAATAATCGATAGAGGTTTTTTATATACATTTCATCTGAACGAATTTTTCGAGAGTCCGAAAAAAATAGTTCCGGATAATCGAGGTTACTGATATTAAATAGGCTTCGTCCTATTCTTACTTACTAAGTACATACAAAATTTTAAATCTCTATCACCATTTGTTCGTGTGATAGGGCGTTTACAGACTGACAGACGGACGGCAATTTCTTTTTTCTAAAAATATGTTTTTCGGAATCTCCAGTATCTGAAACGTGTAAATCCGACAATTTTTTTTTCGAGAATCCGAAAAAAAATAGTTCCGGATAATCGAGGTTACTGATATTAAATAGGCTTCGTCCTATTCTTACTTACTAAGTACATACAAAATTTTAAGTCTCTATCTCCATTTGTTCGTGAGATAGAGCGTTTACAGACAGACAGACGGCAATTTTTTTTTTTTCTAAAAATATGTTTCTCGGAATCTCCAGTATCTGAAACGTGTAAATCCGTCAAAATTTTTTTTTCGATTTTCAAAACGATTGCAAGACTATACTACGCATGATAAGTAAGTAAAAGTGTGCCACAATTTTTGACACGACACTTTTTAGCTTGTCTGAAAGAAATAGCATCGGAGGCTAATAAAACTTTATATAATAAACTAAATTAAATAAATAATTAATAAACTAAATGTAAATTAGACTAAATAACTCGGCGTTAGAGATCTGCACGGACTGATTTCCATTAACGGCATTCGGGCCGGGGGGGGGGGGGTCGAACTCGAGCCTTACTCCTGAAGATTCGGGCCAGGCCTAGTCACTAATATTTTCGGGCCAAGCTCGGGCCTTAATTTTTACCCTGGAGTATCGGGCCGGGTCTAACGTATTTTTTTTTTTTTTCTTTCATATGAAGACGAGACTGATTTCATTTTTCCTAGTCTTCACGGAACAAAATAAACAGTTCTTGTTGAATCATCCTGTGAGAAAATCCTTTTCTCGACGTGGCCAAGTCTGTTCATAAACCAGTAAAATTTGGCTTGGTCCAAAAATTTTTGCAAAAAAGGCACATACTTTTAAGTCGTCATTAATGTACAATTAAACATTAGAATTTATTCTTTTTAAAGAATCGTAGATTACTAGGCTTATTAAAATACAGTTAAACACATTAAAAAAAATATATGATTATGACGGAATTTTTTTTTTAAACTGAAAATTGCAAATTTCTTTTAAACTGTTCATCCTTGCAAAGTGAATACAACAACATGCGAGAAAAAAATATGCTAAACATTTACATCTGCTAAGAAGGGAACACATTTTTTTTCTTTCCAATGCGATTCCGTCTTAGAAGATTTTACTTTTTACCATATACCATTTTTTAGATTTTTATGTCTCCATTACATGGAATATAGATTAATAATACTAATGATAACTGAAACACTTACATACAACAAACAAAGGTTCATTGAAAGCATAAATATTGCAGCCTACAGTATTTTTGCATGTATAAAGATTATAAACATGGATAAAAGTACTGAGTTTGTTTGGTCTAGCTCTTCCATAAAAGTAAAGATCAATATTCTGTAGAAATTCCCTCGGGACGGGTCGGGTTCGGACCGAATTTTTAACTTTTTTTCCGGGCCGGGTTCGGCCGAATTTTTAACTTTTTTTCCGGGCCGGGCCAATTTTTTCCCTAAGGATCTGACCGGGCTCGAGCTTGGAAATTTCGCCCCTTGCACCCTTTGCTTGGCATTATTATGTATATATATATATATATATATATATATATATATATATATATATATATATGGTTCTTTGTTGCTTCTGCAAAAGGGGAAATTTTCCTAAGTGCAGGGATAATGTTAAATTTCTGTATTTTATATATTATACGCTATTATGTTATTGTTACATATTTATATTTAGTTTGCCTACTGAAGAGGATTACTCGAATGATTTTGTGATAAATAATGAGACCTTGCCTTTACAAAACGAAAATGTTAAAAATTACAAATATTTCAAAAATAAAGCCCAGTTATCGAAACTAAATTACTTTATTATTATTATTATTATTATTATTATTATTATTATAGGATGGACGAGTCCTTACTGTAAATAAAAACTATTCTCTGACAGTCACATACATTTATTATCAGACGAACAGGACAAAAACACACAAACAAAAAATAAAACATAGATTCATTCGTCAAAACAATCTTTAAAAAGTCTTAATACGCCGTAAATATTTTAGTTCTTAAAAGAATCGTGTTAAATCGTCGTTTTTAATTCGTTGGATTCATCTCTTTAGCTTTTTATCACCGTCGTTAGCTATCGTCGAAAAACGTTCTATTTTCATTTTCTTCCTCTCAATCCTGACCACACAGCTTCGATGTTTCCCGTTTCTACTTTTAATCTCGAAGCAGAGTTCGGAGAGTGGTGGAGGGAAATACATTCCAATGCAGGTGCAGTAGAGAGAGAGTGTAGCCCACATGCGGGAGTATATCCCACATGCGGCCGTCCTGACATCTGGAGCTGCCGCAGCGACATGTGATCTTATAGAATCTGAAAAGAAACAAAAACAAAAAAAAGTAACTGTTCTTAGGGAAAAAAAAATAGAATTCGTTTGTACACTAGCAAGATCAGTCGTCTTTTTCTGAAATAGTGTAACATCGAATGAAAATGTTCTTTAAAATCGCTGACTGTTAAAATGATCAGACATACACATTAAAGATAAGGGGAAAAAAAATAAAGTTTCAGTTATCGTCATGCCAAGGCTTCATGTATTCAGCACACGAACTAGTACTGATCGGTCCTTCAGTTGATGAGATTTTCTCTACGTCGTAGGTGTCATTAGACTTCACTTTGGTTACTTTATATGGACCTAGGAATTTAGACTTCAATTTTAACCCTGGTCCTTGTTGGGTTCTTTTAATTGCTACGAGGTCTCCAAGGTTATATTTCCGGGGTTTCTTACGTCTTAAATTATAATGCTTGTGATTTTCTTGTTGGATTTCCAGAATATTCTTCTTAGCTTCTTTTCGGAGTTCTTCTCTATCTTTCATGAATTGTTCTTCGACTGAACTGTTCAGGAGTTCAATAATTTGTAAATCTTCTTTCTGTTTCATTTTTGTACCAAATAGTATTTCAAACGGTGTTCTCTTAATGCTTCGTTGGTAAGTTGAATTAATGACTTGTTGAACTTTAGGAACATATTTAAACCATTTGGTCGGTTCGTCTTTGGGCATTTTAGAGATTACTGAAATTATGATGGAATTAAGTCGCTCCACTTGACCATTAGCACGGGGAAGGCCAGTTGTTATTGTCTCATGTTTTATATTTTCATTTTGGCAATAATTAGCAAATTCTTTACTTGTAAATGCAGGACCTTTATCGCTAATAATTTTGGAAGGGTTGCCAAAAGTATAACTTTGTTGTTGCAGTTTCGAAATGACTTCGGCAGAAGAAGTAGTTTTACAGGGATATAGCCACACGAATTTGGTAAATGAATCTATTAAAGACAAAATATGTTTATGGTTTTTGTTAGTTGATTCGAGAGGGCCTAGATGATCAATGTGGTAAGTTTGGAGGGGAGTCTCCTCTTTGTGTAAGGGATGTAACTCACCTTCTTGTTTTCCACGTTTCCGATTATATAAAAGGCATGTTACACAATTTTCTATAACTTTATCAATCTTATTTGCCATATTAGGGATAAAAAATTCTTCATTAAGGAGTTCTTCACAACGTTTGCGTCCGAAGTGTCCTTTGTCATGAACGTTTTTAATGACGTTTAGCTGCATTTCATCCGGCACAACTACCAGATCGTAACCTTTATGATTTTTATAAAGAACGTTATTTTTGAGGAAATAGTTGTCATATGGCTTTGTTTTCAAAATTTCTTTGATGGCCTGTATATGTTCGTCGGTGTTCTGTAATTGTATGATTTTGGAAGTAAAACTGTCTTGAATGGTCATACATACGGGATTTTTGCTTAAAGCGTCAACGTGGCGCATACGTGTACCTTGTCTGTGTTCGATTGTATAGTTATAATCAGCTAACATTAAAGCCCATCGAGCTATCTTGGTGCAAAGATCTTTTTTATTCATAGTTAGGGCAAATGCATTGCAATCTGTGACAATCTTGAAAGGAATACCTAAAATATAAACACGAAATTTTTTAAGAGCCTCGATGACAGCCAAAACTTCTAGTTCATAACTCGAATATTTACGCTCAGCATCTGTGGTTTTTTTGCTCATAAAGTAGACAGGGTGAAATTGATTATCAATAGAAGACTTTTGAAGGAGGATTGCTCCGTAACCATCAATAGAAGCATCTCAATGAACTTCTGTTTCATTACTAGGGTTATAAATGCTTAAAACAGGACCTGAAGCAAGAATGTGTTTCAACTGATTAAATGCATTTCGCTGTTGGTCACCGAAGTGAAATTTAGTGTCCTTTCTAAGGAGATCTGTTAAGGGTTTAGCTATTAAAGAATAATCTTGAATAAATTTACGAAAATATGAGGTTAATCCGACAAATGAATGTACATCTTTTATACTTTTAGGTTCCGGAAAATTTAGAACAGCTTTAGTTTTGGAGGGAGATGGATGTAGTTGACCATTTTTAATGTGGTAACCCAGAAAATCAATTTCTCGCTGTAAAAAGTGGCATTTTTTTAGATTCAGTTCCAAACCATATTCGGATGCAGTTGTAAGAACGCGTTGTAATTTCTGGAGTCCTTCGGCTTCGTCTTCAGACGGTATTATAAAATCATCCATGTACACGATAAGTACTTTTTCATTAATGATATCGCGAAAAACATTATAGATATATCTCTGAAAAACTAAAGGAGCATCGCTAAGGCCATAATTCATGTATAGAAATTCAAATTGACCAGAATGTGTTACAAAAGAAGTGTATTTTCGGCTATTTTCTTCTACTTCGACATGAAAAAAATGCATTTTTAAGATCAAGAGTAGTAAATACTTTTGCAGAGTGCAACTGATCAATAATGTCATCGATTACTGGCAGGGGAAAACGTTGTTTATGTGTTTTAGCATTTAGCTTCCTATAGTCAACACATAATCTATATGAACCATCTTTCTTTTTTACGAGGACAATAGGTGATGAAAAATTACTGGTGCTTTTTCGGATAATTCCCTTTTCAAGCCATTCAGAAATTTGTTTTTGGACAAATTCTTTCTCTAGAAGAGCTAGGCGTCTGGGAGGACATGTAACAGGTATTTCGTCTTTCAGATGAATTGATAATGTAACATCAGTAGTCTTTACTTTTCGGGGGGAATAATTTTGAATAAGTTCCGTAATTTTTGAACGTATAGTTTTATCGGTAATATGAGATAAATCAAGATTACTATCGTCTAATACTTGAGCAACATTAATCAGAAAATTATTTGACATATCTTCATTTTGCTTGATTTTTTGCATCGAAATATTATTTTGAGAAACTGTTAAAATACTTTGCTGTATAACATCTGTACCAATAATAAAATCAAAAGATATGGAATAATCTGGTACTACATAAACATTAGTGGTGTAATTAAAATCATCTATAGTAATATCCGTAGAGAAAAAACCCAGGGGTTTGATCATAGTATTTCCTAATCCAGTTAATGTGATTGTTGAATGTTCGAGGTTCGAAACCGTTGGGAGTTTGCGATAAATACTTTCTTTTAACAGACTTCTTTCACTTCCCGTATCGATCAAAGAAAGAACATTTACTGACGAAATAATTACTTGTTTGGTCATAAAAGTATTCGACGTAATGGTGGAAATATTGGATGTTTCAGGCTTATTTCTAGATTTCCTTGGTTGATCACATTGAGCCGACTTATGGCCAAAATTCGAACAATTAAAGCAGCGAGGGCCTTTGTCTTTATGCCTACATTGGCTACTTTTATGGTTGGCTAAACCACAATTAAAGCAGAGAAGATCAGGTTTTGGACGAAAAGATTTCTCTTTTAATGGCATTTCTGGTTTAGATTTACGAAATTTAGTGTTCTCATAGTCATGCCGAATTTTATCATAAATTTTGAGCTTTTGTTTAAATTCTACTATAGATTGGCAGCCATATAATATTGATTTTCTAAAAACAGGGTCGGGTATACCGTTAATAATATACTGCATCAGTGCTGAATCTTCGATGTTACCGCGCGAACATAATTGTTTCATTACGAGAAAATATTCTTCAAGGGATTCATTTTCTTGTAATTTTCGTTTATTTAACATATCATGTAACTCAGCAGAATTATAAGTAATGCCAAATTCAGAAATTAAGAGTTGTTTAAGTTTTTCATACGAGTTAATGTGAAATTCTGTTTGTACTAACAGCTGGGCTTTTCCTCGTAAGGATCGTTTAGCAAAAACAAATTTATGAAATTCTGATAAATTGAGCATGCTAGCGACATCGTCAAAATTACTTAACCAAATATTTATATCTTGAAAAGAACTACCATCAAAAGGCGGTATAACACTTTCAACATCATTAAAATTAATATTAGATGGCAAAAAACTTTGAACTGGAAATTGCTTGTTTTTATCAAAATTTGATGATTCAGTATTACTTGCAGTGTCTTTATTCAATGTGGTATTATGTGAAGATATTTCAGGTTCCGAATCGGTATCACTTTCGTTTTGGATAATGTTAGCTTGCAGTGAATTTAAGTCTGAAAGATATGTCACTAATCTGGTTGCAAGTTCAGTTAAAGAACCTTCATTTGAGATACAGAGTAAATTACAAATTGTGATTAAATCGTTTAAAGAAAAATCTGCTTGCACTTTCGTAACTTTATTTTTGAATTCAGTGCTGGTCGTTTCGAAATCGAAACCAGTGAAGTCACGAATTCTTTTTCGATTTGAGCGATCACCATCAGTGTCGAACAATAATTTATGAAGTAATTTAATTTTATTAGTACGTTCATTTTTAAATGCAACTTCCAGTTCTTTGATGTCGACTAGCTTCATAGTAAATATAAAATATGGAATAATTAACTCACCCGTAAAATGATATCCGGCTTGAATCTGAAGAAAAAATATCTAGTTCATAACAATGAGCAAAAATGGTAAGTGGGCACTTCTGGCACCACTTTATAGGATGGACGAGTCCTTACTGTAAATAAAAACTATTCTCTGACAGTCACATACATTTATTATCAGACGAACAGGACAAAAACACACAAACAAAAAATAAAACATAGATTCATTCGTCAAAACAATCTTTAAAAAGTCTTAATACGCCGTAAATATTTTAGTTCTTAAAAGAATCGTGTTAAATCGTCGTTTTTAATTCGTTGGATTCATCTCTTTAGCTTTTTATCACCGTCGTTAGCTATCGTCGAAAAACGTTCTATTTTCATTTTCTTCCTCTCAATCCTGACCACACAGCTTCGATGTTTCCCGTTTCTACTTTTAATCTCGAAGCAGAGTTCGGAGAGTGGTGGAGGGAAATACATTCCAATGCAGGTGCAGTAGAGAGAGAGTGTAGCCCACATGCGGGAGTATATCCCACATTATTATTATTATTATTTGGGCTCGGAATATTACCCACAATCAAAAAATTTACGACACTATAAACAATAAAGAAAAAACCATGCCCCGATCATGCATACATATAATATATATAAAACACTTTCCAAAACATTCAGATTAATGCAACAAAATTTCACGGTTTATAATAAGTTGAAATATTATGCCTAATTGAACCATATGAAAATACTTAATATCTTTTTTTAAACTTAGTTTCAGCATCTATAGTCGGAAAATTATCCGAATTCTTTGAGCAGTCTTGTAATATGAGATATCATATTTGTCTCCATAAATTTCATACATGCGAAAATTCAGTTCAGTTAGGAAATATATACCAGCAGGGATGTAGTGGAGGGTATATAGGAGTATACACCGTATACGTTCTGTATTTTTTAAAGAAGCTCCGCATAACCTCTGCTTCACAAATAAAGCATTAACATATACCCTATCTATGAACGTTCATGACGTCAGCGTCTGCCTATATCGTATATTCTCTACTTTTTTTACGACTGCAACACTGTATACCACAGTTGAAAATTCCTCTTCAGCGATTTCCGCTAGTAAAAAGAATGTACGTCAATTATTTTATGCAGCGCTGTATGCGATGTATAGGATTTATACACAGCGAGTAATATTGAAAAGTCATTTACAGCAATTATTGCTCAAAAACAGTACTGTGACGAATTTCTTTCAAGTATCCCTGTAAAAGAACGATAAATCATGCGGTGCCTTATTTATATTAATCATATTGTAATAAACTTCAATGATTTATATCAGATTTAATACACCTGAAGTAACGCAGTGTCATTAAAATGCATTGCAAACGATTTTTCCCATTAACCATAATAACGCGCCAGAATTCTTTTGAATGCCCTCCCTCTAAATGAAGCTCAACAAGCGCAAAACATTTTGACACACTTACAAATTTATAACATATAATAAATTCAGCTCATCAGTGTATACTAGATGTTAAAAAAATTTTAATTAAAATTCATGTACTACTTATAACTAAAGAAGAAGCTTTTAGTATTGTATTATGTGAACTGTGTAACGTGTTATTTTTATCTCCTAATGTTTCCCTGAAGATGAACAAGTTTTACTGTTTTACTGTGGTAAACTGTGTGATTACATAAAGCAGAAAAAAAAATATATTCCGTGTATAACACGCACCCAGGGTTTTTGTCCTAAATTTTGGGAGAAAAAGTGCGCGTTATACACGAGTTAATACGGTATTTATGGAAGTTAGAGCGTGGAAAGACGGCCAGACGCAACAGACGGCTATAAGCACTTTTCAACTTTGTTAGAAAGCGCTAAAAAGGGTGTTGATAGTTACAGAAGAAAAAAAAATGAAAGTTGGAGAAGAATCTGATGATTAATTACTCTCCAAAGTTTCATATAGATCGCTTAAATATCCATATTTCATAACCAACCCTTTATCTACCGCAGTATGAATTCATGAATATTTTACATTCTAAAGCATTTTATGGAAATTGTTTAAACTAAATTAAGAGATTTACATAATCATTTTTAATAAATTTCTGAAGGATTTCAGAAGGATTTGTTAAACTTGAATTTACAGAAATTTGTGTAATTTTTAAAACCTCACTCAATTTTTTTATTTTTAATATTTTCTTAGTATTTTGTAGAATTATAAAATTTACAAATGTGCTGTTCTTACAATATAAATATAGAAATATTTCCGCATTGAGAAATCCCCATCCCCCTCCCTCTGCGAAAAGATGAAAGGCAAAAGAAATCATCCTTTTAAAAATATTTTTGTTTTGTGTAACCAATAATGCTTTTGGAACAAGATAAAGTGATGTATCTGTAACTCATTCTAAACAGTATTACAACTAACTGACTTATTAAACTAATTTTATAATAAGTTATTTTAATGGTACTTATAAGTACCGTCGGTAGATAAAGGCTTAACATAGGCTTTTGCTGAACTCTGTAATTTTTAACAAATTCCTATATACTTTAAAACGAATTTATCATAAATAAGTATACATTCTTAATTTTTTCAAAAGCATTTACAGTGAACAAATCTTCGTTTTTATATTATGAGAGAAAATAAGTTCTTGAACTCTATTTAAGGAGTATTTTTCCTCTTCACTTCACATCCTCATAACTTCAACGAACAATAGGTCTCGAAGAGCAGTTCTCTTTTGATAGCTTATATGAAATATTCTTACGCATAAAGAAAATCTCAAACTGAGAAACACAAACATATTTAACAAAGACATTCATTTAAAGATTGGAACAACGAACAATCCGATCCTCTTGTAGTGTAAATTTATATTTCGGAGAGTAATTTTTTTTTCTCTTTTGAGTGGCAACGCAGTGATAAAGGATTTGAACTAAACTGTTCATTTTAACAAAGGATCTCTTTCAAATTCAGTCGTTTTAAGAACTCAACTCAAAGACAGCAGACAATGTGAAAAAAATAAAAAAATGTGAAATGAAAGAAAACGTTTATCGAACAAATGTGCAATGGATAAAAAAATTTATAAGGTCAATGATACATAGCTTATTAATGTATAATACAAAAGCTTATCTCATCTTTTTGTTACAGCAGTAAAAGAAAGGTCACATAAGTCACAGAAGGAAAAGTTCATAGAGAATTTCTTCAACAAAAGATATAGAGGGGGAGGGGTATTGTAAAATATAATTGCGTCTATGAAATTATCTCCACTTTTTATAGGTCGCGGTAAAATAATGCATGCTTCATTTTAATTCGGTAAGATTTTTCAACTATGTAGTCCAACAAAGTTGAAAAGTTTTTATAAATTCGCTTTGTCTATCCGTCTGTCCAGTGGCGCTAACTTATATGAGCTCATTGGGGCGCGTGCTCACCCTTAATTTGATATCTACATCCAGTTTGCAATTCCAATGTCATTTAAGATAAATTTTAATATATTTATAAGAAAGAACTTATGAGAATATAATTTAATAAAATTATTTATGAAGTAAATCATAATAATTTGAAAATTTACTTAAATAAAACACAATTTAATTTCGAACTATCGTTTTTAGTTATTCGCTCCTACATTCTCTCTCTCCAAACAGATACACAATATATGTATGTTAGTGTTATTTTACTCAAAAACTTTTGAGCCCAACCAATGTTTTTGAAAAGTTGGCGCTATTGAATCTATCTATGTATCCAGTTCTAATTCACGTAGATATACTGGATTTTCATGCAATTGGTTATGATTTTTTTCGCATAATGATTTTCATGAATGGCCAACGATATTTACCATGGTATGTTCGGTATTGAATAGGTAGTGTGTAGCATTAAGGGTGTTTTAGGTAGATTTCGTAAGAAATACTACCTATTGCAATCGCACCAGTTTATCTATCTATCTATCTATCTATTAGGTAGATTTCGTAAGAAATACTACCTATTGCAATCGCACCAGTTTATATATCTATCTATCTATCTATATATCTCACTTTTTTATGGATACGATAACTTCTATAATTCTTCACCAATCTCCACCAAACTGGTACATAAAATCAATGGGGATAAAATCTCGGCTAAGTTCGTTAATGGGCAAAATCGGACCAAGGGGGTCCGAATAGAGGGCGTTTTTGTAAAAACCGAAAAATCATAACTTCTTAATTAAAGTAGATATCGAATCGGTTTAAAGTTTATATTACTTCTTAAAAATGGGCCAAAAGTATATACATGACAGATTTTTGATAAATTTAGAAGTGAGCTCAAGGGGCGAAAAAAACAGGGATTTTGAGAGAAAAAAATCATAACTTCGTCAATTTTCAAGATATCAAGTCCAACTAAATTTTTTATAAATGTTCTTAAAATTATCTAAAACTTTTGTATTTACAAGTTTTTGATAGGACCAACTTTTATTGATGAAAAAAATTAAAAACGAAAAAAAAAAGGGGCGCTGAAAAAAGAGAAAAATCCATAACTCCGTCAATTTTTAAGATATCAAATCTGATTAAATTTATTTTACATCTTCTCAAAATATCTACAACTTTTATATTGACAAGTTTTTCATAGGACCAATTCGTATAGCAAAAAGAAATTAAACAAAAATAGGAGTTGGAGAAAAAACCTCAAATCCAAACGGCTTATATTCTGACTCATTTTTAAATTCATTTTTTATTTTAAACGCTTCCAAATGGTAGATCCTCTTATTTAGAAACTGTATAAAGTGACGCATTGGTCAATTTTCTGATAAAGACAGAATATATTTCAAAAAAGGCTACCAAAAAGGGTATTTTGAACAGAATTTCCGAAAGTCATCGGGACTGAAAATTGAAGGAAGTAGTCAAATAAGAAATGGCGTTTTTTTCTGACTCGTTTTTAAATCCATTTTTGTTCTCAAACGCATATAATTTACAGATCCTCTTATTTAGGAACTATATAATGTGATGCATTGATCGGTTTTTTGATAAAGACAGAATATATTTCGAAAAAGGCTACCAAAAAGGGTATTTTGAACAGAATTCCCCGAAGTCTTCGTGATTTGAAAATTTAAGGAAGTTTTCACATAGCAAATTGCGTTTTTTATGACTCGTTTTAAAATCCATTTTCGCTCTCAAATGTATCCAATTTACAGATCCTCTTATTTAGGAACTATATACTGTGGCGCATTGGCCAGTTTTTTGATAAAGATAGAATATATTTTTAAAAATGCTGTCAAAGTGAGTATTTCGCACAAAATTTTCCAAAGCAATCATGATTAAAGAATTAAGGATGTATTCAAATAACAAATCGGTTATTTTATGACTCATTTTTAAATTCAATTTTTTTCTCAAATGCTTTCAACTGACAGTTTTTTGTTATTTAGGAACTGTATAATGTACTGTTTTGGTCGATTTTTAAATAAATTTAGAATCGATTTCAAAATATGTTGTCATAATGGGCATTTGAGCTGAATTTTTCTTAAGTTGATTCTGATAAAACCAGTTTTTGCAGAAAAATGAAATTAAAAATTTTTCATAAACGGCCAGATGAAGTTATTAAACTGGGTTTATCTCTAATCATATATATATATATATATATATATATATATATATATATATATATATATATATATATATATATATATATATATATATATATATATTTTTTTTTTTTTTTTTTTTTTTTTTTTTTTTTTTTTTTTTTGTTGAAATGAGCATTTTTCGAAATCTACCTCCGCCTATAGGCCCAGCCGACAGGGATTTTTAAATCAAAAAGGGCCACTTTGTGACATATGCTTTAATTTATTTTTGCTCAGAAATGCATGAAAACAGTGGCGCAGCCAGAATTATGTTCTAAGGGGGGTTTTGAGTTTGAGATAAGGGTAGTTGTCGGTTATGTGAATCGCCGGTTAATAGAATCAGTACTAATTAGAATATTAACTGTATAATACTTAAACTCAAAGAGCATCTGTGTGGCAGAAAATCATCATTTTTTTAGCATAATGCGTCTCAGAAAAGTGATTTAGTTCAAATAACCAACTTTTACTTAACTAATCCATGTAATATGCATTTTCACAGTTTTAAATAGAATTTTCGCCATTTAATTGAATTATTTTATTAAATGAAATCTGATTCAATAAAGTGGTGTATTGCGAAATCGTCAAAACATTTAAATATTAAATTTTTGATTCATATAAGCGGCAATTATAGCGATCTTTCTTAGCTCTGGGAGGGGTTTTAACCCCAAAACCACTCCCTTGGCTGCGCCACACCATGAAAATAGCAGGTGTTTATTTTAGCAAGATAAAATTTTAGCAAGAATACAGATTTCTGCAACTTTACATTTGTAGAATTATAGATTTTTTATTTTCATTTTATTTTTTTTTTATTTTTTTTTATTTTTTAACAATGTAGACATTTTCAAGTATTTCGTTTGCATGTAACGTCATCATATCATCACACTCACTCTCTACACGAAGTCTAAAAAAAAAGAATTTCGACTTCTTTTCTAGTCTGATGTAACACTTGTTTCGATTTTCTTTACTGAAATTCATTTGATCATTCATTCCCTTGCATGTCAGATTTATGGTGCGCGTTATAGACGCTTGCGCGGTACACACGAGTAAATACGGTATACTCGAATTTTCATGTAATTGATAAAACTTATTTAGAGTCACCAAAGCATGCTTGATATTGCATATGAAGTATGTACGACTAATGGTTCATTTACAGGCACGCTCAAAAGAATTTGATTACATTATGGTATATGAGGAAAAATCATTTGGAAAGTACTTTAATGACATTACGATATTTCAAATACATTGAAACTGACGTAAAACGCTGAATCTCCCACGATCTCTTTAAAACAGAGCATTCATAGCATTTTTTATTAATCTACGGGATACACAAAATAAATCGGTTACAGTACTGTCTTTGCGTAATAATTGCTGGAGAGTACGTTTAAAATTCGGCATACGCTTTTGAATTTATGTAGTTTTTGGCATATTGCTTTTCTATATAAATTCTATACCTCATATATAGGGCTGCACAAAGTATCAAGGGCGGATCCAGACCTCCTTCCAGGGGGGGGGGGCTCTTCCCCCCAAAACCCTCCTTTTTGGGGGGAAGAGGGTCAAGGCTCCTTTTTGGGGGGAGGAGGGTCAAGGCTCCTTTTTTTTGGGGGGGGGGGGCAGGGAAAGGTCATGGCTTTTAATAAGCAATTTTTATATTGAAAACTGTCCTCATATCCAAAATGGCTGAATTTCTAATAACTTTTGGGAAGTTATTTTTATTCGCAACAAAAAATTGTATTAATATTCGTAAAAATATAAATATATACATTTTATTCAGACTCCAAGAAATTGAAGATTATTCCATTTTCTTATTAAATCAAACAATCATTCATGAAATTGGACATTTTATCCAAATATTTAGGATTTGACAGTTACAGAAAAGCCTCATGAGGGAGCTACTTGCTGCCACGGCTTGAAATTCAGTTTAAAATTCCACAATTTATGGAGATTTTGCGAAAGATTTTTTAACGTTATTGAAAAATGGTAACAGTTAATCAATCACATTTCATCTGAATAAATGCATCTTCCATCCAAGATTAAAAAATACTTCCTGGATATGTCAGAAATTACCTGTTTTGGGTTTAAGTACAATTTAAAAAGAGTCAGAAAGATTCTCATGGTTAAACAAGGGATAAATTAAATATATATATATCAATATGTATATTTCATTTTTACAATGTCCTTTAAAAAATCTTCAGGGGAGGGGGGTCATGATCCCCGTGACCTCCCCCTTGGATCCGCCACTGCAAAGTATTCGCATATCATTCTCCTTATTAGAGGAAACTGCTGAAAGGGAATTTTCAACTGAAATATATGTATTTCTTAAATGAACTAAATTTTGAATTGCATGTTGTCAATCGGTACAAATCTCTATACATTTTACCGAGCTGCTGAAAAATCCGAATAATTTTTCGAATGTAGTTGGGAATAGCTGAAATTCAATTTTGAAATGCACATTATACATTTCCATATGGATCACATGGACCAACATTCCGTTTGTTTTCTTTTGTAGGAGAATGTGTGTGTATGCATTTAGGTGAATGTGTGTGTGGAGGGGGGGGGGGGGGTAAAACGTACCGCATGGGAAAGCTTATTTCTCGACTTTTCATAGTATGAACTGTTTATCAACGTATAGAAAATATTTCTTTTGAAATAACCAAAGAATGAAACTGTTGTACGAAAAACATAATTTCTTGGAACCATCTGCTAATATAATTACAAAAATTTCAAAAGATTTAGCATTACAGGAATATAATCATTGCTTCAAGAGATTACTAGCAAAAATATACTAAAATATACATGGATTCTCTTAAGTTCTTCTTTCCTATTTAACAATCTCTTTGACAATTTGGTATTTGCTAAAATAGATTTAAAATGGTCCGATGCAAAGGACAAGATCTTCGCTTTCGGTGATAAATTTCGAATTAGTTTATCTTAACAACATAATAATAATAAAAAAAAGACTTTCTTAAAAAAATATTTATTTACCCTTTTTTTAATGTTTGTTTTTATTTAAAAAATTGGTTAATGTTGTGTGATAATCAATTTTAGTATTAATTTTGTATGCATGAAGGCGATTTGTATGGTGCATATCTGTTGTACTTTAATCTAAAGAGCTAAAAAAATAAAAATTACTTTAATCCGCACGAACAGAAAAGATCCCGATGTGGCTTACATGAATGTTATTATCTGACATAGCTGTGCACAAAATGCATTTAAATGCACTACTGCGTATTTTACCCCCTCTACAGATTTCATTGATTTTGTCATGATAGTGAGTACATATATGGTAATTCCGAATTAGACATTACACATAGCTCTACAAGAAACGATAACCTATATTCATCAATATACAAATATGAGGTAGAGATCTGCACGGGACGGAAAAAGGCCCGAACCCCGAACACGGCCCGGCCCGCGGGTCAGGCTCGGGTCTATTTTCATTCAAGACTGTCTGGCCGAGACGGGCCTTGTCTCGACTCTTCTCAGGCCGGGACGGGCCCGGGCCAAACTTTTTTATGAAGGCCTTTCTAAATAGTAGACTTTAAAAAAAATCCCAAGGGAATAACGAATATTAGTATATTAAATTTTGAAATCCAAGGAGGGGCAATGCCCCTTTCCCTTCATCTTGACAGCAGATGCATTCTCTCTTTTTTCGATTCTACACTCATGATGCCACACACAAACTTTTCCACAAAAATTCGATTTTGTTTCGAAATTCTGCCCGTCTGTGAAAAGTGCTTATCACTTCATAGGGATCGGATACGATCTTGTATCTGGTTTCGCCCGAGGCCTACAATCTGTTTCGACCCGCAGGTCGGGCCGTGCAGTGAATTCGAAATCCCTGAACTAACAGGCGCGTGGCAATTTTTGGGGGGAAGCAGTTGTATGGAGCGCCTGTATGAAGAGCTCTTTGTCACATGACCAAAGGTAAAATAGACTAATAATTCGGTGGGAAAATTATAATGTGAATGTGGTTGCGTGAGAATAATATTTTTTTTCTTATATTTTATAGTTTTAATGTACAAAATACGAATGATCCTCTCTTTTATTCATTTATTTCACAATGACAGTTTTGTAAAATCAGTCAATTAAAATATAAAAAATATTGCTATTGCTATAAGCCTAAAACTTCTTTACTTTATAACAACACCACGGGAATATTTTATGTATTCTCGAATATCGGGTTCCTAAGCGATCTTTCTTCCTTTTCCATTTCTTCTCCTTTTATTTGAAAAGTAGAAGAGTGCTTTCCCTTTTCTTCAATAGTTTTTAGGTGCGTTCGTAATTATGTAAATACGTAGCACCTATAGTTGTCGTTCAGTCCGTCCGTCTGTCCGCATCTAACAACGCAAAAACTATCCAACCGAATAGTTTGAAATTTAAAATACATAATTATTATATAATTTTGTTGTGCTATTTAAAATTTTATGAAAATCGGATGCATAGATCAATTACAGGGACAATCAAAAGTATTCCGTTTCATAACGATCAATGAAATAAAAAAGTTTCAAATGCATTTTAATCGTTTGAAATTTAAAATGCGTAATTATTACATAATTTTGTCGAGTCATTTCAAATTATATGAAAATCGGATGTATAGAATCACAGGGACAATCAAAAATATTCCGTTACATTACGGTCAATAGGGGAAAAACTTTCAAATTTTAATATCCAATAAAATTTTACATTTCATTCTGCATTCTTTTATGTTCATATTGCTTTTTTACAGCATTCTTTATTTTGTCTGAAACATCCATTTATTACTTCATTACAGTTTTTTTTTTTTTTTTTTTTTTTTTTTCTTTTAACTTTATCACTTTAAAAATACGTGTTATTTTTAATTATTGTTTAATGCTTTTTCTTGTTATTGTCAGATTATTTGAGTGTTTGTGAGTGTAGCTTGCATGCTGAAGAGCCTACTAATATTTTAAATAATTATAGCTTGGTTTTGTCGAAAATTTATTATTAGTTGTTTCATACTTATTCATTCCAGAGATATAGACTTGCATAAGGAGGCGTTAATTAACACTACATAATTTACTACAAAATGTCTACTCATTTAAATTTCTTAATTGTGAAATAATTAATTAAAGGCAGGTTATTGATTACAATATTTAATT
Organism: Maratus speculifer; assembly: GCA_964019185.1. Lineage (NCBI taxonomy): Eukaryota > Metazoa > Arthropoda > Arachnida > Araneae > Salticidae > Maratus > Maratus speculifer. Next base: position 6,565,871 of record OZ025294.1, on the reverse strand, counting down.
TTTCTCTGATATTTTAAAATCAATAATGATTACTTTAATAAGTATCATTTTTCATTTTATCTTAATTCCCCTGTAAATATCGTGCAAATCGATCCGCGGAATCATCTGTATCTAGGGCCGCCCAAATTTGTAAATCGGTCCCTGAGTTTAATTCCATTCTCTGTCCAAAATCTTTTTGTTTGGACTCTGCCTTCAAACAAGGCCGTAAAACTTAAGAACTCCATTATCTGTAAGGTGGCAGCAAACTGATAGCTAACAAATGGCCTTAGTAGGGCGCAAAAGCAGCATGTGCTTTACAACTTTCAGCGTTCGATAAATGGCAAAGCTAATCTGTTGTTATCGGGCCTTAAAAACGTTATGCCAAGCAAGTTACTAAAAGCAAATCAACGCGTCATTGTAAAGTCAAAGTGAAATATTTGTAAACACATTTAGATTAGTTAATTGATGTTTACTTTGAAAGTTATCTCAGCAGAGTGTTTAGTTTAAACTGGACGACCAAATTTACTTCTGAATCAAAAAATGCAAGGAACTTACACATTATTTGTCTGGCTGATAAAAAACACAATTTTTTGGCAATAATCTTTCTTTCTTTAACACTTTCCAGCAAAGTTGAAAAGTGTTTATACATTCGGTTCGTCTGTCTGTCTGGGCACACTGTAACTCTCGTAAACATACTCGGATTTTCATACATTTGATAAATGTTTTTTAGGGTCACCAAAAAATGTTTGGTATTATATAAGAAATATGTGAGATTAATAGTTCATTTACAGAAGTACTGAAAAGAATTCCAATACATTATGGTACATGGGAAAAATTATTCGCAGAATATATTAATGGTATTACGCCATTTAAAATGTTTCTAATCTGCACTGAAAAAAAAAAATCATCTCAAATTGGCAGGGAAAAACTGTCAATTTTGGCACCAGTTTAAAACAATTTAATTAACAGAAATTATCTGTAGTTTTTTATTAAAACAGTTTTTTCTGTAAGAATTACAAAATCCAGCCTTTTTTACACGAAAAAAAACTTTAAAAAAAAAACTGTTTTTCTCTGTAAAAATTGCAGATATTTTTTACAGTGTGATATAAATCATTGGATTTCACTATGATTACGTTACAATAGGGCATTTATAGACTTTTTTAGGACACGCAAAAGAAACCAGTTACAATACTGTCTTTTAGAAACAATTGCTGGAAGGTGCTTTTTAAAATTCGGTATGCGCTTTTAAATTTAGCCCTCTTTTTGCATGTTACTTTTATATATAAACTCTGTACCTCATAAACACAGCTGCCTAAAAGTATTCACGTACCAGAATCTGAAGAAAGGGAATTTTCGACTGAGGTATATGTATTTCTTAAAGCTGTTCTCAACTACTCTGCTGACCAAGTGAAAAACATTTTGACACACATACACATACAAATTCATTTTTTAACGGAAAGATATAAAATTGCGGAGTCTGACTATGGAAGTGAAATGGGGTCTGGTCCATTTTTTGATCAATAAATTACCTATAGAGTTATAAGCTTATTTAATCACGTAACAACGTCTTTTAAACTACAATTTTCCTGGTTTTTCTTCTCTCGCGCGGAAAAGTCGATTCAAAACGCGTATTTTGACATTATTTTCTGAAAAATCTATTCTGTTAAAAAAAAAAAAAAAAAAAGAAAAAGAAAAAAAGAAAAGGAAAAAAAAAAGGCCTGAAAGTGTGATTAGATAGTTTCTGAACAACAACACCGGTAATTAAAACTTATGCCATAAAGTCTCGCTTTTTGATTTGAGAACCAGCTTGAAGGGTGTATTCCAATTCAAACTGCTTATTTTCTGTTTATTATTATTATTATTATTATTATTATTATTATTATTATTATTATTCATGTTTGTTTTCAAACGCATCAAACCAGCAAATTCTCTCAGTTAGAAAGTACATAATGTGCCATGCTTGTCAATCCTTTCATAAATGTATAAAAAAATTTTAAAAATACTGTCAAAGTTGACGTTTTGAACTGAATTTTTGGGAGCAGGAGATCTGGGAATGGAAAAAAAAATTGGTCATTCTGAAAAAATAATTGTTTCTAAATCAAATTCTAATTAATTGAGCGACAAATCAAATCGCACGGTCTCTTAGACATCCCTTCGAGTATCTCCTCAGCAATCGTGCATGTTTCATGTTTTTACTTTAAAAAGTGAGTCTGAAAATACCTCAGAAAATTTCTAGCAGTTGAGGATGAAAAAACATTTTTTCGAATACACCCTTAAGTGAACTAAATTTTGGCTTACCTGTAGTTAGTAGATACAAATCTATATTATCATATACCAAGCTGCTAAAAAAATTCGGATAATTTTCTGATTGTATATGAAACAGGCTGAAATTCAAATGTGTTATGCATTTCGATATGATTGAATTAGATCTAATATTTTAACTTACTGAACGGTGCAGTGCTCTTACATTATCATAGCAAACGCGGTAGCGTTTGGTATAATATGTTTAAGAAATAGAAAATGCGAACGTCTTTTCGAAATTTCTAGCGAACCAGTTGACGTACGACAGTGATTTTAGTTTCAAAAGATAGAACTTGACGAGACGAATAAAATGATAGCATTCAAAAAATTATCGCAGTTTACTGTAGTTTTTTATTTAACTTTTAACGAGAAAATGAAGACGAAAAGTTCAACAATCAATAACTAACGTTATTATGGATGGATTAACTTCGTTTTTGGTTTATTTTTATCATCTTCATAAAACTTAGAACAGTTTTTTTTTTTCATCTTTGTATATTTGATGGTTTCTGAGAAAATCGAATTTATGTCTTAAACTTCCAGTTGAATATTGTCTTTTGCTGTTGCGATTGTAGTTTTTTTTATTCATTGCCACCAAGTTTAATATAAAAATTGTCATGTATGTATCATAATTCATTCAAATTAAACAAATCACGTGAAAAACATAGTTATTTGTTTTTATTGCGAAGGTTTTATCTTCAACTCTTTAAATAATAAAGTTGTGAACGCAATGTTATTATTTTTTTGGTCGAATACATATTTTTTCAAATAACATGCATTTATATGACCATGGGATGATTTTCTCGAGTGTCCTAACATTTTGAATTTTAGGGTACTTCTAGGTTATGCCGTCGACGAAAAAATTATCGCCAAATTTTAAGATTAAATGCCAATAATGGATGATCGAGAATGTCACATTCCATTACATTAAATACGATTCACGTGTTTAGAATGTCATTAAGCGATTTTTATTTCGGCTTTTTGTTTGTATTTTTATTAATATTTTACTAATTATTTCTTTTTCCGTTATTTTAAAAAAAAAAAAAATTGTCAATGTGTATAATTTGGCTATTAGTTTGGCGATTTGTATAACTTGGCGAAATTGGTCGACTGGATAACAGAGAAGTACATATTTTAGTAGTAGAAAAAAATGGGGAAAAAACAAGTACATCGGAAAAAAGTATCTGGGAAAACCAAAATTTCTCCTCAGGAACTAAATGTAAGATTTTTTAATTATGATCATATAACGTCCTAATTTTCACAAGGAAAAGATATAGAGTAAAACAAAAACTTCACATTCTGTACATATCTTAAATAGCATTCAATTGATTTTAAATAGGGATGTAATGTCAAATATGCATTAGGGTACTTAGTTGGCACGAAAATTTTGTTATTTTGTCTGATAAGATAACCGGGCTAATGTTTATTAAAAATATATATATATATTTACCTTTATTTAATTTTGTTAAATTTTATAAATCGTTTCATTCTGTAATTATTAATTAAACTTTTCAATACTACTTGATTATCCCGTCGACCAATTTCGCCAAATTTTACAAATCATCAATTTATTCACCATGTAATTCATATTGACATAATTTTTATTTTAAATAACGAAAGAAGAAATAAATTAGTAAAACATCAATAAAAGTACAAATAAAAAGTTGAATTCAAAATCATATTATGGCATAACAAACATGGGTAACCTATTTAATGTAAACTGAATGTAACCTTTATGATAATCCGTTATTGGCATTTAATTTTATAATTTGACGATAATTTTTTGGTCGAAGGGATAATCAATTATCACCGGTTTTTATTCATTATTATTTTCTTTTGAAAATAATAGAAAATAGTTAACAGAAGTACTACTTATCCCGTCGCCCAAAAAACCATCGCCAAACTATAATATTATATTGCCAATAATGGATGATCGTGAATGTCGAATCCAATGACATTAAATAGGATGCACGTGTTTAAAACGCCATTAAAGGATTTTTATTTGGACTTTTTATTTGTATTTTTTATTAGGATTCTACAAATTATTTTTTTGTGTTATTAAAAATGAAAATTATGTCTATATGTATAATTTCACTATGAGTTTGGCAATTTGTATAGTTTGGCGAAATTGATCGACGGGATAACTAAGTGGTACCTTAATATATATGTATGTAACTGAAATTTGAAAACTAAGCTTTTGCGAAATTGGCGTTAGAAAAATATCACACAATGTCGTGCATATATGACATCTGTGCCAGGAAAGCATCAAATGAAAAAAACACATGGTGATGTAAAAAACTTTTGTGATGGTGTGAAGTGAATGTAACATTTACGATCAGCAATTATTGGCATTTAAAAGTATTTTTATTTGAGATTTTGTTGAAAAAGCACTGCAAAGATATACTTTCCCTCTCCCTTCAATTTCCAAATGTACTAAATTTCAAATTATGAAAAAAAAATCAGAGTTTACTTAAAACCGTGCATAAAAATTATAGTAATTATCCTAATTTTTCTAATAGAAATTCTCAATTTTCCGTTATTAACAAACGCTACTTTAAAATCGCAAATTTAATCGGCTAAATCGCCAAGTTGCATAATGATCATCGCCACTGAATATATAAATAATGCCATATTTGCAAACTTATCGGTCAAGAAACAGTGGAACTTTGGTTTACGTCGCCCTCTGTCTTTGACAAGTTCGGTTTATGACCAACTTTAGTGATCAAAATTTTACTCTTACGATGTAGGATAACTCGATTCGCGACCAAAGCTGTCGAATAGTTCAGTTAGCAACCCTCACATAACTCTTGTTATAAGTCAAGTTTAGGGTAAAGTTAAAGTGCGCGTATCAGAGTGCTTTGTGACCTTCAGTACAGTAAAAAATTTAACTTATTGTTTTAATTTTAATCAGTTTCGCGAAAATTTTAGCTTTTATTATGACTTCTAAGAATGAAAAAGCGTTTAGTGATAGCAGTAGTAAGAAGCTTAATCGAATTACTGATCAATTATGAAAAAAAGTAGTGACAAAACTTAAGAACGATGATAGTGTAATCAAAATAGTTAAACAATACGGTGTAGATGAACTGTTGATTACTCTGATGATAAAGAACTAGTCGGATATGGTAACCCCAAAACTATTTTCTATCTCATGCATTTAATGCGTCAAAATTCATTATTACAGTGCCAAAATCAAATGAGTCATATGCTCACCGTGAGGATTGTAAAGACATGAAATTCCGAACATTAGTTTTTGAAATAGGACTGTTGCGGATATCGGGAAAAATACAGCATATATGCGACACTTGTTGGGAGATTTACCCAAAACCGCAATGAGCAATAATATAAATCAAAGTGTGCCTAAATCTCAAGTTTGATGAAAATTTGTGCATTAATTCCTGCGATAGAGATATTGTGGTAATCGGAACAATTCAGCATAGCAGTGCCATGTGTTTGGTTATTGAAACTAAAACGTAAACAAAGCCAATTCATGTAAAGATTTACTGAATTTGATGTTTGATGAAAATCCGTGCGTTAATTCTCGAGATAGAACTACTGCGAAAATAATGAAAAATGCAAGACGATTAAGCCATCTGTTGAACGATTTAAATCAAAATGTAAACAGCATCAATTTATATCAGGGATTACCTGAATCATAGCCCACTAGAACTAAAGGCCTGTCTATTTGAGATTAATGTAGGAAGTCTCCCGCCAGAGGACGTTGATACTTTGCCTAAGTTATTCAGACCAATCATGTAAACCCTGAACCAAAACAATGACACGTGTGCAAACATGTTCACAGAACAGAAAGCAGCTTATTCAATGCTAATTTGGGCAGGGTTTGCGTCACGTGGACTTACACGTGGTTCAATGAAATGGTTCAAGGTTTGAAGCTGAATCCAGCTTCACTTTTTTGGCGGATTTTCGCGAAATGGCTCGCCGGTACTATATAGTTGGCGTTGCCTGAATATATATTTTTTAATCCCATGCATTAGTTCTTGATATAGAGCGCCCAAAAAATTTATATCACATACAGAAATTCAGATACAAGAATGGATCGTGAACTGAGGTTCCATTGTATATTATATAAAAATTTAATTGCAGCTGGTGATTTCAATGTCAATTTTACAAATAAGACTAGAAATGAATTTTCAGTATATTTTCATCCTTGGTTTGACATAAATCTATTAAGGCTCTATTTCGAGCGACTTTCTCCAAGGAAGATAACTTAACCTATAATTTCCCTGAAAATGTCCTAGAATATTATTCAATAATTGGAATAAGCTATTCTAATCGATATCAGGAAGGAGAAATAAAAATATTTTACTTAATTTTTTTTTTAAATTTAAATGGGAAAACTCGTTTTTATGTGGCATTGATTATAAAGTTATGTTTAGCGACCTTTGGGTGTCATGATCACAAAAATCACGCTAATGGCGGAAATATTTCATATTTATAACATCTGATTTTTAAAACAAGTAAATAAGAATGCCACAAATCCTATGCGAAAAGAATAAAAATTTCTATTCGCATTACTTTTCTATAAAATATGTATTATCTAAAATTAATTGAATCTGTCAATTTCTGTACGAATAAATTAAAATTAATTTCGTTTTTTCACGTTTTTTGTCTATTGATTAAATAGTTCAATATTGAGCGAAATAAGAAAAAGTACTGGGAATATTTAAAAGCAACTGAGGTTTTCTTATATTCAATATATAATTATCAAAAAATTTAAATGACTAGTATTAAAAAATGCTCTGACGAGCACCAAAAAGGTTAATATGTTTTTAAAGTATGAAAAAGTGTTTGACAAGAGCTTCTAATTGAAAAAAAGAAAGGACAAGGGGTCCCTTCTTGGCTGCAATTCACTGTCAATGCCAAATTTGAAAAAATCATATTTGCGCTTTTTCCATATAAAAGAAATCTGCGTAAAACTTTCAATCGTGCTTTACATGTTAACTGCATTGTTGACTCTGCATCAACTGCACTACAAATCAGTTTTCTGTGCTGTTTTACACTGCGACAGTTTATGATGGGACTATGTGAATGTGATACGCTGCAGGCAGTGTTGAATGCAGGAGGTGGACCGGGGGGACATTCTCTCCCGAAGGTATCAAATGCCACCACCGCCACCACCCCCCCTCCCGATAAAATTTGAGATTTTGTGTTTTTATTGGTAAAAAAGTATGATCCCCTTAGAAATTCTATCAAAGCCACAGAAAACCCTCCCGGAGAAAAGTGTCTGAATTCAACACTGGCTGCGGGAACTATGGTTTTTGGCCCTGTTTTGCTTTACATTCATGTTTAATCACCCTTCGTCTTTTCTAATTATGCCTTTACACTACACAATTTTATCGTAACAGTGACTGGTTTCTTTTATATGGAAAAAGCGCAAATATGATTTTTTCAAATTTGGCATTGACAGTGAATTGCAGCCAAGAAGGGACCCCTAGTCCTTTCTTTTTTTCAATTAGAAGCTCTTGTCAAACACTTTTTCATACTTTAAAAACATATTAACCTTTTTTGGTGCTCGTCAGAGCATTTTTTAATACTAGTTCTGAATATGTTTGAATATGTTTCATAATCTATACTTGCTGCATGCTGCATGATTTTTACTTTCTTCTATCTACAATAGAAGAAAGTATTTAATCGAAATTTTTTTTTCGACATCCGTTTTTCGATGAATTTACACGTTTTAGGGGTCAGAGATTTCAAAAAACCTGTCTTTACAAAATGTCTGTCTGTCCGTGTGTCTGTGTGTATGTCGCCCTTCTACCATCAAAAAGTGTATGAAGTTATGCATAGAAATGAATCAAATTTTTTGTGAATGTTTCTGGCTGTGGCAAGCACGTCCTCCTTCAGTTTTGAAATATTCCGCCGGAAGGGGGCGCTGCAATCGCGATTTTTGTGCCATTTTCAATATTGTACCGGCCAAAAGTATATGAAGTTATGCATCTAATTGAACCAAAATTTTTGTGTAAGTGTATGACTATGGCTACTTGGTCCTCCCTGAATTTAAAGAAAAATTCGCCGAAAGGGGGCGCTGCAATCGCGATTTTTGTGCCATTTTCAATATTGTACCGACGAAAAGTACATGAATTTATACAACGAATTGAACCAATTTTTTTATGTAAGTGTATGGCTATGGCTAGTTGGTCCTCCCTGAATTTGAAAAAAATCCACCGGAAGGGGGCGCTGCAATAGCCAATTTTATGCCATTTTCAATATTGCACTACCTAAAAGTGCGTATGAAGTTAGTCCTAGAACTGAGCTAAAATTTTTATATATAATTATTTTTTGATAAGGCAAATAGGTCCTCTCTGAATTAAAAAAAAAAAAAAAAATCTGACTATCATTCTATTGTTCATCGGCTCGTGTAGAGACGAAAATTCGTTTTTTGTCCGATTAATTGATTGAAGCAGAATTTTAAGATGAAAACCAAAGTTCGTATGGTATTGAATTAAAATTATTAAAACATTAAAATGAGTAACTATTTTTTAAAAATGTTAAAATGTACGTATGAGATAGAAGAAAGTTTTGGAATTGGCACATCCAACTAGTTTCCTTTTTGATGTACAAATGTAAAACTGTCCCCGCGTACATAGAGTCATTATCTAAACTTTAATCATTTAATTTAACACTCACACATTTACTTATTATTGTTATTTTAAAATACATTTGTTATTCCTTTACCTAGTTTCACGTTTGTAAAGATACAATTTTTTAATTGATTCTTCATTCTCTTTCTGATAAGCTGAGAAATTTCGCAGATACAGCGAAGCTTCCATTTAACCTTTTATCTTCCGACGGTACTTATAAGTGCCATAAAAATTACTTATTATAAAATTCTTTTAATACATCAATTAGTTGTAATACTGTGTAGAGTGAGTTACAAATACATTACTTTATCTTGTTCCAAAAGCATTATTGGTTACAGAAAACAAAAAAATTTTTTTTAAAGGATGATTTCTTTAAAAGATTGCCTTTGTATCTTTTCAGCTTTCTTGGCGCTGAGGGAGGAGGATGAGGATTTGTCAATTCGGAAATATTTCTAAATTTATACTGTAAGAGCATCATACTTGTACATTTTATAATGCTACAAGATCTAAGAAAACAATTTAAAATAAAAGATTTGAGTGGAGTTATAAATATTGCACAAAATTCCTGTAAATTCAAATTCAATTAATCCTTCTAAGTCCTTCAATCCATCAAAAATGTATTAAATGATTATGTAAATCTTTTAATTTAGTTTAAACAATTTACGTAAAATGCTTTAGAATGTAAATTTTTCAAAAATTCATAATGCAGTAGATGAATAAGGGTTAACGAAGTGTCATCTTTACACTTAAACACTCCGTTATAAAGAAAATTCGTTAAATGGAAATCCCCTCAAATTCATGAAATTTGTATAATAAAATGCACATGCATATTGCATAAAAAGAAAAATACACATAAAATAAAATTATTGAAAAGATGTAATTTAAGTCAAGAAGTGACTTTCTTTTATTCAATGTAGACATCACACATGAGAAATTTAATTAGATATTGTGTATAAAAAACATATAATAAACAAAAATTGAATTGTAGCGTGCTTTCTCTGTTTTTTTTTTTTTTTTTTTTTTTTTTTTTTTCCAAGTATTCTAAATTTTTAACTTAAAAAAATTCTGTAATATTACTTTGTACAAAACTCTTAAAAAAAAAAACATTGTTTATATAAATTTTCGCACATTTTTAAGTATCCCAATATCTAATATTTTCGTCAAACTGAACCCGCCCCCTTTCTTATTATATTGGAAACTTTTATAATTTCTTTCTTTTTTAGGTGCGTTCGTAATTATAAAAATACGTAGCACCTATAGTTGTCGCTAAGTCCGTCCGTCTGTCCGTCTGTCTGTCCGTCCACGTATAACAACGCAAAAACTACCCAACCGAATCGTTTGAAACTTAAAATATATAATTATTACATAATTTTGTCGAGTCCTTTCAATTTTTATGAAAATCGGATGGATAGATCAATTACAGGGACAATCAAAATTATTCCGTTACATTACGGTCAATGGGGAAAAAATTTCAAATGCATTTTAATCGTTTGAAATTTAAAACATATAATTATTACATCATTTTGTCGAGTCTTTTCAAATGTTATGAAAATCGGATGCATAGATCAATTACAGGGACAATCAAAAGTATTCCGTTACATTACGGTCAATGGGGGGAAAAGTTTCAAATGCATTTTAATGGTGTTACACTCATTCGAACATAATAGGGTTGACATGAATCTATGAAGTATATACTAAAATATACATTCTGTACAATCTGTGATGCAAAGAATATTCATTATTAAATTACAGGGCCACACAAAAGTATTCCACTACATAATGCTATACGGGGAAACGTTGTTTGGGGTTTGTTTCAATTATAATAAACTACTTCACATTTTATGAATAAGATATACGTTGCTGAGGTGTAATAACGTTATCGTACGAACGCACCCCTCTTGCTACGCTTCACGTGCAATTTCCAACTTGTTTTTAATACAAATGATTAAATAAATTTTCGTATCATACAATCCGCTGAAATAAACTCATATATCCTCATCGCAACACAAGTTTCACATCGCAACTTTCAATCTCTTCGAATGAAAGTTGTTCACACACGAAAGTGAAATAAACTTTGTTATGCATAGTATATATATATTTTTTTTTTCATAATATGGAGGTTAATTTACATGTTAATGGCGTTCAAAGTCAAGGTTCAGCGCAAATTTTTGTTAAGTATAAAACTTCGTTAAACAGCGACAGGGAAATACCACTGTAGTTGTTTGTTTTCGATGACAATTGAATATTTCAAAATTTTTAGAATTTAACTGCCAATTAATAATTTTTTAATTAATTTTGATTATTCGATGAGAAACTAACTATCATTTTTCAAATAATTTAATGGCAGGATGGTTTAAACCACATCGCTCAACAATAAACACGTGTATTTCTAAAATAATGTAAAGAAGTCTTTATAATAACACTAGCAGGCTAAGCCCGCTGCGCTGGTCTATTTTTCAAAACAAAACATGAATCAAACAAAATATTGAATATGATTGTGTTTTTTAAAGCAACTTCACCTCGAATGTTCTTTCACATTTCTGAAAATCATACAAAACGCCATTGTATTTAAAGATAGAAAATCAACGATTATAAATGCACCAAAAATGCATTAAAAGTTAGCAAACAGCTGTTTCGAATCTACTGTCGAGATTCTTCATCAGTGGAAGGAAAATTGGAAGGAAAAATTTTTGGAAGGAAATTTTGAAAATTTCCGGGAGTTTTTAAAACGTTTTAAAAATTGAAATATTTAATTTATTTTTTAATATTTTTGCAATGATTTCAATTGTTTTATTCTTAACTGTAATTGCAAGAACAACTCAACTCTTCTTCTGAGCGAGCCAAGCGAAGATAATCAACATCAGAGCACGTCAGAGAATCTTTTGATGAAATAGGATTTTTTTACAATCCAAATAACATTTGTTACGCTGAAAATTATTGACATGTAACGAGATTCTACTATATTATTATTTAAATATAAATCCATCCATGGATATTCATTTTTATACTTTCAATAAAATTAATGCAACAAGTGAACAAAATAGCGAAAAAATTTAATATTAAATAAGCCATTGTTTTCGAAAATTTAAAAGTAGAAAAGAATTCTGACTCTGATATGCTTTCGTCACAAGGTTGTTCTGGGACTATAATGAATCTGTCTTTACAACTATTGTGTATTATGAAACTTACTGATTGAGTGCATAAAAATATTTACAATAAGAAACGTAAACAAAACCAGTAGAGTTTAAGTGAAAACTAAATACATTAAAATATTAATAAGTTAAAAAGGGAAATGACAGATTTATTTATAAATGTAAACATCACCCTTGTTCTCAGATTCAACGTAAACAGAAAAATTAAATAAAGAATATACGTTGGACATCCCAGGTAACAGAAAGTAAACAATTTTAATTTTTAAAAGAATAATTGAAATCTTCATCATCATCAGTCACCATTGTTGTAAAACTGATGAATTTTAGGAATTTTTAAAAAGTTGCAAAGTGTTAAAATAATAAGTCTTGTTAATTAATAAAAAAATCCATTTAAATTTCTAAGAACAATGAACAATGATGGCTTAAAATGAAAATTTCAAGTTGAAAATGACTGGTTTTGTTTGCTTTCAAAACTTCTTCAAAATTTCCAATATTCAACAAAATTCCAGGATTAATCCCCAAAATTCCCGGGTTTATTCCCGTCCCTCAAAAACTGTGGGTTTTTTGCAACTCTAATTTAAATATTGTCTATTCACTATACTTCTAAAATAGCGAGCATTATGATCGCAGCGATTGACCATTGAATTTAAACAATTTTCAAGTGATTCATTTTCATTTGATAATTTTTGAACTCTAAACTTCTCAAATTGAGGATATGGGTATCTTTGGACACCTTAATACATCCTCTATCAATATTATATTTCGCAACGTACATCTGCTCTTGACAAATCTATTACAGTGTTCCGTTTTTGGAATTAAGCAGAATAAATTTAATTAAAGTTTTCCTTAGAAAAATAAGGTGAATGTTTTTTGAATGTGTGAAATTCATTTTTTGATACAGATGTCATATACGCATCACATTGGGGTGATTGAAACAAAATGAACATTTTATGCCTCTTATGGTAAACCAGCTCTGTTTTTAATTTATTAATGAACTATTTATTTACTTTCATTTGCATTTTAAAATGATACAAAATGTTATGCTCTATACATAGAAAAGTAAAATAGAAAATAGAAATGTATCTGTCACTTGAAAACGAAGTTTCCGTTAAAGTAGCGCCAGAAATGTATCACCCCAACGTGGTGCATATATGACATTTGTGCCTCTTTCTTACAACATGGGTGTGTGCATTTGCACCTAAATTTAGTTATTTAGCTCTATTTTTGTAATATTAACTGGAGTTTGTACAATGTACGGTACTACTTGATTATTCTGTCGTGAAAAAAATTAATAGCAGATTATAGGAATAAATGTCAATAACCGATGATCGTAAGTATGATAGCAATTGATATGACACGTGATACACATACATGTTTACGTCATAAGTGCTTTTTAATTCGACTTTTAATTTGTATTTTTTATTTATGTTTATTGTTCTTTCGTTATTTAAAATTAATTTATGTAAATTTGAATAGTTTGGCTAAACTGGGCGACGTGTTAAGCAAGTAGCACTCAACTTACATTCGAAAATATCATATTTCACAAAAAACTCCGGCACAAACCCGAATTTGCAAGATTTCCATTCAATACCAATGCGGCAAAATCCTCGTTTTAGAATAGCGTAGAAATGTGCATTTTTAAAAATTATTTTCATTATTTTAAAACGAAAATAATAATAAATAAAAAAGTTACTATAACACAAAACAATTTATAGAATTTCTGAAAAGAAATTGAAAGTAAATAAACAATTTATTAATACAGAAACAACTATTGCTGGGTTACGATATCAGGCAAAATAACACCGTTTTGGCGATAGTCAGATACCTCAGTGTGTATATAATATCTGTGCCAAACATGTTTGGAAAAAACAATAATCGTTATTTATACAGCATGTTTAAATACCGTAGTATAGTTTAAAAAATGTTTACATGACATATACGCACCACATTGGCGCGTTTTTTTTCTTCTAAAGCCGATTCGGAGAAAATTTTGTTTTCGAATACCAGTTACATATAGAGTTTACAACTATTTTCTGTTATTTTAAATAGAAAATAACAATAAAATTTAAAAGGTTTAGTTAATAATTATAAAACAAAACTATTTATATCCTTTAAAAAATAAAATAAAATAAAAGAAAAATTTATTAATAAATAAACAATAGCCAGGTTACCAAGTGAGGCATAAAATCGCCATTTTATTGCAGTCGCGCAAATGTGGCGCATATATGACAAATGTGCCTAGATTAAAATAGTTTATATAATTGAAAAAAAAAAGAAAAAAATTGTAAATAGACAATTTATTAATAAGTAGACAATAACATCCGGGTCGCCATATCAAGCAAAATAATGACACTTGGGCGTCAGTTAATTACCCAGATATATATATGGTATTGGCGTAAGAGACAAATCGCACCAATGTAGTGCGTATAAGATATCTGTGCCAAAAAATTTTTTAAAAGTTGCAGTTAAATTATTTTACAATATCTATGTATGTGGAAAGATATTTACCCTAAAATTTAAATATTATTCATTTTTGTGATATTAACTGCTATATATGTATTTAAGTTAAATGTAAAACTTTTTCCTAAAAATGCTCTCACTCATTAAAAGAGAGAGAGAGTTAGAACATAGTTCTTACTAACATCGCTCCGTCTTGTGCTTTTTATGGTTTAGAATCGCACTGATTGGCGACAAAAGTGGATTGAAACATCCAATTGAACAAACAACATACAAATAACAATTAGAGCCTTTTAAAAAAAAAATTTGCGAGTTTCTTCTGTAAAACACATAACGGGAAAATTAGATTTAAAAATATTTTTAAAATAAGAAAGAAAAAAAATACTTATATTTTACCTATTGAAATTTTTGAGATGTTGTTTTCTTTTAGTATGGCTCGAAAGAAATAAATAGCCAAATATTATATCACTTCAAAACTTTCTTTCACATTGAGTTACTTTTTAAATATTATAAATATTCTTTTTTTTTTGCGTTAAAGATAAATATTTTCCTTTCATAATATTATTTTGCATTAAACGGATTTCTTTCTTTTTATCATTATTTATTTTAAATCAATGAATTGATAGGGGTTTTTTTTCGAAATGTTTATATTATTTTCCATTAGAGAAAACATTTCATTTCTTTTTTGAAATATAATTATCGCCAAAAAATTAGTTCTTGCAACCCTTCCGTCAAAAATAACCGAAAATACGAAATTTAGTACGAAAAATCAGAGTTATCCCTGTATATTTGTATCATAAACTTCCACAAAAATATTTCCTATCGAATGATATAATCTGCAAAAAGATCCATCGGGTAGTTTTTGAAAACACCCGTTTGGAAGTTTCAGAACTTCTGCTTTATAATATATATGATATGATAAAAGAAATATGCAAAACTGAAAATAAAGTTATTACTAAAATTAGAAACATTGCACAAACTTAGCGACAGCTCCTTTTTCAGCATTTTTAATTACATAATAATTATAGTGTTATATTCAATATAATGAAATATTTAGTATATTAAATACAAAAAAATAGAAAATGATGTAAAAAGAATTATACTTTTAAAAACGCTATTTATTATTATATTTTGAAGTATAACGTAAAATAAATGCCAGTGCCCGAATAGGATGTTTCTGGGCTCAGCGCATTTTCAATTTTTCCCGTCCCCTTAGATTGGTTAAGGTACCTGTCCCTGCGAGCGAAGACATTCACGAGCTAATGCTATTCCTATGCGGAGGTTGTTTTTTAATAACTGTTTGTATTTCGACATTTTTTTTTCATTGAATAACTGAGGTCCTCCAGATCGCTCCTTTTTTACTTTTTCGATTTTTGTCGCAGATATTTTTTTAAATGACACTTTCATTTTCGGAATCGGTTTTTAAAGTGAAACTAACTTCATAAAAAATATCTGCAACCAAAATCGAAAAAGTAAAAAAGGAGCGATGTGGAGAGAGACCTCAGTTATTCAAAAAATAAATAAATAAATAAATAAATAAAAATAAATAAATAAATAAATAAATGTATTTAAAAATCTCAAAATGCAAAGGAGTTATTAGAAAATAACCTCCCCATAGGAAAAGCCACTGGTCGAGGGGGGACGCTGGGGGACGGCGTCCCCCCACTTTTTTATTTTATTTCGAGCGTCCCCTTACTTTTTTTTCGCAAGGGGGACGCTAAGGACGATAGGGGACGCAGATCTTCCTGATTTATGAAATGGTTAAAATAAAAAAACACAAAAAAAAAAACCAATTTTATAAAATAAAGAAGTGATATTTTAAACCATTTTCGTTTTCTTTAACAAGAGCACTCAACAAACAAACTAAAAGAAATAGAGAAGAAAGGGATGTTTACTTGTTGTTTCATTATAATTACCACTAGTGAAATACTGCGATACGCTAACATTAGCTCTTTCAGAGGCATCCATTAGTTTTACCTGGAATTCCCTAATCGAAAAGTTTTATCCGCCTCCTGTTTTGACAGAAAGACTACACATGCTCACCGAAAAAGATCTTGACGCACTGCAGTCTAGTTAAAAAAATACTCAGGTGTTTCAATTATGAAAGCCTGGTCATTTTCCCCTCCCTTGACAAATGAACACCAACTTGTTTCTATTAGTCAGTAAATATGGTCTTTAAAGACATTCGGGGTAATTATCATAGCTGTCACATACCGTTAGTTAGTATGGGTCCTCAGCAATGAGTATTATCAGTAAAAGAGCATCAACGCAGACCAATAACTCCTGATATTATTTAGTGAAAGAATAAACCAAAATCATTATCCTCCCTTCTCTCATTCACATTGACAATTATTTCCTGATTAGTTTCAAAAAATATTTTTTTAGGCATGAAAAACTACAAACATTGGACTACAGTAAATTCTCTAAATTGCCTTTTTTTTCTTGCCATAAATATTTTGTATCATAATTACAATTTTTTAAGTAAAAATAATAATTAAAAGGTAGGCAGCAAAAACTGGAAAGTTTTAAAATTTCTAAAAAGTGTTGTCGTCAAAGAAGTAGCTAGAGGGCTGATAAGAGGGGGGGGGGGGGGTATAATAGGCTCTGTTATAAACAGAGCCTCCCTTGGAAAAGATTCCAAGGTCACTAAATGAATTTCTGTTCCGAAAACCCAAATAAAGTTCTGTTCAAAAATCTAATTTAGTTTTGGGGCCCTTTCGCACTTTGGCAGGAATACTAAGTTATAACTAAAATAAGTGTTTCAATACTCGTTCTTCCCATTTGCATTACGAAGGTAACATGTTGTTTAATATTGAACTAGTTATACACTATGTGGCCAAAGGTGACTGGCCACTTGCGATTTTAGAAATTTTATTAAATATCTAGAAAAATATATGAGAAATTAGTCTAAAACTGTAAGTAAGTACGTAATATAAGTGCGTAAGTAAGTGCGTAACATAATAGTATAGGTCAGGGGTTCCCAAAGTGTGCAAAAGTTCAGGCGGAGCCCTTGGAGCTCCGCCTGAACTTTCCAGGGGCTCCACGGCGTTCCAGGAAAATAAACAAAACATAAAAGAAATTGCAAAGATGAAAGTATATGTAGAAATTTGTGTGTGTGTGTCAAAAATAAATATATCTATAACTGGGTTGAAAATACAATACTAATACACTTCAGTACAATTTACACATTTGCATTATACATGTGTCTATTTTCTGTATAATATTTTCGGTTTGAATTGTTTGTGCATTTTTTTAAACATCTTGTATCACTTTACAATCCTTCATTAAAATTTTCTTTTAAATGGTCTTTGCGACATTTTCCAATCAGAATAAAGTCTGTAGCAATTTAAAAAATATATATATTGGTTCTTTACATTTGTCATCGCACTAAGAATTTAACCCTTAACTACTGTTAGCGGTCTCACAGACCACTGATTTTTTCAAGTTTCACAATTTAACTATAGATACTGATAAAATTTTACTTTGTTTGAATTTTTTTTCTATCTCTATAAAGACTTTTGAATCGCTGAATTTCATTTATAACAGTTCTGTATACAGGGTGACCCTAAACTCATGGTATATACGCTAGGGGGTGATAGAACACATCAAGACGAGTAATAGTAAAGAGGAAACCAAGGGTCCCAAACGTTTTCCAAAGGAGATAGCCGCCATTAAAGTTTAGGGTCCAAAATTTCAAATACACATAAAAAACGAAAAAAATTGGTCGATTGATTTGCAGTTTTCACTAAAACTATTCTTTACATTGGTATTTTCTTGAAAATAAATTCTAAAGATAAATTTTGAAAGATGCCGATAGAGAGCGCTTTAGACTTTGAAGTAATGAAAAACTATTTTTTGTCGTGATTTTTTGCATCTGATTAAATGGTTTCGAAAGCTTAGACTTAAACTTAAATTTTGAGCACAAAATATGAATAGTTGGGAGTGGTTAAGTAGCACAAATTTAACTATGTTCAGAGGGTTTAAATTTCAAATGATTATAAAAAACGGAAAATTTGATCGATTGATTTGAGGTTTTCACTAAAACTATTCTTTATGTCGGTATTTTATTGAAAATGAATTATAAAGATAAATTTCAAAAGAGGGCGCTTTAGACTTTCGAGTAACGAACAACTATTTTTCACAATTTTTTTTGCATCTGATTAAATGTTTTCGTAAACTTAGACTTAAACTTAAATTTTGAGCTCAAAATCTGAATAGTTGGGAGACGTTAAGTAGCACAAACTGAACTGTGTTCAGAGGGTTCCAATTTCAAATGATTATAAAAAACGGAAAAATTGGTCGATTCGTTTGCGGTTTAAAATAAAACTATTCTTTAAGTCAGTATCTTCTTGAAAATAAATTTTAAAGATAAATTTCAAAAAATTCCATTAATTGGCGGCTTCAGAGTAACCAACAACTAATTTTAACCGTTATTTTTTGTATCTAATTAAATGCTTTCCAAAACTTATTAAATGGTTTCGAAATCTTATATTTAAACTTAAATTTTGAACTCAAATTCTGAATCGTTGGGAGGGGTTAAGAGGCGCAAACTGAAGTGTGTTCAGGAGTTGAAATTTACCCCCCGCCTCGAACACACTTCACTTTTGCGTTACTTAAACACTCGCAACGATTCAGAATTTGATCTCAAACTTTAAATCTAAGCATTTGGAAGCATTTAATGAGATTAAAAAAAATAACGGTTAAAAATAGCTGTACGCTACTCTAATGTCTAAGGCGCCCTCTATCGGCATTTTGTGAAATTTATCTTTAAAATTTATTTTCAAAAAAACACTGATTTAAAAAGTAATTTTAGAAAAAACCGCAAACGAATAGACTAATTTTTCCATTTTTTTATAATCGTTTGAAATTTAAACCCTCTGAACACAGTTCTGTTTGTGCTACTTAACCACTCCCAACTATTTCGATTTTGAGCTCAAAATTTAAGTCTAAGTTTACGAAAACATTTAATCAGATGCAAAAAATTACGTAAAAAATAGTTGTTCGTTACTTCAAAGTCTAAAGCGCCTCTATCGGCATTTTGTGAAATTTTTCTTTATAATTCATTTTCAATAAAATACCGACATAAAGAATAGTTTTAGTGAAAACCGCCAATCAATCGACCAATTTTTCCGTTTTTTATAATCATTTGAAATTTAAACCGTCTGAACACAGTTCAGTTTGTGATACTTAACCACTCCCAACTATTCAGATTTTGAACTCAAAATTTAAGTTTTACTTTAAGCTTACGAAACCATTTTATTAAAGGCAAAAAATCACGCAAAAAATAGTTTTTCATTACTTCAAAGTCTAAAAGCGCCCTCTATCGGCATCTTTCGAAATTTATCTTTAGAATTTATTTTCAAGAAAATACCGACATAAAGAATAGTTTTAGTGAAAACCGCAAATCAATCGACCAATTTTTCCGTTTTTTATGTGTATTTCAAATTTTGGACCCCAAACTTTAATGGCGGCTACCTCCTTTGGAAAACGTTTGGGACCCTTGGTTTCCTATTTACTATTACTCCTCTTGATATGTTCTATCACCCCCCTAGCGTATATGCCATGAGTTTAGGGACACCCTGTATAAAGTTTAATATATAAATAAGTATTCTGAGAATTAATGTAATATTTTATTAATCTTTAGATTAAGCGGCCTGACAGACTGCTCACAGTAGTTGTGCAATAATTTTTGTGACAGCAGTTAAGGGTTAATATATTGCTTAGCTGTCAGCTCCACCCGTTGCTCAGACTTTTTGTCAGTGAGTACCCGCCTTGATATGAATTTTATCCCACCCGTATATCCTATTTTGTTAGTAAAGTTTTCTACTAGTTCAGTTCGTTTAATATGTGTAATTTTTAACTGTTTGTCTGTTTGGAGGCAAAAACAGTGACTAAAGAAAGTTTCTTTCAAAATTATAATAGCCAACTACTTTAAATAAAATATCCAAAAAGGGAAACAATGCTGTATCTAATCTCAATGCTGTATATAGCTTATAGATTTTGCCCCGACCACTTAAACACTAAAACGATGACCTGCTTCTAAATATATTATAAAAAAATGGTTTAAAAGAAAGAAGCTGAGAGGCGATTCATTTTCGTTGAATGTTTAGAAGTGTTAGAAACTTAAAGAAGAAGGAAAAAATATTTTGTAATCGCATGATTCTATTAAGGGTAGGCGGAACTAGTGAAAACGTGTTACATAATTACTCTTGGATGATTGGAACGGAACTACGCATTTTCAATTTTTTTTCGCGAGTACCCTATTGGAATTATACAGAGATATCTCTTTGCAAACGAAAACTGTACAACTTACCTTTTTTCTGTGTGTGTGTGTGGTTTTCGCCATGAATAATAATAGTCTTACGTAAGAACGCAAGACCCAGTTCAATGCATAATCCAAACATGGTTACTATTTTGATCTTTAATTCTGAGTTCCTACTGGAAATCCAAAAGAAATGTTTTTTATTCTAAAAATGGATGTCATTAACCAATTAACAGTATTACTTGAACATCGCTCGAGTAAAAAAGAGTTTTTTCCCTCGTTACTAAAATCTTTTAGAAATCACAAATTTTTAACTATAATTTTTGCTGTATTTGAAGGAAATATATCGATTATACAAGGTAAAGGTAGATATTTTAATCAAAATACAGAGGTTTTTAATCCTTATTTTTATTTTTTTATGTCCAATAATATTAATATTAAATAAAACTGTTAAAGGGTTATATAATAGAAAGTTTGACTTTTTAAATTTCTAGTATGAATTCAGAATTTCTGTATAAGGAAAGGGCCAAACTGAGAATCTTGGACCAATGTTGGAAATTACTGGCTTGGTTTTTTATCAAGCAGATTTTTCTCTGCTCCATAGGCATAAAAAAACATTAATTTGTAAAATACAGAGTATCGTTGGTTTCAGGGGCTCCGCCTTAGAAATCCCTCCCAAAAAAGGGCTCCGCGAGCCCAAAAGTTTGGGAACCGCTGGTATAGGTCATACATTTCCATGAAGATTTATTCAAGAAACTCCATAGTGGACAGTCAAAAAATTGAAAAAGAATGAATATCTTTTGGATAATCCTGTCAAAACTGATCGAGCAAAAGCGTTCAAACTATAGATTATGATTAAGTAAGTAATAATTACTAAATCATAAGTACTAATTGTAATAAAGTATGTTCGTTTTTATGCGGATAGCATGTATACTCGTAGAAAAAATAAGGTTTTTATAAAAACATTCCCAAATTTTTCTTTTGCTTAGTTTTTTGCTTATAATTCTTATAGTTCTTAATATAAATTAACGTTCTTTTTCGAAAACATGACAAAGAACATTGTCCACAATACTCTGTAACCAGAATTAAAAAATAACAAAAATTGTATGAAAAATGAGTAGGTTTACTAAATAATTCTTCATTACGCATGCATGAACGCTATCAAAATTTCATTTGCATACTGTGTTAGCTAAATGTATAGAGCAACTTTTATGAAAGTCTCAAAAACAAAGCTTGAAAATTCTGAAAGTTATAAACGGGAGAATAAACTCAAAATCAGTTGTTTCCAAAATGAAGGAAAAAAATAAGGGATTGTGTCCAAATATAGTAGTACGTATTTATTATTTCCAGCTGAGCGAAAAATTGCCCAGGCCGGGAATCGAACCCGGATACTTGGCTTACAAGGCCAATGCTTTACATATTAAGCTATCTGGGCGATAGCCGGCTGGGATTTTTCGCTCAGATAACCTTATTGGTCGTAACATCTGGTCTGTCATTTGAAACAGCTCGCAGAATAAACCGTAGCGAAAAATCCCAGCCGGCTATCGCCCAGATAGCTTAACAGGTAAAGCATTGGCCTTGTAAGCCAAGTATCCGGGTTCGATTCCCGGCCTGGGCAATTTTTCGCTCAGCTGGAAATAATCAATTCGTATGATAACTTTACCAATCAGTTTGATTTTGTTAAAAATAATAGTATAGTAGTACGTGCCAAATTGTGTATTCTATATTGACAATTATCAATGGATAAATGGGTACAGCCCCTCATCTTTTTGCTTCATTTTGAGAATAACTGATTTTGCGACGAAAATAATCGACGAAATTCGCGATTTCTCTTCGAATGATCGGCGAAATTCGGAAATTTTACCAACCTGATCGGCAAAATTTACGCTTTTTACAAAGCCGATTGTTGAAATTTGCGATTTTTCTGCATCCGATAGACGAAATTCGCGAATTTATTTGAGCCTGATCATGAATTCTTCCGCATGTGATCGACAAAATTCGCGACATTACCATGTCCGACTAACGAAATTGGCGCATTTTTTTATTTAAGGGTGTATTCGAAAAAACGCTTTTCCACCTTCAACAGCTCGAAAATTTCCGATACAATTTCAGACACATTTTTAAAAGTAGAAACATGAAACTTGCTGAGGGGATTTTTGAAGAGACGTACAAGGTGCCGTGTGATGTCATTTTACGCTCTCCATTCATTAGAATTTGATTTATGAACAATTATCTTCTCAGTATGACACTTTTTTTCGTTCCCAAATCATCCGTGTCGGAAAAATCTGTTCAAAATGCCGTTTTTGATTGCTTTTTTTTTTGCAATATTTTCTGCATTTATCAAAGAATCGACAATTACGGCACCTTGACTACTTTCTGAATAAGAGAATCTGCGAGTTTGATGAGTTTGAGAGCAAAAGTGAATTCGAAAATAAATCGGAAAATAAGCAGTTTGAATCAAAATGCACCCTTAACAGACGAAGTACGCATTTTTCCGCGATTAATCAAAGGAATTCACGTTTTTTAACTAACTTTGACGAAATCCGGATTTTTTTTTTACGAGGAAAGATGAAATTCTCAATTTTTTTCTATTCGCGTTTGTAATGACCGAAAGGTGGCGTTGTATAGACCTGATAATCGTTTGTTTACGTAGTGCTGTTTGTTCCATGCTGTAGCATACACAGCGAAACCCGTTTAAAGAGCTATTTAAAGTGCAGTTTTTTATCTTTTTTATTTAATTATGGGAGATAAATTACAAATATCGACAATTTTAGAATTTCTAGATGCGGGAAAATCTAGTAATTGCTTTAGAGAAGCTGAAGCAATTATTGATTCAAAGAGATTAGTAATGTGCGGCATTAAAGAATGCAAAGAAGAAGAAATAGAGATTGTAGGCTTGTGTTTACAAACAAGCCAAATAAAAGGAAATCCCCATATTATTTCAGGTTTGCTAGTAAAGGAAAACAAAAATTTGAAAATAAAAAAAATTTCTTGCTCTTGCAAAGCTGGAGCAAGCGAATCATGCAAGCATTGTGTTGCTGTCATGTTATTTTGCCATGAGTAAGTCAAATGTACTTTTTTATATTATAGATCTAAACTTTGTGTATAAAATTTTGATTTTAGATAATTTTAATACAAAGAACCCAACGTTGCATGCGTTATAGAACTGTTTATTTATTTATTATAGAACTGTTTATTTATTTATCGGCCTTTTAAACACTGATTTCAGCGGAAGATGCTCACGGTATCAGTTCTATTTCGTTTCAGACTTTGTCCGCGAGAGGGCGTCTATTTCATTTCAAACGCGAATTGATAAAACTGAAAAAACTCACGATTGTTTCGCGGTTGATTAAGAAAATTTTCAATTTTTTAGCGCATTATCGCAAATTTCGCAATTTTCCAGTACCTTATACACGAAATTTGCGTTTTTTGTCTTTAATCGACAAATTTCGCGACAAAACTTTTTCGTACCCGATCAATGTAATTCGTTTTTTCTACGCGATAAACCGCGAAAATATGCGATTTTTCCGCAGCCGAAGGATTTAATTTGCAATTTTTTCGTGCATCATCAATGAAACTGACGGGTTCTTTTTGCCCGATCAATGAAATGCGCTATTTTTCGCACTAGATCAACATAATTTGCGTTTTTTTTCCGTGCCTGATCGATAAAACTCGCGATTTCTCCGTGTCTGATTGGGTAAATTTGCTATTTGAAAAATTTGTGATTTTCCCATACCTGATCAACGAAATTCGCGATTTTTACAAGCCTCATTGAAAAAATTCGCTATTTTTCTGAAATTGATTAATTAAATTTGCGATTTTACTGTGTTCGATCTATGAAATTCGCAATTCTTAAGTGATTGACGAAATTTTATATTTTCCCAATCAACAAAATGTGGGATTTTTCGCACCCGACGAACAAAATTCCCATTTTTTCCGTGACTGATGAACAAAACTCGCGATTTTTCTGTGCCTGATCGATAAAACTCCCGATTTTCCCGTCCCGATTGGCGAAATTTGCTATTTTTTCCGAGCCTCATGGGAAAAACTTGGGATTTTTCTATACATGATCAACGAAATTTGCGATTTTTACATGCAATGCAACATCGGCAAAATTCTCTATTTTTCTACACTTGATTAATTAAATTCGCGATTTTACTGTGCTCGATCTATGAAATTTACAATTCTTAAGTGACTGACGAAATTTTATATTTTCCCAATCAACGAAATGCGGGATTTTTCTCATCCGACAAAAAAAAAAAAAATTGCGTTTTTTCGTGCCTGATCGATAAAACTCGCGATTTTTCTGTGCCCGATCGATAAAACTTGCGATTTTTCCGTGTCTGATTGACGAAAATTGCTATTTTTTCCGAGCCGCATGGGAAAAATTTGCGATTTTTCCATACCTGATCAACGAAATTTGCGATTTTTGCAAGCCTCATCGGCAAAATTCGCTATTTTTCTGCACTTGATTAATTAAATTCGCGATTTTACCGTGCTCAATCAATGAAGTTTGCAATTCATACGTGACCGAAGAAATTCTATATTTTCTCAATGAACGAATGCGCGATTGTTCACATTCAACTATCAAAATCCGCGTTTTTTCGTGCCTGATCGATAAAACTCGCAATTTTTCTGTGCCTGTTCGATAAAACTCGCGATTTTTCCGTGTCTGATTGGCGAAATTTGTCTTTTTTCCCAGAGCCCCATGGGGAAAATTTGTGATTTTTCCATACCTAAACAACGAAATTTGCGATTTTTACAAGCCTCATCTGCAAAATTCGCTATTTCTCTGCACTTGATTATTTGAATTGATTATTGCAATTTTTAAGTGACTGACGAAATTATATATTTTCCCATGGTAAATAGACAAAATTTACATTTATTTTACTTTATTTATTTTTTATTTTCGATCGTGCTATGCACAAAAATTGTAATTTTTTTCAGTTGTAAATTGACGTAATTCGCGGGCCGCACGTTAATCCATGGGTCATAGATTGTACATCCCTTCTATAGAGATTATTTAATAAAAATTAAGTATATAGCAATTTTTAAATGTAATAAAATTAATTAAATTTGAATTTTTAAATTTAATTAACCACTTCATCGGTTGCCCCGAGATAAGTCGGGGTTAAAAGCACTGTTTCCCCATACCCGTCGCCGGTTAAATAGGTTTAATTGTTAAATGTAAATTAAATTTAATGTTTTAATTTAAAATCAAGTTATTCCTATGGGTGATAGAGAGCCTAATATTCGAGAATATGAGCGTCCCCCCACTTTTTTTTCCAGGACTACACCACTGGGAAAAGCATTAGCTTGCGAGTCTTTTTGTTAGCAGGGACAAAAGACAAAGAAACTCGCGAAAAAATGCTATTCCTATCTCCTATGTTGAGGTTATTTTCAAATAACTTGTCTGCATTTTGACATTTTATTTTTTATTATTTATTTATTTTACAATGAATAAGTGAGATCCATCTCTACATCGCTTCTTTTTTTCTTTTTCGAGTTTGGCTGCAGATATTTTTTAAATTGACACTTTCAGAGAGAAACCTCAGCTAACCAATGAAAAATAAAAATTAAAAAAGTCAAAATGCAAACGAGTTACTAGAAAATAACCTCAACATAGGAAGAGCATTAGCTCACGAGTGTCTTTGCTAGCAGGGACAGAAGCCTTAATTTATAATGAAAAATAAAAAAAGTCAAAATGCAAACGAGTTATTAGAAAATAGCCTCAACATAGGAAGAGCATTACCTCACGAGTGTCTTTGCTAGCAGGGACAGAAGCCTTAATTTATAAATACTAGTTTTTTCACATATTATTCACCTATTCGAAAAGTGCCAGTTAAAAATAAGTTTCCTGGAAAATTAAAGACTGTTCCAGAAAAAAAAAAAAATCTATTAATTATTGAAATGTGCTTTTGAATGTGTATTAAGATATATTTATGTCATTTTATCGCATCAATATCTCAAATATTACATTTATGATTTTCATAATAGAAATTTAGATGAAATTAGGAAAAATTTTGTGGCTCTTAAAAAATTCGTGCCCAGGGCACAGGGTGCCCGTGCATCAGTGTTGAATTCAGGCAATTTTCTCCGGGAGGAATTTCTGGGGCTCCGAGGGATGAAATTGCACTTCTTGAATATTGAAAACGCCAAATCTTAAATTTTCTGGAGGACATCTCATTGCCCCCCCCCCCCCCCGGCCACCTCTTGAATTCAACTCTTCCGTGAATAATAATTGCATAAATATAAATATTAATGCATACATAAATAAAAATAAAACACGCTTTTATTAGGCCTGATAAATATATAAATATAAAAAGAAATCTACGCTTTTATTAGTCTACTTTGAAGTAGATTTATTATTATTATAAAAAATATAGTAAAAACAAGATTAGTAAAAAACGCGAGGCGCTAAAAACAATATGAGAAAAAATAAAATAAAACAAACCTCAGTTATAATTTTCCATAAGACAGAAAATTCCTAAATATTCATTAAAAATGAAAAAAAAATATACATTGAATGTGATTAAAAATCATATCGACTTGGATTCTACTTTTAAATAATTCAGTTATAAAACAGCATTTTTTTAATTTTTTTTTTTTTATTTTATTTTCATACAAAAAACCCTTAAATCTTTTTAAATATATTTTTTTTCCATACAAAAAAAAAAAAAGGGATTCTTAAATTAGGTTTTACAAGAATTCGGTTATAAGGAGCAAATGCTGTAGTCTCTTCACACTCATTATAAAGAATTCGGTTTTTGTTTTAAGTGGCAGTAAAATGCACAACCTAAAAATTTATTTCTGAAAAAATATCGAATTCAAATCCTTTATTTATTTCTTTTTTCAAATGATAAGTATAATAAAATAAAAGCAACAGAATAGAAAAGTAAACTAAGAAAAAAAAAAAAATCCCCGAAAAACAAATAACTTCGCATGGTAAAAGTGATTTCGGAAAAGTCGATTATTTAGCAATCAATCGATTTATAAGAGAAGGTATCATAAAGTTCGATTATTTATTCATTATCGATAATCAACTATTTCTGTTTCTTCCAATTAGATGAAAACCATGAAAATACAATATGAAACAAAATATAGTGAAACTTATTTTGATGTATTGCTGATCAAACTTATGCACCATAGCATAAAAGCTCTACCAAATTTCGATTTAGTTGTTTTGCAAATCACCTGCTTCGTTGAATGACGTCAGAAAACAGAAAGTTTTCTCCATCGTCGATCTCGCTGATTGGTTGATTTTGAATCAGTTCTCTGCGCTCGCTTTTGAATGCATGTATAGTTCATGTCGAAATTTTCTTTTGAAATATTCAAATTTCAACTGTGAATTTAAAATTGTACAGACTTGATTTCAGCCATGGGTTCTCTAATTAGCAAGGCGAAAGAAGAAGAAAAGAAAGTAACTCCTGCAAGGGAGTGTGTTTTAAAACATCTCGAAGATCCTCGATCTCCTACGGATGAAATAAGTAGAACTCCGATTGAAGTTGCAGATAAACAACCCAAAGAATCCACTCGTCATCTAGCATTTGCTAATGCTTTGAAAGAGCAAAATAAAACTGTGTATGAATCTAGCCCTATTTATCCAAGATCTGAAAGATGTGATGTAAAAAAAATAAAAATACCATTTGCAGCTGCTTTGGATAGCATTCCTGTTTCACAAACTAACGATTCCAATTCCAGTTCAGCATTCAATATTTCAGCGATTGAAAAAGAAAATTGAGTGTTATAAATATCGTGGAAAAGTAAGATATAAACCTTGTTCCTTATTAGCAATCCTAGACGTGTATAATTGGACTGCAATTTGTGTTTCCTGTGTTAACTTCCAGATCATACGCCTAACTGTTGAGTGTTATGGTGCTACAAAACTTTTAAAACAATGAAGTAATTTGTGAGATTGTCATGGTAGACATTTCCTATAAACTTTATTTTATAAATATTTTGCTGATGTCACTTAATTGCAAAGAAAAAATTCTTTTAATTGTGTGATGCATTATTATTTTTTAAATTTTATTTATTTTAGTGGTAAAAATTCTTTACTAACCAATGTCCAGTGATATATCTTTTGCAAACAATTTATTCATTAAATTATGTGTATTGTAAATAAACTACTCTAAAAGATTTTCATTGTCATATTTTTTTTGTGAAGATTATGAATAATTTTTATTTGCTCAAAATTATTTGATTAGTGCTTGACATGACCAAAGTCAGATATTTCTGAAAATTTTCAGAATTAAAAGAAAAAGTATTATGGCATAAATAAAAATGTATAGATTGGTAATATTTTAAATATTTAGGTACATGTGATACAATCAAATTCAACCAAGCAGATAGTTGTTGCTTTTTCATCGATGTAAAAATTTTAAAAAATGCTTTTTGGTAGTTTAATCAATGTTTTTTTAGTACTACTTGGTTATCCCGTCGACCAATTTCGCCAAATTATACAAATCGCCATACTAATAGCCAAATTGTACCCATTGACATAATTTTTATTTTAAATAGCAAAAAAAACAGGGTTGTTATGATTTTGTCCAGCCCAAAAAACCTGGGTGGGTTTTTTCAAAATTTCAACTTTGTTTAAATTACATATATAATGTATTTATATTACACATATAATATATTGTAATATATTTCTTAATATCAGTACAGCACTCAAAGTTTATAACCATCACCCCCCACCCCAAAGAAAAGAAATGTCCTAATTATACCATTACAATTTTTAAAAGAAATAATTGTTAGTTAATCTCTGTAGCATGTGTAAGTAACACAAACAAATTTTTTCCCATTAAAAAAATACTTTGGTGTGTAATCCGTTCTATGTTATACAATAGAAACTCATAACAAAATACCATATATGCTTAGAATCCTAATTTAATTATGTAGACATGTAGAATTACTTGGCTTATTCTATTATTTAGTAATAATAAAAAATACTTTATAAATTATTACTAATAATCAATTTATCTAAAAACAAAGCATAATTTTGATTACTGTCATTGATTTATATATATTTGTAAACAATTAGCTACTTTAAATTTAGTAATTAGTACATTTTTTTTTCAAGCATTCTGAACCACCTCCCATAACCCTCCCCCCCCCCCCCCCCAAAAAAAAAAAAAAAAAAACCTGAAAAAATAATGAACCAAAAAACCCAAAACCCTGAAAAAACCCAGTGGGTTGGGTTTTTTCTGAAAAAATCCGGGTATTTAACAACTTTGAAAAAAAAAAGTAGAATATTAATAAAAATAAAAACAAAAAGGTCCAAATAAAAATCATTTAATGACGTTTTAAAGGCGTGTATCATATTTAATGTGATTGAATGTGACATTCAAGATCATGCATTATTGGCTATTTAATCTTATAGTTTGGCGATTTGTATTTTGGTTGACGAGATAACCAAGTAGTACCATTTCTTTATTATATATGAGCGGAAAAAGAGTCATTCAATAAATATTTGTAACTCTCTTTTTTTTATGGATTTTCTTTAAAAAATGAGCCAAAACTAAAATTCTCTGTTATAAATATACAAACTATGTATATTTTTTTCTTGTCTCGTTTGATTTTGAATTAGCTCTAAATAAAACCAAATCCTTGTTTTGTTTTTTATATGATAAATGCAAACTGTACAAATATTAGGATATAATATAAGTGTTTGTTATTTTGCTTGTCAACCATTTCAACTTCCAGGACAAAAAAAGAAAGTTTCTGACGTAAATTTTTATTTTTAAGACAAGATATGAAAAAAAAAAACATTGACAGTGTAAGATTTTGAGGCAGGGGAGGCTAAAGTAAGTATGTTGAATTAAAATATTGTAAACAAATATTATCATTTAGAATATTCAGCATGTATACAAATATAAAATATGCAAATAAGAAAGATATTCTGTGATGTTAATTATTAAGTATTCACCAGATGTGGATTTTTGTCGATAGCAGATATCAAATATCTGGCAGAAATTTTTTTAGAAATTTGGTATTCAGTTGATTACTTTCTTTTCATTTCCATAGTAATATTTATAATTTATATTTGGTTGAAGTGGAAAAACTTTAAATTATTTTAATTTTATGTCATTCAAATATTAATAATAGTTCTTTCATTCATTTATTAAGTTCAAGTTATTTAAAAACAAATGCCTTGAAGTAGTTAACAGGGGTGATTCTCGTCCGAAATTTCCGAAAATTTAAGGCATCCTCTTCCGAAAATTTGAAATTGGGTTATCAGTTCCGCATAGTTGCCAACTTGTACGGTTTTGCGCGCGGAAAAAACAATTGCGTAGAAATGCCAATTTCGTGATAGGATCGCCGAAATAGCGTACATTTTGTCAATATTTCGTGGAAAAACGACGATTTAGTCAATGTTTTTCTAAACGAACTTTGTCAAAAGATCGATGAAAAACGCGAATTTCCTGTGCGGATCGCGGAAAAAACGGCAATTTCACCAAATATCGCAGATAAAACGGTGATTTCTTCTGAAGACGGAGGGAAAACGCCGATTTCGTCTAAAGATTGCGGACATAACGCCGATTTCGTTAAAAGATCGCGGAAAAAAATGCCGTTTTCGATAAAAGATCGCTTAAAAATATTTTGTCAAAAGAATATTTGAAAAAATACTCCGATTTCATCAAAAGATTACGCAAAAAACGCCGATTTTGTCAAAAGATCGCGGGAATAAAATGCCGTTTTCGAGAAAAAGTGGCGTAAAAAAGCAAATTTTGTCTAAAGATCGTCGAAAAAATGCCGAATTCACTTAAAAAAAACATGGGAAAACGCCGATTTCGTCAAAAGATCGCGGAAAAACTGCCGATTTTGCTAAAATATTGCTGATTTCGTCTGAAGATAGTGGAAAGCGCCGATTTTGTCTGAAGATCGCTGTAGAGGGATCTCCCCCGCCGATTTCCGAAAATGCGATGCGAATTTCCGAAAAAAAATTTTCATCCAGAATCACCCCTGGTAGTTAAATGTTGAAATTTAATCATGTTTTGTCATTAGCCTATTCTACTATGCATGCCAGTTCTGTTATTTAGTTTCATTGCACATGAAAAAAATTACCATTTATTTATTTTGTTTTTCTGAGATTGATAATTTGAGTTTATTTTTTGTTTACTAAATATGTTATTGAATTAGATTTCCTATTCCCACATACATATTATTACTTACATTTTTTATGACATGTTTTCTAACTGAATTGGAGTGGAGAAGCTCTTCATTGTTTTGTAGAACAAATCGGGCAGTATATGTGCAGATTCCTAAGATTTTTAATAAGCCAGTGGCTCCTAAAACTTAAACACAAAAAATCCAGTCTTTTCATTCTGAAATAAATGCACAAAATCAGTAGTGTTGTTTATATGGGAGAAAAAATTCAGAAATTCAAAGAGAAAAATAATGTTAAGATGTACAAAAGAAGAAAGAAACAGAAAATTATATTGTGTATTAGAGATCTGCACAGGAAAAAATTAAAAAAAAAAAAAAAAAAGGTTTGACCCATACAAAAAAAAAAAAAAAAAATATTGGGCCCTTAGAAAAAAATTATCAGTCCAACCTGGAAAAGGATAAAATTTTGGCCTGAGTTAATTTCTAGAAAACATTGATTTTTACTTCTACAGAGTTTTTCTGACCAAAAAAATCTTAACTTTTTTTTTTATGTTTAAGCTTTCATTTATATAAAAGTGTTGTAGGCTGTGATAATTATATATTTTATAAACCTCTTATTGTTGCATGTAAATATTTCAGTTATCATTAATATTATTAATCTATATTCCATGTAATAGAGACACAAAAATCTAAAAAATGGTATACAGTAATATGTCCTAAAATAAAATCCCATAGGAAAGTAAAAAAAAAAAAAAAAAAAATCATTATAGACAAGTTTCCTTCTTAGCACATGTAAATGAATTATATATATATATATATATATTTTTCTCACATATTTTATTCAATTTGCATAGAGGAACACATTTTTTACTTTAAAACAAGTCTCCTTCATAGGTAAGTTCTTTTTCATATGTATACTAAATTTTAATGTGTGTAGTATAATGGCAATCTAAAAATCTATGCATATTTTGGTTGGGCCAGGTAAAATTCTACTGATCTTTGATCATACCTGATCAAGCCTAGACAATTATTTTCATGCGAGTTGGATCAAAACCAGAACTGGATATTTTAACCCATGAAGATTAAAAAAGAATGAAATCAGTTTAGAAGTTAGACATGGCCCGATTCTTCTGGAAAAATGTAAGGCTCGGGCCTGGCCCAGAAAGAATAGTAGCTAGGCCCATCCCGTGCAGATCTCTAATGTAATATACTTCATTTAATCACACAATTTCTTTTAATTTGGATATACATTAAGCATAATATAAATCTTAAGGCTGCTGGTCTTTCATTTTCTGAATTTCTATCTATAATGCTGAGTTTATGGGTGTTTGCATTTTTATATTCAAAATATCTCCCCAGGAAATTTATATTTTTAACTTCTTTTTCCAGTGTTTTCCTCTTTAAAGATGAACTTTTTTTTTAGTTCTGGAAATATCTCTATAATCTTTGCTAAATTTAATATTTTGTTTTAAAAACTGACAAAGTGGAAGTAAAATTTTAGCATTTCATGTAAAATTTAGAGACATTTTAAAAACTAAATATATATATATATATATATATATATATATATATATATATATATATATAGACATGCTTACAGAAGAGTACACAGAAAAAAGGAGTTAAAAAATACAGTAAAACCTCTAAATAACGGACACCTCGGGAATGTTGAAATTGTCCGCTATTCGGAGGTGTCCGCTATTGGGAACACCTCAAAGATTCAAAAATCACTTAGAAATTCTTAATGTTTCATTAATTGGCTTTTATATGGCTTAAAATCTTTATTATATGATTAATTAGAAAATTAAAAAAAAATTGTGCACACCTATTATATCCACTGTTTATTACATTCTTATGAAAAAAATCTGTTACAAAAGTTTACTTTTACTCGTGATTACATGTAATTTATTTTTAAATGCGACATTATTTGAACATTATAGAGTTCCGAGTGCAGAGGGGGAGATAGCACATTTAGACCTCAAACCCCTTCGCGACGGGAGTCTTTTACGAAATTATAAATGTTTTGTCATCGGTTTTTAAATACAGAAATTTGTGCCTTATTAAATCAAGAAAATGTTCCGATTAAATAAGGAAAATTTTATTGGCGGGGATAAACAAGAATTCTTAAGTCTTTTTGTGGTACGTAGACGTGTCACTCGTCCCCAAGGGGTTAAAAGAATAAAATCTCAAACTTTTTTGGAGGGACATTTCAATGCTCTGGGAGATGTCTCTCCCGGACAACTTCCTGAATTCAACGCTGAACATGGAGGGGCAGGGGATTTTCCCCAGCTCACGATCTACATTAATCTATGGTCACTAGGGCTGGGCGATATACTGTAATATCGTTATATATCGATATTTCTTTAAGACCGTGGTAACGATATTGAGATTTCAATCCTTCCGATATATCGTTTCAAGCGGTATTTCATCCTACTTTCGGAATTACGGAATTTCGAATCTACCTCTGTCGGCGCAAAAGTTGTTTACTTTTGCAAATGTTCGCGCTGTAATCGGTACTTGCGTGATACTTCCGGTTTTGAGCCGGTGTTGCGCACACACAGGAATATGGGCGAACAGTCTACTTTTTGCACTGGTGTCGCGCACATACCGGAATATGGGCGAACCGTCTACTTTTTGCGCTGGTGTCGCGCACATACCGGAGTATGGGCGAACAGTCTACTATTCTGATGTACCGCTTTATTTTATTTATCGGAGTTCGTTCGAGAATCGAAGTTGAAACACTCGTTCGAGGATAGGGCATTTCCGATAGAATCACTTGTTGACTCCATATCGGTGGCTGACTTGTTTTCCTGTGAGCTTGTGTACAGTTATTGCTGCGGGAATGCAGAATTGATTGACATATTTTCAAGAATGTGAGCACAATTAATCGATATTTCTTGTGTGTTTGTTTTTCATTTATTAATAGCATTAATAAATAATTATATTAAATCACATATTATTTTACATTTTTTATTAATAACATTAATAATTTACATGTATGGTAATTCTATTATGTCATTTATTTTAAGCAGAAATTTTACTTAAAGCGGAAGTTTTTTCTTTTTTCATTGTGATTCACCTTAGTTTTAGAGTTTATTGGATACTAATATTTTATTTTTACCCGTTTTGCGTACGGGTTTTTGAAAAAATCCCCCCCCCCCAAAAAAAAAAAAAAAATTGAAAATCTTTCTTAAATTAGGAAGGAAAATACTTTTCATTTTGAAAGATCGCTAAAACTCTATGGATGGTGTCTTTCTGCTTGGCAAAACATATTACCCATCCACAGCAGATTACAATATGATTATTGTATAAACATTCAAGTTTCGATTTCGCTGAGTTCGATAACAAAAACAAACGATGGATAGTTTCCTACGTTTTCTTTGAGGTTCTTCTGTACTGGACACTTGTAAAAGATGCTCAAATTTTGTAATAACTTATTATATTTTAATAAAAATTTGTCACACAGCCTAATTTATTATTATTGCAAATTGCTGAAAATTTGAAAAAAATCGGTAAATTAACTTAGGAGTTATGAATTTTTTTCCATTTTAATGGTAAAGAATAAAAGGTTTTGTTTTTCTTCCTCCTCCCCCCCCCCCTTTTTCGTTTGTATGTGCCGTTGAATGTGTTTTTCATGCACTTAAACAACTGAAACTAGTTGATACTTTCACAAAGCCCTTTTTATAAGTTAAAAAAAAAAAAAAAAAAAAAAAAATCGAACAATTTATTTTTTATAAAAGAATGAGGATAGTTTTGATTTTGAATATCATGGCTCCTTTTTATTTCAAGAGTTCACTAATGCAAAAACATCCGCTCAATGTCAATCTTATTTTTTTTATACCTCGTTTGCATTTCCATATTTTTGTTTATTTATTTTTTGTTTTTGCATTGCACATCTGAGGTTGATTTCTTTCAATAAAAGCCGTTTTTTAATATTTGTTTTCAAGTTTTTTTTTCTTTACTGGAATACTTTCATTTTTGAAACTGGTTTCGAAAGTAAAAGCATCCTAGAAAAATATCTACGTACTCTATTAAAGAAATTTCGTGTTTTCTTAAAATTATTTGATTATTCTAATGCTTTCATTTGTATTCTGACTAATAATAGAATTATTTACTAGCAAAAGCCATGCTTTGTTTGGATTCGCAAAGCATTATTTTATAAAGCATATATTTGAAAGTAACAATATTTTTTATAGGGATGGGACGAATAGTGATTTGGCCGAATACCGAATATTCGGCCAAATTTTAGGCCGAATACCAAATATTCGGCGGCCGAATATCAACTTTTTTTTCCAATAAAGAAAATAAATTTTGATTATATATAATTTAAAAAATAGGAGCTCATTAATAATTATTACTCTTAAATGTGCTTTTAAATGTATTTTTAAATTTGAAACATATATTTTAACACAAAAAAATTATGTAATTGCATTATATTCTTTTATCTTAATGTACGTCAAATAGATTTTCAGTAAGTCAGGATGGTAAGATATTTTCATTAAAATATGAAGAATGTACTTCCATTTTACTATCAAATGGTACTTTTACCCGTTCTTGCATCCAAAATTAATAATATTCTTAATCTCTCTCTCTCAGAACTCACGAGTAGATATTTTCTGAAATAACCTTTAATGAAGTAAATTTGATCATTTAGAGTTTGTGTCCCTAATGATAAGCGAATTTGTAAGAATGAGCCTGCTCTGAAATCAGTTGCCAAGCTTTAAATTACAAATTACATTAAAGCAAAAGGTTATGCTTAAAGTAGAATACATATGGAAACAAAATTTTTGACATTTGAATTGGCACATACAATATTCAACTTCAATATTCCACTTATTCAACAAGCATTAAAAGGATAAACAGAAATTGATAATAACATGAAGGAAGGAATATGTAAATTAAAAATATATACATAATAATGTTACATATTTAAGTCAGTAATTATCCAAATAATTATTTAAAATTGTAAACTATAGAATAAAAGAAAAAAGTATTTTGTTCAGTATTTAGAATTTATATTTAAATACTTATAAAACGATCTTCATAAAGCTAGTTGTGTCATCTGATGCGTATCTAGTTTGTCACCAGCTCTGTTTTTAGATGTACCGTTGTAGTATTTGGAATAGTGATATTTGATGTCTAATTTTGAAAATGAATCATTGTTAATACACCTAATGAATGAATTTTTTCATTTCTTACTTTATGGAAATAAGTTACAAATTTCATAAGAGCCTTTTTTATATGTGCATGGAATTTGCAGACATTAATAAATATTCAAGGCAGTGTTATATATATATATATATATAAGTGTTGTTATATTTTGAATTGTAATATATCATTCTCTAATGAAGACATATCCCATACAATTAAATCTCCAACTTGGGCAGCATTTTCTAAAATATCACTAACTTTTATAGGAAATACAGAAAGGCTGTGTATTTTTTAGCAATCGAATAACTGTATATTTTGTAAGTAAGAATGAGAAGGGCTTCTTGAATGAAGTAGCCAATTTGGATTAGAGAAAAAAAATTATAAGAAATGAAATTCTTTAAATCCTAAATTTATTTGGCAAGATATCTTTCACTATTCGGCGAGATTTTACCAATATTCGGCCAGATATCTCTAAATATTCGGCTACAGGTATTCGGCCGAAGTATTCGGTCAACAAGCCTTCAATATTCGGCCAACCGAATATTCGGCAAAAGGGCCGAATACCGAATAGTGGCCGAATATTCGTCCCATCCCTAATTTTTTATATTATTTTTGCATCTTTATTAAACAAAAACGTTATTTTATATTTTGGCGCATTTTAATTCTACAAATGTAAGTTCAGCCAAATAACTATTAGGGATGGGACGAATATTCGGCCACTATTCGGTATTCGGCCCTTTTGCCGAATATTCGGTTGGCCGAATATTGAAGGCTTGTTGACCGAATACTTCGGCCGAATACCTGTAGCCGAATATTTAGAGATATCTTGCCGAATACTGCTAAAATCTCACCGAATAGTGAAAGATATCTTGCCAAATAAATTTCGGATTTAAAGAATTTCATTCTTGCAATTTTTTATTCTCTAATCCAAATTGGCTACTTCATTTATGAAGTCTTTCTCACTCTTACTTACAAAATATAGAGTTATTCAGATACTAAATAATATACAGCCTTTCTGTATTTTCTATAAAAGTTAGTGATATTCTAGAAAACGCTGCCCAAGTTGGAGATTTATTGTACGGGAAATGTCATCATTTGAGAATGATATATTACAATTCAAGATATAAAAACACTGTCTTATTCTAAAACACTCGAATATTTATTAATGTCTGCAAATTCCATGCACATATAAAAAAGGCTCTTATGAAATTCATAACTTATTTTCTATAAAGTAAGAAATGAAAAAAATTTATTCCCTAGGTGTGTTAACGAAGATTCATTTTCAAAATTAAATATAATATATAACCATTCCAAATACAACGGTACATCTGAAAGCAGAACTGGTGTCAAACTCGATACACATTAGATGACGCAACTTGCTTTATGAAGATGGTTTTAAAAATATTTTAATATGAATTCTAAATACTCAATAAAATAATTTTTTCATTCTATAGTTTTTACATTTAAATAATTATTTGCATAATTACTGACTTAAATATGTAACATTATGTATATATTTTTAATTTAATCTTCCTTCCTTCATGTTGTTATCAATTTC
Organism: Maratus speculifer; assembly: GCA_964019185.1. Classification (NCBI taxonomy): domain Eukaryota; kingdom Metazoa; phylum Arthropoda; class Arachnida; order Araneae; family Salticidae; genus Maratus; species Maratus speculifer. The sequence goes on along the minus strand of OZ025294.1, from coordinate 6,527,306 downwards.
TGTTTATCCTTTTAATGCTTGTTGAATAAGTGGAATATTGAAGTTGAATATTGTATATGCCGATTCAAATGTCAAAGATTTTGTTAACATATGCATTCTACTTTAAGCATAACCTTTTGCTTTAACGTAATTTGTAATTTAAAGCTTGGCATCTGATTTCAGAACAGTCTCATTCTTACAAATTTGCTTATCACTAGACACACAAACTCTAAATGATCAAATTTACTTCATAAAAGGTTATTTAAGAAAATATGTCCTTGTGAGTTCTGAGAGAGAGAGAGAGATTAAAAATATTATTGATTTTGGATGCAAGAAGTATCAATTGATAGTAAAAGTGAAGTACATTCTTCATATTTTAAAGGAAATATTTTCCCATCTTGACTTACTGAAAATAAATTTGATGTACATTAAAATAAAGGATATAATGCAATTTCATAATTTTTTTGTGTTAAAATAAGTTTTTCAAATTAAAAAATACATTTAAAAGCACATTTAAGAGTAATAATTATTAATGAGGTCTATTTTTTAAATTACATATAATCAAAACTTATTTTCTTTATTGGAAAAAAAAAATTACTATTCGGCCGGCCGAATATTCGGTATTCGGCCTAAAATTTGGCCGAATATTCGGTATTCGGCTATTCGGCCAAATCACTATTCGTCCCATCCCTAATAACTATCAATTTCCTAGGAATTTTTTATTTATGATGTAAGACTGGCATTAAAAAATATTTTCGAAGCAAACTTTTACAAAATATTTTTAAATTTTCAACTAAAAATTCTTTTAGAGATTTTTTTACAATTTCTAGTAGCCACTGGTGTTTTTTAAAGTTGTTTGAAATATGCATGTTTCCAATCTTTGTAATTAACATTAAATAATCTTTGATAGCTATTTTAGAATAATATATTTGAAGAGAGCTTGAAGAAAGTTACTTCTTCAAAATCCTATTTTCTGGAAAAACATTTGAAATCTGCTCTCGTCGATACTATAAATTTTTAACTGTAAAAATTTTTATTCTAATTTCTTCGTTTTTATACATGTTAGTGCATGAGAATTTTTGATATTGTAGAATTTTTCGTAAGGAAAATTTCTATTGAATGCTTAATTTTGAAGGATTTTCACTCTTGACAATGTTACGTACGTTTTTAAGCCAACTGGTGCCTATATATCCTCAATATCTACAACTGCTTCATCTAATGTTAAACCTTGGGATTTATGAATTGTAACAGCAAAAGCTAACTGCAGAAGAAACTCTTTCCTTGAGCAATTTATGCTTCCATTCTTCCAGAATTCAATTATTGGGGGAATTGGTACGCACCAATTCTTATAAGTTAAATTACTGTAGTATTCAAATTTATCCATGATTATTCGCGATATCTGGTCTGGTGGCTTGTGATTTTCTTTAATACGTGCAACAAAGTCTAAAGTCCCGTTCACTAAACCCTTCTCGGTCCACAAATAAGAACGTAACATTACTTTCGATACAAATGATAAAGTAAGAAATGGTTGAAGTCCATTTGTCATTTCTGCATCGGGTAACTTTTCGTTTAGTACATTTATAAAGAGTTTGAATCGAGGCAACACGTTCACGCAATTCTTTTAATTTTTCATTTATATAACAAATTTAACAACTAATTTTATTTGTTTACAATTCTTTTGTTGCCATTTTACAAAAAAAAAAAAAAAAAAAAAAAATCCATAGTACAATTCTTTTAAAATTTTAAGTGTCATCTGTGCAAAGGATTTTGCTGAATAATGAAAACATATTTTATTTATTAAATTAATCACGATTCTATCTATAATTACTTACTCAATGATTTATAATTTTTTTTCTGAAAATATACGCATTTAATTTTTTATTTATTTGCTAAAATGCGTCCGTATTAGAAATGCATGTAAAATAAATTAAAATAATATTTTTTTAACGTTTTACTGTAAAAAAAATTATATTCTGCAAATCTACAGATCATATTTTATTTTTGTGTTTAATTTGAAGTCAAAATATTGAATAATTTTTTTGTAAAGTGTACGACAAATTGTAATTTGAGTGGCCTAGTAGAGGATTCGCTTCGCTCATCCTAATTATAACAACGAAAAGAAGGTGTTCCTTACTGCCCAAAATTGCAGAAATGCAATTTTTTTTTTTTGTATTGTAATAAAAAAATTCTAAGTTTATAGGTAATTAAAGTATTTTCTTGCAATATATCTAATGTCTATTTGTTGTCTTATATACATTTTCTTGTTTCATTTTAATGATTTGTAATGTTTAACTTTCTAAGAGTTTTCAATAACACATATTTTAGATCAGATTTGCAGGTAAAGGGTTGCAATACATAAAAATTAAAATTTATGTTCCTTGGAACATGTTAAAATATTGATATTTTTGTTTTTTCTTGATAATTAACATACACACTCACACACACACATATATATATATATACTATTATGTGTTTGTAGTATTTGATACAGAGGACAGTTACATTTATGATGGAATGGAGTGACATATGAATTGAAATATATCGATATATCGAAAATTATCGATATTTGGTCAGCGATATATCACGATATTAAAATTCTGATATCGCCCAGCCCTAATGGTCACAAAATTTATGATACAATGTCCTGATAAATTTAGAGGTCTTTTTTTTTTTTTTCTTTTTTTGTTTCTCGTTAAAAAACCTTTTTTTCATTCTTTATCACCGAAAATAGTGTCCGTAATTCAGAGGTTAAACATACAAAAATTCAGGTTTTGGGAGTGGGGATTGGAAAACTGTCCGTTAAATAGAGGTGTCCGCTATTCGGGAGTGTCCGTTATGGAGGTTTTACTGTATTAATTTTCTGAGGAGATATTTTGAATGTACGAATGCTTCAAATGCCCATATGCTTAACATTATGGAGCGGAATTCGGAAAATGGGTGACCAGTAGCTTTAAGCTATGTACAGCCAAAATGTAAAGTTGAAAAAATATACACATAGCAATAAGCTAAGCAGTCATGACAGTGGAAAATTTTAGGAAAACAATACTTCTTATTTTCATTTCGTTCTACAAGAATACTAAAAAAAAAAACTTTGAATGTGTGAAAATTTTTTGCATTATTAAAATCAAAATACAAATCAACATTTGTTTTTCAAAAAAACAAAAAAAAAAAAAAAAAAAAAAAATTGTCTTGAAAAATTCTGATCACTGACTATATTGCAAAGTTGATTCTGCTCTGACTTTTCTAAAAATTTAAAGCATTCAGTTTTGAAATCTCAGAAAATACATATATCACAAAAAAAAAAAAAAAAAATTTAACAAATAGTTGCCCCCAAAAAAATCAATTTTTTCAATCATCAGTAGAAAAAGCACTAATTTTGTCAAAGGATTGTGAAGAAAAAAAAAATACAATTTTTGTCAGATTATTGTTTTTTTTTTTTTTTTTCTTAAGTGATTTTTGTTAAAGGATCACAAGAAAAAAATCCAAATTTGCTAAAAGATGACGACTTGAATACCAAAAATTAGTCACCAAAGCAGAAGAAATTTACTTGCAATATGGTGACTGGAGACCGTAAATCTATACCACTAGTGGGCAGTCAACTTTTCAAGAAAGAGGCATAATTCTTTTCATAATCTGTATTATTTTAACATAACTAGTCTTCTATCCATAAACAAACGTGAAAAAGTTGTGCAAAAAGATTCAGTAGAACCTTTTTTTTTCTTTTACATGTTAAAAACAAACAGTACCCGAGTAGTGACTTATTCTCAAAAGCAGGTATAATATATATGATAGAATATTAGATTAGAGCTTGAAATTACTGAGTGTAACATCATAATTTGCCTTTAATAAAATTTAATTGTCTGAGCGAAGCGAAGTCTTTATACTCAGAGATACGTAACGATATTAAAATTCAAAAAAGTTCTTTCGTCAAGCAAATCTCAAAAAGTACTTGTCGGATTTTGATTCTGTTTGTACCAATAGGTACCTATGAAGGTAATCTGGTGAATGCACCTACTTTTAAAAATTAATTCCAAATAGTTTAAAAGTTATATTAAAAAAACTGATAAAAAAGCACAATTTATGTGCATACGTCACAGAAATTTGGTGAGCGTGTTTTTCACCGGTTGGACATTTTCGTAGATAACCGAATCAGCACATGGAGTAAATTGTAATCATTTTCGCACTCAGAAATATTGAATGCAATAAAACATTTTAAAATTTAATCATACAGGAAAATGAAACTGTTATTTTTTTAAATTAAAAAAAATTTCATAAAAACTTTGATTTTGAGATTTTGTGATAATCTCTTAACAGCACTTTTTGATCGCTAAAAGAATGTTTTACAAATTTCGCGTGTAAAAATTAGAAACAATTACGTTTTTAAATAAAAAGTTTCTTTTATGACATCAGTTTCCCTTTATATTTATTTTCATTGTATGTTTTCTTTTAACTTATATTTTGTTTGTGTATGGAAGTCAATTCTGGTCACTAATTTTTCGGCACGGATACCACAAGCGCTTTAGATTTGGCGCAATTTTTTTCAAAGCCCATTTGGCGAAAACTCCCTTTTCAAATAACGCTTACATACACATTTTAAAATTATTTTCTATTTTCAAAAAGAACTTACAGTAAATAAAATAATAATAATAATTAATAACTATAAAAAGAAATATTTTATATAATTAAAAGAAGGAAGTGAAAGTAAATAAACATTTTATGAGTAAATAAACAAATAATAAATAAATAAAGCCGGGTTACCATCTCAAGTAAAATAATGCCATTTTGACGCCAATTATGTACCCTGGTGCATATGTGACATCTTTTTCCATATTTTATCCGTGTTCTGTTGGCATACAACTTTGAAATATGGAGTATGTATGCATACCTGGGAGCAATACTGGAATTAGACATTGATTTTTTTTTAATTCGATCCAAAAAGGGGCAACGGAGCTATTTTTTAAAGTTTCATACAATTTATACTGCATAAAGGAGCCACTTACCTATTTCTATATACCAGAAGAAGTAAGTGGTATGTAAAAACAATTATAGTATACATAAATAAAATATACTTGAGATAATATACTAGAGATATAAGCACCGGGTTTGGCGATATTTTTTATGCCAATTAGGCGAAAACATCGTTTTGATTACCAGATGCATATAGCATGCTATAATAACACGTTATTTGTTTATTTCAAAATGAAAAAAAAAAGGAATAAACGAAACTTTTTCTGTTATTAAAAAAGATATAACAATCAATAAATGATAATATTTTTAGAACAAACAATTTATTATAACATTTATATGATAACCGGCATGTTAGGCAACTAAACGCCATTTTGGCACCAATTAAATACCTCGGTGTATATAGGGCATATATGTGCCATATTTATTTCTAAAACTGAGCATGAACGTTTACCAGGTGTGTTTTCATAGGCGCTTATATCTTTTTGCAACATAGCGCACCTTTCGAAGACAAAACTGCACAAAAGAAAAAATAATCAATATTTGCAGCATTTTTTTTTTCAATTTAATGCACATTTTGTAATCAGTAGGCTCGATAATCAGACCTCGTTTTTTTGCTTTAAAAGATGATATTTCATACGACGTCTTTTTGGGATTCGTCGTTTTTCCATATTTGATAGTATGTGTCTATTTTTGTAACTTTCTTCTTTATTAACAGCGACATCTGGATTTCCTATTTAAATAAAAATTCTTCTAAATACAAAGAATTTTGTTGAAATAAATAAATAAAGGAAATGCGGACATCTATTGCTCAAAACACAAAATTTTTCCTATTGAGTTAATAAAAATCAGTAAAAACATAATTTTTTTGACAATAAAAAGGTGACTTATGTAATAACAGAGTCATATATTATGTTACGTTATGGATTAAGTATGAATATTTCTCCACCGTTTATAAATAATAATAAAAATAAAATAAAATGTGGACAGACCAAAGTCTATATTTGACTGAAAACAACAACCACTTTCTAAATGCTTTAAAAAATGGCCAATGAAAAGTGATATTTCAAAAGTATTATGAAATTAGTTAAAAACCATTTATTTTAAACTAAATGAATAAAAGATTTATATTTTTAATGAAATAAATGGGATTTGAAAAATTATTAGAAATTTATCACCATAGATGTATCAATATTACAATTTAGCGAAGACAACGTTTTTTGGCCAAAAGCAGCTTTTTTCCACATGTGTAACTACGATACAATTCCTTGATGTTGACTTATGAATGTTTTGACTTATGCTATTATTGCTTCCTCTCATTTATTTATTTGAATTTTAAATAAGATGACTCAAAATCGTGTTTTTTTTTAAATATACGAAATAAAATGCATTTCGAGAGAGAGCGAAAAGGACAATATTTGGCGATTTATTACCTGCGTTTGGCTAAGTGTCTTACTACCTTGTATTTAATACTCTTCACAATACTTCGCTGTTATATGGACTTAGGCGCTTTTATAAAAAGTTTGACGTAATTCGGGCTTAAGAAAGTGAGTTTTTTACTGAATAATACAAATAAATGAAAAATGAATACTAAGAAATACTAATAAAAGAAAAATGAAGCATTATATTGATCTATGTATATTTAAAAATTCATCTGTTAGCACTAATTAGATAATTTACGTGCAAGGGTGGGAAAATTTTACAAATTCTTACCAGCCAAGGATTTATTTCGCCAGCCCGCAAGATGCAACACACGCAGTTGAAAATAGTTATAACAAAATCGCACGCGATTACAGACAAAATTACTATTACTACAATGCATTTTCAAAATTCTTTTTTGTATAATATTAAGAAATATATATAACAAAGGTAAGATTAATATTAGATAGAACTTAGTACCATACTTATACTGTAATAATTTGGAAACTTAAAATATCTAGATTTAAAATTGTTTCTGATAATGTGCCTATTGCCTACAGTTTTTCAAAAACTAAAAATGCACTCGCCTTATGAGAGAATCCACTCGCCACTGGCGAGAAAAATGATGTATTACCCCACCCCTGTTTATGTGTATATAATAGGAGATAAATAGCTTTTGATTCTGTATTTCTATGATATAAAGCATTAACGTTTGTGTGTTTTTCGTTAGCATTGGGAGTACCTAGCTGATTTAAAAAATAATGTGGGCAAAAAATGTTGGTAACCACCTTTGCTGCAAAATATACTATATTTTGCGTAGGAACAATAATCACCATCAATGCACGAGCAAAAAAAGTTCTAAAATTGAGAATTCTTTGATGTTGATATGACTAAAAATTTAAAATCTTTTTTTTTTTTTTGGTGCAACTTTTAAGATATAATATTCTCGTTATGAACTATTTCTAAAACATTCGACAATTTAATTTCACAAATTAAACATTTTTTTTTCTAGAAAAAGTTTTAAACCCAATTTATTGAGAATATTGCAATTTCTAGGATACTGTTGGGGTCAGAAACTATAACTTTGGCATCACAGTAACTTATAAGATGTAAGTGCTCGTTTAGGACAAATTTTTAAAAAAGGATTCCTTAACTCTTATCGACAACCTCATTGCATCCGTAGAAAACTGATATTCAACATTATAAACTATTCGGACGGATTTCACACCATATAAAATACACTCCATTTCTGTTCAAACATAATAGTTTATGTTATTTATAGTTTCTCAAATCGGTTCGAAGCTTCTGTTTATGCTCATGACATCATTTCAAAGAGCTATATTTCCAATATAGGAAAATTTGGTGTTTTATTTTCTGTAATACTTTTAACATTTTGCATATTTCCAATTTTATATCCATGCATGGTTTGCTTTTCTTTTATAAAAATAGTATATGCAACAAGATTTTGTAGTTCTACGATTCGATATGCTTATTTTCATCATTATATTTTATTACAATGAATGACCAATTAAAGGTAACATCTCATTTTCTTTACTTATCGCAAGTTATTAAATGTGTATTCTCAGCAATATTGCTCAGACTAATCCCTCTGAGGGAAGTCCTAGTTATAAATTATTAGATGTCATAGTTTAAATCTTTAAATACTAGTAAATTTTTATTTATATATAGCCTTATAATTTCATTTATGTGAAAATATGGTATGAACTAGGGATACACTGAATAGTGATTTTGGCCGAATGCCGAATATTCGGCTGGCAGGTGAACCGAATACCGAATATTTGGCTAACTGAATAGTAACTATTCAGCCGAATACCGAATATTCGGCTTTCCAAATACTTTTTATATTTCAAAGTTTAAAGGTATTAAAATGTTACTTTTTAAAACAATTTTAGGTAATATTTAATAAAAGAAACTTATATTTTGATAAAGAAGACTTTTTATAAGAACATTTAATATTGAAAAAAAATCTGCCTTGATTTATTTAAGAAGCATAATTATGAGGCTTTGTTAATTAATAAAATTTTTAATTTCATGGTTTCTTCTACGAATTAAAACAAACATTTTAAAATCAAAGAGAAATAATGTAAAAATGGCCAAAGAAAAACTTTAGTCTCATAATTGTCCTTTTCAAATAACTCAAGGCAGATTTTTTTTCAATATAAAGTACAAATACTTTCAACTTAATTCTGATTTAAAAGAAGTCTAGCTCATTGTTCTTTTTCTTATGAATGGTGGCTTTTTCCACCCTTCTCATTGTATCATATTTTACAGAAATCAAAGCATGTGAGTTGAAAATATAGTTATGGTATCTTATTTATTGTTAATGCAACAAACGAAAACATAAGTTTGACCTAGAGTGAGATGAAATACAATGTATTTGACAAAATAAGCTGATTATGATTATGGTTTCATGAACAAAAATTGCTTGACTTGATAGATATTACTTATCTCAAAAGTTTTTCTTTGTTGTTCAAAGACTTTTATTTCGGAATAGATTATTTACTAAACAAAATTTAGAAACTTGCATCTGCACATCATTTATTCCTGAAGAGAATCCTAATAAATCACCATTTTAATTCTTCTTGTGGTTAATTTTCTTAAGTTATACTTTACAAACAGCAAATAAATAATGTAAAAACATTCTATTTGATTTTCTTTCTAATTATTTTTAATATATTTATTAATTTACAGTTAAAAGTAGAAATCGTGAGGAGTTTTTAAAAATGTGTTTTAAATATTTTTATTAAGTATTGGATTCGGCCAAACTGAATATTCGGCAGGCTGAATAGTTTCATATTCGGCCTAACCGAATATTCGGTAACGTGGCCAAATGCCAAATAGATACCGAATATTCGGTACATACCTAGTATAAACATTATTATACTATGAGTAATGGGATAATTTTTGTAAGAAGCATACATTTTTTTAAAAAATGATAATGTTAAAAATTTAATTTAAAAAATGAGTCATTATGTAGCAACTTAATAATAAAGTATTTGGCTCGACTGAATAATCAGTTTCCATGACAAATAAGCAGGATATCCCGCAGGAGCTGAATATTCAGTATACTCGTTACCTAGCTATATTATACAATGATAAAATCAACATTTTTGCAAGGTTATCGATATCAAATATCAATAGACCTTTTTACTTGAAAAGATTGGTTTTTTTTTTAAGAATTTTCCTCAACTAATTCATAAGCTGATAAATGACAATTTCTTTCTGTATGGATTTTTTATTATTATTTTAAACACTTTTATAATCCATTATATAGCATAAAAAATAATTTAGTAACTGATCAATAAATTGTTTGATGTGTCATGTGTGTGTATATGGTATGAAACAGGACAAATATTTGTGTTTACATGATGGAATTTACTACAGGTGAGACTCTCTCAAATCCACACAGCTTGGAACCAGATAGATTATGTGCATTTCTGGTCATTGCTTTGTTTACATTTTTCATTACCTATTTCTATCTCTCATCCAGAGTAATAAAGATTTTTTTTTTAAATTTAAAACAAATTAATATTTCAATGTTATTAGCTTTTTGTATTTAGAAATTTTGAGTTGTTATGAAATTTTTTTATCCATTTTTTAATTATTAAATGGGTTGTTTATTTTCAGTGACGTGATTCTGAATGCTATTCCCAATTAGTGCTGTAAAAATAACGACAAAATGAATATCCGTATGATATCATAATATTCACTCTGTAGGCACTATGTTTTTTATTATACTTCGTTTCACCTTAACTTGGCAGCACTGTTTATTCTACAAGAGCCGAATTGCAGCCGTTGCCGTAGAAACCAAGGTTTGCTTGAAAAGCACAGGTTTGCAAATAAACAAGAAAAAGCGCCTTTTTGGTGGATCAATATAATGCGTGTGCAAAAATTGATATATTTTGAGGTTCCTACGAAATTAACTTTATTACATAATCGTTTACTAAAATAACCAATATCATTATTATTCTTTTCTTTGTTTCACCATTTTTTTTTTATTTATTTCAGTTTTGTTTATATTATTGTTGATCTACATGACTTACAAAATGCGAAAAATATCTAAAAATCCCAGGGCCTGATTAAGGCAGGGGCATGCGGGGCAGTTGCCCCGGGCCCCCCGGTGTAAGGGGGCCTCCCAAGGACAGATATAAGTTTTTTCATTAAAAGAGTGTAAAATGATAAAAAGTTCCCAAAATTATTTTTTTTTATTTTTAAATTTTAAAGGGTTTCTTTCTGCTACCGCCTCTGTTTCCGTACTCAATGCTTCCTTAACCCATTCGCGACGGGAGTCTTTTACGAAATTTTAAATATTTTGCCACCGCTTTTTAAAAACAGAAATTTGTGCCTTATTAAATCGAGAAAATGGTCCGATTAAATAAGGCAAAATTTACAGTAAAATTTTATTGGTGGGGATAAACAAGGATTCTTAAGACTTTTTGCGTCACTCGTCCCCAACGGGTTAAGGCCTCACATTTATCCTCATCATACCTATAATCTAAAAAAAACCTGTATTCTATCATTTCTAAGGGTTGTCTTTGTTCTGCTATTATGTATAGAGATGTGAATAGTACTTGGTACGAAATTTATGCACACATACAATAGTTATGAATTTCAGTTTTAGTCACTTCAGTATAATTTACGAAACATTTTAAGATAGAAGGGGGGGCCCTAATAATGTTTGTCCTAAGGCCCCCAACTGTCTAAGTCAAGCCCTAAAAAATCCCGAAAATTTTTTTAACTTTGCACATATAGTCGACTCTCGTTAATTCAAAATCAGATAATTCGAATCTTCGCTTAATTCGAACTAAACATGAAGTCCCGAAATTTTCAATGCAGGAATAACGTTAAAATTTTTCATTAATTCGAACTCATTTTCTCTTGACCTCGTTTAATTCGAACTAACAAGAATTCTGATTTTTCATTTTTCTTTTCTTTTTCATGGATTTCAGATCATTTAAATGACTTTCTTTCTTTGATTTTTGTGAAAATTGTTCCGAAAGAGTGTACACATAATCAATGCATTTGATATCCTTTTCTTAGTGCTCCGTCTATGCATCAGTGACGCTTTAAATTTTTCTTCCATTGTGCTTGTTCCTAATCTTTTAATTAGTTTATGTATTTATATATTCTAATTTAATATTAAGTCATATTCTAGAGATAACGGATGAAATAAATTAAAAAAAACACTATAACAATTTCTTTTTAATAGTAACATATTATTATGTTTTTATTTCATTTTTTCCATAATTCAAACTTCGAATAATTGGAACATTTCTTGCGGTCCCGACGAGTTCGAATTAACGAGAGCCGACTGTATTCCGAAAAAAAACTGTTGAAAAGATGGAAATTTTTGCTGGAATAAGCTAAAAATTTGAAACTGAATTCCATGCACGTATGTCACTTTTTTTTTTCTTTTTTTTTTTTTTTTTTTTTTGAAAGAATTTTCTGTGCTATTTTTTTCTGCTTCAATGTGATTTTTTTTTCTTTTTTTTTCAATTCGCAGAAGAGAGAGGAGAAAATTTATATATTTAAGCTCAAAATTTAGAACCTAATATCTCTTACGAATATTAAAAAAAGCCTCAAAAAGCAAAAAATTCTATAAATCACGTTAAAAAATAAATAAATAAATAAACAAGTTAAATGTAGATTCTGCCATTGCAAAATTCAGTTTCGCCTCCAATTTAAAAAAAAAAAAAAATGGATAGATGTTTTTTAGAAGGGCAACCTCGTTTAGAATGCAATGAACTAACTTCACTTTTCTTGTGATTATCAATATAATAGCAAACAGAGCGGCGTGTAATACCCAATTGTTTAGCAATTTCTCTCTGAGACATTGGAATTGCGGAATAATAAAGAGATACAATTTGATGTGCTACTTCTTCATTGACTAGATTCATCAAAAACGGATTTTTTCATTAGTTTAAACGCTTTTTTATAGACTGAGAAAAAGGAAATGCATTTTAACAATAAAGCGAGTGGAATCCCGTCGAATTCAACGAATAAAATATTTAAAAGACCCGATTGATTTGGTTTTAAAAAAAGCAAAAGTAATTACATTATTGAATCAATATATAATAAATATATTTTCAAATTTAATGTCAAGTTTGCCTGTTACAATTTTGGATGCAAATATTCGCTCATCTTCAGTTAAAGTTGTAATCTGAGTGCTGGCGAAATCCAGAAATTTTATTTTATATGCACTCGCAGAAAAATAATTGTATTAAAAAAAAAAAATAAATAAAAATAAAAAATAACTAATTTTATTTTTATTATGACATTATTTTCACTAACTGAAGTCATCTAAAAGTAAAATCTCAATCTCAGTGTCCATAATGAAAAGAAATATTGAAATGTAATATCGTTATGAGTAAAAATGCGATGTTTTAAATAGTGACGTCATTTTCTCTTCAAATGTTTTTTAAAAGTTACTGTTATTAGTAATATGAAAAAGGCATTCGTAATAATATTGTAATTCCCATTTATCTGGTTGCTGAATGACATCATTTTCCTCATTTGAAATTTTTCTTATTTTGTTTTATACTTTAATTTTTATCATAAATTATTTTCTGTTATTTTATTTACATTATTAGGATGAGCGAAGCAAATCCTCTACTAGGCCACTCAAATGACATTTTGTCGTACACTTTACAAAAAAACTATACAGTATTTTGACTTGAAATTAAACACAAATATAAATTATGATCTGTAGATTTGCGGAATATAATTTTTTTTACAGAAATACTTTTCAAAAAATTATTATTTTAATTAATTTATTTTACATGTTTTTCCATTACGAACGCATTTTTTTTTTTTTTTTTTTTTTTTTTTTTTTCAAATAAAAAGTGAAACACGTACGTTTACAGAAGAAAAACTTAAATCATGGAGTCAGTAATTATAGCTAGAATCATCATTAAATTAAGGAAAACATATTTCATTTATTTATTTTTCTGACAACATATCTCAAACTGCTTTCAGATTTTCAAACTATGCTCATTCCTTTTAACTGTGTATAGTTTCATTTCTTTTATAAAATACTTTTTTTTAGAAAAATTATAGCATAATTTTAATGAATTAAAATTTGTGAAAATTCTGTTATTTACATTCAATTATAAAAGTATTTTTCTGTGTTAGGAATTCAAATACACAATTTATTCTTATTCTGTGAAATCATTTAAGCAGACGATATTTATGAATTTAAAAAAAATTACATTATGTTTTTTTTGTGTGTGTGAAGTGGCAATAAAAGAATTGTAAGCAAATAAAATTAATTTATATTTTGTATAATTCTACTTCGAAAATATTTTTATTTATACCAGTCTTATATCATAAATAAACAGTGGAGGAAATTCTTAGTTATTTGGTTGAAATACATTTTAAAATTAAAATGCGCCGAAATATAAAATTACATTTTTGCTTAATAAAGATGCAAAAGTAATTTAAAAAATATATTATTACTTTCAAATATTTATCGTATAGATAATACTTCGCGAATCCAAACAAAGCATGGCTTTTGCTAGTTAATATTATTTCTCACTAAATATATTTTTTTACCTCAATGCATAATTATACGCAATCATGTTATTGTGGTTAAATTTTATGAAAACAATTAACTTTTTTCTTTTAAATGCAAGGACATATTATTCACTGATGAAATAAAGCTTCTGACTAGTGGAAAATTATAATGAAAAATAAATTTTTAATATCGAGAGAAAAGCTGAACTAAGTTGCCACCATTTTGGACATATATCATAAAAAGCATTTAAAATTAAAAATAATATATAAAAATGGAAATAAATTAAAAAATAGCTGAAATGGGCACAACTACAAATAAATAGCTTTCATTAAAAAAAATAATTATCAAAATCGGTTGAGTAGAAAATTCAGGGCTGATGCCACGACATTTTTAGCTTGTCTGAAAGAAATAGCATCGGAGGCTAGTAAAATTTTAAAATAAATAGAATTCTAAGCGAATTTTATTGAAAAGAGGAAAGCATTAAGTTTATAGAGTTAAATTATTAAAGCCAAATTCTCCAAAAATCTATTTAAAACAGAAAATTTGTTATTTATACCAAATCACTGGCAGAAATTTCAAAAAAGCCAAGTATTACGTTATCAGACTGAGTATCTCTCAACTTTAATGTACATTCGGGGTGCACAACCTTTTCAAGAGAAGGGCCACTTAAAAATACTTCTGGGTAGTCGAGGGCCACATCAATAACATAAAGAGAATTCGATTTCGAGAAGGTGAATTGTGGCCTATAAATGGATAAAAAAAAATGGTTTCAAAGGGGAATAGGAGGGGAGAGGTTACCCTTTTAAGTTCACTGCTTGCCCAGTCAAAATATCCAATTCAATTGGTAAGGATATATCACAGTTTTTATGGTATATATAACAATTATAGCAAGTATTTTTTCATTGTGTAATAATATTCCTGGACTTTATTTAGGAAAGTGAAATTTGTTTTATTAAATGTATTAGAAAACAAAAATAAATGGCTGATACTGAAAAAAATGTGAACTTTATGAACGAAGAAGGGAGAACAATACTTTCGAAACCGATCGACAAAATTGACGATTTTTCCACGTTTGATCAACAAAATTCACGATTTTTAAAAATCCAATAGACGACATTTTAAGATTTTTACAAAACTGATTAACAAAAGTCGTCATTTTTATAAAGCTGATTTACGAAATTCCTCATTCCTCCTTACATAGATAAAGCTTTCAATTTTTCCATGGCTGATCAACGAAATTATCGATTTTTTTCGTGTCTGATCAATATAATTCGCTATTTTCACGAAGTCGATCGACGAAATTTGCAATTTTACTAAGCCGATCGACGAAATTCGTGATTTTTATGAAGCTGATCTACGAAATGCGCAATTTTTACAAAGCTGGTCGACGAAATGCGCAATTTTTATGAAGCTGGTCGACGAAATGAGCGACTTTTCTTTGCATGATCGACAAAATTCGCGATTTTTACATGCCTGATCATTAAGATTAGCGATTTGTATTAAGCCAAACGATGAAATGAACAACTTTTACAAAGCTGATCAATGAAATTCGCGATTTTTCTTCGCATGATCGGCAAAATCCGCGATTTTTACGTAGCCAACCGGCAAAATTCGATATTTTTACGAAGCCGGCCGGCAAAATTCACGATTTTTACGAAGTCGACTGGCAAAATTTGATATTTTTTCGAAGCTGGCCGGCAAAATTCACGATTTTTACGAAGTCGACCGGAGAAATTGGCGATTTTTACAAAGCCGATCGGCAAAATTCGCCTTTTTTACGAAGCCGATCGAGAAAATTCAGTTTTTTCGCGCTTGGTCATTAAAATTAGCAATTTTTACGAAGTCGACCGACGACATCCGCGATTTGTACGAAGTCGATCGATAAAATGCGCAACTTTTACGAAGCCAATGGACGGAATGCGCAACTTTTACAAAGGTGATCGATGAACTTTCCGATTTTTCTTCGCATGATCGACGAAATTCGCGATATTTACGCGCCCGATCAAACAAAATTCGCGATTTTTATAAAGCCAATCGAGAAATTTCACGATTTTTACGCGTCTGATCAGGACAAATCGCGAATTTTACGAAACTGGTCGAAGAAATTCGCAATTTTTACAAAGATAATCGATGAAATTCGCGATTTTTCCACCTTTAATTGACTAAATAAGCATATTTCCGCGCCTAATCAAAGATAATCGCGATTAAGTAGCTTTGGAGAAATCTTCATCTTTTTACGCGGCAAGATGGAATTTGGGATTTTTTTTTCCCGCTCATCATCGCAAAATTCGCGGTTTTTTGTGCCTTAATAAACGAAATTTGCGATTTTTTTGTCCCTGATAGGTGAAATTTCCTATTTTTTTCATGAGCTTCATGGGCAAAATTCGCAATTTTTCCATACCTGATGAAAAAAAATTGCGATTTTTCCGAGCCACATCGACAAAATTCGCTATTTTCTTGCATCTGATCAATGAAATTTGCTTTTTTTCCGCGCCTGATCAACAAAATTTGCAATTCTTAAGCGAATGACGAAATTTTTTTTTCCCGCGGTAAATTGACGAAATCTACGACTTTTTTGCGACTTAAACATAAAAATAGCAATTTTTTTCAGTTGTAAATTATCAAAGTTCGCGGGCCACACGTTAACCCATCGCGGGCCACAGGTTGTGCATCCCTAATGTACATAAAAGTATAGATATTTGGGTGTAAAAACGTCATAATTTTTAAATTTTTAAATTATTTTATTTTATTTTTTTTATTATTGCCCCCGCCTCTGCTTTAAAATCCATAATTTCTGATAAAAAGTTTGTTTCGTAAACAAGTGCATCTGAAAATATTAATATAAAATATGTTGCTTTAATTCTAAAATTATAATTATTAGTTAGAACTTTCAAAAATTATATAAATTGCAAATTAGTAATTTCATTAGTTAGTAATATCCTAACGTTATGTACTTAAAATTTGTATAATAAATATGGAAAACTATATTAAATATAACAGATATTTACATTTATTAAAATGATTAAAAACTGCATTTAACACTAAATTCCTAACATTGCTTAAAATTACGGGGCTACTTCACTCATGCAAAAGCACTTCAATAAAATATCTCGTTTGCATTTTAATATTTTATCGGAGTTTTTATTCTTGTATTCGATAGTTGAGCCTAATCTTTAGAAAGAACTTTTTTTTACTTTTTAGGTTGTGTCAATAGGATTTTCTTTTCGGAGGGGGGGGGGGGGATTTTTCAATTTTCAGACTTTGTTTCGAAAGTGAAATTATCCTAGCAAAAAAAGTCCCAAAACAAAATCGAAAAAGTAAAAAAGGGTCTTTGTGAAGCTTGACCTCCAGTGTCGGATTCAAGAGGTGGCCTGGGGGACATTCCTTTCCGGAACAATGAGATCCTCCCTCCCCGCCCCGAAAAAATTGAGATTATGGGTTTTCATTGGCCAATAATTGCAATTTCTGCCCGGTAGTTTAAAATACCCCCCCCCCCCCCCCCAATTCCGAAGCCGCAGAAATCCTTCCCGGAGAAAAGTATCTGAATTCAACACTTTCGACCTCAGCTTAGAGGTCTGCACGGGCCGGAATTTCCAGGGCCCGGCCCGTAGGAAAGTTATTTCGGCCCGGCCCGTACAAAAATCAGCGAAAACAGGCCCGGCCCGTTACAATTTCTACGATTTCTAAAAAATTCAGATTTTTATCATATAACTAAGATTCCTTTAAAGAATACTGCATACATATCTATGGAATGATTTTACAGTATATTTTACAGCAAATACACATTAACAACATTAATGATTACAGTAAAGCATCGTTTATACGACGATCACTTATACGACGTTTACATTTATACGACGTTTTAATGTGGTCCCGATTCATTCCTATTCATTTTAATGTAAAAAATATATCTTTTATACGACGCCCAAAATCATTTATACGTCGATTTTTCGATTTTGTATAGGTTTATTTTTGTTTAATTTTCTTGTGTATTTTACGAACGAGCGGAAGTTGGCAGCTATGAATGACACCAAAGAGCGTTTTTAAATTTACTCCATATTATAAAAATGTGGGCTGGTGTTTGATTAGTCCGAAAAATCAGCTTACGTGTAACAGATTACACTGGGGGGGATTCTTTTTTCGGGGATGGTGAGCTTTCCCGACCTGTTTTAAGTTGCAAATAGACTATCCTTCTAACTGTTATCAGAATTGGCGACTTTTAGTTAGCCACGCGGGGTTTTTGATCTTTGACTTTAAATGGAAAGGGAATGATGTACTGCAAATGAGGAACCTTTCGGTGAAATATAAATAAAGGTACGCATATTTAAATTGCTTATTAATTCCCCCCCCCCCCCGTTTTTTGTTTATTTGTTTATTTTGGTTTGTTTAATTTACAAATTCATGCAAATCATCACGTTAAACATTAAAATTAAGTGAAAACAAAATTAATTCTAGTTTTGGAAGTGAAAATCGATTGTACGTCGTTATCGTTTATACGACGTTTTTCGGTAGTCTCTTCGGCGTCGTATAAACGATGCTCTACTGTACTTAGATTCTTAGGCTTTCAACATTCGAATAAAGATTCATTAAAAAATTAATATGGCTTAGAATAAAAGAAAAAAGAAAGAAAGCTAAAAACATCGTTAATTTTGAAGCTGTTTAATAAAAGAAGATTTATAAATATATTTCTATATCATTTTATTATAGATTTCAAATCCTAATTCATTCTTAAATTCAAAGAAGCTCCTTTCTGATAAATTTCTAAATTCATTTTTTTTTTTTCCTCAGAAACGCATAAGATTAGCAGATATCTTTATTCAGAAACTATATAATCGAATGGCGTTATCTATTTTTTGATACAAGCAATTTAAGAATACTGGCAACAAATAAAATACTGTCATAATTAGCGTTTTGAATAGAATTTCCGGAAGCAATAGCAAGGGAAGGGAGAAAAACCTGCAATCATTTGAGAAACTATTATATCTCAACAAGGTTATACAAGTATTTTATTTACTAAAAATGAAAAACGCTATTCGATTCCAAATCCCTTCAATAGTTAGGCTTATCACTTTTATACTTTTACGATTTAAAATTAATCAGAAAATGTGTCAAACTTTCGCATTATTGAGAAATTAATTTAAAAATCATCAAGAAGTATATATCCGAAGACTAAGCTAACATAAGTTCTTTATAGCTGTTAATAATTTTACAAATCATGTTTTCTGCCAATAATTAAGTCTAGTACCGGTCCGGCCAGTCTATATGTAGAAAAATAAGTCAAGCGTGATCTCGGACCGACATGAGTCAGCTAAAAAAATATTAAAACGGGTTACACATAATGTAATTCTCCGATGCCGATACACTGTGCATTTTTATATTGACGCTGTCAAACTAGTATGGCCACATTTATACTTATTCTCGTTAAAACCATTTTCGTTGAAAATAGCTCATATTTTATCGTTTCTGCTTAAATCTTCAGAACGGGCCGGCAGGCCCGAAATTTTTTTTTATCGGCCCGTCTGGCCCGTTCAATTTTTTTGCCGGCCCGGCCCGTTGAAAAAACTATTCTAAATCTGCCGGCCCGTTAGAAAATTCGAAACGATTCCGCCGGGTATGGGCCAAGCCCGGGCCCGTGCAGACCTCTACCTCAGCTATAAAATGCAAAGTTAAGAATTTAAAAATACTGAAAAGCAAATTAGATATTTTTAAAAATTTCTTCCATAGAAGTAATATTAGCGAGCGGGATTTTTCATGAGTTAAGTAGCATCTTAATAATTATTAAACAATTGATTCTCCAAGTAATAACATAATATTAATATAAAGGTTAATATAAAAATTTTATGTTTTAGAACTTTTCATAAAAACAATAAGAATACGATGAGTGACAAGAGCACAGGAATTGACAGACCCTTAAAAAGCGCGCCAGATATTTAACCTTGAAGATTGGTTCCTCGCCAAAGGAGAATTTTTTACGCCAAGATTTTTACTTTATACGTACGCTTAAAATAGATTTTACTTTTAAATTAAATACTTTTAACAGAGAAAATACTTTAAATATATGTTACAAAATCTCGAATTTATTAATTTATAAACACAACCATATAAATTTCTACGCATTTTCACCATAAGATTAAAAAATATCGGAGAACTATTTTTCAGGGCGGAATGTTACTGTTTCTACCTTTCACAGTACTGCCAAGTTAAGGTGGAATAGAGTATAAACTGTTTGTAATACCTTCATTTTATGCTTAAAAAAAAATAGGATACCGAATAAAGAATTCGAGTGTAACTAGTGCAAAATTATATTATATATCATATTAGCTTCATATGTGCAAAATGTGCGAGTGTTGAAACACTTATTTGCACTTTTTGGACAAACACTTTAATTTAGTATTTCTGAATTTCCTACTCTTTAGTATTCCTCTCCTCCCCCCCCCCCCTTCCCGTTCAATAATGCGACTCTCTGATTCTGTAAAATTTCTACTTAAATCAAAATTCGGTAACTTCTGACACATTTAATGCATTTTAATCTTGAGAAATTTCAAAGTGTATATATTTGGAAACTATGTGATTGAAGTGTTTTCCATTTTTAAATAAAAGAAAAAAAATATGAAATTCAGCGTTTTAAACTAAATTTCCGGATACACTCTGCTGATTGCTCTCTCATGACAACATTTCTGTGGCTGTCAAGTTTTAAAAATTATCGTAAAATGCTAACTTAAGGCCCCTGTCCCGGCCGAGTAAACGCGCGAGCTAATGCTATTCCTATGGGGAAACATTTTTCTAATAACTCTTTCGCATTTTCACAATTTTGAATAATTTTTTTTTTTTTTTTTTTTTTTTTTTTTTTTTGCATTGGATAGTTGAGGTGCATGCCGACAGTGCACCTTTATTACTTTTTCGATTTTGGTTTTAGATATTTTTTATAAAGTTAGTTTCACTTTCAAAACAGGTTTCGAAACTGAAAGTGCTTTTTAAAAAAAATAATTGCAAACAAAATCGAAAAAATAAAAAAGGTGCGCTATCGGCATGCAACTCAGCTATCCAATGCAAAAGAAAAATTATTCAAAAATGTCAAAATGCAAAAGAGTTAGAAAAATGCTTCCTCATAAGAATAACATTAGCTTGCGAGTGTTTCCTCGAGTGAAGACTGAAGCCTTAACAGCATTTCTAAATCCTTTTATGCATTTATAAGAAATGAGTCATGTGACACATCATTTGAAATGTCTGCAAATGCTTATTCATATTATGGATGTCTTGTGCGTCACCCCCCACTCTGCCCCCCCAGGGGAGGCACATTTTTAATTTCTTACAATACCAGTCGTGTGACACATCATTTGAAAGATCTGCAACTGCTTATTCATATTATGGATGTCTTGTGCGTCACCCCCCACTCTGCACCCCCCCCCCAGGGGAGGCACATTTTTTATTCCTTTACAATACCAGTCGTGTGATACATCATTTGAAAGATCTGCAACTGATTATTCATATTATGGATGTCTTGTGCGTCACCCCCCACTCTGCCCTCCAGGGGAGGCACATTTTTAATTTCTTTACAATACCACTTGTGTGACACATCATTTGAAAGATCTGCAACTGCTTATTCATATTATGGATGTCTTGTGCGTCACCCCCCACTCTGCACCCCCCCCCCCAGGGGAGGCACATTTTTAATTTCTTTACAATACCAGTCGTGTGACACATCATTTGAAAGATCTGCAACTGCTTATTCATATTATGGATGTCTTGTGCGTCACCCCCCACTCTGCCCCTCCAGGGGAGGCACATTTTTAATTTCTTTACAATACCAGTCGTGTGACACATCATTTGAAAGATCTGCAACTGCTTATTCATATTATGGATGTCTTGTGTGTCACGCCCCCCCACACTGCCCCCCAGGGGGGGCACATTTTTAATTTCTTTGCAACACCAGCCGTGTGACACATCATTTGAAAGATCTGCAACTACTTATTCATATTATGGATGTCTTTTTTGTCACCCCCCCCCACTCTACCCTCCTAGGGGGGCACATTCTTAATTTCTTTACAACACCAGTCGTGTGACACATCATTTGAAAGGTCTGCAACTGCTTATTCAAATTA
This sequence comes from Maratus speculifer, assembly GCA_964019185.1. Classification (NCBI taxonomy): domain Eukaryota; kingdom Metazoa; phylum Arthropoda; class Arachnida; order Araneae; family Salticidae; genus Maratus; species Maratus speculifer. The sequence goes on along the minus strand of OZ025294.1, from coordinate 6,505,307 downwards.
TGGATGTCTTGTGTGTCACCCCCCCTTCCCCCAGGGGGGGACATTTTTAAATTCTTTACAACACCACTCGTGTGACACATCATTTGTGGGTCTGCAACTGCTTATTCATACAATGGATGTCTTGTGTGTCACGCACCCTTTCTGCCCTCCCAGGAGGGGCACATTATTAATTTCTGTACAACACCAATCATGTGACACATCATTAAGGTCTGCAACTGCTTATTCATATTATGGATGTCTTGTGTGTCACCCCCACTCTGCCCCCCCCGAGGGGGGCATATTCTTAATTTCTTTACAACGCCAGTCGTGTGACACATCATTTGAAAGATTTGCAACAGCTTATTCATATTATGGATGTCTTGGGGGGCACATTTTTAATTTCTTTAAAACTCCAGTCGTGTGACACATCATTTGAAATGTCTGCAACTGCTTATTCATATTATGGATGTCTTGTGTGTCACCCCCCTGCCCCCCAGGGGGGAACATTTTAATTTTTTTTACAACACCAGTCGTGTGACACATTATTTGAAAGGTCTGCAACTGCTTATTCATATTATGGATGTCTTGTGTGTCACGCCCCCTCTCTACCCCCCAGGGGGGCCACATTTTTAATTTCTTTACAGCGCCAGTCGTGTGACACATCATTTGAAAGATCTGCAACTGCTTATGCATATTATGGATTTCTTGGGGGCACATTTTTAATTTCTTTAAAACACCAGTCTTGTGACACATCATTTGAAATGTCTGCAACTGCGTATTCATATTATGCATGTCTTGTGTGTCCCCCCCCCACTCTGCCCTCCCAGGGGGGGTCCACATTTTTAATTTCTTTACAACATCAGTCGTGTGATACATCATTTGAAATGTCTGCAACTGCTTAATCATATTATGGATGTCTTGTTTGTCACCCCCCACTCTGCCACCCCAAGGGGGTCCACATTTTTAATTTCTTTAAAACTCCAGTCGTGTGACACATCATTTGAAATGTCTGCAACTGCTTATTCATATTATGGATGTCTTGTGTGTCACCCCCCTGCCCCCCAGGGGGGAACATTTTAAATTTTTTTACAACACCAGTCGTGTGACACATTTTTTGAAAGGTCTGCAACTGCTTATTCATATTATGGATGCTTTGTGTGTCACCCTCCCCTCTGCCCCCAGGGGGGCACATTTTTAATTTCTTTACAACACCAGTCGTGTGACACATCATTTGAAAGATCTGCAACTGCTTATTCATATTATGGATGTCTTGTGTGTCCCCCCCCACTCTGCCCTCCAAGGGGGGGCACATTTTTAATTTCTTTACAACACCAGTCGTGTGATACATCATTTGAAATGTCTGCAACTGCTTATTCATATTATGGATGTCTTGTTTGTCACCCCCCCACTCTGCCACCCCAGTGGGGGTTCACATTTTTAATTTCTTTAGAACACCAGTCGTGTGACACATCATTTGAAAGGTCTGCAACTGCTTATTCATACCATGGAGTATTGGCAAGCGCAGCAAGCACAGGTAGCCAACAACTTGGAATCGCGAAGCGATTACGCGGGGAGTTAGCGAGAAGGAGGGGTTGAGCCCCCCCCCCTAGTATTTAAAAATTTTATTTCTCTTTTTAGTAATCACATGCAAATACAATTTTAATTAAAAAGTATTTTTTGTTATGTTTCTACAATTGGCAACAATTTAAAATGACTTTTTTAAATTCATTTTTTTAAGAAGGTTCTTATTTTGATTGAAACCAAAACCTGTCAAAAATGGTTTGTTCTTGAGGGGCCGCTTCACACAAATGAAAAGACCCGTTCGCTAATGCTAATCCTATGGAAGAATTTATTAAGATATCTCGGTTGCATTTTAATATTTTTAAATGATTATTTTTGCATTGGATAGATGAGATTGATCTGAATGCAGGCCGTTTTTTACTTTTTCGATTTTGTTTACAGATATTTTTTAGGAGTGTGATTTCGCTTTTCAAACCGGTTTTGAAAATGAAAGCATTCTTGTAAAAAATATCTGTAAACAAAATCAAAAAAGTAAAAAAAAAAAAAAAAAAAAAAAAAAAAAAAAAACAATGCAAAAAGAATTATTTAAAAATATTGAAATGCAACCGAGATAGCTTAATAAATTTCTTCTATAGGATTAGCATCAGCGAACGGGTCTTTTCATTTGAGTGAAGCGGTCCCTTAATGTATTGTATACCACTTTTCCTAAATAAAATATTTTTATTTTATTTTTATTTTATTTATTTATTTATTTTTAATGTTTGCATTTTAAAATGTTGATGAAAAGGGGATGTTCTTTTAAATCTTGCGATTTAATTTTTTTTTTTTTTTATCATAATGGTTTTCTTCTAAATCTGAATAAAAATGTCTAATGAAATAATGAAAATTTAATTGAAAAAAAAAGGCAGTCTGTACACCAGAAGCTTGTAATGTATGTCCTTTGAAAAAAGGATCCAATTACTATGCACGGTTTTTGTTCTTCTGTAAAAAATTTTTAATGGATTGATTTTGACCAACTTTAACATTGAATATCTCTTTAAATAATTCCTCAATTTTAAAACTGCTTTTATCAACATGTTTATCATCGATTTATGTATAACACTTCTGTATATTCTGAGTACTACCCATGTTCATATTTTTGTATGCTGCAATAATTTTCTTATTAGCGAAGAAAGAGCTTTCTTTGGTCACAAAAAAAAAAAAAAAAAAAAAAATCAATAACTGCAGTGGCAGTGACAGAATTGCTTACTTTTTTTTTAGAATATAGAAGTATACATTGAAGATTGCATAAGGAAAAAAAAAAAAGACACTGTTATTAAGAGTTTCTTAATAGATTGAATATACTTCGCCATAAAAATTGAAAACAAAATTTCATTACAAAAAAACGTAATTTAACAAATTACAACGACTATTTAGAAAATGATATTGTCAAAGACTAAAATTTTAAACACTTATAAATAAATTCTATATTTTAATCAATAATAATAATAAACACCGTTTTTATTATGATCATAACGAGTCCTATATTACGTACCGTAAAATGAGGTGAATCGGAACACTTTTCAACTTTAACGTTAAAAAAAAGCAGCAACTGATTTTTTATTATTTTTATTTTTCTACTAGAAACTTCGGTCTTGTTTTGTTCTTTACTTTTTAAGCAAAAACGTAACATTTTTACTGTTTATATATACATATTACAGTGGAGCATCGTTTATACGACGCCGAAGGGACTACCGAAAAACGTCGTTACGATAACAACGTATAATCGATTTTCACTTCCAAAACTAGAATTAATTTTGTTTTCACTTAATTTTAATGTTTAACGTGATGATTTGCATGAATTTGTGAATTAAACAAACCAAAATAAACAAATAACAAAAAAAAAAAAGGGGGGGGGAGGGGGGAATTAGTAAGCAATTTAAATATGCGTACCTTTATTTATGTTTCACCGAAAGGTTTCTCATTTGCAGTGCATCATTTCCTTTCCATTTAAATTCAAAGATAAAAAAAACTCTGCGTGGCCAACTAAAAGTCGCCAATACTGATAACAGTTAGAAGAATAGTCTATTTGCAACTTAAAATAGGTCGGGAAAGCTGACCATCCCCGAAAAAAGAATGACACCTCCCAGTGTAATCTGTTACACGTAAGCTGATTTTTCACACTAATCAAACACCATAATATATGTCTAATGTAATCTAAAACCAACCCACATTTTTATAATGTGGAGTGCATTTAAACACGCTGTAATAACTTGCCTCAAATAGATTAAAGCTAACTGGTTGGTAGCGTAAATGCCGCTCGGCAAATAATCCAGGCAATTTAATGGAGAATCAATTATTTATTTGAAACAATAAAAATGGTTCTCTGTATTAAATTCTATATACAGCATAAATTAATTTAGAACACGTAGGATCTTAATCCACCAGCTCCAAGTCCAAAGTTCTGTTCTCGTTCAGTCCAGAAAATGTTCGATTTATAAATCACGTAAAGTTTCTACCAATTTGCAACACGGCGTTCTCAAAACATCGAAGATGAGACTTGACACCGGCACTCTCCTAGCGAGAGTCCTTCTCTTCCGGCTCACTTGGGTGACGTCACCCTCTACAGCTCTCGATCCGAGCTGATCCACTTTTCTCAGAGAACAAATCCGAGCCCTGAGCTCTGTTCTCCCTTCTCTCACTCCGAGATCCGAATCCTCCAAAAAACCTTGGCTTCCTCTTTTTCGTCTCAGCCAAGACCTCCCCTAAAGGTCACGAACCAATCATCAACCTTAATGATCTTTTCTCATTAAGAGATTCGTAACATCGTCTTCTCATTCGTACCTGAAAATACACACCCATGGCGACAATGTGTCTGGACGTCTGGACTCTTTCGCTTTCATTTCTGCGTCGGCGTGCTGTCAAAGGTGCAACTCGTGTGGTCCCCTATTCAAGTTAGTGTCGCCCGCCTGTCTTTTCAGCTGATCGATGATGATCTAGCGATCCTTTTAGATCGCCGCTCTTTTCATTTTGAGAATGAAAGCCATTTTGTGTTTTCAGTTCCATAGTGAAATCTCTTTTCAGAAAAAATGTCTTTAAAAGCCTGTGATAAATCTAAATTATCACAACTACCCCCGCCTCTAAGATGATTTAACGTCTGAAAGGCGTGAAATCTAAAAAGCAGAACATGGTTAGCTCATTCATTTTGGGTGGCTCCTTGCACTCAAAATAAAATTTTAACAATTCTAAAAAGACACTTTAAAAAACATTTTCAAACTCTTTTAACAACTTTGCTTTGCTTGGAGAACTTTAATAATTTAAAGGTGTTGAAACCAGTATAAACACATTAAGAAAACCTTATATATACAATAAAAGAAAACTATTTACAAATGTGAGAGAGAAAAAAAAATTTGAGCTTTTTTTTTTTTTCATTTTATTGCCCTGCTCAGACAATCAACGTGCGGTATATCCTTGCCCGCTCTGTGTTTTATGGCATACAGGAACGGTTGCAGTGATAAGGACCATCTTAACAACCTGGAATTGTTACCTGCATTGTTTTTCAGGAACACTAAAGGATTGTGATCGGTTTCGATACTGAACTCTTGTCCATCAATGTAGTGACGTAATTTTTTTATGGCAAAAATTATAGCTGCACATTCTTTCTCTGTGGCGCTATAACTTTTCTCTTGTTCCGAAAATTTTCTGCTCAAATATATAATGGGATGCTCTTCTGAGCCCTGTCTTTGTGCTAAAACTACCCCTATCCCTTTATCTGACGCGTCCGTCTGAACTACAAATTCTAGATTATAATTTGGCGCATATAGGATGGGTTTTTGGGTGAGTTTAGATTTTAAGGTTTCGAAAGCCTCTTTCATTTCATCGGTCCATATGATATTTTCTTTTTTGTTTTTTCCTTTTAATGCTCGTGTGAGCGGTTCTACGATGGTCGCATAATTTTCTATATAACGGGAGTAATACCCTGCCATGCCGAGGCATCTTCTAATTTCTGTTTTATTTTTGGGGTCTGGGAGTTCCGTTATGGCGCGGATTTTGGCTTCTGCTGGTTTCCTTTTTCCTTCCCCTACTATGTGTCCCAGATATTTAACCGTTTTTTGTGCGAATCTGCATTTCGAAATTTTAACGGTAAGTTTCGCCTCTTTAATTCGATTTAGTACCGTGTTTAGATGCTGAATATGGTCTTCCCAGCTATCTGAAAAAATGGCCATGTCATCTAAATATGGAAGACAAAATTCTTCCAACCCATTTAGTAATTTAGACATAAATTTGGAAAACCTATAGCTAGCGTTGGACAAACCGAAAGGCATTGCAAGAGGTAAGGTACTTACCATTGCCTTTGGTAAGTAGCTACCGAAGCTAGTGACAAAAGCGGCTAATTTTTGTGCTTTTGGTGTCATGGGTATCTGCCAGTATCCTTTGGTCAGGTCTAATACAGAAATATATTTTGCCGCCGCCACCTTTTCGACCCTTTCTTCAATATTCGGAAGCGGAAAAAATTCTGTTTTTGTTATCGCATTCAAACGGCGATAATCAATGCATGGCCGAGGTTCCCTCCCCGGAGTTTCGACTAAAATCATGGGAGAATTATAATCAGACTCCCCTTCCTTAATTATATTTAATTCCAGCATGCGCTTTATTTCTTTTTTCAGTATTTCATTCTGTCTAGGAGATACCCTATACGGTCTAATTCTCACCGGTTTTTCCTCAGTTAGCTCAATATCATGAATAGTCAGGTCCGTTAAGCCCGGGTCATTCGAAAAAACTTCCCTGTATTCGTCTAATACCTGTTTTAACATTTGAATTTCCCCTGCTGTGCACCGCTCGTTTAACGCACTTTGTTTGATAACTTCGTCAAAGTCATAACTATTTGAATCTGCTAATGGGAAAGCTATCTCCAAATCCTGAGATTCATCTGTCTCATTAAATTCTCTTGTCAGAATGTTTATTTTACCTACCCTAGTGATGTAGGGTTTTAATAGATTTACATGATAGATTTGCGATTTTTCTCTTCTCCCTGGTATACTCACAATATAATTCGTATCAGAAATTTTAGACTCTACTCTACCGGGGCCTATCCAACCTACAGACATTTTGTTTTTCTTGTTAGTTGCTAAAACTAACACTTCGTCTCCTGGTTGAAATTTTCGTTCTTTAGCATTTCTATCATACCACATTTTCCGTTTATCTCTAGCAATTGTCATGTTTTCGACCGCTAGCTCCTGACAGCGTTTCAGTCGGTTGATAAGTTTGAAGACGTACTCAGTAACTAATTCATGCTCATCATTTTCTCCCGTCCATTGTTCGAAAAGTAGGGTTTCCGGAGTACGGAGATTTCTCCCGTGAACTAGCTCTGCTGGGCTAAAACCTGTAGAATCATGCGTTACCGTCCTAAGAGTTAAAAGCGCATGGGGCAGATTAGCTTCCCAGTCACTACCGTTTTCCACGCATAGCACTTTTAAAAGCCTTTTTACTGACCTGTGCCATCTTTCAATAACGTTTGAGGAGGGGTGACATACACTTGAATGGTTTAGTTTTACCCCAAACTTTTTTAGGAAAGCTGTCGTTAAATTCGAAGTGAAACTCCTCCCAAGGTCCGTTTGTATGCTAGACGGGTAACCAAGTCTACTAAAAATCATGATCATCGCTTCAATGATCGTTTCCGAGAGCATATCTGGTATCGGTATTGCTTCTGGATAACGTGAATAAACAGATATTGCTGTGAGTAAATATTTATTCCCTTTTTTTGACGTCGGTAAGGGGCCTACTAGATCGCACGATAATTTTGAAAATACTTCTGAAATTATGGGAACTAATTTTAATGGGGCTTTCTTAGTTTCCCCCGCTTTTCCCACTACCTGGCAAGCATGGCATGACTTGACAAAATCCTCGATTTCCCTAATAATATTAGGCCAGAAAAAATATCTCAATATTTTATCTTTTGTTTTTGATTGGCCCATGTGAGCCGCTATACCTTCGTGACAAGCACTAAGTATCGCTTCCCTGTACTTAGTTGGGACAACTAACTGTTTTCTTTCGAATCCGTGATGATCCGTTACTTTCCTCATTATTAAATTCTCTTGAATTTCGAAATTTGATTTCTTTTGTTTTGCTTTTTCGCGAATGTCCCGTAGCGAGGAATCCGTCTCTTGTTCGGTTATGAATTCTGCCCTTTTAATTCTCGACAAGCCGGTCCCTGAGTCTTCCCCTGCTATCGGTAAAAACTCGTTATCTGACCTTTCCGGATCTGCCTGTTCCGTAAAATCGTTTTCCCCTTCCCTAGAGTTAGTTTCGGTTTCTTGTTCGCCTCCGTCACTCCCGGAGCAAGTTTCGCTTTTTTTCGCCTGCGCGCGCGTCATTACTGCGTTCAATGTTTTGATTTCGCGTTTTTTTCTCTCATCGATGAGCTTCTGCGTATCATTCCCTAGTATATAATAGGACATATCTACGTCTCTATCAGTTACTATAGCCTTCGTCGAGATACTTCCTATTTCGTCAATTTCAAGCGTTATATTAGCGGTGGGCAAACAGCGAACATCATTTAAGAGTGGTTGATTTATCCACATAAATTCCCCATCTAATTGACTGTGGTTTATAAATTTACTGGAAATAACATCGACACACGTACCAGAATCTCGTAATACCGTAATTTCCTCCCCGTTAATACGAGCCTTACTTAAATATGGCGAAAAACCTTTTTCAAATTCTTGATTTTTATTTAAATGCCCTACAGACGTGGCGTTACTTTCCCTTTTGTGTTTTTCCGGGCACTGGGCACGATAGTGCGAAGAACTTCCGCAAATAAAACATTTGTTTGTTCTCTTTTGCTCAAAAACACGGTTTCTTTCTTTATCGGGATCCTTGTCTCTCCAATTCGTTTTAGTTTCGGTCGATTTCTCAACACGCGGTTTATCTTCGAGTCTCGGTTTTTCTGATTTTATGGGAAAATTTCTCGGATTCCAGATTTTTTTCGAGGGTCCTTTGACTGCCTCAAACTCGTCTAAACACTTAACTAGAACTAACGGGTCTTTGAAATTTGCCCAAGAGTCAATAAAATGCTCTTTATATTCAGTCGGCGTACGGCGCTTAATTTGGTCTGTTACCAATAATTTCTTTAAGTCTTCGAAATTTGAAATTTCTAGTCCGGTTAACCATCCTTCTAGATAACTATTTAACTCGAAAATAATATCCTTCCAAGGGGTGCCTGGTATCCGAGAATGCCACAAAATTGATTTCACGTGCGCGAAATCGTCGATTTTTTCTGTGGGCTCTCGCAAAATTAATTCTGCAATATCTGCCGGGAGCAGCGATAAAAGATGAGTCACAAGCTCTTCTGTTTCTATGCCTGCTCGAGAGGATTGCCGTTCAAAGAGGTTTAAAAACAGAGTAATATCTGATCGTTCTGGATCGAATTTATGCATTAACGCTTTTAAAGAGGGATTCTGACTCCTCTCAGATCCGCTACTTGACGTAGATTCATGTCTATTCGCATTTTGAGTTAATCTCAATTGCTCTAATTGAAATTCCCTTTCTTTCTGTTTTTCTTCGCTGTCCCGCGCCGCCCTTTCTCTTTCTGCCTCTAATTCTCGCTCGACCCTTTCTCTTTCTTTTTGCTCGACTGCTTGAGCCTCCCTATCTTGTACAATATAATTAGCCTGCGATAAAGTGAGCTCTTTATCATAATCTGCAGCTGATTCAATTTTCTGTATGATTACAGCTATTTTATCACTCTTATCAATATCAATTCCCAACTCGTCTGCTAACATTTGCAAATCGATTTTTCTACATTGCTTTAAATCAGTAATGATTGTCATTTTTAGACTGAGTTGCCCTAACCGAAATTTCTATTTATTTCCTAACAACCTATAAAATTACCCTAGCATATATGCAATGTTAATTTTATACATACACTTTACTACACAATTTAAACACAGTAAATGATAATGAAATGAAAAATATATACATGAAAAGTACACAATTTACCGATTCAACACTTTTTTTTTTTTTCAACCGACCACAATACAAGTACCTGTACTTATTTCTAATTCTAGAAAAATATTGCCAGTTTTAGCATTCAGATTTTTCGAAAACTACACTTTAAAAATGTAAACATAAATAATTTTAGATCAACAGGTAACAATATCCCTCTCTGTTTAGAAGCCTTTAAAGGAAATTTAAATTTATGACTAACCTCATAACATTTATGCTGCTAAAAAAAGTTTTACAATTGTACAAGAGTCTACAATTTTACAAGAGTTGAACACACTCTTTTTTTTCTTTCGAAACTTTCTAAATTGTTCCGTTTTGTCCGGAAAAAAAATGCATTTAACATTTAATGTTTTTATCATTAAAAAAGAGAAGAAAAAAAATTTTTTTTTTTTTTTTTGCAATACTTTTTACTAATTTCTTAATTTTAGATTAACATAATAAAAGTATAGAAACATAGTACATAAATTTCCTCACTGAATTTAATTTTGTACAATAATTATGAAACAGAGCCACTCAAAATTTAGAATGAATGAGCTTACCTATTTCCGTCGTCTGCATCTCTCTTGGGGTATCTTTTCGTCGGAGGGTGTTGGGTGCTACGGGCAGGTTGCGGCTGGGTGGCCTTTCGTCGGTTAGGCGTTGTATCTCCGGTTATGGCTGGGTGCCTTCGTCAGCTAGGCGCTGGGTTTCGTTTAGCGGCTGGGTGCCTTCGTCAGCTAGGCGCTGGGTTTCTCTTAGCGGCAGGGTGCCTTCGTCAGCTAGGCGCTGGGTTTCTCTTGGCGGCTGGGTGCCTTCGTCAGCTAGGCGCTGGGTTTCTCTTAGCGGCTGGGTGCCTTCGTCAGCTAGGCGCTGGATTCTATCGATGATTAACTCTGGAACTGCACGGTGAACTATAGTCCTGGGCTAGTGGCTTCCGCTGCCACCAGCTGTAATAACTTGCCTCAAATAGATTAAAGCTAAGTGGTTGGTAGCGTAAATGCCGCTCGGCAAATAATCCAGGCAATTTAATGGAGAATCAATTATTTATTTGAAACAATAAAAATGGTTCTCTGTATTAAATTCTATATACAGCATAAATTAATTTAGAACACGTAGGATCTTAATCCACCAGCTCCAAGTCCAAAGTTCTGTTCTCTTTCAGTCCAGAAAATGTTTGATTTATAAATCACGTAAAGTTTCTACCAATTTGCAACACGGCGTTCTCAAAACATCGAAGATGAGACTTGACACCGGCACTCTCCTAGCGAGAGTCCTTCTCTTCCGGCTCACTTGGGTGACGTCACCCTCTACAGCTCTCGATCCGAGCTGATCCACTTTTCTCAGAGAACAAATCCGAGCCCTGAGCTCTGTTCTCCCTTCTCTCACTCCGAGATCCGAATCCTCCAAAAAACCTTGGCTTCCTCTTTTTCGTCTCAGCCAAGACCTCCCCTAAAGGTCACGAACCAATCATCAACCTTAATGATCTTTTCTCATTAAGAGATTCGTAACATCGTCTTCTCATTCATACCTGAAAATACACACCCATGGCGACAATGTGTCTGGACGTCTGGACTCTTTCGCTTTCATTTCTGCGTCGGCGTGCTGTCAAAGGTGCAACTCGTGTGGTCCCCTATTCAAGTTAGTGTCGCCCGCCTGTCTTTTCAGCTGATCGATGATGATCTAGCGATCCTTTTAGATCGCCGCTCTTTTCATTTTGAGAATGAAAGCCATTTTGTGTTTTCAGTTCCATAGTGAAATCTCTTTTCAGAAAAAATGTCTTTAAAAGCCTGTGATAAATCTAAATTATCACAACGCTCTTTGATGTCATTCATAGCTGCCAACTTCCGCTCGTTCGTAAAATATACAAGAAAAAAAAATTAATAAACCTATACAAAATCGAAAAATCGACGTATAAACGATTTTGGGCGTCGTATAAACGATATATTTTTACATTAAAATGAATAGGAATGAATCGGGACCACATTAAAACGTCGTATAAGTGATCGTCGTATAAACGATGCTTTACTGTATTCATTTTTTTAATGGTGTTCCGATTCACCCCGCAGATAGGGGTGAATCGGAACAAATGTTATAATCTTCATTTATTCGATTCAAACATTAATAGGGTTGATAAAAACAGGTAATAATGACAAGGGAGGAATACGAACACGTAGTTACTGTGAAACCAAGCCTCTATTTTATATACAAGTAAAGAAAGGCCTTTTTAAAAATTAGAAAACAATTTTGAAATCAAGAAAAATTAAAATTTATTTTAAGAAATTATATTCGAATTGCAGAAGTAGAATTTAATACAAATTCAGTCCTGTTCTGTGTTATCCTTTACTAGTAGTCATTGGGTAAGTGAATCTATTGAGTAGCCTCAATAGAGGTCTGCACGGGCCGAATTTTCCAGGCCCGGGCCCGGCCCGAAAGTTAAAATTTCGGCCCGTGCCCGGCTCGGCCCGTTCGAAAGAAATATTGGCCCGACCCGGCCCGGCCCGAAAGTTAAAATTTCGGCCCGAGCCCGGCCCGGCCCGGCCCGAACGAAAAAATAATGGCCCGGCCCGGCCCGGCCCGAAAGTTAAAATTTCGGCCCGAGCTCGGCCCGGTCCGGAAAAATGTTTAAAATTCGGCCCGAACACGGCCCGGCTCGAGTGCATTTCTACAGAACATTGATCTTTAATCTTATGGAAGAGTTCTGACCAAAAAAAAAAAAATTATATTAGTCTTTTTTTTTTCATGTTTATAATCTCCATTTATGCAGAAGTGCCGTAGGCTAAGATATTTATGCTTTTAAATGAATCTTTGTTTGTTGTATGTAAATGTTTCAGTTATCACTAGTATTATTAATCCATATTCCCTGTAATGGAGACAAAAAATCGAAAAAGCGGTATATGGTAAAATTTCCAAAGACGAAATCGCTTTGGAACGAAAAAAATGCATTCCCTTCTTAACAGGTGTAAATATTTAATTATATTTTTTTTCTCCCATATTGTTGTATTCATTTTGCATGGGTGAACATTTTAAAAGAAACTTTCAGTTTTCAGTAAAAAAAAAAAAATGATTTTTTTAAAAGTGAGCTTTGAAAATTAGTTTTAAAAAATTGGTTGCCTGTAAAGTCGGTATACGGGCGAAAGTTTTACGTGACAACGACTTTGAGTTGTAAAATAATTTTAATGTGAATATTCATTCGTATAGTAGGAAGAAGGATGAAATAATAGTAACAATTTAAAACATTTATTTATACAAAGAATTATATTTAAAACATTAATTTATACAAAGAATCTCGCACTGAATTTCATATTAACAAAATTTTATTTTTACCTTTACACATACATACGTATTTATATACAAATATACATACAATAACTTGCAATACACTGTGTTTGTTAAACACATTTTACTTCATGTTTATTGATGTCAAATGTTGAATTTTGTAAACAGCATATTAAAGAATTTTTCAATGAGCAGAATATAACTAAAGTAAAATGGCTTTCACTAATCACATATCATTAGTTTTCCATAATATACCACCGAATTACGAAATAAACTACACTTATTTTCTTTGTACTTTATACTAATAACACATAATAATACATAACGTATTTCGTCTTAGTTTGATACTATCTAAAATTCCTATTAAGCACCGCCCCTTCCTTGCAGCGAATTCACATTCACGTTCAGAAAATGGTCCCACAAGTGACCGGAAAAAGTTAAGAGAAAAGTGAGCGCGTATCGTGAGCGGAGCGTAACGCAACGTAACGCAGTTTCTTGAAGTGTCTCCCGGCAAACCAATTTACAAGACGTTGTCACGTCAAAAAAAAAAAAAAAAAAAAAAAAAAATCCGTCATAATTATGTTTTTGTGTGTGTGTGTGTGTGTTTTTTAATTCTATTTTAAAACGCCTAGTAATCTATGATTCTTTAAAAGGTATAAATTCTAATATTTAATAATTGTAGAATAATGACGGCTTAAAAGTATATGCTTTTTTTGCAGAAATTTTTGGACAAAGCCAAATATTACTGATTTATAAAAAGTCGAGAAAAGGATTTTCATATAGGAAGATTCAATAGGAACTGATTATTTTGGTCCATGAAAACTAGGAAGAATGGAATCAATCTCGGCTTCGTACGAAAAAAAAAAATTAGGCCCGGCCCAATACTCTAGCAAAAAAATTAAGGCCCGAGCCCAGCCCAGCCCGAAAAGATTAGTGACCAGGCCCGACCCGGCCCGGCCCGAAAAGATTAGTGACTAGGCCCGGCCCGGCCCCACCCGAGTCTTCAGAAGTAAGGCCCGAGCCCGGCCCGGCCCGAATGCCATTATTGGAAATCGGCTCGGCCCGTGCAGACCTCTAAGCCTCAATGGCTGCATGTATTAATACGATCTACTAATACGCTTTCATTCCCAGCCCTTAGTACTATTTGCATGCCTCTCTTTTTTAATTGGTTTTTCATTTTAAGATGTTTGTGTATTGTTGTGGATGTCAGAGAATAATTCTGTGCAGTTTTTCTAGCTAATTTGCTATTTTTAATTTTTAATTTTTTTTTTTTTTTTTTTTTTTTTTGTATTGTGTGTTCCATGTCTGTTGGATTAGGCGTTGACTTTTTTGTTTAACCAAGTAATTTTTTGGCACATTTAAGCACTTCAAGTAGTTAGAAGAAACAAAATAATATTACAATACATATTCATACATATGTTTTCATGTATTACATGAAACTATTACTATATAGAAAAATAAAGCATGAGAGAAAACGTGTTCCGATTCACCCCGTAAATCTTGAACCTCTGATTTTATAAGTCATTTTTCATTATGTAAGTTTAGAAATAAGTAGAATTTAAAACAGCATATCGTTCACAGTTCTATCATTAACTAAAAATCCCCTCTCATAGGTTTAGAATACAAAAAATACTGTAGTTATATGCAAAGTTTTGAAGACGTTGAAAAAATGAGGTTTTTGAGGATCCTCTTGAAGTTTTTTTAAATACCCTAATGTTGGTGCCAACATCTCAAAACTGAATTTCCCAACTTATAATGTTATTACCTTCTTATAAAAAAAATTAGCAATTAAAAATATCATCACATATATTTATAATGAATTTATTTGTGTGACCGGGAAGTTTCGTTCCTATTCACCCCGCTGTCCCCATTGATCCCATTTTACGGTACGCCATACATTAAACATTAATATTCATAGACCAATGAAAAAAAAAGTTTATGAATATACCACTTTAATTATTTAAAATGTGCATTTATATTTGATGGAGTTAATCAGACTGACTTCTGAACGCCTCATATTACGTACGACATGGATTAAACATTAATATTCCTGGACCCATCACAAACAAATTTTAAATGAAACTTAAGTTTTACAATTTTTGGAACTGCAAATTTTTAAACGTCTAAAAATCGCACATTTTAAATTTTTACATCGTTGCGCAAAAAAAAGGAGGGGGGGGGGACTTTAAATTAAATTTGTTTGAAATCTTTATCACAATTTGTTTACGAATTATTAAATTTTTTAAATTTTTTATTACTTTTTTTCTTGTCATTATGGCAACAAAAGTATTCCATTTTTGGATATTAAACATGGACCAATCAGAAAACGAATAAAATTAAGTAAGTTGCGGAATTCAACCAATAAAAAGATCCATAGATACTTCAGATTTCCCAGTTCTTTACCGAGGACAACTATTATCCAAATAGTTAATAAAAGTTAAAGTTTGTATTTTAAAAAGTATGTTGATTATAGAGCTATAAGATTTAGAAGAAAAGTACCTATATGTTTAAATTAGTTTTTGGATATTTTTATTAGATTTTTTTTAATTTAATTTTTTATATTTTTATTTTTTAACCTTATGTAATATATATATATATTTTTTTTTTCAATAAACTTTATACAAAATTTGTAAAGCATTTTAAAGATCTTTCGCAATTTTTTAATAAGAATTTCAGCCTTCTTTTTTTGTCGGGGGAGTGTATTTTGCGGCGAATTTTGAAATTCATAAAAAGAATTAAATAGCCTCTTTTTTATGTATATATGGATGGATGCTCCGCGGCGATTTTTTCCACATTAGTAAAAAAAGATCCGATTTCAATTCTTTAGTCCAAAATAAAAGTGTTAACCTCCTTTTAATAAAATTTATTTAGAATTTGTATAGCAAATTTTGAATTTATATGCTATTTTTAGAGGGTTTTTTCCAATTTTGCTGCGACTATTTTAAATTTCTTAAAAGGAATCTAGTTTTGCCCAGTTTAATAAATTTTATCATCTTATGAATTTTATTTTTATTCGGAAATGATGCAGCATTTTTTTATGCTTTTTTTTTCTTTTGGCATATCGTGATAATTTTTTGACATTGTTTCAAAAATTGGTCATATGAGAACAGGTCTGGCTAAGACAATTTTATCTTAGATTAGATAAATGGAAAGTGCATAATAAAAGAGAGAAGTCCACTCCACTCTTTGCTTTGTTGAAAATAAAAATAGGAGAATTCCAGAGATGATTCTGAGTTGAAAAATAATTCTGAAATCCAAAGCAAATTTTCTAAAATGTTACATCAGAGGAAGAATACACCTACGCATACTGACTAATTTGAGTTTTTTTTTTTTTTTTTTTTTCCGCGCTGTCTTTTTATAGGCGTAACCAGCCTTTTGAGCGGGGGGGGAGGGGGGCAATTTTTTTTACCTGAACATGTTGGGTATAAACAATATTTTATGTAGTAAAACCTAATGAACAGAGCCTCATAAAATTGATCGAATTTCCGTTTTAGACAGGTTTTTATTTGCGGAAGGTATAGTTGTGTAGTACTTCTTTTAAAAAGGACCCAAACGCAATTTTTCATTGCGTGAAAAACGATGAGAAGTGGCGCAAGACTAAATCTAATGGATAGACAAACATGATAGATATAAAACAAAGATATCCATACCGTCATTTTGATCAAAGTAGCATTAAAATAACTTCTAAAGGAATAAGTACGCAATTTAAAGTGGAAAATAGCTCTTTCAATCTTTTTTACATATGAATAAATAAAATTTTCTGATTAAAAAAAAAAAAAATGATCTCGTCTCATCTGTATAATATGTTCTTTTTACGAATTTCAAAATATGGCCTTAAAAAACGAAATTTAAGCAACCCACCAATCTCCATATTAATTTGAATTTTGCGTAGCATTATTTTTCATTTTCAAGGGAAGGAGATTTGCACTAGAGATGAATTCGGGCTCGTTTTTCGGAGCCCGGGCACGCCCAAGCCCGACGAATTTGCATCCAAGCCCGAAAGATTTTTTGTCATCAGAGCCCGAGCTCGCCCGAATCCAATACGAAAAAAAAAAAAAAAAATGCATTGTAGTTAAAAATTATTTCAAATGTGATATCTCATTTAAAAAAAAATCCTTACATAAAATTTGCTGTCAAATAAAAATTTAAATTCAATCTTATGAAAAGAGCAATTTGGTATTAAATTAAAATATACGTGCTTTATATTTAAAAGGATTCCCATATTTTTTGCCCTTTAACAGGAAAATTTTATGCACATATTAGTAGTGTAATGAGTAAATGGATGAAACTTGCAGAAATTACTATTTGTATGCTGAAGAGTCGAACAACGTTTTCAATTTTCTATAAAATGTATATATTTTTAACTATAATCAGTTTATTTCTGATAATTCCCCGTGATTGACGTGAACCTGAAAATCAACGCAAACTGAAACATCAGTACAGTTTTCTTAAAGGTCCGATACTTTTATGGGAAAAGAAGAAACAGTGGTCGATTGATTGATTTTTTTAACATGGAATTTTTGAACATTTAACAACATAAAAAATATGTTTACTTACAAGGGGAAATTCTCAGCATTAGCAGAGATCATGATGACAAACAGAAAAAATAATCACGATGCTATTTTCATATGAAGAATGATTATGATCCGTGCACAATTAAACAAATTTGCAAAGCTGAAGCATAAAAAATGAAGAAATCATTCTCTAAATGTTATATAACTAACTAACTAACTAAATGATAAATAGACGATCGAATTAAAAAAGATCCTCTGCAACAAACGAAAATCCAACTAGAAGCTTATTTATTGTTTATGCTTGTTTTGATTGGCGCCATTTCAATACATCGTCGCCGGAAATGCAATAGACATAAATCCCCAAACATCATAAATTCTTTTTTGAAGCTGCAATCAACTATTAAAATACAAAAACACAATTTCTAGTATCTTTTTATTTTGATAAAAATAGCACTGAAATGACTTGAAAAACAACACGTAATTTTAAAGTTCTTTCAATCTTTTCTATATGTGAATAAATAATTTTCCTGTTTCTGAAATAAAGAGTCCGAGCCCGCCTGAGTCCGAAGACTAAAATGAAAATAGAGCCTGAGCCCGCCTCGGGCTTAGCCCGTCTAATCTCTAATTTGTACGACCTCCGTTCTCCAGGCTAATCACATGGTGGAATTATCGTTTCACATCTGTATTTCCTTTCAATTTTTTTGCTCCTATCTAGACTTTAGATCAGCGGTTCCCAATCTATGGGTCGCGACCCACTGGTGGGCCGCGCCGCGGCAGTTGCTTTAATGGGTCGCGGAACAATCGAGGTTTGGCATCAAAATATATCTTTTATATCATCTGTTTAAAAAGATATGACAATTTCAACAGGGAATAATATTTCAAAGGATAATCCTTAATTTCATTCTAGATTAATATACGAACAGAATATCCAGAAATATTTAAATCAGCTTTGAGGCCCTTGATGAAATTCAACACTTCGTGCTTATGCCTGAAAAGGCATGTTCTCAGCAAAGTAGACAAAGAAAGAGAGTAGACAAAGTAGACTCTTAACAGCAAAGTAGAAATACTTTGCTGCTTTTGAAAGACAAGTACTGAGACAAACTGCGTGTTAATATATGTTCCCACATCCACATTGGTAAACAGCAGTACCAGAAATCTCATTGATTATAAAGTTATGTTTTCATAATAATTAAGCGTATTTAACTATCTTTGTAGTTTGTGCATTGCAGGGCCGTAACTACCGCCGGGGCACTGCCCCGGGGACCCCAAGCCTGAGGGGCCCCAAACTGATGGTTAAAAAAAATTATCGATTTTAGTTTCTAGTCTTAGTTCCTATAAAATGCCCAGCACATACATAAAAGTTAGTAATAAAAAAAATCAAAGTGTTAGAATAGATGTTTTTGCTTGTCTGTCAATACACTCCTTACGCTTCGCATGCAAAAGGAGTTCTACAGCAGACAGCAAAATGTCGAGTCGAATGTGTCGTGTCATCATGTCGCGCCAGCATGTTTGCTGATCCCACCGAAGCTAGTATAAGGAAGAAAATATGGACTTCTAATCGACTGAATAATATAAAAAGCATCTAAAAAATTCTAGAAAATCTTTCTTCTTATCTATACTAATAAGTTAACAAAACGCTCTGTTTGTGTATGTCTGCGTATGTGTGTGTGAGAGTGTGACTGCGATGGTTAGCAAAATCTACCGCACATAGGAGTCTGAAATTTTAGGTGAAGATAGTCCAAGACAGGTCCTGATGCATCTGAGGCTCAGACTTTTAATATTTTAAGGGTCAGGGCCCTGGGCCCCTTACAATTTTTATGCGCCAAATTGTTAATAGCTTGACTCCTTTTTATCTAATCTTTTCCGTTTTGAGGTACCTTTCTCTTTTTAGATATTTTCGCCTTTTTACTCTTCAGTTATGACCTTGGACTCTTGGGGCCCCTTTTAGTCTTTGTGATAGTAAATTGTTAATAAATTGCTTCCATTAATTTCGATCTTCATTTTTGGGGTACCTGTTACATTTAGATGTTTTTAAATTTTTACATTCCATATAAGACACAGGGGCCTCCTAGATAATCATAGGGCCGACCCAGGGCCCTTTGATATTTTTGTGCGCTAAACATTTTTCGCTCCCTAAATTTCTCACCTTCTTAGTGCAAATTTTTAAAGCTGAATCTTGGACTCTTATGTCAGGACCAACACCCTGATATTTTTATTCGGGCCCTGGGGCCCCTTTTTTAACGCTTACCCAAACAATTGGTGCATTTTTAAAAAATATTATTCTTGCAAATAATTCATACTCTATGCTTAATTTTGACTAATTAAAGGTCTAAAGTGTTATGTACTAAAACATTTCAACATATTTTCATGTTAGGGCCCTGATTGTATTTGTCAGTTGATCCCTCTATCATAGCTCCCTTAAAAATGGTCGGATTCACTAGCTTTTTTTAACAACTTTTTAGGTCCTCCAACTACAACATGAACAACGAAAAAATTCTTTTAGACTTCAGCTACCACTGTTTATGAATATTAATCGCTTTCTTGGAGCCCTTGGTGCAGCTTCTTTAAAAATGATCCAAATTGCTTTCAATTTTATTCAACATAGTTTTAGCGTCTTCCCATTATTTTAATAACTACACAAATATTTTTATATCCAACTACATGCGAAATAATTTCCTGGCCCTTTGGGGCCCAGTACAGGCCCCCTTGAAGTTTTTGTAATAATAAATTATCAATAAATTGCTTCCTTTTAATCTGATCTTCATTTTTAGGATTCTTTATTCATTTAGATATTTTAATGTTTTGACATTCTATACAAGACACTGTGTTTCCCTGTGGAATCATAGGGTCCAGCCCAGGGCCCCTCAACATTTTGTGAAATAAACATATTTCACTTCCTATATTTCTGATCTTCTTTGTGCAAAATTTTAAAGTTGCCTGGGACACTTCTTTCAGGACCAATCCAGAAAACCTGATGTTTTTATTCGGACTCTAGGGCCCCTTTTTAAACATTTGCCCAATCAATTGCTGCATTTAAAAAATTGCATCATTCCAAAGAATAGTTCCTACTATATCCTTAATTTTGACTAATTAAAGATCTAAAGCGCTATGTACTAAAATATTTTAACATGGTTTCATATTAGGGCCCTGGTTTTAACTGTCAGTTGGTCTCTACAGGGCCCCATATTATAGCTCCCATAAAAATGGTCCAATTCATTAGCTTTTTTTTTCTATCAATTTTTTATGTCCTCTCTCTACCTATTACATGAACGACAAAAGAATGTCTCAGACTTCAGCTACCATTAATTTTGTTTGTCAATTGCTTTCTTGAGGCCCTTGATGGAGCTTCTTTAAACATGAACCAAATTGCTTTCAATTTTATTTAACATAGTTATAGCATCTTTCTATCATTTTAATAACTACAGAAAATATCTTTATACCCAACTACATGCGAAATAAATTCCTGGCCCCTTGGGGCCCGTTGAAGTTTTTGTAATAATAAATTGTTAATAAATTGTTTCCTTTTAATCCGATCTTCATTTTTAGGATTCTTTATTCATTTAGATATTTTAATGTTTTAACATTCCATATAAGACACTTTGGCCTCCTGTGGAATCATAGGGCTCAGTCTAGGGCCCCTGAACATTTTGTGAGGCAAACATAGTTCACTCTTTAAATTTCTCCCCTTCTCAGTGCAAAATTTTTAAATTTGACTTGGACTCTTCTTTCAGGGACAAGATTCTCATATTTTCATCCGCGGCTTGGACCCTTTTTAGCACTTTCCAACAAAGTTGAAAAGTGCTTATGCATTCGGTTTGTCTGGCCGTCTGGCCGCGCTCTAACTCCCGTAAATATACTCGGATTGCCATGAAATTTTAGGACGTTATTGACGTTTACCCTAGCACAAGTCCTATTGAAAATGAAGTATCTACCATGATCAGTTTATCTACAGAGAGAATCAAAAGTTTCCCCCTTACATTACGGCCTATGGGGAAAAATCGTTAATATATTCGGATTGCCATGAAATTTTAGGACGTTATTGACGTTTACCCCAGCACGAACCCTATTGAAAATGAAGTTTCTATTATGATTAGTTTATCTACAGTAGAGGTCTGCACGGGCCGGGCCGCGGCCCGAAGCCCGAGCCCGGCCCGGCCCGCGGGCCGGGTTCGGGCCGATTTCCAATAATGGCATTCGGGCCGGGCCGGGCTCGGGCCTTACTTCTGAAGACTCGGGCCGGGCCGGGTCGGGCCTAGTCACTAATCTTTCGGGCCGGGCCGGGCTCGGGCCTTAATTTTTTTGCTGGACGGGCCGGGCCTAACTTTTTTTTCCGTACGAAGCCGAGACTGAATCCATTCTTCCTAGTTTTCATGGACGAAAATAATCAGTTCCTATTGAATCTTCTTATATGAAAATCCTTTTCTCGACTTTTTATAAATCAGTAATATTTGGCTTTGTCCAAAAATGTTTGCAAAAAAGGCATATACTTTTAAGCCGTCATTATTCTACAATTAAACATTAGAATTTATTTCTTTTAAAGAATCGTAGATTACTAGGCGTTTTAAAATAGAATTAAACACACACACACACAAAAAAAAACACATGATTATGACGGAATTTTCTTTTAAACTGAAAACTGAAAGTTTTTTTTTAAATGTTCATCCATGCAAAATGAATACAACAATATGGGAGGAAAAAATATATTAAACATTTACATCTCTTAAGAAGGGAATGTATGGTTTTTTTTTTTGTTCCAAAGCGATTTCGTCTTTGGAAATTTTACCATATACCGCTTTTTCGACTTTTTGTCTCCATTACAGGGAATATGGATTAATAATACTAGTGATAACTGAAACATTTACATACAACAAACAAAGATTCGTTTAAAAGCGTAAATATCGCAGCCTACGGCACTTCTGCATAATGGAGATTATAAACATGAAAAAAAAAGACTAATATAATTTTTTTTGGTCAGAACTCTTCCATAAGATTATAGATCAATGTTCTGTAGAAATTCACTTGAGCCGGGCCGGGTTCGGGCCGAATTTTAAACTTTTTTCCGGACCGGGCCGAGCTCGGGCCGAAATTTTAACTTTCGGGCCGGGCCGGGTCGGGCCTATATTTTTTTCGTTCGGGCCGGGCCGGGCTCGGGCCGAAATTTTAACTTTCGGGCCGGGCCGGGTCGGGCCAATATTTTTTTCGTTCGGGCCGGGCCGGGCCCGGGCCTATATTTTAACTTTCGGGCCGGGCTCGGGCCTGGAAATTTCGGCCCGTGCAGACCTCTAATCTACAGGGCGAATCAAAAGTTTTCCATTACATTACGGCCTATGGGGAAAAATCGTTTCAAAGGAATTTTAAAGATGTTATACCCTGTCAAACATATTCAAATATGCATTCTATAAAATATAAGGTGAAAATGTAGCTATTATTCATTTACAGGGCTATACAAAAGAATTCCATTAGATAATGGTAAAAGGGGGAATTGTGTGTGACTTATTTTAAATGTATTAAGCTTTTTCATGTATAATAAAATTGATATATGTCACTGAAGCTTAATATAAATTATACGCTACTGTCTTGCATAATATGAAGTACATAGCATTTACAGGGCCATACAAAAGATTTCAAATAGTATATTCTTTCCGAAGTACCGTATATGTGTCCGATGATGGCTGATGGAGGGATGAAATGCATTTTAATTATGATATTCGCGTTTATATTTCGCTAAATATATGCACATTATATGGTGTTTATATATGTTATAGTTGATATACAGGGCTACCCAAAAGAGCTCACCAACGTTACTGAATATGAGTGTAAATTATTTAAACGTGGTTCTTAAATAAGCTATGCATTTTTACGCTGAGCTGCATTCAATTTACTGAGAAATGTTTGCAGAATATAGATAAAGGGATATACAGCGCCACGCAAAGAATTCGGTACATGGACGCCTATGAATGATGATTTATGAGAATGTGATTTCAGTTATTTTAAAAGTGTTTTAGTTTACAATAAATTTTAGCCTAATGCTGGCGTGTAATAAAGTCACAATGTAAACTACAGGGCTGAACAAAAGTATTCAAGTATGTTTCCATCTAATAGTATGAATTGCTGAAAAAGAAATTTCAAGCTACTGGGTATTTTCTTGCTAAGCTAAATTTTCCCATTATATGAACTGACATATGAAATACAGGGCTGTTCTAATGTACTGGAATACATATTTGGCTATACACTATTATTTCCCTAAATAACAAAGTTTTGTTAAAGATTTCATTAAGTGTTGGAAAGTGCTTCATAATCTATGCTTAACGCATGATTTTTCTTACTTGTTTTAAACATTTTCCGAATCAATTTGTGCATTTCGATAAAATATTATTAAAATGAATAATTCATACCCTATGATTAATTTTGACTAATTGTAGATCTAAAGAGCTAAGTACTAAGTTATTTTAACATGTTTTCCTGTTAAGGCCCTCTTTTTAACTGTCAGTTGTCCTTTTTGAGCCCTTATTGTAAATCCCTTTTAAAATGGCTCAATTAACTCCTTTTTTTAAACAACTTCTTAAATCCATCAGCTACTAAGAAACCGCCATAGTCTAGCTGCTACCAATTTTGAATATTAATCGCGTTCTTGGGGCTGTTGGTGCAATTTCTTTAAAAATGATCCGGATTGCTTGCAATATTCTTTGACATTGCTTTAGCGTCCTCCCATTACTTTAATAACTACAAAAAATATTTTATACCCAACTACATGCGAAATAAGTTCCTGGCCCCTTGAAGATTTTGTACCATAAATTGCTATTAAACTGGCCTCTCTTAATCCAATCATCATTTTTGGACCTATTTTTTCACTTAGTTATTCCCATGTTCTTACATTCCATTTAAAAGCCTGAGACTCCCTATGGTCTTGGCTCAGGCACCTTGAAATTTTTTTTCTCCATGCATATTTCACCCACTTATTATCAAATCTCCTCAATGCATAAAGTTGAATTTTGAACTCTTATTTCAGGACCTACACCCTGATGTTTTTATTGAGGTCCAAAGGCCTTTTTTAAAGCATTTACTCATTTTTTATGCACTTCTTTAAAATATTATTTAACGAATAATTCATATCCTATGCTTAAATTTGACTAATTGTAGATCTAAAGTGTTAATTGTTTGCTTAAGGTTATCATAACGTGTCCCGTGCAATGCCGGATGGGTCAACTAGTCTATTAATAGATACATAAAATCGAAAAAAAAATTATCACAATCTATCTTTCAAAAGGTTTTTAAACAGAAACGCATGATTAAGTTACATATACTCAAAAATGAACCTAAATAAAATGCTCTTTAAAGTATTCAACCAATCAGAAGTCCACATTTTCTTCCCTATGCTAACTTCAGTGGGATCGGCAAAAATGGCGTCGCCGCCAAGTGCCTGCCGAGTAGTTGTCCAATTCTACATTTTTTAGTCATTTTTGGGCTTATCATACTATGTACATTTAAACAACGGTGTGCGAGAAAAGAAAGTATACCCGGGGCAAAGTTTCAATTTGCCCTCCCTGGGGGGCCCCCACCGGAGGTTTTGCCCCGGGGCCCCCAAGTTTATAGTTACGGCCCTGGTGCATTGTTTTAATTACTATTCACACACATTGAGATTACCTATTCTTGTTTTTGTTGATAATACGTTCCGTACGAAAAGTTGCGTTTTTTGTAGGATAGGAGATACTAGAGCGTATAGAGATCGTACAAAAATTGTTATGATGATATACAACTTTATCTTGGGTGGGTCGCGAAATTTCTTTATACTGAAAGGTGGGTCGCGAAAATTTTTACTGTGGAATGTGGGTCGCGTACCAAGAAAGTTTGGGAACCGCTGCTTTAGATTACAAAAGCAAAGATATAAATAGTTTCTATCCTTGTCGAGAATTTACGTTAATTTCTTATGGAATTGCAAAAACATGCATGAGAAAGAACGGCATTAAAAAAAAAAATTCCCATAAACAAAAGGCATCAAATTGGGATTATAAAACCAACTTTTTGACTTACTGTGACTAATACAGATTCTAGTCAATATTCTAGTTTTAAAAAAGATGAACGAAATAATTTTCTTAAAGAAAATAATGTAGATATCTTTTTTCATCACATTTCAAAATATACTGCTCGTTTTGATTAACTAATTGAACTAACATGGCTTTCATTTTTCTTTTGTAAATTTCGATTTTTTAAAATAATCAAGCTTGGGTCTGCGCGAGCGGGGGGGGGGGGACCCAGGGCACCCCCTGGCTACGCGCATGCTTTTGACAAAATTCGCAATTTTTTTTCACGATCTTTTGATGAAATTTGAATTTTTTAGGAATTTTAATGAGATTTCTTAAAATTTGTCTATATTCCGTGGTGATTTTCTAACATTCGTAAAAGAAATGAAATTATAATGCTTAAACACACCGTAATACATTTTTTTCCTACAATTTTTGACCTTTTAGCAATTTTTTTTTTTTTTTTTTTTTTTTTTTTTTTTTTTTTTTTCAGTCACTGGAAGGGGACTAAGGGAACCAAGATTCATAAAAGGGAACTTTTTTCTAAAAATGGAACCATATGGGAGCTCTGACATTCAAATTTAACAGGAAATGTTTATATATTTACTCATCTAGTGCTTTGACAGAAAAATAAAAAATAGGATCACCTAAAGATTGGTTTCTCTAGCAAATCACAAAATTTTAGTTGCGATATCAACAACGACACCGGAATTTTAATTTTAAAAAATCCATTTTATTATGTATGTGAAAAATAACTTTTTCTTATTTACAAATATATTTGTCCGCAATTACCAGTGTCATTCATTTATTTCAACATCTTAGCGATGGAATGCTTTGTACGTTAAAGGGTTAAATCGTGATTATATTCAGCTGATTAAAAATCAATTTTTTCTAAATGTTTCTAAAATTGGGACTGAAAAAAAAAAAAAAAAAAAAAAGTATTAAAATTTAAGATGAACACAGTTTCGAAAATTTTTATAGATATTTATCATAGAAAACGCGGTAGCGTTTGGTATAATATGTTTAAGAAATAGAAAATGCGAACGTCTTTTTGAAATTTCTGGCGAACCTGTTGACGTACGACAGTGATTTTGTTTTCAAAAGATAGAACTCGATGAGACGAATAAAATGATAGCATTCAAAAAATTATCGCAGTTTACTGTAGTTTTTTATTTAGTTTTTAACGAAAAAATGAAGACGAAAAATTCAACAAGCAATAGCTAACGTTATTATGGATGGATTAACTTCGTTTTTGGTTTGTTTTTATCGTCTTGATAAAACTTAGAACAGTTTTTTTTTTCATCTTTGTATGTTTGACGGTTTTTGAGAAAATCGAATTTATGTCTTAAACTTCCCAGTTGAATATTGTCTTTTGCTGTTGCGATTGTAGTTTTTTTTTTTTTATTATTCATTGCCACTAAATTTAATATAAAAATTGTCATGTGTGCATCATAATTCATTCAAATTAAAAAATCACGTGATAAACATGGCTATTTGTTTTTATTGCGAAGCTTTTAGTTTCAGTTCTTTAAATAATAAAGTTGTGAACGCTGTGTTACATTTTTTGTTCGAATCAATGGTTAATTTTTCAAATAACATTCATTTTATATGACCATGGGATGATTTTCTCGAGTGTCCTACCATTTTGAATTTTAGTAGTAGAAAAAAATGGGGAAAAAAACAAGTACACCGGAAAAAAGTAACTGGGAAAACCAAAATTTCTCTTCAGGAACTAAATGTAAGATTTTTTAATTATGATCATATGACGTCCTAATTTACATAAGGAAAAGATATAGAGTAAAACAAAAACTTCACATTCTGTCCATATCTTAAATAGCATTCAATTGATTTTAAATAGTGATGTGATGTCAAATACGCATTAGGGTACCTAATTGGCACGAAAATTTTGTTATTTTGTCTGATATGATAACCGGGCTAATGTTTATTAAATATATATGTATATTTACCTTTATTTAATTATGTTAAATTTTATAAATCATTTCATTCTGTAGTTATTAATTAAACTTTTCAATACTACTTGATTATCCCGTCGATCAATTTCTCCAAATTATACAAATCATCAATTTATTCATAATATATATATTTTTATAATATATATATTTTTAAAATAACGAAAGAAGAAATAAATTAGTAAAACATCAATAAAAGTACAAATAAAAAGTTGAACTCAAAATCACATTATGGCACAACAAACATGGGTAACCTATTTAATGTAAACTTGAATGTAACATTTATGATAATCTGTTTTTGGCATTTAATTTTATAATTTGGCGATAATTTTTTGGTCGAAGAGATAATCAGTTATCACCGGTTTTTATTCATTATTATTTTCTTTTGAAAATAATAGAAAATAGTTAATAGAGGTACTACTTGGTTATCCCATCGACCAAAAAAACCATCGCCAAACTATAATATTATATGCCAATAATGGATGATCGTGAATGTCGCATTCAATGACATCAAATACGATGCACGTGTTTAAAGCGCCATTAAGGGATTTTTATTTCGACTTTTAATTTGTATTTTTTATTAAGATTCTACAAATTATTTTTTTGTGTTATTGTAAATTATGTCTATATGTATGATTTCGCTATGAGTTTGGCAATTTGTATAGTTTGACGAAATTGGTGGACGGGATAACTAAGTAGTACTTTAATATATATGTAACTGAAGTTTGAAAACTAAGCTTTTGCGAAATTGGCGTCAGAAGAATATCGCACAATGTCGTACACATATGGCATCTGTGCCAAGAAAGCATCAAATGAAAAAACACATGGTGATACAAAAAACTTTTGTGATGGTGTGAAGTGAATGTAACATTTACGATCAGCAATTATTGGCATTTAAAAGTATTTTTGCTTGAGATATTGTCGAAAAAGCAATGAAAAGATATACTTTCCCTCTCCCTTCTATTTCCAAATGTACTAAATTTAAAATTATGGGAAAAAATCCGAGTTTACTTAAAACCGTGCATAAAAATTATGTAATTGTCCTAATTTTTCTAATAGAACTTCTCAATTTTCCGTTATTATCAAACGCTACTTTAAAATCGCAAATTTAATCGGCTAAACGCCAAGTTGCATAATGATCATCGCCACTGAATATATAAACTAGGACTTCCCTCAGAGGGATTAGTCTGAGCGATATTGCTGAGAATACACATTTAATAACTTGCGATAAGTAAAGAAAATGAGATGTTACCTTTAATTGGTCATTCATTGTGATAAAATATAATGATGAAAATAAGCATATCGAATCATAGAACTATTAAATCTTGTTGCATATACTATTTTTATAAAAGAAAAGAAAACCATGCATGGATATAAAATTGGAAATATGCAAAATGTTAATAGTAATACAGAAAATAAAACACCAAGTTTTCCTATATTGGAAATATAGCTCTTTGAAATGATGTCATGAGCATAAACAGAAGCTTCGCACCGATTTGACAAACTATAAATAACATAAACTATTATGTTTGAAGAGAAATAGAGTGTATTTTATATGGTGTGAAATCCGTCCGAATAGTTTATAATGTTGAATATCTGTTTTCCACGGATGCAATGAGGTTGTCGATAAGAGTTAAGGAATCCTTTTTTAAAAATTTGTCCTAAACGAGCACTTACATCGTATAAGTTACTGTGATGCCAAAGTTATAGTTTCTGACCCCAACGGTATCCTTCTTTTGCAATATTCTTAATAAATTGGGTTTAAAACTTTTTCTAGAAAAAAAAAAATGTTTAATATGTGAAATTAAATTGTCGAATGTTTTAGAAATCGTTCATAACGAGAATATTATATCTTAAATTTGGCACCAATAAATAAAAAAAAAAAAAAAAAGATTTTAAATTTTTAGTCATATCAACATCAAAGAATTCTCAATTTTAGAACTTTTTTTACTCGTGCATTGATAGTGATTATTGTTCCTACGCAAAATATAGTATATTTTGCAGCAAAGATGGTTACCAACATTTTTTGCCCACATTATTTTTTAAATCGGCTAGGTACTCCCAATGCTAACGAAAAACACACAAACGTTAATGCTTTATAGCATAGAAATAAAGAATCAAAAGCTATTTATCTCCTATTATATACACATAAATTATCTAATTAGTGCTAGCAGATGCATTTTTAAATATACATAAATCAATATAATGCTTAATTTTTCTTTTATTAGTATTTCTTAGTATTCATTTTTCATTTATTTGTATTATTCAGTAAAAATCTCACTTTCTTAAGCCCGAATTACGTCAAACTTTTTATAAAAGCGCCAAGTCCATATAACAGCGAAGTATTGTGAAGAGTATTAAATACAAGGTAGTAAGACACTTAGCCAAACGCAGGTAATAAATCGCCAAATATTGTCCTTTTCTCCCTCTCTCGAAATGCAATTTTTTTCGTACATTTAAAAAACATGATTTTGAATCATCTTATTTAAAATTCAAATAAAAAAATGAGAGGAAGCAATAATAGCATAAGTCAAAACATTCATAAGTCAACATCAAGGAATTGTATCGTAGATTACACATGTGAAAAAAAGCTGCTTTCGGCCAAAAAACGTTGTCTTCACTAAACTTGAATCCGATTAAAAAAAGTACCGTGATTAATTAAAATGTTATAGGCAGAGCTGCCAAGTCTCCGGCATTTTGGGTACCGGTATTTTAATACAGAAAATGTTTTATTAAATTGGAACATTCTGCGGATTTAAAAAAGAACTTTTCCTATAAGAAAATTCTGCTATGCAATAAGTGGGGGCTTGGCATCTCTGTATAGGAATATTTCGTAATCTACTTTTTAACCTTAAAGAAAGCAACGACCATTTTTCGGGTACAAAAAGTATTGCTAATTGTTCCATTTTGCACACAAGGTACTGATTGTAACATCTATGGTGATAAATTTCCAATAATTTTTCAAATCCCATTTATTTCATTAAAAATATAAATCTTTTATTCTTTTGGTTTAAAATAAATGGTTTTTAACTAATTTCATAATACTTTTGAAATATCACTTTTCATTGAAATATTCATACTTAATCCATTACGTACATAATATATGACTCTGTTATTACATAAGTCACCTTTTTATTATCATAAAAATTATGTTTTTACTGATTTTTATTAACTCACTAGGAAAATTTTTGTGCTTTGAGCAATAGATGTCCGCATTTCCTATTATTTATTTATTTTAACAAAATTCTTTGTATTTAAAAGAATCTTTATTTAAATAGGAAATCCAGATGCCGCTGTTAATAAAGAAGAAAGTTACAAAAAAGGGTACAAAACGAGTAGACACATACTATCAAATATGAAAAGACGACGAATCCCAAAAAGACGTCGTATGAAATATCATCTTTTAAAGCAAAAAAACGAACTCTGATTATCGAGCCTACTGATTACAAAATGTGCATTACATTTTAAAAAAATGCTGCAAATATTGATTATTTTTTCTTTTGTGCAGTTTTGGCTTTGAAAGGTGCGCTATGTTGCAAAAAGATATAAGCGCCTATGAAAACACACCTGGTAAACTTTCATGCTCAGTTTTACAAATAAATATGGCACATATATGCCCTATATACACCGATGTACCTGATTGGTGCCAAAATGGCTTTTAGTTGCCTAACATGCTGGTTATCATATAAATGTTATAATAAATTGTTTGTTCTAAAAATATTATCATTTATTGATTGTTATATATTTTTTAATAACATGAAATGTTTCATTTATTCCTTTTTTTTTTCATTTTGAAATAAATAAATAACGTGTTGTTATAGCATGCTATATGCATCTGGTAATCAAAACGATGTTTTCGCCTAATTCGCATAAAAAATCTCGCCAAACCCGGTGCTTATATCTTTAGTATATTATCTCAAATATTTTATTTATGTATACTATAATTGTTTTTACATACCACTTACTTTTTCTGGTATATAGAAATAGGTAAGTGGCTCCTTTATGCAGTATAAATTGCATAAAACTTTAAAAAATAGCCCCGTTGCTCCTTTTTGGATCGAATTAAAAAAAAAAATCAATGTCTAATTCCAGTATTGCTCCCAGGTATGCATACATACTCCATATTTCAAAGTTGTATGCCAACAGGAAACGGATGAAAAATGGGAAAAAATGTCACATATGCACGAGGGTACATAATTGGCGTCAAAATGGCATTATTTTACCTGAGATGGTAACCCGGCTTTATTTATTTATTATTTGTTTATTTACTCATAAAATGTTTATTTACTTTCACTTCCGTCTTTTAATTATATAAAATATTTCTTTTTGTAGTTATTAATTATTATTATTATTATTTTATTTACTGTAAGTTCTTTTTGAAAATAGAAAACAATTTAAAAATGTGTATGTAAGCGTTATTTGAAAAGGGAGTGTTCGCCAAATGGGCTTTGAAAAAAATTGCGCCAAATCTGATGCGCTTGTGATATCCGTGCCGAAAAATTAGTTACCAGAATTGACTTCCATACACAAACAAAATATAAGTTAAAAGAAAACATGCAATGAAAATAAATATACAGGGAAAATGATGTCATAAAAGAAACTTTTTATTTAAAATCGCAATTGTTTCTAATTTTCACACGCGAAATATGTAAAACATTCTTTTAGCGATCAAAAAGTGCTGTTAAGAGATTGTCACAAAATCTCAAAATCAAAGTTTTTAATGACATTTTTTAATATAAAAAAATAACAGTTTTATTTTCCTGCATGATTAAATTTTAAAATGTTTTATTGCATTCAATATTTCTGAGTGCGAAAATGATTACTATTTACTCCATGTACTGATTCGATTATCTACGAAAATGTCCAGCCGGTGAAAATCACGCTCACCAAATTTCTGTGACGTATGCACATAAATTGTGCTTTTTTATCAGTTTTTTTAATATAACTTTTAAACTATTTGGAATTAATTTTTAAAAGTAGGTGCATTCACCAGATTACCTTCATAGGTACCTATTGGTACAAACAGAATCAAAATCCGACAAATACTTTTTGAGATTTGCTTGACGAAAGAATTTTTTTGAATTTTAATATCGTTACGTATCTCTGAGTATAAAGACTTCGCTTCGCTCAGACAATAATGCCATATTTGCAAACTTATCGGTCAAGAAACAGTGGAACTTTGGTTTACGGCCCCCTCTGTCTTTGACAAGTTCGGTTTATGACCAACTTTAGTGATCAAAATTTTACTCTTTCGATGTAGGATAACTCGATTCGCGACCAAAGCTGTCGAATAGTTCAGTTAGCAATCACATAACTCTTGTTATAAGTCAAGTTTAGGGTAAAGTGCGCGTATTAGAGCTGTGTAACCTTCAGTACAGTAAAAAATTTAACTTATTGTTTGAATTTTAATCACTTTTGCGAAAATTTTAGTTTTTATTATGATTTCTAAGAATGAAAAAGCGTTTAGTGATAACAGTAGTAAGAAGCTTAAGCGAATCACTGATTAATTATGAAAAGTAGTGACAAAACTTAAGAACGATGATAGTGTAATCAAAATAGCTAAACAATATGGTGTAGATGAACAGTCGATTACTCCGATTATAAAGAACTATTCGGATGTGTCAACCCCAAAACTATTTTCTATTTCATGCATTTAATGCGCCAAAATACATTATTACAGTGCCAAAATCAAATGACAATCATATGCTCTCCGTGAGGATTCTAAAGACATGAAATTCCGAAAATTAGTTTTTGAAATAGGACTGTTGCGGATATCGGGAAAAATACAGCATATATGCGACACTTGTTGAGAGATTTACACAAAACACGCAATGAGCAATAATATAAATCAAAGTGTGCCTAAATCTCAAGTTTGATGAAAATTTGTGCATTAATTCCTGCGATAGAGATATTGTGGTAATCAGAACAATTCAGCATAGCCGCGCCATGTGTTTGGTTATTGAAACCAAAACGTAAACAAAGCCAATTCTTATAAAGATTAACTGAATTTGAAGTTTGATGAAAATCCATGCGTTAATTCTCGAGATAGAACTATGGCGAAAATAATGAAAAATACAACACGGTTAAGCCATCTGTTGAACGATTTAAATCAAAATGTAAACAGCATCAATTTATATCTGGGATTACCTGAATATATTTTAATAAATCCCATGCATTAGTTCTTGAGATAGAGCGCCCAAAAAATTTATATCACATGCAGAAAGATACAAGAATGGATTATGATCGTGAACTGAGGTTCCATTGTATATTATAGTATAAAAATTTAATTACAGCTGGTGATTTCAATGTCAATTTTACAAATAATCATACAAAAAACTGGTGGAACCAGAGATAAAAGTAGAGCTCGATTAAAAAAAAAAAAAATCTTACAGTAAAATTTGGGAAATATTTTCAATGTGCGTGCAAAAGAAAGGGAATCAGATGATCTGTAAAGCTTACGAAATAACCCAAATTTCTGTTAGCTGAAAATGAGGACTGAGCTGCACTGGTGCCTTATATTCAGAATTATACTATTATCTATTCAAAATGATTACTGAGGAAAGTAGTCAATAGAATATATTGTTATGTTGTCTCAAATCGGTTAAGCCCCACAATGCTAAACAAATATAAACCATGATATGATAATTAAAGTATAACATTAATATAATCAAGTTGTTGAGGAATTGATGTAGATCAGTATGTTTGAACACAAATATTTAATATATGATTGAATCGTATCTATTCAAGGTTTTGAGTTTACTTGGAGCTTTGATCCTCCAGTTACCAAAACAACTGGTATGGAATTGTGTTCACACTTTGTACAGAACGAACCGTTCTCATACTTCATTACATCAGCCTGTAACATATAGTTATGAACCCAAATTTTTAAACTGGTTATGGATGATTGAAATACGGAAAGAGTTAAAAATGCCTCCTTTTCCCTGATTGATATTAAAGCACCAGTAAAGCTCAGTCCTCATTTTCAGCTAACAAAAATTTGGGTTATTTCATAAGCTTCACAGATCATGTGATTCCCTTTCTTTTGCACGCATATTGAAAATATTTCCCAAATTTTACTGTAAGATTTTTTTTTTAATCGAGCTCTACTTTTCTCTCTGGTTCCACCAGTTTTTTGTATGATTTCATAGCTTTTTCAGATCCTTTCAGGAACTTTATCTATCACCTTCAACTAAAAATCTAAACTATTAATAGTATTAGTTTAAAATTATTAGTAGGCATATTAGTTTGGCGAAATACTTGAAACGACGAAAAGTTGGCTTTAATTTTGGCGAGTAATTTTGGACGCCAGATTTGGCGATATATCGCCAAGTTGGCGAAAAACTTGGCGACATTTGGCGACAGAACCGCCCTCTCCCAGATGGTAGTCCCACTGCAGTTTCTCAGTATCTACGTAGATTTTCTTATGACGATAGGTATCTACACAGATTTTCATACCTTCATTTTCAAATAGTTATTTTTATATATATGGAAGAATTTTTTTTCCTAATTATCCCTTTTTAATTGAAATATCTATATTGTAGTAACTGTTTTACTTCGTAAACACTCAAATAAAGTTGCGATGTTGTTTTAACACACATTTAATTACAGTTTATATATATGTTTATGAAAAATATGCATTTTCTGTTTCGAATGACGTCAATTTCAAAGGTTCAAAACTATCAGGAGAATCAAAATTTTTATTGATCTATGAAAAAAAGAACACGTGTTATCGTTTCTTTTTTAAATTATTGAATTGTTTTTTAGTTGATGGCAATTCGAAAGCAACAATTGAATTAGCAATTAAAAAGGAGAGATTTCTATAATGTTAAATTATGAAAGGAATAGCGTTATATAAATTTTAAATGGGTGCCATTTCCTTAATTTTTGATATTTTTTTACCAGACATTCGAAAGGCACATCCCTAAATTAAAAGCTTTCGAACAAGCTATTACACGTCGCTGAATGTTTCCTGGTTCGGGTTATAATTGAGTTGTTTCTTTTTTTGTTGTTGTTATTTCACGAGCAAAAAGTGCCAAAACAGGGGTTCTGGATCTCCGAAACTAATCGGTGGATCTGGATGAATTTTTGTAAACTTTGAGATATAGGGTAGGACACTTCCCCTTTTTAATTTCGTCGCGATCCGATGATTGGGTCCAAAGTTATTAAGAGGCAAATTTTGGACTTTAACATTAGAGATGCAGCTGAGCTCTACTATACAGTAGAGGTCTGCACGGGCCGAAATTTCCAGGCCCGGGCCCGGCCCGAAAGTAAAAATTTCGGCCCGGGCCCGACCCGGCCCGGCCCGAAAGTTAAAAATTCGGCCCGAGCCCGACCCGGCCCGAGCGAAAAAAATAATGGCCCGACCCGGCCCGGCCCGAAAGTTAAAATTTCGGCCCGAGCTCGGCCCGGTCCGGAAAAAATTTTAAATTTCGGCCCGAACCCGGCCCACCTCGAGTGAATTTCTACAAAACATTGATCTTTAATCTTAGGAAGAGTTCTGACCAAAAAAAAATATATTAGTCTTTTTTTTTTTCCATGTTTATAATTTCCATTTAAATGCAGAAGCGCTGAAGGCTGCGATATTTATGCTTTTAAATGAATCTTTGTTTGTTGTATGTAAATGTTTCAGTTATCACTAGTATTATTAATCCATATTGCCTGTAATGGAGACAAAAAATCGAAAAAGTGGTATATGGTAAAATTTCCAAAGACCAAATCGCTTTGGAACGAAAAAAAAAATACATTCTCTTCTTAACAGATGTAAATGTTTAATATATTTTTTTCTCCCGTATTGATGTATTCATTTTGCATGGATGAACTTTTGCATGGATAAAAGAAACTTTCAGTTTTCAGTTTAAAAAAAAATCCGTCATAATCATGTTTTTTTTGTGTGTGTTTAATTCTGTTTTAAAACGCCTAGTAATCTACGATTCTTTAAAAGGAATAAATTCTAATGTTTAATTGTAGAATTATGACGGCTTAAAAGAATATGCTTTTTTTGCAGAAATTTTTTGACAAAGCCAAATATTACCGATTTATAAAAAGTCGAGAAAAGTATTTTCATATAGGAAGATTCAATAGGAACTGATTATTTTGGTCCATGAAAACTAGGAAGAATGGAATCAGTCTCGGAAAGAAAGTCTTCTTCGAAAAGAAAAAAAAAAGTTAGGCCCAGCCCGATACTCCAGCAAAAAAATTAAGGCCCGAGCCCAGCCCGGCCCGAAAAGATTAGTGACTAGGCCCGGCCCGGCCCGAGTCTTCAGAAGTAAGGCCCGAGCCCGGCCCGGCCCGAATGCCATTATTGGAAATCGGCCCGAGCCCGGCCCGTGCAGACCTCTACTATATACAGCACTATCGTGCTATATGATACTAGAAATTAATTTTCAGTATATTTTCATCCTTGGTTTGACGCAAATCTATTAAGGCTATATTTCGAGCGATTTTTTCTACGGAAGATAATTTAACCTATAATTTCCCTGAAAATGTCCTAGAATATTATTCAATAATTGGAATATCAGGATTCCAATAGATATCAGAAAAGAGAAATAAAAATATTTTACTTAATTTTTTTTAATTTAAATGGGAAAGTTCGTTTTCATGTGCATTGACTATAAAATTATGTTTAGCGACCTTTGGGTGCCATGATCACAAAAATCGCGCTAATGGCGGAAATATTTCATATTTATAACATCTGATTTTTAAAAGAAGTAGATAAGAATGCCACGAATCTTATGCGAAAAGAATAAAAATTTCTATTCGCATTATTTTTCTACAAAATATGTATTATCTAAAATTAATTGAATCTGTCAATTTCTGTACGAACAAATAAAAATTAATTTAGTTTTTGCACGTTTTTTGTCCATTGATTAAATAGTTCAATGTTGAGCGAAATAAGAAAAAGTACTGGGAATATTTAAAAGCAACTGAGGTTTTCTTATATTCAATATATAATTATCAAAAAATTTAAATGACTAGTATTAAAAAATGCTCTGACGAGCACCAAAAAAGGTTAATATGTTTTAAAGTATGAAAAAGTGTTTGACAAGAGCTTCTAATTGAGAATGAGAAAGGACAAGGGGTCCCTTCTTGGCTGCAATTCACTGTCAATGCCAAATTTGAAAAAATCATATTTGCGCTTTTTCCATATAAAAGAAATCAGCCACTGTTACGATAAAATTGTGTAGTGTAAAAGCATAATTAGAAAAGACACAGCGTGATTAAACATGAATGTAAAGCAAAATAGGGCCAAAAACCATAGTTGCCGCAGCCAGTGTTGAATTCAGACATTTTTCTCCGGGAGGGTCTTCTGTGGCTTCTGGGGGATACAATAGAGTTCTAAGGGGATTATACTTTTTTAACATTAAAAACACAAAATCTCAAATTTTATTGGGGGGGGGGGAAAGCATTT
This sequence comes from Maratus speculifer, assembly GCA_964019185.1. Classification (NCBI taxonomy): domain Eukaryota; kingdom Metazoa; phylum Arthropoda; class Arachnida; order Araneae; family Salticidae; genus Maratus; species Maratus speculifer. The sequence goes on along the minus strand of OZ025294.1, from coordinate 6,467,656 downwards.
GATACCTTCGGGAGGGAATGTCCCCCAATTCACATCCTGCATTCAACACCGCCTGCAGCGAATCACATTCACGCAGTCCCACCATAAACTATCGCAGTGTAAAACAGCACAGAAAACTGATTTTTAGTGCAGTTGCAGTGCAGAGTCAACAATGCAGTTAACATGTAAAGCACGACTGAAAGTTTTACTAAAAAGTAAAGATAGAAAGTTTTACGCAAATTTCTTTTATATGGAAAAAGCGCAAATGTGATTTTTTCAAATTTGGCATTGACAGTGAATTGCAGCCAAGAAGGGACCCCTTGTCCTTTCTCATTCTCAATTAGAAGCTCTTGTCAAACACTTTTTCATACTTTAAAACATATTAACCTTTTTTGGTGCTCGTCAGAGCATTTTTTAATACTAGTTTATGAATATAAGCAACAATATATAAAAAAAATAACTTTACAATTATTTCTAAGCTTAATTACTTACGCTTGTAAAACATTAAAATATTATAAATTTGTAAAAATAAGTATTTATCTGGCATAAAATGCACTTCATTAAAAAATGATGTTTAAATCTAACGCAATTTGCGATGTCATAATTTCCTAAGCTACTTCAGCCGAGAGAATAGATCCATTCGCTAATGCTAATCGTAGGGAAGAAATTTATAAAAATATTTCGGCTGCATTTCAATATTTTTAAATGATTTTTATAGCTGTTTTTGTTTTCAAAAAACAATGTGAATTGTATTAAAAAGGGCAAGTTTACTAAATAATGTCTCACTGTGCTGTGCATAATGTGTTAGTTAAATACAGTGAAACCTCGATTATCCGAGCTAATTGAGATCGCTAGTACCTCGGATATCGGAAATGTTGGTTAATAGAAACTGTGTATAATAATTCGCCCCTTTCGTGAACTTAACATTCAGGGTCCGCAGGGGTGTAGTCGTAAAAATAACAGTGGATATACGCTGTAAACACAGGATATACTCGCGAGGCAGAGGGTATACCCTAGAATGTATATACCATAGCTTTTTTGAAAAACAGAGGGTATACTGGTCTAAGATCCGGCTGCAGAATCAGTGTACTCATCGAGTGTTTGCTGAAAACCAAATTTTTACACATATTTATGATTAGGAGAATTTATATCTACCAGGTTGCCTATCAAAATGTGGCCGCTAGTATTTTTAATTAAATTATTAATAATTCATAATCCGTAAGAAATTTCACTGACTTGTTTTTTCAATAAAACGTCGTCTACTTTACGGCAACATCTATAAAGACTCTGAAAAATCATGGTTGCCGTTGCGCACCTGGCCGCACCTCTTCGCAGCCAGGTATACACAGGTATGATTTTGTTACATTTATACACCCACAACGTACATTGATAATTTATATATCAAATTAAAGCTAATTTTTTTCTGTTTATTATTATATACGGTTGCCTAATTAAATCTGGCCGCAAATAAGGGTTGCTGGCTCATGTCAAAATGTCATGATATTTATATTTTTTCTTACGACGAAACAATAACATTAGAGAACACTTTTTGACTGAAGCATTATCAAAGTCTAGTACATTGTTTTTTTTTTTTCGCACAGAAAACATGCCTTCATCTTTATAAATTTTATTTCACCCTGATGAGATTAATAATTTTTCGATGCACAATTGAAACAGCAATATATTATGTTGTGTATTACGTACTCCAAAACAGCGTGGTTTTTAACTTACAAGTAGCGGCGGAATTACATTATTAGATATGTAAAATAAAATAAAATATTTTGGAATAATCTCGCCAAAAGCAGACGAATTTAACGAATCTGAAAATTGATTTTAATTGACTTCACTGTTAAAAATCTGCAGCATTTACTGCAGCGTCACTCCACTACTTTTATAGAATATCTCTCTTCTGACCAATGAGAATGCTCCATAGCACGGTGAATTGACCGTTTTCTATAAAAGCGGTGGAGTGACGCTGCAGAATCGTTTGTTTCATACACTGTTAAAAATCTGCTGCATTTTGTTGCAACGCACTCCACCGCTTGTATATAATATCTCTATTTCAACCAATGAGAAAGCTCCATTTCATGGCCAAGTAACCGTTTTCTATACAAGCAAGAAAACCTCCGTGCGTTATCTGTGCGTTGCAGCAGATTTTAACAGTGTATTTTTCAATTTGGAACAATTTTAATCAATTTAAATTGTGTTTTAAATGATAAAATATATTAGTTTCATTTTGTTATAAGTACATATAAACGTATATGACAAAATTACACTTAAAGTAAAGTAAAAATGCAAAACTAAAATTACTTAAACTAAACTTATTTAAATAAATTGAACATAGACAGTTTTTTTCTTTAAAAAGTATTCGAAGTAGAGTTGCAAAAAGTCGGTTTATTCCCGGGTTTATTTCCAATAGATTAGGTTTATTCCCAAAAAACCGAATTATTCCTAAAAATCCCGGGTTTTTTCCAGGTTTATTCCTAAAATCCCGGTTTATTCCCGGGTTTAAACCGGCTTTTTTCTAACCTTTGCGACGCTATTTCGAAGCGTAAAAGCATATTTTCAAAATTTCGTTTTTTCGCCAACCGGAGATAAATCGCCAAATAAACGAAAATTTTATTATTTTTTTACGGACGTTATAAGGAGGTTCCGCCGAAATTTTTTTTAAACGTATATAACTATATGAGAAGAACATTTTGTATTCTTTTTCAGATTTTTCTGAGTATGCCCGTATGGAGACCTTCCTTGTTAGAATAAAAGTCGCAACTGATCCGTTGAGAACACTAGCATCTGACGCATGCGCAATGGCTTTAAACCGTCCGACAGCTGGCAATCGCTATCCTCGTCTGACTAGTGGTGTTACGCGCTAGCTCTCTTTCACTCTACTTTTAATATTTACTATATTTAACAGCCAGCAACCCTTATTTGCGGCCAGATTTAATTAGGCAACCGTATATAATAATAAACAAAAAAAAATAGCTTTAATTTGATATATAAATTATGAATGTACGTTGTGGGTGTATAAATGTAACAAAATCATGCCTGTGTATACCTGGCTGCGAAGAGATGCGGCCAGGTGCGCAACGGCAACCATGATTTTTCAGAGTCTTTATAGATGTTGTCGTAAAGTAGACGACGTTTTATTGAAAAAACAAGTCAGTGAAATTTCTTACGGATTATGAATTATTAATAATTTAATTAAAAATACTAGCGGCCACGTTTTGATAGGCAACCTAGTAGATATAAATTCTCCTAATCATAAATATGTGTAAAAATTTGGTTTTCAGCAAACACTCGATGAGTACACTGATTCTGCAGCCGGATCTCGTACTATACGGTGTTCCTAAAAAAAAAAAAAAAAAAAAAAAAAAAAAAACAGTAGGTATACGGCGTATATCCTTTACTACATCCCTGAGGGTTCGTGCAGGTCCTGGAATTTTATGACCTGGAAATTGTTCTATGTCAGTATTTACTTATAGAAAATCTCTCATTAAATCAGACAAAATTTTGTGCTCTATTTTTCTATAAAGAAATGCAGGTATTTCACCTGCAAAATAACTGTACCTGTACGAATTATGAATATCTCTTAGAATAATAATAATAGTAATTAAAGAACATTTTTTAAACGATAAATAAAAACATACACTTCTAAAAAATTCTGAAATTCACGAATATTTTTTTTCCTGAATTTCACAGAAAAGGTCCCTTTTCACAACAAAAGGTCATTTTCCGTTAAAAATCAGAAAACTCCACCATATTTCCTGAAAATAACGAAACAGATGGAAATAGTAACAATAAACGGAGACACTCCGTTATGTGAGGGGCTGAGTGGTCAACGCATCACACCGCCAATCGCCTGCTAGCGCAAATTGTGGGTTCGAATCCCACTGGCGCCATTAAATAATGAAAACATAAAAAATGTCTTTTAAATTACATTTTTTCTGTTTATTTTTCTCTTATTTCTTATTAAAAAAATCTTTTAACTAATTAGCCAAAAAATAAATAAATAGTGTACGGCAATTTCAAAAAATTGTCTATAGCATTATTTTTGTAAAAAATGAATAAAATTGTTTTTCGTTCATTCATTTAAAAAAAAGGGTATTTTTTTAAAATTTAAACTAGTTAAAAAATTAAAATTGATTTTAAAAAATAAGTATTATGCATCAGTCTGAAATAAAATAAAATAAACCGTTTACAAATATTCTAACAAATATATTTGAAAGGAAATCTTTATAAATACAACAGATTTTTTCACTACTAACTCATAAAAGACGTACTTTGTACAAGCCGGCATTAGCAGCTTTGGCTCAGTAAGGATTTGTTCCGCTATCACAAGGTCTCCACTTCGATCCTCAAGATGGCTTGAGGTAAATTATACAATAAATAAAGTAAAATAATACAGCAGCTTAAAATCATTCGGAAATTTCGATTTCTTTGACGATTAATCGATTCATTAATTTTAAAAGTTAAATTATTATCATTAAAAATCAAACCTTGTAACAGAAAGTTACTGCTTCTTCAAAAGGAGTTTTCCCTTTTTTTTATTTCCCAAAACGGAAAATCTACTAACGGAATGGTAAAAGTTCGGCTAATTTGCTGCCAGTAGTTTCACTGTGAATTCACAGATTTATTTTTAACAGTGTATATAAAGTTATGTTTCAAAGTTTAACAAATAAAATAAATTTCCAAAAATTCCGTTAACAGAATTTATTACGCCATTAATATTTTAAAAAACTTACTGCCTGCCCTACGCACACGGAGAACAATTAAGCCTAGTTCCGGCCCGGTTCGACTATGTAGAAAAAATGTAGGGCTGACCATGGTCCGACACAATTCTGCTGAAAAACTAATTCTGGGGCCCAAGCACCATGTAACTGTCCTATGCCAATCTCTATACTGGATATATTACATTTCTGTACCGATGTCAAATCAGCATTGGCTCGTGGCGCACATTCATACTTATTTGCTCAAAACTGATATTCATTGAAAATGACTTATATTTTAGCGCCATCGTTTAAATTTTTATATCGGCCAATAGATCAGTTTATTTTTTATCGGCTCAGCCCGGCAGGACCGTTGAATTTTTTCTGCCGGCCCGCCCTGTTCAAAAAGTTGTCTTAATTCGGCAGGTCCGGGTCCGCTCGAATCTCTAAAAGAGCCTTTATCACGGACACTGAACAAAAAAAGTGTGGTCACTTTCAAGGTTCATTCAAAATAAATAATAATTAGATTGTTATTATTTCAGTTAATAGAAAAGTCGATTAATCGAAGTCCGACTACATATCAAGCAACTTTGTGAAAGTCTTCAGAACTAATAGAATCGATCGAATAAGTTCAAAATCCGTTGTTCCCAAAAGAAAGCCAAAATATGAAGGGCTGTATCCAAATACAGTCAGTACATGCAAACTTATGTATATTATGAAGACACTAATCAATGGATACAGCCCCTCTTCTTTTTGCTTCATTTGGGGAACAACAGATTTTGAGCTTATTCTATCAACAATAATTTTCGGAGTTTTCAAACTATGTTTTTGAGACTTTCACTGAAGTTACTCTATAAATTTAACAAATACATATTTTTTTATTGCATTCGCGCATGTGCAGTGAAATATTTAGTAAACCTGCTCATTTTTCATACTTTTTATTATTTTTTTAATTCTGATTACAGGGTATTGTGTACAATGTTGTTTGGAGTATGTACAGATTTTCCGAAAATAATTTTTTTTTCTACATTAAGAAATCGGCAAATTATAAGCAAGAATTAGGCGAAATTTGGAGCTTTTTAATGAAAATTTTAATTTTTCTACAAATATACATGCTGTTGTCTAAGAAATGAACACAATTTATTTCATTAAGTTACTTAATCATAATCTACAATTATGGCTTTTGCTACATTAGTTTCGACAGGGTTATTCAAATGATGTTCGCTCGTTTGAATTTGTTGACGGTCCCCTATAGGGCTTCGGGAAAAAAAATCTCGGAAATATATGACCTGGGCTATTCTACTTACAACAGTTGGTGTTTCAGGATAATTCCTCGTGTATTTTTCTAGATATTTAAAATAAATAAATAAATAAACTATTCGGACGGATTTCACACTATATAAAATACACTCCATTCTCTTCAAACATAATAATTTATGTTATTTATAGTTTCTCAAATCGGTGCGAAGCTTCTGTTTATGCTCATGACATCATTTCAAAGAGTTATATTTCCAATATAGGAAAATTTGGTGTTTTATTTTCTGTATTACTTTTGATATTTTGCATATTTCCAATTTTATATCCATGCACGGTTTGCTTTTCTTTTATAAAAATAGTATATGCAACTTTATATATAAGATTTTGTAATTCTATGATTCAATATGCTTATTTTCATCATATTTTATCACAATGAATGACCAATTAAAGGTAACATCTCATTTTCTTTACTTATCAAAAGTTATTAAATGTGTATTCTCAGCAATATCGCTCAGACTAATCCCTCCGAGGGAAGTCCTAGCGAAAGTAAATACAAGTTGAATGTAGATTCTGCCGTTGCAGAATTCAGTTTGGCCTCCGATTAGAAAAAAAAAAAAAAAAAAAAAAAAAAATCGATAGAGGTTTTTTAGAAGGGCAACTCCGTTTAGAATGCAATGAACTAACTTCATTTTTCTTGTGTTTATCAATATAATAGCAAACAGAACGGCATGAAATACCCAGTTGATTAGCAATTTCTCTCTGAGATTTTGGAATTGCGGAATAATAAAGAGATACAATTTGACGTGCTACTTCTTCATTAACTAGATTCATCAAAAACGGATTTTTTCTTTAGTTTAAACGCTTTTTTATAGACTCTGGGGAAAAGGAAATGCATTTTAACAATAAAACGAGTGGAGTCATTACATTATTGAATCAATATATAATAAATATATTTCCAAACTTAATGTCAAGTTTTCCAGTTACAATTTTGCATGCAAATATTTGCACATCTTCAGTTAAAATTGTAATCTGAGTGCCGGCGAAATCCAGAAATTTTATTTTATATGCACTACAGAAAAATAGATTTATTAAAAAAAAAAAAAAAAAAAAAAAAAAAACTAGTTTAATTTTACTATGACATTATTTTTACTAACTGAAGTCATCTGAAAGTAAAATCTCAATCTCAGTGTCCTTAATGAAAAGAAATACTGAAATGTAATATCGTTATGAGTAAAAATGCGATGTTTTAAATAGTGACGTCATTTTCTCTTCAAATGTTTTTTAAAAGTTACTGCTATTAGTAATATGAAAAAGGCGTCCGTAATAATATCGTAAAATCATTTTATCTGGTTGTTGAATGCCATCATTTTCCCCATTTGAAGTATTTCTTACTTTGCTTTAGACATTAATTTTTATCATAAATTATTTTCTGTTATTTTATTTACATTATTAATATTATTTCTCAGTAAATATATTTTTTTACCTCAATTAGTGCATAATTATATGCGATCATTTTATTGTGGTTAAATTTTACGAAAACAATTAACTTTTTTCTTTTAAATGCGAGGACATGTTCACTGATGAAAGAAAGTAATAATGGAAAGTAAATTTTTATTATTGAGAGAAAAGCTAAACTAAGTTGCCACCATTTTGAAGAAATATCGTAAAAAAGGCATTTAAAATTAAAAATAAAATATAAAAATGGAAATAAATTAAAAAATAGCTAAAATGGGCAGAGCAAGTGACCAGCCACCTTTCGCCATGAAATGTATAAGCATCAGGAGTGATTTAACATAGAATACAATTTTTTTTCCTGCCGGACCTTAGGTTGCCGTAATACAGGATGTTTATTGCACTACTGAGTATTTATAACTTGCATTTTTTCTTTACTATTTTTATCGGAATTTCGGATAATCCGAACTCACACCAGTTCCAATTAGTTCGGATTAACGGGGCTTTACTGTACTTTAAAAAGCATTTCAAAGTTTTATGCAGTTCCTTTTGTCTACACCTTTATTAGTCCTTTCTTATAACGAATTTTCAATACCAGCTTCACTTTCGCTAAATCTTAGTATAATTTTGTAATATTATTACTTAGGTAATTCAGTTTATTTTTCTTTGTTTGGGAACATTTGCAGAGCCGTCCTTATGAAGGACGGCTTAAAGCGAGGCCCGGTGCAAAGATTTTACGAGGCCCTTTCCTTTCGGACTCAACATAATCTGATGTAAAAAAGAAAGGTTTTCACCTATATACAGTGTCCCGGGAGCTAGGGTTCGATCGCCTAGCTATTATAAAGGAGTAGCGTTTGTTTACATGTTTGTAGGGATAGGTTTTTAAACTACTGAACCAATTTCAAATGTAATGGTGCAAATTGATGATAAAAGTCCCTCTTCAAACATAGACTATATTTTAAGTCAAGAACACTATCTTTTGTTAACTAAAATCCTAAATTTATAATAAAGATTTTCTAATATGCCTTCTTTTTTTTATTAAAAAAATATTTTATGTCCAAGTGCGAAGCCTCTCTTGATGCTAGGCCTTGTGCGGCCGCACCTGTCGCACACCCCTAAGGACGGCTCTGAACATTTGTTACTTTCAAATACAGGGTGATTCTAAATTAACTGTGCAAACTTTAATGGGCGATAGTACACATCAAGACAAACAATATTAAATAGGAAACTAAGGGTTAGACGGCATTAAAGCTTAGGGTCCAAAATTTCAAAACGGAAAAATTTGTCGATTCGTTTGAAGTTTTCGCTAGAACTATTCTATATGTCAGTATTTACTTGAAAATAAATTTCAAAGATAAAGTTGCAACGAACAACTATTTTTTATCGTTATTTTTGTACCTTGTTAAATGCTTTCAAAAGCATAGACCCAGTTGCAGAAAATCCTTCATGCATCTGCGACAAATACTTCAGCAACAACAACAAAAAAAAAATCTGCAGATATAATATTTTTACAACTGAACACTGAACCGTTCATTAATCAAACAATCACTTATCTGCAGCGTTTTAAAGCATTTTATAAATTTTTATTAAATAATAATCTTGACTTTTTGTATTACGTAATAAAGAATTAAACATAATACGAAGCAAAATAAAGATTTGATGCAAAAGAATCTGCAAAAGAGAAAGAAAATCTGCGACGCCCGTCTCTTGTCTCGAACTTTCTGCCACCGGGACTTTTAAGGCCCCTGTCCCTGGCCGAGGAAACACTCGCGAGCTAATACTATTTCTTATGGGGAAGCATTTTTCTAATAACTCTTTCGCATTTTGACATTTTTGAATAATTTTTTTGCATTGGATGGCTGAGGTGCATGCCGACAGCGCACCTTTTTTTACTTTTTCGATTTTGGTCGTAGATATTTTATATAAAGTTAGTTTCACTTTGAAAATCGGTTTTGAAACTGAAAGTGCTTTAAAAAAAAAAAAAAAATATCTGCAACCAAAATCGAAAAAGTAAAAAGGTGCGCTGTCGGCATGCACCTCAGCCATCCAATGCAAAAAAATTATTCAAAAATGTCAAAATGCGAAAGAGTTATTAGAGAAATGCTTCCCCCATAGGAATAGCAGTAGCTCGCGAGCGTTTCCTCGACCGAGGACTGGAGCCTTAAATTTTGAACTCAAAACCTGAATCATTGGAAATGGATAAGTAGCGCAAGCTGAATTGTGTTCAGAGGGGGATAGGGGGTGTTTCAAATTTCAACTCCTTAACACAGTTCATTGTGCTCTCTATCGACATTTTTGAACTTTATCTTTAAATTTTATTTTCAAGAAAATACTGATATAAATAGTTTTAACTGAAACAGCAAACGAATCAACCATTTTTTTCATTTTTTATAATCATTTGAAATCTTAAACCCTAAACTTTAATGGCGCCTATTTCCTTTGGAAGACGTTTGGGATCCCTAGTTTCCTATTTAATATTGCTTGTCTTGATGTGTACTTATCACCCCTTAAAGTTTGTACCGTTAATATAGAATCCCCCTGTATATAATCTTTAAAATTAGTTTGCAACAAAGCAATTAAATTGCTCTTTTTTTAGGGGGGGGGGGGGCGGGGGCTATGTTAAAGAGTTTCATCCCGAATGAACAAAATGGATGGAACCTGGTGCTAAAAATGTACCGAAGCATGCTAGTATTTTGCATTTTGAAACAGATTCTCAATAAGAAATTTAGAAAACGCCAAGCAATTATTATACAACTTTTAAGATTTTTTGTATCTGACATCGGAAAATTTCCATACCCATATATTATTTTTCCTTGGGTGACGTCCATAAATGATGTCACGCTGGAAGGGGGGAGGAGGGTTCATGGAATTGTGACAGGGGGTGGGAAAGGGTAAGAAGAAAAGTGACATCACATATTTTGGTTAAAATAAAAGCATTAAAATTCCGTAAATTAAATTATTGACATATTTTAAAATTAAAATATTTTGCATTCATACAGATGAGATTTAAAGCCAAATATGTTAAAGTCTACTTCAAATTCGAAAATACTACTGTTTTCAATTGGTCTTTCATATTAATAATTTATTACTACTATTCTATATTATTTTTTTTAAATCTTATTTTATACAAATTACGAATCATTTTTATTGTTCAGCTCACAAATGTCATTAAAAAACATAATTAAAGTTTTAAATTAAAATTTGAAATGTGATCTAAACGTAGAGCTTTGTTTCTGAACTGCAAGTATATGTTTACGTAATATAGCGTGACATATGACAAGACGGGGGGAGAGGGGGTAAAGTGATGTGTGACATAAGGGGGGAAGGGGAGAAAAAATATGAAAAAAAATGTGTGACATCATTTATGGATGGCCTGGCCCCTTGGTATGGAAAATGTGGAGAAAAAAAAAAAAAAAAAAAAAAAAAAAAAACCCTTAAAATTCGTAGTTTAGCTGCGATATATGTGATATCATTAACTTATCAAACGTTCGACATTTAGAAATATAATATTGGTATAGAAAAACCCGAGAAAGGTAAACATGTAGCTAAATTGGAATATATACATATACCCTGATTTAAGATTAACAGGGTTCCCAGCAAAACATGACTGGCAAATTCCATGACCGAATTTCAAAATATTCTCTTTCCAAACGGGTATACAACGAAATTTGTTGCTTATTTTTACAATCCTTTGTTCCCGCCATCGTTCTTCAAAAGTCTCTTGAGGAGGGAGGGACAATTGTTTGATGAATTTTTTCCCTAAGATTATTTTATGAATTTCGTATCTTTTTTAGGTGCGTTCGTAATTATGTAAATACGTAGCACCTATTGTTGTCGCTCAGTCTGTCTGTCTGTCTGTCTGTCCGTCCGCATATAACAACGCAAAAACTACCCAACCGAATAGTTTGAAATTTAAAATACATAATTATTACATAATTTTGTCGAGTCATTTCAAATTTTATGAAAATCGGATGGATAGATCAATTACAGGGACAATCAAAAGGATTCCGTTACATTACGGTCAATGGGGAAAAAAGTTTAAAATGCATTTTAATCGTTTGAAATTTAAAGCGTATATTTATTACATAATTTTGTCAAGTCATTTCAAATGTTATGAAAATCGGATGCATTGATCAATTACAGGGATAATCAAAAGTACTCCGTTACATTAAGGTCAATGGGAAAAAAAGTTTCAAATGCATTTTAATGGTGTTACACTCATTTGAATATAACAGAATTGACATGAATCTATGAAATATGTACCAAAAAATACATTTTGTACAATCTGTGATGCAAAGAATATTTATTATTAAATTACAGGGCCACACAAATGTATTCCACTAAATAATATTTTACGGGGAAACATTGTTTGGGGGGGGGGGGTGTTTTAATTATATTAACCTACTTCACATTTTATGAATAAGATATACGTTAATGAAGTATAATAAAAATTACTCCCTGCATATTTACAGGAACACAAAGATTTCTACCACTATACTGTATCCAAAGTACGCTCTACTATATCAGCAAGATCTGAATATATTAAAACTTCGTTATCAACGAACGCACCTCATTTGCTACGCTTTACGTGCAATTTCCAACTTGTTCATTTTTTCACCAAGACTTCAGAAAATATTAGTAAATTCCCTGACTTCCCATGGCATTATTGAACCCTGTATAACACTCTGATATCGTGTTTTTTAAATGAGTACTAACATTTAGAATATTAGAATTTTTCAGGGGGGAGGGGGGGGGGATACTGAGGCGAAATTGCATGGATCTCCAAGAATTAGAAAGTGTTTCGTAAGTTGTCTCTATTTTAGTTCCACTCTCAGTGTAATATATACAGTCGGCTCTCGTTAATTCGAAATCGGATAAATCGAATCTTCGCTTAATTCGAACTAAACAGAAAGTCTCGAAATTTTCAAAAGCAGGATAACGTTAAAAAATTTCGTTTATCCGAACTCATTTTCCCTTGACTTCGTTTAATTCGAACTAACGAGATTTCTATTTTGCATTTTTCCTAACTTTCTTTCTTTGATTTTTGTCAGAATTGTTCTGAACTAGTATATATATATAATCCCATGCATTTAATATCCGCTATATTAGTGCCCCGTCAGTGCGTCAATGACACATCCACCCCACCTTTCTTTGTGCTTGTTCCTAATTCCTTTATTAGTTTATGATTTATTTCTTTTAATTTAATATTAAATCTTGCTCTAATGATAACAGCCGAAATATATTTTAAAAAATACTACAACATTAACTTCTTTGTAATAGTGCTCCTTTAAACAAGCTTTCCTCTCATATTTTCCATAATTCGAATATTTCTTGTGGCCCCGAGGAGTTCGAATTAACGAGTAAACTGTATTTGAATTAAAATTTATCAGTGATAAAATAGAAAACCACCCATAAAAACGTAGTTTTTATATGAAAAAAAAAAAAAAAAAAATGCAAATGTAATAAAATACATCAAGTAAAAAGTAACATTTTATTTACACATTTCTTTTAATCTTTTTACACTATATACACATACTATGCTGTACAGTTTTCAAAAGATTCAATTATTAAATAACTTTCTTCACAATGTGGCAGGCCGAAAGAATAAAATTTTCTGTTGAACACATTTTATCACACATATGCAAAAAATAATAGATATACTTTTAAAAAATACATACCTAATTTTAAATTATATTTACTTTGTTTTGAAGAAAACATTCTTTTAAAAATTGCTTCAGTGAAAATCTGCAGATTCAAATCACTGATAACACGAAAATAGGCTTGTTCAATTTTTTAATAATAATAATAAAAAGTATATAGATACACATTATGCAGATTTTCAGTATATTACATTTATAAAAAAGGAAACCAATTTTTGTTTGTTTGGATTCTTTTAAAACCAAAATACTTTTGAAAATCATCAATTTTCTCCTAAAAAAAGAGTGAATATCATAAATGATTTTAATCCACTGTCTACTACTTTTTTAACAAAATAAAACAAAATCATTGATAGAATTTACTGAGCAAAACTTTTGTATTAATTTTTAAATCATTGAAGTTTAACGAAATCGACCAACAATTATACATATTTTTAAACGATATGTATTTAAGAAATATTTACTTAAGTCGTTAAATTTTTTTTTTTTTTTTTTCCCAAGTTTGAATCCAGAACTTTTCTTAGCCAGTTAAAAAAAATTCTTGCTGTTTGTCTTCTTTTAATTATTCAGTATTGTACATTAATTAAAAATACCAAGTAGCAGAGAAAAAATAATTTTAGACAACTATAACTAATGCACAATTTCACACATTTGATATATATTCATTTATTTTTTTAAATAATATTCTAAAATCTTGATTATAAAAAGAAAATCCTTCTAGACTATGCAATTCAATATTGCAACATATATCTTAACACAATTTGTACAATACTTGATTATTTTCTCACATAAAATTGAATAATAAAAAAATATGTAGACATATAAAGGTAAACTTTTATTAATTAGAAATTTATATTATTGTGGCAGAAAATAAAGTGCTTATATTGATAATATATAAATTTCGATTTCAGTAGTTCAATTGCATGCAAAAATAAATTACCAAAATATTCTGAAAACCTCAAGATCTTGAAAGTGAGTTTATTCTTGAAATACCATATTTACTCACAATTTTTATTTTTCATTCAATTTTTACTTACCAAAATATGTAACTTAAAAAAAAAATATGCCATTTAAATGACAGTAATGTCGACAATAAATAAATTTCTTAAAAGCTTTCTAACACCTTAAAAATATCACAAAAATTAAGAAAAGTTATGCTTTTTTTTAATGTCTTATTCCTTTTCTACTATTAAATCATAAACAAGACCATGCATCTGATTTAATAGTAGAAAAGGAATAATACATTAAAAAACATAACTTTTCTTAATTTTTGTGACACTTTTAAGGTGTTAGAAAGATTTTAACTCCTTAAATTAATCTTGCAATCATTATGTCAGTATCAAACTTAAAATTGAAAAGCATAACAGTAAACTGGGTAATTTTGCGTCACAAAAAGGTTTGGTTAAGCATACATTTAGGTTTTAGGTATTATGTAGCATCATCAATTAGATGCATTAAAAAATAATAAAGTTTTTGACAGAAGACTTTTAAGGTACTCTATTTTTTATTTATAAATTAAAGGTATTCTATTATTGTTATTTTTTATTAACACAGTAAAATTTCGTTACAACGAATCTCAGAGGAGCACTAATTAAAAATTCGGTAGAGTTTTTTTTTTTTTAAACAATCTAAATAATATTAATTGTATGGCAAAAATTCGTTAAAGTAGTGTTAGTAACGAGATTCTACTGTGTTACATATGATAGGAGTAAAAATTTGAAAATGATGAGTTTACAAAGAAACGGTAAGAATAAATATCAATATTTATACAAAAGAAAAATATGCATGCAATTATAAAGGGAAAAGATAATTTCTACATCCCCCGCTACACAATTAGAGTGAACAAAAACTGAACAACTCTTTTAAATAAATATGGTATTTCTCCAAAGTTTAATTCTTCCTCTTAAATACATATGTGAATGTACGTATAAGCAGAGAAATTGAGGCATGCCTTAGTAAATAAAGAATATGTGTGAATGCAAACATATCTGAAAAGGTTTTTTTTTTTTCAGTTAAGATGAAAAATGCCATTAAATATTTATCACAGAAGCATTTTATAATATGATAAAATAATCTCTTTACATGACATGTAATGAAGCATACATCATACATGAAAATATCACATTTTTCTGTACATTCTTGGATACAGATAATATACAAAATATACACAGTCAAAACAGTCATTGATAATTATGATTCTTGATAAAATAATAGTTGTTGCTGGTACACAATGCCAGAAAAGAAGTTTTTGCACTATGCTTTACTGATTTATAATCCCCATTTGTTCAGACGAAATGATGTACAGTCCAATGACATACTGATTTTCTAAACACAAAGGAATGAAATTTATTAAAAACAATAATTTAAAAATGTAGATGAAAATTTTTGTTTTAACTGAAAATCTTGAAGGCATTAATGCAACATGAAAACATAACTGTTTTCTTGTGCCCATAAAGTTAGTATACAGACTGTGATTAAAAAAGAAAATCCAGAAGGGGGGGGGGGAGCAACAATAGGTCTTCTGTTAGCTAAATGAAAAAATGCTGTAGGAACTCAAGCTTTTTTTTCTTCTTCTTCATAACTGTAAGTACAATTTTTTTCTCAGTGGACTGATAAATATTGCAGTTTAAAATATTCAGATGGTGATGATCACAACTTTCCTTGTTATATCGTCAAAAGTTATTTATTTCTTAGTCAAAAGTAGGAATCATGTTGATAGATACATAAAAAAAAAGTTATAAATTTCAACAAAATACTGATTCTAACCTACAGTTATGAAATATTATAAATGAATTACATTTTTAAAAGCAAATTTTCTGAGAAAATTATGTATAATTTTGAAGATTTCTATCACTATTATTTTAGTTGGCAGAACTCATGACTAATCTAATTGGCACTCATTAGCGTTTTCGGATAGAGCCTTCCTTCGAATCTCTTTCCAGTGTGATAGTCTTGGAGCACACTGAATCATTGGAATTCCAAGTCTCCACCTTCCTAAGAACATGAATTCACCGACTCCTGATTTAGTGCCACATTTAAGGGGTCTATTGACTGTCACATATTTAGAGCCTAGCCACGGTTTATGGGGATTGTCTCTGATAAGTTTTGTTGTGCGTATGTTGAGCTCTGTCACTTGCATTGCAGCATTGTTGTTAAGGCTTGACACTGTACCTTGAATAACTGAAATGAAAAAGAAATATATATAAAACAGGGATCAAGAGTTACAAAGATTGCAGAGAACATTATTTCAGATCAAAAATTTCATATTAGTAGGGGAGAATGGGATGAAGTAGGACAATAGGTTTATCTCTTTTTGTATCATTCTAAAAATTTCATCAACTACACACAAGATGAAGCAATGGTATCCCAATCGTCAGTTGGGGGGAAAAAAAAATGCCGCGACTTTCGTCAAAGAATCTCTGAAAAACGTAATTGGGTCAAATGATCGCGAAAAAAAAAAAAAAAAACAAAAAAAAACCGCGATTTTGGTTAGAGAATTATTAAAAAACACGCGATTTTCATCAAAAAACAGGGTTGTGGCACGGTTTAAACCAATTTGTTTTTTTAGAAGAAATGTAATGACATTCTCTATTTTTTTATTTTTATTTATTTATTTATTTTTTTTTTTATAATTTATGTGTTTCAGATTTTTGGATATAAATGATTTCTACTTTTAACACTTTATTTCAGTAATAAGCATTAGGTATAGTGGATTTAGGTCTTTTTCTATGCATAGGATTAAATCAATTGGTTAAAAAAAAAAAAGCAATTAGTTTTTTAGAAGAAATCTAATGACATTTCCTTTTTTTCTTTAATAATTTATGTATTTCAGATTATTGGACATAAATGATTTCTACTTTTAGCACTTTATTTAAGCAATAAGCATTAGATAGGGTTTAGGTCATTTTTTTATGCATAGGACTAAAATCATTACACATTGGTGAACTTATCTATTGCTCTAAAGAAAAAAACCTCAGACATGTGAATTGATCAAAGATAAAATAAATTCAATATTTAGTATAAAATATTTAAAATTTTTTTTAATAATGCATATTATTTAATGTGATTAACAACATGACACAACACAATGATCTTTTAAGATTTTGCACAAGCTGTAAAAAATCTTTTTCTTGATTGGGGAGATTATCTTGAAGAATTAAAAGCAAAATATGAAACCAAATAAGAGAGTATTCAAAGACTGGTTGCTAGTTATAGCATTTTAATGTAATAATTTTTTCTCTATGCTATGTGTTGAATCTAACCACTAAAAATGTTAACTTCAAATTGTCTTCCCCCCCCCCCCAAAAAAAAAAATCCTTGAATGAAAAATCTTTTGAAAATGTTTGAAATTTATTATTTGAGTAATTGTGAGAAAGAATATTTATCAAACAACATTCAAATGTTTATTATTAGTAATCAAAAGATTGTTTAAAAGATTTTCAGGACATCAATGGTTCACTGTGTAGAACAGTTAATTCTTTGAACATAAGACTGTTTGCTAAAACTGTTTAAATTAAAATATGATTTTTTTTTTCAATTTTATATATAAACGGACAGTAATTACTTAATTTAAATTATTTTAAAATGAAGTTACACTGCTTATAAACCAATAATGTCCGTTTTTATCAATAAATATGCATGTATATGTAGTAAGAAAGGATGTTTAAAAAAAAAACCTGGTTTAAACCAAAAAACCTGGTTTAAACAAAAAAAAACCGGTTTATTTGGGGGTTTTTTTTTCGAAAAAACCTGGTTTTTTTTCCAACCCTGTCAAAAATTGCAAAAAAGTGGGATTTTTGTTATAGAGGATTGCGCAAAAAATTCAATTTTCGTCAAATGATGGAGGAAAAAACTCCCAACAAAATTAGCTAAAGTATGGCGACTTAGACGTCGAAAATTAGGCGCCCAGTCAAAAAATTTAATTGCCACGCGGTGACTGGCGACCGTGATCTGCACCTATTGTTTTGAAGTACACCAATGTTGTTTTAAATATCGAAATGCAATCGAATTGTCTACATTTAGTCTCTCAACAATTTCTTCAATAGCAAAGCGTGGATTATTATTAACTCTATCACAAATTAAACCTTATCAATGCCAGAAGGAAATTCGGAACCAATGAATGAAATCACCATTTTAAAATCAACAAAATCACTTTTTAGTTGTCCCAAGAGCGTGAGCACGATCCAAATAATCATCTTGAATATTTTTTGTATCACGCCCGACACTCACTGCTTTCTTAAGGGTGTATATTTTGATTCAAACTGCTTATTTTAGGTTTTATTTTAAAATTCACTTTTGCTCTCATATGTATCAAACTGGCAAATTGTCTTACTTAGAAAGTACATAAGGTGCCGTGATTGTCAATTCTTTGATAAATGCAGAAAATATTGCAAAAAGGCAATCACAAACGGCATTTTGAACAGATTTTTCTGAAGCGGGAGATCTGTGAACGAAAAAAAGGGGGTTCATACTGAGAAGCTAATTGTTTATAAATCAAATTCTAATGAATTGTGCGTAAAATGACACCACACGGCAACTTATGCGTCTTTTCAAAAATCCCCTAAGCAAGTTTCATGTTTCTACTTTTAAAAATGAGTCCGAAATTGGATCAGAAAATGAAAGAAGGTGTTGAAGGTTGGAAAAGCATTTTTCGAATACACCCTAAAACTTACTCACATAACTACTCACATAACTTGACGGAAATGTAACTTTTAATTTTCTCTTCTTGCACACTAATTTTTTAACGTTTATAGTCACTCACGACATATGTAGATAACTGTCAATTAGTAATATGGTCAGAGGCATAATTACGGAGGAGAAAGAGATTAACGCATGTATTACACATCATAAATACGATACGATTAAAATAACAGCTCCTTGACGATGACTTTTCCGAGACTGCCATCTTCCGAAAATCGACTTAAAAGGAGAAATTTGATAGTATTTTTTGAATTTTTTAAATTATAAATTGCGATTAATAAAAAAAGCTTTGTGTATTCGAAATTCAGAATAACACTATTAAATTTATGATACATTTTAAATGTAAATAAAGCTTATTTCCAATGAGAATTCAGAAACGTTCGATTAGATTTATGATGTATTTAAGGGTGTATTTCGATTCAAACTGCTTGTTTTCCGATTTATTTTTGAATTCACTTTTGCTCTCAAACACATGAAACTCGCAGATTCTCTTATTTAGAAAGTGCACAAGGTGCCGTAAAGGTCAAGTCTTTGATAAGTGTACAAAATATTGCAAAAAAAGCAATCAAAAACGGCAATTTGAACCGATTTTTCCGAAGTGGGAGATAAGGGAACGAAAAAAAAGGGTCTTCCTGAGAAGTTAATTGCTTATAAATCAAATTCTAATGAATTGAGCGTAAAAAGACATCACTTGGCACCTTATACATCCCTTCAAAAATCCCTCAGCAAATTTCATGTTTCTACTTTTAAAGATGTGTCTGAAATTGTATCGGAAAATTTCGAGCTGCTGAAGGTGGAAAAGCGTTTTTTCGAATACACCCTTAAAGCATACATATTAAATGTAAATAAAGCTTATTTCTAATCAAAAAGTCAGACAACCATAGGACTTTTTTGTCAATGCTATTGTGTAATGCTATGGAAATAAAATAACGTTACCTGGTTGTAAATAACATGATGCTGTAACGAACTGGATAAGAAACAAGTCTATAACGTACCCAGCATTTAAGTAAATTTTTACAGAAATGTTTAAAAGCCCACACTGATTGAAAAAGACCCGGATAATAATGTTAAGTCTATGAGGGCTTTTTTTTTTTTTTTTTTTTCCAAATATTTCGCTCAAATTTTAATATTTTTACATGATTTTTCATAGGATAGCTGAGGACGATCTACAACCGGGCTAATTTTTACTTTTTCAATTTTGATGTCAGATTTTTTTTTTTTTTTTTTTCAATTAACTTTAAAACATCAAAACCGGTTAAAACAGGTTCTGAAATTGAGACTACATTAATATAAAAAATATATAACCAAAATCGAATAAATAAAAACTAGGCCGGTTGTAGATCGTCCTCAGCTATCGTATGCAAAAATCATGTAAAAATATTAAAATTTAAGCGAGGTATTTGAAAAGAACGTTCCCACAGACTTAACATTATCATCCGGGTCTTTTTCAGTCAGTAGTGTGGGCTTTTAAGGTTTTGCAGTTCATACTGAGTGGATGTCTCAATCTATGCATTAGCTTAAATCAGATTTTCAGCTTACAAATCACAAGTATTTTATTGAAGCTTTCTAAATTAATTAAAATTAACAATACATTTTTAATCATTACGTATAACATTTTATACAATAAAAAGCGTGTAAAGCAAACCTGTCTATAACGCAAACTTTCCTAAAATGATTATTTTGTGGTCTCTGTGAAATAATACATTTTCTAAGATGAAAACCTCTCTAAAACGGAATATTTTTCTGGTTTCTTTTTAATTTAATCTTAGCAGTTTCTTTACATTTTGCCACATTTCTTAATTGAAACTGATATTTCATACAAATTTCGAAGGGGCTGCAGCCCTATCAGACCACACCCTGAATATAGTTATGAAAGAAACATCAGCACGGTCAAAATTGCAAGTTTCAGCCATCTATAAAATAGGGCACTATCTTTTCCAATGACCCAATAGAAGAAAGAATTTTTGATATTACAGAAATTACTTATCTGTAGAAACCTGTCAAAACTGAAAATAATACAGTACAAGAAAACCTCCTTAACGGACACTCCAGGAGAATAGGGGGAAACTGCGCTCTATTTAACGGACAGTTTTCTAATCTCTATTCCCAAAATCTTAATTTTTGTTTGTTTAACCTCTGAATAACGGACATTCCGAATAGCGGACAGAAATTTTGGCGTTAATGGATGAAAAAAAATTAACAAAATAATGGAAAAGTAAAAAGCTTCTAAATTTATCAGGTCAATAAGTCAAATATCAAGAAACAAAGAAAGAACAAAAAAAAAAAAATTATTTCAGTTTTATTGCTTTAGAAAAATAATTGTAATTTCTGATTAATCATTTAATAGAAGTTTTAAGATATATAAAAGTCAACTAATGAAACATTAAGCCTTTCTTAACAGTTTTTTAAATCTCCGAGATTTTCCCTATATAGCGGATACCTACGAATAGCGGAAAGTTTCCCCTCCCAAGGTGTCCGTTATTTAGAGGCATAGCATTACTGTATAATCACTAAAAAATTACTTACCAAAATCACTCATACAAAAGGATTGCAGTATTTCTCTGTCTGTGCAAGGTCGGCAGTCTGTAAAGAAAAGAAAATTTTTAAGATAAATATGCAATTGTTAACATTTTAAATTAATATGTAGTAACATGGGAAAACACTCACTTAATGACAAAAGAATTACTACAAGGATTCTGTAAAGCACTAAATTTTTTAAATCAATTGAAATTTGTATCAAATTTTGATTTCACAAATCTTGTTAAATCTGCAACTACCATCATTCATACAACCAAATGCATAGTTTTATTAGGAACATAGACTTCACACGAAAATTATAATCCTGTGGCCATCACAGAATGTTACAATTAATATAAATATATAATCCGTTATAAACGAATTCAATTATCAGTAAATGTGAATATACAAAATCTTTGGGGCTTTTCTTATTACTATCTTTTATAATCACTCTTATAAAATAAACAATTTCGAAAACTTTTATAAACCTTTTATCAAAAATTTCGAAAGTTCGGAAAAAAAAAAAGTTCCATATGATCGAGATTTTTGCTATTCAATAGACTTCTTCCCACATACTAAATACACACCAATTTTTACATGTTTACAGACACACACATAGACGGGTAATTTTTTTGCTCTAAAAATATGTTTTTCGAAATCTTCAATGTCTGAAAACATGTAAATCCTTCTTTCTTTTTCTTTGATTTTTAAAACGATTACCGCAAGATTTGCCGTATATTACCTTATAATGGGTAAGTAAGATAAATCTATTCATTATAACGGCGCGACGATAAATTTTACTCTATGTCTATGGATTGAAAATCTTGCCAAGTTAAGCAGATTTCCGTCTTACACAGAGTCCGTCTAACAGAAAATTTACTGTATTTTAAAAAATATTTTCCCTTTACTGCGATATGAACTATAACTAACTTATTTACTATAAACATTACTGAAAAGGATTCAATTTCGTGATTAATATTTCGCATTCACTTGCTTGCATGAATTCAACTATCTATAAATATCAGATTTCACGCACACATATTTACTACCTATTTACTTTTAAAAATGCAAAACGCATGAGCAGGAAATAGATTTGTGAGAAAAGAAAATGTGAGAAAAAATGCAAAATTTTCGGTTCGTTGAATTCCAGAAATTGCTGACTAAACAACGAATTTATCTAACAATACCCCTGTTGCGTGTCATTCTAAAACGTTCGACACATTAATGAAATCAACTCGACTACATTAAAGTACCACAAAATATTAATGTAGCGTTTAATAAAAGATGCCGTACAATAACAATTACTCGTAGGAAAATTTTGATAGCAAGCGTTATGCAGCTACGTTTTTTATGACAAACGAAATTGAAAATAGCGTGAAAATTTAATGGTTGTCATATTTCATTAATAAATACGTGAAAAAACAAAATCTAAAGTGAAATTTTTGTGTTATATCTGTTAGGATATGTGTGAATTTTTACTAAATATAAGGTCTGAAAGACAGTATAAAAAATTAATTTCATAATTTTTAAAAAATGGATTTTTTAATTTAAACAATGCCACAACATGAATATTTACCTTCATTTGGAACTTTTTGCAATTAAAACTACAGCCGAAGCCCGTTATAGCGTACTCGGTATATAACGAACAAAAATTTAGGTCTCGCCATTTTCCTATTATATATATTTAATGTTAATTTAGTCTTTTATAGCGAACCTCCAAAATCTTAAGAATCGGTTATAACGAACTTTTTCTATTCGACTATGATTTTTTAAAACTTTTCCGCAGTTCTGAAAAAGGATTCGACTCTAACTTTATAACAAAATGCGAAAAGGTATGCCATCTAGTGAAATATGTTCCAAATTAGCGATAAGTTTTTTTTTATTAAAGGGTAAGGAGAACTGCATTCTTTCTCTTTTATGGTAAGCCATTCTGCAAGTGTGATCACGCCCGCCTGGCAGTCATTTTCCATTACTCCTATCAGAGCTATTGGTATCAGTTTAATGCAACCGATTTTAATCAATTTAATTCATTAAAGGTACATATTTAATAGATTTTATGATTTTTTTTAATGCATCATTATTGGATAGAAAAGTAGCAGCTAAAAATATACACATTTTGTGAACTCGAAAAATCTTTTAACGGTTTTGGTTGTAGCGAACAAAACCTTCGGTCCCTTGAAGTTCGTTATAACGGAGTTCCACTGTATATGTCTAAGATCAATGGTTGAGAAATTAAAGGTCAGCAATAAATAACATATTGAACCCTGTATATACAGTCGAGCCTCGATTTAACATAATTTGATTTAACGAATTCTCCGATTTGACGAATATTTTTTCTGTCCCGACAAAAAGGATGCTAAAATGCTCTGATTTTACGAATTTTTAGCTTTGATTTAACGAACAACAATCAGTGAAAAAAATTTTGCATTCGCAGATAAAATTTTGAGTTTTTTGCACATAAAACTTTGAATCTTTCGCATCCTAATCCAAGTATTACATTTTTTTAAAAATCTAATTTATGGTGGATTCAAAAGACAGTCTTTTCCCTTTTTCATCTAGAAACATGACAAAGATCAGACAAATATGTAGAACTAAGTACCTTACGATATTGAACAGGAAAAGGATGAAGATTCTAAAAGTAGTCAAGATGATGAAGATACGGAAATTCAATTAAAAAATATGACACTCCAAGAATCAATTTGCAGCTTCAATACTTTAAAAAATTATTTTTTGTCTCACGAGGTTAATGGTGTTGTTCTTACGAAGTTAGAATATATCGACAAAGAACTTTGGAAAGTCAAAACAAAGCACTATCAAGGATTTCTTTGCAAAGTGCGAATAAGTATGTATGTATTATGTATAAGTTTCAAAAGCAAATAATATTAAAAAATTTAGATGATTTAAAAGATGATCTCCTAACTTATAATTTTTAAGCTTGTAGCAAACAATAATCATTATTTTTAAAATCTGTATATCTAAGGGTATTTTTATTGATATTTTTATACTATACTCTTTACAAAAATTGATATTCGATTTAACCAATTGCTTCGATTTAACGAACGGAATTATGGATCCCAATCAATTCGTTAAATCGAGGTTCGACTGTATAATAATGTAATGCGTCTTCCAGATTCTTGGTAGCAAATGATGCACAAATCATACTATGGGTTATGGAATATTATTGAATGTAAATTTCCTGCGTAAACAAACAAAACCCTGTCACGCCCTTGAATGACTACATACAAACACCACAGCCATGAAGATGGCAGGAAGAAAATATAAATTTAAAGAGCAAATGAAGGTTGGGGTTAAATTCAATCTTAGCATTGAACTTTTTTTTCCCTACAGAAAAGAGGTGGAAAACATGTCATGTATTGAAACGAAAAGTGACAGGGTAAAAGTGTTCGAGAATTGCCCCATCACGAGCTAGAATGGTTTCTAAAAATTTTAGACAAGGGGAGGAGCAAATGTTTTCTGTAAAAAAGAGGAAACCATTCTTTGAAAATGGAACTTGTTTGTTAGAAATAGTTTCTATATGGGTTTTTCCCTTTAAAGGTTTTTCTATTTCTTCCTCTTTAAACTGAAGTTGTTTTTGTTTATTTTACAATATTTCGCCTTGAAATCTTCTTCAACTGGCTCATTTCTTTTTACTTTCTTCTATCTTTACAAGAAGAAAGTATTGGATTCATGAAAATTTTCGACTTCCGGTTTTCGACGGATTTATACGTTTTAGAAGGTCCTGAACACGTTTTGACTATTTTTAGAAAATGTCTGTCTGTGAGTCTGTCCGTCTGTCTGTGAGTCTGTGTGTCTGTCTGTGAGTCTGTCTGTCTGTATGTGACAAAAAATTTGTGGGCGCTCTATCTCAAGAACTAATGCTCGAAATTTAATAAAATCTTATATTCAGTTAGACCTTAATATAAATTAGTGCCTATTGGTTTTTGGTGAAAATTGGCCTGCAGGTGGCGCTGCTATACTACGTTTTTTATGATTTTCAAGATTGCTATATCTCAAGAACTACTGCACAGAATTTCACCAAACTTCAGATTATGTGACCCCTTGATATACATAGACGCTGATTAAGTTTTGGTGTGAATTGGCCAGCAGGTGGCGCTGCTATGTCACGTTTTTCATGATTTTCATGATAGCTATATCTCAAGAACTAATGCACAGAATTTCACCAAACTTCAGATTCCGCGATACCTTGAGATACATAGCCGCTGATAAAGTTTTGGTGTGAACTGCCCTATAGGTGGCGCTGCTATGCTACATTTTGCACGATTTTTGTGATAGCTATATCTCAAGAACTAATGCAGAGAACTTGATCAAATTTTAAATTCTGTTACACTAGAACATATAACATAATTAGACGCTGATTACATTTTGGTATTAACCTTGCAATAGGAGGTGCAGCTATGCTGCATTTTGCACGATTTTTCCGATAGCTATATCTCAACAACCAACGCACAGAATTTCATCAAACTTCAGATTTTGTTACAAAATGACATATAATTACACGATGATTACGTTTTGTTATAAATCCTTCAACTGATGGTGCTGGTGTGCTATATTTTACACGTTTTTTTTTAACTAGCTATATCTCAAGAACTAATGCACAGAATTTCATCAAACTTCAGATTCTTTTACACCATAACATAATTAGACGCTTTTTTACGTTTTGGTATAAATTGTCCAAGATATGGTGTTGCTGTGCTACGTTTTGCAATTTTTTTGTGATAACTATATCTCAAGAACTAATGGACCAAATTCCATCAAATTTCAGATTCTGTTAGGTCTTGACATAAATAGATGCTTATTCGGTTTTAGTATAAATTAACCAACATGACGCAATACTAAGCTCATTTTCTCAAAATATTAATTAAATTTTGCGTTTTAGGCTTTTCGGATCCCAGAATCTCATTAGGCTAGGTCAAATGTTCGAGGAAATTCGATAGTGGGTAACTTTGGGGTCACCACGTTTTTTTTTAAATATTAAAATGTACTTATGAGATAGAAGAAAGTTTTGGGATTGACACATCCAACTAGTTAAGACTAGAATTTATCATCCATGGTTATTCATGTGTAGTAATTTTAAAAAGAAAAAAAAAATTGAAAACTATTTTCGTAGCTATTTTAATTAAAATAAAATTACAGTCAAAACCAATCAACTCACTCATGCCTCTATGAACATAAAAGTTTTTAGAACGCTCGAACTGAAATTTTAAGTTCGTTTATTCCCACGATGTCATCTTTCAAAATGTACTTTCAGTTGCAATGTCAAAATCTAGTATCATAAACTGAAAATTAATTTTCGGAATTATTAATAATAACAATTAAAATATTTGTTTTTAATAATTATAAAAAGTGCAATATTTTATTTATTTGCTTATTCAATCCGTATTTTTTAAATTGATTTCGTGGCATAGTTATTAAAAATCAGTGTTAATATGAAGTTTCACGAGATAACTGAAAGTGATCTGTTTCATGCATATAGATATGTATCTTTTGCATGAAATGTATAGGATATGTATCTCTAGTTAGATTGTTACACGTACACTAGGTTCTTACATTACCCGAACTAAAATAAAATCTATTATCCATACAAATAAGCAAACTGGAAATTATTATACAAACATTTACTTCTTTAGTAAGCGAGTGAATAGACATGTGATATCGCTGGTGATAATTCAAACAATATCTAACAAGGGAAAATTTACATCACTTAAATATGGAAAGGCCTTCAAATCATAATTTAGAAATTCCGTTTACATCTTTTAAAAGAAAATTGCTCGGAGAATAAAAGCCAGCTTACCCCAAATTAGAGGTCTGCACGGGCCAGAATTTCCAGGCCGACCCATTTTAGCCCGTTACAATTTCTAAGATTTCTAAAAAATTCAGATTTTTATCATATATATTTATCATATTCTTTAAATGAATCTTAGATTCATTTAAAGAATACTGCATACATATCTATCGAATGATTTTATAGTATATTATATTTTACAGGAAATATACATTAACAACATTAATGATCACTTAGATTCTTAGGCTTTCAATATCCTAATAAAGATTCAGTAAAAAATTAATCTCGCTTAGAATAAAAGAAAAAAGTAAGAAAGCTAAAAACATCGTAACTTTTGAAGCTATTTAATAAGAGAGGATTTATAAAAATATTTCTAGATCATTTTATTAAAGATTTCAAATCCAAATTCATTCTTTAATTCAAAGAGGCTCCTTTCTGATACATTTCTAAATTCATTTTTTTCCAGAAACGCATAAGATTAGCAGGTATCTTTATTCAGAAACTATATAATCGAATGACGTTATTTGATCGTTTTTTGATATAAGCAATTTAAGAACACTGCAAACAAATAAAATTCTGTCATAATTAGCGTTTTGAATAGAATTTCCGGAAGCGATAGCATGGGGAGAGAGAAAAACCTGCAATCATCTGAGAAACTATTATATCTCAACAAGGTTATGCAAGTATTTTATTTACAAAAAATGAAAAACGCTATCCGATTACAAATCCCTTCAATAGTTAGGCTTATCACTTTTATATTTTTACAATTTAAAAGTAATCAGAAAATGTGTCAAATTTTCGCATTATTGAGAAATTAATTTAAAAATCACCAAGAAGTATATATCCAAAGATTAAGCTAACATAAGTTCTTTTTCGCTGTTAATAATTTTACAAATCATATTTTCTTCACTACAGATCTTGAGAACAATTAATTCTAGTTCCGGTTCGGCCAGTCTATATTGTAGAAAAATAATGCAAGCTTGATCTCGGCCCGGCATGAGTCAGCTAAAAAAATATTAAAACGGGTTACACACAATGTAACTCTCCGATGCCGATCTCTACACCGTACATTTTTATATAGATGCTGTCAAACTAGAATGGCTCGTGACGCACATTTATACATATTTATTCTCGTTAAAACCATTTTCGTTGAAAATAGCTCATATTTTATCGTTTCTGCTGAACTCTTCAGAACGCATGGGAAGAACGAAATTTTTTTTTTATCGGCCCGGCCCGTCTGGCCCGTTCACTTTTTTTGCCAACCCGGCCTGGCCCGTTGAAAATACTATTCTAAATCTGCCGGCCCGGCCCGTTAGAAAATTCGAAACGATTCTGCAGGGCCGGGTACGGACCCGTGCAGATCTCTATCCCAAATCTAGACCGCAGGCATCATCATTTCACTGTAAAAATCGGTGGTATTCAAAGGGAACGCTATACCTTTCCCAAACCAATATCACTTCACATTTTACATAAAATTCACTCAAACTTGATTCAAATTTTTTGGCTCTTTCACACCAAGAGAGTCTTTACAACCCCTTTTTCTACCCGAAATTCAAATTCATCGGCTAAGGAAGGGACGCAGCATTTTGAATAGTCATATGCGTTCAAAACCCACTCTACGCCACTACTTGTGAATTGGCCTACGAGTAATTAATTTTTTAGAGTAAAAATCAAATGGTATCACTAAGTAGTGTTTACTTCTCTGATATTTATTAACAACTGGTTAATCTATACTAATATTATAAAGAGGAAAGATTTGATTGTTTGTTTGTTTGAATTGAATAGGCTCCGAAATTACTTGACAGATTTGAAAAATTCTTTCACCGCTGGAAAGCTACACTATTTCCGGTGAACATAGGCTAATTTTTAATTGATTTATTCAAATATTTTTCTTAATAAATTCAAAATTTCATTATTTTTCATACAGAATCAATTGAAATTTTTCCCATAAAAAATAACCATTTTTCTTTCCCGTTGCCAAGAAAATGTAATCTGGAATAATAATAATAATAAATTAATTAATTCAATTAGTAATTATGGAACAAAACTATTTGTATAATTTTAAAACAGAAAAGAAAAATAAGGAAATAGTTTACTGATAGTAAATATACGACTATTACTGGATTACCACGTGAGGCATAAAATCGCAATTTTGTTGTAATCGAGCCAACGTGATCCGTAGATGATATCTGCATCTAAATAATGTTTGCAATATTATTGTTTATATAATTTGTTTACATTATTTGGCAATATTACATTATTTAGCAATACTTGATCTCCCATCGACCAAAAAACTGTCGCCAAAGTATAAGGTTAAATGTCAATAATGGATGATCGTAAATGTCATATTCTTTTGACATTAAATATGTTTTGCATAATTGTTACGTCGTCAACTAATTTTAATTCGATGTTTTATCTCTATTTCTATTAATATTTTAGTAATTTATTAATTCTTTGGTTATTTAAAATAAAAATTATATCCATTTGTATAATTTGGCGAAATTGATCGACGGAATAATCAAATGGTACCAGTTGTTTGTTTACACTCTATCTGGATATTTAGGTTGATAGAATTAGCGTACTTATCGAGTCTCCGCCAAGTCATATGCCAAGCAGTCATTAAATCTGTGTTTTAGCCTTACTATTATATCTTTTTCATCTGCAGTTATTTTACCATCACTAAAAAAGAAATATTTTGAACGTGAAGGAAAAATCATTATCATGAAAAAATATTTGCAATTAATTTATCATTCATTCTAATAAAAAAAAACGGTACTACTTGGTTATCCTGTCGACCAAAAAATTATCGCCAAACTATTAGATTAGATGCTAATAATGGATGATCGTGAATGTCGCATTCAATGACATTAAATACGATTCACGTATTTAAAATGTCATTAAATGATTTTTATTTCGACTTTTTATTAATATTTTTCTTAATATTTTACTAATTATTTGTTTTTTAGTGCATATTTTAGTGCATTTTTTCATGCTAAATTGAATGCTACTAAGCAAATTCTTTTAAATCCTGTACTGGGTGAGATACTTCACATTTACCTAATTTGGCGATGTCTTCAGCGCAAAAACCTGAAATTTTGAATTTTTATCTAATATACAGGCATGAGATTCTTCCGCGGATCCGCGGTTTTCCGCTTTTTTGTCATTTTCCACGTTTCTGACTTTTTATATCTTTATGGATCGCGGGGAAAAAACGAGGTTTTCGACAAAAGATCGTGAAAAAACGCGATTTTCGTCAAAATATCGCGGAATAGAAATGCGATTTTCCTCGAAAGGTCGCGGAAAAAAACGCTATTTTCGCCGGAAGGTCCCGAAAAATGCTATTTTCGTCAAAATATCGCGAGGAAAACGTGGTTTTTGTCAAAATATTGCGAGGAAAACGTGGTTTTTGTCAAAATATCGCGTGAAAAACGCGGATTCCATTGATATATCGCGATAAAAACGCAGATTCCTTTAATATATCGCGATAAAAACGCGGATTCCGTTTAAATATCGCGGAAAAAAACCTCGATTTTCGTCAAAAAATCGCAAAAGAACCACGGATTCCGTCCTAAGTTCGCGAAAAAACGCGATGTTCGTGAAAAAATGGGGATTTTCGCCGAAAAGATCGGCGAAAAAACGTGATTTTCGACAAAAGATCGCCGAAAAAACGCAAATTTCATGAAGGAATTGCTTAGAAAATACGAATTTCGTCAGAAAATTGAAGAAAATTTGCTGTAATATCATTTTCAACAACTTTTTTGGAATTGAGTGGCAGATTAAACATTAACTTGCCATGTTTGTTAATTGATGTTTTAAGTGAAAACATGTTATATTTTAATTGGACAATTAGCTGAGATTGTTGTGTAAAACATTGCATCAGAAATGGGAATTTAAAGTAGAAACTTTAATTTCAGAACTACTTATAATATTTGGATAGATGGATTCACTCTCACCTTCTTCCTCCCCCCCCCCCCAAAAAAAAAAAAAAAAATTAAATTAAATAAGTAAATAAAATTAATGAAGATTTAAACAAAAGTATTCACAATTTTGCTGTGAATAAAATAAGCTTCTGAATTGTCTTACATGCGCGCTGTTTTAAATAATTTCTCATTTTCCTGTTCACGCACTTTTTTGAAATAATTTCTCATTTTCCAGTTCACGCGCTTTTCCTCTTTTTTTAACTTTTTGCAATCTCATGCCTGAATATAAATCTCTTCTTTAGGAAGTTCATCGGATGGTCTAAAATAATAACATGTTTTACGATATCTCAGAGGCAAATTCAGGTAGAAGCAATTCAAGTGGAATTTAAGATAAAGAACCTACGAAAAAAATTCTTAATTACTTTAGTATTTTTGTAATTTGTCAGTTATTTAGTCATTTTAGAGGTATTTTGTCGCCAAAATGAACTTTGAACTGACCAATGTAAAATTACATAAATCAGACAAAAATTGTAGGTATTTGATTCGATATTAAGATTGTTTATTTCAATATATTTCGTTTGATTCAACATTATTTTAGAGAAACTGACCAGCGTAGCGGGCGGCGGCTGCTAGTTATTTATATACACATTTAATTCAAGGTTAGCACTGGTGGATTTATCTCACACCACGTTCTCAAAACAAAAATATTTCAGAAACACTTTGACAACATGTGCCTGAAAAATATACTACAAGATTATTTTTTTTAAAAATAATGGTGTGAATAGAATATAAACATAAATACCAATGGCCTAATGCTTGATGAATCTCAGACGTCATGTGTACCAAATGGGTTAAGGGTGTCCTTAAATCAAAAAGGGCAACTTTGTGACATATGCTTTAATTTATTTATGTTCGGAAATACATGAAAATAGCAGGTGTTGTTATTCAGAAACTGTCCAATTGCACTCAATTTTCTGCTTTTAAAGAAACACAATAGATCTTTCATTACAAGCCTTCAAAGATGACGTTTTTGAGCACATTTCTCGACGAAAGCAGAAAAACCGATCGAAAAGCAGGAGAAAAATTCTCGTGATCAAAATAGGTTAGAACTGGACGGGTAATTTAATGATCATAAAATAGAAAAATAAGTTTGATTCGAAATTGCTCCCATAGTCAGGCATTCCAATTTTATATCTTTCTGTTAAAAAATGAATTTTTAAATGTGTCAAAATGTTTTGCGCTTGTTGAGCGGAGCAGTTGAGAACACTCTTAAGGGCAGTGATGTAGTCGTAAAAAAATCAGTCGGTATACGCTCAAGGCAGAGCGTATATCGACCCAGAGTGTACATACTATAGCTTTCTTGAGAAACAGAAGGTATACGGTGCTCTTTAAAAAAATCCAGAAGGTATACGGCGTATACCCACGTGTACCCTCGACTACATCCCTGGTTAAAGGGACCTCTTAAATTTTTCATCTGCTCAGAGATCCGAAAATCTGTATTACCGGACACAAAGCTTTTACTATAAGTCAAGGACATTATATTACCGTGGGACGAGTACCACTAAGGCTTTTAAAATCCACGAATATTACGTTCCATTTGTGATGGGTGAGAATGTATATTTAAGAACGAAAAATGATGATCTTGAAAATCATCAGCTCATAACAGCAGCGAGTGACAGTCATCAGATTGTGGGAGGATGGAGATTAAAGTAGAGAGAGAAAAAAAAAAGAAAAAAAAAACTATTTTTTTTTAATACTCTCCTATCAAGAGATGCACCTATTTCTAGGACCCCCCAAGAATTCCACAGTTCTCTGATTTCCAGACACAACCTACTTGTTCGCCCGCACCAAATGTACGCTTTTTAGTCAGCACCACTGACATCTTGCGCACAGCTGTATGCCACATGCTTCACGAGGAAACTAGATACCTACGGAGGACCTTTGACTCTTTCGCATCTCATAAGACCCCTTTTTCTTAGGAGGTAATGTTTGGGTTCGAATAAAAAAGAAAAACTTCTATAGTGATGAAAAGGACTTTGGACAAAAAATCCTCAGCTGCTACCACATGAACTTCATTACATTTTTTTTCTCCCTACGCGACAGTTGTAGTTTAGAGCAAATGAATGTTTTTTAATTGCTTTAATTGAATTTGAATATTAAGATTCAGGACATAATGAAACTAAATTAGATGTTGTTACAGATAATAGGGGTAAGCAAAGAGGGAGTCATTGCTTCTGCATGGATATTTAATTTCATTTTTATCTAATCATTTTGAAAGGAAAAAGAACAAATCAGAAATTGCACGTCAAACGTAGTAAGTGAGATACGTTCGCACTATCATAGACGCCAACTTATATGGGCCCAAGCCCACCCAATATTTTTGAATCATAGCGTACAAAATTTTCATTGTTTCAGTTGTTTATTATTTTATTATTCATTTTTCTCTTTAAATAAAATTTATTTTGTCAATGACCATGTGTTTAAATTCTCCGAATGACACCTGTAAATTCCAAATCACTGAAATATTTTGCTTACAACTTTTTTCTAATTCAATTTGTAGTCATGTTCATGATATTACAATAAATATCTTTATCAAGAAAAACGCATGAGAATATAATTAAATAAACAGCAGTTTTTTAAAAACATGATAGCATGACTTAAAATTTCCATCTTTCACCCTTTCAAAAGACAGGTCGCACCATTTTAGAAAAGAATCTTTGAGCCCAACCAATATTTTTGAGCCAATCCAATATTTTTCGAAAGTTGGCGCCACTGCGTACTATAACGAAATTTTAAAAGTATATTCAGAATTCAGATCTTGGTTTAAGGTGGGTTCTCAACTGCTCTGCTCAACAAGCGCAAAACGTTTTGACACATTTACAAATTCATTTTTTAATAGAAAGATATAAAATTGGAAAGCCTGACTATGGAAGCGATTTTGAATCGAACGTATTTTTTCATTTTATGATAATTAAATTATCTATCCAGTTCTAAGCTATTTCGATGACGTAATCATCCGTTTTTCTCCTGCTTTTCGACCGGTTTTTCTGCTTTCGTCGATAAATAGGCTCAAAAGTGTCAACTTTGAAGGCTTGTTATGAAAAATCTATTGTGTTTTTAAAAAGACAGAACATTGAGTGCAGTTAAACAGTTTCTGAATAACACCTACTATTTTCATGCATATCCGAACAAAATTAAATTAATGCATGTGTCACAAAGTGGCTCTTTTTGATTTAAGAACACCCTTAATAGTATACAGTACTTCGGATAACATGTAAGTATTCGAAATCTTTTGTGTGTCACTGTAACTACTGTCCAGTTTCTACTATACAGGAAGCAACCTTTAGAAAACATCAGCACCGTATATCAGTTTCATAAAAGTGAAATAGTTTAATATAATTAAAACGCGCCCCAAACAATACTTCCTTATCATTGTTGTAATGGAATACTTTTGTAACTCATACACACTAACGCCGCGGCGTTTTTTCCAGAAAATACGGTAATAATAATATTAATAATAAAAAATGTAACGCCGCATGTTTTTATATTAAAATATAAACATAAAATCTAAATCAACACCAATTATTGTTATTTTTTATCTTGAAATGCATCTGGGAGAAAATATGTTATAAGGCATTTGCAAGTCGGGCAAATGCTTATTTCAACATCATAAACAAGAAAGCACGATGATTATGGAAAGGAGGGGGGGGGGGGGGAATCGAATAACACAATTCATATTATATCCTAACTCTTTTGTTTTCATCCACATCAATCCGATCATGCTTCTGCTGCGGGGGAGTACTGGCCCAGTTAGAGCATGTCGGCTAAGTAGCACAATAACGTATTAACCAGCGCCTATCATGTTAATAAAGAAAAAAAAAAAAAAATAGTAGTGCTAGATTCAAAATGTGGGTTTAACCGGGATTTAAGGGAGATCTTTCATTCAGATAAAGAAAAGGAATCGACCATTATTTGCCAACACAATTTTTTGTTACCTGTTTAACTACAGGTGGAGAAGCGAGAGACGTTAAAAGCCAACTACGATGTAAACAGTAATTTCGTGTAATTGCTACTTTCTCAAAAAATTTTTAGGGCAATGGGATTTGAAAACTTTTTCTTTTGCATGATAACATAAATTGCAGATTAAACTTAAATCATATAATTTTTTTAAAATAACCGTATACTTTAATGCAGTCCTTAATATAGAAAAATGTAGATACACTGATTCACACAGAAATTTTTATATTTACTTTTTAGGAGTAAAATTTGTAAACAAGCGATTCCACAAATTTTGCTACCTTTTGGGACTCTAAAACTTGAAATCCTGGTGCGCTGGCTCACGGTACCGTCCCGTAGGACCATAGATTTAAAAAAAAATAGTCTTGAGAAGATCCATTCACTAATGCTAATCCTATGGATGATATTTTGAAAAGATACCTTGTTTACATTTCAATATTTTTAAGCAATTATTTTTGCTTTGACTATATGGCATCATTTTGTACAAAGGGTGTTTTTACTTTTTCTACTTTGTTAACAGATATTTTTAAGGGGGCACTTTTATTTTCGATACTGGTTTTAAAGGAAAAAAAACATCGTCTTAAAAGTGAGAGAAAAAAAAAACTGCAAACAAAATCGAAAAAGTAAAAAGCGGAAAAAGTAGAAATCAATCTCAGCTATCCAATGCAGAAAACATACTTAAAAATATTAAAATGCAACCGAGATATCTTCTTAAATTTCTCCCTTAGGAGTAGCATTAGTGAGTGGGCCTTTCCAAGTGACTGAAGCAGTCCCTTAAGGGTGTATTCGAAAAAACGCTTTTCCACCTTCAGCAGCTCGAAATTTTCCGATACAATTTCAGACACATTTTTAAAAGTAGAATCATGAAACTTGCTGAGGGGATTCTTCAAGGGACGTATGAGGTGCCGAGTAAAGTCTTTTTACGCTTAATTCATTAGAATTTGATTTATAAGCAATTAACTTCTCTGGAAGACCTTTTTTTCGTTCCCTTATCTCACACTTCGGAAAAATCGGTTCAAATTGCCGTTTTTGATTGCTTTTTTTGCAATATTTTGTACACTTATCAAAGAATTGACCTTTACGGCACCTTGTGCACTTTCTAAATAAGAGAATTTGCGAGTTTGATGCGTTTGAGAGCAAAAGTGAATTCAAAAATAAATCGGAAAACAAGCAGTTTGAATCGAAATACACCCTTAAGATAAATGGACTCCCAAGATATGAACGAGTAGAATATGTAAAGAATTAGCCCTAAAATCTAACGCAGTCAAATTTAAATCAAAATTTACTGGGTTATTTTCATCTCATTCGAATTTATAAATATAAAGCAACCATTTCCAGATGTCGATGGTACTAAATGCATAACATTCAATTTTTTTTTAATTTAATTTTTTAATTAATTTAAAATTGAATATTATATAAGGGCACAGTAATTTAAAAGAACTGAAATGATTCAATTTTGAAACCAAACACTATAAATTCAAACATAAAAAAGATATTTTTTAATGGACCGCTTAAAAACAATGACGCGTGGGTGGGTGTCGAAGCAATTAAGAACTTAATTCTGACATTTTGTGAAGCGACAATGAAATATTAAATGACACACAAAGCACAAAGAAAAACATTCAACAAAAAGAAAGAAACGCTAGTTGTAGTTAAAGGAGGAAAAAAGCGTTCACAAGCAGTTGAGGCTTATATCGTATAAAACACTGTAAATGAGTGTGGTAAAGAACTGCAGTGTGTTATTGAATCCATAGACAAGGAACTCTTTATGAAAACGATGCCCGACGAGAGAGAAAACAGACGCCGATTATTATTTCACAAGCCATTTACACACCAGCTGTTGATAAATCATAAGAATATTTCGCTTCTCAAAGATATCGTTATAACTTAAAGAGCTACTACTCCAGTCAGGCGAAAACACTTTCGTTAATGCTAATCCAAAGGGAGAAAATTTTAAAGATATCTCGTTTGCGTTTTAATATTTTTAAATGATTTTTTTTTCTTCTTCATTGGATAGCCGAGATCGATTTTGTATGTAGGCCGTTTTTTACTTTTTCGATTCTGATTGCAGATTTTTTTTCTTTTTCTTTAGGATGCTTTTACTTTAAAAACCGTTCTCATTATAAACACCCAAAAGCAAAATCGAAAAAGTTAAAAACGACCTTTGTACATAATGAGATTCTTTTCTAATTACAATACTTGTTGTAGTACATTTAAAAACGATAAATTTTTATAAAGTATATTTTCTTAAATCAATAAAATGTTTAACATCATTAAGGTAAGTGAGCATTCTTGTTCTTATATTTAATATCAAGTTCTTTTACTTGTTCTGTTTAAAAATATCCTTTTGATATTCGCAATTTAACGAACAAAGTCCCGAAAGATTCGTTAAATCGGGGTTCGACTGTATATGATAATGTTGTTTTTGAAGCTAAGGGATCGAATTCTAATAAATAGAAATGATACGAAGTGCAAAACAAAAACTTCTCTTTTCTTGATTATTCATCATTTCCAATCATTTTACAGAATACTTAAAACACGAAGATACAAAAATTCATGAAATTTCTCGCTTCTTCACTGAAGTACGTAGTTGAGATTTTTAACAAGCAATTTTTCACTCGGGAACAATACACACTTTCCCACACATTTAAAGTCGAAGATGTAATTTCACAGGATGTAATTATGAGTGCATAAGAATAGAATGAAACTCATTTCGAATGAGCGTTCGTCATTTGCATATTAAATGCATCAGTTCACCGAAGTAGCATTCAATCTCTCTTTTTATTAAAAGCAAGAGCAGAAAGAGAGATTAAATTTAGAAGTTACAGAAAAATGATAGAATATTTTATAACAAACGGGTTTTAATTTAGTTAATTTGGAAAATCATTGTGCAGTCCGTCACATAAAAATAATGCACGCACTTTCATCGTTTCGGATACTTTAAAATAAAATCACAATAAAGATGTCATTAGATCCGAACAATGTGTTCTTTTCGATTACGAGTTCATTTATTTGCAAAAAGTGTTGTCTACATATTAAAAAAAATTATCATTTTTTTATTTTTCAAACGGTAACAACCACATATCACACATCGAGTTTATACGAAATAGACAATTTATGCACTTTTTTCTTAAATTTTCATGCAACTCTATAAACACTTATGAAAAAGCTCTTAATTGAGAATTATAAACCACGTAACAAATTAAAATTTATATCCCCCCCCCTCCCCCCAAATATCAAATTGAAATGTTTCTTTTTTAATTCAGTATCAGGGGTGCGGAATTTTTGAAAAATTTCACCAGCTAGGGATTTATTTTACCAGCCAGCAAAATACAATATACAGTTGAAAATAGTTAAGACAAAATTTAAACAACTGAAAAACAGTTAATTACTATTACTACAATGCATTTTCATATTTTGTTCGATAAAAATAAGAAATATATACAAGGGAAAAAATATTAGTACTATGGTGTAGAATTTAGTATAATATTTATATTACAAAAGTTGCAAAATATAGAGAACTAATAAAAATAAATAAATATTCTGGCATCTTTAGCTTTACAGTTTGAAAAAATAACTTAAAACTTCACTCGCACTGAAGGAAAATTTACTCGCCAGTGGCGAGTACAATGATGTAATTCCCCAGCTCTGTTCAGTATAATAAATGAATCCAAATATAATCTAGATTTTTTTTAATAAAAACAGGGCTCCCAACAGATTTTAGCCCTCAAAAAGGGGGAAAGGGGACCATTTTCATTTAAAAAGGGGACTTTGGGGGACCATTTTTGTTTAAAAAGAGGACTTTGGGGGACCATTTTTGCTTAAAAAGGGGACTTTGGGGACCAATTTTATTAAAAGTGGAAAACAAATAAGGATCATATGTGTGTAAAAATACAGCACAAATTTTCCTAAATAAGAAAGTAAATTTTTAAAATTACCCCAGAAAATATGTCAGATGGTTATCTTTATAAAATTTCATTAAACAATGTACACAATTTTATTTAAACACATTTAAATATGCTACTGAAAAAGTATATAAAGCATTCAATATTTTGGCATTCACCTTGATAATTCTCGTTATAGGTAAAAAACTAGTTGGATGCGCCAATCCCAAAACTTTCTTCTATCTCATACATTAAAAAAAAACATCAAAAAAATAGTTAATCATTTTAATGCTTTAATATTTTTAATTCAATACCATACCAACTTTGATTTTCATCTTAAATTTCTGCTTCAGTCAATTAATCGGAGTAAAAACAAATTTCCGTCTCTGCACGAGCCGATGAACAATAGAATGATAGGCAGATTTTTTTTTTCAAATTCAGGGAGAATTTACTTGTCTTACCAAAAAAAAAAAAAATCATATACAAAAAATTTAGTTCAGTTCTAGAACAAACTTCATACACTTTTAGGTGGTGCAATATTGTAAATGGCATAAAATTCGCTATTGTAGTGCCCCCTTCCGGGGGATTTTTTTCAAATTGGGGGAGGACCAACTAGCCATAGCCATACAGTTACATAAAAAATTTGGTTCAATTCGATGCATAACTTCATATACTTTTGGTCGGTACAATATTGAAAATGGCACAAACATCGCGATAGCAGCACCCCCTTCCGGCAGACTTTTCTCAAATTCAGGGAGGACCAACCAGCTATAGCCATATATTTACACAAAAAATTTGGTTCAATTTGATGCATAACTTCATATATTTTTGGTCGGTACAGTATTGAAAATGGCACAAAAATCGCGATTGCAGCGCCCCTTCCGGCGGAATATTTCAAAACTGAAGGAGAACCTGCTTGCCATAGCCAAAAACATTCACAAAAAATTTGGTTAATTCTATGCATAACTTTGTATACCTTTTGATGGTATAATGGTGACATACGGACACAGACACACGGACAGACAGACATTTTGTCAAAACTTGTTTTTTGGAATCTCTGACCCCTAAAACGTGTAAATCCGTCTAATCCTAAAACGTGTAAATCCGTCTATAAATACTAATATTATAAAGAGGAAAGATTTGATTGTTTGTTTGTTTGAATTGAATAGGCTCCGAAATTACTTGACAGATTTGAAAAATTCTTTCACCGCTGGAAAGCTACACTATTTCCGGTGAACATAGGCTAATTTTTAATTGATTTATTCAAATATTTTTCTTAATAAATTCAAAATTTCATTATTTTTCATACAGAATCAATTGAAATTTTTCCCATAAAAAATAACCATTTTTCTTTCCCGTTGCCAAGAAAATGTAATCTGGAATAATAATAATAATAAATTAATTAATTCAATTAGTAATTATGGAACAAAACTATTTGTATAATTTTAAAACAGAAAAGAAAAATAAGGAAATAGTTTACTGATAGTAAATATACGACTATTACTGGATTACCACGTGAGGCATAAAATCGCAATTTTGTTGTAATCGAGCCAACGTGATCCGTAGATGATATCTGCATCTAAATAATGTTTGCAATATTATTGTTTATATAATTTGTTTACATTATTTGGCAATATTACATTATTTAGCAATACTTGATCTCCCATCGACCAAAAAACTGTCGCCAAAGTATAAGGTTAAATGTCAATAATGGATGATCGTAAATGTCATATTCTTTTGACATTAAATATGTTTTGCATAATTGTTACGTCGTCAACTAATTTTAATTCGATGTTTTATCTCTATTTCTATTAATATTTTAGTAATTTATTAATTCTTTGGTTATTTAAAATAAAAATTATATCCATTTGTATAATTTGGCGAAATTGATCGACGGAATAATCAAATGGTACCAGTTGTTTGTTTACACTCTATCTGGATATTTAGGTTGATAGAATTAGCGTACTTATCGAGTCTCCGCCAAGTCATATGCCAAGCAGTCATTAAATCTGTGTTTTAGCCTTACTATTATATCTTTTTCATCTGCAGTTATTTTACCATCACTAAAAAAGAAATATTTTGAACGTGAAGGAAAAATCATTATCATGAAAAAATATTTGCAATTAATTTATCATTCATTCTAATAAAAAAAAACGGTACTACTTGGTTATCCTGTCGACCAAAAAATTATCGCCAAACTATTAGATTAGATGCTAATAATGGATGATCGTGAATGTCGCATTCAATGACATTAAATACGATTCACGTATTTAAAATGTCATTAAATGATTTTTATTTCGACTTTTTATTAATATTTTTCTTAATATTTTACTAATTATTTGTTTTTTAGTGCATATTTTAGTGCATTTTTTCATGCTAAATTGAATGCTACTAAGCAAATTCTTTTAAATCCTGTACTGGGTGAGATACTTCACATTTACCTAATTTGGCGATGTCTTCAGCGCAAAAACCTGAAATTTTGAATTTTTATCTAATATACAGGCATGAGATTCTTCCGCGGATCCGCGGTTTTCCGCTTTTTTGTCATTTTCCACGTTTCTGACTTTTTATATCTTTATGGATCGCGGGGAAAAAACGAGGTTTTCGACAAAAGATCGTGAAAAAACGCGATTTTCGTCAAAATATCGCGGAATAGAAATGCGATTTTCCTCGAAAGGTCGCGGAAAAAAACGCTATTTTCGCCGGAAGGTCCCGAAAAATGCTATTTTCGTCAAAATATCGCGAGGAAAACGTGGTTTTTGTCAAAATATTGCGAGGAAAACGTGGTTTTTGTCAAAATATCGCGTGAAAAACGCGGATTCCATTGATATATCGCGATAAAAACGCAGATTCCTTTAATATATCGCGATAAAAACGCGGATTCCGTTTAAATATCGCGGAAAAAAACCTCGATTTTCGTCAAAAAATCGCAAAAGAACCACGGATTCCGTCCTAAGTTCGCGAAAAAACGCGATGTTCGTGAAAAAATGGGGATTTTCGCCGAAAAGATCGGCGAAAAAACGTGATTTTCGACAAAAGATCGCCGAAAAAACGCAAATTTCATGAAGGAATTGCTTAGAAAATACGAATTTCGTCAGAAAATTGAAGAAAATTTGCTGTAATATCATTTTCAACAACTTTTTTGGAATTGAGTGGCAGATTAAACATTAACTTGCCATGTTTGTTAATTGATGTTTTAAGTGAAAACATGTTATATTTTAATTGGACAATTAGCTGAGATTGTTGTGTAAAACATTGCATCAGAAATGGGAATTTAAAGTAGAAACTTTAATTTCAGAACTACTTATAATATTTGGATAGATGGATTCACTCTCACCCTCTTCCTCCCCCCCCCCCCCAAAAAAAAAAAAAATTAAATTAAATAAGTAAATAAAATTAATGAAGATTTAAACAAAAGTATTCACAATTTTGCTGTGAATAAAATAAGCTTCTGAATTGTCTTACATGCGCGCTGTTTTAAATAATTTCTCATTTTCCTGTTCACGCACTTTTTTGAAATAATTTCTCATTTTCCAGTTCACGCGCTTTTCCTCTTTTTTTAACTTTTTGCAATCTCATGCCTGAATATAAATCTCTTCTTTAGGAAGTTCATCGGATGGTCTAAAATAATAACATGTTTTACGATATCTCAGAGGCAAATTCAGGTAGAAGCAATTCAAGTGGAATTTAAGATAAAGAACCTACGAAAAAAATTCTTAATTACTTTAGTATTTTTGTAATTTGTCAGTTATTTAGTCATTTTAGAGGTATTTTGTCGCCAAAATGAACTTTGAACTGACCAATGTAAAATTACATAAATCAGACAAAAATTGTAGGTATTTGATTCGATATTAAGATTGTTTATTTCAATATATTTCGTTTGATTCAACATTATTTTAGAGAAACTGACCAGCGTAGCGGGCGGCGGCTGCTAGTGTATTATAATACTATTTACATAACATGGTTTAATTTTTCGTTATAATTTATGTGGTTTAAGTGAAAATTAAGAGGAAAGTAAAATAACGAATTGTTTTCAAAATACAACCTTTAAAAATATTAATAAATCCATTTAATTTTTCATTATTTGTCAATTTATTCTTTATTTGTAATCTTAAATCATTTGTTTTTTTCTAATTTGGACGCTGCATTTTTCAACTCCCGGTGCTAAATATTGTTCTTTAACTCTTGACCGCCCCTATATTTCCCCCCAATTCCAGGTTTTTCAAAGTAGTTTCACTGTAGTCGCTTTATTGTATGACAGCTTTAAGAAAATATAACGCCTTTTCAAAATCAACATTCCCACCCGCTTCCAAGAATTAAGAGAATAAAGTGTAGTTTTTCACAATAATTTCTGCTCTTCGATTTTAGAGATAACAAATCTATATTACAAAAGAAAATATTTTTGTTCTTAAATTTTTCTTAAAAAATCCGAATTACTAGATTGGGGATATCTTACGCGATTAACCGGGAATTGTTAAACGATAAAACAAATATTTATAAGCGGGATATGCAATTATCTGTTATTCGATTAAGTGGGGCAGACTACACTTGAACTAATTAGAAAGTAACATCGTTTTTAAAAATATTCTCTGTTTTTATAAAGTATATATATATATATATATATATATATATATATATATATATATATATATATATATGTATATATATATATATATTCCCCTGTAAAAAAAAAAAAAAAAAAAAAAAAAAAAAAAAAAAAAAAAAAAAAGTGCATTGTAGTGTTTTTCAAGTCACACAAGTCAGTTATTTACTTATTTTAATGTAAAATGTTTCGATACGAGTCTTTCAACTATATCTTTTTTTTTTTTTTTTTTTTTTTTTTCCCCTTACGCCCTTTTTAAGTATGACTTTAGTATTTTAAAAAGTAGATTTTGATATCACCATTATTTCAACAGCTCTATTCACAAATTTATTTAATCTATTTCCAACGCGGTATCAAAATAACATTAATATGGAAAAGGAAAAATCCTGTTAAAAAAAAGTAATAATAATAAAGATAATAGCAATAAAAATAAATATTTATAATAACTATTGATATTCGTTAAAAATATATGTATATTTTCTTAACATACTTTTTTCCTCACCCCCCTCTTCTCCTTCCTTAATCAATCGCACATCTATATTATAAAGGCCAAACGTATCTGTGCGTAACGCATACGTCATTTTGCGAATGGCAACACTTTCACATGCAATTCGGTTTTGCAGTTTTTGGTGCTGCAAATTTTATGCTTCTAAACTTCGCACATTTTTAATTTTTACACCATCTTATAGAGAAAAATATGTACTTTTAAATGCAATGTGTTTGAAAGCTATACCTCAATTTATTCTTGATATATTAATTTTTTTTTTAGCTTTTCGTATGAATTTTGTAATTGTGGCAACAGAAATACGCCATTTTCTCATAAAATTGATAAAAATTGAAATGTATTCATGTAAATTTTAAGAAGATGAAAATTATGAGGGGTTTAGATTTCACGTAAAATTCTAAGATCGTGTCAATTTGAAAAAATTTTTTTTTTCTTTTTCATACGCATTTATACCAAACATAAGAGCCTCAATTGATAACTTCATCTTTAATAATTGTTTTTATTATATTTTGCTTTATTATTATACTAGACGGTTGCCCGCCCTCAGTAGCCCGAAGACTATCTGAATGCCAGTTCTACAACCCCACACATTCACGTTTCTGTGCCATGTCTCGTCAGTTTCCGGCAGATATGTTTGATCGGTGTTCTGGGGTTTCGTTTGCATATCTTTTTTTATTGTTAATGAAGAGGTCTTCCATTTGTTCTTCCATCTGTTCTTCTTTCTGTTCTTCCATCTGTTCTTCCATTTGTTCTTCCATTTGTTCTTCCATTTGTTCTTCCATTTGTTCTTCAATTATATTCGACGATTCACTGTTTGAGAGCCTATCTGTCCTTTTATTTATAGAAGTTCAAAATGAAAAAAGATTTTCTTAGCAGACGATTTTTTGTGATAAATACATTATCTGTTTTATATTTCTTCTGCTTTATTCCTTTTATTTATAGAGTTCAAAA
Organism: Maratus speculifer; assembly: GCA_964019185.1. Taxonomy (NCBI): domain Eukaryota; kingdom Metazoa; phylum Arthropoda; class Arachnida; order Araneae; family Salticidae; genus Maratus; species Maratus speculifer. Next base: position 6,422,705 of record OZ025294.1, on the reverse strand, counting down.
TGAAAAAAGATTTTCTTAGCAGACGATTTTTTGTGATAAATACATTATCTGTTTTATATTTCTTCTGCGTTTACCTAAGCTGTGTAAAATCTCTATAAATAAAAGGTATAGAGGATGAGAGCCTATCTGTGCCTCAATTATCCTCAGAATTCCTTTTATATATATAGATTTTTACATATGCGATTAAAGTTTAATTTTGATAATTTGGACATCTGAGTTTTATACAAATAGTATTTTTGTTCTTAGTTTTAGCTTTAAATAATATTTGTTTGAGAGTTAGTATGACCATTGTAAAATGCATTTTTTACTGTAGCTAATTTTGTAGGTTTATTATAAATCAATAAAACAGTTCATTTTTAAACATTTACTTTCGTCGAAATTCGACGGGTTCCACCTTGTATCTATAAAAGCAACTGGAATTATTACTTTTTTTTTTTTTTTTTCCCTTCAAAATCACACCGTTATTTGTAGACTACATTTACTGTTGTCCGCCAAAACAATATAATTTGCCAAAATAGTTCGCACGTGCATGTTTATCTGTACAAAATGATTTGCCACATTCCTGTTCAAGAAACATACCGGCTGCCATTTTTGAGCCCCGAAAATCATGGAAGTATAAAAAGGGAATCGTTTCAGGAGCAATTTCCTCCTCGCATTTTTGTTTTTAATGCCTAAACCCGTATCAATCTAACGGTCTACTGCTCATACGTTGAAATAGCCTGTGTGCGGATGAAAAGAATCCATTAAACATCTCGTTTTACTGCAGACTTGAGTTTTTTTATTTTAACATTTTCGATAACTATGCCTGTTTAATGCCCCGCTGTTTCAAAATAGCTATACTTAACTTGGCAATTGTTACTTTGGCTCTGTGTCGCGTGAAAAAAGATTTATTTATCTTTTTGATCAGTTGTTACGGCTGCCGATTGCCTAGAGTAAATATGTTTTTATGTACTTTTCTGTGATACATTACAACTATTGAGATTGGGATGTTGCATGCTGCATCTGTAACTGCGTGATTATTTAACTTTCTCTGGAGAATTATTACAGGTCTTTCGTTTCCCATCCGCTGTTACAACGCGGATTTTAATGGATCCATTGGTTATAAATACATTAATTCATTTAAAGAATAATAATTTTAGTATATTAATATGTATAGAATTCCGATAGATCATTGTTGTATTTAAATCAAATGTTAAACTGCGTTTATTATAATATCCAGTTGAACCGTTTGGAAACTCATAATAATACATTTGAAAACCAATTTAAGCAATTCCCAACCACTGTTTAAAAAAATTAATCCGAATTCTTTCAGCAGCCCTGTGTATGATATATACATCTTTATCATACACAAGGCTGCTGAAAGAATTCGGATAATTTTATAAAACACATGAACCCAAAAACTAATTAAGAAATGCATACTCCATAGTTGAAAATTTCCCTTCCGCAATTTCCACTAATAAAAAGAATAGTTCGTGAATTTTTATATGGAGCCATGTATATGAAGTATGGAATTTATACACAACGAGTAATATGAATATAATAATAATAATTTAAAAGCATATACCGAAATTTAAAACGCACTTGCAACATTTATTGCACAATGACAGTTTACTTTAATAGATTTATTTTGTGTGCCCTTGTAAATAAGCAACTTTTTAAAAATGGTATCCAAATTTATTAGTACGGCGCAATATTGCGTATGCTACATTGATCCTAATTAATGGATATGTGGATACTTGATTTTGATTAGAATATTTTATACAATGTTGTTTGTCATATTTTCTGAATTATAAGCAAAAAAGTGGCGAAATTTAGAATTGTTTTTATTAAAAAAAAAAAAAAAAACTTAATTTTTCTACGAGTATACATGCTATCCTCATAAAAATGAACACGAGTTATTGCAATAAGTCGTTTAATCATAATCTAACGCTTTTGCTACATTAGTTTTGACAGAATTAATATAAACTTTATGGGGTTTCAGATAAAAAATTTCGCGGAAATACATAACTTGTACTATTTTGTTTACACCCCTTGAGTTTCAGGATAATTCCTCCATGTATTTTTCAAGATATTTAACAAAACGTCAAAAATCGCAAGTGGCCGGTCACCTTTGGTGTATTGGCAAATATCCCATGGACAGACAATAAATAAAGTGTCCCTATGTTTCAGAAATTAATGCATAGGATAGGATTATGTTGTAAATTCATGTAGCTGGCTTAGCTTTCTTTCTTTGTAAACATTAATGTAAAAATATCATTTTTTATAATTTTCTAATGTTAATAATTAAAAATTTTGATTCTTTTTACAGGGCTCCCAAATGGTCCCCTTTTTCCCCCAAAAGTCCCCTTTTTAGAAAAAGGTCCCCTTTAGTCCCCTTTTATGTATTTTGGTCCCCCAAGTCCCCTTTTCTGTGTTTGAAAAAAATCGCCGCAAAATAAAAAAAACTCTGAAAATCACTAAAAGCTTAAAAATTCAAGAAGACAAAATTTTTTTAAGTGGGCATAAAAAAAAAGCATTATAATGGGTATAAAAAAGCATTGTAATTGAAAATCTTTCATGAATCTAAATGTTGAAAAAATCTCAACAGAATACAGGCAAATTTTAAGAATCTCATTAAAATTCTTAAAAATAAAAAAATTGCAGAACACAAAAGTTACTATATTAAACTACTGCTTGACCAGTCTTCAATAACGGACCTTGGCATGCTTCAACCCCCCCCCCCCCTCACCTAAAAAAGAAGTGAAGCTTTTTTTTTAATGGAAAGAATCATTGAATTGTGTGGAAACAGACGATTAAAACTAAGAAAAATTAATTTAAAGTCCACAACTCTGAATCATATTAAAGAAAATAGTTGGAGTAAAATGCCTTTTCAGATTTTTTTTACAAAAAGAAATATTGAATACATGAAATAATTTCGACTTTTAGTTTCGATGGATTTATACATTTTAGAAGGTCCTGAACACAATTTTAGTGGTTTTTAGAAAATGTCTGTTAAAAAGAGCTGTATCTCAAGAACTAATGCACAGATAATGCACAAAACTTTAGATTCACTTAGACCTTGATATAAACTAGAGCTGATTAGTTTTTAGTGTATATCGCTCAACAAGTGACACTGTTATGCTGCATTATTCACAATTTCATTAGTAGCTCTATCTCAAGAACTAATGCACTGATTTTCATGAAACTTCAGCAGTTTTCAAACTCAACCCCTAATTAAACTACAACAAGATTCAATCTCAATTTAAGGGTTGACTGAAGGAGGTATCTCATCAAGCCCAACATTTTGCTAGGGTCTATTTTGACCCCAGACAATTAGGAGCATTTCTTCATGTGCATGTGGGGTGGGGAATCAGAAAATTGATTTTTTTCACACATCCTTTTAAAACTCTTGGCCTAAGCAGCCATTTCCCAAAGTCTTAACTCATTTTTTCACCATTAGTAGATCGTTTAATTTAACTAATTAACTTAAATTAATTTAATTTTAATTTAATTTAAAACGTGTAAATCCGTCGAAAACCAGAAGTAAAAAAAATTTCGATTACATTACTTTCTTCTATTGAAGATAGAAAAAAGTAATGATAGTGATCAGTTAATAAAAACAAGTGGGTAAGTGTGATCACAGATCACTCAGAGGGTTTTTTTTTTCAGTATTCCTTTCAAAACGTTCTAAACTTTAATTAATAAACCAAAATTGTTAATAATGAAATTTGTTAAAAATTAATAATTGTTTATAAAGATTAAATCCTTACATAGATGGGGATGATATAAAGCAGTGAGAATGGAGGTAGACAGAGAGTGAAAAATAACATTATTCATAACCTGGCTTTTCATTTAAGATATTACATGCCATATTGTAGATTACATTTTTGAAAATTTATTTCAATAGCTTCCCCTGGTGACAGAAAGGGATGAAAAGATGCTAACCATTGAGATATGTTGAGCAGATTTTTTTTCTTAATTTAGAAAATTTATGAAGTAAGGAACACAATTAAAATTAAACGATCTACTAATGGTGAAAAAATGAGTTAAGACTTTGGGAAATGGCTGCTTAGGCCAAGAGTTTTAAAAGGATGTGTGAAAAAAATCAATTTTCTGATTCCCCACCCCACATGCACATGAAGAAATGCTCCTAATTGTCTGGGGTCAAAATAGACCCTAGCAAAATGTTGGGCTTGATGAGATACCTCCTTCAGTCAACCCTTAAATTGAGATTGAATCTTGTTGTAGTTTAATTAGGGGTTGAGTTTGAAAACTGCTGAAGTTTCATGAAAATCAGTGCATTAGTTCTTGAGATAGAGCTACTAATGAAATTGTGAATAATGCAGCATAACAGTGTCACTTGTTGAGCGATATACACTAAAAACTAATCAGCTCTAGTTTATATCAAGGTCTAAGTGAATCTAAAGTTTTGTGCATTATCTGTGCATTAGTTCTTGAGATACAGCTCTTTTTAACAGACATTTTCTAAAAACCACTAAAATTGTGTTCAGGACCTTCTAAAATGTATAAATCCATCGAAACTAAAAGTCGAAATTATTTCATGTATTCAATATTTCTTTTTGTAAAAAAAATCTGAAAAGGCATTTTACTCCAACTATTTTCTTTAATATGATTCAGAGTTGTGGACTTTAAATTAATTTTTCTTAGTTTTAATCGTCTGTTTCCACACAATTCAATGATTCTTTCCATTAAAAAAAAAGCTTCACTTCTTTTTTAGGTGAGGGGGGGGGGGGGGTTGAAGCATGCCAAGGTCCGTTATTGAAGACTGGTCAAGCAGTAGTTTAATATAGTAACTTTTGTGTTCTGCAATTTTTTTATTTTTAAGAATTTTAATGAGATTCTTAAAATTTGCCTGTATTCTGTTGAGATTTTTTCAACATTTAGATTCATGAAAGATTTTCAATTACAATGCTTTTTTATACCCATTATAATGCTTTTTTTTTATGCCCACTTAAAAAAATTTTGTCTTCTTGAATTTTTAAGCTTTTAGTGATTTTCAGAGTTTTTTTTATTTTGCGGCGATTTTTTTCAAACACAGAAAAGGGGACTTGGGGGACCAAAATACATAAAAGGGGACTAAAGGGGACCTTTTTCTAAAAAGGGGACTTTTGGGGGAAAAAGGGGACCATTTGGGAGCCCTGTAAAAAGAATCAAAATTTTTAATTATTAACATTAGAAAATTATAAAAAATGATATTTTTACATTAATGTTTACAAAGAAAGAAAGCTAAGCCAGCTACATGAATTTACAACATAATCCTATCCTATGCATTAATTTCTGAAACATAGGGACACTTTATTTATTGTCTGTCCATGGGATATTTGCCAATACACCAAAGGTGACCGGCCACTTGCGATTTTTGACGTTTTGTTAAATATCTTGAAAAATACATGGAGGAATTATCCTGAAACTCAAGGGGTGTAAACAAAATAGTACAAGTTATGTATTTCCGCGAAATTTTTTATCTGAAACCCCATAAAGTTTATATTAATTCTGTCAAAACTAATGTAGCAAAAGCGTTAGATTATGATTAAACGACTTATTGCAATAACTCGTGTTCATTTTTATGAGGATAGCATGTATACTCGTAGAAAAATTAAGTTTTTTTTTTTTTTTTTAATAAAAACAATTCTAAATTTCGCCACTTTTTTGCTTATAATTCAGAAAATATGACAAACAACATTGTATAAAATATTCTAATCAAAATCAAGTATCCACATATCCATTAATTAGGATCAATGTAGCATACGCAATATTGCGCCGTACTAATAAATTTGGATACCATTTTTAAAAAGTTGCTTATTTACAAGGGCACACAAAATAAATCTATTAAAGTAAACTGTCATTGTGCAATAAATGTTGCAAGTGCGTTTTAAATTTCGGTATATGCTTTTAAATTATTATTATTATATTCATATTACTCGTTGTGTATAAATTCCATACTTCATATACATGGCTCCATATAAAAATTCACGAACTATTCTTTTTATTAGTGGAAATTGCGGAAGGGAAATTTTCAACTATGGAGTATGCATTTCTTAATTAGTTTTTGGGTTCATGTGTTTTATAAAATTATCCGAATTCTTTCAGCAGCCTTGTGTATGATAAAGATGTATATATCATACACAGGGCTGCTGAAAGAATTCGGATTAATTTTTTTAAACAGTGGTTGGGAATTGCTTAAATTGGTTTTCAAATGTATTATTATGAGTTTCCAAACGGTTCAACTGGATATTATAATAAACGCAGTTTAACATTTGATTTAAATACAACAATGATCTATCGGAATTCTATACATATTAATATACTAAAATTATTATTCTTTAAATGAATTAATGTATTTATAACCAATGGATCCATTAAAATCCGCGTTGTAACAGCGGATGGGAAACGAAAGACCTGTAATAATTCTCCAGAGAAAGTTAAATAATCACGCAGTTACAGATGCAGCATGCAACATCCCAATCTCAATAGTTGTAATGTATCACAGAAAAGTACATAAAAACATATTTACTCTAGGCAATCGGCAGCCGTAACAACTGATCAAAAAGATAAATAAATCTTTTTTCACGCGACACAGAGCCAAAGTAACAATTGCCAAGTTAAGTATAGCTATTTTGAAACAGCGGGGCATTAAACAGGCATAGTTATCGAAAATGTTAAAATAAAAAAACTCAAGTCTGCAGTAAAACGAGATGTTTAATGGATTCTTTTCATCCGCACACAGGCTATTTCAACGTATGAGCAGTAGACCGTTAGATTGATACGGGTTTAGGCATTAAAAACAAAAATGCGAGGAGGAAATTGCTCCTGAAACGATTCCCTTTTTATACTTCCATGATTTTCGGGGCTCAAAAATGGCAGCCGGTATGTTTCTTGAACAGGAATGTGGCAAATCATTTTGTACAGATAAACATGCACGTGCGAACTATTTTGGCAAATTATATTGTTTTGGCGGACAACAGTAAATGTAGTCTACAAATAACGGTGTGATTTTGAAGGGAAAAAAAAAAAAAAAAAGTAATAATTCCAGTTGCTTTTATAGATACAAGGTGGAACCCGTCGAATTTCGACGAAAGTAAATGTTTAAAAATGAACTGTTTTATTGATTTATAATAAACCTACAAAATTAGCTACAGTAAAAAATGCATTTTACAATGGTCATACTAACTCTCAAACAAATATTATTTAAAGCTAAAACTAAGAACAAAAATACTATTTGTATAAAACTCAGATGTCCAAATTATCAAAATTAAACTTTAATCGCATATGTAAAAATATAATAATAAAGCAAAATATAATAAAAACAATTATTAAAGATGAAGTTATCAATTGAGGCTCTTATGTTTGGTATAAATGCGTATGAAAAAGAAAAAAAAATTTTTTTCAAATTGACACGATCTTAGAATTTTACGTGAAATCTAAACCCCTCATAATTTTCATCTTCTTAAAATTTACATGAATACATTTCAATTTTTATCAATTTTATGAGAAAATGGCGTATTTCTGTTGCCACAATTACAAAATTCATACGAAAAGCTAAAAAAAAAATTAATATATCAAGAATAAATTGAGGTATAGCTTTCAAACACATTGCATTTAAAAGTACATATTTTTCTCTATAAGATGGTGTAAAAATTAAAAATGTGCGAAGTTTAGAAGCATAAAATTTGCAGCACCAAAAACTGCAAAACCGAATTGCATGTGAAAGTGTTGCCATTCGCAAAATGACGTATGCGTTACGCACAGATACGTTTGGCCTTTATAATATAGATGTGCGATTGATTAAGGAAGGAGAAGAGGGGGGTGAGGAAAAAAGTATGTTAAGAAAATATACATATATTTTTAACGAATATCAATAGTTATTATAAATATTTATTTTTATTGCTATTATCTTTATTATTATTACTTTTTTTTAACAGGATTTTTCCTTTTCCATATTAATGTTATTTTGATACCGCGTTGGAAATAGATTAAATAAATTTGTGAATAGAGCTGTTGAAATAATGGTGATATCAAAATCTACTTTTTAAAATACTAAAGTCATACTTAAAAAGGGCGTAAGGGGAAAAAAAAAAAAAAAAAAAAAAGATATAGTTGAAAGACTCGTATCGAAACATTTTACATTAAAATAAGTAAATAACTGACTTGTGTGACTTGAAAAACACTACAATGCACTTTTTTTTTTTTTTTTTTTTTTTTTTTTTTTTTTTTTACAGGGGAATATATATATATATATATATATATATATATATATATATATATATATATATATATATATACTTTATAAAAACAGAGAATATTTTTAAAAACGATGTTACTTTCTAATTAGTTCAAGTGTAGTCTGCCCCACTTAATCGAATAACAGATAATTGCATATCCCGCTTATAAATATTTGTTTTATCGTTTAACAATTCCCGGTTAATCGCGTAAGATATCCCCAATCTAGTAATTCGGATTTTTTAAGAAAAATTTAAGAACAAAAATATTTTCTTTTGTAATATAGATTTGTTATCTCTAAAATCGAAGAGCAGAAATTATTGTGAAAAACTACACTTTATTCTCTTAATTCTTGGAAGCGGGTGGGAATGTTGATTTTGAAAAGGCGTTATATTTTCTTAAAGCTGTCATACAATAAAGCGACTACAGTGAAACTACTTTGAAAAACCTGGAATTGGGGGAAAATATAGGGGCGGTCAAGAGTTAAAGAACAATATTTAGCACCGGGAGTTGAAAAATGCAGCGTCCAAATTAGAAAAAAACAAATGATTTAAGATTACAAATAAAGAATAAATTGACAAATAATGAAAAATTAAATGGATTTATTAATATTTTTAAAGGTTGTATTTTGAAAACAATTCGTTATTTTACTTTCCTCTTAATTTTCACTTAAACCACATAAATTATAACGAAAAATTAAACCATGTTATGTAAATCTATATATATAAAAGAAAGTCAGGATTTCGTATTAATCACAGCACAAAAAAATCTGCCAAACCTAAAATCTTGAAAATTGGGGTAAAAAAAACTTCTTATAACATCGAGTGCCGCTAAGAAGGGATTTTCGAAAATTCCACTCCTAAGGGGGTTAAAAAAAGAAACGAACTTTTAAAAAATTCCTTAAAAATCGGCTTTTGTAGTTACTTTTCAACTGATAACATATTTTAGTGTATTTTTTCATGCTGAATGGAATGGTACCAAGCAAATTCTTTTAAGTTCAGTAGTTCGCGAGATACTTCGCATTTTCCTGATTTGGCGGTGTCTTCGGCGCAAAAACCTGAAATTTTCAATCCTTATCAATATATATAAAAGAAGGTCAGGATTTCGTATTAATCACAGCACAAAAAAATCTGCCGAACCTGAAATCTTGAAAATTGGGGTAAAAATACTTCTTATAACATCGAGTGCCGCTTTGAAGGGATTTTCGGAAATTCCACTCCTAAGGGGGTTAAAAAAAGGAACGAACTTTTAAAAAATTCCTTAAAAATCGGCTTTTGTAGTTATTTTTCAACTGATAACATATTTTAGTGTATATTTTCATGCTGAATCGAATGGTACCAAGCAAATTCTTTTAAGTTCAGTAGTTCGCGAGATACTTCGCATTTTCCTGATTTGGCGATGTCTTCGGCGCAAAAACCTGAAATTTTCAATCTTATCTATATATATAAAAGAAAGTCAGGATTTCGTATTAATCACAGCACAGAAAAATCTGCCGAACCTAAAATCTTGAAAATTGGGGTAAAAATACTTCTTATAACATCGAGTGCCGCTAAGTAGGGATTTTCGAAAATTCCACTCCTAAAGGGGTTAAAAAAAGGAACGAAATTTTAAAAAATTCCTTAAAAATCGGCTTTTGTAGTTACTTTTCAACTGATAACATATTTTAGTGTATTTTTTCATGCTGAATGGAATGGTACCAAGCAAATTCTTTTAAGTTCAGTAGTTCGCGAGATACTTCGCATTTTCCTGATTTGGCGGTGTCTTCGGCGCAAAAACCTGAAATTTTCAATCCTTATCAATATATATAAAAGAAGGTCAGGATTTCGTATTAATCACAGCACAAAAAAATCTGCCAAACCTAAAATCTTGAAAATTGGGGTAAAAAAAACTTCTTATAACATCGAGTGCCGCTAAGAAGGGATTTTCGAAAATTCCACTCCTAAGGGGGTTAAAAAAAGAAACGAACTTTTAAAAAATTCCTTAAAAATCGGCTTTTGTAGTTACTTTTCAACTGATAACATATTTTAGTGTATTTTTTCATGCTGAATGGAATGGTACCAAGCAAATTCTTTTAAGTTCAGTAGTTCGCGAGATACTTCGCATTTTCCTGATTTGGCGGTGTCTTCGGCGCAAAAACCTGAAATTTTCAATCCTTATCAATATATATATAAAAGAAGGTCAGGATTTCGTATTAATCACAGCACAAAAAAATCTGCCGAACCTGAAATCTTGAAAATTGGGGTAAAAATACTTCTTATAACATCGAGTGCCGCTTTGAAGGGATTTTCGGAAATTCCACTCCTAAGGGGGTTAAAAAAAGGAACGAACTTTTAAAAAATTCCTTAAAAATCGGCTTTTGTAGTTATTTTTCAACTGATAACATATTTTAGTGTATATTTTCAAGCTGAATCGAATGGTACAAGCAAATTCTTTTAAGGGGACTTACTCGAAGAGAAGCTACGTTGTCGATTCCCATGTTAGTCTATGGGAGAAAATAGATCGCTGTTCTTTCATTCAAATATCAAAATTTCAGAATTTTCTTTTTTTCAGCATATAAATTCGAAAGCTCTTCACGTCATTATAAGCTTAAAATATTTTTAAAACAGTTTTAAGTATTTTTAAATTCATGTTAAAGTTTCAAAAAACCCCCAAAAGTGAGATGTGTTGTCTTTATTCGTTTATAACTTTGGATTGAAGAAAGATATAAAAAATTAGAGCTTATGCATGCAAAATTTGATTTGTTTTCTTTTACGTAATTAAGCAACTTTTCAATTTTATTCTAATTAAAACGTTGTAATTCTTAAATTAAAATTAGTTACATCAAAAATCCTTTACAAAACTGTCAAGCTGTCAGCATTATCAAATATATTAGTTTAGCTCCCGATGTCAGAGGATTCGCACCGGGGGGTGTAGGGTTGCTAAAAGTAGAAAGACGCCAGATTTTTGCAAAAGAATTCATTCTTGGCATAGTACTTTTGAATAGGTCATTCAAAGATATCCCCCTTTATTATTCACTTTATCTCTCTATCTCTCTTTTGACCGTGTGTCACGTGACTGCAATAAAGAGTCAAATTACACCCTCTCCTTTTGACCACAACCTTCTAATAATGTAAACTTTGGGAGACTTCTCATTCGAGGTGAAGTGAAAGCAAGCGGACATTTTCTGTTTTTCTACTTTGCTTTATTCCGAGAAGAAACATTTGCTGAAGATTTTACTATGGGTCGCTATGGAAAAGGAGGATAGCTGTATTTATCAGCTAGAAGACGCAAAAGAGGGCAATATTTATCTAATTGAAAAAACAGATAAGAATGAAATGGCATTCTTTTATTAACCTTATAAATATTCTTTATAATTCTGTATTATACTATTGTTTTGTTTTTCCCATTATATAAAATAATTAAACTACAATCATTGGAAGGATAAAAAATTAGAAGTATATAAAATGCATTAGAATTTATTAACGAGTAAAATGTCAGAAACGTATCATGAAGAGTTCATGATATCATGGGAAAAACATTTTTATACATGCAACTCAATTTCAAAAAATTCGAATTCCCATTACAGCTATTCACCCAAACAGTTATTCATATAACTGTAATTCAAGATATCCTATATATATATATACACTATATTGCCATTGATTATGGGACACTTGCGATTTTAGACATTTTACTAAATATCTAGAAAAATACATGAGGAATCATCTTGAAACTCTTAGTGTATAAATATAATAGTATATGTCATACATCACCGTGAAGATTTTTTACCGAAACTCCATAGGGGACCGTCAACAAATTAAAAAAGAATGAATATCTTTTGAATAACCCTGTCAAAACTAATGTAGCAAAAGCGCTCAAACTCTAGATTATGATTGAATGCCTTATTGTAATACATTGTGTTCATTTTTATGCAAATTGCATGCATACTCGCAGAGTAATTAAGGTTTTTATAAAAATGGCCCCAAATTTTTCTAAGTTTTTCCCTTATAATTTTCAGAGTTCTTAATATAAAATAATATTTTTTTCAGAAAATATGACAAACAACATTGTACACAATACCCTGTAATCAGAATTAAAAAATAATAAAAATTGTATGAAAAATGAGTAAGTTTACTATATAATTTTTTACTGCGCATGCGTCAAAGATATCAAAATTTCATTTGCATATTATGTTAGCTAAATGTATAGAGCAAATTTTGTAAAAGTCTCAAAATTATAGCTTGAAAATTCTGAAAGTAATCGTCTATAGAAAAAGGACAAAATCCGTTGTTTCCAAAATGAAGCAAAAAAATGAGGGATTTTATCCAAAAGTAGTCGTACCATCCCGTATTGTGTATTCTATATTGACACTAATCAATGAATATATGGATACAACCCCTCTTGTTTTTGCTTCATTTTGAAAATAATGGATTTTCAACTTATTCAATTGACGATTATTTTCAGAATTTTCAAGTTATGATTTTGTGACTTTCACAAAAGTTGCTCTATACGTTTAGCTAACATAATATGCAAATGAAATTTTGATATCGTTGACGCATGCGCAGTAAAAAATTATTTAGTAAACCAACTCATTTTGTATACGTTTTTCATTATTTTTTAATTCTGATTACAGGGTACTGTGTGCAATGTTGTTTGTCATATTTTCTGAAAAAAATATTATTTTATATTAAGAACTCTGAAAATTATAAGGAAAAAACTTGGAAAAATTTGGGACCATTTTTATAAAAACCTTAATTACTCTGCGAGTATGCATGCTATTTGCATAAAAATGAACACAGTGTATTACAATAAGGCATTCAATCATAATCTAGAGTTTGAGCGCTTTTGCTACATTAGTTTTGACAGGGTTATTCAAAAGATATTCATTCTTTTTTAATTTGTTGACGGTCCCCTATGGAGTTTCGGTAAAAAATCTTCACGGAGATGTATGACGTATACTATTATATTTATACACTAAGAGTTTCGAGATGATTCCTCATGTATTTTTCTAGATATTTAGTAAAATGTCTAAAATCGCAAGTGTCCCATAATCAATGGCAATATAGTGTATATACATACATTAAAGATATTGAGCCAATCCCTGTCACGGTATCTCATAGTTAAATACGCTAATAAACGAACTTAAATACACATAGTTTTTAAAAAATTAAAGTTTAGTTAAGTTAGTTTTAAAAATTAACTTAAATATTCAAAGCTTTAAAAAATTCTCGCAGATTTATATATGATTCATTTCCTTTTTATGGTATATCAATGTCTTTATTACCAATTACTTTCTTTTTACTTTACGAGAAAACTATCACTCATTCTACAATAAAAATAAAACAAGAAAGAAAAAATCAAGCGTCAAGCATAGATTATGAAGCACTTTTCAATACATTCGAAATAACGTAACAAACTGCACCATTTAAAAAATTAAAATATTGCGCCTTATTTCACCATATAAAAAATGTATACCATTTCAAAACCGATTTTCAGCTGTTTTTACCTACATTCGGAAAATTATCTGGAATTTTTAGCAGCTATGTATATATTGTATTTATTAACAAGTATTAAAAAATTCAATTCATTTTAGAAATACACATATTTCAGTTGAAAATTCTCCTTCAGTAATTTTCTGTAATAAAGAGAATGGTATGGGAATTCTCCTGTGTACGCCTGTATATGAGTTATAGATTTTATACATAAAGCAAAATATGCAAAAAAATAATTAAATTTAAAAGTGTAAACCGATTTTTAAAACGTACTCTACAGCAATTAATACGCAAAGATAGTACTGTAACTTATTTCTTTTGTGTATTCTTGTAAATTAATAAAAAATGCTATGAATGCTCTGTTTTAACGTGATTGTAGTGAAATTCAGTGATTTATAACATTTTCAATACATTTGAAATAGCGTAATGTCCTTAAAATACTCTTCAAATTATTTCCCACCATATACCATAATGTCACCGAATTCTTTTGAGTGTCCCTTTAAATGGACCATTAATTGTACATACTTCATATGCAATACCAAACATGCTTTGATGACCCTAAATAACATTTATCAATTGCATGAAAACCCGGGAGTTTGAGCGTGGACAGACGGAAAAGCAAACCGAATGCATAAGCACTTTTCAACTTTGTTGGAAAGTGCTAGAGGAAAGAATATTTAAACATTAAAACTATTTAATTGAAAGTGAACATATCAAAAATCTTTCTATAGATATCAATAACTAATAATTTGAATTATGTGTGATAGAAATGTTCTTCTCTATAATTCTGTTCATATTCATATATGATGCAGAGTATTGATAGAAAAAAACAGCGACACAGCTGAATGCTGCTGAATGCTGTAATAGGGGAAAGAATGACTTAAAAAAGACTTTAAAAAATTACTATTTTTGCAAAATCTATAATTGTGAAAAAATTATAAAGTTTTGCGAAGAAAAATCAAATCTAATTCCTACTGCCAAAATTTTCTTTTTTGGAGAGCTCATTTTGTTTTCGAAATTTCAAATTTTAGCAAATTAATAATAATACCAACAACAACAATAATAATAATAATAATAATAATAATATTGGCTTTTATGGATTGTAATTTTGTAAATAGACCTTTTTTGTGAAAAGGATTCTATGAAAGACCCTCTTTTTATTAAGTGAAATGTTGTGAGAGGATCGCAAAGAGGACCCAATTTTGACCAGGTTCGACTACTGATGCTGCATATTATAAGCATAGAAATAATCATGGAAAATACATCAGTTGTGAAAAATTTTCCAATTTTATCGGTAAAATTTACTGCTCGCATTTTCGAACATACATTTTATTAGCTTTGATAAAAATGCATAAGGACAGAAAGCTGGTATTAAATTTCAACAGTTGTGTTACAGATTCTGGGCTTAGCAGAATTTGTAATCCCTTATTACTCTTGAATAATTTCGTTCCAGAAATCTATATTATAAAGGCCAAAAGTATCTGTGCGTAACGCATATGTCATTTTGAGAATGGCAATACTTTCCCACGTAATTCCGGTTTTGCAATTTTCGCTACTGCAAATTTTACACTTCTAAACATCACACATTTTAAATTTTTACATCGTCGTATAGAGAAAAAAATGTACTTTTAAATGCTATTTGTTTGAAAGCTATATCGTAATTTGTTTTTGAGATATTAATTTTTTTATAGTTTTTAGTACCATTTTTCTAATTGTGGCAACAAGATCACTCCATTTTTTCTTAAAATTGAAAATAAATAAATAAAATGCTTATATTTTGTCAAAAATATCGTCTGTTATAAAATTCGGTGATTTTGGTTTTATTTCGTTTTTATTCGTGAATTAAATATCTTCAAATTTTGAGTTAGAGATTTTAAAATAATAAAATTAAAATACCATTTTTTTAAACATGGTGAAAACGGATATGAGAAGTACGTGTGTAAATTTTGACAAGATGAAAATGATGACGGGTTTTAATTTTGCGTGAAATTCTATGATCGTGTCAATTTGGAATAAATTTTGTTTTTTCATTCGTATTTCTACCAAACATAAGAGCCTCAATTAATAACTTCATCATAATGATAATAACTGATCTTTATTATATTTTACTGATTACATGTGCGATTAAAGTTTAATAATTTGGACAACTGACTTTTATAGTATTTTGTTAATTTTAACTTAAAATAATATTTATTTGAGAATTAGCCTGATCAATATGAGATGCATTTTTTACTGTAACTAATTTTGTAGATTTATTATTGATGAATGGAAAAGCTCCTTCTTAAGCGTTTTCTTTCGTCGAATTTCGACGGGTTCCACCTCGTAATTTTAATTTTCAAGTAACTACAAGGTATAAAAATGGAAATTGTAGCCAAAATAAATTAAGTACATGTTTTCTAATTCATGTGTCCCAGGCTGTTTTTTCCCCTTTCCTGTGTTGTCGCTTCCGGTAATTCGGTTCATATCACCAAGTTTGACATAGTTTACTGAAAGATTTTATGCTTTTACTGAAAAATGGAAAAAACTTTTCGATTATCTAGTTTCTGAATAAGAAAAAGCATTATAAATAATTCTGTAAAAATGGTATAAGTAATAAAATGACATGCATTATAATATTGTACTAATTCACAATTTATAGAAGTGCTATTTTTAAGCTACATATATACAATATAACGAACTTTTCAGTTTGTTGGTTTTGAATGCATTTTGAAATCTAATGATAAATATGTCAAAAATGTTATAATGAAGAATATTAAAAATAAAGTGTTTTCGTAACCAACCTGAGAAGGTTAATGATAAATGTTGATGATTATACTAATACTAGTGTATGGATTTCTTGATATATTTTTCTTTCCCTTTTCAGTTATTTTCTGATGCTAGTTTGAATTCCTAATGCAATTTACATTTCGTTATACAATTTTCTGAATAGGTAATTTTTTAAAACTCTATTAATAATTAATTGTGTAAAAATAGTAAAAAAAAAAAAATAATTTATTATAATATTATAATAGTTTACGATTTTAAGAATTAAAACTTTAAAACTACACAAAGTACAATATACTAGAGTTTTTACATAAATTTTGCTACTAGGAAACAAATAATTAAAAAAAAAGTGAAAAAATCGATGAACAATTCATGTAGTTTCTAGATAATTAATTAGATGTTCTGCCCATTTTTAACTCTTCAAGAACTTCATTTTTGTTACCATTATTTGTTTGGCCATTCTGTTTTTTTTTTTTTCTTTTCCTATTCATTTAAAATGCTTACAAGATTCAGTACTTCGGTTTTGTGAGAACTGGTGAAACGGGGGATAAATTGCCAAATCTGTCAATTATGTACCGGTCACTTCACTGTTTGATCATCCCGCTAAAAAGTGGGGAGATTTCCCAAAGTCGTAAATTATACCCGCCCACAAATAGTTAGCCAATTTGAGATGCAGGTGGCGCTCGCTGCAATTTTGACTTGTATTCCCGTAAATAAGCCCCCTTAAGTTCCGTAGTTCGCGAGATACTTCGCATTTTCCTAATTTGGCGGTGTCTTCGGCGCAAAAACCTGAAATTTTCAATCCTTATCTATATATATAAAAGAAAGTCAGGATTTCGTATTAATCACAGCACAAAAAAATGTGCCGATCCTAAAATCTTGAAAATTTGGGTAAAAATACTTCTTATAACTTCGAGTGCCGCTAAGAAGTGATTTTCGAAAATTCCACTCCTAAGAGGGTTAAAAAAAGAAACGAACTTTTAAAAAATTCCTTAAGAATCGGCTTTTGTAGTTACTTTTCAACTGATAACATATTTTAGTGTATTGTTTCATGCTGAATCGAATGGTGCCAAGCAAATTCTTTTAAGTTCAGTAGTTCGCGAGATACTTCGCATTTTCCTGATTTGGCGGTGTCTTCGGCGCAAAAACCTGAAATTTTCAATCCTTATCTATATATATAAAAGAAAGTCAGGATTTCGTATTAATCACAGCACAAAAAAATGTGCCGATCCTAAAATCTTGAAAATTTGGGTAAAAATACTTCTTATAACTTCGAGTGCCGCTAAGAAGTGATTTTCGAAAATTCCACTCCTAAGAGGGTTAAAAAAAGAAACGAACTTTTAAAAAATTCCTTAAGAATCGGCTTTTGTAGTTACTTTTCAACTGATAACATATTTTAGTGTATTGTTTCATGCTGAATCGAATGGTGCCAAGCAAATTCTTTTAAGTTCAGTAGTTCGCGAGATACTTCGCATTTTCCTGATTTGGCGGTGTCTTCGGCGCAAAAACCTGAAATTTTCAATCCTTATCTATATATATAAAAGAAAGTCAGGATTTCGTATTAATCACAGCACAAAAAAATCTGCCGAACCTAAAATCTTGAAAATTGGGGTAAAAATACTTCTTATAACATCGAGTGCCGCTAAGAAGGGATTTTCGAAAATTCCACTCCTAAGGGGGTTAAAAAAAGGAACGAACTTTAAAAAAATTCCTTAAAAATCGGCTTTTGTAGTTACTTTTCAACTGATAACATATTTTAGTGTATATTTTCATGCTGAATCGAATGGTACCAAGCAAATTCTTTTAAGTTTAGTAGTTCGCGAGATACTTTGCATTTTCCTGATTTGGCGGTGTCTTCGGCGCAGAAACCTGAAATTTTCAATCCTTATCTATATATATAAAAGAAAGTCAGGATTTCGTATTAATCTATATATATAAAAGAAAGTCAGGATTTCGTATTAATCACAGCACAAAAAAATCTGCCAAACCTAAAATCTTGAAAATTGGGGTAAAAATACTTCTTATAACATCGAGTGCCGCTAAGAAGGGATTTTCGAAAATTCCACTCCTAAGGGGGTTAAAAAAAGAAACGAACTTTTAAAAAATTCCTTAAAAATCGGCTTTTGTAGTTACTTTTCAACTGATAACATATTTTAGTGTATTGTTTCATGCTGAATCGAATGGTACCAAGCAAATTCTTTTAAGTTCAGTAGTTCGCGAGATACTTCGCATATTCCTGATTTGGCGGTGTCTTCGGCGCAAAAACCTGAAAGTTTCAATTCTTATCTATATATATAAAAGAAAGTCAGGATTTCGTATTAATCACAGCAAAAAAAAAAAAAAAAAAAAAAAAAAAAAAAAAAAAAAAAAAAATCTGCCGAATTTATAATTTTGAAAGAGAGCTCTATAATCAGGTTAACATGATTATGTAAGCTATATTTAAGTGTCTCAATATATATAAAACGCAAAGTGAAATTTCATTGCGGCCGCTTATAACTTAAGTTCTACAAGATAGATTTTAATGGATTTTACATTGTTAGTTGGATAATTTTTCAGAAATTTTGTTACAAATGAAATATAGCATTCTACGTTGTTTAATTGAATACTTAGGAAATGTTTTTTTATCTGATGAACCCAATTACAAAAGTTTGGCTTTATTTTAAAAGTTCCGCTGAATGAGTTTTTTTGTGATTAAAATGCTTAACATGTTGAGCGCTACGTTATTGATTGATGACTAACATTGAACTTTCCGTTTAGATGACTGATTTTTAACCAATGGCAAACAGTCTAAAGTACGGTATAAAACTAAAAATTACTATGATATAAAAATTTTGTTTGATTCAAAGTTTCTTTAAAGAAAAAAAAAACTGACCAGCGTAGCGGGCGAAGGCTGCTAGTATGATATAAAACTAAAAATGAATATGATATGAAAATTTCGTTTATTCATTGTTTCTTTAGAAAAACTGACCAGCGTAGCGGGCGAAGTCTGCTAGTAGTATTATAATACACTAGCAGCCGCCGCCCGCTACGCTGGTCAGTTTCTCTAAAATAATGTTGAATCAAACGAAATATATTGAAATAAACAATCTTAATATCGAATCAAATACCTACAATTTTTGTCTGATTTATGTAATTTTACATTGGTCAGTTCAAAGTTCATTTTGGCGACAAAATACCTCTAAAATGACTAAATAACTGACAAATTACAAAAATACTAAAGTAATTAAGAATTTTTTTCGTAGGTTCTTTATCTTAAATTCCACTTGAATTGCTTCTACCTGAATTTGCCTCTGAGATATCGTAAAACATGTTATTATTTTAGACCATCCGATGAACTTCCTAAAGAAGAGATTTATATTCAGGCATGAGATTGCAAAAAGTTAAAAAAAGAGGAAAAGCGCGTGAACTGGAAAATGAGAAATTATTTCAAAAAAGTGCGTGAACAGGAAAATGAGAAATTATTTAAAACAGCGCGCATGTAAGACAATTCAGAAGCTTATTTTATTCACAGCAAAATTGTGAATACTTTTGTTTAAATCTTCATTAATTTTATTTACTTATTTAATTTAATTTTTTTTTTTTTTTGGGGGGGGGGGGGGAGGAAGAGGGTGAGAGTGAATCCATCTATCCAAATATTATAAGTAGTTCTGAAATTAAAGTTTCTACTTTAAATTCCCATTTCTGATGCAATGTTTTACACAACAATCTCAGCTAATTGTCCAATTAAAATATAACATGTTTTCACTTAAAACATCAATTAACAAACATGGCAAGTTAATGTTTAATCTGCCACTCAATTCCAAAAAAGTTGTTGAAAATGATATTACAGCAAATTTTCTTCAATTTTCTGACGAAATTCGTATTTTCTAAGCAATTCCTTCATGAAATTTGCGTTTTTTCGGCGATCTTTTGTCGAAAATCACGTTTTTTCGCCGATCTTTTCGGCGAAAATCCCCATTTTTTCACGAACATCGCGTTTTTTCGCGAACTTAGGACGGAATCCGTGGTTCTTTTGCGATTTTTTGACGAAAATCGAGGTTTTTTTCCGCGATATTTAAACGGAATCCGCGTTTTTATCGCGATATATTAAAGGAATCTGCGTTTTTATCGCGATATATCAATGGAATCCGCGTTTTTCACGCGATATTTTGACAAAAACCACGTTTTCCTCGCAATATTTTGACAAAAACCACGTTTTCCTCGCGATATTTTGACGAAAATAGCATTTTTCGGGACCTTCCGGCGAAAATAGCGTTTTTTTCCGCGACCTTTCGAGGAAAATCGCATTTCTATTCCGCGATATTTTGACGAAAATCGCGTTTTTTCACGATCTTTTGTCGAAAACCTCGTTTTTTCCCCGCGATCCATAAAGATATAAAAAGTCAGAAACGTGGAAAATGACAAAAAAGCGGAAAACCGCGGATCCGCGGAAGAATCTCATGCCTGTATATTAGATAAAAATTCAAAATTTCAGGTTTTTGCGCTGAAGACATCGCCAAATTAGGTAAATGTGAAGTATCTCACCCAGTACAGGATTTAAAAGAATTTGCTTAGTAGCATTCAATTTAGCATGAAAAAATGCACTAAAATATGCACTAAAAAACAAATAATTAGTAAAATATTAAGAAAAATATTAATAAAAAGTCGAAATAAAAATCATTTAATGACATTTTAAATACGTGAATCGTATTTAATGTCATTGAATGCGACATTCACGATCATCCATTATTAGCATCTAATCTAATAGTTTGGCGATAATTTTTTGGTCGACAGGATAACCAAGTAGTACCGTTTTTTTTTATTAGAATGAATGATAAATTAATTGCAAATATTTTTTCATGATAATGATTTTTCCTTCACGTTCAAAATATTTCTTTTTTAGTGATGGTAAAATAACTGCAGATGAAAAAGATATAATAGTAAGGCTAAAACACAGATTTAATGACTGCTTGGCATATGACTTGGCGGAGACTCGATAAGTACGCTAATTCTATCAACCTAAATATCCAGATAGAGTGTAAACAAACAACTGGTACCATTTGATTATTCCGTCGATCAATTTCGCCAAATTATACAAATGGATATAATTTTTATTTTAAATAACCAAAGAATTAATAAATTACTAAAATATTAATAGAAATAGAGATAAAACATCGAATTAAAATTAGTTGACGACGTAACAATTATGCAAAACATATTTAATGTCAAAAGAATATGACATTTACGATCATCCATTATTGACATTTAACCTTATACTTTGGCGACAGTTTTTTGGTCGATGGGAGATCAAGTATTGCTAAATAATGTAATATTGCCAAATAATGTAAACAAATTATATAAACAATAATATTGCAAACATTATTTAGATGCAGATATCATCTACGGATCACGTTGGCTCGATTACAACAAAATTGCGATTTTATGCCTCACGTGGTAATCCAGTAATAGTCGTATATTTACTATCAGTAAACTATTTCCTTATTTTTCTTTTCTGTTTTAAAATTATACAAATAGTTTTGTTCCATAATTACTAATTGAATTAATTAATTTATTATTATTATTATTCCAGATTACATTTTCTTGGCAACGGGAAAGAAAAATGGTTATTTTTTATGGGAAAAATTTCAATTGATTCTGTATGAAAAATAATGAAATTTTGAATTTATTAAGAAAAATATTTGAATAAATCAATTAAAAATTAGCCTATGTTCACCGGAAATAGTGTAGCTTTCCAGCGGTGAAAGAATTTTTCAAATCTGTCAAGTAATTTCGGAGCCTATTCAATTCAAACAAACAAACAATCAAATCTTTCCTCTTTATAATATTAGTATAGATGACAGTTTGGTATATACATCGTTATGTATTGAGTAATAATAAATTATTGATTAAAATTATTATTACAATAATTATTTTTTTATAATTGTGTAAATTATTATTGTTCATTATTATTTACCATAGATGTATAGAATCGAAGGATAATGTATGCTAATAACGTCAGTTGCTCTCTTAGCTTAAATGCATATACAGATTAATTACATACAATTCAGTGGAACCAAATGTATGGAATTAAGCGAAGCCAACTGTATTGTAGCAAATATTTTTTTTTAAAAAGGTCGAATTACAAAATTTAATGTCTGTTTTAATAAATGATTTCTTTAAAAATTCATGAATCTGTTCAGACTTTTCTCACATGGTCCTGTTTTTGTGAAACTGATTTTTTTCCTTATATTTTTGAAAATTCTAGTCAGAATTTTGGGAATTTTAAAATTATCGATTTCTTCAGGTTCTATTTTTCAACTGCTTATTTACAAGCTAGATTTTAGTACTAAATGATTAAATTTGTCAAAAATTCAATTTGAAGGTGAAAAAATTCTGTGAAAGGTCTATTAGACAATTTTGTGAAGGGTCCTGTTTTGGGATAAAATGTTTTGTGAAGGGTTCTGTTTTGGGGATAAAAAAATTTGTGAAGGGTCCTGTTTTAAGATAAATTATTTTGTGAAGGGCCCTTTAAAGGACCTAAAATTTATTTAAGCATATCCCTGAAATTATACATTATAACCACACAGATTTTGTAATCTGTCGTTAAATATTCGAAAGAAAAAATTATTGAATGTAGGAATTTGTCTTAATTTAATCTTAAGATGTAAACGATTCAGAAAATACGTACGCTAATAAATAATTAGAAGAAAAAGACACACTGTGAAATGCGGTGCAAACTAACATAAGACTTTCTTTCTCTTTCACACTCTTTCATTTCGAAATAAATAAATTACAAGGGGAAAAAAATGTAAAAGCGTACGCTTTCATACTCTTCGGAACTTCGTGGTGGAAATGCAACAAGTAAATCCTCTACCATTATGTGGGTGTTTCAAAAACTTTTCAAGGGAAAAGAAAAAAACAAGCAGAATAAAAACTGAGGGTGTTGTCATATTTTTCAGCTTTCTGAAACGCTGACGGGTAGAAGAGGAGTTAAAGAAGGAAAAAAAATAAATAAAATACTCGGCACGCGAAAGAGAACGGGTAAGCGGAGACAGAACAATGACAGGCGCGACTGGAAAAAAAGAATAATCCAAGAAGAAGTAATGTGGAAAACATTTTGCGCATCAGCTTATAAGTTAAAACGCCCGTTTTGCATAAAAACAACATGCGAGGGCAGACAAAAGGCTGTAATTGCGAGGCATAAAACCCGACTTATCTGACAAAGAAATGGATAGGAGAGGTAGAAATTGCATGAAAAGATGAGAACGCTTATCTACAAAAGGCAACGCTTTTAAAAGAACGACACATTCTAGAATGTGCAGAAAAACAAACATGATAATTGCAGCAACATTTATCATATCTTTAAACGTCTTGACTCCAGGATATAGGGTATCCAAGAATGCGCTTGACGTTTGTGCGTAGGAAAACAGCAAATATAATTAGTTATGCGCATGAATGATAAGGCTGTTAACCTAAAATGGGAAATGGTTAGTAGACGATTACATTTAATGAAGTGTGAATTTAAAAATCTATTTACAAGACCATACTACCGAATGATTACTATTATCAATTCCTCTATATACAGATTTGCCAAATCTCCCGATTTCCGCTAAAGATTCCTGATTTTTCAAATGTTTTTTCCATACTCCTGATTTTTCACATATTTTCAAATAATCTATTATTTTACAATCAAATGCATTGTGCCCATAGACTAAGTAATAGTAGGGGAAATTCGGAAGCTAATTAACCAGCCCCTAACTATTTTTCACTGCAGCTCTGAAAATAGACATTCTTGCCTGTATATCCCTTTTCACTGCAACGTTCAAACTTTAGAGGGAAAACAAAATTCTTATCAAAATGTTAGCCGTGACATATTAGCAATGGTACTGTTTCTGCAGTCATATGAATAAATAAATAAATAAATAAATAAATAAATAAATAAAAAATGGGAGGTTTTTATAACAATGGTTTATTATAATTATTTTTGCACATTTCCGACTGGCGATTCGTTGCAGTGCAAAATATCTTTGCACTTAAGGCCGTTCTGAAATCAAAATAACTTTAGACGTAATTTTTAATTCATTTTTGTTCGAAAATGCCAGAAACTGAAAAACCAACTTTTTTTTTTTCTTTTTCTAACCAAAAAGCAATGATCGTTTAGAAAATAGCCTGAAAGTGGGCGTTTTGAAGACAATTCGATTTCAAATCACTTCAATTCGCCTTTCAATTTTATATTTTTATTTTTAAAAATGAATCTATACATATAATAAAACAGTAGGACCCGGTGTGTCTGTACATTGAAGATAATTGACAAAAATGGAGTCAGGGCGATAAAAGAAAACCAATGAAACACAAAAAAATTTTTTTTGAATTTTTTGTCTGTCTGTCTGTCTGTTTGTTCGAGGTTATCTTCGTAACTACTGAATGGATTTTTATGCGGTTTTCACTAATGAAGAATGCACACTCCCGGGCAGTGTATAGGCTTTGTTTCATCAAAATCGGACAACAGACAAAAAAGTAACAAAAAGAAACAAAAGAAACTATTAGGTGCGCTGCTCACGTTTTTTAGTACATAACGTTTTTTAGTACATATAAAATCCAATAGATGTCACTGTGCGATTTTAAAACGCGCTATCGTTATGTTTTCGCCAGTCTACTTAAGTATGAGAAAGTTTCAAGCTGGCTGTCGTTCCATGTGGTTTAGTCGGTAGAACGTCAGTGCGCCATACTGATGGCCCGGGTTCGATTCCCAGCATGGAATTTTTTTTCACTATGTTGGCATTAACGCCTATAAGCAATTAAAAGAATTTGAAATATTGTATTCAAGGCGAATTTTCTCTCTGGGAAAATTTCCTTGCATTAATATGTCAGTGTAATTTTTTTTTCGATTTAATTTTTTTTTTCGAAACTTTGTTTTTCTTAAAAAATTACAGTAAATATTTGATATTTCCCAACGTTTTTTGAATGATCGACTTGCTTTTTTTTTTTTTTAATGTATGTCTGAACCTTATCTAACTACTTCTTCAAGATTTCTTTAGATAAACCGACCAGCGTAGCGGGCGAAGGCCGCTAGTTTGTAAATATGTCAAAACGTTTTGCGTTTGTTGAGCAGAGCAGTTGAGAATAGTTAGAGAAGGCCTGACTATGGAAAAATGATTTGAAATCGTACAGTGTTTTCCATTTTTTGATAATTAAATTACCTATTGAGTTATAAACGGTTTTGATCACGTAACAGACTTTTTTTTACCCTTCCTTGATTGGCTATTCTTCTTTCGCGAGGAAATTCGGTTAAAAACGCCCTTTTTGACAAAATTTTCAGAGAAATTTACTGCGTTTGCAAAGAAAACTGAAAAAGACAGTTCGATTAGATAGTTTTTGAACAGTACCTGCTAGTTGTGTGCATTTCCGAACAAAAATAAATGAAAATTTATGTCAAAGTTGCCCTTTTGAATTTGAGAATGTCCTTGTTTACAATACGAATTGCCGAGGATGTGGATACAACATGGGATTGCCAACTTTACAAAAGAGATCAAAAATCATACATTTTCTCCCTTTTTCTTTAACTCAAAACTGAGCTTTTATATTGAATATATTACTATAAACTTTAAAGTACCTACTTAATAGTACCAAAAAGCATTTCTATGTAACAAAAATAATAATTACATATTCAAATCAAATTTTGAAATTTATTAAAAGCTACTTTCGCATTAACCGCATAATAGATCGTAGCTTCGACAACCTGCCTGTTAAAGTTATGTTTAATTTATATTATTTTATTTATTCATAAAATTTTAATATCGTTATAAAATATTGCTTCTCCCCCCCCCCCCCAAAAAAAAAAAAAAAAAAAAAAAAAAAAAAAAAAAAAAAAGATACTTTTATTTACTTAGTTATCTTAAATGCAAACGGTTAATCTTTCGTAATCAAAATGTACGAATTTTTTTTTCTTTTTCTAAATCATGATTGAAAATTATTTTTTGAAATTAGAATCTATTCGGCAATTTAAAATTGAAATTGTGAAATGCTATGAAATTGGAGTCAAAGAGAGATTTGTGGAACGTCAATATGACGTCATCGTTACTCACAGACATGTTTTCGATTTATAATATAGATCATTATTAAAACTAGAGGTTGCCAAAATGTAAATTTAGTATATTATTTGCATACAAAATAGTTATTTGTGAAATACAATCGTGTTTCAATGTTTTTGATATTACCAATTTATTACATCATAATTAAAACTAGTGATCAAGATCATTCTAGGCCGTTTTTGAAGTGTGCAGCACCCTGCCCTTATTCAAATTTGCAAATTTCACCCTGTTCTTTTTAAAAGTAGTAGAATGCACCACTGGTTTTACCCAGAGATTTTTAATAAATATTTGTTTTATTCTGTAGTATTTCAAAATTTGTTTCCAAAAATGATAGAATTTTTTCATTTCTTTAAGAAAAAGAACACGAAACTATTCAATCATGTTTTAATTTTATTATATTTTTAATTTTTATATCATAAAACCATTCTAAATTAATGTTACTAGATTTACCATACTTAAAAATTATGTATTTTCCCGCTTTCTCCCCCCCCCCCCTTCTAAAGGCAATAGCAAATTTTTTCTTGCAAAAGTGCCCTTTCCTGCTGCAATAGTGCCCTTTTTTTTTATAGAGAATAGCACCATGTCCTTTTTATTTCTAGAATGAAACCTAATTAAAACAACGTGTTACAATAAAACATTGCCAAAAGATTTGAAGAAGATTACCAGTTTTAAATTTATACGATGTAGAAGCGTCGAATTCGAATTTCGACGAAAGAAAATTGTTAAGTAGGAACTGTTTCACTGATTTATAACAAACCGACAAAATTAGTTTCAATAAAAAATGCATCTTATATTGGTAGGTCTAACTCTTAAATTAATGATATTTAACCTAAAGTTAACAAAATGCTATTTCTATAAAACTCAGTTCTAGAAATTGTTTAAATTAAACTTTAATCGTACATGTAAGCTGTAAAAAATAATAAAGATATGATATTATGGTAAAGTTGTCAATTGCGGCTGTTATGCTTGGTATTCCATACTGAAGAACAGCAAAATTTATTCCACTTTGAATCAATTATAGAACCTCCCCCCCCCCCCCCCGTGAAATCTATGCTCGACATCATTTTCACCATGTTCAAATTTACATATGCAACTTTCACAGCTGTTTTCACGCCCCCTCCCTCCCTTTTTATGTATTTTAATTTGGTCATTTTGATATAAAATTTAAAGTCTTGATGTTATTAACAGAAACATATTCTAAATTATTTATTTTTGTGTTTTTTAGTATTTATGTGTTTTTTTTTTTTTGTAATTTATATTCTAAATTATTTCTTTTAAGTGTAAATGAAATTTTTAAAACGAAATCAAAATCCATTGGTTTTATAACAGATGATTGTCTTGACATACGTATTTAAATTAAAAAAAATTTTTTTTCACTTTTAATGAGAAAATGGCAACATAAGCATACTGTAATCATTTTTTTTTTTTTTCATTTTCCCCCTTTTTTTTTAATAGAAACGGAGTACTTCTGTTGCCACGATTAGAAAATAGTATTGAAAACTACAAAAAAATTAATGTTTCAAAAATAAATTATGATACAATTTAAAAAAAAATTGCATTTAAAAGTACATTTTTTCGCTATACGATGGTGTAAAAATTTTAAATTCGCGATGTTTAGAAGTTTAAAAATTTGCAGTAGTAAAATGTGCATACCCGAAATTTCATTTCAAATTTAAAGTGTTGCCATTCGCAAAATGATGTATGCGTTACGCACAGATACGTTTGGCCTTAATATATATATATATATATATATATATATAGATATGATCAATGGATTCCATAAGCTAGATTCAGAATCATTTTTTTCCCATGCTTTGATAAATAGAACAGTCAAAATTGCATTCTTTTTCGACTAAACTCCACCCAGTCGTGATAAAGTGAATTTTATGAAATTTAGGAGATTTCATATACTAAAACTGAGTTTTCTGTCTTTGATGTTGGAAAATTTGAATTTTCAAATTTCTCATAGGAAAAAGTGAGATTTTTAGTTAGTCTCATTTTTAGTTAGTCTCATTTTTGTATAGACGTAAGCAGAAAAATGAGTTTGAAAATTTCAATATTCTGGTGAAGAATTTGGAAATTAAGAAGACCATATAATTAAAATTTGAGTAGGGAATTCTACATCTGCCTGTTGAGGAGCCTGGAGGTAAAAATTGAATGTTTCTGAGACCAACCTGCTTTGTTATTATGAGCCCTACATTCTTTATTTAATTTCCGCAATCAGTTTAATCTGCAATCCTTTAATAATTCTACATATGAGTTCGACTACACTGCATTCAGCAAATGCAAATGTACCCCTATATACCCATATTAAAATTCAGATTTTTGTTAATCACCAAACGAAATTTGACATATCTTGAATTTCCTAATGTTTTTTATTGTTTAATTTTTTAATGGATTTTTTTAAATGTTTTTTGAGAAATAAACATTAAAAACATAAATGTGAGCTTAATAATTGATGTTTCGTTCATTCAAAAAGATTCTTAATTACAATAAAACAAGTTATAAAATCTTGAAAACTTTGTTCCAAGCATTCAACCAAAATGTCCGCAATGAAACGAAAATGTTTAATATTCCGGTCTCGTCTGCAAGCAAGCATCTTCCCAAAAGCAGGGCCGCATAGAGAGAAACTCTCAACGCCCTCAATGGAGGAAAACCAGCATCCATCCATCCATCAGGTACATTTCTTCCCCCCTCCCGGTTCGGCAACACCCTCCCAACACGTGATTTCAGGTCAGAAAAACTATAAGCAAAGCAAGCTCGAAGACAGATATCTCAGCATCAAACGATGCCAACAACGGTTATAGACTCGCGTTGGTATATAAATGTTTCAGAGATTATGGGATCTCATTTCATCAGAAATATTTTTCTACCAAGAAATGTTAGGCCGCAAAAATGCACACATAAAGCTAATCTTTGAATTATCTATTCAGATGCACATTTTTCTTTCTTTTTCTCTTCCACATATGTGCCTGTGAATGTTAGAGATGAGTTCAGGCTTTTTTAATAGGAGCCCGAAACCGAAAGTCTACAACAGAAATTTATTAATAACATTTTAAAGTTGTTTCAAGAATAATATGAGTGCGTCCGCAAATATTAAATAACAACAACAAAGAGTAAAATGTGCTATGCAATGTGTGCAGAAACATTTTTCAAAGTAGCTACTCGTGGGAACAGTTCGTTTGCATTGCGGTTTGAATGTTGATAATTCAATAATAGTCATAACTTCACAAAATACCATACCACTGACATGACATGTTCAGTAACAAAACATTTCCTACAAAAATAACTATTGCCGTATAGCCAAGTTTGATAAAGTTATTTGAAGAAAAAGCAGTTTTCTGTATAGCATTCAGCGTTTCACGATTTTTGTTCAAAGTAAATAAAAAGTAAAATTATAAAAATACTTCTTTTTTGTTGCTGTTGTTACTTCATACATACACTAAATAGCCAAAGAGGTGACCGACCACTTGCGATTTTAGACATTTTGTTAAATATCTAGAAAAATACAGTAGGAATTATCCAGAAACTCCAGATGTGCAAACAAAATAGTACAGATCATATATTATCGTGAATATATCCCCCCGAAATCCCATAGGGGACCGCCAACAAATTGAAAAAGGACGAATATTTTTTGGGTAACCCTGTCAAAACTCGTTCAAGTTGTAGATTATGATTCAGTGACTTATTGAAAAAAAAACTGCGTTCATTTTTATGAGAACAACAGGCATACTCGTAGTCCCAATATTTTGCCAATTTTTTTTCCCTTATAATTTGTAATATAAAAAAATGTTCTTTTCAGAAAATATAAATATAACAAACAACAGTGTACACAATACCCTGTAAAAAGAATTATAAAATAATGAAAATTGTACGAAAAATGAGCACATTTACTAAATAATTTTTCACTACGGATGTGAGAATGCTATCAAAATTTCATTTGCATATTGTGTTAGCTAAATGAAACTTTTGCGTAAGTTTCAAAAACATAGCTTGAAAATTCTGAAAATTACCATCGACAGAATATGCTGA
Organism: Maratus speculifer; assembly: GCA_964019185.1. Lineage (NCBI taxonomy): Eukaryota > Metazoa > Arthropoda > Arachnida > Araneae > Salticidae > Maratus > Maratus speculifer. Next base: position 6,392,149 of record OZ025294.1, on the reverse strand, counting down.
AAATCCGCTGTTCCCAAAATGAAGCAACAAAAATGTGGGGATTATCCAAATATAGTCGTACGTGTAGTATTGTTGTATTCTATATTGACACTATTCTTATACGTATATTGATTCCATTGACGCATGCACAGCGAAACATTTACAATACCTGCTCATTTTTCATACAATTTTTATTATTTTTTAATTCTGATTACACAGTATTGTGTACAATGTTTTTTGTCACATTTTATGAAAATAACATTTTTTTTATATAAAGAACTCTGCAAATTACAAACAAAAAACTTGGCAAAATTTGGGACTGTTTTTATAAAAAACTTTAATTTCTCTACCAGTATATAACGCTATCCACATAAAAGTGAACATAGTTTATTAGAATAAGCCATTAAATCATAATCTACAGTTTGAACGCGTCTGCTACATTAGTTTTGACAGGGTTATCTAAAAGATATTCGTCCTTTTTCAATTTGTTGACGGTCTCCTATGGGGTTTCGGGAAAACATATTCGCGGAAATGGATGACCTGTATTATTATGCTTACACACTTAGAGTTTCATGATAATTCCTCCTGCCTTTTTTTAGATATTTAACAAAACGTCTAAAACAACAACTGGCAGGTTACTTTTGGCCATATGCTGTATAATTATTTAATTCCAATAGCTCATTGAAAGATGATGACCATGGTTCTTACTATGCTAGGAAAATCAAGTGCCAACTGTACTGACTCTGCATTTTCTCCTTAGCTTTGTTCATTTATTTATATTACAGAAAATATTTTACATCAGTGTTGAATTCAGACACTTTTTCCGGGAGGGATTTCGGTTACAAATGGAAGTAACAGTATATTATTTTATTTGCTATTTTAGCTTTTCTGGTAAACAAATTTAAATAAGTCTTTTAAATTAGAGAAGAAAAAAATATTAATTGGGACCAAAGAAGGCGATATTAAATAAAGTGTTTTATTTATTTATAATTTTTCATCTTTTAAATCATCAACTAATAAATCAGCAAACATTTTCATTATAGAAAAAAAAAATCACAAAGTAGCCTCCAAGAAAAGTCAAACACAGAACCAATCAGATCCTACCCCAACCCTCATCACCAAAAAATGACAACATTGGCGATACCCTACTCTCGCCAACACCAACTGAACTGCAATAAAAAACAAATCCCGTCTGGTGGGTTTAGGTAACCTCAGATAAATACAGCATTTTCATAGACAAGGCGCCGCTTTGAACTTTTTCTTGTTGTTGTTATAGGGTAAATCGTCAACATTTGAAGAAAACAACGCCCTGAAATACGGCTCAAATGTTTGCGCTTAAATCTCATCTCCCCCCCACAGAATTTTCCATATCTTACTTTTGAAATGTTAAGTTGGAGGCGGGCGAGTTACAATTATTAGTTTTTTGGGATGAAAAGCGACAGGACAGAATGCAAGCAAAAACTAGTCGTTAGGGGACTACCGCAATTTTTACCCATCATGGATATGCGAAAAATGAAAATAAAAGATGTGTAAACTATTTATAAAATGCATAAATCACATAGTAATGCTCCATTAACGAATTGCTGATGAAGCAATTTCCACAAATTATATAAAACTCCTAACTATTCAAGTAGTACTGAATTGCGCAAAAGAACATCCTTATAACTCCAAAAATAATAATCATATGAACTAACTGCGTCGAATTAAGCGTCTCATTTCCAATTAAAATATATCTTTGAATTAAAATACAAGGCCATGAAAAATGGAAAAGTGGAAAATAGAATTACAAATATCTCGACAACTAATTATCCGATCGACTTCGTTCTTTATGCAAAATTTGTGTTATTTTATTTTCTTCTTCGTTCTTTATGCAAAATTTGTGTTATTTTATTGTCTTTTACATCCACTTCTAAAAAAAAATCGAAAATTTTTATGTACCTTTCACCAGAATGAATATTTCGAGAGTCTGAAAAAATAGTTCCGGATAATCCAGGTAACTGATATTAAATTAGGCTTCTTTCTGTTATTACACACTAAGTACATACCAAATTTTAAATCTACCTCAATTTGTTCGGAAAATAGAGCGTTTAAAGACAGACGGACGGCAGCCCCCTTACTTAAAAATATCTTTTTTTTTTTTTTTTTTCCCAGAATCTTCAGTGTCTGAAGCATGTAAATCCGTCAAAAAAATGTTTTCAATTTTCAAAACGATTGCAGGATTTTACCCAATACTACGTATGATGGGTAGCAAAAGAATAAGATATCTAAGCCATGTGGTAAATATAACTAAATAAAACTAAAAACAGAGTTCGTGATTTTTTTTAAAATCAGATTTATTTGATTTAAATCTGATTCTTTAAAATTTAAATAAGATTGTTTTTTAATTTAAAACCTTACACAATGCTATTTTATATAACTTTTCTTTCAATTTATAAAATAAAAATTCACACACGCATGCTTTTAGCAATAGCAATATGCATTAATATTATTGCATAAAATGCAACCTAGAAATCAATGTCAAAAATCCATTTAACCATAAATATTTTACTCAAAATAAAAACTTTTCCGACTTAAAACAAAGAAATACTATTTTTTAAAGCATCATCAAAATAATTTATACTATTTATTAATATAATATAAATTATATTAATTATATAATAATTTATAATATTTATTAATAAAATATAAATTACATTAATTATATAATAATTTATATTATTTATTAATATAATATAAATAGTATAAATTGATTTATAATATTTTTATATAAAAAAATTATATATAAAAAATTATCTCGCACCATATAGTTCATTTTTTTTCTTCATATTTGAGACTACTTCTTTCAAATGGAAAGATTCAAAGGAAAAAAATATTTTTATCATGTTTAAAAAAAAAAAAAAAAAAAAAAAAAAAAACTGAAGTGGGGGGGGGGGGGGGGGGACAGAAAATAAAAATAGTACAACGTGAGATTAAAGACTCGTCTCCAAATATAATCTTTTCTCAGGGATATTATTCTAATTTCATCATTTAAGAAATCTAAAAACAGCTGGATAAGAGCAAGAGTAAAGCTAGACTTATGGCCTGCTGGAACAAGTGACACTAAGTACATGTCAAAACTGAGTGGGGAGAAACAAAAAAAAAAAAAAAAAAAAAAAAATGAAAACTTATATTCTCGTTTATTTATATTAAAGCTCTACATTCCGCCAAAAAGAAAATAAACAGCGAAAGACAGCGAAGAGTTACACCATCGAGCGCGAAAATTAAAAAATAATGCATGTATTTTTTTTAAAAAAGCCAATCTAATTGAACATAATCGCCAAGCGCATGGTGCGTTTGCGTCGTAAGCATTTAGGAACACAGAAAAATATTCATTTAGGGAAGTAAAAAAAGCTATCTACAATATTCTTAAATGTTCATATTCAAAATACATTTACAGTTATCCCAGTATTACTAAACGTTATTAAGTTTGTTAAATTAACAACTATCATTTGGCATTAAAGTAATAAAAAATTAACAGGTAATTAACTGAATTTAATGTACGAAAAAAGACAAAATTTTACTGACTGATTCATTAAAAAATGAAGCATCTTTTATCTTCCATTCGTCACACAATTTTCTCCCCAAATAAGTTGTTAGTACCGTGTAAAATATTATAAAAATGCCGTGTGCAATTAATCTACTTCTTATTCCATTTCTTAAACTGAATTTTACAACAAATTTAAAATGTGATTTCACTGAAATATTTTGTCGCAAAAATTCCACATATGCAATACTGACGAGTTCAATTAATGTTTATATTCAATTGGATTTTGACACAAAATGTGACTTTAGCTCTTTAAATGTATCTGTCTTCTTTAAACGATTTAAAATATGACTTTTAAAAAACGACATTTAAAATATAATTTTACAGAAAGCTACAATAAACAACAATGGCAATGCCTTTTTTGTGTATATATGTGAGCAGGATATTAGGGGGGGAGGGGGCGTTTACATTTGACTCAAATTTACTCAATCAAGTTTGGTAAGACTAGAATATCACAAGTCCAAAAAAGTTCTTTTAAAATGTAACTTGAATAAAGACTCGAAAGTAAATTCCTTAACTAAAAGTCGTTCAAAATTAATATTTTTTTGTTAACAATTTGACAATTATTTTCATCTTTTATTCAATTTTAGAGAAAAAAAAGAGTTTTATAAATATGCGCGAATAAATTGAAATTTAACTATATACAAATTTTAAATTCACAAACAATGCTTTTTTTCATAAATAAATATCAGGGTTCGTTGATTTAAATCAGCTTGATTTTAATCATGATTTAAATCAATTGAATTAAAAAAATCATTGATTTAAATCAGTTTTTCTTTTAAGTTATTTTTTAATAAATTCAAGATGTAAACAAACATAATAATGTGCTTTAATATAATTTAGTTTTATATAATATATATAATCAAACAACTTTTAGAAAGATAAAGCTTAAGCTTGGTTAAAATGTAAAATAAACGCAAAGTTTAGAAAAAAAAAAAAAATGCTTTCAAATTTCATTTGAATCAAATTATAAAATAATCTTGCAATAGTAAAGAAATCTAAGCAGAAATATATTAAATATTTGAATATTTATTCATTAATATTTAGAAAAACTAGTTATCGAAAAGGCTGATATTAAAAAACTTAGAGAATTAATGATCAACCAGCTTTTTACTGCAATAGATATATCTGCTTCAATAGAACAAATGTTTTCTGCCTTTGGTTTGGTACTTTCAGAAATTAGAAATCAACTGATAAAAAAAAAAAAAAAACTGCTAAACCGCTTATCTATCATCTTATAAAAGAATGAACTTACTGATTAACTTATGATTAATTACTTCTTAAAATTACTGATAAGAATTTGGAATCCCCCACAAAAAAGTCAGCCAGATGAGGCTACACTGTAGCATTCCTTCTCCAGCTGAATTTTTATTTAGGGATTCCAAGTTTTCATAAGTAAGTTTAATTAGTTATTGTTTTATAAGATGATAGATATTACACAAATAAAATTGCTATTCAAAATTTTCCTGTGTAAATTCAAACACTACTGAGAAGTCAGTCGATTAGTGATGGCATCTCAATTTGTGTCCTATGGCTTTAAGTATTTTGATGGAGCAAACTTAGTTTGCTTCCAATTTTGTTTAAAATTTTTATGTACTACAGATGTTTTTATTTTAATTAAAATACTGAAGGTTGAATTAATTTTTGACATCTGATTTGTAGTTTTTCTTGCATTTTGTGTAATCAAGATTTTTTCATAGCCTAAAATTTTACCTTGAAATAATATGAATCATTTATGTAAATTGTGTAATATTATTAATAGGTAATACTTATACATGTCCATGTATGTAAAATTTATATTTTTTAAATTAAACAAAAAGTCATATAAAATAATAATGTGTGATATTTAAAAAAAAATCTGATTTAAAAAAAAAATCCGATTATTTTGATTTTTATTTAAAAAAATTAAAAAAAAACCACGAACCCTGATAAATATTAAGAGGTCATACGACTGTTGAACCGTCAAAAAAATCTATTAAAAAAAAAAAAAAAAACAGTTATATGAAAGATTAGCCTTTTCTACATAATTTAAGACAATCCGCATGAAAAAATTCCCATAATTTCGGAAGTTATGATTAAAAACGTGTCAGCTGTTTACTGTAAACAGTTTCAGTAGAAAAATAATTCAAAGTATTTTATCTAAAAAAAAATTACATAATGCATATGTTATCTCTAAAACTATTTAATATTTTTGCATGAAATTTTTACAGATGATACATAATGCCATTTTCTTGAAACTGAGTCTAAATTTGCTTTCAGTTTGGCTAAAGGATACATTTTCTATGCATAGATAAAATTTATTTTGTTAAGGGGAAAAAATACACTATTTTCAGTTTAATTTTAAAAATAGAAATATGGTTTAAATAGATATATACAAATTTAGGTTCAAATTACCCTTTAGTTTTTGTAGTATGTGTAAAAAACAGAAATTTTGTTTTAAATTCAATATAATTTGAGTACTCAAGTGCGTTATCTTTGATATCACATTTTTTCCACAGCAAATTGCTTATTATTTATGATTCTCTAAAACAAATTATTTTTAACTTTCAAACAGGAATGAGGTATATGTGTATACATAAAACATTGATCTATTAACATAAAAAAATTATGATTTTAAGGCTTATACTTTCAAGATATAAAATATCGAAAAAAAAAAAATACAATTTTTGTGATTTTCCGACTTTTACAATCGTAAAACCTCTTAATAATAATAATAATAAATCGAAACTTTATAAATATTAGCCATTGTTTTTTTTTTTAATCACAAGAAACAGTTTCCCCAAAACTCTGGTAATGCAGTATGGAGGAATCAAAGTGATAGAAACAGGTGCAATGTGCAAAGCGAGCACCTGTTCAGAATTTAATCATTTTTCGCTGAACGGCGGAGAAAAGATATCGCACTCAAAACTGCAAAGTTTTTTTTTTTTTTTTTTTTTAGCACTCCTCGCGATAAGTTTTTTCTCCTTCGAATATATTAAGGCACATATAAAAGATAATTTTTAAGAATATGATCATCAAAAGCTAAGATAGCAATGAAGAGAATTTGAAATCTAATCAGATACTTCAACTTTTAAGTTTCGTTTATTTTATCTATGTATAGCAGTTAATACACAGCTTTAGTAGAATTTTAAAATTTGCTTAATACATCGTGTTATTTATATTAAAAAAAAAGGGGGGGGGGTTAATATTGGTAATGGACATATATTTTTAAATTTCATTTATTAGAATTATTTATTTCTTTACATTTTATCTGTTTATTTTTTAATGATTCAATTAATTTATCAGGGGTCTGTCCAGGCTTTTTTCACAAGATTCAATTTTTGTGAAAATGTGAATTTTTTTCTTATATTTGTGAAAATTCTCGTAGCAATTTTGTGAATTTTAAATTATCGATGTCTTCAGGTTCTATTTTTCATATATAAAATGATTCTGTGAAAGGCCTGTTTATGAGACAATTTTGTGAAGGGTCCTGTTTAAGGATTAAAAAAAAAAAATTGTGAAGCTCCTGTTTTAAGATAAATTATTTATTTTGTGAAGGGTCCTTTAAAGGACCTATAATTTTAAGCATATCCCTGTTTATGTACCGTATTTACTTAAAGAATAGTCGCATCCGGGCTTTGAAGCAGAAAAAATCGGCAAAATATTTTCTTCGCATAAAAATCTCAGTCTGGTATTTGAAATTTAATCTAGAAAACCAGGTGCTTGGGACCACAGAGACTACTTCACAGTAGTGGTGACGATTTCTACTGCATTAGTTAAAGGCTAACTATAATATTTCAATTTATTTATGTTAGGATTTACAGGGATGAGATTGACAAAAAGTAAAAAATCTGAAAACTGTGCGAACGACATTTGAGCAATAATACTTATGAATTTCAAGCAGAATAAATATTATAATTGATATTAAAATGTATATTTTACATATAATTTAGCTTTAAGCAAATTAAAAAGAAACTGTTAGAAATAATTAGGCAGAAATTATTTACTTACTGCATTGAAAAGTCTATTTTACCAAAATACAGAACATTAATAAAACCGCTGACATGAATATTTTTTTATTTGTAATTTTTAAAATAGTAGATACTTTTCTTGAAACAGCAAATCAAAATAATTGCAACCACATTAAGTATATGATAGAACAAAGTTCCTACTTTTTTTTTTTTTTTTTTTTTGTTAAACAAAAATAAGTTTTTAAGGAATGTAATTGATCATAATCGATTGTTAAGAGTGCAGCAAGCCAACCACTAAGAATAAAGATTAAAAAAAATAAATAAATAAATAAATAAAAAATAAATAAATAAAGGTGTTATTTAAAAGACAAATTAGAAATACTACGGAAAACATATTAAAAATCCAGAACATTAAATGGAATTCGGAAAAACTGGACTATTATATCAAAGTAGAAAAACAAAAGTAAAACACTAAGTAAAAAATATAAAATTTTCTCAAAACTTTAATTGGTAATTTTTTTTTTTTTTTTTAAATATTGAAGAAAAGTCTGAAGAATCTCATCACTGGACTTAAGGATTGTTTTTTGTTTGTTTCCCTTTTCTTTGTCAGCAAAACTACTAACAAAAAATAAATTATCTTCCTTCCTCAGGGAAATCTGCTAAATAATATTTGAAGCCTATCGTGAGAATGTTTTTGGTATTGTTATTTATTTCTTAAATTTCAGAGACAAGTTAAAAGATCACCATTAAAAGCATTTATCAATGAATTAAGCAAATATAACCGAATAACAATGTTTTACCGGAGGCAGAATGTTTATCACAAAAAGAGGAATATTTTATGCTACTTTCAAGACACAATAAACTTGCAATTGGGTCAGGGTAAGGAACAATCTTTACACCATGCGAAGTTCAACTCGATAATCAATCTTCTCGTTTTAGAAATGCATAACACATGCACGATCTCGTTAGATCGCATATAATTAACTTACTTAAGCTTTTAATAATATGCTATTTCACCATGACAGAAAAAAATGATTCAGCATAAGTTTATTTTGAATCACAAAATGATTTTCTTTAATTTATTTAACTTAGATATATATATTTTTTTAATTTAACTTATTAATGTATGGGTTAAAACAATTAAATATTCAGATGTAAAAAGAAAAAGAGTATTTTGCAGATAATGTTGTGCAATTTATTCTCAGGATGTACCGAATAGACATTTAGGCCGAATATCGAATATTTGGCATAGATAGGGGTAAACGAATACTGAATATTCGGCTAGCCGGATAGTAACTATTAGGCCGCATGCCGAATATTTTTTATATTTCAAGATCTAAAATTTTTAAAAAGTTAAGTTTTAAAACAATTTTACATAATATTTAAAACAGATCTTCCATTTTCATAAGACTGTGAAATAATAAATTAATTAAATGAATAAAACTTTCTTACATTAAAAAACAATTTTAAAATTAGAAGAAATTGTGAAAAAAATAGAAAGAAAAAAAAAAAGAATACTCTGTATTTTTCAAATATAGGGACTAAAGAAGGGTTGTTATGATTTTGCCCAGCCAAAAAACAAGGTGGGTTTTTTCTGAAAAAACCCAGGAAAAAACCCAAGCGGTTTTTTTTCAAAATTTCATCTTTAAATTACACATATAATGTATTTATATTACATACATAATATATTGTAATATATTTCTTATCAGTACACGACTCATAAAGTTTAAAACCATCACCCCCCCCCACCCCAAAGAAAACAAATGTCCTAATTATACCATCACAATTTTTAAAAGAAATAATTGTTAGTTAATCTCTGTAGCATATGTAAGTAACACAATTTTTTTCCCATAAAAAAAAATACTTTGATGTGTAATCCGTTCTATGTTATACAATAGAAGCTCATAACAAAATACCATATATGCTTAGAATCCTAATTCAATTATGTAGACATGCAGAATTACTTGGCTTATTCTATTATTTAGTAATAATAAAAAATACTTTATAAATTATTACTAATAATCAATTTATCAAAAAGCAAAGCATAATTTTGATTACTGTCATTGATTTATATATATTTGTAATCAATTAGCTACTTTAAATTTAGTAATAAGTACATTTTTTTTTTTTTTTTTTTTTTTTTTTTTTTTTTTTTTTTTTCAAGCATTCTGAACCACCCCCCAAAACCCTGAAAAAACCCGAAAAACCTTGATAAAACCCCAAAAACCCTGAAAAAACACAGTGGGTTGGGTTTTTTCTGAAAAAACCCGGGTATTTAACAACTCTAGACTAAAGCAAAAAAGCAATCTCTCTAAACGCTGGCAAACAATTCAGCAAAAATAATTTTCCTACTCTTTTTGATTTAGCAGGGAAGTTTTAAATATTTAAATGCATCAAACATCAGTTTGTAGAGTGGATAATCCAAGCTCATAGATTGTAAATGAAACAGGTTGTACCTGAAATCTTGCAACAAACTTTGAATGTTTACAATTTCCAGACCTTCTCGTCGTAATATCATATTTTACAGAAATCAAAGTTTAAATCAAATCTGTTTAAAATATAGTTACGTTATCTTCATTATTGTTAAAATAACAAACAAAAATGCAAGCTTGACCTGGAGTAAGGCGACATACATTGTATTTTTAACTAAATAGGCGATTTGAGATCTTGGTTTCCTGACAAAAATGTGTCTTAATATATTTATTATTAATTTTCAAGGTTTTGTTTATTTTGTTAATAAATACCGTTTTAGTGAAAAAGCAAGAATTGGAATATTTACCTGACAATGTTTAGGAGCTTGATTTGGACATCATTATTTTCTATGAAAGTCATCATTAGTGGTTAATTTTCTTAAGGGGCATTTTTTCAAACAACAAATAAATAGTGAAAATATTGTCTTATTTAAACATGGATTTGTTTCTAATTATTTTGAATATCGTTTAAATTGACAATTAATAAATATTAGAAATTTTGTAAAGGTTTTATTGTTGTATTTGGTTTGGCCGAATATTTCGATATTTGTCCAAGCTGAATAGTTTCATATTCAGCCTGGTGCATCCCTAATTTGTACCTTAATTTACGGTCGCAGAGAGTGAGATGTAGGCGGTAAAAATTATCGGTCCCACACTCACGAATTCTGTTTATAGATTAAATATTAAAAATGTATAATAATCTAAACATGCTTTTATATAAAATTTCCAAGTCATGACTAACAAGTACTAGTGTATTAGTGTACCTAGTAAGTAACAAGTGTCCTTGAGGTCTATTTTGTGAAAAATAACATTTGTAACAAAAGATGGAATCTAGTTGTTCGTCCAAACTACGAAATTATTAATAATGACTTGTTTAATTCTGCTAAAGTTTTCTTTTCTGATGAACTTGTTTTATTTGCAAATTGTACATTTTAAAACCTAACCAAAAAAAAAAAAAAATTAATGAAGAGTGTGTTTTTAAAACATGATGAAATTTTGAAGAGGCTATTTTGTAAAAAATTTGTGAAGAAGCTTGTTTTATTGAGAGGAACTTTGTGGAGAACCATATTTTACTGAACGAAATTTTGTGAAGAGATTTGTTTTATTAAGAGAAATTTTATGAAGGGGTCTGTTTTATTGAGAGGAATTTTGTGAAGGGGACCGTACATGGGTCTCAAATTTTGCTTGAATCAACAGCTGGTTTTTAAAATTGGGTTTCATTATAGACACACTCGTCATAGATATCACTATTATAAATATCGAAAACATATTCGTGTGAGCAATAAGTTAGCTGTTTGTCTATTTACTTTTACAATCTTGATCAAAAATTTTAAGTTATTAAAGATAAAGCTATTAGCAATCAAAAGATACATCTAGAGACAGTAGGGGGAGAATTTCACTCCTGCCCCCCGAAAAATTTAAGATTTTGTGTTTATTAATAACCAAAAGTGCAAAGCACCTTCTAAAAAACATCAGATACCACTAGCTGAAGAAAAAAATAAAAAACCGAATTCAATATTATCAATAATACAAACATTTGAAAGAAATGACGTTCTTCCCCCTACACACACATAATGGAAAAGAAAATTCTCGTGAGGTAACCGAATTTTCGGTCGCCAAAACAAGCGATACATTGCCAACAACTCGATTTTCTGCTGAGCCTCCAACGCTTGGAGTGGGCGTACTTTACGGGTTTATGGCGTGACCTTTGAACTAGGGCGTCAGGAGCGTGCGTTCGTGACGTAATCGAGCTCAGGCCTGGGAACCTGGTTAGGGTCAGAACCTACACTTTTCACTTTACGCTGGGATGAGGGAGGGGGTTGGGGGAGTAGCAAAACGACAGGTTTTCGGCAAAGGACTCTCTCTTCCATTATTTATTTTTATTTCTATTTTTTATATGCGTTCATCTTTCTCTTAGTTCTTTGTACCTTTTTGCTGAAATGCATTTTGAAAGTGCGGAAAATCAAGATAAAGCAGCGTGATGCTTTATGAAGATAAGAACAACGTATTCGTATTTTGAGGTGTGGGGGTAAAAGTGGATGTTTTTCCATAAGCATTTTTCTTTCACTGTTGCATACACAATTTTATGCGAAGATTTATTATTAGTATAGACAGACATGGAAATCCTGGTTGAAGATGTCTCCGATAAATGGCAACAATTTTGGGCAAGAAAAGGAAATCACATGAGAGGGCGATCAATTTTCAGTAACATGCTATGCACCGTTTGAAAGTAAATAGAACGTACTTCGAAACCAAGTTATAAGAATCATCAAGCTTATGAATAATATGAATGTACTGACTTTACAAAAATATAATGCATGTAATAATATTGCGAGAGAAACAGCAAATTTAGAAATATGGCGTCGAGTATAGTTTTATAAATGATTTTAAGCATTTACTGATTTAAAAGCATTTTTTCTCAAACAATGTAACACTTGAAAAGAAAACAGGAGATGGTAGTGGAACTCCACTTATACGTTACCTAAGTTGCACGTTTCCACCAGTTATACGTTTCAACTTAGCGGTTCCGGTTGTTAGCTGAGTTAGGCGTGTTACGTTTTTGCATGTCCGATCGATTTTTTTTTCTTCTCATTTATACGTTTTACAGAAAATATTTTTTTCGAAACCTTTGCTACTTTCTTGTCTTCCTTCTTTGCTGATCTCCACTCTAACGTTTCTGTGAACCAAACTAATCTAGTGTGAAAACGGACTGACGTAACAGGCTAGAATGATTACATGCAGCGTTGAATTCAGACACTTTTTCCCGGGATTTCTGTGCTTATGGGAAGGTCATTATAGAGTTTCAGAAATTGCAATTTTTGACTATAACACAAATTGTCCGGAGAGGTATCTCATTGCTTCGGGAGGGGGGGGGGGGGGGGATTTCCTCCACTGCCACTCGCCAAAATTTAGTAATAATTACATGCATTACGATAACAATGTTGCTATTTGCGGAGAGCTAGGAAAGTGATTTTACTCATGGAATTTCGGAAGATAAAATTAATTTTAGAAAAGATACTTAAAAAATGCAAAAGTGCAGTTAATTGCCTACTTTATGAGCGGTTTATACTGCATTTTTAGATAATGACGGTATTATCGAGGAGGTAACTCGTAGGATTGCGACGTGGCGGACAAACATAAGTGCAAAATTTACTGTTCAATGTCAGCTCTGCAGGAAAGAAGCAATCCAAGATTAGTAACTATTTTAATAAAATTTAGGAAATTATTGAAATGTTTTTATGGATGATTTACAAGCCAAACCGATTCCATTGATTTCTTTTGAGTAATCTCTGTGTGTAAAATAATGTTTTTATTAAAGCTTTTATAATAAAATAATCTTATGTATGCTTTTTGTATGTACTTTTATTTTTTACTCTCTTCATTTCCGCAAATACAGTAATTTTATGGAACTCCCGTTTTTGAAATAATAGGCAATTTAAACACCTCAGCAAAACAAATTTTCAAGAGATATTTTTTAAAACTAGTTCCGATAGACAATTGAGTTGTACGTTTCACTGAGTTCTACGTTTTGTTGTCTGGTCCCGAGCAAAACGTATAGATGGAGTCCCACTGTATTTAGTTGGTACCTTCTCTTACATTTCAAGTTATATCTTACTATTTTCAAAGATATAAGAAAACAGTGGCTTTCTCCTGCAACCCGCCTGAGTACATCAATGAAGCACCTCAAAAATCTATGTAAGAAAATTTCATTATAATGCACATTTCAAATACAGAATTTTATCGGATAATTTCACTTCAAGAAAATATACCTTTCGTTAATCCTAAAATTGTTCTTCAAAAAATCAGTATTTTTTTTTCCACTAGGTGTTTTATTTGTCTTTTTAGAAGAACACATTTTACACAATTTTTAATCATTAGACCATTAGGGGAAAAAATATATAGTTAATTGAAGTTCAAAATGCAAGCAGGGTCTCTGTTACACTCCCTAATCCCCCCTTCCTTCCTGCTGCCTGCCTGTGCCCATACTCTTAAACTGCCAGGCAACAAAGCAAGAAATTTTATGAAACACGTTTTTGATCAGTATATCAATTTGTTCTATTCTAGAATGAAATTCCCAAAATTCTTTTACAAAATTTCAAAATCTAAAAAGCAGAACTTTTAACGTGACCGGAATAGATCAGTGGAAAGATAAGATAAATAGAACGTTTACTTACCCTCCATATCGTCTGCCAAATTGTGCTGCATAGCAAGATCGTAACTAAAGTCCACTGTATCTTTTTTGAGTAAATCCATAGGCGGATCTGCTTCTATGTAGAGCGCTATCTGACTTTTACGCGACATAAAGCATTTGAACAAATTCGTGTCGCCAGGTTTGAATAAAGGAAACAGTTTCTTTTCACCTTCTAGGAACAATCTGGCGCCCGTAGAATTTGGCGATATGCGGATACAGGCTTGAAATGAAGGCAGTGAAGGTCGAATAAGGGCCCTCAGGGCTCCACGAGGATAATGCCACTTAATGTGCCCCTGTGTACACCTGAGATAGAGAGGCTGTACTCCCCGGGTGACGCCGTTTGTAAGACCACTGCAATAAATAAAAAAGAATAATTAAAATTAAAAATATGACAAAATATTTACTAAATTTTATTCATATAATATAGTTTATAGTTATCACCTTTTTGAATGACGTGATTGGACGCGTGTGAGTAATTCTTTCAAAATAGGATCTCCATTTTTATTGCACGTAAATGAAAATCATTGAAAAACCTTACTCTGGGTAAAATGCAACATAATTTAGAAAAACAGGGAAATTTGAAAGTCATTTCTAAGTTAAATACATATTTTTTTAGCTTAGCGTTAAGTTGATTATCAAAGCAATTCAAGATGTCGATTTGGATGTGTTCGCTTTTAATAGATTTCATTTTGAATTAAGATTTTTACAAGGGTAAGTAGTTCTGAACTGATTCTAGCAGCAAATTTACACAATTATTCAAATTACGTGAATAGCGTTATATAATGAAACGAATTAACTTTAACATTTAAAATTCTAGAATATATTTATTTATTTATTTTTGACGGGAAAAGAAAAAAGAACTAATAGTAAGAATAAATTTCAATGTCACTGAAATTTAAACATGATCTAAAACAGAGTTCATACTTATTTTCCAAGAAAAAATCCCCTGATGTATTTTTGGGGATGTACAATTTTTCCATATCAACAATTAATCACATTTTGATATTACATATGATAATAAAAATAAAGCACGCGAACAGCAACAATTGCCCCCAATTTCCCAGAGTAGACTGTCATTTTGGCAGGTTTGGGAAATTTTTTGCATTATCCCCTGAGATACCCCTGATTTTTACAACCTAAAATTCATCCCCCTGATTTTCCCAGGAATCCCATGTTCCCCTGATGAGTATGAACCTTGTAAAAAGACATTACTCAGAACTTGGGAGAAATTTTGTTTATCATGAATATGATGTGTAAGGTCCTTGATCCGCCCCGACAAAGAAGTTTGGAGACTCTAAAAACATCAATTCTTTCATAAACAAAAGATATAATACGAATAATACAAAATTTTAAATTTAAACTCTTAATTATTACACTTAGAACATTGTTATGCACGAGTGAATTAAAATTTTTTGATTATAAAGAAAAGGAAAGATTTGAATTTAAAACAAGCTTAGTAAGAAAAGTTTTCGACCGAATACCATTACAACACACATGCACATTTTGGAATAAATTTCGCAAACTTATTTCGACAGATAAATGTTAACTAACTGTATTAAATCCCTCCCTCACTTCTCCAACACTTCTGAAGTAAAACTGTCAGAACAACATACAATAACTGTCAGGTAACTTTCAAGAAAAACTAAAATGTTTTTACATAATTCGCCTATAGGAATGAGAAATGCAGGCAGAAAGAATAGAAATGAGAAGAAGGGGAACAAGTTGTCAGGTTAAGCTTAGCTGAAGGGTATAACAGGCGTAAACGCTTGAGGCAGCGATTTCCTTTCTTTTTCTTTTTTTAACAATACTATTTTCCCCTCAAAACGCTATTCCACATTTAAATAGACAGGAAGAATCACTTAAAATTGACAGCCAAAACGTTACCAGATTAGAATATTTCGACTTGAAAGGTAAGGAATAGAACATAAAAAAAAAAGAAGAGAACGCAAAGTAAGAAAACGAATGGCTCATTTAAAATAAATCAAAAACATTAAAATATTCAAAAGAATGTAAAAAGATACAAGGAATTTTCTTTGCTATACTAAAGTTAATCAAACTTTACTATCATAAACCGAAAGTAAATTGTATACATCACTGTTCCTGCTCAAAAAAGATCAAAAATCAAATTTAATAAATAAAATTAATACAGTAATGAGAAAGAAGCTAAACAGTGATCGTGGTAAAGAATATCTGAATATCATCAATCTAATCTCAATAAATGATCAGCAGATTTCATATAAAGTATAAATCGAAGTTTAATGTAGCACAAGTAAATTTAAATAGATAATAATAATGATGATAATAATCTTGATTATACCAGATATACATATCATTTATATTCCTGCGAGTAACTTCACAAGCATTATTAATACGTAGTTCGACAGATTTATCATTTCTAAAGATTGAGTTTAATAGCAGTAATCACACATCTACGATAATGTACAATCGTAGGGACAATAAATAAATACATAAAGTAAACAGCCTCTACTAACTCCACAACAAATTATTGTACAAAAAAGTTATTGGTATCAAAAGGCTGGAAATAAAGTCTATTTTTAAATAATATATATATATATATAATTTGCTTAGAGGGCACCTTTTAACGAAACAAATCCAAGATGATGTTTTTCAATAGCAATATCTAAAAGTTTTGCACCATACATAAATTCCACACTCTTCAATTAACTTAAATAAAAATTTTCATGAAATTCGTATGATTAGTTTTAGGAAAATTAATATATTTTAGGGATTTCTTGACAATGTGACTAAATCACTTGCTTAGTATGTTTTGATTATTATTAGCCCCCGCCCAAATGTTTCAATAAAGTTAGATAAATTAGTTTTTTAAATTATACTTTTCTGCACATCTTAGATTAGCAGTTAAATTATCATTTTAACGTCTTTAAAGCGTAATTTAAAATTACATGGATAAAAAATTTTAAATTTTGAATTCATATAAAACAGGGTATAATAAATAAAAATCCATAAAAAACATTGTATGTTGCAATTCACATTTCTTTCGAATATTAATTTCATAATTTATATTATAAAAATTTTTAAAACTAAAACTCAATGTATTATGTTTGTTTTTTGTTTTTTAATAATATAACCACACAAAATATTATCAAATTAGGATTATAATTTCTGAAGATGTTAATAAAAATATCAAAATATTATTTAACATTAAAAAGCTCTATATTTTGAACATTTAAAAACTTGTCATCCAAATGACTTGAAATTCCAACATGCTGTAAAAATGGGATGGTGCCGTGCAATAAAAACACATTGGTCTGGTTTTTTATTTGTAGATGGCCCCATGAAATTTTTTTATGTGCACCATTTCTAGTTGGTTGGCACTAGATATTTTCTTCTACTATAATTTGATGCAACGTTAGAACTATGTTTACTTTTCCTTCTTTTCTTTTTTCCCACGATTGTAAATATACCCTCATCCTCATTAATAATTCTGAAAGCAAGTTCACATTGCTTGAATGAATAAACTAGTCATAACTAGGGAAATATCAGACTTGTATAAAAACAAAAACTTTCTGCGCACCTAAATATTGGGTAAACAATTTCTACAAATTTATTTAATGTTTAGTTTAATAAAATTACGTATTATATTATTTTGACATGGACAAAATTCGCATTTTTTTATGCGATTCATGCATGAAATTTGCATTTTTTATGCGATTCATGGACGTAATTCTGGTTTTTACGCTGTCTTTGGGCGAAATTTCTGATTTTTATGATATCTTGGATGAAATTTGCGTTTTTTTCGCAGTCTTGTGAAAATTCGAGTTTTTTACATGTTTCTTTAAAGAAATTCGCGATTTTATCAAGATCTTTCAATGAAATTCGCATTTTTCTTACGATCCTTTGACGAAATTCACATGTTTCTCACGATCCTTTGACGAAATTTGCGTTTTTTCGTGAGTCTTCGACGATATTTCGCGCTTTTCCGCAGAGCTTTGACTAAATTCGTATTTTCTCCGTGATAATTTCACGAAGTTTGAAATTTTTCTTGTGGGAACGATGGACGAAATCGATTTTTTACGATAACTTTTTATCAAATTTTGCGATTTTTGGTGACGGAAATTTTGGACTGATGAATTTTTATAGTTTTTGGCATCAAATGCCTTAAATTTTCGGAAAATTCGAAAATCGGCCCTGCTTTTAACTGTGCACTAACAGTAAATACAATTGGAGGAATACTTTTATTTCTTGAGTTACTAAAATAAAGTTATAAAAATTGTTTCTTTTCCTAAAATTTTCTGTAAGGTTCATAAAATTTTCTGCGCACGGCGAGCGTCTATTATACAATTCTGGGAAATATATAACTTAATTTATAAAAAAACAGAAAAAAAATGCATTTATTATTATATTCAAGTGTCGTCCATCGTATGCTGACGAATAAAAAAATGTCAAGAATAACTGCTTTTTTTCTTCCCTATGAAATACAATTCTTGTAGCTTAAATCTTAAGTACATCCTCTTGACCTATCCTCGATTTGAG
Source organism: Maratus speculifer (assembly GCA_964019185.1). NCBI lineage: Eukaryota > Metazoa > Arthropoda > Arachnida > Araneae > Salticidae > Maratus > Maratus speculifer. The sequence continues at coordinate 6,373,459 of OZ025294.1, read as the reverse complement.
GATATTTTGATAGCCGCTCCTCTCGCTCTTTAAGGCACTCAGGTACAAGAGTTTTAGGAGTGCTGAGAGGCGAACACTCAGTTAATCTAGAATTGAATTTGTCTTTTAAAAGTTCACAAAGAGAGGGCCTATTGTTCACTTGTCAGAGAAAAACGTGGCTATGTCGAGTGCATGTACGATTTAAAATTATCTGCAATAATCAAGGTTCCCAGCAAAACGTGACAGGCGAATTCCTTGATTTTCCCTCAGTGTTGAATTCAGACACTTTTCTCCGGTGTGTGTGTATGGGGGGGGGGGGGGGATCACCCGCCCGGGACACCCACCAAACCTTGGCATAATTGTTTAATCCCCGGAGGAAATTCTCCACTACCAACCAGCCAAATCACAAACAACGGGCCATTCCTTAACATAAGTAAAATATACAGCATTAATGTGCCCTGGCACTAAAATACACAAATGATAAAAATGTAAAACAGCTTTTAAAGACATTTTAACAATTTTACAATGCCTCACTGTTGGAACAATGAAAAATTAATTAAACTTTTATAGACAAAAACATTATAAAAAAATAGAGCCGTACCGAGTACTCGGTAAATACTCGGTATTCGGCCTACTCGGCCAATTTGCTGAGTGCTCGGTATTCGGCCAAATTTTGGCCGAGTACTCTGCCAATACCGAGTATTTGTAAGAGTTTCATTTTTTAAGCATACGAATTTGTAACTGATCTGTAAAAAGTTATTCGAATATCAATGTATAATATATGTAGTAATTCATAAAACTATTTACTCTGTATTTGACAATATGTCTGCAAAATATAGAAAAAGTTAAGAACAAAATCCCTAAAAAAATTTCACATTTATACAAATAAAAATACTTTTTTATATATAGGAAAACAGAAAAGACTTATTTTGGATAAAGAAAGTGAAAATACAATAATTGCAATAAAAAATTAATAATTAAATTTATTATATTTCAAATTATGGTGCAAAAACACCAAACGTTCTACATTATCAGTAGACTGGGTATTTCTTTTTACTACTATAAATTTGGCCGGTCTCTGAAAATATACATTCAGAATAAACAGTTGTTGAAGGTGCACACAAGAGTTTTTTGCAAGGTTGCACATAATCGGAAAAGTTTTGTTTCCCCCCTCACCATGCAAATGGAGTGTCAGTTTTACATGTCTTCTGTTAAGAAAGCCGGTATATCTTTTTGTATCAATCCTTCATGCGGTGATTTTAAACTAGTACTAGTGCCACAATCTTTTTGTTCATTCACAATTTCCTCAAAACATTGCCAGAAAATAGATGAACTTTTTGCTAGCATTTTCTCTTTTGGTTCGTCGACATTAGCATTCTCATGTTGTATTTTTTGTTTCTTTGGTGGATTTTCAAGTTCTAGATCATCTAAACTCATCAATTTTAGAGCTTGCTTTTTAAGGCAATCTTAATTCACATATTTATAATTTTCATTGAAAAAAGTTAGTTTTTACTGAGATATTTAAAAAAATAATAAATGTAAAAAAATATAATTTAATCTGTACACATGAAAAATGAAAAGAAACTGCAAAGCCAATACATTTTTTTTTTAATCAAAAGAAGTTAAGGTACAGACAGTTACAAAATAAATATGAAATGTTTTGCATTATTCAATGAATTGTTACAGTAACCAATAAACATTTTTATTTTTGATAGACAGATTTCAATGGTTGGAATAAATTGAAGGGTTAAAGAATGTTTTAATTTTATATTAGTTAATAACTGTAGTTGTCATGTATCGATTCTCCTTTTTTATTAGTTTTGAACTGTCAAAAATTATCTTTAAAAGGTGCACAAATAAATTTCAAATTTAATGAGTTAATTTATTTATACTATATATATATATATATTATATGTACACACAGGTATAGATATGTGTACACAGGTATATTTATATATATGTACACCTAAGCTCACATTATGCGCACATCAGTGTTTTTTCTTATTACACAACTACTCGGTACTTGGCATTCGGTACTCGATCGAGTAGTCAGTGGCCGAGTACTCGGTACTCGGCCAAAGTATTACTCGTACACCACTATAAAAAATGTCTGTTCAATAATAGAAGAAAAAAGAATAGTAAATCCACTATCAGTAAAGTTTAAACATACACAATGAAGTAAGATGTAGGAATAAATCACACATGTTCCAAAACAAAACAAAAATATAATAAAACTAATATAAACACTAAGCCTGACAAAAAAAAAAAAAAAAAAAAATCTAAGCAAAAGTTAGAAAAATTCAATACAGTTTTATCTGAGGGTCAGACTTATATAATATGTCACACAACAGGAGCCAGTCCAAAGATCCCAGTCCTGTCAATAAAACGAAGTTGTAACATCGGAATTTGTAACGAATGAATGTAAAGTGTGTATTCAGATCATTATAAATAGCACAAAATTTCTTATAATTAAAATGCGAAAATAGGGGGGCGGGGGTGCTTTTTGACCATTGAAATCACAAAATCTCAAATTTTCCGTGAGTACATTTCATTGATTCGGGAGGAATGTTCCGCCGGGCTACTTCCTGAATTCAACACCGCTTTCCCTTAATCAAATAGCATTTAGACTTTCCTGGACCAAACTTCAAAAATACTCTGACCAAAAGGAAATTATCTATTTATTTTCGCAACCCTTTGTCAAAATTAACGACTTTTTTCTGCAATCGTTCTTCAAATTTCCCATTTATTATTAATAATAATGTGCTTATACTAATTATTTTAAATAGTTTGTAAGTAGAAAATTTCAAAAGCTTATACTAATCATAAAAGAGATAGAGATATAAAATAAACATAGAAGCCATAGCCGTGAATAAAAGCACATCCAGTTCATGAAAAAATAAAATGTAAATATAAGTCAACTTTTACTTCAATAGCTCATAACAATTTTGATAAATAGACAAAAATGTAAAAATTGTTTACACATACCTCCTTCTCCCCAATGCAAAATTATTTTCATGGCAGATAAAAATACTCTTTACAGTATTTATAAAGAGCAAAACGTGATTTTCCTGACGCTGCAATTTTAAAATTGCAGGGATTTATAATAAAATTTCTTCAAAAAAAATTTTTTTTGGATATTTCAAATTTTTGAAACTCTTTCTCAGTTTTCAAATTTTCCTGATCTTTCCAGGTGGCTAGATATCCGATAGAATTTTCAGTGTTTTTATTTGAAAAGCTCAAACTTGCCGCATTTGAAAATTATTTCAAGTAAAATGAAAAGAACATCATGCGATATAAATAAAATATTCAATTTTATGCAGGAAAATAAGTAAAGAAGACATTATTATTCATTCGAGGAGACATTCGATCTGGCTTTTTCTGGTGATATGGCCAACTTCCAAGACACTGCGCGTATAAAAACCAGTTTTCAATAACTTTAAGCCAGAATTCTACATACAGATGTATTCTGTTTTTCTAGCAAGTTTATTTCTTGGATTATTTTCTCTTTTCACAGATAAGCAATAACACACTGCATACAGTTGAAAAATAGAAAACATTTTTAACATAATAATTTAAATACGTTTTCATTCAATCAGTATGAATTTTCAGTATTAATGCGATTTTTCAAATTTTTAAGTACTGGAGCACACAATTTTTCAGCTCCAAGAGAACAAAAAATAAATAAATGGAAGAAAAAAACTGCAATTTTTAATTTTCATGCTTCAGATTATCTAGACCAGATAAACTATTAATTAAAAAAATATTTTTATTTATTTATTTTGAATAAATACTACTATTTTACTACAAAAACCATATTTTCTCATAATTCCAAGAACAGTAAATAAATAAATAATATGTATATACATAAATTGAAAACATTGTACAAAGTTTCATAAATTCATCTTTCACATACATTTAGATACAACGATTTAAATAAAGTAAATCTTGAAAAAATACATCCCAAGATAAATGCATTTAAATACTATAAGAAGACATACAGTCAGTACACTATTAAAAGAATCGCATCTTTTGATCCAAGTTATCACGTTTGTACGCGGTTGTCATTGTATTCCAAGTTTTTTTTTTTTTTTTTGGAAAGCAAACCAGTACATTTTATTATTGATTTTATTATTATTATTTATATAATTTTAGATCTTAATATATGCGAGATGCGACCACCTTAAAAAATAAAAGCAATCGCCAACTGCAGAACAGCACTTTATGCCAAGGATTAAATTAGATTTAAAGCCAATTTTAGCCAATTAGATTTAAATTTAATCTCAATCTTCATTTTTCCCCCTTTTTAAATCTTAACCCTTCTAACACAAACTGACACAATCCCCTCCCTTTTTTTTCCCCTTGTGGTGCGTCAAATAACTTCAAATTTTCGACATCCTCGGTGATTCTGATTAAGAGAAAATGCCGTAACTCAGATCATATGTTACGAATTCCCTATTCACGAGTGGCACACCTTCTTCAAAGCGGCAGTTGTTCGTTGTATCATCTGACGCAGCTAAACCATTTTTTTGGCCTAAGCTTTTTTTTTTTTTTTTTTTTGGTTAAAGGCAATACAATAAGGACGTGGAAAGCAAAGATGTGACGTGAGCAAGGCCAACGCGTCCCCTACCTTTTTAAGCTCTTTTCTTCTTTCTTTCTTTCTCTAGGAGAGAGAGAAGGAATAACCCGGGGACGACAGATCTTTTCAAAGTGAGGGTGTCTGCAATCTATTTCAGAGGCCCATCAAGGTATACTTGGAAGAACCACATATTACAGTTACTTATCTTTTCGGAACAACTTCAGTTTGAGCAAATCTCTGATGTGTTATTTTTTTCTAAAACGTGCGGCTTACTTGTTACTTTGTGTATATTCATGTAAATGTTTAAGAAATTTTTAGATCCTTTAAAAGGACCCTTTCACGAATCTTTTAATTCCCAAACAGGACACTTCACAAAACATTTTATTCGCAAATAGGACACTTTACAAAACATTTTATCCCCAAACAGGACCCTTCACAAAATATTTTATTCCCAAACAGGACCCTTCACAAAATGTCTCTTAAATGTACCTTTTAGAGAATTTTTTCACCTTCAAATTGAACTTTTCACAAACTTAATCATTTAAAAATTAAACTTGGCCTGTAAATAAACAGCTCAACTCACAAAAGAACATGTTACTTAGCTTTTTAATGTATGAGAGATACATCGATAATTTACAATTCACAAAATTATGACTAAAATTTTTACAAATATAAGAAAAACTTCACAGTTCCACAAAAACAGGATCCTGTAAGAAAAGTCTGGACAGACCTCTGATATTAAGACCAATCAATAGAACAATAGTTATCAGCGAAAAATATATCAATAAGTCTGATTACATATCGATTTTACTCTACGGACTATACCGAGGTGAAATTCACATAAAATATAATATACATAACAAAATACATGTATAATAATACATTGCTGAGGCTTAATATAAGTTATTTCACACATAATACGAAGTACTCAGTATTTACAGGGACACAAAAAAAGATTTCAAATAGTATATTCTATCCGAATTACTGTATATTATCGATGATGGTTGATGGATGGACGAAATGCCTTTTTAATTATGATTTGCGCTTTTTAAGTTTCACTAAATTTATGCATATTAATGTATGTGCTATAGTTCATATAAATGCTATAGTTTATATACAGGGCTATACAAAAGATTTCGTAAAGGTTACTGAATATGAGCGTAATTTACTTAAAGATTGCTTTTAAATGAGTCATGTATTTCTATGCTGAACTGCATTCAGTTTATTAAGAAATGCTTGTAAAATATAGATAAAATGATATACAGGGTCACGCACAAAATTTTATACACGGTCATCTATAGATGATAATTTATGGAAATGTGATTTCAGTAGTCTTAAGAGTGTTTAAGTTTGAACTAAATTTTAGCTAAATACTGGCGTATAACAAAGGTTCAAGGGTCATTCCATGTCAAATCAACGAAGAAAAATATACTTTTGAGATTGACCTCAAGCAATTTTAATGAAATTTGCAGGTTTGGTTCTACTCATGAAAAGATGCAATAAAATATTTTTTGTAGATTTTTTGCAGCCTTTTTTGGGAGGGGAGGGCTTCATGAAAAAGTGGAAAACACGTAAAAAATGACATTCTGGTAGTTACAAAAATACAATTTTCTCAACTCCTATGATAGATATGGAGTTTATCTTGGTGTTGTTTTGAAGGTCTTTGTGTGGGCTTTCATATGACATATCACTTGACAGGATTTATTAAACTTAATATTTCAAGGTCATCAAAAATTGTCTTTGACCTTGAAAATTTTAAAAAGTCCATTTTTGAAAAATCTGAAAAAAATATATTTTTTACTTCCTAATGTGACAGACATTCTGTAAAAATTTCATATTGGGATGGCAATGGGATCACATAAAAATTAAATCAGAAGTAACTTACACTATAGGTAACTGTCATTTGTAGTCTTGCGTTGTGGTCATTCTAATCCTTGCTATTTGATTGAAGTTATCCAGACAAACTACAAAAATCACTGTTTCTCTATCTTTCAGCAACAGGAGTGTTTTTAAAAAAGTTATAGGCAAATGTTATTTTAATACCTTTCATTTAAAATAATATTGAAATAAATATCTTGATGTACACCAAAAAATAAATATTTATCCTCATTATGTGTTTTTAATTTCTACAGTTTAAAATATATATTATGAATTGGAGCATATATACATAATGTAGCATTGTACAAAAGGAAATAAACAAGTTATTGTTTTAATTCATATTATTGTTTAATACATTTAACCCTCACTGCATGATTTTTTTTTCTACTTTTATAAGAAAAAAATTAAGAAATTGAAATGTAAAATTTTAAATGTGAGATTTTTTAAGATTTGAAATCTATATATTGATTTAATAAATGGGAAAAATAGTAAGAAAAATTAATTTAAAAATTTTTAGGTAAAATTTGATATTTTATGGAGTGTACCCTGTAAACACAGTTAGGGTTTTTAAATATTCTATTACAATATTTTGCAATTAAATGGGCTTAAATTTTATCAGCTTAACATCCTGCAACTTTCGTAATATTTATATTATTAAGTATTCAGTAAAAATAATAAAAGTAAAATCTATATATATAAAAGGAATTCTGAGGATAATTGAGGCACAGATAGGCTCTCATCCTCTATTCCTTTTATTTATAGAGATTTTACACAGCTTAGGTAAACGCAGAAGAAATATAAAACAGATAATGTATTTATCACAAAAAATCGTCTGCTAAGAAAATCTTTTTTCATTTTGAACTCTATAAATAAAAGGAATAAAGCAGAAGAAATATAAAACAGATAATGTATTTATCACAAAAAATCGTCTGCTAAGAAAATCTTTTTTCATTTTGAACTTCTATAAATAAAAGGACAGATAGGCTCTCAAACAGTGAATCGTCGAATATAATTGAAGAACAAATGGAAGAACAAATGGAAGAACAAATGGAAGAACAAATGGAAGAACAGATGGAAGAACAGAAAGAAGAACAGATGGAAGAACAAATGGAAGACCTCTTCATTAACAATAAAAAAAGATATGCAAACGAAACCCCAGAACACCGATCAAACATATCTGCCGGAAACTGACGAGACATGGCACAGAAACGTGAATGTGTGGGGTTGTAGAACTGGCATTCAGATAGTCTTCGGGCTACTGAGGGCGGGCAACCGTCTAGTAGTAATAAAAGTAAAATAGTAATAAAAGTAAAATGCTTAATAGGTTGATTTTTTTTCCTCAATAACAAAAAATATTATTGTTATTTTGTCAAATGCAGCCATTTGACATGGAAAAATAAGGGTTATTCCGTTCTTTGGACTGTTCTTGATCAGTTACAGTGATCCTATTGGCCAAATTCATGGCATATAATGAGCACTATAGTGTTTGTGCCAGATGTGGCACACCATGCAGTGAAGGATTAACGAAGATCAGGGCTTTGGCCTAGAAAAATACTTAATTTCTGATTCTTAACAGTTTTTGATTTGCATTGTCCACCTCTTCTTTTGAAAGGCTGTAAACTCTACCTGTTGGATGTAAATAAAATGAATATTGATAACAATAACTTTTTCCTAAATACTGACTGTTAAAAATATTGATTTGTGGACCAAAAACAGTCTAATATCTTTTTAGGCATGTAAAGTCTAAGCCCCAAATTTTAGGACTCCCCCCCCCCAAAAAATATATAATTTTGTTGTTATGTGTATAAATTATTTGTTGATACCAAATCAATCAGCAGATGATTTAACTAAGACAAGATACATTAGGAGCCTCTAGTCATGGTTATGCCTGCCCTCCTCCCTCCACTTCCACCCTCTTAACTTTCTTTCAAGCCAGGCTTTGATTAAAATAAATATATTAGTACTCAAAAAGTCTGTTTTACAAAGTTGTTTAAAGCAGATTTAATATTTTGTTTGAATTTATATATACAAATTTGCTATACATTAACTACACACTATGCTACACAAACACTAAATCGTATTAAATCTAAATTATTTAAAATTATATGTTATCAGTTTTTAGCTCACAGGCTATCATAGCCTGAGAGCTTATGTGCCCGTCCGTTCTGTATGTGCGTATGTGCGTATGTGCGTAACGCGATAACTCATGATAAAAATATCGGATCCACTTGAAATTTTGTATATAGGTATATCCTGATAAGGCGCTTCCCTGATTAGTTTTTGGAGTTCATTCGATATGTATAAGAGGGGGAACGGGGGGCTCATGCCCCCCGTTAGTTGATATAAATGGGATTTTCATGCAGAATTAAGTTTTCAAAATTTAGATTAGGATCATTCTGATGAGGCGATTCCGTGACTGTTATTAGGTGTTCATTGAATAAGTATAAATAGGGGGAACAGGGGTTCTAATCCCCCCCCCCCCGTTAGTTGATATAAATGGGATTTTCATGCAGAATTAAGTTTTCGTTCAAAATTTAGATTAGGATCATTCTGATGAGGCGATTCCGTGGCTGTTATTAGGTGTTCATTGAATAAGTATAAATAGGGGGAACAGGGGTTCTAATGCCCCCCCCCCCCGTTAGTTGATATAAATGGGATTTTCATGCAGAATTAAGTTTTCGTTCAAAATTTAGATTAGGATCATTCTGATGAGGCGATTCAGTAACTGTTATTAGTTGTTCATTGAATAAGTATAAATAGGGGGAACAGGGGTTCTAATGCCCCCCCCCCCCCCGTTAGTTGATATAAATGGGATTTTAATTGAGAATTAAGTTTTCGTTCAAAATTTAGATTAGGATCATTCTGATGAGGCGATTCCGTGACTGTTATTAGGTGTTCATTGAATAAGTATAAATAGGGGGAACAGGGGTTCTAATGCCCCCCCCCCCCCCGTTAGTTGATATAAATGGGATTTTCATGCAGAATTAAGTTTTCGTTCAAAATTTAGATTAGGATCATTCTGATGAGGCGATTCCGTGACTGTTATTAGGTGTTCATTGAATAAGTATAAATAGGGGGAACAGGGGCTCTAATGCCCCCCCCCCGTTAGTTGATATAAATGGGATTTTCATGCAGAATTAATTTTCGTTCAAAATTTAGATTAGGATCATTCTGATGAGGCGATTCCGTGACTGTTATTAGGTGTTCATTGAATAAGTATAAATAAGGGGAACAGGGGTTCTAATGCCCCCCCCCCTTAATTTATATAAATGGGTTTTTCAAGCAGAATTGTCAGATTTCGTTCAAATCTCTGAATAGTTTTGGAAGTTTAATGGTTAAGTATAAAAGAGGGGGATAACTCCTTTTAAATTATATAAATGCTAAATGGGTTTTTATTAAGAATTATCTAATTTGCTCTGAATTTTGGATATAGATTTTTTTATATGATAAAGCATGTCTTTGATAGTATAGGAGGTTCAATGATTAAGTATAAAAAAAAGAGGAAAGGGGAGAGCTGTTTCCACTTCTTAATTTTTTTTTTCGAACGGAATTAACCCTTGAAAATATAAGGCTTTAATGTGCAATTAGTATTTGTAGCCTGTGAGCTCAATGCCATCAGTTTAACTGGGCAGTATTCTTTTTATTTTAAATCAAAGTAAGATAAATAGAAGTAGTAATGTATTGTTTTCAAATGATTGCTTCTAAACAAACAATTACTTTTTTTTATTTTTTTATTTTTTTTGGCGGGGGGGGGGGGGGGGGGGATTTCCAAAGCCATTTGTATACAATGTTAAAACTGTTGTTAGCTTTCGTTTTTTCAAAAACTAAAACAAAATCACTTCACCTTTTTTCATTCACGTATAAAAACATTTCATATTTATTTACTTAGAAGGTGTCACAAATAAAAATTAAATTAAAGAGTTGACATGTTTCGGTTCATTAATAAGAACCGTATTCATAACATATAAAATCAGTAGAAAATTAAATGACACTGGATATAAATATAATTTAAAAATCAAAACAAAACATTGCGCCCGCTATGATCGTGAATATAGCCATTGCCAACGCGGCATATAAATATAATAAATTTTGACCATATATTAAATTTAAAAAGTATAAAATTAAAATTAAAAAAGTAGAAAAACTAAATGACTCTGGATATAAAGGTAATTTAAAACCCCCAAAACATAAAATATTGCACCCTCTATGATCGTGAATAGCCAATGCCATCGCGGTTCCTCCTATTAGACTCATCCTTTAAATATTTATTAAGTAATTCTAACCACAAACTCGGAATGTCATAAGAATAAGAATCATTACAAACTCTATCCCTCCTAGAATATATCTCTATGGATTCACGGATGATTAATTTTCGGAATAAACTGGAAATGAACACTAATCTACTATCTTTAAAACAAATTTTAACCCCCCTCTTTAAAAACAATCTTGATAACGCAGTCTTATCCCTACCAAATTTTATGTCACATTCATGCTCTTTCTTTCTAACCCCAAACTTTCTACCTGTCATACCGATATAAAAATTAATATCCCCCTCTTCATTCTCATATGGAATTTCATATACCCCTGCTAGATCATCTTGTGGAACCGGATCAAAAGCTCTGTATAGAAGATGTTTTAACTTAGGAGGTGGCTTAGCAATTAATTCTATTTTAAACTTTTTTAGTTTAGCTTTAAGTCTCTCAAAATTACCCTTTATATAAGGAAACGATAGTCTTTTAACCCCAATCTCTTCCCCCTTCTCACAGGCATTATCAACCAAATTACAATTAACCTGAGAATTATTTTTATCCCTATAATTTTTAACCAATTTATTAATTTTATCCTTTTTGTAACCATTCAACTTAGCAATATTAAAAATATAATTCAACTCTTCATACAAAAATTCATCAGAACAAATAATAAACGCACGATTAACCATGAACCGGAATGTAGAAAACTTATACCCAAAGGGTGAATACGCAGAAAATGGAATAATATGCTGACTAGCTATATCTTTCCTGTAAACTTTCCTTTTTAACATAGAACCCTCTCTAATAAGCCACACGTCTAAAAATGAAATAGCACGATCATTTTCCAATTCAAACGTAAATTGAATATTCCTATCCAGTTTATTAACTTCATCTACAAAAACAATGAAAGACTCAACTCCCCCCTCCCAAATTAAAAACACATCGTCAACATACCTCTTCCAAAATTTAGGAACTTTCTCGAACTTTGCGAAAATATTCTCTTCAATTGAAGAGAATATTTTTGAAGAGAAATTTGAAGAGAATATTCTTCTTTTGAAGAGAATATTTTCGCAAAGTTCGAGAAAGTTCCTAAATTTTGGAAGAGGTATGTTGACGATGTGTTTTTAATTTGGGAGGGGGGAGTTGAGTCTTTCATTGTTTTTGTAGATGAAGTTAATAAACTGGATAGGAATATTCAATTTACGTTTGAATTGGAAAATGATCGTGCTATTTCATTTTTAGACGTGTGGCTTATTAGAGAGGGTTCTATGTTAAAAAGGAAAGTTTACAGGAAAGATATAGCTAGTCAGCATATTATTCCATTTTCTGCGTATTCACCCTTTGGGTATAAGTTTTCTACATTCCGATTCATGGTTAATCGTGCGTTTATTATTTGTTCTGATGAATTTTTGTATGAAGAGTTGAATTATATTTTTAATATTGCTAAGTTGAATGGTTACAAAAAGGATAAAATTAATAAATTGGTTAAAAATTATAGGGATAAAAATAATTCTCAGGTTAATTGTAATTTGGTTGATAATGCCTGTGAGAAGGGGGAAGAGATTGGGGTTAAAAGACTATCGTTTCCTTATATAAAGGGTAATTTTGAGAGGCTTAAAGCTAAACTAAAAAAGTTTAAAATAGAATTAATTGCTAAGCCACCTCCTAAGTTAAAACATCTTCTATACAGAGCTTTTGATCCGGTTCCACAAGATGATCTAGCAGGGGTATATGAAATTCCATATGAGAATGAAGAGGGGGATATTAATTTTTATATCGGTATGACAGGTAGAAAGTTTGGGGTTAGAAAGAAAGAGCATGAATGTGACATAAAATTTGGTAGGGATAAGACTGCGTTATCAAGATTGTTTTTAAAGAGGGGGGTTAAAATTTGTTTTAAAGATAGTAGATTAGTGTTCATTTCCAGTTTATTCCGAAAATTAATCATCCGTGAATCCATAGAGATATATTCTAGGAGGGATAGAGTTTGTAATGATTCTTATTCTTATGACATTCCGAGTTTGTGGTTAGAATTACTTAATAAATATTTAAAGGATGAGTCTAATAGGAGGAACCGCGATGGCATTGGCTATTCACGATCATAGAGGGTGCAATATTTTATGTTTTGGGGGTTTTAAATTACCTTTATATCCAGAGTCATTTAGTTTTTCTACTTTTTTAATTTTAATTTTATACTTTTTAAATTTAATATATGGTCAAAATTTATTATATTTATATGCCGCGTTGGCAATGGCTATATTCACGATCATAGCGGGCGCAATGTTTTGTTTTGATTTTTAAATTATATTTATATCCAGTGTCATTTAATTTTCTACTGATTTTATATGTTATGAATACGGTTCTTATTAATGAACCGAAACATGTCAACTCTTTAATTTAATTTTTATTTGTGACACCTTCTAAGTAAATAAATATGAAATGTTTTTATACATTTGTATACAGTTGCTTTTTTTTTCAGCCAAATGCAAGCATTTATTTTTATTTATTCTTTTGGTTTGTGATAAATATAATATGTTTGTACTCAAGAAGTCTTTTTTTTTCAGTCTTTTAGTTTATGGATTTACTAGCTGACCCGCCCGGCGTTGCCCGGATCCGTATTAACAATATTAAACGAACTTGAAATTTGTATGATTTTATCATTAACTCGAAACATGCAGAAATGCATTGTCTGAAATACGTGGCCACTGACTGTGTGAAAAATCGGTTTAAAAAACAGCTAATGTTAAGCTCTATAAATACACAAAATGAGCGATGAGGAATATGGGAGGGAATATGTATTCAACGACTGCGTGATTTTCGTGTTAAAGTGTTGATATTTATCAAAAATCACTGTTAAGTCACGTAACTAATTATTTTTTTTTCACATAGAAATCCCAAGTGAAATATTTTGAATTTCAAACTAATTATATCACTCTTAAATCCGACTATACCATGAATGAAATCGATACTCGCTCGTAGCTAAAGTGTTGGTATGTAGTATTATAATTCCAGAGCCATTTAACAAAAGTAAGTGTTATTTTTAATCAAATCATGCATAATGTCCACTCTATGGATAAATTCCTAACCGTAAACTTTTTTACCGTAACCATAACCTGCCTGTAACCTAACTTTGACTTAACAGTACCTTACCTTAACAGTACCTTAATTTTTTGTCTTATTCAGATCCGGTTACGATTCTTTGGAATATTTTTTATCAGGTTCCGATTTGGTTCGATTCAAATTTCAGGTATTTTTTCAAATAGAATTTTTAGGTTCGGATCTCGTTCAAGTCCACGGAAATTATTTTGTCATACTCGAATCCAGTTATGATTCTTTCGAATATTTTGGTCGAATTTAGATGTGGTTTGGGTCAAATTTCAGTTTTTTTCAAATCGAATTTTTTAGGTTCGAGTTGGGTTTATGTCCATAGAAATTATTTCGTCTTGCTTGGATTGGGTTATAGTTCTTTGGAATATTTTTGTCAGGTCCAGATTTGGCTCAATTCAGATTTCGAGTTTTTTCTTCAAATATAACTGTTGAGTTCGGGTCTTCTTGCATTTTTACGGAAATAATTCTGTCTTGTTCGAATAAGGACATGCTTCACTGGAATATTTCTGCCAAGTTCAGATTTCGTTCAGTTCGCGATTTTTTCAAAGAAATATTTTGGGTTCGGATTGTGTTCATGTCCATGGAAATATTTTGTCTTGTTTGGATCCGGTTGCGTTTGTTTGAAATAGTTTTGTCAGATTCAGATTTGGTTCGATTCAAATTTCAGGTATTTTTTTGAATGGGAGTTTTAGGTTCGTATCGGGTTCATGTCCACGGAAATTATTTTGTCTTACTCGAATCCGGTTATGGTTCTTTCGAATACTTTGGTCAGATTTAGATGTGGTTTGGGTCAAAGTTCAGGATTTTTCAAACGAAGTTTTTTAGGTTTGAGTCGGGTTTATGACCATGGAAAGTATTTTGTCTTGCTGGGATCGGGTTATAGTTCTCTGGAATATTTTTATCGGTTTCAGATTTCGTTCGAGTCATATTTCGGGTTTTTTTAAGAAAATATTTAGGTTCGGGTCAGATTTCATGCCCACGAAAATTATTTTTCCTTGTTTGAATCGGGTTATGCTTCACTTGAACATTTTTGCAGGATTCAGATTTGGTTTGGGTCAGTTATCAAATCCATAGTTTTTCCCAAACAGAATTTTTAGGTCAGGGTCGGGTTTATACTCACGGAAATTTTGTGTATCACGGATCGGAGTGTGGTCTGTTTTTTTTTTTTTTTTTTTTTTTTTTTTTTTTTTTTTCTGGTTGGAATCGGGTTATGTTTAAATTAGTCTAAACATTAAGGTTATAATCAGTTTTGCTACTATTCTTTTTATGGCTATTTCTGATAGATAATTTACTTAGCTATTTGATAATTTATTATGGTGAATGAATCGTTTGCGGATACAAACAATTGTACGCCAAACAGCTATTTTATTTTTGTTTTAAAAACAAATTAAAGCCATATTACAATTTTAAATTGAACACATTTAAATTTAATCAATGATTAAAAAAATAAACTCATAGAAAAGTGTTGTGTAATGTTTTTTTACTGCAACACAGCTAATGACTCATACATTCTAATGTTCGAAATGCCAAAAATATGCGTACAACCATATAGTAAAAAGAAATTAATAGAGTGGCAGTATAATGTCTTGGAGTGACGCAAAATATGTAACTCTAAAATCAGCGACATTAAGTCCAAATAAGCACAACAAAACCATGTGCTTTGAAACTCAGATCAATTCAAACTGGTTTAAACCAGTATTTCTTTGTTTTTGTTTTTTACCTTTTAAACTGTTATTGAATAGATGACTAAAATTTCGTTTAAAAAATAACGTTTTGTGCCATTATTGCCAGGAATACACGATCAGAATGCATGAAAGATACAATTAGATCAATCATAGGCAAGAATTATTTGATTATTTTTATCATATGACTTTGAAATATCAATATAGAAGCATCATTTAAGACTTTGCTTGATAAATCAACATTCTTTTGTTAATGTCTTAAAATCGTCTGCACTCTGAAATCTAGATTTTAGATTAATATTATTATTTAAGTGTTCATGCATGATTTTAAAAGAATCTTTTCATTACTATATTTTATATATTGACATGGAATTATAAATATGTTGTTAAATCATAAACATTTTTCATCTACGTTATAAAGTATTAAAAATTTCTGAAAAAAAAAAAAGAGAAAACTTTTAGTAATACAATTTTTTTACTTCAAATCATATGTTTTCAATATTTTATTTAATTTTGTTTTGACATTTAATTATTTTTAATTTTCCAATTTCAATTATTTTAAAAGCAAACATTTATTTTAATAAATAATATAATAGTAAAAAACATTTAAAAAAATTACGATTTCTTCGTAAAATATGCTTCAGCTGTAATTCATTTCTTCCAATCCGTCTTATTAATACAAAATTCCTTCCTCGTGCTTTATTTTGAGACATTAAATTTTCAGCGATAAATGGTTTATTCTTGCAAACCTTTCTTTTTTTCGGTTTACTTCGTCACCACCTATCTTTTTCCTCCATGGCGAACAGCAGCTGTGATTAAAAAAAAAAAAAAATCCTCATTTAAACTGACAGTTTGCCAGTCTATGAATTTTAAAGGTCAGTCTCAGTTTTTAAAATTATTTCTGCGAAAATTTTATGCAACCAACCAACCATAAGAGAATGAAAAGGAAAAAAGCTAAAAAAAAGCGATTTTTTATGAGAGTGATGTTTGGAATTTAATTAATTACTCAGTTAATAAATAGAATTTTGAAATTCTGAGCGTCAGGTGCATCAGGAGAGATATTGGGCTACTCTCAGAAAAATTGTGAGCTTCGTACGTACCGTAGTTTTCGCTAACTATCGCAGACACACACACACACACACACAGAGCGATTTGTTATTTTATTAATATAGATGTATAATAAAAAAAAAGATTATTAATTAGCTGCTATGCCTTTTTCAAAAAATGAGATTTAAAAATCATTTTTCTTACGATTTTTTTTTTTTTTTTTTTTTTTTTTTTTTTTTTTTTTGTAAAAACAAATTTTAGACAATTTCGGGGGTCTTAAATTAAAATATGATCATCAAACATTTTTTTTTCTTATTTCTCCATCCTTTTGTGTACATTTTAATGCAAATTTCAACTTGATATGTTGAAAAGTAGTAAAACTATTTTTTTTTTCCTGAAACAATGCTTCTTAAATACAGATTTTTTGAAGTGCTATTTATGCAACTTTTCTGTTTATTTATATATTTTTTTTTCACAAAAATTACTTGAGATATTGAAGTACTATTTTAGATTGTTAATAAAGGTGATAAAAGAAAGAAGTACAAAATTTTTTATCTAACTGTGAGACCATGAATTTCATGGTCTGGATGAAGTGATATGGAATGATCCAAAGATATTTTTTTTTTATGTGATCCCATAGCCATCCCAACATGAAATTTTTACAATTGGTATGTTACATTAGTAAGAAAAAAATATTTTTTTTCCAGATTTTTCAAAAATGGACTTTTTAAAATTTTCAAGGTCAAAGATAACTTTCGGTGACCTTCAAATATTAATTTTTATAAATCTTGTCGAGTGATACGTCATATGAAAGCCCATACAAAGACCTTCAAAACAACACCAAGATAAACTCTATATCTCTCATAGGAATTGAGAAAATTGCATTTTTGTAACTATCAACGCCCCATTTTTTGAGTGTTTTTTGTTTTTTCATGGACCTTTCCCCCCCAAAAAAAGCTGAAAAAAAATCCGAAAAAAATATTTTATTGCGTTATTACATGAGTAGATTCAATCCTATGAATTTCACAAAAATTGGAGATGGTCAGGTTGTGAGCCTCGTTGATTTGACATGGAATGACCCTCAAGGTAAACTACATGATAAACAAAAATATACAAGTGTGTTTCCATCTGTTAGTAAAAACTGCTGAAACAGAAATTTCAAACTCTTATGCGTTTTCTTGCTAAACTAAATTTCCCCATTATGCAGTATATATCAACCGACAGATAGAACATGGGGCAATTCAAAATTATTAGAATGCATATTTGGCTGTGGACAGTAACACGCTATTACCCTAAATAGCAAAGATTTTTAAAGATTTCAGAGAGTGTTGGAAAGTATTCCATAATCTACATTTAAAGCATGATTTTCTTACATGTTAACAGTTGAAATGTATTAATTTAAAGTATAAAAAAGCAAATGGCCTTGTGTGTCGTTGGTCGCGCTTCTGCTGTAGACGTTAACGGATACAATTGTACTTATACCCTTTGGCCTCCACGCGTTTCACAGTTTTGGGAAAGAGGTTAAGTAACTGATCCCTAAAACGCAGTATATAATTAAAAAAAAATCACTCATAACTTCTTACCTAGTCTGTGCACTTAACTCATTTTTTTCAATTTTATCACTTATACCCCTTGGCTTCTGGGGTCCTCATATATAATAAATACTTTCACTGCATTAAAAATACTACTAACTGGCTTAATTGAAAGATGTTTTCTGTGATGATTTTTTGCTATTATATATTATTTGTCTTATAAATTAATGTTTACTGCCATTTCGAATATCTTTTCTTCGCCACTTTTTTTTCCCGTGATCCAACAGGTCAAAAGTAAAGTAACAAATTTATATATTTAGACAGCTTTAGTGTGTTTTTAAAGCATTTACGAATTTATAAACGCATCGAATGCATTCCTTTTTACGTATTTGGAATAAGTTTTAAATCTCCTCGCCACTAAGTGGATGGCCAAAACAGGCAGTTGTCACAATCATCAGCTGATCACCCAATAACAACTCACATCCTCATTCATCGTCCCATCAGATGCGCAACGTCCGCATTACTCGAATAAAAAGCAATGATGGCCATACGAACACTTTTCGAATCAATCTCAACTCAATCAGGAAATCTACCATAATCTTCGTTTATTGCAGCCATCCTTTTTACGACTGCGCCGACAAAGCGAACTGCGATTGGTGCAGCCTCCACCATGAAGTAGATTAGATCTCGAGATTCGAAAGGGGGACAGGGGGGATTTGAACCCTTTTCAAAGCAGCAGATAGCAGTTAAAGTAAAATGGCAAGATAATCTTGAAATACTGAAAAAAGGAAATAGTGGAAAGTTTAAGTTCAAGCTGAAATAAAAGGTTATTGTTTCGTCTTCGTACAATCGGTCTAAAAAAGAAAAACAGTCTTACCATTTGTTAAGGGGGTAGTAAGGTTAATTCGAGGGGAAAAAAGCATATTTTCTATCATTTTTTGTAAGAATACAATTAATATTTATTTATTTGTATAGTTATAGTATAATTATATGTCATTTAAAGAGTATTCTGTGAAATTTTCATTAAGAAATATTAAAAAATGAGCCGATGACAGCGAATCTTCGAAGACGTCCCAAAAAAAAGTTGATTCGCGGTGAACCGCATAACTCATGACTGGATCAACTGAAATTAAAAAACCAAATTGATTTAATTAGTTGATAAGTTTCCTCGAGGAACGCTGTCGAGTTTTTTTTATTATTATTGATTTTTCAATTTTTTACAAGGCTCGGAAGTCAAAATACTGATTTTTCATAAAAAAAATCTGATATTTTGTTTTTTAAAAGTAAGTTAAAATTAAAAAAAAAAAAAAAAAAAAACTCGACAGTGTTATCTCGTAATTTATATAAAGAAAGAGTGTAAAATTTTAAAAAGATCGGTTCAGTAGATTTTGAGCTACGGAGTTCACCGGCTTCGAAAAAGCGAAGTGTTAGAAAAACACGTTTAAAGTTTCACAGACGTTTTTGTCGAAATAGATATTTGTAAATTACTGCTTTTTTCATATACTTACACAGAATCATCAATGCACCGTGTACACACGTGTACGTGTACCTTCGGAAAGGTCCATTATTTTGGCAGTATGCCAGGACAGGCCTTTGAAACCTGGTCAAGCAGTAGCAGCTACTTGGTAGCTGATTGTTGCGGCCACATTCCTCAGTGTGAAATCGGAGGGCGGAGACTTACAAGTGTATAACTCCGTCAGTTTTACTTCAATTGCTTTCAAATTTTCACAGAATAATCTTAAGATGTGGTGCATTAATATAAAATAAAAATTAAAAAATGCAAAAAAAAAGAAAAAAATACCTTACTACCCCCTTAAATAGATGCAGAAAAATACGGAAACAGCCACCAGATTGGAAACTATGTCTTTTTTGGTTATTTAGCTTTTAGTTAGCTTCTTTAGTCTTATGTTAAAAATTAAGCTTAGAAGGTCTTCTTAGACAGAAATCGCATAAAAATTAGAAAAATTTAATACGAATAACACCCAATTTTGGCATCATATGTGAATTTTTAATTGTTGCAAAACTAGTTGCAATGATGGTAGCTTTTTAGCATAACTCAATTGGCAGAATCAGCAATTTTCGATTATAATGTTTAAAGTTTCTAAAAATGCATTTTTTTTTTAAACAAAAAATGCAAATTACATTTTTTTTTTTTCCGAAGAATAATTTTAAACTAAAAAAGAAAAAAAATTAAATCGAATTTTCTAAGATTTTTCTTCAAATAAAAATTGGTTTATATTTTCAAACATAGGAATAAAAAAATCACAGCTGATTCCGCCATAAAATTTGAGATACTTAAGTTGCCTATATTGCAGCTATAAAAGTGAATGTAAGGGAGACCCGTAACAAAAAACCCAAAAATTTTATTATTGATTTTAAAGTAATGAATTTTGGTGTACTATTTAAGAATCTTCTTGTAAGGAATAATTAGCAAAAAAATTCACTTTTTATTAAAAAGTATATTTTTTATGGGGATTTTTTTTTTTTTTTTTTTCGAAAAATACACTTTTTAAAATTACTACTCCTCATTCAATTTTCAATATTTTGGTATTACTAAAATTTCTTAAATAGTGTTATAGTATATAGAAAAGAACTAAGGAGAGATATTTTTAATTTTCTATTTTAATCGGCTAAGAAAAAAATAAATAAAAATACGCATGGTAAATTTCCTTAAATTCGTTATAATTTTCTTGTTTACCAATTTATATAAAATTTTCAGAAATAGTTAAAAAAAAAATATCTCTCCTTACTTTTGTTGCAATTTTTTTTAAGATTCTAAAAACATAAACCCTTTTTTTCTAAATCATTTTACCACTGAGCCTTAGTACTTTGAACTTAGGCAAAATATGAAAAAATTCATTTTCAGGAAAACACGTTTAAAATGGCCGCTAGTACTTTAAACTCTATAGTGAGTACAATTTAAAAAGCTCATTTTCTACCTGTTCCAAGTGTCCCCGAGTTCTGAAATTTTGCATGGATATTCGCAAATATGTATTTTATCGTTTTCTAAGATTTTTTTTTTTTTTAACTTTTGATGATTTTTGGCCGAAAATGGGGTACGGGTCTCCCTTAAAGCCAAATTTTCAAACCTTTTTTTTTTTTTTTTTTTTTTTTTTCAATCGTACATTTAACAGAGACATAATTTCCAATAACATAGGTATTTTAGTTCCCCTCGGTCTATCTGACTTTAAAATAGTATGGAACCTCTCCCCCCCCCCCCCTATTCAGCTGTATCTGGGATTTACTGTGACAAAAGTGCGAAATCGCAGGCCTTTCATAATGAAAATTGAAGCACCACATGTACTGGTGCCAAAAATATGCATAAACAGAGCTGCCATGACCTTTGGGGTAATAGGACGACCAATGTGGCGATCTTAATACTTTTTTATCCCTTCGCCCTTTTAAAGAAAAGCACCATAATCAAGGAAGGATTGTACGGCGTTGCCACGAACTAATTTTTTCTCCAAAAAATGATTTTTTTCCATTTAAGTTACACAATGATTAATTCTTTTTTAAGAAAATAATATAATTTCATCAAAAAATATAACAATAACCAGCACTGTATAATATTTGTATAGTTATACAGTGAAACCTCCAAATAAGGGACACTCTGAATAAGGGACAAAAATTCTGGTCCCATAGCTGTCCCTTATTTGGAAGTTTCACTGTAATAAAAACTCTGAATAAGACACCTCTATTTAAGGGACAAAATTTCCGATCCCATAGGTGTCCCTTATTCGGAGGTTTTACTGTATTCGCAAATCTTTTACATGTATATTTGTTTGCCTGCTTGCTTTAATTCTGAAAAGTACAATGTAAAATTTTTGTAAATAAAAATTCCAATCTAATCATTCAATTGTTAACATATATATATATTACAAATTTAAAATTTTTTCGCCAAAACTAACCTTTATACTATCTTAATTTTCTTATGATAATGTTCCGTACTTACACTTCAAATTATTAAATTAAAATCTTGTTTCTAAATCTAATCTGTTAATGCAGACGATATAAATTCTTAATTTGCCTTAAAAAAACATTATTCCAGTATGCGTAAACTTAAAAAGATGGCTCTAAATTAAAAATATTCTTAATTAAATTTTATTTCTTAATATTCCAAATAAAACTAATTTCTTCTATGTTTTAATCAACCCTTTTTAAGACAGTCTTATTAAATTTATTCCAAACCCATACCTTTCAAAAAAATATCATTATTTTATTTTATCTATTTATTTATTTTTCCTCGGTCAACTTTTGATAGTGCGCATAGCAATAAATTCATTTCTTTTCTTTTTCTCTTAAAATTAATAGTCTATAAAAATCGTCTGCCTAAGATATTTAAAATCCTGAGTCGATTATAAATTGGTTAAATAATATTTTTAAAAAATAAATTTATCGTCTGTGGAAAATAATCTCGTAGCTGGACAAGAATTCTGTTTACATAAAAGAATGATGGTTTGAGGTTACAGAATGTTCTGGAATTTTCTTTTTAGATTTAAGAAAAAAAGTCTCGAGCTGAGAAGGAGGATTCTTGGGTTTTTTCTTCGATGAGTACGGCTCGCTGAAATAATGATGGAATGTTTCGGTAAAAGACAGTTTGCAAAAGGAGCTTTTCCCTTTCTCATGTTTACGGATTAAATAAATGAACTTACAGCAGCCAATGGGTAATTATTTGGATTCTCTACATCTTTTTATTATTTTCCTCGGTGGGCATGACTTCTCTGCGGTGAAAGGGAAATCCGGCGTTGATGTCCCTGGCTCCCAACTTTTAAATCGTCACACACACACACACACACACACACACACACACACACACACACACACACACACACACACACACACATATATATAAGGAAAGAAAGAAAGAAAAATGCATTTAGTCGCCCCAGAAGAAAGAATAAAATTATTCGAAAGTTTATCCTAAAGTATGTAAGAGCAAATAAGTATGATCATTGAATATAACAATTAAAAAATATGGACCCCAGTTTAATATATATTACATCATTTTTATGTAACAACCAATTTATCGAATAATTTCGTGAAACAACAAGTCAACCGTCGCCAGTTGAGAAAAAATGAACTATAAACAGAAGGAATAACAATCAACAAATTAAATGTTTAACTTTTGATTCCAAACATTATTGAGATTCCCGTGAGAATAGAAAGAAAAGCATCGTGGTTCAAGGAAGAATTGGAGCGCGTTGCCACGGGCTAGATAAAGAATTCGTGCGGAGGAAAACGGGAAAATGAAGGAAAGAGGATTAAACCGTGACTGCGATGCCTCAA
Organism: Maratus speculifer; assembly: GCA_964019185.1. NCBI lineage: Eukaryota > Metazoa > Arthropoda > Arachnida > Araneae > Salticidae > Maratus > Maratus speculifer. The sequence goes on along the minus strand of OZ025294.1, from coordinate 6,350,121 downwards.
AGCGCGGCAGAAAAAACAAGAAGAATCGTTTGCACAGAGAAACCGGTATTCTCTACTTTTTTATTATTCAGATGTTGCCAACATAGAAATTTGACTCACTCGCGCGCTGAAATATTTGCCTAATGATACCAGTTAAACTTATCCGCAATAAAAGGTTAGTTTTGAAAATAATAACTAATAGTATATGTAAGTAATGATTTTAATGATAGTCGAATGTATATGTATGCCAGTTTATTTTAAATTTTAGGCTTATATGATCATTATTTAAATATGCAGATTATTCACATTATATTTAGATACAAATTAGAAATTAAGTTGCCTTACTGAAAGCCATTGAAAATAATGAGCTGGAAAAATACTGGATGCTAATATTGCTTATAAAATATTGTATATTAATTAGTTCAATAGCCGACAAATCCCATCCTTTAATCCAGAGACCGGCTTTGCGAAAACAGAAAAATGTATGATTAAGCACGCAAAATAAACAATGTTAGCCTTGAAGTCGTAGCAAAAATCTCAAGATGAATGAATATGTCGTACGTTTACAAAAATAAACTACGTATATTTTAATATAAAATAAAGATAAAAACTACAATGATATTGTGATTTTATGTATGTATATATATATATATAATTATTTAAATATGTTTGTAAGTCAAGGGGGGAGTGAAGTTAAATGAAGCATTTTATCATGGGGATCTTCAAGTATTACGTAAACATATTTTTAGTCATTTTGTACCCCTCCCTTCCCTTATAAGGAAAAATAAACAAATGATATACACCCCCCCCCTCTACTTACGTAATCTTTTATGATATGCTAACATCAAAATTATTTGCCATTAAAAATTACAGTTAGCGATAAATGTATAATATTAATCGAGCAAGTTTACATAAGAATATATAGGGGTTGTGGTATCGAATGAAAGCAAAATAGTTTTAATATAATGTTACTTATTGCATTAAACAATTCATAGAATACAAAATAGCTTTTAATGCATTATTATTTATAGTCTTTAAAAAAAAAACTTTAAGAAATACAGAAGGTTCCAACTTATTTAGGTACATAACTAAAAATTTTAACTTTTTACAAGAATCATAGGAATATTATGCTTTCGACGTTCGCATTTCTACTCTGGTGTCCAAGATCTCTCAATCCATATTTCTGCATTGTCTATTAGTATGTTTTCAATGTAGAACGACTAGAATGTTCTTCGTTTTTTATCCTTCTTTACTTTATATCTTTCTTAAATCGTTCAACATCCGCAGAACGCTCATCCAAACTATGGTCTTTTGATTTTTGTTGTTAAACTATAGTTTCTTCATTGTCTAATGCGTATGTAAGACCCCCCCCCCCCTCCTCCTTTGTCAGCAAAAATACGCAAACACTGGACCCTCCCTCCCCGCTTTACTGGTTACGTAATATTTGAACGACCCCCCTAAGAAAGTGTAGAAATGAATGGAAACTACACTCAAAAACTTGTAAAGGAATATCACATAAGCGGTACCCCGTTAAAGTCGCCTATTCATGTCATCACAAATTCTTATTTTCTATGAATGGCCTCCTTCATATTTCGGAATGACCTCGCAAAAACAAAAGCAACTTGGCAACATGTATAGGAATCGAAAAGGGGCCGACAGGACGATAAAATAAAATAAATACATAAAAATAAAAAATAAAAAGCGGAAGAATTAAAAAGAGTCGATTCTGCATAACTTCTTGTAACATTCTTCAGGTTATGAGATCATTACATATTCTTCGCGTGGAGAGTTTTTCCTCGCTTACACAGAAAGACGAGTTGAGTTGCCCCGATCTTCTAAAAGGCTTGGGAAAGATGAAGGACATCTCTATTCTCACGACCAGGCTGTAACCTGAGCAATAAAAATTGTTTCTCTGAAAAAGTTTTATACGTGTGTTTACATGACTATTATAAATGCAGATGGTCTGATAGTGAGAATCGTATTCTAATTTTAGTAATTATATTGAAAAAAACACAGAACTAACTATTTTGAACTCGTAATGTAGTGTCCACTCTAGAAAGAAAAAGGGCATGATGCTATTCACTAAAAAGGGCACTGTTGCAGCAGAAAAAGGCACTTTTGCAAGAAAAAGTTTATTTCTTTTAGAAGGGAGAAAAAGAAGAGGGAATATACATAATTTTTAAGTATGATTAAGTAACATTTATTTTGAATGATTTTATGATATAAAAATAAAAGATACAATTAAATTACAACAAGATTGAATAGTTTCGTGTTCTTTTTCCTAAAGAAATGAGAAATTTCCATCATTTTTGGGCACACAAATTTAGAAACATTATGGTATAGAGAAATTTTTTATTAAAAATCTCTGGATAAAACTGATAATTAATTTTAATACTTTTAAAAAGGACAGGACAGGGTGCTACTCCCTTCATATATGGAGTAGAATGAACACTACATAATAAATGAAAGAAATTTTGGGATTATCGGAAGGTGAAAAAGTTAAAAAAATAAATGATAAACTTGTTTGAAAACAAAAATAACTTATTTATATGTACACTGACACTGAGCCAAAGGGGTAATCAAAGATTCCGACACCTAAAATAGATGTAAATAGGCATTATAACATAAGCATTAAATTCGCTTTTTTTTTTTTTTTTTTTTTTTTTTTTTTTTTTTTTTTTTTTTACTTACCCATCATACGTAGTATAGGGTAAGTCTTGCAATCGTTTTGAAAATCGAAAATTTTTTTGACGGATTTACACGTTTTATATAGTGGGGATTCCGAAAAACATATTCTTAGAAAAAAAAATTTGCCGTCCGTCTGTCTGTCTGTCTGTAAACGCTCTATCTCCCGAACAAATTGAGATAGAGACTTGAAATTTTGTATGTAGTTAGGATGTAAGAATGGGACGAACCCTATTTAATATCAGCAACCTCGATTATCCGGAACTATTTTTTTCGGACTCTCGAAAAATTCGTCCTGATGAAAGGTATATAAAAATTTTCGAATTTTTTTGTTCTAAGGAATGGACGTAAAAGGCAATAAAATAACACACATTTTGCATATAGAACGAAGTTGATCGGATTATTAGTTGCCGAGATATTTGTAATCCTGTTTTCCACATTCTTCGATTTTTCATGACCCTGTATTTCATTCAAATTTCAATTCAGAAGTATATTTTAATTGGAAATGAGACGCTTAATCCGACGCAGTTAATTGTTAGTTAATAGAATTATTATTTTTGGAGTTATAAGGATGTTTCTTTAACGCAGTTCGGTTACTACTTGAGTAGTTTGGCGTTTTATATAATTTGTCGAAATTGGTACATCAGCAGTTCTTTAATATAGCATTACTACGTATATTAACAATATTTAAATTTTGTTTATGAATTGCAATGCATTGTATAAATAGTTTCACATGTTTTATTTTCATATACATATCCATGATGGGTAAGTATTACGATGGCCCCCAACGACTAGTTTTTTTTAGGATTCGCATATCTAACTTTTGTTTAAACTTTTTTTTGCATACAGATCCCAGCTACACCTATGTTATATGTTCAAAATTAAATAAGATATATTTCTTCCAGAACCAAACTTTTGGGAAAATGGCTAGGAACGAATTTTTAAAAATATAAATAATACAGAGTAATATAGATACAGAGTAATTAAAAATACAAATGTTTTGCCGATTCTTAAACCGTTGAAGATAGAAATACAATTACAAAAAGAACCGATCACATCTTTTAGACATGGCTTTTGTTTTACAAAAAGTAAATACATACTATTAAAATAGGAAAACATTTATTTTCTATATACTATTTAGGTCCTTTAACTTTTATTTATAAAAATCTTATTCTGCGTTTAAGAAGGGAATTTTAAAAAATCCCATTATTTTATAATTAAAATTAACCGCGTTAGGATAACAACAAAATACGAAATTTCTTGAATTTTCAGAAATAAATCGCGTCTGATCTTAAATTTAATTCTAAAAACGATAAACTTATATTTAATTGACACCCCCCCCCCCCCCAAGCAGACGAGAGTTAAAAAGTATGAAATAGTTGATCACTTAGAAACACTTATGAGAATGTCTAAAAAAAAACAAAAAAAAAAAAGAGAAAGAGCAAGTTATTCGGCTGAAACTTGTGTGTGCGTTGGTATTCACGCTTGAAATATTCCAGCCTCTTCCTGACGTTTAGTAAACGACACAAGGGAAGATAGATAACCGAGATAACGTCTGTAAACAGCTCATTGATATCGGATACCGCTCGATGGCAGAGGTCTCAGTTCTCCCGCTGCCACGCTCCAAGAGAAGGTCTCAAGATTCTTTTCTTTTCAACAAAGCTCAGCTCTCCCATCCCCTAAAATACATTCTGGAATATTTTAACAAAATACACAACACCATGCTCATTTGCTAAAAGAGGAAGGGGGTAGCAATTGGCTCGTTTTTTCTTTTCACCAATAATAAAAATCTCGAATGAATTGAAATAGTTAAACATTTTTTTTTTTTTTTTTAAATGTGAAAATAGGAATAATCAGGGTTGGCAAGTTTCTTCAACAGTGGAAAAAAACGACCGCAAGAAGTAGGTTTTTTCAAAGTAGAAGAAACTATTATTTTTACGAATTTACCATATAACTTTCAACTTTGTAAGATAAATAATTTTGTAAGATAATAAATTTCTTCTTCCGATAACTTTAATTAAATTAATTCTATCAGACCATTATTCCATTAATTTTAATTATATAGCTAAATTAAGTTAAATCAGTTTTTAAGCCAAGATCACATGACACCAGTCTAAAGATTTTCAACCATTGGCTAAATGAAGAAAAGAAATTTTTATCCAAAATGCACAAAATCAATTAAATGTTATTCATTTCAATTTGACGAGCATATTTTTGAAACTAGTACAGATTATTTACCAACAGGGTTCGCACAGTTTAAACCAACTGTTTTTTTTTTTTTTTTTTTTTTTTTTAAATTAGAAATCTAATAATATTTTCTCTTTTCTTTATAATTTATGTGTTTCAAATCATTGGATATGAATAATTTCTATTTTTAACACTTTATTTCAGCAATAAGCATTAGATATAGTAGCTTTAGGTGATTTTTTTATATATATATAGGATTAAAATCAGTATGTGTTGGTAAACATATCTATTGCTCTAAAAAAATTTTTTTAAAAAAAGCTTCAAATATGTGAATTTATCAAAGATAAAATAGATTAAAAATTAAGATTTGCTCAAACTGTAAAACAAATTTTTCTCGATTTGGGAAGATTCTCTTTAAGAATTAAAATCAAAATATGAAGTCGAATAAGACAGTATTCAAAGATTGGGTGATAGTTATAGTATATTATTTAACTTTTTTTTTTTTTTTTTTTTTTTTTTTTCTGTTATGTACTGAATCTAATGACCAAAAATGTTGACTTCAAATTGTCACTCAAAAAACAAAATCCCAAGAGGTATTTGAAAAACTCTAGAAAATAACATTATATTTATCAAAGTATATTCAAATGTTTATTATTAATAATAATAAGATTGCTGTTTATACTAAATGAAATTATAACATTATTTTAAAGATTTTCAGAGTGTCAGTGTTTCTCTGTGTAGGGCAGTTTATTCTTTGAACAAAAGACTGTTTGTCAATACTGTTTAAATTAAAATATGATTTTTCTTTTCAATTTTCTACATAAATTCCCTGTAATTATTTAATTTAAATTATTTTAAAATGAAGTTACACTACTTATAATTCAACAATGTCTATTTTTATATTTTTTTAAAAAAAAGGTTTAAACAAAAAAAAAAGGGGGGGGGGTCGAAAAAAAGACTTTTTGCCACCCCTTTTTTTACCAGTAGTATCATGAAGCTCATTTAACTAAAAGACAGTACTTTTAATTTACATCAATTTTATTAAGGTAAGAAAATATACAATAATCACTGTATTAAAAAAAATCTTATATATATATATATATATATATATATATATATATATATATATATATATATATATATATATATATATATATATATATATATATATAAAATACAGCATAATACAACAAAGTTTTCGAGCAATAGGATACTGCAATCGGTTTTTCAATTTAAAATACATAAAAGATTTTTTTTTTTTTTTTTTTTTCATCTTTTGCATTGAAGTTCTATAGAGGTAAAAGAATTTAAAAGCATTTCAACGTTTCAATAAATAGTTTTATTTTACTTCATAACGAAAAACTTAAAAACAAATATTGACATGTTTCAGCTCCATCTTATAAGAACCTTAATTATAATAAACCTTAATCATCATCATTTTCATTATGATTACGATTCTTATAAGATGGAACCAAAACAAGTCAATATTTGTTTTTAAGTTTTTCCTTACACCTATGAAGTAAAATAAAACTATTTATTGAAATGGTTATATGTAAAAGTAAAGGGCAAAATTAGCACTAGCCACTGGCCACAGGGCCAGTAAATGAGAAAAAGTGGCCAGTGAAAAATTGACTATCAGCCTCCCGGCCACTTTTTCATATAGAGAGAATAAAATTTTCTTGCATTTCATCAAGGATTCTACTTCTTTCTGTTTTAACATATTTATATTAACATATTTATTTGGACTATTCAGTTATAGATTAATACTTATAAAATTTTTACTGTTTAGTAATTTTAAATAAAAAAAGTGGCCACTGGTTTAAAGAAAGTGGCCACTTAAAAAACTAGTCCTACCGACCAGTGGCCACTAATGAAATTTCCCAATTTTGCCCTATATGTAAAAGGTGTATATCTTAATATCTGGTGATTTTAAAAATCTAAAAGATTGAATAACTTTTTATGCATTTCAACGTATTCATAGATTTTTTTTTTTTTTAATAACGCATTAGTATTTTAAAATCAGCATTGAGATATGATGTTAGATGCTAGCATAAATAATAACAAATTTGTTTATTTACTGTGTTGTGCAGTTTAATAATGCGTTTTTATATGAAAATAAACATTCTGTGCATAGGGATATTTTTTCACATAAATGGCATATAATTAATTTTAAAAAATATACCTCTAAAATAACAAAATCCACCACCTGTTAATGTTTGCTGGAAGTTTGTTACTAAAAAATAACTTCTTTTTTTTTTTTCCAACAAATATTTTCAATAGCAATTAAATATTCCAATTTAGATTTCAAATAATTACATATTTTGAGTTTAATTATTTTACATATTTAATATACTTCAATTTTAAGTATCTGTATTGTTTTCTATTGGTTTCTTTCATTTCTCCCAGTTTCTTCCACTGGACTTGGAAGAAATTGAACACCGGGATACTTAAGGGTGTGTTAGAAAAAGTATTTACCACCCTCAACAGCTCGAAAATTTCTGATACATTTTCAGGCTCATATTTAAAAGTAGAAACTTGAAACTTGCTGAGATGATTTTTGAAGAGATGTACAAGATGCCGCGTAATGTAATTTTTCGCTCAATTCATTGGAATTTGATTTATAAACAATTGTTTTCCCAGTATGATTTTTTTTTTTTTTTTTTTCTTTTCGCTACCAGATCTACTGCTTCGGAAAGTTTGACTCAAAGTGCCAACTTTGACAGTATTTTTTGCAATATTTTCTGCGTTTATCAAAATATCGACCAGCACGGCACATTGTGCAGTTTCTAAATAAGATAATTTGATAGTTTAAGGCCCTGTCCTCGCTCGAGGAAACGCTCGCAAGCTAATGCTATTCCTATGGGGAAGCATTTTTCTAATAACTCTTACGCATTTTGACATTTTTGAATAATTTTTTTTGCATTGGATAGCCGAGGTGCATGCCGATAGCGCACCTTTTTTTACTTTTTCGATTTTGATTGCAGATATATTTTTTAAAAAGCACTTTCAGTTTCGAAACCGGTTTTGAAAGTGAAACTAACTTTGTAAAAAATATCTGCAACCAAAATCGAAAAACTAAAAAAGGTGCGCAGTCGGCATGCATCTCAGCTATCCAATGAAAAAAAAAAATATATATATATACAAAAATGTCAAAATGCGAAAGAGTTATTAGAAAAATGTTTCCCCATAGGAATAGCAATAGCTTGCGAGCGTTTCCTCGAGCGAGGACAGGGGCCTTAATGCGCTAAGGAGCAAAATTTAATTTAAAAATAAATCAGAAAATAAGCAATTTGGATTGGAACACACCCTTACAGAAAATGTTTGGACGCAAGTATATAAATCTAAAATCGGGACGTTTGGTCGCTTTATGAATTCAACAAAAATAACAAATTGCCTAAATAAATGTAACATGCAAGATTCGGTAATTTCGAATGTATATTATAAACAGGGGTGGGGTATAGGGCAAAATTGGGAAATTTCATTAGCGGCCACTGGCCGGTAGGACTAGTTTTTTAAGTGGCCACTTTCTTTAAACTAGTGGCCACTTTTTTATTTAAAAATAATAAACAGTAAAAATTTTATAAGCATTAATCTATAACTAAATAACCCAAATAAATATGTTAATATAAATATATTAGAGCAATAAAAGGTAGAATCCTTGATGAAATGCAAGAAAATTTTATTCTCACCATATGAAAAAGTGGCCGCTGATAATTAAATTTTCACTAGCCACTTTTTCTCATTTACTGGCCCTGTGGCCGATGGCTAGTGCTAATTTTGCCCTTTAGGGTGGGGAATATATAAAATTTTGCTCGCCAGTGGCGAGTGGATTTTCTGGCAAGGCGAGTGCATTTTTAGTTTTTAAAAAACTGTACGCAATAGAGACATTATCAGAAACACTGTTTTAATCTAGATATTTTAACTTTCCAAATTATTATAGTTTAAATATGGTACTATGTTCTATCTTATATTAAGCGTACCTCTGTTGTATATATTTATTAAAATTATAGAAAAAAAAGAATTACGAAAATGCATTCTAGTAATAGTGATTTAGTCTGTGCTAGTGTAATATGCGATTTTGTCATAACTTTTTTCAACTGCGTGTGTGTTGGCTAGTGATATAAATCCTTGGTTGGTAAGATTTTTCAAAAATTCCCAACCCCTGATAATAAACATGGGAGAAATAAATATCGAATGACAGTGCGATCAATGTTTTAGGCAGGATCTCCCTGGTATATATTACACTTTAGGATCACGTGACGCGGAATTCGATTATCTATATTCGGATTACTGAAAATGATAGGATGGTCACCAGCGGAAACAGAATCCAATAAATCCATCTGTCTTTCATAAAGGCCTTTCCTCCCTCGTCGTTGTTATTAGCTATAATGCTACATCGTTATCAGTTAACAAACCTTCCATTGTTATAGCGAGAGTGCTCTTTACGCATCAGCTTGTCATCCTGCGAGATAAATTTTCGCTCGCTCCTGATAAAAATGAAGCGCGGTTTATTTACACCGGGCTGCACGCGCCAGTACTTCCCGGGAAAAAAAAAGGTCCAGAGTTTCGCCGAATATCCGTTATGTGGAAATGGAAAAAAGATAGCTCATAAAGCAAGATAGACTTTGATATTACGACTGTTCTTAGTTTTCGAGCTTGGTTTTGAAAGAACTTTGTCCCATAATCAAGGCGTCAGCTTTTGCAAGCATGGTTTTTTCGAAAATATTTTTTGCTATTTTCATAAAAATATATTTAAGGTTCACTATCAGTTCAAATCTTCCATTCGAATGCAAAACCCTACGGACATGGGATGCATTCTTATTTTTAAAATTTCTTATCTTGTAAGAAAGTTAAACACCAATTCTTTTCTGTATGAATTCCTAAATGATGCATTAATTGAGAAAATACTTCTAAAATAAGTAATTTTTCTACCTTAAAAAAGCTGATAATTTATGAATAAAACTATATTCTTGCAAAATCTATTTGTTACTTTTAAAATATAATTAGATAACAAAGAAACATCATTTACGAAAAGTATATACGATAAATAATACTAATCAGTGTTTTGGGGTTATAAAGGACTCAGCAATTATAACTTTGATATTACGACTGTTCTTAGTCTTCTTCGACTCGAGCGCGGTTTTGAAAGAATTTTGTCCCACAATCACGGCGTCATCTGTTGCAGGCATAATTCTTTCGAAAATATTTTTTTGCTATTTTCGTAAAAATATATTTAAGGGTGTATTCGAAAAAGTACTTCCCCTCCCCTTCAATAGTTTGAAATTTTCAGTGATATTTTCAATTTAAACGCATAAACTTGCTGAGGAGATTTTCGAAGAGATGTATAAGAGGCCGTGTGATTTCTTTTTCTACTCAATTCATTAGAATTCGATTTATAAACAATTATTTTCTCAATATGACCATTTTTTTTTTCCCTTCCCAGATCTCCTGCTTCCAAAATTCGGTTCAAAACGCCAACTTCGACAATATTTTTTGAAATATTTTATGCATTTATGAAAAATCGACAAGCAGGGCACATTGTGCAGTTTCTAAATAAGAGAATTTGTCAGTTTGATAGCAAAAATGAATTTAAAAGTAAAGCAGAAAATAAGCAGTTTGGATTGGAATGCACCCTTAAGGTTCACTATCAGCTCAAATATTCCATTCGAATGCAAAACCCTACAGACATGGGATGCAGTATTTTTAAAATTTCTTAAATCGTAAGAAATTTAAACACCAATTCTTTTTTATATCAGCTTCTAACGATGCATTAATTGAGAAAATATTTCTAAAATAATTTTTTTAAGTGTTGAAATCTTAGAAAAGCTAATAATTTATGAATAGAACTATATTCCTGCAAATCTATTTCCTATTTTTAAAATAATTAGGTATGATAATCAGATAATAAAGAAACGCTGTGTACGAAAAGTATATACCAAGCCTGTCCAACCTTTTATTAAGCAGGGGCGCATCTCAGCATTTGGCAAGCAATGAAGGGCGCCATTATTAATATGACTAAAAACATGCAAGAAAATCATCTTTTAATGTTAGTTTCAATATATATATGCAAATGAGTCATAATGCTCCTATAGATCTGAAGTGTTGCGTTAAAAGAAATAAATAAAAAGTAGTAAATCGTAATAAATTTCGAATAACACATTTTTTTTCTGCGAAAAGTTATCTCAAGCATTTTTGAATTGGAATCAGCCTGAAAGTGAAATATTATCTATTATTAAAATAAAATTGTAATCAGAAATATTGTTAGGTTTTTTGGGGAAACGCAAATACCCTGTAATAACTACAATTTTTTTTTTGGAGATGTAAATTTACCATTATAAAAAGTGCAAAAACATAGTCATGAGTAGTTCCAATGAGAGAATCTGAAAGAGTTTTCACATGTGGAAATCATTTCGCCTTATTTTATAGATTTAAAAAAAAAAAAAAAAAAAAAAAAAAAAAAAAAAAAAGAAATAAAGTTTCAATTGTCTGGGAGGGAAAAAAAAGAGCATCCTTTACCGCATCCATTAAAACAGCCCAATGACCAAAGAAACAACGTCAATAACAATAACAAAAATGCTGAACTTCCATGCACGAAGAAGAAGCATTGCTTATTTTTTTTTCAACATTTTACTTCTTAACGTATTTAAAAAGTTATTGCCGACACTATTTCCCAATGACAAAATTTTCATAAAAATATTTATAAAGCATAACTAAGAGTTAGTAAAGAAATGCAACTGAGATTTTTTTAATACTTTGTATTATAATAATAAGTTTTGACTTTATTTGACTTTGAAATTGTAACTTTAAGTTATAATAGTTGATACGTGAACTACACTTGTAGAGATTTTTAAAACACCTCTTATGAAAATATCAAGGATTTTAAATAAAGCATCATTTACAAGCGAATAGTAGTTAAAAATTAAATAAAAGAACTTAGTAACGGGAAACCTTCAGAAGGGCGCCAAGAAAACCTGCAAAGGGCGCCATGGCGCCCGCCGCGTTGGACAGCCCTGGTATATCCTTCTATAGTAAAAAAAAAACTAGCCTTAAAAGGAATGACTCCTGGAATGATGCTGATGTGGAAGATTTCCGGAACTAACGAATCTGGGTTGTCCACTCCTTCCATGAGTCGAACAGACCAATCAGGAAAGGTCTCCGTCTATGCATCGCCATATGGGTTACCATAAACAGAGGAAAGGTTACCTTGCCAACAATCGCCAAGTTTGTCGCCAACTTGGCGATATATCGCCAAATTTGGCGACCAAAATTAGTTGTCAAAAGTGACGCCAACTTGGCGATAACTGTAATATTTCGCCAAATTTTTAATTTCTTTATAACACCAGTCGTTTGATACATCATTTGAGAGGTTTGCAACTGCTTATTCATATAATGGATGTCTTGTGTGTTATCCCCCATTCTGCTCCCCAGGGGGGACACATTTTTATTTTCTTTACAACACCAGTCGTGTTACACAAGATTTGAAAGGTCTGCAACTGCTTATTCATATTATGGATGTCTTGTGTGTCACCCCCACACTCTGCTCTCCCCAGGGGGGGGGGGGGGTCAAATTTTTAATTTCTTTACAACACCAGTTGAGTGACACATCATTTTAAAGGTCTGCAACTGCTTATTCATATTATGGATGTGTTGTGTGTCATCCCCCACTCTGCCCCCCAGGGGGGCACATTTTTAGTTTCTTTACAACACCAATTGTGTGACACATCATTTGAGAGGTCTGCAACTGCTTATTCATATTATGGATACCTTGTATGTAACCCCCCCTCTGCCCTCAGAGGGGGCGCATTTTGTAATTTCTTTACAACACCAATTGTGTGACACATCATTTGAAAGGTCTGCAACTGCTTATTCATACCATGGGTTATTGGCGAGCGCAGCAAGCAGGGGTAGACAATAATTTGGAATCGCGAAGCGATTACGCGGGGGGTTGGCGAGCATAGCGAGCAGGGGGGCGGGGCCCCCCTAGTACGATAAATAATACTTATCAGTGTTTTAGGGTTATAGAGGACTCGCAATTAAGCTAAGATTGGAGCTATGGTATTTCGAAAAGAACATCGCAAACTTTATACATAATATATGCATCATACATGCGCATATATATACTACAAACTATCATGTATGTCGAATGTGTTATTATATACAGATTATTTACGTCTTATATACATTTTATACGTATTTCCGTTAGAATATGTTACATCATATATGCATCACGAAATATTACGTATATTATGCATCACATATTATAATGCCATATACAGAGTGTCCCCCCCCCAGAGTTTTAAAAAAAGGGCAAGGTATGCTACTGATGATAAAAAAAGCATTTTATACCCTTAACCCCTTGGGAACGAGCTACCCGTATACGTACCGCAAAAAAGTGCTCAGAATTCTGGTTCATCACCACCAGTAAAATTTTACACTAAAATTTACTTTATTTAATCGAAGCCTTTTCTCGATTTAATAAGGCACACATTTCTGTTTATAAAAGCCGGTAACAAAACATTAAAAATTTCGTAAAAGGTTCCTGTCGCGAAGATTCGAGTAAGGATTGACCATATAATCAATATAATCTTTCTTTTTTCGGCCGAAAACATGCATTTTTTAAAAATTAATATTAATACCTATATAGATAATTATTAAGTAATTATAAGTGTGGCCCAGGTTGTCTCCCGGTGTCTCTGAATCCAATTTTTTATTTTCATAAAAAAATAATATAAATAATTCATCATTTACACAAAATAAGTTTCCAATAAATACGAATTTCATCTATAATTAAAAAATATTTTAGGCAATACAGCATAATTCGATTTATCGTTTAGAATTGACAATGATTTTGTAAATGTTCATCTGCTTTACTAGAACTGTCTCAAACAGTATTTGAAACTTTCCTGCTGTTTAAAATTAAAAATTTTCTAATATACTGTTAACCGCAAATAAAATTTTGAGAAATCGCGAAAGAAGGGGAAAAAAAAAAAAAAAAAAAAAAAAAAAACCTGGTTAAGGGGCCGTCCATTAATCATGTGATTTTTTTTTTTTTTGGCATTTTTAACCCCCCCTCCCCCTTGGTGATACATGGTGAGGTTCAAGACTACCCCTCCCCCCCTACCTATATCACGTGTATTTTTTAGTACCTACAAAGAATCTTAATTTTGTTAGACTATTTATTATAAAATACAGGTTCAAGTATCATCAAATTTTATTATAGAAAATTAAAAAAAAAACTACAATAATAACCTTAAGAGGTAAACAGAAAGGTTGCAAGTTGTTTTGGACTGACATAAAAATAATGAAAGAAATGCGAAAAACTTTTTTGTAGTAATACATAAACATAATTTAATTTACAATGTCCTCAGACCACGGATTAGCAACACTTTTTTCAACACCAATAACTGGATAAGCATCTTGCAAGTTAGTTCCAGGCACAGTGCTTTGTTGAAGATTAACATCGGTTTCATCACGCCACTCGGCGTCATCATTTTCGCACACTACGCAAAGAATCTCTCTCGATCTACCATTCGTTCGTCGCGTGAGGATGCGAGAAGGACGGACATTGTGCATCTATAGACTATTATTGCTCGGATTCAGTTGCTTGTGACAAGAATTCAGATGTGCTTTAACTTTTGTTTTTGTACAGAAGTACAATGCCCACTGCTAGCATGTCCTTTCCAAAAGTATCCGATCAGATAAACAGAATAACTGATACTGACAAGCTGAGTCCGGCAGGCGCTTGTCGCGGCTCGCGGGAACTTTACTTCGTTCGTTGCCTGGCAACGGTGAATCAAGGTCACACTACAAGCCGCTTTCGACTTTCTACGCGTTTGACGAAAAAATAAATACACGAAATGCCACTTTTCGGTTCAGTATCGCGCGTTTGCCGAAAAAATAAATACTCGTGAAATATTACTACACCCTCCCTCCCCCCTTGTGATATTTCGTGATTTTTTTATGGACCCCCCCTCCCCCTCTCGAGCTTCGCATGATTAATGGAGGGTCCCTAAGACTACAGGTTTTCATTGTAAACAAAAATATTTTACAATACCAAGAATAGTGCAATACCTAATCGTTCGAAGTTTTCCGTGGTTTTCTTCGAACCTTGGATTTGCTTTCGTTAATACGGGCTAGGTTCCGTTAAAAAGACCCCCCCCCCCCCCCCCAATCCACCCTTTCGAGCCTATATCCCACATGTTGATAATCGGCTATCGGGTCATTCCATGCCAAATCAACCAGTGACTCAACCTGACTTTTTCAGATTTCGATGAAGCTCCCAGGAATTGTTCTGTCTGGTGATATAAAAGAGAGCATATGTTTAGATATTTTTTTTCGCATCAAAATTTCATCTAGTTAATTATTTAGATTTTTAAAAATCATCAATTTTTGGCTTGCTTACATGTTTTTAATTTTGAACTTCTCAAATTCTATCAAACGTAGAAAATTTTATGACCACTCATTTTAATGAGGAGTTTATCAGGTTTAATTTGATATGCAAGTTGACTATGCATAGTTAAAAAAAATGTAAAATTTGAAATTTTTTTAAATAGTCATTTCTAAAAATTTTGAAAAAATTGTATATTTGTTACAATATTATAAGCTTAAAATTCTGAAATTTTCAGAATAGGATCTCAATGGGATCAAAAATTTATGAAATAAAAGCTAAAAACTACCATTAAAATAACAATTTAATTCTATATATTTTGTTATTTATTTATAACTTGTATGGTAATTTTCGGCTTTTATTTCATAACTCCTGATAATATTACAACAAACATATAATTTTTTCAAATTTTTTAAAAATAACTATCTAAAAAATTTTAAAAATTTAAATTTTATTTTTTTTCAACTATGCATAGTCATCTTGCATATCAAATTAACCTTATAAAATTCACTTTAAAATGAGTGGTCATAAAATTTTCTACGTTTGATAGAACTTGAGAAATTCAAGATTGAAAATATTTATACAAGTAAAAAAAAAAAAAAAAAAAAAAAAAAAATCAAAATTTAAATAATTAATTGCATGAAAATTTAAAGCGATAAATAAAAAATAAAAATATGCTCTAATTTATATTATCATAGAGAATGATCCCTGGCAGTTTCATTGAAATATGAAATGGTCAGGTTGAAAATTGAATTTTTTTGGTTGATTTGACATGGAATGACCCCATCTAAAATAAACCAAACCCTCGTACATTCTTCGCGAATTTGAAGTCTCTTTACAATTTTCCCCCTACGTTTCTTTCTGTTGTCTGCTTTAATTTATTTTTGTTCGGAAATGTATGAAAATAGCAGGTGTTGTTATTCAGAAACTATCTAATTGCACTCAATTTTCTGGGTGCGTTTTTTTTTTTTTTTTTTTTTTTTTTTTTTTTTTTTAACACAATAGATCGTTTATAACAAGCCTTCAAAGTTGACGTTTTTGAGCACATATCCCGACGAAAGCAGAAAAACCGGTCAAAAAGCAGGAGAAAAACGGGTGATTACGTGATCGATATAACTTAGAACTGGATAGGTAATTTAATTATTATAAAATGGAAAACTAAGTTCGATTCCAAATCGCTTTCATAGCCAGGCCTTCCAATTTTATACATTTCCGTTGAAAAATGAATCTGTAAATGTGTCAAAACGTTTTGCACTTGCTGAGCGGAGCAGTTGAGAACACCCTTAATTCTGTTTTTTTGAAAGATCTACAGAAAGTCTTATACAATATACTCTCTTCAACATACATTGACAATCTTAACAACAAGATGTTTGTTTTAAATGTGTTATGAAATAAAGCTCATGCATCTGTCTGAAGTCAAAATAAATGTATAGTATTATAATGAATTGTTTCAGGCATTCATGAGAAGATTACCATGTCATATATTACACAAATACAATACTGTGACAAATACCAAGCCTGAATTGCATACATACATAAAAAAGGTGAAACAGAATAGGGAGGATTATTTTTCCTTCACTATTCATGTACTGCATAATGAAATCTACAGACAGCATTCAATGATTTCTTCTATTTTTAGATTAGTAGATACCACATCAGTAAGTCTTTGAATTTTATAGATTTAATGTTAGGTATAAGACTCGGGAAATGTGAAAAAATTAAATTAATAGTAATTAAATCTTAAGATAAAAAATGCAATAATTTATTTAAAAAAAAAAAAGTAATTAACACTTTTAATAAATAGTTTTTTTTTTTTTTTTTTTTTTTTTTTTTTTTTTTTTTTCCCTGTGGATGTATAAAATGTCCATTCAAAGATAATCTTTAAAAAAAAAAAAAAAAAAAAAAAAGATAAATTTAAGATTTTGTATTAAATTATGCTGATATTTTTTATCAACATATAAGAATATTGCTTGGTGTCTGCTACTAATATTGCTAAGTGGCAAATCATTCTAGAAATTCTTTATAAGAAACTTTATTTTCAACAGAAAATCATAATTGGTCATGTAATGCTCCAACAGTATTTTAAAAGTTTTTTTTTTTTTTTTTTTTTTTTTTAATAGTCATGGGAAATTAAATTTATGAAACTACATCATATAGCCTTACTAATATTATAAATCGGAAAGTGAGTTTGTTTGTTTGTTTGTTCCGCTTTCACGCCGTAACTACTGAACCGATTGCTTTGAAATTTTGCAGACGTAAAGTTAGAAGTCCAGATTAAATAATAGGTTACTTTTTATTTATTTTATTCAAATATTTTCCTTAATAATTAAAAATTTATTTATTTTTCATACAAAATCAATAGGCATTTTCCAGATAAAATTTAACCATTTTCTTTTCCTGTTGCCAAGAAAATAAAAAAATGGAATAATAATTTTTCAGCGGCAATGAATTTTTAATAGAAAACTTCCACTCGAAAAACTATAATAAAATAATTTAAAAGAAAATAAATATGACGTCATGTTTGAAATAAAAATTAAAGGTGTATTTTTTATAATACATTTAACAAGGATATTTGTTTAGTTAATGGGAATTTTTGTGTAAAATGTGGTGACATAAATTAAAAGTAAAAAGAATGAAAAAGAATTATATTTTTAATAAAATGGTTCACTCATGAAAATGTGACGTCATAGTTGAAATAAAACAGGTACCTTATAGCAATCGTTAAAAATACAAGGAGTATGAATATCAGTAGCTAATGAAGTGAGATAAATAATGGCGTCATATTTAAAATGAATCAGAAATATTTTTTACTTATACTAATTAATAAGTTATAAGTTACATACAAATGAATCTTTTTATTCAAAACTCATAATTATCAATGGAAGAAATTTTTTGTGGGGAAAAGGTGGAAAATAAAATCACTAATTAATATATTTTTGGCTCGATTTTTTAACACTTTCGAATAAAGTTGAAAAGTTATTATGCTTTCGGTTTGTCTGTCTGGTCGCTTTCCAACTTTCGTAAATATCCTCCGATTTCCATGAAATTTTTGGACATTATTAACGTTTACCTAGCACAAATATCTATTGAAAATGAAGTTCCTACCATGATTAGTTTATTTACAGGGATAGTCAAAAAATTTCCTTATATTACGGCATTATGGGGAAAAATCGTTTTATTTAAATTTAACGATGTTACAGCCTGTAGAACATATTCAAATTTATATCCATTTACAAAGTGCACTAAAATATGCATTTTGTAAAGTATGTAGTGAAAAGAGCACTTACTATTCATTTACAGGGTCAGACAGAAGAATTCCATTGCATAGGAATAAAGGGAGGAACAGTTTCCGACATATTTTAATTATGGTAAACGATTTCATGTATAATCAAATTGATATACAGTAGAAGATCTTTATAACGCAATTCCATATAACGCAATTCTCCATATAACGCACAACCTTTCAGATGTAAACAATGAATTTTACCATGAAGGAGCACCTGAATTTTAAGACTGTAAAAAACTGCTACTGTCTGAAAACTAAATTTAATGCATTAGTACAATTTTACCTCCTTAATTTAGAACTTTTAAAGGAAAAAAATTATTATTACAATAAATGTTTTTGAAAATGAGCAATATAATGAATAAATTGGGTCCAGGTGTATTTGGACCATTTTTAAAACGTATATTTAACAAAATGTTGAATGATCGTAATAATAGAAAAATTTATAATCTGGATAAGGAATGCAGTATAAAGGTAATTCTAATGTATTTTGATGTGTTTCAGACATATTTGTCTATATTTATGAAGTAAATTTGATGACGCGTGATATGTGATCCATATAATGCAAAATTCTATATAACGCACAACCTTGCGTTTTTAGGTTTGCGTTATATAGATCTTCTACTGTATGTTGCTGAGGCTTAATGTAAGTTATTTCATGCATAATACGAAGTGCATAGCATTTACAGGGACACACAAAAGATTTCAAATATTATATATTCTATCCGAAGTACTGTATATCATGGATGATGACTGTTGCATGGATGAAATGCATTTTGAATTATGATATGTGCTTTTAAGTTTCGCTAAATGTATGCATATTAAATGGAGAGTATAAATGGTAATAGTATAAATAGTTAAATTTAGATATACAGGATTACACAAAAGATCTCGGAAAGGTTACTGAATATGAGCGTAATTTACTTAAAGGTGGTTTTTAAATAAAATATGCATTTTTATTTTGAACTGCATTTAGTAAACTAAGAAATGTTTGTAGTATATATATAAAATGATAAACAGGGTCCCGCAAAGAACTGGATACAAGGTTGTCTTCGGATGATAATTTCTGAAAATGTAATTTAGGTAGTAATAAGAAATATTTTTGTTTGAAATAAATTTTAGAGAGATACTTTCGTGTATTAAAGGCATTTAGAAAACTACAGGGCTGAACAAAAGAATTCAAGAATGTTTCTATCTATTAGTATTAATCGCTGAAAGGAAAATTTTGACCAGCAAACAAATTAGCAACTAGGGATTATCAGAATTTTTTTTACCATAAATTCGCGATAAAAAGTTAATTACACATGCTTTTCATCATCGAAATTTTTTGCTTGATTGATCAATTATTTCTTCTTTAAATGTTATGTGAACGAAGTCACGGGTAACTGCTAGTTTATTATAATACTAGTAATGAAAAGATTGGGATTTTATTAAGATTTTCAAGGTTTCACTATGTAGAGCATTCTATTCTTCGAACATAAGACAGCTGCTACTAAGAATCTTTAAATGTGTTAATATTAACCCCCCCCCCCCCCCCCCCCACACACACACACAAACACACTGAATTTTTTTTCTTAATGTGTTCCCTTAGAATTTTTTTTTTTTCCCACTGATTTTTTTTTTTTCTTAATGTGTTTCCTTAATTTTTTTTTTTAATTTTAGATGAATATATTTAAGACTAATTTCACAAAAAATTTAACTTTTCAAAGTAAAAGTTCTAAACATTACATCAATCACACACAAGATGAAGCAAAAGCAGTCCAATCTTCAGGTGATTTTTTTTTTTTTTTTTTTTTTATCTGTATAAATTTGTAATTGTATAAAGAAAAGATTATTTCAAAAATTAAAAGTATCTTTGCTTCATACAGTTTCTGTGCATTAATAATTTGTTTATGCATAGATGCAATAGTTTCCTTATTTATGAAATATTAAAATGTATATTATGCATAATTTAAACTAAGCTTAAAAGCATCTTTTTTTTTACACAAGAAGTTTAATGTTTTACACAAAACAAGGAAGTGGGGAGGAATGGGACATGCCCGATTCATTTTTTTAATAAGATGAATGTAAATAGCTAACATGCAAATATTTTTAGAGAATAACATATTAATTATAACATTGATAATATACTCATTTACTCCAAAGTGTAAAATAAATTGAATTTATGATTTTTTAATATCATCTATGACTGACAACTTTGAATTTTCATGTCATGAAGATACTGGGAATTTTATATTGTGGCACATACATTATCAACTTGCAATCTCTGTTTGATTGTACATCTAGCTGACACCAGACTACTAGTGCCTTATAGCTTTGTTTCATTGCTGTCACACAGCGCCGAAACAAGCCGTTTTTACGCCCAGAGCAAACATGGATTTTGGAGCCCCCCATTCCCCACATATATGCATTATTTATTTCAAACACACCAAACAAAATCTTCATTTGGCGCCCTCTTCACCTTCTGTTCTGGTGGCGCGTGCCCCCTCTAGTTTCGGAAACTAGAGGGGACTAGTTTTTATAAGAAAAACAGAAAAAATAACTGTGTGTTAATTTCTTAAATTTTCATATTTAACTTTTCTTCATCTGGTGATAACTATACATATTTGCATATATGATAATATATATAAATTATTTTTTTTAAATAATATTATATTACGGTGGCTTCAATCATCAATTTTTACAAAATGCTATTATCGATATAATTGTGCAAATAATTTGCCATTTTTAATGAGAAGTTGTAAATTACAGTCATACCTCATTAACATGAATTACTTTTAACATGAACTGATTTCACAGTCCCCTATAAAGATGAATACAAAGCTTTGATATTGATAACATGAATTACGAACAAAATTTTGATTCCTCTTGAAATTCATGTTAACGAGGTTCGACTGTATCTATTTTATAAATTTATGTTTTTACATTGAGACACTGAACTTTTGTTAAAAAAAATACGTGAAAAGAAGAAGAAGAAAAAAAAACATGAAATAATACATTATTTTATGAATGGAACCTTAATTTTTCAAATTAAGATAACTTTTTGAAGAAAAAGTAATAAAATTACCCCACTCATACAAGCATAACCATTAAATTTTTTTATATTTTAAGTGGAATTGCAGTGATTTCTTATACATTTATCCATTATTTAGGTTTAAATTTTGGAAAACATCAAAAAATAAAAACTAATTTATTTTTTATAATTTTGAAAAGTTAAAATTTCAATTTAATAAAATTTAGTTTTTTAAACTTTTTTTTTTTTTTTTAAATTTTAAATGAAACTAAGGGGGAAAATAAATTGGATCATACATTATTTGTATTCTATCTTGCCAAAAAAAAAAAAAAAAAAAAAAGATTTTTATTAATCATTAAATATTTTTATAGACTGCTAAGTTAATTATATACAAGTTGCACACATTGTAAATATGTGGCAAAGTATAAATCAAATGAAAATTTAAAATGATATTGTGCTATATTCTAAAGGTAAAAATAGCATTTAGCGACCAGTTTAATGGTCACTTTCCTACAAATAAAGAATATTTTCTTGCATTCCATCATGTTATGCTTCTTAGCATATGTTAGACTTATTTGTGCAATTTTATTTTAGACTAATACCAATAAAAATTTTAACAAAAGTTTACTGTTTTAAGTTTCTTAGCATTTTCACAAAGTGGTAAAGATTTCTGGACGAAATTTAATTTTCAATGATACAAGCAGAATTTAATTCTTTAATGATCACACTTTCAAAGTTAACGTTTTCATGTTAACAATATACAATTTAACTATCCATGGGAAAATGTGTGAATATTCTTGTTTAATAGAGGAGACATTGAACTTAATAAATAATTAAATAAAATAAATGTGAAGGAAAAAATTGATTATATTTTTATATAATTGATATCGTAAATTTATATAAGAAATACTCATATTTCAATAATTTAAATTTATATTCACTTTATGCTGTTCCTTTAAAGGGAATTCTTCAAAAAAAAAAAAAAAATATATATAATTAATTACACAATTTTATGAACACTTTAAAATAAGATATTAGATAAATAAATAAAAAACATTAAAAATTTTCAAGTAGCCTGGTCAAAAACAATATTTTTTTTATAAAGTCTAAATACACACAATATTTAATCTAAACTGAAGATTTTTTTTTTCTATTTTTCTACACTGTTATACTGTAATACATTATGCATGAAAATTCATATTACTTAATAAATATTTTTCTTTAGTAACATAACATTTTTAATCATTAATAAAATATGTGTTGTGACCGTCATCACAGTTGATTTCTACGAAAAAATTAAAAAAACAAAAAAAAGTTGAAAAAGAGGACATTACAAAAAGGAGAAAAAAGCTAAAATTAAACTGTTGTTAGGATGAGTGAAGCGAATCCTCTACTAGTCCACTCAAATTACAATTTGTCGTACGCTTTACAAAAAAACTATTCAATATTTTAACTTCAAATTAAACACAAAAATAAATTATGATCTGTACATTTGCAGAATATAATTTTTTTTTACAGTAAAACGTTAAAAAAATTATTATTTTAATTAATTTATTTTACATGCATTTCCAATACGGAAGCATTTTAGCAAATAAATAAAAAATGAAACACGTATATTTTCAGAAAAAAAAGTTTAAATCATGGAGTAAATAATTATAGATAGAATCATGATTAATTTATTAAATAAAACATGTTTTCATTATCCCGCAAAATCGTTTGCACAGATGACACTTAAACATTTTAAAAGAATTGTATTATGGATTTTTTTTTTTTTTTTTTTGTAAACTGGCAACAAAATAATTGTAAACAAATAAAATTAATTCTTAAATTTGTTATATAAATGAAAAATTAAAAGATCTGCATGAAGTTGTTGGTTCAAGCTCTTTATAAATATTTTTGCGAAGGTCGTATTGTGGCTAAATAATATCGACTCATTAATCAGAAGGATTTTATAGAAAAATAAGACTTTAATAAGTTCACAAACACAACAATAATTATTCGTGAAAACGTCACTGCGAGAATGATAGAGCGCTTCGTTAAAAGGTAATTCCATTAATTGAGTTGCCATTCGCAGAAAGTAAACAGTTCTCCCATGCGGAGAGAATTACAGCAATTCTCAAACGCTAACATGTATAAAAATGAAGAAATTAAAATAAAATGTATCAACATTTGAAAATTCATAGTATCAACGAAAGCAGATTTCAAATGTTTTTTCCAGAAAATAGGATTTTGAAGAAGTAACTTTCTTCAAATATATTATTCTAAAATAGCTATCAAAGATTATCAGATGTTGATTACAAAGATTGGAAACATGCATATTTCAAACAATTAAAAAACACCAGTGGCTACTTGAAATTGTAAAAACAGCTTTAAAAGAGATTTTAGTTGAAAATTAAAAAAAAAATTTGTAAAAGTTTGCTTCGAAAATATCTTATGCCAGTTTTACATCATAAGTAAAAAATTAAAGTGTGCCAAAACATAAAATAACGTTTTTGTTTAATAAAGATGCAAAAATAATAATAATAAAAAAAATATTGTTACTTTCAAATATCTGTTTTATAAAATAATGCTTCGCGAATCCAAACAAAGCATGGCTTTTGCTAGTAATAACTTTATTTTATGCTAAGAAAATAGGATGATGAAAATTTTGAGTGCATAATTGGTGAAAAATTAAACATCTTAACTTCCTATGTGCAAGACAGTGTTATATTCAGTTAAAAAATAATGAAAAAATGATTAAAATACAGTAGACTCCCTCAAATCCGCAAACCAGAAATCTGCAACTCTCTAAAATTCGCACATATTTTATGGATGTAAACAATGAAACTTTCAGTTTGGATATTGGGACACAATTTAATTTTTTTTAGTTTTGTACCAATTCCATGTATTTTTTAATTTGTAATTTTTGTTAATATGACTGAGTTCATGTTTTTTCATGAAGGAAGAATAAATTTATTTCTGAAAAAATTCAAGATAGTGCTGATATCACTGATAATCACAATCTTCTTACCAAATATATTTATGCTTCAATCAAGATTTTTTTGGTTATAAGGCTTGGCTAAACTTGAAAAAAAAATCCTTTTTTTATGATTTTGATGTGAATGAGTAATGTAACTTTATGAGGCAAGTTTAGTTGAATCATTTTCGAAAAACACATTTAATTTTTATAATGAATATTTAATCATATTCCATTGACCTTTCCTATTAGAAATTTAATCATTTTAAAAATTATCTAAATTTTTATTATTTTAGTTTATTACTTATTTTAATACCTTATTATATTGTAAGCATTCTTTATAGTTTTGATTGCACTATTAATTGCACTCAAATTACTATTTAAAAAATGCAAACAAAGCAATGACCAGAAATCTGCAAAATTCTAAAATCCGCACAACCTCTGGTCCCAAGCAGTGCGGATTTTAGGGAGTCTACTGTATTGAAAATTTTTTACACACATTAAAATAACTTAAAAAACAGCTATTTATAAAAGTTTTGGTGTTATTACATTTTAATAAGTGTAATTAAAAAATAAATTTGACTATGTTTTCAATTACGTCAAAATATTTTATGCACTTTAAACATTACCAAAATTATATTTTTAGCAATGTGTGTATGGAGTGTCCATTAGTGGAAAATGACTAAATAACGGAGTTATAGACACTTTTTAAAACCTTAAAAATGAATGAAATTTTATAAATGGCTGTTAGTATGTAAAATTCAAAGTTTTCTACTACTACTAAAAAAAAAAAAAAAAAAAAAAGAACCAGCTGTAATTAGTGCAAGAAAATAAAAATATATCACATAAATTTATTAAATGATGACAGCTTGTAATAAGTTCATTATAATTTTCATTGAAAAAACGGCAGAACTTTGAAACATTATTTTCAGGGTTCAAGTTCATACTCATTTTTCAAGAAAAAATCCCCTGATGTATTTTTGGGAATGTACAATTTTTCCATGACAACAATTAACACCATTTTAAAAACAAATATCAAGCCACTCTCACCTTCTCAAAAATTAAGTTTATACATTACTTATATAAACAACATGTGCAGAAGTTTAAAGAAAAAATAATTTGTGTAAAACACAGATAAGGTCTATGCCTTGTGGAGGGCTGACCTTAAAAACTTGGTAGCTTGCTGCAAGAATTTCTCATTATAATAACATGGTAATATCAAGAATAAAGTCTATACATACATCACTCATAAAAACAAAACTTTAAAAAGGAAAAACATTAATTTGTGTAAAACAGATATGAAGTCTGCATGTCTTGTGGGATGACCTTAAAAACTTGGTAGCTTGCTGGAAGAATTTAATATCCACTTTATTTTTACTTATTACTTTTTTGAAAAGCATTATGAATAATATGATAGCTGCAAGTGCCAATATTAATTTTAAAATGTTCTTTATTTTTCTTAAGCTTCTCTTAAACTGATGTAACCTAACCTCACAATGCTATAAGTTGGCTGAATGTATATCGACAGAAATAATATCAAAGTACACAGACAGCAGCAATTTCTCAGAGCAGCCAGTCATTTTAGCAGGTTTGATAAATAATTTGTATTATCCCCTGATTTTTTACAACCCAAAATTTATCCCCTCATGAGTATGGACCCTGATTTTCTGCTTCCTGATCGATTTAATTAAGAGTGTCAACAATAATGAAAAATGATAAAATATGCATAAATAAAATAACTGGAGGAATTGTGAAAAAAAAAATAAAAAATAAAAATAATAATATAAAAGCTAAAATTTTATTGGTTAATCTTTTTTTTTTTTTTTTTATAAATCAAAAACATTGAAGGATATCTCTAACTGGAAGGGTGTCCAATGTCCATTACTGGCACATCTACCCTATATATAAAACAGGCTGTAGAAACTTCTTTACAAATTTATTAATGGGCAATCTTTATAAATTACTCATCAGATCTGATGACGCCCACTCATATGGGCCTGTGGGGCGCAAGCAAACACTCAATTTTCATTAATTTATTTCGCTGTATATATTTAATAATTGAAATAAAATTTGGTTTTCAAAATAGCAAAGACATCTATTAGCTTTATAGGAGCATTAAAAGCTCCTCCAACGGATATTTTATCTGTAAGAAAGTCTTGAACCGATAAAGTCCTCAGATGGCTAAAATGTATGTTTTTCTTGGCATTTAGTTTTTTGTCCTTTCAATAGTTCGCAATTTTTATACTGTTTACTATAAATATCAATGCATTTATAAAAAAGGAATAGAGAATATAAATTAAAGTATTCCTTAAGATGTAATTAAATTATAATTGCTCATTCCCCATCCACGCACAAAGAAGATGGGGGGGGGGGGGGTATGCGTTGTTTTACCAGCGTTAGAATTCCTAAAAAAAAGTCACTGGTCCTAAGGACCAGTAAGCATTAGGGATGCACCGGATATCCGGCTCCTGCCGGATATCCTGCTTATTCGGCACTCAAACCGGATATTCGTTCCGGCCGAATATTTTAATATCCGGTTGCCGGATACTAAAACATTTTTTAAATTCTGTTTTTTACATTTAAAAAAAATTTAAAACTAATTTGCTCCTTAACAACCTTATCTTATTAAAAAGCAATATTAACAAAAATAAATACTTGTATATTTTCCCGATTATGAAATTATAATGTTTATGTAAATGAAGATATGTTTAAAATATGACAATATTTTGTCATAACGTATAACAGCAATTGTAAAACCAAAACTAGAATATGTACAACTTCAAATTTTTTATTTCTCTTAAAAATTGTTGTTAAATTTCAGTAATGAAGTAATTTTACACCTCTCAAAAGTTTTATTGTAATTTTCACCTGTCAAAATTTAACTGCGATGTTCAATTATTCTGTCATAACTGTAATTGTAAAACCAAAACTAGAATATCAAATACAATTTCAATTTTGTTTTGCGTTCAGTTTTTTTTTTTTTTTTTTTTTTTTTTTTTTAATTGCTATAATGAAATAGTTGACTTTTATGGTTCTTCTCAAGTGTTTTGTTAATAACTTTATTATTAATTTGAGTTATGAATATCAACAAAAGAGGAAGGTATAAATATCTAATCTAAAAGTTTTGTGAAGTTGCTGTTAATATATCAAAAATTCTGAGTCAGAAATGTGTACAATGGGGCCATCTTATAAATGCTAAAGTATTGAGGATTAAAAACCATGTAGAAAAATAAAGTTTCCAGCAAACTAAAGAGTTTATTTATGAATATTCATACTCCAGATTCAAAGTGTGTTTGTTTAGAAAATCAAGAACAAAATGGTGCTGATATTGAAGAAACCATTCTAATTTTGCTGGAACATCAATTCACATTTCCCATTGCACAAGCTAAGCAGTCAACAATAGAAAAAATGTGGTAAAAACAAAAGAAAAAAATCATTAAATATACAAATTGCATAAAAAAAAAAAAAAAAACATATTTTAGTAAAAATTTCCAAAGCAATTGAATTACGCCTTGTTATAAGTCACACCGTCATGTTAAAATTGCAAGTGACCTTATCAATAAAGTTCAGTCTGAAACTTGCTCTGCAATGCAAAAAGAGCTTAATAGGAAAACTGTAACTCTCACTCAGTGTCAAGAGGAGTAACATACATAACTATCCCATTTTTGTTAATTGTGTCAACAGGATAAAAACTTTTTTTTTCCGTTAGTTAATCGATACAACGCATCTATAAAACCATCAAGACACTACCTAAATCTGGTGATAGAGACTACAGAAAAGGTAGAAAAAAAAAAGCATGTAAAGTTAGAAGTTTTATAAGTAAAAATGAAAAGGCAAAATAATATTACATTTCAATATTTAATTATTACAGCTCATATTCAAAATATTAGAATAATTACCTTTTTTTTAGAAATTGAAAATATCGTTTGGTAATTTAATGTCTTTTAATGAAAATATGCAAACGATATTTTTATTAAGAACTTATTGTTGATTAAACTTACTTGTTATCTTAAATTTAATATCATTTTTAAAAAGATTAATTGCAAAAAAAATTATTTTGAAAAGTCAAAATATTAGAATATTTATTCAAGTGGTTCAAAATATTAGAATATTTCACCTTAATTCTCCTTTAATTATTACCAATTCTTAACTGGTGGCATCATTGATTAAATTCAGACTATTTTATTTAAAATCAGTATTCTTTTTTGCAGTTTGTTTCTTTTTCGTCTTAAAATGGGCCGTGTGAGTGATATTCCTGAATCTACTAAACTTCGTATGGTTGATTTGTATCGACACGGTAAAAATCAATGTTTTATAGCGAATTATTTGCATTGTTCGCAATCGAGCGTTAGTAAAATACTAACACAATATTCAAAAATTGGAAAATTTCGAAATAATCGCCGAAATGGTGGCCGAAAACCAAAAACATCTGCTAGAGATGACAGGAAACTGAAGCGTATAGTTAAGAAAAACCATTTTAAAAGTGTGCGATTCTTGCACCGAAAATGGAAAGAAGAAGGAGTTGAAGTTTCTACATCGACAACATTAAGACGTCTCCATAAATTTAAATTTGAATCTCGTGTACCGAAAACAAAACCTCTCATGACTGCAAGACAAAAGCGTATAAGATTGAATTGGTGTAAATCAAGACGTTTATGGAGCAATGAAGATTGGAAAAATATATTATTTAGTGATGAAAGTATGTTTTGTGTTTCATATGGTAATCAAGGTATTCGAGTTTGGAGAATGAAGCAAGAAGCATTTGATAAAGAATGCCTTAAACGTTCCGTAAAATTTGCTGCTAGTGTCATGGTTTGGGGTTGTATGAGTGCAGAAGGACCTGGAAAGTTATGCATCGTCTACGAAAAGGTTAACTCTCTGATATATCAAGAAATTTTAGAATATTACATGATTCCATCATCAGAAGATTTATTTGAAGATGATTTCATCTTTCAAGAAGATTTAGCGTCCCCGCATACCTCGGTGTCAACTAAGAATTGGTTCCGCCAACGCAACATTAAGGTACTTCCTTGGCCACCAAATTCACCAGATTTTAATCCCATCGAAAACTTATGGTGTATAATGAAGAAAAAACTTCAAGAAAATCCTCCTTCAAGTAAAACTGAGTTAGTGGCACGTATAAAGTCTATTTGGGCTAATATTGATAGAAATGTTTGTAAACACCTTGTATATAGTATGCAAGATCGATTGTACGCTGTTATGAAAGCTAAAGGGGATGCTACAAAATATTAACTACCATTTACTTCATATTCATAAGGTAATATTGTTGCGTAAAATAAAATATTCTAATATTTTGAACCAATCTAAATTTTATTCTAATATTCTGGTGTGTTTAAGGAAGCTGTATACCTAATTTATTGTGCTGTATTTTATATTTTATAAATGTTAAAATCTTATCTAAACATTCCAGATTTAATTTATAAGAAATTTAATTGCATTTACTTAGTATAAAAAATAAATAAATGACAAATAATTTTTTCTTATTACTTTTTCTCAATTATTCTAATATTTTGAATATGAGCTGTACTATGTTTTTAAGTAACTTTGACTTAATAAGTGAATTGAAATCTGTTAATACTTGCATAATATAAAATTACGATAATTTTTTTTCTTTAAATAAGCATAAAATTGAAATATTATTAAAATTAAAAATGAGAAATTATTCGGCCGGATACCGGATATTCGGTAAAAATTTTTACCGGATATCCGTTATCCGGTATCCGGCAAAAATCCCCATCCGGTGCATCTCTAGTAAGCATGAGAATTTACTGGTCCGCAGACATCATCACTGGTCTGCTATATAAAATTCTATTAAATAATTTTAACACTTAGAATGGCCTCCCCCCCCCCTCCTTGGAAAATAAACCAATCTTACTTTGCATTAATCCAAATTTTTCAGCATAATACAATGTAAAATTATAATTTGCTAAAAATTAAAAAGAGAAATTTTCTGTATTTTTTAAAGAATAAATGTGCAAGATACAAATTTAATTATAAAATAATGCTTATTTAAGTGTAGAAGATAACAAGTACCACTATTGTTTGCATTTCTTTTAAAATGGGGCAAGACAGGTTTATTGAAAAAGACATTTTTTCTGAAAAAAGGGATATTTTTGTTGAGTAAATGGGTACTTTGCTTAATGAAATGGTGCTTTCAGGAGTCACATTCACTCAGAAAGATTTGGAGCAATAAAAATCCGGAAGCAGGAAAATCAGTTTTTGGAGCAGCAACAACAATTTTTAAGCAGGAAAATTAGTTTTTAAAACAGAAAAATTTTCTCCCACCATTCACTTATTTATTTTTTTTCCGTTCTTTTTTGTCGAAATTTCCGTCTTTTCGCGTTATTTTGACGAAATCTTTTGTTTTTTCGGAATTTTTTGACGAAATATACCGTTTTTCGCGATATTTTGTTTCAAAATTCCCCGTTTTATCGCGATTTTTTGACGAAATTTGCCGTTTTTTCGCGATCTTTTGAAGAAATCTACCGTTTTTTGGGTTTTAGGATGAAATTAGCCGTTTTTTCGAGATTTTTTGACGATATTTGTCGGAAATTAGTCGTTATTTAGCGCTTTTTTAACAAAGTTTGTCGTTTTTTGCGATTTTTTTTCAAATTTTGCCGTTTTATCGCGATTTTCGGGCGAAATTTGTTGTATTTCCATGATTTTTTGAAGAAATCTGCCTTTTTTTTTTTTTTTTTTTTTTGCAATTTTTTGAAGAAATCTGCTTTTATTTCGCTATTTTTTGAAAAAATCTGCCGTTTTTCGCGATTTTTTGGGGCGAAATTTGCCGTTTTTTTGAAGAAATCTGCTTTATGTTTCGGGTTTGAAATGAAATTAGCCATTTTTTCGAGAATTGTTTAACAAAATTTGCCGGAAATTAGTCGTTATTTCGCGATTTTTTAACGAAATTTGCCGTTTTTTCGCGATATTTTAACGAAATTACGCGTCTCGTGGAACGCGTAAGAACTATTTTTTTGCGTTCCATCGCCGATTTTTTGCTTTTTTTACGCGCTATAACGCGTCCGCGGCATCGCTAAAAAAAAAATCTTATGTGCGATTGGTTGCTGTTTTCTCAGGGCCTGCAAAGGCACTGGTCCTGGGGACCACTAAATTTTTCAGATTAGTGGTCCGATTGAATTATCGGTGGTCTCGGACCAGCGGACCACCAAGGATTTCGAACGCTGGTTTTACAAATATTTGAGCCCACCCAATATTTTTGAAAATTAGGCTCTATTGATCAGGTAAATTTTATGTACCAAGCATTGATTGAAATGCAGCGAAGTACATATATTTTAAATTATTATATTTTTTAATAATTTCAATACATAAAATATGCTATTATCACTTATTATTTTAGATTGCAAAAGAAATCTGAAATTTTTAAATGTATGGTACGTACAATTAGTATTAAAATTACATAACAAAATAAAATAAGCTGATAAAAAACTAAATTAAAGGAAATTCTTACCTTCCAACCCAATCACATATATCTGATGATTGACCACATACTTGTCTTGGGTGATTAAGAATCAGAATAAATGAGATGAGAAGAGAAAAAAAGGATAGTAACATTTCCCGTTTGACATGCACAGTTATTCCATCTGTAAAAAGCATTGCTCGCGCATTTTTGCGGCAGTCTAAGTGTCGAAAAAGTTGCACGACAGTCGTTTTCAAAATTAATAACTTTCATCCATGTAAAGTTAATGGATTAAATAACATCCCTTGTGCACAAAGCGTTCACTTGACAAATGACACACAGTTTTCAAAAGTAAACACACACCAAAACAAGACGAAAAAGACAAATCCTATGCAAGGAATCCCATAGCTCACACTGCCGAAAACGGGGCATCACGAGAAGTAACAAGTGGTTCAAAGGAAGCGGACCAATGAGCGACAGGTAGGGGCGGAGTCAGTGTTTTGCTATTTTGTAGACCAGAAACTTTTTTCTGTTGCTGGTAGGTCAGAGCCATCTGTTGAATGTTAAGTAAGCTAAATGCATTTTCTGGAATGCCGATGTCCGCGATAAAAAAAAAAAAAAAAACTTTTAAACAGATTCTCTAGATAATGTATGTTTTTTCTAAAATAAGCTAAATACATTTTTTCAGGAATGCCCATGTCCGTGATTAAAATAAAATCAAACTTTCAAACAGATTTTCTAGATAATATATATACAGCGCCGTGCAAAGGGGGCAGTTGCCCCGGGCACGAAAATTTAGGGGCGCCAAATTTATACTACGAACGTCATTTTTAGCCTTTCACAAGTAAAAGTTCGGGGGAGGGGGCACCAAATTGAGGCTTTGCCCCGGGTGCAGTTTTCTCTTCGCACGCCCCTGTATATATATATTTTTTAATTACTAAGCCCATTCAGCGAATGATTACCCAAAAAGCACATGAAGCACTTGCTTATCCTCCAAAATTTAAAAGAGCTAAATATAACTATTTTTTAAATTGATTTTTAAAAGTTTTTTGAGGGACGAAGTTTGAATAATACAAAAAATACCTACATTACTTCAGATAACTTATGTTGCAAAAAAATTCCGAATGTCATAAATTGGATTTGAACCATCCTATTCCTATGACATTGTGATGTGCTGATTATAAACTACCGGTATACTGAACAAACAAAAATTACATATGGAATAAATAAATTCTACTAAAGTATATACAGACAGGGGGGGGGGGAATAAATAAATAAAAAATAAAATAAAAAAGCTATTTTGTACAATATATACTTCAATCCGGGTAAGTCAGAATTCGGAAATCAAATTAATATCGGGTTGTTCAGAAAGTCCTTTCAGTTTGGTAAAATCAATTCGTACCGGAAAATTCTATTACTTAATTATTATTCGATATCTAATACTTAGATATAAATGGACAAATTTTTCCGGTACGAATTGATTTTCCCAAACGGAAACAACTTTCCGAACGACCCAATAAAATAAAAGAATTCTTAGTTTATTTTTTATAAACAGAATATGAATTTTTACGTCGAAAAAAAGCAATTAAATAAATTTCGATTTATTTAATTGATTGGTGATTGAAACTGTAATTTTTGTAAAACAAAAAATTGTAAAATTTATTCTTTCACGTTACACACTAAAAGAAAAGGGGAATAAATATCAGAGTCATTTTAAGGTTGCCGTCTAGGGCCAAGGCTAAGTTTACTACCCTTTCGGAGACCTATTAAAACGAAAGAAAGCCTGGTTTAATATAAAACATGATTGAAAAGTAAACCAAAATCTTTTTCAGTTTTTGAACAAATAATCTCAGAAAATTGCCTTTTAAAGATTTTTTTTTTCTTTTTTGAAATCATTTTATTTATTTTGAAATTCATATCAGCAGTGGACTCAATCACACAATGGTAATCAGGCCTGTACGAGAACGATTTTTTTTTTTTTTTTTTTTTTTTTTTTTTTTATCAGGTAAATTTTAGTTTCATTATTGTTGGTGCTGCTATCTATTCGTAGCTATAAAAACTATTACCAATTTGTTTTAAATATGCATTTATGAATTTCTGACGAATTGCCATATAATTTTTCTTGGAGTTAAATCAAGTTACAATTGAGTCAGTAATAATATTAATTTTATTGTTGTTGTGATAAATAAGACGTAATACAAGAAAAGAAGAATTTTCTTTTTTCATTCTATATTATATATTATATTTTAAAAAATGTTATCGTTTCAATTATAGTGCTGCCATCTACTAGTTGTTTTAAAAGTAATATCTAGATTATTCTTAGTGTATTTTATCGATAAATAATCAGCGTGAGTACAGCAATATCTTCACCGTGTGAATTCATTAATTTTATAAAATAAAGTTTCAAACTTTACATTTTATCTATTACTTCTTATGATTTTTTCTGAAAAGAAAATGTAGTGAATAACATAAAGTCCGGCATTGGTGCATTGACAGGGGAACTGAAGGGGAAACTGTAGCCCCTCCCAGACCGCAAGATTAAAATAACTGTTTAAAGTTTTCTAAAATTATGAAAGTTTACTTTTATTATTTTTAATAGTTTCTGTAAATTAAAAATTTTGAAATATAGTAATTTTTTTCGGTACTAATTGGTTATCCCGTCGACCAATTTCGCCAAATTATACAAATTGCCAAACTAATAGCCAAATTATACCTATTGACATAATTTTTGTTTTAAATAACGAAAAAAAAAATAATTAGTGGAATATTAATAAAAATACAAACAAAAAGTCGAAATAAAAATAACTTAACGACGTTTTAAACACGCATATCGTATTTAATGTCATTAAATGTGACATCTACGATAGTTCATTATTGGCATTTAATCTTATAGTTTGGCGGTAGCTTTTTCGTCGACGGGATAACCAAGTAATACCTCTTTTTCTTATTTATAAATTTTGTTATGAAATTTGAAATATCATCATTTTTTATATTCACCACTTAAAAAAAAAAAAAAAAAAAAAAAAAAAAAAAAATTCTTTTTATTTATCAAAGAGGTTTAAGGGGGCTCAGGGGTTGAAAACTTTTCAAAAAATCGATTTTTTTTTTAATGATCTAATTTGATTAGTCATTTAATTCTTAACTCAATGCAAAAAACCGCATAAAAATATTTGCATTTTTAACGGAGTTATAAGCATTTATGTATCAACACTTTCATAGCCGCATCCATATAATTTCAAATTTAAGTCGCGTTTTCTCAAAACTTGATTTTCGACGACTAACACCAAAATAAAAAAAAAAAAACCTATTTGATCAAATAACTTTTTTTTTTTTTTTTTTTTTTTTTTTTTTTTTTTTGCATCTATATAACATTATTATCTAGGTTATGAATTAATATATTTTAAATAGTTTAATATTTTGAGTATTTTTAATGAAAAAAAAAGTTGTATTTTTTAGGGGTTTTTTAAATTTTCAAATTTAAGCGTTTTTTTTTTTTTTTTTTTTTTTTTCGAAAATTGTGTTACATACATTTCGCTATATTTTTTATTATATTACATTGAAATACTTCATTTTGTAATTTTATAAGACTACAAACATACCTTTAAAATATCAGAAAGTTTAAATTAATTACATTGAATACTTCTGTTTTTATATGGACTCGAAGCGAGAGCTCTGTTTACATGTTTTTCCGTATTGATTAACCCCTGAGCCCCCTTAAGCGTTCAGAATTAACCCCACCAAAAATTTTCAGAGCCCCTCCCCCGGGTTTCGCTGATTGCTCCCCACTTTCACCATCCAGTTTTCATTCTGTTTCAAGTCAATAGAAAAAGTGTATGTCCGGGAGAGGCACATCTTGTCCATTTTTAATAAAATGAAAAAAAAAAAAAAAAAAAAAACTTACCGAGCTTGTCTGACATTTGGGACCAGATCAGGAAAATATAGACCTCTAAACTAAGCTAGCGCCCCTTCAAAGCTTAATTCCTAAGTGCGCCACTAAGTTAGGGCATGATAAAAGGGCTACTAGTCCAAGAGCCGACTGCACAAAACCCTAAGTCATCGAGTACAAGAAAAAATCCTTTATATTATGGAAGAGTAGTCATAGGGGAATCTAATGATCCATGTCTGCCGGAAATGATGTGGTGCATAAGCCAAAAATGAATACCACTAGTGGCTCACTCGTAGGTCTAACATTGTGTTTGCCTTACAACCAAAAGTATGAAAACATGGAAAATTGGGTGCAGGAAAATATAATGCTAAGCCTACGAGTCAACCACTAGTGGTATTCATTGTTGGCTTATGCACACCTTCACTTCCGGCAGACATGAATGATTAGATTCCCCTATGACTACTCTTCCATAAAATAATGGTTTTTTTTTCTTGTGCTCGATGACTTAGGGTTTTGTGCGGTCGGCTCTTGGACTATACATGGGATGCAGCCCGTCTCAAGGGTCCTCGGGAATGGTTCAGGTTGCATCAAAGTTTTGTTTCATAAAACACATAATTTCTTTAAAAAATATAACAAGTTGAATGTACATTCTGCCATTGCAGAATTCAGTTTCGCCTCCGATTAAGGAAAAAAAAAAAAAAAAAAAAAAAAAAAAAAATCGGTGGAGGTCTTTTAGAAGGGCGACCCCGTTTAGAATGCATGAACTAACTTCATTTTTCTTGTGTTTATCAATATAATAGCAAACTGAACGGCGTGAAATACCCAATTGATTAGCAATTTCTCTCCCAGACATTGGAATTGCGGAATAATAAGGAGATACAATTTGACGTGCTACTTCTTCATTGACTAGATTCGTCAAAAGTGGATTTTTTCTTTAGTTTAAACGCTTTTTTATACACTCTGAGAAAAACGAAATGCATTTTAACAATAAAACGAGTGGAATCCCGTCGAATTCGACGAATGAAATGTTTAAAAGACCCGATCGGTTTGGCTTAAAAAAAAGCAAAATAATTACATTATTGAATCAATATATAATAAATATATTTCCAAACTTAATGTCAAGTTTGCCAGTTACAATTTTGCATCCAAATATTCGCACATCTTCAGTTAAAATTGTAATCTGAGTGCCGGCGAAATCCAGGAATTTTATTTTATATGCACTCTCAGAAAAATAGTTTTATTAAAAAAAAATTAATTTCATTTTTACTATGACATTATTTTCACTAACTGAAGTCATCTGAAAATAAAATCTCAATCTCAGTGTCTATAATGAAAAGAAATATTGAAATGTAATATCGTTATTAATAAAAAATGCGATGTTTTAAATAATGACGTCATTTTCTCTTCAAATGTTTTTTTAAAGTTGCTGTTATTAGTAATATGAAAAAGGCATCCGTAATAATATTGTAATTCCCATTTATCTGGTTGCTGAATGACATCATTTTCCTCATTTGAAATTTTTCTTATTTTGCTTTAGACATTAATTTTTATCATAAATTATTTTCTGTTATTTTATTTACATTATTAATATTATTTCTCAGTAAATATATTTTTTCACCTCAATTAGTGCATAATTATACGTAATCATTTTATTGTGGTTAAATTTTACTAAAACAATTAACTCGAGTTGCCACCATTTTGAAGAAATATCGTAAAAAACATTTAAAATTAAAAATAAAATATAAAAATGGAAATAAATTAAAAAATAGCTAAAATGGGCACAACTACAAATGAACAGCTTTCATTAAAAAAAAAATAATTATCAAAATCGGTTGAGTAGAAAATTCAGGGCTGATGACTAAAAAAACAGCCAAGTCTTTTAAATATATAGGTTGTATGAATGTCTCGTTTTAACGGCCAGGTTATGAAAATATGGGCCACAATTTTTGACACGACACTTTTTAGCTTGTCTGAAAGAAATAGCATCGGAGGCTGATAAAATAATGGAAAAAATATTTTTGCTTCTAAAATTATTAAATGATAACAATATTCTGAAATGACGAGTGAAAAATCATATTTCAAATGTAAATGATCATTTTTTTTTTTCATTTTACAGCTCCGCAGATTCGCAAGTCAGACATAATGCTCTGTTTCAACAAACGCGTTTTCTAAGAACATGATTTTTAAGAAATCATAAAGAGAAACACCACTGGACGCCCGACTCATTATAAGGCCATGGGCTTTTTCAAACAGCACTTTGAGTAAAAACTAAGTACCACTGGCAGTTAGGAATAATCTTTGTATCTTGGTCTTCTAGTTTTGTGAATAAAGACTAAGACGGACAAAAAAATCGAAGATCGAAGGCTCGGGCTGACTTTTATTTCTTTCATTAATATTTAATAAGGTTAGCTTAATGTACGTTCTGATAGATTTGAAATTCAGATTTTTTTCCCTTTAAGACCCGGGACCCCTTTAAGTTTTTATGTCCTAAATTGTTTAATAACTTCACTCCATGCTATCACCGTTTTCGAGTATTAATCTTCTTTTTCGGCATCCACTTACTGTTTGTTCACTACAGCTGTAAATTAAACTATCGCGTTACTGTTCAAGGTAAATATTTAACTTTAAGAGGAAGGGATTTCATATGTAAATTAATAGTCCAAGAGCCGACCGCACAAAATCCTATGTCATCGAGCACAAGAAAAAATCCTTTATTTTATGGATCAATAGTAATAGAAAAATCTTATGATCCATGTTTGCCGGAAGCGAAGTGGTGTGTAAGCCATAAATTAATACAATTAGTGGTTGACTCGTCGACTTAGCATTCTGTTTTCCTGCACTCAGTTTTCCATGTCTTCATATTTTTGATTTTACGGCAAACACAATGCTAAACTTAAGAGTTGACCACTAGTGGTATTAATTTTTGGCTTATGCACCACTTCGCTTCCGGCAAACATGGATCATCAGATTTCTCTATTACTATTGATCCATAAAATAAAGGATTTTTTCTTGTGCTCGATGGCACAGGGTTTTGTGCAGTCGGCTCTTTAACTATAAATAACGCTTTAATGTTAAAAGTATTCGTTATAGTTGCAGGGCAGGCAAGAGCGGATCAAAAGAGTCCTCAAAGGGGGGATTTTAGAGATGTGGAGGTACGGTTCGGATCGGGTCTAATTTTTTTCATTGTGGGTCGGGTCGGAACTAATTCTTCTCGTTACGGATCCGGTTAATTTCTTCTTTTTTGGTACGGGTCGTGTTTGGGTCCAGTTGACTTCAACTTTTTACTGTTAGATCGTTCTTGGGTGCTTGTCGGGTTTGTTTCTGGTTCTCTTCTACTTTGGTCAGGTTGACTTTCACTTTTTGTTGTGTTTCGGATTGACTTCTTTCTTACTGGGGTCGTGTTTGAGTTTGAGTCTGGTTAACTTCTCCTTTTATTCAGCTGATCGGGTTGACTTTTATTTATTTATTTTTTTATTGCGGGCCGAGTTGATTTCTACGTTTTAGCTGCGCGTTGTTTGCAGTTCTGATTGATGTACACTATTCAGGGTTCAGATCGGTTTCGACTGAGTTTTCACTCTTGCGAGAAGGGTTCGAATGACCCGATTTTTCAAAATAAATTCTAAATATTTTTCTTAAAACAAATATACACAGTGAAAGCTCCATAATAGACACTCCCAAATAATTATTTAGAAATGTGTTTAATCTTTTTTCATAGTAAAACCACTAAATAAGTGTACATCACATAACCATGAAATTTGTCTGGTATTCATAAATAATAACATTTACAGTCGTGGAAAAGAAAAAGGTAAATACCTCTTACTAACTTCTCAACATATTATCGTAGAAAAATGTTACCTGTACCGAACGATTGGAAAAAAGTCTACTTTTAAATTATTCATATAAAATTCGATTAGGGCTTCATCTGCATATTAAAACGGACTGTAACTTTTTTTTAAAATAGCAATACCTAATTCTGATAGCATAAATGTACTAAACGTCCTTCAATTAGCCTCAAAACAAATTTTCATGCAATTTGTAAGATAAATTTACCATAAATTAACTATTTTAAAACGAGCGTATTTTAAGGGCTGTATCCAAATGAAGTTCCGTACTCGATTTTTTTTCTTATGGTAAACCAGTTTCGGCAGCCATAGTGTGCCATCATTAGCGCAAATTATGATTGCTCAGAAACTTGGACTTCGACGAGATAATTGTCAGAGTGCCTGGAGAGATCAACTCCTTACCTCTAGTAGAGAAATGATGCATGGAACAATTCAAGTCATAGCCAAAGTCTGACAAACATAACGTCAGAAACAAGGGGGGGGGGGAAGCCGGGTCCCAAAAAACAAAGGCACATTAAGGGCACCATACAAAAAATAAATAAATAAATAAAATAAAATAGATAAGAGTATAAGAGAAATAAAAATATTTACAAATATTTACAAAAGTATTTACAAAATAAAGACTAGGAGATGGTGAACGTTCAGGAAGGAAAACCCTATCAATGAGATAAAAACTAGGAAAAATTATCCTGGGTCGATGTTTTCAGGGAGACGTAGCGTTGCTCGTGGTCGTCTCCAACGAGCATTTGCATCATAATTAGAAATGTTATGCAAAGCAGGATTTGGGATAGAAGGAATGTTGTCAAAAAACTTTATGGCTTGATTTTTGATAACAGAACGAATAGGAGGAATATTAAGGTCTGAATGGATAACAGTATTTCTGCGATACCAAGGAGAGTGAACAATACCACGGAGAGTCTTGTTTTGAACCACTTGAATTTTTTGCAGATTGGTTTTAGCCGCTGAACCCCAGATCTGAGCGCAATAAAGAAGAATGGGACGAAGTACTGTTTTGTATAACAGTACCTTATTGCTCATACTCATCTCATGACTGTACAGGAGATGGGCGAGGTCTTTTTTTGCTTTGTAGAATTTCTGGACGGTATAGTCGATTTGCTTGCGCCAAGTGAGAGTGCTGTCCAGGAATATGCCCAGATATTTTACCTCCCGTCCGAAGGTAATGAAGGCGCCATCAAGAAAGAGAGGAGGAGGAGTGGAGCGGTTACGAGTAAAAATAACTGCTTGCGATTTATTAGAGTTAATTTTAATTCGCCATTTGGTGAAGAAGCATTCAAGTTTACGTATGTGTTGTTGTAGATACTCGTGCATAATAAAAAGATTTTTATCACGAGCCATCACAGTTGTATCGTCCGCATAAATAGCCAACAACGTGTGTGGAGAAGTGGGAATGTCATAGATATAAGCTTTGTAAAGCCAGGGGCCCAATTTGGAGCCTTGTGGCACGCCCGCATTAATTGGACGAGGAGTGGAAAGGATGTTGGCATAGCGAACGCAGAATGTTCTGCCACGAAGGTATTTAAGGGTAAAGCGCACATGCGCAGTGGGAACTTTTAACTTTAAGAGCTTGTAAATAAGGCCAGATAGCCAAACTGTGTCAAAAGCCTTCGCGACATCAATAAAAAGAGAGCCAACATACTCAGAATTGTCAAATCCATCATGAATGAATTCAACCACCCTAAGCAGTTGGTGTGCAGTGGAGTGTTTGGGCCTGAAGCCAAATTGTTCAGGTATGTCAGGTAAAAAATTTTGAAGGCGAGTAAGAAAAATATGCTCAGTAAGTTTACCAAGGACAGGAAGCAAGCTAATGGGTCTGTAACTCCTAGCCATAGAAGGGTCTTCTCCAGGTTTCTTAATCGGAACAATAACAGCCTTTTTCCATTCATCTGGGAAATAATGAAAATTAAAGCAAGCATTGATCAGAGTGGCTAGATAACCAGCATACTGAAGAGGGAGATTTTTGATGGCCGCATTAGTAATCCCATCATGCCCAGGGGCCTTTTTGTTGGGTAGATTTTTAATCACCGCTATGACTTCTTCAGGGTTGGTCGGTTCAATTGATCTGACAGGCTCACGGGCCAAAAATCTGCCAATAACATGGTCAACCCGATCTATAGTGTCTGCATTAAAGACATCACTATGCGGTTGAAATTGACCTTCATACTGATCAGCAAGCACCTCCACTTTTTCACTGTCGAGGCATTTGTGTCCAGCATCCGTATGGAGTGGGGGGATAGGGGTAAAGGGTTTTCTAACTCTTTTCAAATAATTCCAAATAGAATTATCCGTCGGAGTCAGGGAGGTAATAAAGTCAGTCCATTTATTGGATTTAAAATTTTTGATATCTCTTTTAATAATAGCATTAAGGTGGTTCATATCTGCACGGACGCTGGGGTCCCTGTTGGCTTGCCAAGTGCGTCGGAGGCTATTACGCTGCCTAATTTTGATTTTAATATCTCTAGGGAGAGATTGATAATTTTGTTGTGCCTGGTGACATTTGGATGCCTCCAGAGAATTTTGAATTAATTTAGTAAGGTTAGTGACAGCCAAATTTATATCCTCGACAGAATTGAGTTCGTCGAAAGGAGGGGGGGCATCATTGATTTTATTGATATAGTAATGCCAATCATAAACAAAGGGGGTAAGAAGGGAAGGGAGAACGGGATTACAATCAATGTTAATTTGGATAGGGAGGTGATCCGATGCGAGAGCCGAAATAGGGGTAATGGTGTAGGGAAAGGAAATGTTATTGAGCAGAGCCAGATCAATAGTCGTACCATTTCCCCTAGGGCCATAACGGGTGGGGGAAGAGGGGGCTGCAATTTCAATACCATTGTTGATACAGTAATTATGTAGGGTTTCCCCTAAATGGTCCATATTGCTATTGGGACACCAACTGGGATGATGAGAATTGAAGTCACCTGCAAGAATTACATTGTTATCTAGCCTGAAAAGTTTATTAAGGTCATGGGGAAGAGCCGAATGATTCGAAACCCGGAGATAGATGGAGGAAATGAGAAAAGAATTTCGATGGTCTAAATAAATTTTAACATTAGTGTTTTCAAGGAGGTCAAGAGAGAGGGAAGGTATATGAGCATGGGTGACCCTTCTGCTCACGAATATAGCCGTCCCGCCATAAGGCGAAACACTGGAATTCTCACAACGAGGAGTAAAATAAGATTTAAAATTTTGAATATTGAGGTCCCTGAATCTAGTGCTACGAACCTCCTGTACAAGAATGAGATCAACAGGGTTATCAATAATGAAATCCCTGAGCTCAGCAATCTTAGGTCTGAGGCCATTGGCATTCCAGAAAAGAATTTTGAAAAGACCCATTATTTGGTTTTAGGAGCGGAGCTAGTAGGGCTCAGAGAGCCATCAGCACAAAGAACACTAAGAAAATCAGTAATTTTTTTATCAGTACATAGTTTTTGAAATTTTTCTAAGATATTGCAGAGTCTAGTTAATTTTTCAAGAATTAAATCAAAGTCTTTAGTATTAGATATAACAAAATTTAATAAATTATTTTGGTCAAAAGTATTTAAAAGATTTTCTGATGGTAGCACCAAAGGAGCAGAAGCAGTTTGCTTACTACCATTTATGGGAACTTTAGTTTTAGTAGAATTACTGTTGGTAGAAGGAATAGGTAAAACAGAAGTAGGATTATTTACATTTTCATTAATGGTAGCAGAATTTTTTCCATTTAAGGTAGCCGCAAAAGAGAAATTATGTTGATAAGATTTAGAAGTAAAAGTTTGGTTTGAGTTTCTGATGGTAGTTACTCTCCCGGCTTTAAGATTTTTTGGATTTTTAGGGCAACCTCCCCAATTAGCAGTATGATTCCCAGAACAATTAGCACACTTAATTTGACTGCGTTCAGTAATCTGGCATACCTTGACATTGTGGTCACCAGAGCATTTAAGACAAACTGGTTTCAGAGTACAAAATTCGCTAGAATGATTGAAAAGTTGACAATTATAACATTGTTTTGTGCCATTAAATTTGTAAGTTTCAACTTTAATATAAAAGCCAAGAAGGCTTCTTATTTCAAAAATATGCTTAAAAAACTCATCATGAAAAACATCGACCAAGAAAATGGGCATTGGGAGTTTAGTTTTAAAGCTACGTAATAAGGATATACGATGTATATTAAAACCTAATTCATTTAATTCTGCTTTAATGTCAGAAATAGGGGTGTCATGGGGAATACCCTTAATCAAAATCTTCCTGGGGCGTTCAGTTTTAAGTTTCATTCCGAAAAACTCAATTTTATTATCAACAAGATAGCTTTGTATCTTCCTATAAACATCAATAGAATTTGGAAAAAATTTAATGAAGTTATCCTGGGTTTTTTTAAACACTTTACATTCGGCAATTTCGTCAATTTTATTAGCTAATTCTCTCCAATTAGCAGTAACTTTAACATAAAAAGGTTCAGGTCTGGGATCTTTAATAATAGGTTGAGTTTCCGTGGAGTTTCGGCTGTTGCTGTCATTTGGATCAGTAATACGGTCAGCAACACTCACATCATTATTATTACTGAGAGATTCGAAAGAATTGGAAGTAGTAATGGGAGTAACATTATTTAATTTAACAACTTTAGCCGTTTTAAGAGGTATTTTAAACTCCTCATCAGTATCATTAGCTCTTTTAGAGCCAGAAGCATTATTTTTAAGTTTTGGGAACCCGGCATCATAATTACGAATTAAATTTAAGGTATTATGCAAGATAGGACAAATAATATTTAAAATAGAATCATCATTAGAATTGGCATATGACAAGAAAAAGTTCCACGTACCTTCAAAACTTTGGTAAAATTGCTTCTTTGCACAGTCAGAAGCTCCGGTAAGAAAAATAGCACAGTTTTTCAAAGTTAATAAAAGCGATTGTCCATTCTCAAGAGTCACAAGATGATTATAATACTGGGCAATCCATTCATTGAGAAGCTGGAAATCCTCCGGAAACCAGGGATTGTCAGTAGAGCATTCAAAATCCATAGCCGACATCATACGAAAGTACTTCACGAATACAAATTCTACAAGAACTAAATATTCACGAAGTCAAAATACATCGAAGAGAACATATCAAAGAAGAAACACACTTCAATAGCCGAAAAAACCTGCGACACAGTAACGGGAAAAAAGAACAAACGTCAGGCAGACGATTTCTCGCAACTAGTCTATCAATAGATGCGCTTCAAAATTGTTCCAAATATAGAGTTCTAATTCTATTCAGGAATTAGGAACAAAATATCAGGTAAATATCAAGACAATTAGACTA
The DNA here is from genome assembly GCA_964019185.1 of Maratus speculifer. Taxonomy (NCBI): domain Eukaryota; kingdom Metazoa; phylum Arthropoda; class Arachnida; order Araneae; family Salticidae; genus Maratus; species Maratus speculifer. The sequence continues at coordinate 6,305,167 of OZ025294.1, read as the reverse complement.
TTAGTTGCAAAAGTGAAGTTTTACGATGATATTACACATTTCATAACCAGCCATACATTCGAAAAATAACAGAGGATAAGCCGTAAACAAACTCACACCACATTTATTCTTCTATCGATTGCTCAGAAAAGCCGTACTCGATTGTTGACCGAGTAAACTCCCTTATAAACCCCTTGCACATGACATCACACTTCATCTGGCACCCAAATTTAAGGCAAATGTAATGTTTTCCCATTTGTAAACGTAGTGATTTGCGCTTCATTTTTTAAATGCTTAGAAAAAAATCCAAGAATAAGAAAACCCAAATTAAACAGAAAAACCACATGCATTTTAAACGCAAATTGCCAGTTATGACGTTCTGTATGGCCTCCAGATGAGTACAATATTAGAATATCAGTCGTTGTTGCATAGACTTCTCATATAACTGGACTCAGAAATAGAAACCTTTTCTTGAAGCATTGACCACCTCCCCACCAACGGATATTCCGTCCGTGATAATTACCCGCTCCATCTGTCTGCCTCCTAAGCTCGCGCGAGCAATTCCCAAACGCAGCATAACTTGCGTTTTTGGTGGGTCATGCAGAGATCCATATTTATCATTTATAATCTGGCAACAAAGAAATTTCTGGCTAGTTATTTACAAAACAGTGGCGCTTAAACTTGTCCGAGGGTTGATAATATATTAAAATTAAGTAATAATTTATTGCAATTTATGTTTTTATGTCTATGTAAATTTAAAAAATCTGTTGATATGACTATTAAACTATTCACTTTTGTGCGTTTGTTGTTCGTTTTCTCTTCTCTGGTCAATAATATTTATCGATTTGGGGAAAAGTTCTCTGGGTTTTGTTCTATTCCAGTTGGCGCGATTGGCGAAGAAATACAAAACGACGCCAATAGGCCGTCTTTAGCATTTTACCAAATTTTTTAAGCGGGCAACAAAACATGATTTCTAGATATTTATAAACATATATTTTTTAAGTTATTAACTTTATATATATATATATGTACTAGTTTTATGCATATTATAAATGTAACTTTATATAGATATACATTAAATAAATGTCATATACTTATATATAGTATATATATTTATAACCTTTAGGGATGCACCGAATAGTGATTTTGGCCGAATACCGAATGCCGAATATTCGGCCGACAGGTGAACCGAATACCGAATATTCGGCCCGCCGAATAGTAATTGTTGGGCCGAATACCGAATATTCGGCCAGCCAAATAGTTAACTATTCGGCCGAATACCGAATATTCGGCTTTCCAAATACTTTTTTAATTTCAAAATTTAAAGGTATTGAAATGTTACTTTTTAAAACAGTTATACATAATATTTAATAAAAGAAACTTACATTTTGATAAACAAGAGCTTTTTATAAGAGCATTTAGTATTGAAAAAAATCTGCCTTAAGTTATTTAAGAAGCGCTGTTATGAAACTTTAATTAATAAAATTTTCTATGAATCAAAACAAACATTTTAAAATCAAAAAAAAAATGGCCGAAGAAAAATTTTACAGTCTGATAATTGCCCTTTTTAAATGACTCAAGGCAGATTTTTTTTAATATAAAGTACAAATACTTTCAACTTAATTCTGAATAAATATATGTTTGGCTCATAGTTCTTTTCTTATGAATGGTGGTATTTTCCGCCATTCCCATCATATCATATTTTATAGAAATCAAGGCATGTGAGTTGAAAATATGTTTATCTTATTTATTGTTAATGTAATAAACGAACACACAAGTTTTGACCTAGAGTGAGATGAAATACAATATACTCATGACTCAATAAGTTGATTATGATTATGGTTTCATGAACAAAAATTGTCTGCCTTGATAGCTATTACTAATCTCAAGTTTTTTTTTCTTTTAAAGGACTTTTATTTGGGGAAAAGCAAGAAACAGATTATTTACTAAACAAAATTTAGAAAGTGGTATGAGCACGTAATTTATTCCTAAAGAGAATCCTAATAAATCACCATTTTAATCCTTCTCATGGTTAATTTTCTTAAGTTATATTTTACAAAAGCAAATAAATAATGTAAAAACATTCTATTTTATTTAAAAATGATTTTGTTTCTAATTATTTTAAATATAAATTAAAAAATTGACAGTTAAAAGTAGAAATAGTGAAAAGTTTTTAAAAGGTTTTATTAAGTATTGGATTCGGCCGAATACTTTGATATTCGGCCATACCGAATATTCGGCAGGCCGAATAGTTTCATATTCGGCCAAGCCGAATATTCGGCTCAACCGAATAGTTTAGTATTCGGCCTAACCGAATATTCGGTAACATGGCCGAATAGGCCGAATACCGAATAGATACCGAATATTCGGTGCATCCCTAATAACCTTATATGTTTCATATTTTATACATTTATCATACACATGAAATTAAAATGTAATATTTTATTACAAACAATAATTTTATGTAGGGGAGACTAGGGCACAGTGAACTCCATTTTCAGTTTACATTTTTTATCTCATTAATGGAAAGTCCGATCTGCTGGATAATATTCTTGAATATTCCTTAACCCGGGAGAACGTGCTATGAGAATTTCTTTCACGGTGCCCAATTCTTTTCTTTTAATTTACAGTCACTTAATATCAAATTTTTTGTTTAGCTTAGTACTTTTATTCAAAAAAGAGGTAAAGAAATCGAAATCACATTTTGAAATTTTATTAAAATGAAAAATAATCTTATAAAGGGTACGATAGAGAAAGAAAATCTCATGTGAGAGTTCTTGCTGGTTAAGCGTTTTTACATGCCTCAGAGATTTTTCCAAACCTAGTTTTAGAAATACATTAAAAGAAAAAAAAAATTGTAGGGGAGAGGGGAGAACATTAAACAATTTTTACATTTTTGACTGTTAAGAACTACTTGAAGAAAAATTGATTTATGTGAATATAATTTACACTTTGTTCTTTTAATGAAACTTTTGAATGTATATATATAGATTTTCTAACTTATACCATCATTCTAAAAATTGTCTAAATTAGTTCACATGTGTCCCGGTGAGGGGTAGTTGTTGAACATACATGGGGCACATGCAGGGGTCGATTTAGAAAAAGAAAGTTGCATAGCAGTAACTGCTATACAAAGTCAGTTTTGAATAGCAGTTAGACACTTTTGTATAGCAAGTAAAAAATAGCTAACGTAACTTTTAAATCTTAAAAATTTACAATTTTTTTTTTTTTTTTTTTTTTTTTTAAAGCAATATAAAGTAAAAGGATCATAACAGTGAGTGTTCATTTTAGAAGGAACAAATCATTTGTTTACTGGGAAAACTGCACCCAGCAATGGCGTCTCGCTGTACTTCCATTGTAAATAAATACTTGGGTAGAGTGAAAACACAACGTATGTCGTGTAAATTTTAACTTTAAGTGTACATGACATAACAAAGGGTGTGGGAAATATGCATCGCAATGATTGCGATTTAATGCATTTCTTGTATCGCATTTTAGTTAAATTTGAATCTCAGATTGCGATGCGATACTGCTTAAATCGAACCCTGAGAACATGCCTAAATAAGACAATTTTTTTTTTTTTTTTTTTCAAATAAAAACTGATAAGAAATTATAAAGTCCCTCTTTCTATTTGTGCAAATAAATCAGTAAATTGTGTATCATTGGTTTAAAAATTGCTGAAATTGTGATATAAAAATCTGGTGATTATCACAATACTGCTTATTACTTGTTTGATCAACTAAATTTTACTTTTATAAAATAAAATATCTTTAATATAGGCTAGGAAAAAATAAATGTGTTTAAAACTGAAAATCACTAAAGAATAAAAAACAAACAAGGACAATTAAATTTTAAATTAAAAAAAAAAGCATTCATAGACTTAAAAATATATATACTTGTGAACTGTTCACATCTGCTTCTATATGTCCTGTTCAGAACTGCACCATCTACCAACTTACATTCAACTTATAAATGTATATATGTATTATTAATTGAAATAAGGAAACAAAACTTTTGGTTGACTTACCTAATGAATGTCACTGTAGAATGTAATGCTGATATTTTATTTTAAAAAATGTCTTGCATGAATTTTTACTTCAAGAACTTCGAAAGACTTTTTTACTGAATACTTTCTAAAACAAATTACAACCACCAAAAATCGAAATAGCTTATTGTTCTAAAAATTCAGCAAAAGATTGTACCAGTACTGCCACTTATTGATAATTTTTTTTACTTCAGATTAACTGAGTGAAATATGTACTGTTCACACATGCCCCAGGAGTGAAGTACACTGATCCACCTACTGGAGCACAGTAGTCCACTATTAAGGGTAGTCTTAAATGAAAATGGCAACTTTGTGACACATGCTTTAATTTACTTTTGTTCGGAAATGTATGAAAATAGCAGATGTTGTTATTCAGAAATTGTCTAATTGCACTCAATTTTTTGTTTTTTTAAAAACACAATAGATCTTTCATAACAAGCCTTCAAAGATGACATTTTTGAGCACATTTCCCGACGAAAGCAGAAAAACCGGTCGAAAAGCAGGAGAAAATAGAATGATCGCGTGATCAAAATAGCTTAGAACTGGATAGGTAATTTAACTATCATAAAATGGAAAATTCAGTTCGATTCGAAATCGCTTCCATAATCAGGCTTTCCAATTTTATAACTTTTTGTTAAAAAATGAATTTGTAAATATGTCAAAACGTTTTGCGCTTGTTGAACGGAGCAGTTGAGTATTATTTGAAATACAATATAAATTTATTTATTTTAAATTTAAATCCTTTTTATTTTCTTTTTACTTTCAAAACAACGTTAGGCATATTTGCAAGTAACATTTTCAGATAAATCATATAGAAAACAAAACGAAAAACTATCAAAAAAGATATTATATTTTTTAGATAATAACGGATCAAAATACAGGAGCAATTGCAAATAAGGAGACATTATTAAATGATATAAAAACATTGTCATTAAAATTAAAAAATGGAACTTCAAAATACTTATGAACCTGAAATTCTCCTGAAATATTTTTGTGCTAATACTAATGTGAAAAATAGATTAATAACCATAAAATTTTGATTCCAAAATTGTTTTATGTTATATCTAAAATGTGTAATAAAATTTCAAACTCTGACATAAATTCTTTTAATAACAGGTTGCAGTTAATAGGATATTTGTATTTTTTTAAAACAGTAAATACAAATGAAAGTGTTTTTTACTATGTTAAATAAAATGACATTTTTCTTTATTTACTTTATTTTACACAGTTAAATAACTACTTTAAAACAGTATTGCTTTGTGAAGAATAAGAAATTAAGTATTTTGAAAATTCTGCATTCAGATTCTGTACCACTCTACTCCAGCAATGTGTGGTCTATTGTGCCTCATGTTGAAGACATTCTCATCTGATAAACATTTTCATAAAAATTTTATTTAAAGCTTTCTTTTAAACATATTAACTTTAATATTAAATAAAAACAAGTATCTTATGTTTACAAAAAAGTGTTTTTTTTTTCTTATTTATCTATAACCTTTAATTAATAATAAAGAAACATATGGTGATGAAAATTTTTACTTTTAGAAGCTCAAAACAGCCATCGATGATAAAATGATTCATTATGAGCCAACAATGTATTATGAAGACTTTAAATAATCAGTCGAGTGTTGTAATATATTAGCCTAAAAGAAAGTCTCTAAAAATGTAAAAATAGATAAAATATAAGAGGTGGCTTACTGTACTCTACTCTCTCCTACATCTTAAAACATAAAAATATACATTTTTTTTTTTTTTTTACATTAAATCTGTAGAAAAATATTGTTTAAAAAACTTAGGAAATTATAAAATAATTCAATAATATAAAAAATTATAAAAAGAGCATTCAAAATTACAATTAAATAAGTTATTTTCCACCAGAAGCATTCAAAAAATAAAAAGAGCAACCCCAAATGCTGGAGATTGCCACAACCTCATCGAAACATTTATCCAGGGTTGATATACCACCTAGAAAAGTCAGGAAATTGGAAAGCTGATTAAATAAGTCAGAAAATTTCAATATTTTTTCTAAGATCAGGGAATTTAATAAACTTTCATTGTGATCTCCTAAAAAGTTTGATCATTGCACCGCCAGAAATAAGAATTTCTTATAGTTTGGCAAATTCCACATTTTTTCATATATATAAATGTATAAAAAAATCTAAATTACTTTTTTTTTTAAATGTACACTTTTATCCTCCCATTCTCTTTCCTATCAACCATAGCAAATAGTTTACATTTTAAAAACTCACTATTATAGATTTTAAAGCATTTTCCAGCAATTATCTTCAAGTAACAATAAATTTATCAAAAGTCTCCATTTAATCACTGAAATGTCTGCTTCATCTCCCTGTTTGCCTCCTGTTTAAAATAAAGTTATTTGTACATTAATGATTTGTGATACAGTTGGTTGATGAGATAAATAATTACTCCATGTATAAATGTATTAATTATTAATTGGTTATTAGTTATTGTATGGTTTAAAATTGTAGGAAACTTTAATTGAAAACTTATGAGGATCTTAAATTATTAAAGTGAGCAATTCCAATTGTACACCTCAAAACAAGTTTGTTATTGTTTTGGGAGGAGCAGGAAGGGGACTGGAATAAAGAGCTTTTGATTATTAACAACTCTATGAAAAATTTTTTAGCATTTCTGTGTGATATAACATTTGTTTTACCCAGTGGCGTAGCTAAGGGGGGCGTCCGCCCCGGGCGCCGAGGCCTAGGGGTGCCAAATTGAGAGAAATTGTTATATATCTATATTGGGGTGGGGGCGCAAAATTACTTGTTGGCCCCGGGCGCCAAAAAACAAAGCTACGCCACTGGTTTTACCCTCAGTATATCCACTATGCACTATACTGCAAGACTAGGATTTTCTTGAAATATAAAATAATACTGGAAAAATCAGGGAATTTCATTCTCGTATATGAGTAGCAACCCTCTTTATTGCTAAAAAAAAGCTTGTCATATAAACCAGAGTAGGATATGAATTCTTCCTTCGATTTGCAAGATATTTTGAAGATTGAAAGGGAGGCTGGCTGTGGCATTGCCTGGAGAGTTCTATCCCCAGGCTAATTTGGATATCTTTCAAAAAATGTTGTAGACAGGCTGGGGTTGGCATGATTTTTTTTGTGTGTTATTTTAACTAGATAAACTGGATTTTGATACTAATTTAGCATGTTTTATTATAAAACACAAGTAGTGTTATACTTATTATAAAATACAATAGACTCCCTCAAATCTGCACAGCTTGGGACCAGAGGTTGTGCGGACTTTAGAATTTTACGGATTTATGGTCATTGCTTTGTTTACATTATTTAAACAGTAATTTGAATGTAATTAATAATACAATCTAAATTATAATGAAAACTTACAATATATTAAAACATTAAAATAAGTAATAAACTAAAATAATAAATATTTAGATAATTTTTTAAATGATTAAAATATTAAAAACAAAGGTCTAATTAATAATGTATGATTAAGTGTTCATTATAAAGATGAAATGTATTTTTTCCTAAATTATTCAATGAACCTTGCCTCATAAATAATGTACAATACTAATTCACATAAAAATAATAAAATAAGGAAGTTTTATTGCAGGTTTAGCCAGACTTAATAATAAAAAAAAGCTTGATTAATACATAAATATATTCAGTAAGATTATGATTATCATTGATATCAGCAATATCTTGAATTTTTTTCAGAAAAAAATTTATTCTTCCTTCAAGGAAAAAAAAAACATGAAGTCAATAATAATAAAAAAAATAATAAATTAAAATATGTTTGGAATTGATATAAAATTAAAAAAGTCAAATTTTGTCCTTATATCTGAACTGACTGTTTCATTGTTTACATCTGTAAATTATGTGCCGATTTTAGAGAGTTGTGGATTTGGGGGAGTCTACTGTATACACAAATAAACTGTTTAACCTCCTCAGTGCTGAGACAGATATTATGAGCTACCACAAAAAACCAGTTTTAAATTACTATAAAATATCTCCAAACATGTAACAGTCCATGTATCAATGTTTATAATATACACACATTTATTAATAAGGTTTAAAAGTAATTTTAACAATTTTAAAAGGATTTAAATTAATTTAAAGATTGTTCTTTAGTGTCTCTGACAGGGAACATCAGGACTGAAAAGGTTAATATAAAAACATGATCTGTTCTACTGCATTTACATAAGAAATTAAATTTCTTATAGAAGTCTGCAAGAGCCAGGATTTCTGGGCTTAGATCATTATCAGTTGAAAAAATCAGGCCCTACCTTGCACATTCAGTAAAATATTTAAAAACAGGCCCAATCTGCCTTCATTTCTACAAAGAAAGTGACTTTTCTTAAATTACTGTGTAGCAAGTCAGCAACGTTAATGATCACTTAGATTTTGAGACTATTATATTAAAAAGACACTAAAAATGAACATAGTTCTGAATAAAAGAGAAAAGGTAATTTAAAACATAATAATTTTTGAAGCTGTATAATAAAAAAAAGTAGATTTTTCAAAAATTTTCTGTATAATTAATTAAAGAATATTTGCAAAGAGATTCTATCAAAAAAGTTTAAAAACACATTCTGTGAATAATGTCTACTTCTTGTGCAACCTGAGCATCTATACTAATAAAATAAATTGCTCTGTCTGTGTGTGTGTCTGCGATGGCTAGAAAAATCTACAGCACGTACGAGGCTCAAAATTTTTATGAGAGTAGCCCAATACCTCTCCTGATGCACTTGAAGCTCAAAATTTTAATATTTTGATTAATTTCAGATATATTAATTACAAAGTGGAATTCACTTTCATCCAAAAGTCATTTTTTTAATGTTCAGGGAAAGAAATCGTTTGCACATGCATACAAACTCTTTTATGCACCTAAATGAAAGAAGAAGCATTTTTCGACGTTTATTTCTGCTTTTGGATCATTTTGTTAAAATCCAAATCAACCAAACTGCTCGACGCAGTTAAACTTAACAGACATATTTTGAAAGATCGTACTTTTAGGTCTCAAATGCTATTATTAATTCGAAATAATATTGCAGTTAATCCTTTAAAAAGAAATATTCAAAAAGAGTCGTTTTTACTGAAACCATTTTTCTCCCTTTTGTCAATGCTCTTCCAGGGCATATTTTTTAAGATCTAAACAAACAAAATTTGACGAAATCAATAAAAACCAGATCGTTTCATTGTGGTTTTGCCTTTGCATGGCACATTTCTATATGTCCTGACAAACCAAAAAGACTTTCTTAAAGCTAAAAAATTTTTGTAATGTATGGTGCAATTTGTTTAAAACAAAATATGAGATTTAACCTGTTCAAATACACCGCAAACACGAATCACATCCCGGCTCATGGAGAATACATTTTTGCTACGCTAAAAGTAACTAAATGCCCGTATTTTAGCACTATTTTTTTAGAACCTTTCAATAAACCAGATTTACATTACTTATAAAAATTTTGGAACTTTCGTATTGATAGAATTATTTTTTACAAAATAAAATATGAAATTTTTTACGAATTCTGTAAAAACCTGAGTGTTCCATCGCGGTTTTGTTCGCTTTCTGCAGAGTTTCCAAAAAATCAAATTACATAGAAAATAAAATACCAAACAGCATGTGCTTTCAATTCAATATCTTTTTACGATTTTTCCATTTAAAATATAAATTTTGACAAAATGCACTTAAAGATATAAAATCATAGGAATTTGAGTTTAATTTAAGAGTCATTTAGAAAACAAATAACACTTTTGAAAACTGAATAACATCATGGGCCCGGGCAACGCCGAGCAGGTCAGCTAGTTTAGAACAAAATGTAAACCTGATCCCAGCATGCCCTAAATCTGCTGAAATAACTAAGTTGAGGATCAGACATGATGTAACTATCAGGTGCCGATTTCTATTCACCACATGTTATATATTTTTATAAGTTAACATCTGCTTGTGTAGCAAATTTATACCTATTCTTCCCCTCCCCCCCCCTCCCCCAGTCATGTCCATTGAATATTTACATTGTTTATTCATAGCCTGTTGCCCGGTTAATTATTGATCATTGAATTTTTTTAAAATTGAACAAACTTTAAGTAATATTTTAATTAGTCTATATTTTATTGAATAGGTAAAGTTTTAACCGTCCTAAATTTGGTTACATCAATTCTGATAATTTTAGATGCTATTATTTTTTTAATTATCAGGAATTAGCCTGGTTCACACTATGCTCTGTTCCTCAAATAAAGCTGTAGCTGTACCCTAGGCATGATGTTCATGATTTTTGCATAGACTGTTTTTCTTTTACGACTACAATGTTGCTTAAAATATCCAACCAGTTATCCAGGATACATCTGAATCCAATGATTCAGGGTAAATGGTGCACTTTACATAATTTTAAGTTTGAAATTGAGAGAGGGGGTAGCAGGGCTGTAGATAGAAGTAAATAACAGGGGGGAGGGACTCATATTTTTTCAATTTCTCTCTCTGACACAGAAAGATAAATTAGTATATATTCAAACTGTAGGTATTTAACTAACTGTTGTAATAACTTTATTTTATGCTAAGAAAATAATATGATGATAAAAAAAAATATGAATGTATACTAAACATCCTGTTAGTTTCATATGTGCAAATAGGATGGGTGAGTGTTAAAACATTTATTTTAGTTACAATTTAGTATTTCTCCAAAACTGTGAAAGGACCTCAAAATTAAATTAAATTTTTGAACAGATTTTCGGAACATTAACTCATTTAGTGACCTTGGAATCTTTTCAAGAAAAAGCTCTTTTTTTTTTGTGGGGGGGGGGGGGGGGAGGGAATGTTGCGCAAACTTTCCAAATGATTATAAAGTAATTTTATGCTATTTATGATATGGATAATACATTTAAATTTTTCTGTTTTCAGCTTAGAAAATGGATAGTTTAATTACCAGTGACTCATTTGAACTACAACTAAAGTTAGAGAATTGTTTGCGTCTTTTGACAAAGAAACATAATGAATTGTCCAAGAAATTTACAACAAATCTTGATAGAAAGGACAGCAAGTTTAAAGTAACTATAATTCTTCCTTTTTTAATGTCAAATTGCATAATAATTCTAGTAAACATGTATTGTAATTATTATATTGTTTCTGAAAGTAATATAAGCAATTGCAATTCACAAAGTCTCATCTATTGATGGGATGAAAAATTAAGTTTTTGTTACTAAATGATTAATTTGAGATATTATTATGCTTTGTATCATGCATAAATTTAAAACATTTTCCCTTGTAATCCTTTCTTTTCTCCCACAGTTCCCTGATAATAAGTTTACCAACAGCAACTTTTAAGATAAAAGTAAAGGCTAAAAACATTATTTGGTTTATGGTATAGTGCTCTTGTGAAATAGTATATTTTTGTTCGCAATGGGATGAATAGTGATTTGGCAGAATACTGAATATTTGGCCATATTTTAGAAAGAATGCCAGATATTCAGTGGTTGATACCAACTTTTTTTTCCAATAAAGGAATAACTATTGATATAATATATGTATATAGAATTTAAAACGTTAAAATGTTAAAAGAATGAAAAACAACTTTCTGTTTATTAATCTATTTACATTTTTTAATAATGATGTGTTTCTTGCTCTTATAAGATTTTAAACACTTTGATACTACTAATAAAACAACTTTTATTACATCTAAATTGTAACTAGTGATGGGCGATTCTTGAAAATTTAACAATCGATTAAAATCGTAATCGTATAAAAACACAATTGATAAAGTCATCGATTAATTTCGAGAATCTACAATCTAGATGTTTTACAATTGATTATTAAAATTTTTGTAATCACATGTTTAAAAAAGATAATTTAGTAAATACATGATAATTGAAAACAGATGGATTTAAAAACAACAACAAACTGAAAAGAGGCTATAATGGAACTACAATAGTAGAAATTTCATATAACGGCGGCGTTTCCTGGTTGTAAAATGTTGATAAACTGCAAGTAAATATGAAAAGGTAAATGGAGTTTAAATACCAAAAATTATAATTTTTTGGCTATTAGTAACAAAATGGCTAAGAAAAAATAAGCAAAAACACCCCTAATGGCAAGTACATCAATTAAAAATATAATACATGTGTTCAAAGTCATTTGATTTTTGTACATTATTTGAGATAAGTTCAACAATTTCCCCGTTATTAGAAGACTTTCTACTGGAATGTATTAAACGAACTCCGCGGAGGGCAAAGGGTGGAGGAGCAATGAAAGTGCATAATATGAATAAATGATCATAATTCTTTCTAACAATATATCACATGACGGGTGTCGCTTAAATTTAGAAAAGAACCCTCCACGGGAGCAAAGTGGAGGGAGGAGCGTGGGAGATATATAAAATAAAATAGTAGTCACAGCGTTTTTCAATGATATATCACAAAAAAAATGCCAGTAAAAGATAGAAAAGAGGCCCCCTTAGAATCTCAACTATTGCCCCTCCTTGCAAAAGGTACTCTGCACTCCCTCTTTATGAATTTTTTTATTATAAAGTATATATCGTAAGTCTACCTAAAAAAATCCATCTAAAATGACAAAAACGCATTGATTTCAAAGATGTTCGAAAAATGCCTCTATAAGGGGGCCAAATAGAGGAAGGGAGAAGAAAAATTCATAATATGATAGAGTGGTGCGGAAACTTTCCAATGATATAACATATGATGGGTCCATAAAAAGTTTGAAATTTACACTTCATTACTGCATTACTTTTTTCCCTGAATACACCCGGAAATCACACAGCCTCCCTTTAAAATGTTTATATATAATAAATTATATTTACCAGAGAGCTCCATCAAAAAGCCATATCTAAAATGAAATTCATTCTTGAAATTACTACGACTTGAAAAACTCATTCCCTCATCTCTCCCTCCTGCTGAAATTCAACTCTAGAAGGAGAAACGTTAATAAATATGAAAGAGTGGTCCCAAAACATTCCGATAATCTATCTCATGACAGGTCCCCAAAAAAGTGTTTGAATTCACTCCTCATCCATGGGTTTACTTTTTCTTCCCAGAATACACCGGGAAATCATGCAGCTCCCACTTTAAAATGTTTATATTAATAAATAATTTTTATTAGAGGGTTATATCAGAAAACCATTTCTAAAATGATATTTATTCTCAAAATAGATACTATTAAAAAAATTCACCCCTCATCGCTCGCCTCCCTTCTCCTAAAATTTAACTCCTAGATAAGAAAGGTTCATAATATAAAATAGTAATCCGAAATCTTTCCTATGATATATTACATGACGGTTCCAAAAAAAGTTTGAAATTTACTCCTGACCCGTGGCCAGGGGTTTACTTTTTTCCCCCCAAACTATACCCGGAAATCTCACAAACCCCACCTGAACTTTTTGTATTTAATAAATAATATTTACTGGAGCACTCCATCAGAAAACCACACCTTAAATGATATTTATTATCGAAATAGCTACGACTTAAAAAAAAAAATAATACCTCCTCCTCGCTCCCCCTCCCCTGCCCCCTCCAAGAATTCAACTCTAGCAGCAGAAAAGTTCATAATATGAAAAAGTGGTCCGAAAACATTCCGATGATCTATCAAATGACGGGTCCAAAAGAAGTTTGAAATTTACTCTTGCTCCGCCGGCTTACTTTTACACCCCAGAATACACCCACAGCCTCCACTTTAAAATGTTTATAATCACTTCTATTGATTAATAAATAATATTTACCAGACCGCTTCATTCGAAAACCACATCTAAAATGATATTTATCGTCTAAATAGCTACGTTTTAAAAAATCCACCCTCTCTTCGTTCCCCCTCTCCCCCCCTCGAGAACTCCAGGGAAGAAAAATTATGCATGAAAAGAGATATAGGAAGGAGCATGAAAAGAGGTCTGAAAACTTTCTGATAATTTACAACATGACAGGTCCACTAAAAGTTTGAAATTTATATGTCACCCATGGGTTCACTCATTTTTCCGAGAATACACATAAAAATGTCGCAGTCCCCACTTTAAAATCTTTATATTTAATATATAATAATTACCGGAGAGTTCTATAAAAAAAACCTTCAAAAACTGGCTTAAACCATAAAAAACATGTCATGTGCTTTAAAACATTTTAAGAACAAGAGGGAAACATTGAATAAGTCTTAATGTTTTAAGTAGTTTTTTATTTAACATTAATTACTGTAATTTATTAATCACAAAAAATTGAATTATTTTAATTGCAAGAAAACATTTTTGTTTTTTAGAATGTTCAAACTAAGGTTAATGTTCAAACAGAAAGAAATTATTTTGTACAGTTAATAATCTGGATCAATTTTAACCCGCAGCATCCTTTAGCACATAAATAATTTAGCACATTTATTTACACCCAAACAATTTCTGAGTTTAGAGTGTATGAAGCCAAAGTTAGAAAATACTCTCTCAATTGATGCTGAACTAGCAGGGCTTGATAGCAGAAACATTGCTAGTTGAGCAAGTTTGAAGGCAGGCCAAATTTTCAGATTTATGATGGATTTTTTTCCGAAAATGATAATATACAATACAGTAATAGTGAATTTTTAATATTACATTTAATGTTGTATATGTGTGGCAGATATTTAATATGAAATTTTATTGATCAATGTAGTATTTGAGGTTTTTGACATGACGGTTTAAACCATGGTTTAAACCGGATAAAACCACACACTGTCAAAAACTTGCCAACTCTGGCTAAACCTGAAATAAAACTCCTATATTTTATGATTGGGATGTGAATTAATAATGTATTTTGATGAGGCAAGTTTCATTGAATAAGATTAAAATGATATCACTTATGTCATACATATCACTTATGTCGAATCCTTTAATTCACCTTATTTATATATATAAAACCAAAATAAAATACTCAGATTACTTAAAGGTGTTTTTTATTAATAAAATCTAGTACTTTCGAGCATGTCAAGCTCATCATCAGGGTTAAAACAACAAAAGAGTAAAAGTCGAAGGCTGAGTTCTTTTATATGAAGTGGACTGATCCAAAGACAACGTAAAAAAGGGGAGAAAAGTCGAAATGTTCCAAATTCGATAGAAAGGGGAGTTCAAGTTATTTTGAGCAGATTGTACCATATTCTTGGAATATCGTACAACAAAGTATCGTTACAAGTATTGTTAGCTCGACATAAAATTTCAATTGATTCCATAATTTTAATCTTCTGGTAATTTGATATTTTCTTTAGTAATTTAGCTTTTTTGAAATCTATTATAACTTCTTGTTCCTGGTACAGTTTAGAGAAAGCGGTTTTGCATTGATTAAGCCTGATATCTGCAATGTGTTCTGACAAACGCTTCTTAAATTTCCTGGTTGTCATTCCAATGTAATCTGCTTCCTGTTTGTTCTCCATTATTGTGGCTGGGATTAAATATACACCTGCTGAATCTTCCATGGGGATAGGATCGATGCTATTTATTGTGAAGTCTTGTGCTTAATTTATTAGGGGGGGGGGGGGGAAGCAATTAAATGTAGATTGTATTTCTTTAATTTAAACTTTAGACATTCAAAGAGACCAGGAAAATATTGAAATTTGTGCAGCTTTGTTTCGTTATAATTAAATTTACTATTACTGCTGTTGTATTGAGCTTGGTAAATAAGTTTATTTATAAACTTGAGTGGGAAACCATTATCATTTGTTATATTTCTGATTGTGTCTAGTTCCTGATTAATATATTTCTTACTGCAGGTATTGAAAGCTCGATTTATATTGAATCTGTATGCTGCAGCTTTATAATTACTGGGAGAAGAGCTATTGAATGAAATGGTATTGTTTGATCGAATTTCTTTTCTATAGACTTTTGTTTCAATAAGCAAATTATTATTTTTTTTTTATGAGCTCAGTATCAAGAAAGGGTAGTTTTCCATTTTGTTCTATTTTTAATGTAAATTGTATGTTTTTATCGGTTGCATTGATTTCATCCAAGAACACCTGTAACTGTTCCATAGTTGAATCCCAAATGATAAAAATATCATCTACATATCTATACCATATTTTTGGTTTATTTTGAAACTCTGTCATAATTTTATTTTCCATTGATCTAAGTTTAATTTCCGCTAGTAAGCCAGTGATGGGAGAGCCCATCGGTGCACCTTTCAATTGCTATATTGCTGTATCGCAATATTTTAATTAACAGTAGTTTTTATAAGCAATTGAAAGGTGCACCGATGGACTCCCCCATCTCTGGCATACTAGCGGAAATTAAACTTAGACCAATGGAAAATAAAATTATGACAGAGTTTCAAAATAAACCAAAAATATGGTATAGATATGTAGTAGATGATATTTTTATCATTTGGGATTCAACTATGGAACAGTTACAGGTGTTCTTGGATGAAATCAATGCAATCGATAAAAACATACAATTTACATTAGAAATGGAACAAAATGGAAAAAAATACCCTTTCTTGATACTGAGCTCATAAAAAATAATTTGCTTATTGAAACAAAAGTCTATAGAGAAGAAATTCGATCAAACAATACCATTTCATTCTATAGCTTTTCTCCCAGTAATTATAAAGCTGCAGCATGCAGATTCAATATAAACCGAGCTTTCAATATCTGCGGTAAGAAATATATTAATCAGGAACTAGACACAATCAGAAATATAGCAAATAATAACGGTTTCCCACTCAAGTTTATAAATAAACTTATTTACCAAGCTCAATACGGCAGCAGTAATAGTAAATTTAATTATAACGAAAGAAAGCTGCACAAATTTTAATATTTTCCTGGTCTCTTTGAATGTCTAAAGTTTAAATTAAAGAAATACAATCTACATTTAATTGCTTTCCCCCCCCCCCTAATAAATTAAGCACAAGACTTCACAATAGCATCGATCCTATCCCCATGGAAGATTCAGCAGGTGTATATTTAATCCCAGCCACAATAATGGAGAACAAAAATTAAGCAGATTACATTGGAATGACAACCAGGAAATTTAAGAAGCGTTTGTCAGAACACATTGCAGCTATCAGGCTTAATCGGTGCAGAACTGCTTTCTCTAAACTGTATCAGGAACAAGAAGTTATAATGGATTTCAAAAAAGCTAAATTATTAAAGAAAATATCAAATTACCAGAAGATTAAAATCATGGAATCAATTGAAATTTTATGTCGAGCTAACAATACTTGTAACGATACTTTGTTGTACGATATTCCAAGAATATGGTACAATCTGCTCAAAATAACTTGACCCCCCCCCCCTTTCTATCGAATTTGGAACATTCCGACTTCTCCCCCCTTTTTTACGTTGTCTTTGGATCAGTCCACTTCGTATAAAAGAACTCAGCCTTCGTCTTTTACTCTTTTGTTGTTTTAACCCTGATGATGAGCATGACATGCTCGAAAGTACTAGGTTTTATTAATAAAAAACACCTTTAAATAATCTGAGTATTTTATTTTGGTTATATGTTCATTGAGTAAATTAGGAAAAATACATTTAATCTTTATAATGAATATTTAATCATACATTATTGATTGTTAACTTGACTTTGCTTTTAATATTTTAATCCTTTTAAAAATTTCTAATTTTTAATTATTTTAGTTTTTTGCTTATTATTTTAATATTTTATTATATTGTAAGCATTTGTTCTAGACAATAGCTATTTTTTACAATCTTTAAATTCAGGTACTTCTTTGTGGCAAAATTCATTGTTTATATCTGAAAGGTTTTGCATTATATGCAGAGTTACATTATATGGAATTGCATTATAAAGATCTACTGTATACTTTTATGGCATAATTTTCAATATTTCGCCACATTTAACTTGTAATTATTTAATTCTCATTTGAAGATTTTTTTTTCTGCTTGTGATAGTGTCATGTAAGTATTTTTTTAATTTGAAGGAAATATTATTCTTTGATTATTGACAACAATTTAAAGTAATAACCTTTTCTAAAACATGTAAAAAATTTCTCTCAAAATGTTTAAAATCTGAATTTAAAACGGAAATAAACTTTTCAAAAATAAGCCAAATTAAAAAAATAAATCCAGTCTATACACTGGTAACTTCTAATGTGTAAAATGATCTAAAAATGGTAAATTCCTATGTATAGTTTTTACCTCTGTAAAACTTTTTTAATGGAATGATTTTGATGAACTTCAACATTAAATGTCTCTTTAAATAATTGTTCCATTTAAAAACAGTCTGTATCAGCTTGTTTATCAAACATTTCTCTATAATTCCACCAATTTTCATATTTTTGTGTGCAGTTGTCTTGTTCTTAATATTAGCAAAGAAGTACCCTGGATCACAAAATATTTAATGTCTCATGTCTCTTGTATAAAGGGCAAAATTAGCACTAGCCACCGGCCACAGGGCCAGTAAATGAGAAAAAGTGTCCAGTCAAAAATTGTCTATCAGCGGCCACTTTTTTACAAAGAGAGAATACAATTTACTTACGTTTCATCAAAGATTCTACTTTTTTAAGTTCCAATATATTTATATTAACATATTTATTTTGAGATATTCAGTTTTCGATTAATACTTATAGAAAGTTTACAGTTTAGCATTTTTAAATAAAAAAGTGGCCACTAGTTTAAACAAAGTAGACACTTGAAAAACTACTCTTACTGGCCATGGGCCGCTAATGGAATTTCTCAATTTTGCCCTATATGTGTTGCGGTGGTGGCATTAGTAACTTTTTTTAAAATAGGGAGATAATGTTACATATTAAAGTTAATAATCATGTAAATAATTATTTAAAAGTAAAAACTGTAGTATTAAAAAGCTATTTTGCTCAATATTTAGAATTCATATTTAAATATTTATAAAACCATCATCATGAAGCAGGTTATGCCATCTAAAAAGTATATAATTTGACACCAGTTCTGTTTTCAGATGTATTGTTGTACTTAAATTCTGATAGTTGATATGCCATCTTAAAAATGAATCTTAATTAATGTACCTAGTGAATGAATTTTTACATTTCTTAGTTTATAGAAAATAGTAAGCTATTGTGAATTTCATGTGGGTCTTTGGTACTATTGAATTATCCCGTCGACCAATTTCGCTAAATTATGCAGATGGAAGAATATTACCATTCTAAAATTTTAAGTTAGAAATATTATTCAATTTAAATTTTAAAAAATCACTAAAGAATAGAGTTCCTTTAATGATGACATTCACTTATAATGTACTGACATAACAAATGTAAAATTTGATTTATTGATAAGATTTCAGCAAAAATCTATATAATAAAAGCCTAAGTTTTGTGACTGTCATCAACAGTTCTGGTCTGATTGCTTCGCTTTTATGTGCCACACAGCAATTTTACTACTATTAAGTTTGCTTGACGCAAATGATTAAATCACCATAATTTGTCAGAATAAGGAATATTTGAAAAAGAAAAAACTTACCTTAATTCCAGCTTTTGCAAAGCATTTTTCTACTGTAGAACTTTTAATTTCTTTGATAGCCATATTAACTCAATTGATGGCATCTAACACATTGACTTCTTTTGTTAGAGTACTTACTGATGTCGCTTTTGTCATCTTAGAAACTAATTTCTTCATCAAAATTTTTCTGTAGTGCAATTTAAATGCTTGAATGATTCCACAATCTAATGGTTAGGAGAAAGCAGTTGTATTTGGCAGAAAAAACACTACTTTTACATTACTGTAAATATTATTCATAGGATGGTATTTAGCATTGTCCATGAGTAGCAGGATGTTATGCTTTTGTCTCTGCATATTTTTATTGAGCTGTGTTAGCCATTCTGTCATTATAGATTTTGTCATCTAAGATTTTTGATTATTTTTCCACATCATGGGTAGTTTTTTTATGCCAAT
This sequence comes from Maratus speculifer, assembly GCA_964019185.1. Taxonomy (NCBI): domain Eukaryota; kingdom Metazoa; phylum Arthropoda; class Arachnida; order Araneae; family Salticidae; genus Maratus; species Maratus speculifer. The sequence continues at coordinate 6,285,334 of OZ025294.1, read as the reverse complement.
ATTCCCAAAACATCATGGTTTGGCAGATTTCCAATTACAATGTATTTTTCAAACTCTCCCACTTATTTCAGCACAAAAGTATTGTCAGTCTCTTTTTTGAAAATTTTCCTCCTCTACAAGCATCAGCTTTCAGACATAAAGTTTTATCTGGAATAGCACGAAAGAACAGACTGATTTTATCAAAATTATGAACATACTTGCCATCATACTCAGCTATTAAATCAGGCAATGTTTGCATCCATGAATTAATTTATTCTATAGGAATATCTGCAGCTTCTCTGTTTAATTTCCAAAGCAATGTGTTATTTCTGGCCTTAAACTTTTGAAACCAACCATTAGAGGCTTTAAAATCAGATAATCCTAGTTTCTCTGCAATTTCTAGGGCACTTTCCTTTACATTGGTCCAGAATTGGGAGATTATTAAACTCATTACATATGATTTTTAATTAAACATTTTGTTTATATTTTTATTAATATTTTACTAATTTATTTATTCTTTCAATATTTAAAATAAAAATTATGTCATTTGTATAATTTGTCAAAGTTTGGGGATTTTTAAAAATTTGGTGAAATTGTTTGATAGGAATAATCAAGTAAAAGTAATACCTTTCATAATATACTTTTGTGTGCTTTCTTTTTTATTATACTTGTGTAAAAACAATTTTCATGGTATAATTTTTGATATTTTCCTGCTATTAACATGTAATCATTTAATTCAAATTTTAAAGGTTTTTTCTGTTTATAATAGCCATCTGCAAATAATTTTTTAATTTTCAACCTTTTTAAAATCAAAAGTATTTTATTTAAAATTTAAACATAATAATAAAGAAAAGTCTTATAACTTTATCCAGTATTCAATATTTCACTATTCTGCGCAATTGCTGTTCATCACATAACTAAACTTAAATATATGTTTTTCTTTTTAAAAAAAATTAATAATTCTTTTTAAAATATTAAAAATTAAAAACCATAGATTTTCTTGTAAGTATATTAGCCACGTCCTGTGAAAATTTTTCATCTTGCTTTGAATAATGTGATTCACATTTGAAATATACATTGCCAGATTTTCTAGAAAAGATTTAAATATTTTTTAAATGTTCATTCAAATTTCATCGTCAATTTTAGAAATCAAATCAGTCATCCTAACTGAATTTCCTTTGTTGTTTGATGAATGTTCTTTAAGGTTTAAATTTTAGTCATTTTTTATTTTGTTTAAAAAATGCATTTGTTCATTTTTTTCTTTTCTTATTTTGATTAAAAAATTGGTGATTGTTTTGTCTTTTTATCTTTAGTTGTTAATTGATTAATGAATAGATTTACATTGTTACAGGCTGACTTAGCTGAAAAAAGATCCTCAACAGACTGCAAACCTTTTAAAAAGATTAAATTAGCTGGTGAGAAAACTCAGAAATCTTCAATTTCAGTTCGTGCTAAGGGTAAAAGAACTCAGGTATTTCAAAGAATATTTTTATCTTTTATTTTTGTAAGATAAGATAAAATTATAATTATGTTATATGTGTATTAACACTAATGTACCTACAAAAAAGAACTAATAATAATAATAATAATAATAAAAACTGTAAAACAGTATACAAAATTTCCAAACTTTTTTTCTGGTACTATTTTAAACATTCTCTATTAACAAAGTTACCATATATAAGTCAAATGTCTATCAACGGTAGAAAATCCTTTTGTTCATTACTAATTACATGATAACATGTTTCTGAAAGCTAAAAAAATACATACAAATGTACATTACAGCTCTCTTTATTTGATATAAATTTCTACCAAAGTGCATAATTAAAATCCAAAGCTGTTACTCAAGTTTGAAATTGTTACTTGATTATTGACTTGAGCTGACATTTTTAGCTTTTCATAAATATGTACACATACTGTCAGGTCAGACCCCTACATAACAATCAAAATCTCTATTTTATGAACATTTCTTTGAAACTAAGAAGATTTTACAAATTGCCTTGTAAAATGATTTCAAAATAGCTTAGTGCATTCTCTATTTAATGAACTTTTCTTGTGATATAAAATCGCCCCCTCCCTATTTCTCAAAATATTTCTTGATATTTCAAACTTCTGCTTCTTGTTTATTAAATACATTTTAGGATGTTCAAAAAGAAGATGTTTTGTGAGAGAACTTTTACAAACAAAATACCCTCTTCTCAAATTTAAAAAACTTTTTCCACAATTAAATTGAAAGAAAAATTTAGTAATGCATGCTCAAAATTACTCTGTTATAACAAATAATATCATATCATAAAAATCTGTTTAATTTTAACTATGAATTTCTTAAACTAAAAATACAGTGTAATCCTGGATAATGATCTTGTTTTATTCTTGTTTTTTCTACATATATATCTATATATATGCAGAAAAACAATTTTTTTAATTTTGTTGCAATCAGATGACTGGAACCAAAGTTATTAGGGGGCAAACTGTAAACTTTAACGTTAAAGATGCATCTGAGCTCTACTAAACAGAACTATCATGCTGTTTGATATGTTACAGTTTTTTGTAATGATGACAAGAAGCTTTGGGCAATAACAACAACTTTCTCTATATATATCCACTATAAAGGTTCTATTGAAAATGATTACACCATTCCATAATTTAGAAGCTCTGACCAGCCAACTTATAGTAATTTATTAGTATATTCTATTAGTCAGGGCTTGAAAATTCAAAAAATGTTGAGGTTCCCAGCTAATAACCTACATGAAAAGTATAGGTTCCCAATAAAATTTATGTGTGAGTATTTTGACAAAAACTGCCGTCTTTTCGCGATCTTTTGACAAAATGTTCCTTTTTTTTTTTTTGGCGATCTTTTGACAATATCTGCCGTTTTATTGCAATGTTTTGACAAAATCTGCCGTTTTATTGCAATGTTTTAACGAAACCTGACGATTTATCACAATGTTTTAAAAAATATGCCATTTTTCAATATTTTTTTAATGGCATTTGCCGTTTTTCAACATTTTTTTTAATGGCATTTGCCGTTTTTGCTCAATTTTTTAACGAAATCTGCTGTTTTTTCACGATCTTTTAACGAAATTTGCATTGTTTCCCAGCGATCTTTTGACGAAATTCAGGCTCTTTTCGTGATCTTTTGTCGAAATCTTGTTTTCCCGGTATTTTTGATGAAATTTGCCATTTTTTTTTCAGGATTTTTTAATGAAATTTGCTGTTTTTTCTAATTTTTTGATAAAACTCAGGCTTTTTCCATAATATTTTGATGAAATTATGCATCCCACGAATTGTCTCAAGAGCTATATTTTTGCCTAATTGACATGATATATTGTGTGCATGGCATCACTGGTGATCATGATGATATTTTAGGTACCCAGCCGGGAACCCGAGTGAAAAAATATATGTTCCCAGAAATGATTTCTGAGTTCCCCGGGATCCTGGGAACGCTATTTTTCAAGCCCTGTATTAGTACTGATTAGGTGACTTACCTGGCATTTTCCAGACCTGTGATAAATGACCTTTAAATTATCCTCAAATTTATATGGTTTTATATCTCAAGTCTCTATTTTATCTAAATTTTTATTTCTAAGTGAAAAAATATTGAATTGAAATTATATGCTATTTGATATTTTATTTTCTGCTTAGTTTGATTTTGTTGTCCATGTGTACTGAGAGTGTCCGAAACTACAATGAAACACTCAGGATTTTACTAATTTTGCCGAAATTTCACACATTTTATTTTGTAAAAAATATTTTTATTTATCTGAAAACTTCAAAATTTTTATAGGTAATGTAAATCTGATGTATTGAGATCTTGTAAAAAGATTCTGTTAAAATATGGACATTTATTTACTTATAGCATAAAAAATATATTGTCTTCACGAGGTTCAAAATAACCTGTATTCACTAGTGCATTTGAAAGGTTTAAAATTCTTTTTTTTTAAAACTGATTATACCATCAATTAGAAAGGGTTTCAGCTTAAAGAACATATTTTTGGTTTGTCTGTACATCAAAAATTGCACTCTGGATGTACAAAACATTCAACTTTTTATGGATTTTGTTGAAATTTTCATCACATTTTATTTTGTAAAAAGATTTCTATCAGTCCTAATGTTTCAGACTTTTTCTAAAGGTTGTAAATCTGATTTATTGAGATGCTCTAAAAGAACTGCATTAAAATATGAGCATTTAGTTACTGTTAGTATAGAAAAAATACTGTTACCATGAGGTGCAAAGTAGTTTGAGTTCACCAGTATATTTGAAAAGATTAAAATTAATATTTTTAAAAGCTGATCACATTGTTGATTAGAAAAAGATTTCAGCTTTAACAGCTTTTGGTTTATTGATATATCTAAAATTACAACCTGGAGAGATATTGAAATAAGGGAAAAAAATGTTTTTCGGAAATACAACCCTTTTTGAAAAGGGATTAACTGAAATATTTTTTTGGAATTGATTGTGGCATTTGAGATGGAAGAGTAAGATTTTTCAGAATATGTCATCTGTTTTTAATTTTGTTAAGTAATTTAGATGATGTAAGTTAATAAATAATCACAAAATAGCACAAATTTTTTTTTTCTGTTTCTTCATTTTCAACCAATGCGTAAATCAGCTTTCTTCACTTGCATCAGAGATTTTTTCTTCTTCTCTTGCAAGGACTGAGTTGACGTTTTAGTGAAAGTGAGTTGAGAGTTTTAATTACTAATTCAACTAATTATTAGATTTTTAAAATTCTGATTTTCAAGTGCATTATGAGAACTTTGGGTTAGTCTCATAATAATTTTGAGCCTCATATGTACTGCACATTTTGCTAGTCATCACAAACAGACGCACACACTCAGAGCAAAACTTTCTTTTATTTGTATAGATATAGTTATTATTAGTCTGGAAAGTTTTCATACAACATTATTTACTCGGCACAGGATCAAAAAGCATGTTGTTTCCTCACAGTTGAAGAAGAGAGTTATAAATTATAGAAATTTTTTTTATTAAGTAATTAGAATATCACACAGAGTTAAAACATTTGCCACAATGATAAAGTAATATGCATGGTATTTCATCATTTAAGCTTTTAATAGCTATCCATCACAAACTACTTTTTAAATAATGTTAAATAAGCTCTTCTTGATTATTCCAAGAATAATACTTCCTAGTGACAGTCATAGGTTTCAAAACAACACCTGACACAGAAAATCTCAGCTCCAGAATCATTGAGATTATGTAGTCTTTGGGACAGATTGTCTTGTAATGACAATCATTGCCAAACATTAGTCAATAAGTACATGCTGGTGGATGGATTTTTATTGCAATGTGGTTATGCTGCCTAGACAATTTGACACACAAGTTGTAAACTTTAAATGTGTTTGTTATATCCTTTTGTTTATTATGTGTATTTTAACAATTTCTTGATTGATTTTTTGAATTTTATACTAAAAATTTTTATTTCAGCCTGCAAAATCACAGTTTGGTGGATTTCCTGAAAAATCATCTGAGCTTCCTAAAACACAAAAGAATGATTCTAACCGCTTTTGGTCATTCGTGGATTGTTATTGTGCCAATATAACTTCAGATGATACAAAGGTATGTGTGTAAAATTATTTTATATTATAAAAAATATAATAATGTAATAATTGGTTGGATTTTAAAGTTGGGAATCTATCTAGATTTTTCTCATTGAGTCCTGTTTTTGTGAGGTTGAATTGAATTTTATACGTGTGAACAATCTACTCTTAATTTTATGTATCTGAAATTGGTGTTACTTGTTTAAACATGATTGTTTATTTCTGTCTAGCAATTATATATTTAATAGAATTAAATTTGGCACATAAATTTGTATTTATACATGTATGTCATATGACCTACCTAATGTGTCAAGACTTGTATAATCTATCATCATTCATCACAATTGTTGATGGAAGCTTTATTGGCAGGCTACTTTCTCATCTTAGGTCCTGCTCTGATTTTAACGGGAAGTTTGATCTCTGTTCAGAGCTGGCAAGTTTCTGCCAGGGTGGTTAAAACCGGTATGGCCAAAACTAATTTCTGCCAGTAAGTGACAAAAACTGGCAGAAACTAAGAAATAGTACTAATAAGAACGTTAACTTGCAATGATTCATAATTCACACATGTATTTAATATATAAAGAAATCAGTTAAAAGTTTAAAATAATGGTTATTAATGTTATTAAAAATAGCAAAAAGTTTTAAAAGGATCACATAAATATACTTTGTTTATGTAATAATTTTCTGTCACTTGAAAAACAGAAATTTTCATAATGGTAATCTGATGCTGTACTAATTTAACTGTTGTTATCATTGTTTTTACAAATGGATTTTGATTTAAAAGTTAAAACAAAACAAAACAAGTTTACAAAAAACTATATTTTAACATCACTTTTCAGAGTATTTTTTAATAAATAATACACTGCAACAACTTAAAAAATATCTACTACTATTTATAAAGAGTTCTTGTGAAAATATATAAGTAAATAATTACGGCACAAAAATAACAGAAAAAAGTTTAATGAAATATCTTATACAATTATTATACAATATTGAAAGGACAAATTTATTTTTTGTGGGATTAAGTAATAATATACTAACAAGGAAGGTCTCAATACGGGCATACTCAGAAAAATCTGAAAAAATTACAGAATGTTCTTCTCATATAGTTATATATGTTTATAAAAAAAATTTTGGCGGAACCTCCTTATAACGTCCGTAAAAAAATAATAAAAATTTCGTTTATTTGGCGGTTTATCTCCGGTTGGTGAAAAAACGAAATTTTGAAAAACACGCTTTTACGCTTCGAATACTTTTTAAAGAAAAAACTTTCTATGTTCAATTTATTTAAATAAGTTTAGTTTAAGTAATTTTAGTTTTGCATTTTTACTTTACTTTAAGTGTAATTTTGTCATATACGTTTATGTGTGCTTATAACAAAATGAAATTAATATATTTTATCATTTAAAACACAATTTAAATTGATTAAAATTGTTCCAAATTGAAAAATACACTGTTAAAATCTGCTGCAACGCACAGATAGCGCACGGAGGTTTTCTTGCTTGTATAGAAAACGGTTACTTGGCCATGAAATGGAGCTTTCTCATTGGTTGAAATAGAGATATTATATACAAGCGGTGGAGTGCGTTGCAACAAAATGCAGCAGATTTTTAACAGTGTATGACACGGTCAATTCGCCGTGCTATGGAGCATTCTCATTGGTCAGAAGAGAGATATTCTATAAAAGTAGTGGAGTGACATTGCAGTAAATGCTGCAGATTTTTAACAGTGAAGTCAATTAAAATCAATTTTCAGATTCGTTAAAATCGTCTGCTTTTGGCGAGGAAATGCACTGCTTGCCAAATCCCACGTCGCTTTCAGCTTTTCACACCAATTTATTCCAAATTATTTTATTTTTTTACATATCTAATAATGTAATTCCGCTGCTAATTTTCACTGATCCTTTATTACCTACATGAGTAGTTTATTTCGTATTTTTTTCAAAAAATTCTGAGTATGCCCCCAATGGAGACCTTCCTTGTAAGAGCATTCCATAATATAGGATTAATTTTGCTAACCATTCTTAATCTAGACTGCTTTCTATTTTGTTCTGAATGAAAGAAAGGTGAAAAATATTCTTTCAAGACCAGCGTTACTTGCTGGTAATATTACTATTGAGAATGTAAAATTTGAAAAAGACTTCCTTGGGAAAATGTTTCTGGGAAAGGAATCAATTTTGCTACTAAGTGTTGTTACTTACGGCACAGAATTTAGATTAATATCAAAAGACATTTTTCTTGTTCTTTCTTTATATGCATTTGTCTATCAAATTCTAATACAAATTTATTTTTTAATTAAAACTATTCACAGTATTTTATTTGTTATTTATCATGAATAAAATGTATGTAAGCAATTTAATACTAATAAAAAAGTCTTGGATTATTTCATGAAAAGAGTTTATGACAATTGCTGCCAGTTTCTGCCAGTTAAAACCGGTTGTAACCACTTTCTGCCGGCAAAAACCCAGTGCTGTCTCTGTTACTGGAAATATTCATGGTCGAATAGGAATTCGGAGAAGATACTTTAAGTTCTTGAGTACATGGTTTATTATCTTTTTTATACAGAGTTGGCTTTTACCAATCCCACCAGAAAAAACAGGTAAACATCTAAATGACACTATGTAAGAAATATTGACATTTTTTTCCCTTGATTTTCTAAGATTTTGATCCACTTATAAAAAGAACTCAAATTTAATCTTTTATCCCAATATAGTAAATTTTCTTTCTTTTCAACAATAATAAAGTTTATTTGGAAATTGTGCAGCAATTTTATTCTTTGCAATTATTATAATTTTTTTTTTAAATTCCCTTTTTTACTGAAAATGAGGATTTTGTTTTTTATCAGTTGATTTCTTACTGATACCTTAACTGTCCAATGTTATATTTTAGATCTCCACATGGAAAAATCCTTGGCTAGCTATAATTTTTTTTTTTTTTTTTTTTTTTTTTTTTTTTTTTTTTTAAATAATGCTCATGATTTTCATTTGTACAAATTTTTAAAATGATTATTAAAATGATTATTAAAATGAGCATCCAAATGAGAATCATCCAAATGAGAATGAGAATTTTTTGACAATGCAAAAAAAAAAAAAAAAAAAAAAAAAAAAAAAACCTGCAAGGTAATTTTTCTGCATTGTTATACTAACCTATTTATTGCCAAAGTCTTTTGTTTTGGCAGTGAATAGTTATTTAGTTGAATGAATAGTTATTGATTTATTACTTTTCAGTTTTATTACATAAACTTAGTTTTTTTCTCAAAGGCTTGATAATAAAGGTTCCAGACATTCTAAAGGAAGAAGAAATATTTAAAAAATACAGTGAAACCTCCGAATAAGGGACCGGAACTTTTGTCCCTTAAATAAAGGTGTCCCTTATTTGGAGTTTTTACTTTTTTAAAAAATTAATCTTTCAGATAGACATAAAAAATAACATAGCATTAAATATGAAATTTATATGTACCGAAAGGTTATAAATTACGTTAATCAGACACATCAGGAATAAAGAATTAATTAATTGAAATTTTCAATCGATTACTTCATTAAAAGATTTGTAGAATTATTGATTTGCATTTTTTACATAAACATTTCATACATGCAAAAAGTAGAGCAACATTTAAAAGAATCTTACTTGAAGTAATCAACCAAAAGTGATTCTTTTACAGATTTCAATTTTTCGCTACAAACTTTTTAAGTGCTCATTTACCATACTCATAAATTTTAATTCTTCATTATCTGCACTCAGCAGCATTCAGCTTTACTTATTTTAAAGCATCTCTATAGTTTTTTACTTCACAATTTTATTTTCTTCTCCACTTTCATAGTCATCTTTACAATTCAGCATTACATTCGATGGGGATAAAAGCACTGATTAAGAGTAAATAAATATGCATTAATTGTATCATATGCCTCTCTATCAACACGACTGCCTGCCTGTTTGACAAGTTCATAAAAATCTGTATTTTTATTTTCATCACAGACTACTTCATTATCTGAAATGCAAAAACCAGCTCCTTTAGTCTCATATTCAAGTGTCCCTTAAATCGAGTGTCCCTTATTCAGATGTAAATACATTACACGTCCTATACTAAGGGACTGGAACCGGAACTTTTGTCCCTTAAATAGAGGTGTCACTTATTTGGAAGTTTCATTGTACATATTATTCTTTAATTTTATTAAAATTAATTATTCTTGAAATTTTAAGTTTTATAATTTATTTCAAACATATTACTTATAATGTTAAATACAGTAGACTCCCTCAAATCCGCATAGCTTGGGACCAGAGGTTGTGCGGATTTTAGAATTTTGTGGATTTCTGGTCATTGCTTTGTTTACATTTTTAAAACAATAATTTGAGTGCAATCAGAACTATAATGGATGCTTACAATATAATAAAATATTAAAATAAGTAATAAACTAAAATAATAAAAATTTAGATAGTTTTTAAAATGATAAAAGTACTAATAGCAAAGGTCAAATTGATAATCAATAGTGTATGATTAAATATTCACTATAAAGATCAGATGTATTTTTCCAAAATTATTCAACAAAACTTGCCTCATAAAAGTACATTACTAATTCACATCAAAATCATAAAATAAGGATTTTTTTTTTCAAGTTCAGCCAGGCCAAATTACCAAAAAAATCTTGATTAATGCATAAATATATTTGGTAAAAAGATTGTGCTACCAGTGACATCAGCAATATCTTGAATTTTTTCCCAAAAAATTTATTCTTCCTTCATGAAAAAAACATGAATAGAGTATTATTAAGAAAATTACAAAATAAAAAATATATGGAATTGATGCAAAACTACAAAAAAAATCAAATTTTGTCCCAATATTTGAATTGAAAGTTTCATTGTTTACATCCATAAAATATGTGTGGATTTTAGAGAGTTGCGGATTTCTGGTTTGCAGATTTGAGGGAGTCTACTGTACTTATATGTTACTATTTGTTAAAATTAATGTGATAGATTGATAGGTATTAATTCTGAAAATAAAATTTTGATTTAAAACTTGGTTCTTCAATTAAAAATACAAGAGAAAAGGGAGATTGCTGTTTATCATGCATTGGTAAGGGTAGAGGAGAGAAAACATGCCTTTTGTGCTCATTTCTTATGTCAATTTATAGGTAAAAAAAAAAAAAAAAAAAAAAAAAAAAAAAAGCCAGAATAACTTAAATGACTCAGTCTTTAATTGAATAACTTGTCACCAGATAAAAAAAATTAGTTGCCATGCCAGCGGTGACCTGGCAATTTTTCAATCTCTGACCACAACTATCTGCTTGATTTCCCTCAAAGTAATTGTAAGCTAACTCTTATTCATTCAAATAATCATGTCTTTTTCTCTTGTCCTAATATAGAAATATTGGTTATTATGCTTAATTTTTAAGCTATATTTTTTATGTTCAGTGTGTAATGTGCATCTGTAAAATGTTAGGGGAGACCGGGGCACGTTGGCCCAGTTTTTCTTATGTTATTTTTTTCAATACCTAAATTTTGTTTATTTCCAGCTATAGTATTTTTTTACAATAGCTAGTACATTTAACTAGTTAGGAAAATGCTTACTTTTAGTTAATATGAAATTTTAAGAACTTTATGAATTTAATTATGGTGTGATGACATGTGGGGCACGTTGGCCTGCAATGCTCTTTTTTTTATGTTTATTTAGAAGTTAAATAAAATTCATAATAGTGAATACGAACTTTAATGTTTGTATATTAAAAAATATATATTTGCAAATTAAGTTTAAAAGTCAGAGGGATCATTGCAGTGAATGCATTCAAAATATAATCCATTAACCTCTTTTCGAACACATTTCACATGAGCCCAACGTTTGCAACTCACGCACTGGATCCATTCTTCCCCCGGCATATTCTGATTAACCTCCTTCAGACAACGGAGGCAGATATTGTCTTCGTCTTCCTCATTGTCACTTTCTTTAAAAGATTTCTTCTTCCTTTTTTGACGGTTCAGACCACTACATCCAGGCTGTGAAGGATCAAAAGGAAACAAAATCTTGTTCACAGATTGCTTTCCTTTGCGGTTTTTGGTCGGATTTCTTCTTTTAATATCATTTTTAATTTTGGCACTATTTCTTTCTTCTGGTGCCTTTTGTTGTTGTTCAAGATTTAATTTGACACATTTGTCTGTGAGGGCTGCAGAAGTTCTCTTCATTCTATTCGAAGCATTTTTCTTCCTTGGCTCTGCCTTTTCAAATGATCTAATGTCCTCAGGTGTTGGAGTTGTCTTGCATGGAGCAGGAGAAGATGCGGTAGGCACATCTATAGAAATAGGCTTACCCATAATTATCTGGGTTTCATTAGAAGCTTCACCAATTGCTTTGTCGTGTGTGCTTGAAGGCTCTGGTCTATCACTAACATACGAACGCATGAAATCAGAGTGAGTAAAAACATTCCTATTGAAAGGGCATATTTCAGTTATCTGAAAACCTGATGTTATATAAACTGGATTTATTGTATTGGGAAGGACAGTTTTCACAATTCCCGGAATATCGTAGATGGTCATAGGGCATCTATTAGTTGTCACCCAACCATCACAGGCTAAATTAACATATTTTTTGAATGGGCCATAAACTGTGCAGTCCAATGGCTGTAGCTTATGGCTACAATGGGCCGGGAAAAACTGGGCCAACGTGCTCCAACATGAGTGGGTCAACTTGACCCCTTGTCATGTTTGAAATACTTTTGCTATTCTACACATATCTTAAGAACATTTAATATTTATTGTTACATCAAAAGAATCGTTATAAATTGAACTTTCAAAATGTTACTCACTTTTGTTCTTGTGAAGTATCTCTTGAGAGCATTAACACTTTCTGCACACTAACGAAAATTTGTTTCGAGATGGACGAAAGTGAAAAATCAACGTTGTTCTTAGTTTGCTTTTGTTCAAAGAACTGAAACTCATGGAAGGGTAGGGGAACAGGTTTTCTAACATGTTTCTGGACTTGTGGCGACATCTGGTGACTAGTTTAATAATTAAAGCAAATTGGCCAACCTACCCTTATGGCCAACAATAATTAAAGCAAATTGGCCAACCTACCCCTATGGCCAACATGCCCCGGTCTCCCTTTATAGTCTTCTTATTTCAAAAGTTTGCATTATATGTTAGAATTTAAGGTAAAGATTTTTAGCAAAGGGACCGTTCAAGTATTACGTAAGCACTAAAGGGGGAGGGAAGGGTCCAAAGTCTGCTTATTTTTTCTGACAAGGGGGGGGGGTCACGACAATTCTTACGTAAGCATTAAACAACAAAGCAACTGCAGTTCAAATTGAACAAGCAAACAAGGACCGGAAACCTGCAATATCCCAGGCCACTGTTCCAGTGAAAACTTTATAATAGACAATGTTGAAACATGGGTTCAAAGATCCTGGACATCAGATTAAAATATGAACAACATTTGTATGATTCAGGTCAAAAATTTTACTTATGATGCCTAAGTAAGTTAAGACTTCTTGTATATCTTGTTTTAGTGTTCAAAGTGATAAATAACAATATATTTAAACCATTTTGTATTCTGTGGTTTGTGTAATGCAATAAGCAACAATATGTTAAAACCATTTTATATATTTTGATTTCACAATCCCTATATGCCTATATAAATTTGTAGGATCAATAATGTAACTGATTGGTAACTTTTTATAAGTCAAGAAGTATTGATGTATAAACTGTCATAAAATCTTACGTAGGCAAAGGGAGGGGGGTCTAGCATTTGCTTATATTTTCTTACAAGGGGGGGGAGGGGGTACAAAATGACTAAAAATATGCTTATGTAATACTTGAACGGTCTCAAAGGAATTATTTTAAACCTAAATTGAAAATTTTAAATTTTAATTGTATATTAAATTTTGCTACTTTCTTCCTTCATATTTTAAATATTGGAAGTAATTTCCATAATTCTGATTTTAAAATATACTTTTAGAAAATATAGTAGACTCCCTCAAATCCGTACTACTAAAATCCGCAACTCTCTAAAATCCACACATATTTTACGGATGTAAACAATGAAACATTCAGTTCAGATGTAGGTGCAAAAAATGATATTTTCAGTTTTATATCAATTCCATACATTTTTTAATTTATAATTTTTGTTAAGGTTATTGAATTCATGTTTTTTCATGAAAAAAGAATAATTTATTTCTGAAAAAAAATAAAGATATTGCTAATATCATTGGTAATCACAATCTTACAAAATATATTTATTTATTAATCAATCTTTTTTAGTTATTAAGTCTGGCTAAACTTGAAATAAAGTTTCATTATTTTATGATCCTGATGTGAATTAGTAATGTACCTTTATGAGGCAAGTTTCATTGAATAATTTAGGAAAAACACATTTCCTCTTTTATAATGAATATTTAAATGTACATTATTGATTATTAACTTGACCTTTCCTTTTAGTATTTTAATCTTTTTTAAGAATATCTAAATTTTTATTATTTTAGTTTATTACTTATTTTAATATATTGTATGTATTCATTATACTTTTGATTTCATTATTAATTACATTCAAACTATTTTTTATAAAATGTAAACAAAGCAATGACCAGAAATCCGCAAAATTCTAAAATCTGCAAAATCCCTGGTCCCAAGCTGTGCAGATTTGAGGGAGTCTACTGTATATCATTACACAATTTCTTTCAGTTAAATTTTTTAAGTCAGTAGTTTAACTTTTATTTTGCTAATGTAATTACAATAAGTGTAAAATTACAATATGTACTTTGCTTTCTTAAGTTTGTATAATCATTTTTATGTGCATAATGTGTGATGCTTAAACTATATTTTTATTCCAGTTACTAGAAAAATGGATTGAATCACATGACAAGGATGCTGAGTATCAAAATATTCCAGACTTAGGAGTTCATTATTCTTCTAAATGGATGCAAGATGAAATTTTAGAGGAAAGGAAAGAAGGTTTGGTTCCTTCTTTCTAAATTTAGATTTAATAGCTATTATTTGTATTATATCTGAAAATTCAGAGCTTATATAGCATTATATAGTGGTAGGTTGTAAAGAAGTTATCATGAATTGAATACCATTGTGATAATGAGCTTAGTAAAATGCTAAAGTGATTTTTACTTGCTACCAATGACAGTGCTCATCTTTAAAGGTTGGAATTCGTTTGGAAATGTCGTGTCAACGAAGAAACTGGATTTGTGTTATTTTCAGGATTCAGTAATATAAATCAATAGATTTATATTACTGTCTTGATATATATCTGATACAGTAGAACCCCGCTAATTCGGACCCCGTTAATCCGGATCTCTGCATAATCCGGATCAGTCTGGTCAGTTTCTTTTATCAAAGTTTGGGAAGTGATCGGCAAAATTTTGATAACATTAATTCATTTAATTTTCATATTCTGAATTAAAAAAGTCGTTTCTGAAATATTTTCAGAAGAATACCTTAATCTTTTTCTTTTAAACTCTTTGGTGTTACCTTTCAAAGAAAAACCATGTATCAATTAAGGTTTGCAAACAGGTTGCTCAGGGTACTCTCCGAAAGTCGTAGAAGAATTTATGGTCTACAAATTGTGATTTCTTGAATAAATAAATAAGTAAATAAATAAAAAAAATGATGGTTCTATTCTGAGATGCTGATATCACCGACATTAGCAATTGAATGAAGCAAAAAATAATGAAGTTTACGTCTCAGTTACAGATGATGAAATAATCACATCCAGACGAAAACCCTATTATCAATGATGATCAACAAAAAATTATTAGCCATAATGAAGTAACAAATCATTTACAACAATTAATGGTTTATTTTGAACATCAGGTGGAGACTTCACCCAATAAACTAAGTATGCTCAAGTGGATGCGTGACCGTGCGGCCCGCAAAAGTTATATAAATCTAGCACAGCAGATTTTATAGTAACAAAGTAGACTTTTTACAGTCTGTAAATATTCAGCATGTTTAATATAAAGGTGATTATATGTAAGTATGTCTTATTTCATTTTTTTTCTCATTCTCCGGATAATCCGGATTGGGTCTGGTCCCAATTAATCCGAATTATCGGGGTTTTACTGTATTTATTTTCAAAATATCATGAAGTTTCATATTTTTGATATTTTTATATATTTTACTATTTTTCAAAATATCACACGTGATATTTTTGATATTTTCAGTCAAAACAAGCATAAAGAAATTTTTAAGTGCTATTGATCGTGTCATTCTGTAGATAAGAATTTTTGTTTTGACAGGCCATTTTTAGTTCCTCATCACCCCTTACATTAAAAAAATCTTTTCCAAGCTTTATATTTGAAGTTGAATTTCAAAATGTAGAATGTAGAACCAATAATTATGTGGGACAAAATTTACTTAAAATAGCTATTAAAAGATAAAATGTCTAATTTAGAAAAAATATTTACAGTTTCATATAATGATGTAATTTGTTGTAGGATTTAGTAAGCGATAATCCATTGATGAATAGCATACAAAAGTAATTTATTTGCATTTCTCATCTAGTTTCTTTCTTTTATTATTGGGTAGCAATACATAGGCATCACAGCTAAAAACCCTAAAATTCTCATAATCAGGATGATTTTTGTGCTTTAAATAGTATGGAGTTGAATTTTCAATTGATGCATGAGGTAATCTGCTAGTTATGTAGGCTGCAGAGGGAGTTGCAAAATCCTAAAAGTTCTTAGATAAATTAGCTTCAAATAACACTGCCTGACCTTCTTCTAAGAGACTTAAGTTAGTGCGTTTTGATACACCATTCAACAATGTATGGTGGCAAAGTATCAATAAGTATACCAGTTTCAGTTGCAAAGTTCAAAAATTTGCCATCAACATATTTTTTCACATTATTACATTGAACTTTTCTTACTGTGGAATTCAATTTACAAAAGGTTTTAAGCTCAATTGCATTACTTTTTCATTTAAGTAAACAAGTTTCAGTAGGTGCGAATAATCATTTAATAAAGTCATAAAGTATTGTTCATCCGCAAAAGTCTTGGGTACTATCAGCCCACTTATATTTGAGTGAATTATCACCATTGTTCAGATTCTCTTTTTCTAGGACCTTTTCCAACAGGTGTTGCACATAACTTTGATCTTGTACATATTTCACACACACACACAAAAAAAAGAGGAAGTTGGTAGGCCTAACTGCTTCAGGGCTTAGTTACATGAGTGCCCAAATCTGCATTGCCAGATATCACAATCCTTTTCCTTTGAAGCAAGTACATTTCATGAACAAGAACGATGTCATTTACATATTGTCTGTTTAAATCGTATTTACTGAAACAAAAATGGTTTCTTCCTTTTTACTTTCTTCTATCTTCAATAGAAGAAAGTATTGTAATCAAAATTTTTTCGACTTCCGGTTTTCGACATTTTTACACATTTTAGGGGTCAGAGATTCCAAAAAACATGGTTTTACAAAATGTCTGTCTGTCTGTGTGTATGTCGCCATTCTACCATCAAAAAGTGTATGAAGTTATGCATAGAATTGAACCAAATTTTTTGTGAATGTTTTTGGCTGTGGCAAACAGGTCCTCCTTCAGTTTTGAAATATTCTGCTGGAAGGGGGCGCTGCAATCGAGATTTTTGTGCCATTTTCAATATTGTACCGACCAAATGTATATGAAGTTATGCATCGAATTAAACCAAATTTTTTGTGATATGTATGACTATGGCTTGTTGGTCCCCCCTGAATTTGAAAAACATCCGTCGGAAGGGGGCACTGCAATCGTGATTTTTGTGCCCATTTTCAATATTGTACCGACCAAAAGTACACGAAGTTATGCATTGAATTGAACGAAAATTTTTGTGTAAGTGTATGGCTATGGCTAGTTGGATCGTCCTGAATCTGAAAAAAATCCGCTGGAAGGGGGCGCTGCAATAGCGAATTTTATGCCATTTTTAATATTGCACCACTTAAAAGTGTATGAAGTTAGTTCTAGAACTGAACTAAATTTTTTGTGTATGATTGTTTTTTGATAAGGCAAATAAGTCTTCACAGAATTAAAAAAAAAAAATCTGCCAATCATTCTATTGTCCATCGGCTCGTTCAGATTCGGAAATTCGTTTTTACTATGATTAATTGATTGAAGCAGAAATTTAAGATGAAAATCAAAGTTGGTATGGTATTGAATTAAAATTATTAAAGCATTAAAATGAGTAACTATTTTTTTTAACTATTAAAATGTGCGTATGAGATAGAAGAAAGTTTTGGGATTGGCACATCCAACGAGTTCAAAAAATGCGTTTTCATCCTTGAGAAAAATAGCATAATTTGTACCTTCAATTTTCATAACAGAAATTAACTGCCCATTTAGGTTTGGTACATAAAGTACATTATTTAAAATCATTTCCATTCCATTTGATAGTTTTTCAGTAATATTTCTAACACCTTTGATTTCAAGATTTGTTTTTTCGATGCACACTTTATAGTTCCTGAAGAAGATACTAAAGATGTAAAATATTTCTCATTAGAAGTTGCTCCAGAATCTATTATAAATTTGTTTTTTCTAACATTCTCAGCAACAAATGATATTTCTAAAGAGGTGAACCTTTCTTCATTTGGACTTTTAACAACCTTACAGTGTTGTTTTACATGCCCACTTCTTCCACATGAATAGCAGATGGGATTTTTTCTACAATATTTTGGGATATGTCCTTTTGTATTACAAATTTTACAAAAGAGTTCTTTGCAAATTGCAGAGAGTTCTTAGCAAATGCAGTGTTAATATGATTGTCTTGGTGTACACCTTTTTTTTTCTTTGAGTCGAGTAGAAGTGCTTCAGTATCTAACAATCTTTGTATAACAAAATCCGATGTCAAAGCAGGTTTCAGTTGATTTTCTAAATCAGTTTTCACATTTTCAAATTTCTGAGGCAACAAGATCAAAATATAAACAACAAAAGAAACGTTCACTTACTTCTGCTCCAGACAGCTTGAGATCCGAAATTAATCAATTTATTTTATCAATATGGTTTCTCATAGATACAGCACGATCTTCCTTAATGGTTGCCAACCTCTTATGAATCAAAATTTGATTCACTGCATGCTTAGTATCATAAGTGCATTCTAATTTATGCCCTTTTTTTTTTTTTTTTTGCCATATTTTTATCTGGAAGCAATGCAAGCATATCATCATTTCATATTAATCATAGTAAAGCATGTACCTTTTATGCTTTGACAATATCCGCGGCATTTCCTTCAGCCAGCTCATTATGCAAAAAGTTTTGTAATTCCTAATGGCAGCAAAAATCACGGTAACCCTTTTTTCCATATGGAAAAGATTTTACTCTTCCTATTGAAAAGTAAAATGCCAAAAAATGCTTTCTGAGAAGCACCAGACATTCTATAAACTGCAAATTATAACTATGCTAAAACTGCAGTTTAAGGTTAAAAATAAAATAAGAAACAAAAAAGATGAGGCTGGATCGAAATGATTATATTGTGTTGCATATTTATGAGAACTACAATAGTTGAAATAAAATAGATGAAAAAAATGTATTTATAGATTTTGAAAGGCCCATGATAGACAGATAGCAGGCGTGGAAGAAAGCTTTAAAGTTAGATTAAATAACCAGTCACAGTTAAACATAAATAATTGTATTAGTATGAAAACTAAATAATAAAGTAATGCAATGCTTTGATTCCAACAAAAGCAAAACAAACATAAAAAACATTAGAATTTAAAAAAAATCATAAACAGTTTGAACAGTTTTTAATGATATACACCTTATATATTAATTTGAGTTCAAGTAAAAAACCATTTAACTAGAACTCAACTTCAAAAACATACACTTTCATTGGTTTAAACAAACATATTTTTTTCTTATTAATTTTCCATATTAAAAATTTTTACCAATACTATTTATCATTGATCAGTAGTGCAATTACATAAGATTTCTACTTTATGAGGTATGTAATTCAAGCAGAACTTCAAGTTGATTTGCCACAATTGTAGGACAGATTGAATCCAGGTAGTCTGACAATGTTTTATTCAATTATTCTTTTCTTTCATTTACACACAGTTTCACTTCTTTAATTTATCACATCATCATAAGTGGTTGTGCAAAATTGTTTAACAACTCTGCAATATGCTCCAGCAATTCCACTACATTATGACTATCTATGTAGTATATTTATGTTTTTCGATAATAGCATCTTCAGAACATAAATATATATATATGTCTCTGTGTGACTTTTTGAATCCATTTTCAAAGTTTTCTGTAAAGAATCATATATAACTCTTATCATGTATTGAATGTCGTTCCCGCTGTTTCAGAATAAGGAGGCGAAATTGTTATCATTTCTACCTAGAAAAAAATCTTTTTCATGTACACAATGTGGTATAGAAAAAGTAATAAATATCTGAAGAATAAACAAATTTGGCATTTGCAATTGCCAAAAAAAAAAAAAAAAAAAAAACTTGATTGCTTTCTCTTTAACATGAAAAAATTAGCTAGAGGATACAATATAGCTCAAAAAAAAAAAAAAATAAATAAAAAAAAAATAAAATAAAATAAAATAAAATAAAATAAATAAATAAAAAATGAATAAATTGATAGCATTTGTTACTATAGATTTTAGAAAAAATAAATCTGATTTTAATATAGAAAGGAATAATGAAAAATTTTCTTTATTCAAATTTCAAATGCCGTATGAGTTATGTAGAATTAAATAATAAAATTTTCTTTTATTCAAATAGTGTGAATGCTAAAATACTATTAAGCAAAGTTTGGTTTACCTGATACTGTATATAACTTGTACAAATTTTTAAATGTAATATAGTTAGAAAATGTTTATATTTAATACATTTTGTGGTAATTGGCTGATTTCTCTTTTAGGAGCTAAATCAATGGAAAATCCTACTGGAATTGATTTTACTACTATGGAAAATAGTCCTGAAGTAGAATTTCTACAAAAAGTTCAAGAAAAGATGTAATTGTATAACTTTATTTTTATGCTTGTAAATGTAGCAGTTTTTAAAAACATTTACAAATATTTTGCTTAATTCATTCTTTTAATGTATATATCTAATAATTTTATAAATTTTATATTATTGTAATTTTATTTATTCAGTAAATATTGTCACTATATCTACCAGTGTCAAATGCAGTGTCATAGCTAATGGTGGTGGTGCCTCAGACACTGTTGCCAAGGGGCATCAAATTTAGGTAGATTTTAACCAAAATTATCTCACATATTTTGGCAAAATAAAAATTGTTGACTTTTTGCATCTGTGTGTGAATGTTTTCATTAGTAAATTATTTTGTTATGTTTAAATATAAAGAAAAAAAGATTATGTAAATATTCCTAGAAGTGACTTACACACTTTGTACTTTAAATCTGTATATGATTTTGTGCTTGAGTTTAGGTGCAAAATGATTAAATGGGAATACCAAATTGAGAAATGTTTTAAACCAAAATTATCTCATATATTCTGACATACAGTTATTAATAATTTATTTTATTTCTTTATTTTGTGTGTGCATGCTTTGAAGAAATTCTGTAGTTTTAGTGATTTGGAGTGGGGAGGGGTTAGAGAAATTTATGTCTGCCAATCACGGATGAAATTCTATACTGTTTAGCCTTCAGTAAAACAAAAAATCTTGCTTGTGTAACATTTTTGATATAAAAAAAAAACAACCTTTTTTGATTTCTTTATTGGATTTCATGTTGATTTTTGTGTTCTTACCATTTCATATATACTTTTTTGTGTAATTGGGGACTTTTTTTGTGAATCTGTGTAAAATACATTTTGCTAGAGGATTAATAAAGATATTCCTTCTTTATTGGAAATATCACTTTTCCATCGAATTGGTATTGAGAAAAGCCAATTAATAAAATGTGGATGAGCTACTCCCAAATTTTTCCTCTATGAAACATATAAAAAAGAAAGCATGATTCTTCATTTTTTTTTTTTTTAATTCAATCAATACAAATGGCTCTATAGAAATTAGAAAAATCAAAAATATTCTCTTGACCTTGTTAACTGTTTTTTTTTTTTTTTTTTTTTTTTTTTAAATCTTTAAAACAGTTTGAGATCTTTAGGAGGATTTACTGAACTAAAAAAATCTTTTAAAATAAATGAGCTGTACAATATGTTCATGGAATAATATCCGTATGATAGAGATGGTGTAGAAGTATTTAATGACTTTAAAGATATTATAATATTATTCAGGGTTGTTTGGTTTAAACCACGCTGGTTTAAACCGTGGTTTAAACCATGGTTTAAACCAAGTGATTTTTTTAAAAAAACCATGCTGGTTTTTTTTAATTTGTTTTTTTTCCCTTTTCGCTAATGTTTTCATTTATTTTACACATTATTAAAATGTGCAAAATCAAAGTTATGGAGGAGCTACAAGCAAAGCTAAAGGCAAATTAAATTTTTAAAGTGACAAACATCTTTAATCAATCTAATTTTTCTTACTAGCTATAAATTGACATGGCAAAATATTTTTCTACAGTGAACTGTGGAGGATTAAAAAAGGTAGTTAGTTTTAATTCTTTTTTAAACCTTTTATTTTTTTAAAAATGCAAAAATGGCATATGCCAGCCAAAAATGCAATTTTACTACTTAGATAGCTTGATTATGATTTACTAAGGATTGTATCATGTATCAAAGCATCAATAATGACATAATCATAAGTCATTCTTTCCATTGGTTACTCTTGTTCTGTATGCTAATGAATGATTGGCTATGAATTTTCTCTGTTCCATAGCTATTGGTTTTAGTAAGCTTTGGTTTTTCTTAGATTGGATTTGCAGTTTTTACATTATTTTTTTCTGTTTCTAGTTACTTTGTATTGTATTTTATTTTAAGAAACCTACTTATATATATTGAAATAAAAGAATGTCTAAAACTAGAAAAAAGGAAAATATAATCTGGTTTTCATTTGAGGGAATAAGAAATACATCAAAAACATGTTTAAGAGCCAAATGTAAAAATTGCATGCAATGTAAATGCTGTCAAATTAGCTCTTCCTTATAATACTAGGTGTGATTCATTTTCAGATGCTTTAGATGTTTACCTTAAAAATTGTCCCACTTAAAATTTGTGTAGAAAATAGGAATGTTATTGATAAAAAAATTCAAAAGCTCGTATCTGTCTAATTTTTATTTTAAAAGAAATGTTGAAGATATGTTTAAACTGTTAAATTCTATTGCAGTTGCCCTGGTTAATATCTAAAGTAATAAGTTCCATTACTAATGCAGTTTATAATTGGACAGGTCTTCAAAAAATATTAAGAGAAAAAAAATGTAAATAAAGAAGTCTCATAGTTTTTTAGTCCAGGTATAAAATAGCACCCATGCCTTTTTAGGCTTGGACCCCCATGCTTAAACCACAATACAGTCAAAGTGAACAGTGAACTATGTGAACAAGAAAAAAAGGAATACATTAAATTTTACAAAACAAAAATATCCATGTAACTCGATGCTTGCACAGATAATAAAATTTAATTCTATATCTTCACCTTTTGAAGAACAAACAGAAAAAATAAAGTTTGTATTTAAATAATAATGATAATAATAATTTTTCTAAGCCTATGTCTCAATTTGTGTAAGCATTACATTCGTTGATGTATGAAGTAAGTCAATACACATGTATTTTTTAGCATTAATAAAATGCATATTGAAATTTTTTAAGTAAATATATGTAGTAAGAGATTAATAATCATTTGTTGATGTTAATATTGTAAATAATTTCTAAATTATGCACAAGAAAATGTTTTCTATTTCAGCTTATTTCTGTTAATTTAGTAAAATATGTTTGTTTGCCCTTTACTATGTTCTTCATTATCAACCTGCATATAATTATTTCTTAAATTATTATCTAAAAGGTTTATATAAGTATACTAATAAATTAATAGTTTATTTTTTTTCACACAATGAATATTTCCCTATAGAAACCTAAACTTATAAGATAATTTAATTATAAATTTTTATGCTTTAGTTATTTAATTATCAAAAAAATAAATACTAATGTGAATGTTTAACATTAATTAACTATTAATTACAAAAGATCCTCATGACTTTCTAAAACTCAAGTTATTTTTCTTGCAAATGCTATTTAAATAATGATTTGAAAAAAACCCGGTTTAAACCAAAAAAACCTGGTTTAAACCAAAAAAACCCGGTTTTTTGGGTTTTTTCAAAAAAACCGGTTTTTATACCAACCCTGATATTATTGAAAAAAGCTCTAAAGAAAGTGATATACTTGATTAAATACCCAAGGTACAGTAACCTATCACTTCTGCGACTCTCAGTTATATGAGTCTTTCAGATATATGCCGAATTCTCTCGGCTCTGTCCACACTTTATGGGAAACAATGCTAAACTTCTCTCAGTTATACGATTGCTTCTCTCACTTATACGACGCTTAAAGCAGATAATACGATTTTTCATTTCTAAATAAAATATTAATTTTTACAATCTTTAACCCCTTTGCGACAAGGGACTTTTACAAAATTTTTAATGCTTTGTCACCAGTTTAAAAAAAAAAAAAAAAAAAAAAAAAAAAAAAAAAAAAACAGAAATTTGTGCCTTATTAAATAGATAATATACTCTGATTAAATAAGGCAAAATTTACAGTATAATTTTACTGGTGGTGATAAACACGAATTCTTAAGCTTATTTGCTGCATGTATATCTGTCACTCGTCCCCAAGGGGTTAAAATACAAATAATTTACATTTTCTTATCTTTATTCTTTCACTACTGTCAAAATGTTTACCAATCTGTTTTCAATGGTCAAAGAGTGACCCCCCCCCCCCCCACACACACACATACACCTACCCGGTGTCACAGAAGTTCCTCTTGCAGAAGTCTCTAAATTGTCCTTATGATCTTAAAAGTACTTGGTAGTGAACTTGCTCATTGTATGCATGTGTCTCTGTGTTAATCAAATTCCTTGCAAAAAAGATGTATGTCAATCTTAAACTTAATAAATAAATAAATAAATAAATATTTAGAAAAAAAAAAAGGAACATGATAATTTATTTTGAAATTATTACAGAAATGGAAAAGTCTATTTTTCTTTAAAAAATACCATTTTTTTTCTAAAGTAATAATAATAATAAATAAATAAAATGAAAATTTGGTTATCTTAAAATAATAAAAAATGTTAATGGGGAATAAAAAGGCAAAAATCATAAGAAATGTATAAATAAATTTTTAAATATTTCCTTTGAAGTGTATGAACTTTTAGAGCTTAGGTTACTTTCATTAAAAATTGAGTATAGTCTGTCTCAAAAGTTTAAGCACTCTGCAAATCTCGTTTAAAATAATTGAAGAAGAAAGTATTTTTTGCTAATTTACAATAAATACTCAACATTTAATCAAAATAAAATAAAATAAGCTATTTTGGGTAGTTAAAATAAAAAATATATTTATTTTTATTTTATTTTTCTTTTTTTCTTGAAGAAACGCTGTCTCAAAAGTTTAAGCACTTTATGCAAATTTTTTTAGAAACACGGGATTGGTATTGTGTAATGACGTTGTATGACATCATATTGCACTTTTATACAAGTATAAAAGGTGGTGAAATTATTTCCTAATGTTTTAAACATGAGAAAGGGTAAAGAATTCCCAAAATGTGAGATTTTGAAAGATTTTAAATTGAAATCTCAAAATAAAACTGTTTCTGAAATTGCAAAAGCTTTAAATTGATCAAAGCTATGTATATATCAAGTACTTTGTAGAAATGATAATTTTAAGCGGAAACCAAGATGCAGACGACCACGTATGACGACTGTTCAGACTGATCGGAAAATACGGAGATTGGTATTTAGACAAAGTATGTCCCCATACGGCAAATTAAAGATAATTTCAGAGTACAGATGTCCAAAGACATTGTAAATAGACGTATCAAAGCGTGTGATTACATTATGTAAAAGAAATTGGCTCGCAAACCGTCTCTTAAATTACATGAAAAACAGGTAAGAATGAACTGGGCTAAAAAACACATGACCTACGGGGACAAATGGCTTACTGTTTTGTTCAGCGATGAGAAAAAGTGGAACTTAGATGGCCCTGATGGTTGGAAGGCGTATTGGCATGAGTTACGCAAGAGCCAAAGAACATTTTTCAGCAGGCAGCAAGGCGGTAAATCCATTATGGTTTAGAGGGCATTTGGGACATTTGCCAGCCCTCTCTAGCTTTTCTAAAAAGAAGAGAAGAGTGAAAAAAGTTTCAAGAGACCCTAAACCACCATTTTCTTTCATTCGGTGACATTTTGGGGGGTTTTGAATGAATTTTTCTGCAAGACAATGCCCCAATCCACGTATCCCATTCTACAAAACTTTGGATTTTTCAGAAAAATGATAAAGTACTTGACTAGTCAGCTTTAAGTCTAGACTTAAACCCGATTGAGGATGTCTTTAATACTTTTACCCGCCAAGTTTAGGCAATGGAAAGCAGTATGACTCTATTGAAGAACTCCAAGAGGCTATTGAGAAAGCATGGTATTCTTTGCCATCAGAAACCCCACAAAAACTAATAATTTCGACGAAAGCACGTTTATTTGAACTAATCCGAAAACATGGAAAAAAATTTGTTACTAAAAGTTCTGTAAAAATTATAAATATGGTTGTTTTTGACATTGTGCATAAACTTTTGAGACAGTTTTTTTTATAACTTTTTTTAAATTGTATTTTTTAAAATTATGTAATTTATTTTTTTCTATTTTTGATATCGTTTATTTAAATAATATTGCGAAATATGTAAATAAAAAAATGTTATTAATTCTAACTTTTTATAATTTATTAAAAATCGATATTTTATGCTTGTGCTTAAACTTTTGAGACAGACTATAGTTCTGTGTATCAATGCTCTGTCAGTAAACTAATTGATAAACTATTTTATTATATGTAATTTGCTGTCTTTTGTGTGTTATTAAATATTTATTGTTCTCATGGAAAATTTAGTAACTCTTTTAATGCCTGTTATACCATAATGATTCTTATTGTTAATAATTTTTAAACATTTCAGAAATCCTGTAGATTCTGAACAGCCACCACTAGTTGAAAAGCTTATTTCATCTCTTGTTCAAGAAAATATTATAACATCATCAAATGATATAATGACAGAATTTTTACCAGGTATATCAATTGATAATTATTATAAAGTTGTTTCATTTTATCTCATCTTAACCCTTTAAGCGGCCTAACCGGGTTAAGAGAGTTTTACTCAATACAAAAAAAAAAAAAATTTTTAAGTGAATAAGATAAATAAATATGTAAATTTCTCAAATAAAAATTTTCATATCAATATTTTTTATAGATACTGTTTTATGAATTATTAAACACTAGCAGGCTATGCCCGCTGCGCTGGTCAATATTTCAAAATCAACCGTGGATGAAACGAACTGGTGAATTTAAATTTGTATTTTAAATAATTTGGACCTCCAGCAGCACCTTGCTCATTGCTGAAAACGATTTAGATACCATTGTGATATTAAATTATCTTAAACGTTGTGCAAAAACCAGCTATTTAGAAGTAACTATTTTAGTTTATTATTAACAGTGCACATTTGGAAGCGAAATGAGACCATTATGGCAACAGGATTTAAAATATTCCCTTATCAGAAGAAATATTAATTATTACAGTCGTTACCATGGTACAACTTCTGAAAAATTTCTTCACAACTTTTCATTATGTGAAGCCAGGAACCCAAAGCTACTCCCACCTAAAAAGTTTATATATATATTAAATTTTGTCCACGCGATAAAAGGCACAATTATGCAAGAATCATCTTCTAACTCGTCAAGTACATTGAGATGGTTAATATCTCGGTGGGAATTGCAAATGAGCAAAATCGGCCCAAGGGGGTGGTAATTGGGAAGGGTTCAAAAATTTGAATACCATCTTAACATGGCTTTCACGACTCTTACAAAACTCTCTTTTCTCTTACAAAACAATAGCAGGAAAAAAAAAAAAAAAAAACATAAATTTACTTTGAATTGCAAAATTTTTCCTTCAGTACTACTTGGTTATACCGTCGACTAATTTCGCCAAACTATTAGCCAGATTATATAGATTAGCATAAATTTTCATTTAAATAACAAAAAACAAATTAGCAGAACATATATAAAAGTAGAAATAAAATTAAAAATCACTTGATGACATAATTAGTATTTATATTATGCTTAATGTCAAATGAATGTGACATTTACGATCATCCATTATTGACATTTAATCTTGAAATTTGGGGGTAGATTTTTAATCGATGAGGTAATCTTTCCTTCTTCAGTTTTTAAATTTTAAAACTGAAATATTTCCTGTAAGTGAAATTGACGAAATGGCATAAGAAAAATTAAATTAACAATGAAAACATTTGCAAAAAGAAATAAAAGAGTTATACTCATATCTACATAATTTACGGTTGAATATTAAAATATACTCTAAAAATTATCTTCACTTGAAAAAAAAAAAAACAATAACATTATTGCGACCATTAAGAACCTAAGTCAGGCATTAAGTCAGAAGTGCATTTTCGGCTTAAAAACACATACATTAAAAAGGAGATCATAAATTTAATTAAATTGTATTTCATATTAAAAAATAAAAAGGATATAAATAACAATTACTTATCTATCAGAAATCCCCATGACACAAACATTGCTTTCCAATAAAAATAAATAGATATGAAGTTGATCTTATAGCAATACCCTAGAGCTCATCAACATGACTAATAAATTAGCTGGGTTTGGTATTTTGAAGAAACAGCAAAACTATAAACAGTAAAGGCTATTACGTCACTTCTTGTTCATCAGTCATCCCTTGCACAATATCTAACAGTTGTATCCGAATAGCATTATTTCACTTAATAGTCCATGAAGAAATGTTCACCGAAGTTCTCATATATCACTACAACATACTGTCAATGAACTTGTAACGATGAAAGGCGAATTCAACTTAAAACAGATTCCATTTCTCAAATAATTAAAAAGACTACAGGCTACTATTTATTGCTACATAAACTTAACATTAAAAGAACGTTTGCCGCATCTCACATTATCACAAACCAGCCGGGACCAAGAACACCACAAGAGTTAAAGAGAGCAGAAAGTCGAACTATTTATCTCTCGCCGATGTTAGAATATTTGGCAGTACGCATGTCTGTACTCTCATCTACCAAC
Source organism: Maratus speculifer (assembly GCA_964019185.1). NCBI lineage: Eukaryota > Metazoa > Arthropoda > Arachnida > Araneae > Salticidae > Maratus > Maratus speculifer. The sequence continues at coordinate 6,256,672 of OZ025294.1, read as the reverse complement.
TCCTAGAACTCAATATGCCAATACGAAATAAGGGGGATCGTGGAAGTACATCACGATTACATCACATCCGAACGCCATCTAGTAGTATTGGCTGGAACCATTCAGATAAGCATGAGCTGAGCTAGACATGTGGTCAATGATACGGCAGGTTATCGATTTCAATTATTGTGAAACGAAAGTAAAAGTAAAATGAACTATTTTATGTATTAATAAGGTAAAAAAAAAAAAAAAAAAAAAAAAAAAAAAAAATATCTATTGTGAAAAGGTAAGTTTTTATTTTTCTTTAAGAATAAAAATAAAAATCCTGTTAAATAAATTTAAATAAATAAAGCATATGTTCACCAGAGGAATATTTATGTGGAAGTAGAAAAACAAGCATGTATATTAAACATGATTCAAATGTTATTTAGCAAGGTGATAAGAACTAGGGTTCTAATTCCTGACAAAATTTACTACAAAAAATCAGAGTTATCCCTGTAAATTTGAATCATAAACCTTCGGAAAAATATTTCCTATCGAATGATACAATCGGCAAAAAAATCCATCGGGTAGTTTTTGAAAACACTCGTTTGGAAGTTTCAGAACTTCTGCTTTATAATATATACTAGCAGGCCATGCCCGCTGCGCTGGTCAATATTTCAAAATCAACTGTGGATGAAACGAACTGGAGAATTTAAATTTGTATTTTAAATAATTTGGACCTCTAGCAGCACCTTTTTCATTGCTGAAAACGATTTAGACAACATTGTGATATTATCTTAAACAAAAATCAGCTATTTAGAAGTAACTATTTTAGTTTATTACTAACAGTGCACATTTGGAAGCTAAATGAGACCATTATTGTAATAATTACGTTTCATATGAACGTTACTAAACTAATAATTAATAATAGTACAACATAAATTAATAAACGACACGCTCATACACGATCACATAATATATAATAATAAAACGGATCCAAGTTACAAGATTAGCCGATATATATACAGTTAAGGTTACAGATAATAACAGTTACGTTATAATATCATGACATCCTCCTTTTTTTATAAAAAAGAAACAGTTTTTCTTTTACAAGTCAAGTTTAACAGGTTTTTTAACAGTCCTGCCGTAACGGGTTTTTACACCAGTATCAGTTTGGCGCACAGGAGTTTCGATCTTCGGAGCAGGAGAGGACGTCAGTTTTGGCGACAGATTTGAAGAAGGAGCAGCACTTACTGGACTAGCGTCATTGGGTGTTTTTGGTGCTGCTTCACATTGGCCATGCATAGGATCAGAATTATCTGTTTCTTCAAGTATAGGATCGGAGCTATTTGGCACTTCCGGTTTCTCAGGATTAACATTTGGACGGAGAAACCAAGTGTTCCTTCTATATGTTGCACCATCTGGCGTCTTGATAATAAAAGATCTTGGTCCTTGAGCTGGAGAAATTACATCAGCAGGACTCCACTTTCTGTGACCTTTCCGAAACCATACTTTCTGACCAACCGAAATTGGCTTTTTTGCTTTTGAACCTCTATCTCTATACTCTTTCTCTTTTACTCTTTTTTCTTTAAGGTTAGAAGAGACATTCTTTATGATAGCTGGTTTTAACAATCTTGAGCTTGCTGGCAAAATTCCTCTTATTCTTCTTCCCATAAGACGCTGTGCAGGGGATCCTAACACTCCTCTAGGTATATTTCTGTTATTTAACAATGCTAAATATAAGTCAGAACCATCTGCAGCACATTTAGCAATCAATTGTTTAGCTTCTTGAACATAACGTTCGGCTAGACCATTGGATCTTTTATGTTCAGGACTTGATACTTGCAGATTTATGTTCCACTGTTTAGCAAAATACTTCAATTCTTTAGAAATCAGCTGAGGACCCGGATCTGTGCATAAAGTTTCAGGAATACCATGCGTTGCAAACCAACATTTAAATGCTTGTATAACTGTACTAGATGATAAGTTGCTCAGTACACAAAAATCAAAATAACCCGAATAGCTGTCTGCAACAAGCAAGTAATTCTTTTTATTCAAATGGAAAATATCTGTGCCAACTATTTGCCAAGGTCTTTCTGGTACTTCATTCAAAATTAACGGTTCTTCGGGATTATCTCTTTGACGTTGTTGACAAACTTTACACTGCTTAACATATGATATAACATCTTTATTCATGCCTACCCAATACACATTTTCTCTAGCTATACTGAGTGAATGTTGTATTCCTAGATGACCAAGATGAATAGCTTTCAAAGTAGGTTCTTTGAGCTTTGACGGGATGACTATTCGGTCACCTCTAAACAGGATATCTTCATAAATGGCAAACTCATATCGAAAAGTCCAATACTTTCTCAGACTCTCAGGAACTTTATTTAATTCTTCTGGCCAACAATCTTGAATCATCTTAATCAGCAGGCTTAATTCTTCATCATCTTTCAGTGCTTGAATCAGTTCAGTTGTTTTAGATTCCGTCATTGGAACAATTACATGAATTTCCATCTGTAATTCAGGCATTTCTAAATTAGAATTCAGATTACAATCTCGACTCAAAGTATCAGCTATAAACATTTCAGTTCCCTTTTTATGAATAATTTCAGGACGATAAGGCATAATGTCCAACATGATTCTTTGCAGACGAGGAGGAGCTAAATGTAATGGCTTTTTTGAAATTGAAATTAATGGTTTGTGGTCTGTTTCCACAGTTAATTTTCTGCAACCCCAAACGTATTGATGAAAACGTAAACATCCAAATTTGATTGCAAACGCTTCTTTTTCTATTTGTGAATAATTCTGCTGCGTCTTATCTAATGCTTTTGCTGCATAAGCTACAGGACGCCCTTCTTGCATAATTACTGCTCCTACAGAATGTTTGCTTGCATCAACAGACAATGTTATAGGTAAATTCACGTTAAAATACTTCAATACAGGTAAATTCTTCAAAATTTCTTTCAGCTTTTCAAATGCTCTCTGTTGTTCACTTTCCCAAGTCCATTCGGTTTCTTTTTTACATAATGCTCTTAACGGTTGCGTTAATTCAGCCAAGTTCGGAACAAATTTAGCCAAGTAGGTAACCATTCCAAGGAAACGCTGTAATGATGCTACATTTTCCGGAACTTTTAACTGAATAATAGCTTCAATTTTTTCAGGATCAGCTTTCAGTCCTACATCAGTAACAATGTGTCCCAAAAACTTAACACTGTTCTGCGAAAAAATGCATTTTTCTTTATTCAGAGTTAATCCCGCTTCTGTGAGAAATTTTATGACTTCAGAGGTCAGTTCTTCTAATTTTTCTTTAGAGGAAGCATGTATCAAAATATCATCCATTGCACATTCAACATTTTCTATATTTCCTATTAGATGATCTATAATTTGCTGGAAAACTTCTGGTGCAGATGCTAAACCCATTGGCATTCTCAAATAAGAAAATCTTCCCCAAGGGGTGGCCATGGTCAGGTATTTACTAGTACGTTCAGTTACTTTAAGTTGCCAAAATCCTTTTTTACAGTCCAATTTCGTAAACCATTTAGAACCATTTATGCGAGCAGCAATTTCTTCTAATGTTTTTAACGGATAATGTCTTCTTTTCAAATTCTTATTCAAACTAGATGGATCCATACAGACTCGTATTTTACCATTCCGATGAACTACAACCATAGGCGAAACTGCAGGTGTTGGGTCACTCACCGGTTTTATGATGCCCATCCGTTGCATTCTATCAAGCTCGTCTTTAATTTTTTCTCTAATGGAATGAGGCACTTTTCTAGCAGGAAATATTTCAAGCTTAGGGTTATCGATTAAATCAATTTCATAAGTAAAATTCTTCAAACAGCCTATTTCCTCTTCATTAGCACTGGTATTAAGAAATTTTTCTGTTAACCCAATACTGTTTATGCGTTTAACTAAACCCATTTCTACACATGAATCTTTTCCCAATATAGGTTGCAACATTTCTTCTATTATTACCAATCTAGTAGTATAAGTTTTCTTTTTAACACTTAACTTGGCAACTGCTTCACCTACAACTTTCATTTTATGATTGGAAAATGATACCAAAGATCGCACGTTAGAATATTTAATGCTTAAATTTGCTTTTTTCGCCAAAGAATACGACAGGACATTGCATTGAGCACCGGTATCCAATTTAAATTTTACTCTATACTTGTTTTCAAATTCAGCCATTTCATACCAATCTAATGATTCCACATTATTGGCTATACTACTTATGACTAAACTTTTTGAATTTTCATTACTTTTGCTAACTTCGCCAATTAAGCTATTTACAGTAGCTACATGTTTTTTACTTTTCTTTGAAGAGCAACAAATGCTAAAATGGTTTTCTTTACCACAAGCAAAACATTTCTTTTTATAAGCCAAACATTCAAATTTTTTGTGATGCGTATTACATCGCGTGCATAATTTACCACTGAAACTTTGCTTTTCTTTAGTATATTTATTTTTCGTACTTGTAACAGTTTTCTTTACGCTTTCAATATTTAATGGCTTATCTTTGAATGTACTCATTTGTGATCGCGCTTGTTCACTAGCTTTACAAATCTTTGTCGCTTTATCTAATGTCAAATCATCTTCTGCTAACAATTTTTCTCTATCGGAATCACTGTAAATACCAATTACAATTCTGTCAGTAACTAAACTATCATGAAGATTACCAAATTGACATGATTTACTTTTACTAAGTACTTCCGTTAAGAAATCATCAAATTTTTTGATTTTCACTTTGATATAACTTATTGAATAAAAATCTTTCGTATGTTATGTTTACTTTAGGCGTGAAGTACTTTTTAAAAGCTTCAATTAGAATATTTAGCGTTGTTTTCTTATCATCGGTGAAAGTATTATAAATACTTACCGCTTCTGGTCCAATAGCTGACATAAACAAAGCTATTTGAATTTTTTCTGGCTTCTTCTCCAATTCTATGGCTGTAGCGTACCACTCAAATTGTTGGAACCAATCTTGCCACGATTTCGAAACATCGTTGGTCATTAGGCTTAGCGGCGGCGGCGGTCGAATGTTTACACTGTTATTACTGTTGTCATTTCCCGGCATGACGATTATTAGATTCGATCAATTCGGCACCATGTAATAATTACGTTTCATATGAACGTTACTAAACTAATAATTAATAACAGTACAACATAAATTAATAAACGACACGCTCATACACGATCACATAATATATAATAATAAAACGGATCCAAGTTACAAGATTAGCCGATATATATACAGTTAAGGTTACAGATAATAACAGTTACGTTATAATATCATGACAATTATAGCAACTGGATTTTCCCTCATCTGAAGAAATATTAATTATTACAGTCGTTACCATGGTACAACTTCTGAAAAATTTCTTCACAACTTTTCATTATGTGGCCAGGAACCCAAAGCTACTCCCACCTAAAAACTTTATATATATATTAAATTTTGTCCGTGTGATAAAAGGCACAATTATGCAAGAATCGTCTTCAAACTTGTCAAGTACATTGAGATGGTTAATATCTCAGTGGGAATTGCAAATGAGCAATGGATGAAACGAACTGGAGAATTTAAATTTGTATTTTAAATAATTTGGACCTCTAGCAGCACCTTTTTCATTGCTGAAAACGATTTAGACAACATTGTGATATTATCTTAAACAAAAATCAGCTATTTAGAAGTAACTATTTTAGTTTATTACTAACAGTGCACATTTGGAAGCTAAATGAGACCATTATGGCAACTGGATTTTCCCTCATCTGAAGAAATATTAATTATTACAGTCGTTACCATGGTACAACTTCTGAAAAATTTCTTCACAACTTTTCATTATGTGGCCAGGAACCCAAAGCTACTCCCACCTAAAAACTTTATATATATATTAAATTTTGTCCGCGCGATAAAAGGCACAATTATGCAAGAATCGTCTTCAAACTTGTCAAATACATTGAGATGGTTAATATCTCAGTGGGAATTGCAAATGAGCAAAATCGAACCAAGGGGTGGTAATTGGGAAGGGTTCAAAAATTTGAATACCACCTTAACATGGCTTTGACAAAACCAGCTCTTACAAAACAATGGCAGGAAAAAAAATAAACATTTTTGGTTACAGCAAGTTGCCAACGATTAAAAAAACACACACACATTAAAATTCTCACTACAACAATTACTTTATTATTGTAAAATTTCCTCCTGAAAAATGAAAACAAAATTATTTGCTCTTTCTTATTTAAGCATTTTCTCTTTAGTTATTTAAGATAAAGTTATATAAATTTGTATAATTTGGCGAACGATTTGACGAAATTGGTTGACGTGATAATCAAGTAATAGCCAATTTACACTTTTCATATTTCACAAAAGATTCCTACACAGACATCATTACGCAGTAGGTTTAGCATGATTTTCTTGAAACTACAATGTGCCAAAATCCTCGTTTTAGAATACCAAAGAAATTTATATATATTGTATTATTTTCTATCATTTTAAACAGCAATTAACAATAAATAAAAAAGTAACTGTAGAACAAAACAACAAATATCATTTCAAAAAAGAAAATGAAAGTAAATAAACAACTTATCATCAGATGAACAACTATAGCTGTGTTACCATATAAGGCAAATAATGCCATTTTGGCACCAGTGGGATACCTCGATGAGTATATGACCAAATCTGTGACAAAATTTCCATATTTGGAAAAAACTTTAATCGGTATTTATACTGCATTTTTCCTACTTCTGTATAGTGAAAAAACTTTGACACAGATGTCATGTATGCACCACATTGGTGCAATTTTTTCTGGCCCCAATTTGGAGAAAACTTGGTTTTTAATTACCAATTTCATAAATATTTTTAAATTATTTTCTATTATTTGAAAAATAATTAATAAATAAAAAAGTTTAATTAATAGCTATAGAACAAAATGATTTATATTATTTTAAAAAACAAAATGAAAGTTAATAAATAGTTTATTAATAAATAAACAACCATAGTCGGTTTCCCATATGAGGCATAAAATCGCCATTTTGTTGCAATTGTGTGAATGTAATGCGTATATGACATCTGCGCCAAAACTTTAAAAAGTTGCAATTAAATTATTTTACAGTTTGGATGAGGAAGACATTTATACTAAAATTTAAACATTATATGAATTTTTTTTTTTTTTTTTGCTATAACTGCTATTTATATATTTACAATTAAACATAAAAAAATGTCCTAAAAATGCTCTCACACATTTAAAAGTGAGTAAGAGAATTTAGTAATTGCGAACATCGCTCCGGCTTATGCCTTCTTGGTATAAAATCGCATTGTTTGATGACAAAAGTAAATTCAAACACCCAAATAAACAAATAGCATACAATTAACAGATAAAACCATTTTTAAAAGTAATTCTGCTATTTTGTCCTGTAAGACACATAATGGTAGAATTAGATTTTAAAAATATTTTTTAAAAAAATAGAAAAATGTTATTTACGTTTTATCTGATAAAATATATAAAATACATTTTTTTTAGCTTGCGCGAAAGAGAATAGCGAAATATTGATTGAAGAAATATTGAAGAGGAAATGGCCAATTAAAAAAGACTTGTAAATTTTATTCATCTGGAATTTTTTATTTCAAAATGTTGAATTTATCTATAGTAATAATGCATAATTGCACAAATTTCCTTTGAATTGCAAAATTTTACCTTCAGTACTACTTGGTTATACCGTCGACCAATTTCGCCAAATTATACAAATCACCAAACTATAAGCCAGATTATATACATTAGCATAAATTTCATTTAAATAACGAAAAGCAAATTAGCAGAGCATATATAAAAGTAGAAATAAAATGTCGAATTAGAAATCACTTGATGACATAATTAATATTTATATTAAGCTTAATGTCAAGTGAATGTGACATTTACGATCATCCATTATTGACATTTAATCTTGGGATTTGGCGGTAGATTTTTAATCGAAGGGATAATCTTTCCTTCTTCAGTTTCTAAATTTTAAAACTGTAATTTTTCCTGTAAGTGAAATTGACGAAATGGAGCAAGAAAAATTAAATTAACAATAAAAACATTTGCAAAAAGAAATAAAGGAGTTATACTCATATCTATATAATTTACGACTGAATATTAAAATATACTCTAAAAATTATCTTCACTTGAAAAAAACAACATTATTGCGACCATTAAGAACCTATGTCAGGCATTAAGTCAGTAGTGCATTTTCGGCTTAAAAACACATTCTTTGGCGACAAAAGCAAGATGAAAATCGTATAGAAACGAATAGTAACTCACAACTTACAGTGTCTTTTACAATCAGATCTGCTTTTTTCTGCTGTAAGTTATATTATACGGAAATTTGATAAAAAAGAGAAAGAAAATAATAAAAAGGGAAATAACTATCATTCAAAATTCATTTAATCAATTTTTGAAATCATTGTTTTTATTCTAACGCCAGGGATAAGTCGCCAAAAGTTGAATCAATTGTTATATTTCCCGTTAATTTATTTTTTAAGCATTACAAATATTTTTTTCATTTTCAAGATAAATATATTTTATTAATATTGTGCCTCATTTAAGCAGTCTTTATTTATTATTATTACTATTATCAGTAGTTATTTTCTGCTGTTATTTGCAAGATATTTGTAATATTTCTAATAGATATAGCCATTTTAATTCTTTTAGCAATTACAATTTTCGCCAAAAACAGCTACTGGCAACCCTTTTGTCAAAAATAACCGAAAAATACGAAATTTACTACGAAAAATCAGAGTTATCCCTGTAAATTTGAATCATAAACCTTCGGAAAAATATTTCTTATCGAATGATACAATCGGCAAAAAAATCCATCGGGTAGTTTTTGAAAACACTCGTTTGGAAGTTTCAGAACTTCTGCTTTATAATATATATGATGATGAATGGAATATTTTGTAGGCCGCTTAAAGAGTTAATGAATATTATACCTGCCAACTTTCTGTGTTTTTATTTATTTTTTTAAATCAAATAAAACCAAAAAACTTAAGTAAGAAAACTTAATTAATAATCATATAAAAGCAAAAAACATTTCATGAAATTTGTTTTCGCTTTCAATTTATATTTATTTGATTTAAAACAAATTGAGAGGTTAACAACTGTGGAAAATTACTTTTTAACAATAAAATTGAATGCAATATTTGTTCATATTGCTCTTCTTTAAAGTGATTTTATTGACATTTTGATTTGCATCTTCACATATTAATCCCAAACATTATTGTATTCAAAACTGTTTTTACCAAAATGTAAATTCTTCTTCAAGTTAGAATAGCATAGTTGAGGTTTATTTATACAGAGCAAAATCTGTCCAGGTCAGTACTTGAGCCTTGGTGCACAGATTTTAGTCTGAACCTGGACATTTTTTTTTTCTCTTTATCAGAACAAACATCAACAAGCCTTGATGATGATTGATCTAGTTGAAGAAAATTCCTTCTCATTATTGTTAATTTATATTATTATTTCTCTCTTTTTTTTAAAATAAGATAGAGTTTTTAGATGATTATTACTCTTAAATCATTTTCCAAAGATATTCCTGCTGCATTTTATTTTGTAATCCTTTTCCTCAAGAGGCATGATTTTCTCTGAAAGAACTAAATTTATCTAGTAATGGTGAGAGCATTTTCATGATTCCTTTACATTTACAAATGCTACGAAACAGAGAAATAAACTTTCAAATAATACAACTTTATGACACTAGTTATATTGGGATTATTGAACTTTGTGCCGATATATTAAGAAATAAATGAACAATGCAAAAATAGCACAAATTGTAACATGAATGTACATAAACATGCAGATAGCTGTTTTAAAGCTTCTAAAGCTTCACCATCAGTACAAAGTTTAAATTTAGAGTTAATCTTATACTATAATGCGAGCAAAAATTGTGTGTGTGTGTGTGGGTAAATTTTATCTCAAAAACGGCTCTAACGATTTTCGCAAAAATTTGGGTTTTACCATTTTTGGGCACGAGAAGACCATTGGGCTAGGTCACATGTTCGAGAAAATTCGATTATTGGGTCATTTTGGGTCATAATGGGTCAGGATCAAGCTATGTATATCTAGAGAACGGCTGGATCGATTTTAAGGAAATTTTGTATCCAATCGTTTTTTGGCACGAGAAAATAATTGAGCTGGGTCACATGTTCGAAAATTTTTTATTACTGGGTCATTTTTGGGTCATTGTTGGTCAAGCCATTTTTATTTAAAAAACGGCTCTAACGATTTCGACCAAATTTTATATTTTATCATTTTGGATTACAAGATGACCATTGGATTAGGTAACATGTTCGAGAAAATTCGGTTAGTGGGTCATTTTTGGGGTCATCGTGGGTCATGCTATTTTTATCCAGAGATTTTCTCACTCAATTTTGACTAAAAATTGCATTCTATGGTTTTTGGGTACGAGAAAAACATTGGGCTAGGTTACATGTTCGAAAAAAAATTTTAATGGGTCATATTGGGTCATTAAGTGTCTGGGTCAAGCTATTTATATTTAAAGAACCGCAGAATCAATTTCATCGAAATTTTGCCTGTAATAGTTTTTTGATACGAGAAAGCTAATGGGCTAAGTCACACGATCGAGAGATTCCGATTATAAGAGTCATTTGTGGGTCATGATGGGTCATAATGGGTCATGGTCAAGCTAGAGCTAAAGAACAGGTGGATCGATTTTAACAAAATTTTGTATACAACATTTCTTTGGAACGAGAAAACTATTGGGCCAGGTCTCAGTTTGAGAAATTTCGATTACTGGGTCATTTTGGGCCATAAAAGGTCTGGGTCAAGCTATTTATATATAAAGTACGACAGTATCAAATTTAATGAAATTTTGTATGTAAGTTTTTTGACACGAGAAAATTAATGGGCTATCTCACATGTTTGAGAGATTTCGATTATAAGAGTCATTTATGGGTCATGATGGGTCATAACGGGTCATGTCAAGCTATATCTGAAGAACATGTGGATCAATTTTAACGAAATTTTGTGTACAACATTTTTTGGCACGAGAAAATCATTGGGCTAGGTGACATGATAGAGAAATTTCGATTAATGGGTCATAAAGGGTCTGGGTCAAGTTATTTATATTTAAAGAACGGCTGGATCGAGTTTAACGAAATTTTGAGTGTAACAATATTTGTACACGAGAAAAACTAAAGGGCTAAGTCACATGTTCGAGAGATTTCGATTATAAGGGTCATTTGTGGGTCATGATGGGTCATGGTCAAGCAATATCTAAAGAACGGGTGAATCGATTTTAACGAAATTTTGTATAAAGCATGTTTTTGGCACGAGAAAATCATTGGGCAATGTCACATGTTCGAGAAATTTCGATCAGTAGGTCACTTTTGGGTTATTCTAATTTTATCTAGACAATGTCTCGTGCAAATTTGACTAAATTTTATATTCTATCGTTTTCGGACACAAGAAAATCATTAGGTTAGGTCAGATGTTTGAGAAAACTCGATTAATGAGTCATTTTGGGTCATAATGGGTCAAGGTCAAACTATTTATACCTAAAAATTGGCTCAATCGATTTTATCTAAATTTTGTATTTAACGTTTTTCGGCACTCAAAAATTAATGAACTAAGTCACATTTTCGAGAGATTTCGATATAAGGGTCATTTGTGGGTCATGCTAATTATATCTAGAAAATTGTTCTCACCATTTTGAGTATATTTTCTATTATATCGTTTTCGGGCAAAAGAAAACCATTGAGATAGGACACATGCACGTAACAATTCAATTAGTGGGTCGTTTTAGGTCTTATGGGTTCGGGTCATTCTAATTATGTATAACAACGACTCAGTCAATTTTACCTAAATTTTGCAACGGAACGTCTTTTGTTACGAGAAGACTATTGAGTTGAGTTGCATATTAAACAAAATTATATTAGTGGGTCATATCGCTTCATTGCTGAATGCTGTCGAGCTAATTTTACTTGAGAGATGGCTTAAACGATTTTGATTCATTTTATACTTTACTGTTTTTGATCACCTGAAGACCATTGAGCTAAGTCACATGTTTCATCATATGTGATTAGTGGATCATTTGGGTAATAAGGGTCAGGATCATGAGACTATGGCAAAAGCCAATAAGTTGGCGATTTTTGACAAAATACTGGCGAAATTTGGCCGAAAAATCGACTATTAAGGTTACGAAACCAAAACACATATTTGGCGCCAAATGAAAGAATGTGTCCAAATTTGGTTATATCTGGCAAAAAATATTGTCTTTCAGAATGTGAAGAAATTTCTTATACATTCTTAATAGTCTTCGAGATGCATAGTTAAACTAACCAGAGTCGAGCTAAAAAAGTGATTTGGATTGATGTTCTTTCGTTGTAAATTTTAAAATAAAGTAAAATTTATGAACATGTGCATACAAACATAGCTTTCTTATTGATTGTTTTTGTAAATAATACTATTATTAATAACATGTTTTACAGTAATAATACTATATCGAGTTGAACACAAAGTTAATTTTGACCGAGCTGAGCTCGGTCACCCCTGCTAGTGTAGAATTATACCACAACTTGCTGCAGTTTTCAAAATGACATTGAGCGTTGAACAAAAAAAAAAAAAAAAAAAAAAAAAAAAAAAGGCAGAGTTAATTTTTTTTTTTTTTTTGTATCTTAGTAGAGATGTAAATTTTCCGGAAAAATATAAGTGGTGGAAAAACTGGTTTTTTACTGGTTTTTTTTGGAAAAAAAATGGAAAAATTGATTTTTTGTGATTGTTTCTCCCAAATAAATTATATTTTCTTAGAGAATATTAAATAATAAACATTTTTTCCCATTTATTTATATTAAATGAAAATTATTTTCACTTTATATTACAAAATAAAAAGAAAGTAGCAAAGCCTGCTTTTAAAAGTTTAGTTTTTTTTTTTTTCCACAGCCTAAGAATTTTTAAAACACTATTGTTTGTTATATCATATATCTGTTGAAATGATTTTTCAGTTACATGTTTAACTATCAATTGACCTAATGTAAGAACCTGAGCCAATATGTCTGCAGTTTGGAATGAAATAAATTATGCATTCCATTTACATAAGTATAGTTTTTAAGTAAATGATACTAGTTTAAAGAAACTGTTGCAGTTTTGTCATTATTATCAATATCAGTATTAAAAAAATTCCATTGTTTGTTTAAAAAAATGTATATTTTTACATTACACTTTTTTTCTAAAAATTATAATTTTATTTCCTTTAAAAGATATGTTTAGTTTTGGTATAGCTTTCCAATCTCAACTCAAAGTTTTGGTTTAGTTTTATAATCTAAATTCAAACAAAACTAAGTTTTAGTTTGGCTTACTCAGGTCTGCAACTAAAAAATAGCACAGGATTTATTGACTGTTAGATTTTTACTCACTGAAACCAGAAAAATATTTTTTAGGTGCGTTCGTAATTTTATAATACGTAGCACCTATAGTGGTCGTTCAGTCCGTCCGTCTGTCCGTCCGTCCGTCCGTCTGTCCGCATATAACAGCGCAAAAACTACCCAACCGAATCGTTTGAAATTTAAAATACATAATTATTACATAATTTTGTCGAGTCATTTCAAATTTTATGAAACTCGGATGCATAGATCAATTACAGGGGCAATCAAAAGTATTCCTTTACATTACGGTCAATGGGGAAAAAAGTTTCAAATGCATTTTAATCGTTTGAAATTTAAAATACGGAATTATTACATAATTCTGTCGAGTTATTTCAAATATTTTGATAATCGTGTGCATAGATCAATTACAGGGGCAATCAAAAGTATTCAATTACATTATGGTCAACGGGGAAAAAGTTTCAAATATATTCTATACGTTTGAAATTTAAAATACATAATTATTACATAATTTTGTCGAGTTATTTCAAATTTTATGAAAATCGGATGTATAGATCCATTACAGGGGCAATCAAAAGTATTCCGTTACATTATGGTCAACGGGAAAAAATGTTTCAAATGCATTTTAATCGTGTTACACTCATGCGAACTCAATAAAATTTATATGCAACTATAAAGTACATATTATAATATACATCATACATAATTTGTGGTGCAAAGAACATTTGTTATTGATTTACAAGGCCACACAAAAGTATTCCATTACATAATGGTATAGGGAGAACATTGTTTGATGAGCGTTTTAATTGTAATTCACTATTTACAATTTTATGAGATTGATATATGAAAGTAATATTTTTAAAACTTCGTTATCGTACGAACGCACCTAATTTGCTACGCTTCACGTGCAATTTCCAACTTGTTTTAAGTTTAATTAAACATAATTTTTTTCTTTTTATCCTGAAATCTGGTATTCTATTCTTGAATAAGAAACCATATTCAATAATGTTTCCATATGGTAATTTCATATTTCTAAGAATGGGACTCAAAAGTCATGAAAACAGAACAGTACAAATAGAAAATGCTCGCTATTTGAGGAATTAACAAAAGCAGTTACATACAGAGATAAACTTCTAGCGTGCTTTAAAAAAACTACAAAAATTCAATGTTTAATCTAGAGGGAATGTATAATTTGGAACATAGTTACTTGTAATAAAATATGGGGGGGCGGGGGGGGGGGTCATCACAGTTGTACTTTTCTAATGCAAACTGCCCATGTTTTTGAAACATTACTGTACATTATGAAGGTAAAATGGAGGTCAATTTTAGATTCAATACCTTGAAAAAACTTTCAGTTAATCAGCTATAACGAAATCTTGAAAAATGCATCATAGTAGTGCCACCTATAGGGCAATTTACACCAAAAACTAAACAACATTAATAAATATCAGGAACTGTCTGAATCTGTAGTTTGATAAAAAAAATCGTCCTTTAGTCCTTGAGATAGAGCTATTGCGATAATCATGAAAAATGCAGCATAGCAGCATCATTTGTTGAGCGATTTACACCAAAAAGTAATATGCACAAAGTTATATCAAAGATTAACTTAATCTGAAGTTTTATGGAAATACATTCTTGAGATAGAACTATTGTGGAAATTATGAATAATGCAGCATAGCAGTGCCATCAGTTGGGCAATATACACTAATAACTAAGCATCTCGAGTTTATATCAAGGTGTAACTGGTGTATACAACTTGATAAGATTCAGCTGCTATATGACATGATTTTTTTTTTTCTTCAATCACTGCATTTGGGAAAGATTCAATTTGTGGATTAAAATTTTTTCTGAAATGTCTATTTTCAAGAGAAATTTTGCGAAGGGTCTTGTGTTTCAAACAAGAAAAAAAATGTGAAGGATCCTTTCAAGTCTTCTCAAACAGATTTCTGCTCAGAGATCAGATTACCCACATTAAAGTTTTCATGTGGGACACTCAACATAAAAATAAATAAAATGAAAAGTATGAGAATGTAGCTATTACAAAATTTTCACTATATTATTTCATAAATGAAATTTCAATTTTTTCAGTTCGGAAAAATTGAAAAATAAGCCTTCGGAAAAAAACCGAAAAAACCCATTTTTTTTCCAATTTTTCTGTTTTTTTTCCGAGCATTCCCATCTCTATATTTAAGAAGACCAATGAGAATCCTTAACCATTCTGGAAAAGTTCAAGCCGAAAGGAGGAAAAGCGAAGAGAGTAAATTAAAAAATGGGAACCAGACTTTTACTGAACATATTGCAGTTAGAATTCTATTTATGATAAGCTTCCCAAAAATCAAGATCATAAATTGATGTGAAATGTTCATCAATTTGTTATGTAAAACACAAAATTTTTTTTATATAATTTTCAGAATCTTCCCAATTAGAAACTTTGGACACTTCTGACTATACTTTAACACTGAATTCAAAAGTGGAATATAGTTGTGAATAAATTAAATTATAAGCAAACTAATAAGAGTAAATGAAATATTTATTTTTAAATTTAAGTACAGATATGAATTAAGTTGAAAATTTATAAATTTAAATGAAAATAATCTCTTTTACTTAACAAAATATCAAAAAGTTAAATTTATGTCTTTATTCCATGATACAATGGAAAGCATTTTAAATGCAATATTTTCTTGGACTCATTGTGAGCTAATCTTGCTTTTACCATGCACAGTGCAAATTTACCTTATGTTGTTTGCATAAGGAAATGGCCACCACATTTTCTCTGTGATATATTGCAGTGAACTTTGGGGCCAGGTTGAAGCCCTTCTTTTCTTGGTGCAATTTTTAGAAGGGCAATTGCAACTTCTCGGCAAAATTCCAGATTAGTCAGTTTGGTATTTTTTGCCATGAGTTGCTGAATATGAAATCCAACCAGAGGCGACAGTGATTTTAAATGCAGTAACACAGATTCCATCACCATTTCTTATTGCAAAGTGCTGGACTTTAGCTACTAACATTCTATCTAGCCGGTTAATTTCACCTATTCCAGTATTATACAGGGTGTTTCGCTACCAGACCGACAAACTTTGAGGGATGATAGTAGACATGAAAACAAACAGTATTAAATAGGAAACCATGGGGCGCAAACATCTTCTGTAGGAGCTAGAGGCCATTAAAATTTGAGGTCCAAAATTTCAATCGATGATAAAAAGCGGAAAAAAGGGTTGATTCGTTTGCGGTTTTCACTAAAAAATTCTTTATATCACGTTTTTCTTAGAAAAAAATTTCAAAGGTTATGTTCAAAACAGTGATAGAAATTGGGAGATAAAAGGCAGGCGTCAAATGACGACTACTGTAAAAATCTTAGGCGTCAAATTAAGATATTTAGTTGCAATTTCTAAAATTCATATTAATATTACTGTAGTACTGCATATAATTTTGGAGTAAAAGAAAAATTTTGAAATTCGCATCAAATTTTCTTTAAGGTTACTACAGAGACAAGAGAGAAATCCACTCCCAATACTTTTTTTTTTTTTTGGGGGGGGGGGGGGTCGCACCACTTTTACGAATTTTGCGTTTTTTGCTATCTTTCGGCAAAATTTGCCGTCTTCTTGCAATCTTTCGACGAAACTTGTTGTTTTTTCGCGATCTTTCGATGAAATTTGCCGCTTTTTTTTGCGATCTTTCGATGCAACTGGCCGTTTTTTTCGCGATCTTTTGACGAAACTTGCCGATTTTTTCGCGATCTTTTGACGAAACTTGCCGTTTTTTTCACGATCTTTTGAAGAAATTTGCCGTTTTTTGCGATCTTTTGACAAATTTTGTCGTGTGTTTTGCGATCTTTCGACAAAATTTGCCGCTCTTTTTTGCGATCTCTTGACACAACTGGCCGTTGTTTTTGCGATCTTTCAACGAAACTTAACGTTTTTTCGCGATCTTTTGGCAAAACTTGCATGTTTTTTTGTGATCTGTCGAAGAAATTTACCGTTTTTTGCGATCTTTTGAAAAATTTTGCCGGTTTCTTCGCGATTTTTTTAAATATTTTGCCTTTTTGCGATCTTTTGATGAAACTTGCCGTTTTTTGCGATCTTTCGACGAAATCTGCCGCTCTTTCGCGATCTTCCGACACAACTGGCCGTTGTTTTCGCGACCTTTCGATGAAACTTGCCGGTTTTTTCACGATCTTTGAAGAAATTTGCCTTTTTTGCGATCTTTTGAAAAATTTTGCCGTGTTTTTCGCGATCTTTCATTGAAATTTGCCTTTTTTTCACGATTTTTTGATGAAATTTACCGTTTTTTAACGATCTTTTGAAAAACTTGTATTTTCGCGAACGTTGGCCAAATTTTGTCGTGTTTTTTTCGATCTTTTGGCGAAATTGGCAGTATTTTTTCGCAATCTTTTGACGAAATTTGTCGTTTTCTCTAGGGCTGGGAACCCCCCCTCCCCCGTTAATTATGCGTTTTTTACGCAATCCTTTGGCGAAAATTACTGATTTTTTAGGATTCCTTGAAGAAATTTTTTTCTTCGCGAACCTTTGATGGAATTAACGGATTTTATTGCGATCCTATAACAAGATTCTCATTTTTTCTGTATTTCTTTCACAAAATTAGCTTTTTTCTAAAGATTCTGGGACGAAATTAAGATTTATTTTCACAATCCTTTGTAGAAAATTGCATTTTTTTTTTTTTTTTTTTTTTTTTTTCAATTCTATAACAAAGTTAGTCTTTTTCCCAGAATTTTTTTGATGAAATTAACTTTTTTGTGATTATTTTACAGAATTCGCGCTTTTCATGTGATTCTTTGACGAAATTTGCATCCCTATTCGCAATCCTTTGTAGAAATTTGCGTTTATTTATTTATTTTATTTTTTTTCGCTATCGTATAAAAAACTTTTGCTTTTTTGTTATTTTTTGGAAAAAAAATCGCTTTTTTCCTCATCTTTTGTCGAAAGTGGCGATTTCTTATTCGAGCAATTGACGAAATTTATTTTTTTCGGGACTATTTCTCGAAATTCGCGATGTTTTTTTAGTTTCGTTTTTTCAGACTAGACCATTTTTTTTTTTTAAATTTTCGGAACTGAATGTCATAAATATTTTTTTTTAAATCTAGGCGTCAAATTTGACGACTGAGAATAATTTTCTTGTCGTCAAATTCAATTTTTTAGTTGCATTTGACGACTAACGACCGCTAATTTCTAACACTGGTTCAAAAATTGTCGATAGAGGGCTCTTTAGACTTTAGAGCAACGAACAGTTACTTTTTACCGCTATTTTGTGTATGGGGTTGAAATTATTCTAAAGTTTAGACTTTAACTTAAATTTTAAGCCCAAAATCGGAAACTTTGGGATTAGGTAACTAGCGAAAATTAAACTGTGAACAGAGGGGGACATTTTAAACGCTCATAAATATTGGACAAACAAATCGATTTTGTTGCGGTTTGCGTGTAGGTCATTCCCTTGGTAATTATTTTATTCAAAATGATGTACAGCTTTGGTGCCCTCATTTTTTGATAGAGGGCGCTTCCGACACATCTCTGACATTTCAGTGGCATTACTTCTGGGTGTTTTACTACCAGACCATCATACTTCCAGGAAGTGTTAGGGATACAAAGACGACTTGGAATCACATAGGAATGTAACGTTGGAAATGCATTTTTTGCAAGTTACGGTTAAAAGAAACAGAGAAAAAAAGTAACAGAAACAGCAGAGAAAGAGTGACACGTTAATGTGACAGAAAACAATTTATTTAAAGGTTTTACTAGAAAAGGTGTTCAAAATTACGACCAGAAGTTGTCCGGTATGCTTGACAGCGGCGTCACATGGAATTCCTCACGCTTTGAAAGATTTTTGGCATCTCTGATAGTTTTCTGGCAGCTACAGAAATACCAGCTGCGAGGTCTTCAACTGATGATACGGGAGTCTCATACATGGGGTCAATCTTTCATTTGACCCCAGCAAAAAAAGTCCAGACATGATAGATCTGGCGATCTGGCAGGCGAATGAACCGGGCTACCACGACCTATCCACCACTGTCCATATGTTACTTTGAAGTGTCAGCAAACGTCATTGGTAAAATGTGGAGGAGCCCTATCGTGCTGTTCATCGTTCAAATACTTCATTCTGCTACCTTTGGAACTGGTTCACGAAGGATCACCTCAAAGTGATCTCTGCGCAGGCGCATTACGGTTTAGTGCCATCTACCGTTGCTATCAAACTTGCCGGACTACTTCTGGTCGTAATTTCAAACACCTTTTCTAGTAAAACCTTTAAATAAACTGTTTTCTGTCACATTAACGTGTCGCTCTTTCTCTGCTGTTTCTGTTACTTTTTTCTCTGCTTCCTTTAACCATAACTTGCAAAAAATGCATTTCCAACACTACATTTCCATGTGAATCCAAGTCGTCTTTGTATCCCTAACACTTCCTCGAAGTATGATGGTCTGGTAGTAAAACACCCAGGAGTAATGCCTTTGAAATGTCAGAGATGTGTCGGAAGCGCCCTCTATCAAAAAATGAGGGCACCAAAGCTGTACGTCATTTTGAATAAAATAATTACCAAGGGAATGACCTACACGCAAACCGCAACAAAATCGATTTGTTTGTCCAATATTTATGAGCGTTTAAAATGTCCCCCTCTGTTCACAGTTTAATTTTCGCTAGTTACCTAATCCCAATGTTTCCGATTTTGGGCTTAAAATTTAAGTTAAAGTCTAAACATTAGAATAATTTCAACCCCATGCACAAAATAACGGTAAAAAGTAGTTGTTCGTTACTCTAAAGTCTAAAGCGCCCTCTATCGACAATTTTTGAACATAACCTTTAAATTTTTTTTCTAAAAAAATCGCGATATAAAGAATGGTTTTAGTAAAAACTGCAAACGAATCGATCCTTTTTTCCGTTTTTTATCATCGTTTGAAATTTCAGACCTTAATTTTTAATGGCCCCTAACTCCTACAGAAGACGTTTGCGCCCCATGGTTTCCTATTTAATAATGTTTGTCTTCGTGTCTAATATCATCCCTCAAAGTTTGTCGGTCTGGTAGCGAAACACCCTGTATTTATGTATTAAATTTGGTTGTTGTATATTCATTTTCTTCTTTTCTTTATGTGAATATCTTTTAGCCAACTGCATTGGGAGATAAGTGCAATAATTTGAAGAAACTATCACTGTAGAATTGTCATTCCAGCGGCATAAAAATATCGATCCATCATTATGGTAATCAGATGAATCTCTTTCTAATATTTTCATCTGTTTTGAGGGTTTCAATGGACATTTTTTATTTGATGATGCTAGATAGTTTCAATAGCTTTTATATTTGTACTTGCAAGATCCTTCATCAAATCATAAGTAGTGAAAAAAATATCAAAAAATATTTCTATTTGAAGACGGTTTGCAATAACTGTCAGAAAATTATTTACAACTCTTATATCAAAAGGAGCTATTTCATTTGACTGTTTTCCTGCATAAATCTTCGATTACCATTATTAGTACAAATCATTCAGATTTTGATTTCAAAATGAATTGGTTTTCTTTGAATAAACATTTTAGAGGAATGGTGGCCCTGGCCATAGACATTAGGGACAGTTATGTCTTCAAAACTGCTTCAGTAATCATTTTCAATGGGTATCTGATGATATCCACTCAGTAACACTAACCCATAAAACTAAGCAATATCTTTCTAGTCAGTTGGTATGTTAGTCTCCTTTTGAATGGAATTAGTTGTGTCATTTCTGCTAGAAAACTTATATATTCCTGGGATATTAATTTGAAAAAAAAAATGTCAATAGATTCTGCTTCTATTACTTCTGGAAATTTATTAGCAATTTTTACTGTTGATTTCTTCTTGATGGGCTTACTAAACACAGAACTTTTTTCCATTTTGGTATAAATGATGTCACTTTTTTCACCCTATCAGAACTGCAAAAGTTTCTTTTGTTAACAGATCCTGAAACTTGATTTTCTCAACTATTTTGGCTTATTGGCACTTAATTTGAAAAAATTCTAAGGTGACCACAAACATCCAAAGGCACAACAGGATTAAGGATATTGTCATCAAACATTCTCTTCTTCTAAGATGCAATCTCTAGGAAGCTGACAAATGTCCAGTTCTTCATCTGAAAAACCTGAAACATCAAAATCTCTGAGAGTCATCAGATAATAACAGCTGCCTTTAGAGTTTTAAAGTTTTTCTCCATACTATGTTAGTCACTAAAAAAATTACATTCAATACCTTTAAAAATTAAATCTGAGAAGCAAACATTCTAAATTGCCAATAAAATTTGACCGTTCTTTCACAAAATTTGGGGGTCTCTTTTCAACTATTTATGGAATTTCTCTTTCCTTCCCTTCAAAAGGGGATTCCCCTTTTGGGGGGATATTTTTATTCCAAAGCTTTCCCTTTTCTTTGATAAAAGGGGATCCCCTTTTCTGTTACCTTTCAACAAAAATTCCTCATACAAAAAAAAAAAGTATGGTGACGGAGAATACTGGCAACAGGCCAGTGTTCCCAATTGAAAACATGAATATTTAATAAGCAACCACAATGTATTTTTGATTATTATTATCAAATATTTAGAAGCATTGGATGGTTTTTTACATTCATATGAATATTTTAGCTGTGCACTGTAAGAAACAATGAAAAAAGTCATTTTTATGATTTTCTGTACATTACCCTATTAATGATAAGAATGTAACTTCTATTTCAAAAGTTCAAGTCATCTTTTTACTATTTCTACTAATTTTTACTTTCTTCTATCTTTACAAGAAGAAAGTATTGGATTCATGAAAATTTTCAACTTCCGGTTTTCGAAGGATTTGTACGTTTTAGAAGGTCCTGAACACGTTTTGACTATTTTTAGAAAATGTCTGTCTGTGAGTCTGTCCGTCTGTCTGTCTGTCTGTATGTATGTCTGTCTGTATGTGATAAAAAAATTGTGGGCGCTCTATCTCAAGAACTAATGCTCGAAATTTAATAAAATTTTATATTCAGTTAGATCTTGATATGAATTAGTGCCTATTGGTTTTTGGTGAAAATTGGCCGGCAGGTGGCGCTGCTATACTACGTTTTTCATGATTTTCAAGATTGCTATATCTCAAGAACTAATGCACAGAATTTCACCAAACTTCAGATTCTGTGACCCCTTAATATACATAGACGCTGATTAAATTTTGGTGTAAATTGGCCAGCAGGTGGCGCTGCTATGTCACGTTTTTCATGATTTTCATGATAGCTATATCTCAAGAACTAATACACAGAATTTCACCAAACTTCAGATTCCGCGATACCTTGAGATACATAGCCGCTGATAAGGTTTTGGTGTGAATGCCCTGTAGGTGGCGCTGCTATGTTACATTTTGCACGATTTTTGCGATAGCTATATCTCAAGAACTAATGCAGAGAACTTCATCAAATTTTAGATTATGTTACACTAGAATTTATAACATAATTAGACGCTGATTACATTTTGGTATTAACCTTGCAACAGGTGGTGCAGCTATACTGCATTTTGCACGATTTTTCCGATAGCTATATCTCAACAACCAACGCACAGAATTTCATCAAACTTCGGATTTTGTTACAAAATGACAGATAACATAATTACATGATGATTACGTTTTGTTATAAATCCTTCAACTGATGGTGCTGCTGAGCTATATTTTACATGGTTTTTTTTAACTAGCTATATCTCAAGAACTAATGCACAGAATTTCATCAAACTTCAGATTCTTTTACACCATAACATAATTAGACGCTTTTTTACGTTTTGGCATAAATTGTCCAAGATATGGTGTTGCTGTGCTACGTTTTGCAAATTTTTTGTTATAACTATATCTCAAGAACTAATGGACGAAATTCCATGAAATTTCAGATTCTGTTAGGTCTTGACATAAATAGATGCTTATGAGGTTTTAATATAAATTACCCAACATGAGGCACTACTGAGCTCATTTTCTCAGAATATTAATTAAATTTTGCATTTTAAGCTTTTCGGATACCAGAATCTCATTAGGCTAGGTCAAATGTTCGAGGAAATTCGATAGTGGGTAACTTTGGGGTCACCACATTTTTTTTTTTTTTTTTTTTTTTTTTTTTTTTTTAAATATTAAAATGTATTTATGAGATAGAAGTAAGTTTTGGGATTGACACATCCAACTAGTTTCAAGTCAATTTTGATGAAATTCAATTTTTACTAAATTTTTAATTTTATATTCTCGATTGGAAACATTGGCCTGCAAAAGGTTTGCAAAAATATATCATTCATTTTTAATTTAAACGTAACTTGAACTTAGTATCTTTATTGCTGTAAATAAACTGTATTAAAATATTCAATATCAATTAGAAGCAATTAGCTCCATAGCTTTAAAAAAGCAACTCCAGCATAACACCTTAAAAAATTGGAAAATAATAATTATAATTTACTTGTTGTTGCAGACCAGACCAAATAAGAATTCAGAAAAAAAAAAAAAAAATGACAAATATTCTTTAAACTAAGTGATATGGAATTTACATTTTACTCCTCATATAATTCAAAAGAACTTTATTTTATTTGCTTCTATTTGAAAATTTTCATACTATAAACACTTAAGTGGAATTATTTTTTAAGTTAAAAAATGCATTTTTCATATCTTATTAATTAATTTTATTTATTTATTCCAATGTATGCTTATTGTTTATTTATATATATATATTTGTTTTTTTTTATTATTATTTATTTGTTCCAATGTTTTGCCTATTTGTTTATTTACATATTTTTTGTCTAATTTAGTTGTAAAGGCTAATTACAATTATTTTTAATATTTTCAGATGATAACTTTCTGGAAAAGACAGCAGAAAAAACACGATGTTTAGATAGTAGTTTAGAAAGTCGTTTGAAATCACAATTAGCAGAAATTGGTAAACAATTTATAAAACACTATACTTTTCATTTAGTTATCATGACCTATTTCATTTTTAATCATTGACCTTTTTAGGAAAGAGAGAGGAGAGGGCTTTGTATTATTTTATGTATCCTAGAATTTATTCACATTTATTTCTTAAATATATTACTATTATCAAATACTGAGTGTGCAAATAACACATCTTTTCTTATGTTTAAGGAGTATTTTTAATCATAATTAGTCTCTTACTTTATTATATACTGGTTAGTTTTAGTTATTGTAAATGGAATGTTAACATATTGCATTACAAATACAGTCAAATTTCGATACATCAAAACCCTTTATATCTTGAAAAAAGAAAATCCCCCTGCATTTCCATCAAATTTTTTTATGTATTTTCCATAGTTATCTTGAAATATATTTTCCATACCCCTTGACGTGTCAAAATTTTATCTTCAGAAATTAGTTTAACTTTTTACTTTTGGGTATTGTCAGTTGTAGAACCAGTTTGATCTGGATGCTGGTTTCATATTCTTTTATGTTTAGTTGTTACAAATAACTTAAAGGCTAAGAATGGAAGACTTGAAACCAAAATGCACAACATCGTTTTTGGGAGTTTTAAGGTGTGAGCACATTTTCCCAACAAAACAGCTGCATTTAAAGATGAAGAAAACCAATCTGGCAAATAGAGCAAACTTTGTACAACTGTGCTTTTGGCAGCAAACCAGAGCAGTAGTGACAGGCGTAGAGAGCTCCTCCTACAGAAAGTGTATGGAATGGGTGTGTGGGGAGGGCAGGGGGGGGGGGGTGTCTGAAAAATTTAATAATCACATATGTTGTCTACTTAAATCCTTGGAACTTGTTTCTGACAGGGGAGTCATGAAATCAAAGACAAACTTTGATAATAAGCATCTGAAAGTTGTGTAAATTAATTTTTTGAAAAATGCTTAAAAGGGAAAATAAGTTTACAGTGTCTCACATAAGTGATGGGACACTTGTGCTTTACAAAAGGAAACTAATCAAATAAATTAAAAAAACATGTACACATTTTGTTGTGGGTGTGTTTCATACATAAATTTAGTAAATATTATTACACAGCATACATTTTGTCAAAATATTAAAATATTAATTTAATAAAAATACAAATGTTTAGAACGGAGCAAAAAATAGCTCACATAAGTGATGGGACACCATTATATATGCAACAAAAATCGTCTGAAATAAGCAATAAAAATATTTTTGGGGGTTTTATTTTTACTTAAAAGCAATTGGCAATAATTTATAAAATCTTCTGACGTATTTTTCTCTAGTTTGTTTAGCAATTTTTGTGTTTTTTAGCTCTGTGTAGCCATGAATGCTAAACGAAAAGAAACTTCGCCTGAAATTCGAAAATTATTTATTAATTTGCATATTGAACGTAGGAAAATCTATTAGAAAAACTGCTGAAACAGTTAACTTGAGTCGTTCAACAGTTTTCAATATCATTAAACGATATAAAAAGAATCATATGATTCAGGATAAAAGAAGACCTGGCCGACCATCAAAGCTATCCAATGGAATAAAGTGAATTATCATTCGAAATATTAAAAAAAATCCAAGAAATAGTGCTTCAAAAGTTGCTGCTGATTTACAAGTATATTGATATTTTAAAGCAAAATTTGAAATCTTTAGCACGAAAATTGAACCTTCATAACAATTTTAAATTCTACCAGGACAATGACCCCAAGCATACTGTTCTGAACGTTAGACTCTGGCTGCTATATAACTGTCCTAAAATAATAAAAACACCACCACAATCTCCAGACTTAAATCCCATAGAGAATATTTGGCAAGAATTGGAATCAAGAATTCGCAAACACACCATTTCTTCAAAACAACAACTAAAATCGGTGCTTCAAGAAGAATTGGGTAAAATCACTCCAGAAATCATAAAAAAATTAGTCGAATCCATCCTAAAAAGATTAAATCATGTTTTAAAAGTAAAAGGAAATCCAACAAAATATTAAAACCTTTTAAAAAGTAAAATTTTTGGATAAATATTTGACGGAAAAGTAAGTGTCCCATCACTTATGTGAACCATTTTTTGCTCCGTTCTGAATAATTGTATTTTTACTAAATTAATATTTTAATATTTTGACAAAATGCATGTTATGTAATAATTGTTACTAACTTTAAATATGAAACACACCCAAAAAAATTTTGCACATGTTTGTTTATTTATTTTATTGCAGTTTCTTTTTATAAAGCACAAGTGTCCCATCACTTTTGTGAGACACTGTACATAAAATTCTGTTTGGAATAGTATATTTTCTATTTATTCGACAAATTCCCAATGTGTTTGTCATGCTCGTGTCGAAAAAGAACGACCACACCCCTGTGATATCATATCAGCCTACAAACCCTCACCCCCGCATATTGTGGAATGCATGAATGGACTCTCTGTTGGGGGCTGGGGAAGAAGAGAAAATTTGACAGAGGAGAGAGCTTTTGGATCGCTGAAGTACTTTGCTGAGGTACTTTGCTAGAATTAAGTGATTTCCAATGCTGCACATGTCAAATATTGAGGCTTGGATGACGAACACAATTTTTGCTGATTAAGTTTTTTGGTAAGTTAAATGATGCTGTATCATTACATATTGAATTGTTATGTGTTAAAATCTTTGTGGTTCTCTTATAATGGATGGATAGAATAGATTGGAGGGAAAAATCATCTTGCTTTCATTGAAATTTATTTGGATGGTTTCTTCATATAATCTTGTCAGGGTCATGGTTTTCTGTTATATTTAACATCACCTACATGCTCCTTTTTTAGATGCATTCGTAATTATGTAAATACGTAGCACCTATATTTGTCGTTCAGTCCATCTGTCTGTCTGTCCATCCACATATAACAACGCAAAAACTACCCAACCAAATTCTTTGAAATTTAAAATATATATTTATTACATAATTTTGTCGAGTCATTTCAAATTATATGAAAATCGGATGCATAGATCAATTACAGGGACAATCAAAAGTATTCCATTACATTACGGTCAATAAAGAAAAAAGTTTCAAATGCATTTTAATCATTTTAAATTTAAAATACATAATTATTACATAATTTTGTCGAGTCATTTGAAATTTTTTGAAAATCGAATGCATAGATCAATTACAGGGACAATCAAAAGTATTCCGTTGCATTACGGTCAATGGGGAAAAAAAGCATCACAGGGTTCGTACAGACTCCTTAGAAACTACTTAGAAATGAAAACGTTCCCAAGTAGTACTTAGAACTACTTAGATAAACAAAATACTCCTTAGAAACGCTTTAAATTGTATTGCAGTTTTGCACGCAAGCAATATTGTTCACGAAAAAAAAAAAAAATTCCCGATTGTAAAACGTATGGTAAACTCTTTATGCACGTCATTTATCAGAAGCACAGCAGTTATTGGTTGGGATCATACTAATAGCCACTAAAGTGATTTACTTTTCACGGCCATAAGGGAAAGAAAAGTGAAAAGAATAATCCAGGCACACCTCTAAGCTTCTAATTTCAAAAAGTGACTACACTGTTTAATTCCTTCAGAGCTAGATATATATAACTTTGATTTCTTTTTCATAATACTATTCATCATCCTCAATTTTGCTGATAACGATGGATTCAAGAATGATTCTCTTCCGAAAATTTGAAATTGTGTTATCAGTTCCGCATAGTTGTCAACTTGTACGGTTTTGCAGGCGGAAAAAACAATCACAGAGAAATGCAAATTTCGTGAAAGGATCGCTGTAAAAGTACACATTTCGTCAATATTTTGTGGAAAAATGTTTTTGTCAACAAATTTTGACAAAAGATCGCTGAAAAACGTGAATTTCCTGTGCGAATTGCAGTTTAAACGGCAATTTCACCAAATATCGCAGATAAAATGCTAATTTTGTCTGAAGGCCACAGGAAAACGTCGATTTTGTCTAAAGATTGCAGATATAACGCTGATAAAAGCCTAAATAAAAATAAGATTGCAGGAAAAAACGCCATTTTCGATAAAAAATTGCTTACAAATATTTTATCAAAAGATCATTGAAAAAAAAAATAAAAAACAGCGATTTCATCAAAAAATCACTGAAAAATGTCGAATTCGCCAAAAAATCGTGTAAAAATGCAAATTTTGTCTAAAAATCGCTGATTTCATAAAAAAAAACTACGGGAAAACGCCGATTTTGTCAAAAGATCACAGAAAAACCGCCAATTTCGACAAAAAATCGCAATAAATTGCCGATTTTGCTAAAAAATCACTGATTTGTCTGAAGATCCCGCATACTACCCCCCCCCCCCCCCGGTCTTGCGTGGGGGTAACTCGCGGAATCCTTGTGGAATTGGGGCTGTGCAAGTGCATGCCACATAAATAACAACAAAAGTGGCAACTCCTTAAATTTTTTTGGACTCTTGATTTTTTATGTACTCCTTGGATTTTTTCTTCCCGACTCTGTATGAACCCTGGCATCAAATGCATTTTAACCGTTTAAAATTTAAAATACATAATTTTTACTGAGTCATTTCAAATTTTATGAAAAATGGATGGATTGATCAGTTACAGAGACAATCAAAAGTATTCCGTTACATTACAGTTAATATTAAAAAATAGTTTTAAGTACATTTTAATGATGTTAAACTCTTTCCAGCATAATAAAATTAACATGAACTTATGAAGTATATCATATATATTAAAATATACATTCTGTACAATCAGTGATGCAAAGAACATTTATTATTAAATTACAGGACCACACAAAAGCATTCCATTACATAATGCTATACGGGGAAACATTGTTTGGGACGTGTTTTAATTATATTAAACTATTTCACATTTTATGAATATGATATGCATTGCTAAGGTGTAATAAAAGTTGCTTCCTGTATATTTACAGAAACACAAAAAAGATTTCTGCCTCTATACTGTATCCGAAGCACTGTATACTATAAAGGAAAGATCTGAATATTTTTAATACTTCATTATGGTACGAACGCATCTCATTTGCTACGCTTCACGTGCAATTTCCAACTTGTTCTATACTTAAATTTCCTGTTCATCCTATCAATATAGTAATTCTTTGATGTGTCTGCTCTAATAAATAGTATTTCATATACTCCTGAAAAATTCTCAAAATTAATTGGGTCACTTTTAGTGCAAATGATATTCTTTAATTTCTAAGATTGGTTTGGTTACTAAACTATGCAGATATCGAAATGCTTAAGATTGTATTTTAATTTCTCAAAAAAGCTTGGAAATTTATAAATAAAGTTTATATTTTTGCAAATACTTTTTTACTATCCATCCATTATAAGAAAAACCATATAGATAGTAAAAATTCAATGTGTAATAATGCAGCATCATTTAACTTACCAAAATTATAGTTTGAATTACTCAGGTTATGAAAATAGAAATAAACATCAAAGTGGGAGAAAAAAAAAATCCCTCCGGCTCTGCCTACAGACGGAGGTAGATTTCAAAGTTAAGTACTAATTTTATCAATAAAAACTAAATCAAGATTAGAGATAAACCCAATTTATTCACTAAAAATTAACACTAGAGACCTAAACATTTTGTAAAAATTCTAATATGCATGTATATACATAGAATAGATTTAAAACTAGTGAAAACAAATCCAGACTACCTCAAATGCTAAAATATGCCAATATTTCCCATAATCGAGTTTTTATCATGTTTCATTACATTTTTCCAAACTATGACATTAAATATTCATTTGGTGACTTCTATTATATTTCCAATATGATGTAATATTCATATTTTGAAAGATATTTATTGCATTTTTCAATTTTTATGTGAAAATCTTACTATAGAAAAGTTTTGACAATGTAATATTATAAGTATTTTTTTTAATTCATCAAACTATTTATTTTATTTTCATTTTTTACATGGAAATCTTGCAATAGAAAAGTAATTGTGTTAAGAATTTTATTCTGTTTTTGTTGGCAACTGCTATAATGAAAAACATTTTTTTTTTCCCCTGTCATTTTTCTGTAAGTTTTGATTTTATCAAAGTCTTGTTAAGGTGGTATTCAATATTTTTAACTCTCTCCATTTCCAGCCCCTTAGCCCGATTTTGCCTATTTGCAATCCCCGTCGAGATATTAACCATATGAATTTTTTTGGCAAGTTTGAAGATGATTTGTGCATAATTGTAACTTTTATCACACAGACAAAATTTAGTACATATATATATAAACTTTTTAGGTTTGGGTGTTTTAGGTTTCTGGGATCATATAATAAAAAGTTATGAAGAAATTTTTCAAAAGTCGTACCATAGTAATGACTGCAATAGGTAATATTTCTTATGAAATCTATCTAATAAATACCGTACATAATATGAAAGAGTACATGAAAAATTGAATGATGATATTTCATAGACTGTGCAACTTTAGAATTTTTTTATTTATTTGTTTCGAAAATGACTCAGAGCTGAAACAAATAGAAAGTCAAACATATCTATTTTTACTGTTTTTAAAGTTTTAATTTTACACTTTTTAGCAATCAAAAGTAGTTTATGTCAGCTATTTAAAAAAAAAAAAAATAATTATTATCAGTTACAAGTATTATATGAATATAATATACTCAACCTCTTTTTTTTTTTTTAAATATAAAGTGTTGAATAAGATGAATTGTTTTCTTTTCTTACTCTTCCTTTTTCTCTTCATGTACATTTAATCTATTTTTTATTTTTTAAGTTTGCCCCACCCTTTTCTTTTTCTGGCTTTACATGAAATCAATGTCAATCTTTACATTATTTTCCTAGAAATGAAAGCACGAGCATAAGGAAAAATGTTTTTCCTTACTTAAAAATTCAGCCATTTTCAAAATTTATAGATTTAAACAATTGCAATGTTATCTCTATGGGAATATTGAAAATCTGCATTTTAGGGTGTTAGAGTTGATGAAATATTTCTGATTTTCAATACCTACCGAGATTTTAGCAAAACAAATGTCCAGCTCATTTTTTGTGTCAATGTGACAAATATTTTAGACGCTATCATGTTCACAAGTGTGTAATTTTTGCATGGAAGCCAGAGCTGTGCTACGACAACTATCAATAATATTGTCAAGAAGGCGGCTTAAATAGAATTACCCTTCAAAATATCTTTTTTTAGGTTTTTGTTCATCTGATGAAATCCTATTCGTCTCTGTTCTCTGTCTGTCTGTCACAGAGTCCGTACACAAAAACTATAAAAGTCAGAGGGTTCAAATTTTGTGTACTTACAGCTAAACATCTCTTGTCACACAACAAATCATAAAATTTTGAAAAAGTTAATTATTTTACTTAAAATATAATTTTTAATATCATTAGTTCATTTTTGTTGGTTTTTCTCTTCTAATTGTTGCCAAAAGTTTTAATAGATGTAAAAAATATTTATTTTTTATCTTTTACTTTTAAAAGGGAGTACTTTTGTTGCCACAATTACAAAATTGGTATTAAAAAGTACAAAAAAAAAATTGATATCTCAAAAATAAATTGAGATACAGTTTTTAAACAAATTGCATTTAAAAATACACCTTTTTCCCTATATGATGATGTTAAAATTAAAAATGTATAATTTTTAGAAGTTTAAAAATTTGCAGTAGCGTAAATTTCAGAATTGAAATTTCGTTTCTTCCAATTATTGCAGGCAAGATTAAACAAAATTATTATGTATGTAACATAAACTAATGGTTTAAATAAATCACATGAAAAAAGTGCTTATTTGTTTTTATTTCATCATATTTATCATCGATTTTGGCACACAAAGTGAAATATTTTTATTTATTTATTAAATTCTTATTCATTTAAATCACTTGCCACCACTGGTGACCAGTTTGGTCTCCCTTAAATTTATGCTAAGCTTTGCAATATTTTACTTTTATTCATAACTTTATTTACTTGCACATCATCACTAAATCTGAAGATTCAGATAGAAATAAACAAATCTATGCATTCAAGGCAGCATTTAGGGATGAATTCAATATTCTATTCTAGTTGCTGCGATTGCGGAAGAAATCCCAAAATAGTGCCAAAAAATCAGTTTTCATTTGTTAATTTAATGGTAAAGTGTTTTGAAGGAGACATTAAACGAAACCCTCTGTGCGATCACACTTTTCCACTTGTTATATATTTTCTTTTTTATTACAAAAACTAATCCTATGATTAGATACTTAAATTGTCTAGAAGTAGTGAGAAAAATTGTACATTAATATATTTTACTTACCTATATACTTTAAAGTTTTTATTGTTAAATTCATGCATGTATATCAGCTAATGTACTAATAACTATGATAAGCAATCTTAATCAGCATTGCGTGCATGTTAATTTCTGGTTTTTTAGGTGTTCTTGAAAGAGAAAACAAAACAGATGTTAATGATGAACTTCTTCAAGAATTGAAAAGACTGCAATCTCTATTGATTCCTATATCTGAATTCAATCTGCAAAAGAAAAAGGCACTGCTTTTAAGAGCAAAAGCCGAAATTGCTAAACAAGAAGCTCAAAAGAGGATTCAAGAAATGGATGCTAAGGTATTAGAAAAATGAAGGTTTCCCTTTTTTTTTTTTTCATTTGATTTAAGTTGAATATTTTATAAATGGAATAAAATTTTACTCTTAAAATCTTAAAAATCAGTGTCTGGTTGATAGGTCCAAACTAAATCCACAACAATATAAAACTAACAGAGAATATTTTTCATAAAGACAATTGAAATAAGTCATTTATCTATTTTGGTATGCCCTATCTTAATGTTTTCTCTTGATATTTTGACAGAATGGACAATTCCAAATATATATATATTTTACAAAGTTTAATTTTTTTTTCTGCCAAAATTAACCTTAAGCTCACTTTTTTCCTGTTTTTATCAACCCCTTTTTAAAAGTCATTAGATTTATTCTGAAAAAGCATACTTGTTCAGAACATCATTCTTTTGAATTATTTTTTCGTTGCATTTTATAATTATTACATATCAGTAAATTCATTTCTTTTCCTTTTTTTGTGAAATTTTCATCTGTGTAATACATTTAAATTTCAACTACTTTCAATTATTAATAAGTTAAATAATAATCTTTTAAATAAAATTATCATTTACAGAAACCTTCGTTTTCACTGTTATATACTCGATGCCAGATGCCGGCTTCTGTTTACAAGAAGAGATCATGTTTGAGATTATCGAATGTTCTAGAAACTATTTTTTTTTTTTTTTTCCTTGAGCTTGGAGGTCCATAGATGGAAGTGATATTCGGTTATAAGCGAGTTGGCGGTAGGCTATGATGAATGGCTGCTTTTTTAATGGAATGTTTGTTTGGGAAATGAAGAGCATTTCTTAGAGGATGACTGCAGAAATAAATAATTAATTTGAAGTTGTGAAGGTACTTTCTTTTCTTCAGTTGCGCCATGACTCTTGTGCGGTGAAACGGGGAGACCATATTCTTTTGACAAAACATAATTATGCTGCGATGATTCCACTTGGCTCTCTATCTCAATATGTCACACACACACATATATATATATATACAATTAATTTTCCTCTCTTCTGAGCTCCAGATTTGTCACAACAAATCATGCTGTAATTCATTGCTTTGAAGTTTTTCCTTCAATGCATTTGTTGCCTTTAAATATTAATGTTTTTCTCAGTTAAGTTGGTAAATTATTCCAACTTTGTTAACATTGCAATCATCATCAGAGTTGTATATTTTTATAAGGGCGGCTACTTCTCTAGCTCTTCATTCATTTACAGTCTTTGAAGGTACATCACTTCCTTCGCTGCGAAATTATTTCATCATTACATTTCCATAGTGAGTACAAAAGCAGTTAAGCCATCTGATAATGGCTTGCAAATTTTTGACACTAGGAATTGTTCAGTACGCTTGCTCTTTCTGCCTTATCAGAGGACCAGTTATAGACATGTTGTGTGAGTGCTCATTTAAACAACAAAATTTTTTTTTTATTAGAGATAAACTCAGTTTAAGAACTTTATTTGGCCGCTTTTGAAAAATTTTTAATTTCATTTTTCTGTAAGAATTGGTATTATTAGAATAACCTTAAGCGAAATTTGGCTCAAATGCCTATTTTGACAACATATTTTGAAATATATTCTGATTCTATTAAAAATTCGACCAATACGACACATTATAAAGTTCCTAAATAAGAAAAGACTGTCAATTGAATGCATTTGAGAGAAAATTTGAATTTAAAAATGAGTCATAATACACACAACTTGTTATTTGGATATCTCAAATTTTCAATCACGATTGCTTCGGGAAATTCTGTTCAAAATACCAATTTTAGCATCCTCTTTTGAAATACATTTTGCCTTTATAAAAAAACTGGCTAATATGTCTCAATATATAGTTCCTAAATAAGAGGACCTGTAAATTGGATACGTTTGAGAGCTAAAATGGATTTAAAAATGAGTCCGTAAAAATGCAATTTTTTATTTGAATACCTCCCCAATTTTTTTAATCACAATCATTTCAGGAAATTCTGCTCAAAAAAAGCTATTTTCAAAGCATTTTTTGAAATATATTCTATCTTTATCAAATAAACTGGCTAATACGTCACATTATATAATTTCCAAAAAAGAAAACTTTTCATTTGGATGTGTTTAAAATCAAAAAATGAATTTTAAAATGACTCATTATATAAGCAATTTTGATTTGAAAATTTTTCTTGAAATCCTATTTTTGTTTAATTTATTTTAGCTGTAAGGATTGTTCCTATAAAAAACTTGTCAGTGTTAAAGTTAACGATATTATTGAGAAGATGTAAAATAAGATTAACCAGATTTTGATATCTTAAGAATTGATGGAGTTATGAATTTTTTTTCTCTCCCCCCCCCCTTTTTTTTTTGTTTTTGTTTATTTATTTATTTTTTCAGTAAAAATTGATCCTATCAAAAACTTGTCAATACAAAAGTTTTAGATAATATTAAATACATTTATTTAAAAAAAAAAAAAAAATTTGGATTTGATATCTTAAGAATTGACGAAATTATGAATTTTTCTCTCCCCTAAACCCCATTTTAAATTTTATCAAATATCTATCATGCATAAAATTTTTGCCCATTTCTTAGAAGTAATATAAACTTTAAACTGATTCAATATCTATTTTTGTTAAGAAGTTATGGAGTTTTTTCTGTTTTCACAAAATCTCTTCCTATTTCCAGCCCCTTGGTCCGATTTTGCCCATTAACGTACTTAGCCGAGATTTTATGCCCCTTGATTATGATTTTATTTAAAAGTTTGAAGGAGATCTGAGCAGAATTATGGAAGTTATCATGTCCAGAAGAAAGTGATATATATATATATAAAGGGTTCTCACTGTTTCTCGCCATTGCGCCAAATTGCAACTTAATTCTTCATTTGGCGAGTAAACAAGTGATTAGATTTGCCAAATTGCTAGTGCTAATTTTTTCCTTTTTACTTCTTTACTTTTTTGTTTTTCATACACATGCATGCATATATATTTTTAATATATTTGTAATGGTTAGTTGAAATTAGGTTAATAAGAATAGTTGTTGCAGTTATAAAAACTTAGGTTATTTTAGAACATGCTGAAAAATAAGGGGATACATTAAAAGATTAAAGGTATTTTTTTTGTGTGTGTGTGTGTGTTACACGGCGAATCTATTTTGCTAATACTTTTTTCATTTGGCGAATGTTTTTTAGTTTTAATTAGCCAAATTTCTAACGTTGGTCAAATGTCAGCGAGAACACTGTATATATACATATATAAACTTTTTTACTGATGGTAGTTTTGGGGTCTAGAGGTCATGATCGGTGTAGATCTATAAAAAATTTTCAGAAATTCCAACATGGGTACAAATGCAATAGGTAGTATTTCATATAAAATCTACCTAAAAGAGCTTTACTGACATCCTGAAATTGAGTCTGTCATGTAGACAGCTGAACATAATAAACTGAAAGTAAAGGAACTCCATGTAAAAGATGGGAATATATATAAACTATTATTTTAATATAATCAAACTAACTGATTGATAAAGTTATCATACAAAATGAATATTTCCAGCTGAGCAAAAAAATGCCCAGACTGGGAATCTAGCACTCATTCTTGGCTTACAGTACCAATGCTCTGCCATTTAAGCTAATAACCAGTGAGCATATTTCACTCAGATAACCTTTTACCTGCAGTTTATTCTGTTGATCTGTACATGACAGACCAGATGTTATTTCCAATAAGGTTATCTGAGCAAAATATGTTTGCTGATTGTCGGCCCAGTTAGCTTAAAAGGTAGAGTATTGCATCTATAAGCCAAGGATCTTGACTCTATTCCTAATCTGGGCATTTTTTTTTGTTTGAAGATACAGGTCTTTTTATCATAAATTTGAAGATACAAGTAAAGAGTATGAAGTTTTTCCATAAAATAAATGATATAGTAGCCAGATATTGTTGATCATGTTATGTTTTTTTTTTTTTTTTTTTTTTTATTGTTGAACAAAATGTTTTTTTGAGGATTAATCTTTAATCCCCAACCCCCCCTCCTTCTTTTTTTTTCTTTGTAGATTATGGAAAGTTATCGCATAATGTCAGCTGCTCGCTTTAAAGGAAAGAAGCTGAGTAAAAAAGAACTAAGTCAGATCAGAAGTATGTTAGAAGAAAGGGATGCCATGAGTAGAAATACAAGATCTGACAATTAATTTATTTTTATAATTTGTAAGAAAATGTATATTCTAATTGATTTATAGAAGTATCTGCATGACATATTACAAAAGTTTTGTATCGAAATAGACAATGAATATTTTCTTTGTTCATATGTAAATATTATTTTAAAACTGCATAGATGTCTGACATTTTTAATTTTATTGTGATAATTTTTTCAGAAATGTAAAAATCTTGTGAAATAAAAAAAAATATTTTATTTAAAAGTTGCTTGTTTTTATCACTCAAAATCTAACAAAGCAATTCTTCATCAACTTCAATTGGCTAATTCAGCTCCTAGTTCAAAAACTGTTAGTTGGTAAACTTAAACAAGAATTAAATTTTCATATTCACTACTGGCTTGGGAGCATGATTATTATTATTATTTTATTTTAGATTAGTGTGTGTTATTTATGATGGCCAATTATCTGCATGAGGGATATAGGCTAGGGAGGGGGGGGGGGGGGAGAAGTGCCTTTGTGAGGATTTTTCTAAGGGAACCTAACCCGTATTTATGCAAGGTTCAAAGAAAATCACGAAAACTCTGAATGATTAGGCCAACAGGCACAATTGTGTTTGAACCCAGTGCATCCCATCTACCAGCTTTGTGATCAGAACCTCTCGGCCACTGGTTTTGCTTTAAATTAGTGAGGCGAATGTTGAAATGTGCATCGCTAACTGACCAAAAAGATCACACAATTTAGCAATCTCTTTACACGAGTTGGATCCTAGTCTAGTGTCAGTTTTATCTATTTCTTGCTGTCAATTTTTTCATAAGTAAACCATACAAAGAAAACCTGTAATTATTAAACATATATTGAATTTTCATATTGAAATAAATCAACACTTTTTCAAAAATATATTTTGATTTGATAATTTTGTTTATTCAAAAAATTTGATCCAACGGAGAAATACTGATACATTAGCTGCCAGCTTTCAACTAATTTTCCATAATACCAGGATTAGTTTGATCCAAGTTAACCTCATTTCAAAATCAGAAAATTTATTTCAGGTGTTTAAGTGGAATATAATTAATTCCCTTTCTTTCGACAAAATTCCGGTTTGAAATTCATTAAACCAGGATCAAATTACTGCCCGTATTATGAAAGATTATTAACGTCCTCTATGCTGATATTCATTTTTTAAAATTTTGTGCTACAGTAATTATTAAAAAAAGGTAGTTAATTGATAATTAATGAATAAATATCCGTAAATATAGCAATTTGTTCTTTAATATACCAATAAATTTTCTGGTCAGACTAGCAATAGTAATATAGATAAAAATAAATAACAAGATAATTCAATTTTTCTTTGCAAAGAATATTGTATAAAGATAGTTTTAGTAATTGCTTAATTTTTAAGAATGTATGAGAAAATTTAAATATTAATGATTTAATTATTTAGAATGTATGTGAGAAAAAGAATCAATTGCTTGAAAAAATGTAAAGCACAACAAGAGATTCACAGTTACAATTAACAGTGCTGCTGTTGAATATTTTTGGGATTTTATGTATAACTGGCTATTTATATGTTTATTCTGTATGTGTGTGTATGAATGGTTGTAACTCATGTTCATAATTTCTTTAGTTAGCATATACAAACATCCAGTAAGTTAAGATTTACGCAATTAACAGTAATTTTTCTTAGTACAAAAAGAAAACAAGCCACCAATAATATTTGTTAGTTTTGCTATTTGTGTTAATAATTAATGAAATTATTTATTTGCAGTTTTTATTAATTCTGTAATTAATGTTTCTTCTAGGCATTTTTTAAAGGTGCTGCACTTTGTCCCTTTTGACATTGGCAAAATGTACCCTGCCTTTTTAAAAATAGTGAAATTTACCTATAGTTATAGCCACAGATTTCCTTCTATAGTAAAAAAAAACTAGCCTTAAAAGGAATGACTCGTGGAATGATGCTGATGTGGAAGATTTCCGGAACTAACGAATCCGGGTTGTCCACTCCTTCCATGAGTCGAATAGACCAATCAGGAAAGGGCTCCGTCTATGCATCGTCATATGGGTTACCATAAAGAGGAAAGGTTACCATCGCCAACAATCGCCAAGTTTGTCGCCAACTTGGCGATATATCGCCAAATTTGGCGACCAAAATTAGTTGTCAAAAGTGACGCCAACTTGGCGATAACTGTAATATTTCGCCAAATTTTTAATTTCTTTACAACATCAGTCGTTTGATACATCATTTGAGAGGTTTGCAACTGCTTATTCATTTAAAGGATGTCTTGTGTGTTATCCCCCATTCTGTTCCCCAGGGGGGACACATTTTTAATTTCTTTACAACACCAGTCGTGTTACACAAGATATGAAAGGTCTGCAACTGCTTATTCATATTATGGATATCTTGTGTGTCACCCACCACACTCTGCTCTCCCCAGGGGAGTCACATTTTTAATTTCTTTACAACACCAGTTGTGTGACACATCATTTGAAAGGTCTGCAACTGCTTATTCATATTATGGATGTGTTGTGTGTCATCCCCCACTCTGCCCCCCAGGGGGGCACATTTTTAATTTCTTTACAACACCAATTGTGTGACACATCATTTGAAAGGTCTACAACTGTTTATTCATTTTATGGATGTCTTGTGTGTCACCCCCACTCTGGGGCACATTTTTAATTTCTTTACAACACCAGTCGTGTGACATCATTTGAGAGGTCTGCAGCTGCTTATTCATATTATGGATGTCTTTTGTGTTGCCTCCCCCTCTGCCCCCCAGGGGGGCACATTTTTAATTTCTTTACAACACCAGTCGTGTGACACATCATTTGAAAGGTCTGCAACTGCTTATTGATACCGTGGGATATTGGCGAGCGCAGCAAGCAGGGGCAGCCAATAATTTGGAATCGCGAAGCGATTACGCGGGGGGTTGGCGAGCATAGCGAGCAGGGGGGCGGGGCCCCCCTAGTTTTGTAAAAAATTTCTCCATACCACAGTTTTTTTTAAATACATGTGTCCAAGACCTTACAAAAATGATAAATCTTTAACAGGATATTATTAAAACATTATTTTATTTTCAAAATTATTAAAAATTATTTTTTTATTTATCATATTATAAAAAATGATATGCTTTTTTTTTCTTATTGCTACTAAACACATTATTAATATGTTTCTTTATGAAATAGTACTTTTTTTTTTTTGGAACTAACATCCTGCATGTTTTCCTTCTGTAATATAAATTATCACTTTGGTAATTAAAGCATAATAATATATATTATATACCTAATTAAAGATGTAAGATTTGTTAAAGATTATTTGTTTAATAATTATTAATTTTAAGTAGTGTTAACAATTTAATATTAAATCGGACTTGCCAGGTCTCTTGATTTCAGCAGGAGATTCCTGATTTTCACATGATTTTTGGTATATTTCTCCTGATTTTTTACATATTTTTAAATATTCTATTATTTTACAATCAAATTTACTCTGATTCAGCGATGAAAACTCCAGTGCAAATGTAGTTGTTCTTTAGTGCATTTGATTAGTAATGTTTTATGTAATAAACTATAATGATTCATTATAATTGATGAATCTTTAAGATTTTTTGCTCTTACCACGGATATGTTCTGGTTTATTAATGATTTATCTCGATTAATATACTTATTTAAGATCTTCATTATAGTTTTATGTATGTTTTTGGAGAAGAACCTCTGCCTCTCCTGTAATATGTATATATTTAATTAATTTAAATGTATGTTAGAACATCATAAGCTTAAATGCATTCTATTTCTAAGGTGTACATATTTTCCTTATTTGAGTAAGTGTCAGATTTCTTTTTAAAGTTCAGTAATAATGAATCTCTGTTTAGAACTGAACTTGCACTGAACATGTTTAAATTGAAAAATTAATAAGTTTTCAATGAAAAAAAATCTCTGAATTTCTGAAACTAAATCTCTTGATTTTTGAATTTCAGAACTTTGCAAGTCTGTTAAATGCAGTTACTGATCATTTTAATAAATGTAAAATCACTAGTTCATCATAATTATAAATTATTTGTATAACTTTATTGTATTCTAATAAATAATGAAACTGCTAATTTGCAGTTTTTATAATTTCTGTAATTACTAATTAAAGTGTAATCACATACATTAGTAATTAGAGGTATAATAATTCTGAAAACGTAAAACTCTTGGTTTCTATTCAAAATTTTAATGCTGGGAAGAAAAAAAAAATCCAATTTTTTTTTCTCCTTAATTTGTATAAATGGATTTTTTTTTTTTTTTTAATCCTTGTACAGAGTACAATTATAGTTTTCAGAACAATTATAGTTTCTCTTTATCAGGTGATTAGCAGTAAAGAGTAATTAAGAAAAATAAATAGCAAAAGATATGTAAAATGAAGTAATTGTAAGTCATTTTCCAAATATTAAAGTGTTGTTTAAGCAGTTGTGTTATATATATATATATATATACCATAAGTACCGAAAGTAAACCTTCTCCAAATATAAGTCTCTTCCTCATATATTTTGCAAGCTGTATAATTCCTGAGAAATTTATAAATTCTAAATATATCCCCC
The DNA here is from genome assembly GCA_964019185.1 of Maratus speculifer. Taxonomy (NCBI): domain Eukaryota; kingdom Metazoa; phylum Arthropoda; class Arachnida; order Araneae; family Salticidae; genus Maratus; species Maratus speculifer. The sequence continues at coordinate 6,215,260 of OZ025294.1, read as the reverse complement.
CCTCACCCTTTTATCTATCTCACAAACCTTGCAATTACAAACATTTCTTAAAATTATCAGATTTCTAAAGGGAGGCTTACTTTCAGTACCTTACAATATATATATATATATGAAAGCATAATTCTGAACATTTTCAAATAAATCACACAAATATAATTCCTATAATTATATGATTAAAATAATGCCACATGTTTTCAAAGTGGTTATTAAAAGAATGCTTTAAAGCAAACTATCTCAAAATGTTAGTTTAATTTTACGCAAGATTATATTCAATTAACTTGCAACCTTCACATATTTATAGATTATATCTATATCTTAACACTGAACCCAGGATTGTTCATTTTTCCATTGACAATGAATAAATGGGTAAAAATATATCATAGACACAGCTTTTAAACATTGCAATGCATGGCACATTTTTAATCATAACATAACTAGTAAATCTGCAGATCAGGAGCTTCAATGTCAGCTTTGCACATCATTTTTTTAAAACACACTTTGAGTAACATTCAACTTCCTGGAAACTGTAATTTAAAATTTTCAAATTACATAATTATTTATAAGAATAAGAAAGAAGTTTTCAGCCATCAAAAGCATTAAATTAAAGATTTAGTTATGTTAGGATATTCTGAAACTTTCGTGATCTATTATTTTGTTTTTTTGAGCCCCCCTGAACCTTCCTTAGTCTCATTAAATTTAAATTTGTAACTTTCTATCAATTTGCTAATGAATGATGATCGTATATTTCTTTATACATTTTGATTTATAAGGATAAGTAACAGTTTTAATAAGCATTTTTCATTATCCTCATACTTCTACATACTTGCCCATCACAAACACCTAAATCTGATGTATCAGGAACTTTTGAAAGTATAAACTCAGTTATATAACATGGGTTTAACAATTTTGTTTTCGAAAAAAAGAAGTTTTGATTGCATTTTGTGGCAGTTATCATGGACAGACAGACAGAAGAACAGACGGAAAACAATAAATTTTGTGTCGCCAAAATAAGCTTTCACTGAAGTTTCGGCAATGACGTAATTATTCATGAGTTATTGCTATCTATGTTTCTTATATTTTTAACGACTACTATAAAATACCTGTTTTATTTCAATTATGATGTCATAATTTACACATCAAGTGAACCACCAACCAAGTGAAGTTACCAAGTGAAATATTTGCTAAAAATATAATTCTTTTTTATTTTTTTTTACTTCTAATTATGTCCCCATTTTTGTCAGAAAAATTCTTATTAATAAAACAAATATCCGTGTTAATATTTAACAAAAAGTACTATATCTATTTTTATTTTAATTCTGATGTCATATTTATTTATTTTTTCTTAGTTTAATTTTTCGAATGGAAATTGCTCAATTGAAACTTATTGCCATTGAAAAATTATTATTCCAGATTTTGACTTTTTTGGCAATGATAAAGGAAATTGGTTAAATTTTATCTAAAACAATCGCTATTGATTCTGTATGAAAAAGAAGGAAATTTTGAATTATTAAAGAAAATATTTGAATAAAATTAATAAAACATAGCCTATGTTCTTTACGGCGCTATGCTATATTTATACGCAAAGATACAAAGACATTAATTAATTCATCGGTTTTGACGTTGACTTCATTTAAATTTATAACATTAAAAAAATAAGGATTAGGATGAATGGTTTTTTAGCAACCATTAAGAGAAAATAAAAAAAATGAAATAAATACATTTGAAATAAGTAAATCTCTAAAACAAATTAGTTTATATTATTGGAACACATTTATAAAAGATCTCCAAAATTTACAGCAATAATTTTTAAAATCTGACAAATGCGTAGACAAAATTTCAAAACAATACGAATAATTTAACTGGTAAATTTCAGTATCCATTTATCACTGAATACCATTAATGAAATGTGTCATTTTCTCTCAAGAAAAAAAAAAATTAAATCATTGGATTTGCCATAGAAAAGCATTATTGCGCAAAATAAAATATTCTATATATTCTGAACGAATGAATCAAATCTAACAAAAAACCATACAGCTTAATCCCAGTACCTCACTAACATACCCACTTAATTTCAAGCCAATCGGATGCTTTTTGCATCAGTTATCGCGGAACAGACAGACAGACAGAAACCAAAAAATTTCGTGTCTCCAAAGTAAGCCTTCACTGACGTTTCGGCGATTATACAAGTTCTTTTATTTAATTTGATTTAAAATGTTCAATAAATATTGCTATATGAAGAGCTCAGATGATAAAGGTGGTAAGAGACAAATGATCATTTTGAAAAACACATTTTGAACCACTTATCAACTAAAATCGAATTTTTTTTTCTCCATCAAATATCTCTTTTATGAATTAATATTTAAATAAGTAATCAGATTTTTTTAAAAATGGTAATTTAACAGATGGTAGAGAATCACTGATTGTTTTAAATCTTATGATTAATTCTTTTTTTTTTTGGTCATATACTACCTTAAGCCGAGCTGTTATATATATTTTTTTCTTTTTCAATGAGTAGGTTTCCAAACAAAAATAGGGGGAACTGGGGTACATTGATACATGGGGCACATTGATACACCCCCTCTACCGCTCACAGGGTCATTACAGGAAGTTTCACAACAGTTCCAAAAGATGATGCTAGTGTATTCAACTACACACAGAAAATCTTGGAATGATTCAGTAGTTTGATGAAATGGGACGGGTGATTTATTGTTTTTGTTGTTCAAAAGTAAATATGAGTTGTACAATTGAAATGTTATTATACAACTGTTCCAGTATTTTCAACCAAAATGAATACTCTCCCTAGTAAGTACAGCTACTCTTTATCAGTTCTTCATTATTTATTGTTAGATATATTGTGAAATGTTGGATTTGAGACTCATTTTATTCAAAATCGCTGTATGGGGCACATTGATACAGTCTATGACGGGGCACATTGATACAGCCTAAATCCTTTAATAGTTCATATTTTCATTATCTTTTATTATTTTTTTTACCATACACTCCTTAATCCAACCTTTTTTTCACGAAAAATTTCTAATATTAGTTTTTATTGAAGTGAAATAGCTCTAATTTTTTTATATTAGAACATTTTATAGTATTTTTGAAAACAGAAGATGTAGGAACTTACCCAGCATCTAGTGCTAGTAGAACTAATAAAAGAAAAGTACGCCATTCTGGCAAATCTCGAATTTATATCGATTCTCCAGAGAAAAAAGTATTTTCAAATGCGAAATGTTAAGTAAGAGAAACAAACTGCAGAACAGAAAATGATACTTATATTATAAACAGAATTTTTAATATAATTATCCTTTTTTTTTCTGTTTATGAACCGATTTATAAACAGAAAAACTGGTAATTTTTTCATCTTTCATAAGAAAGAAGATAATGCTGGGGTTGAAGTGCTAGATATGACAAAGTTACCACAGCCAACAATCAGACAAGAAACAGCCAGAACATCAGGTCATAATATATTTAATTTTGATTGCTTTAATATTGCTTAAAAATAAATTGTGGGTGATTTGAATTTTTATAAATAAATATAAAATGGTTTTCTAATTCATTTTCTATGAAAAATATGCATTGGTATTATTTTGTCGTCATTTTTCTCAAACGTATCAATCTGCCCCGGGGATGGGGCACATTGATACAAATGACTTTTTTTGATTTTTTTAAAATTACATGCAAAAATACTATATAAAACAATGATTGTACATTTTTATAACATACTACACAAGTTTTGCTGTCACCTCATGGAATAAAAACTTGAATTTTCTACTTTCTTGACACCAAAAAAAATCTTAGAAAAAAACTGTATCAATGTACCCCAGTTCCCCCTATATATGATTTGAAGGCTAAAAGCAGAAATACTAACAGATGAAATCCAAAGTATAGCTTTTTCAAGGTACCTATCATTTCTGGCAATACTTCAAAAAAGTCTAGAAGCAATTCACACAGACATTATGAATGCTTTAACACTTATGCATTACTGCATTATGAATGGACAATTTTTCTTAAGACATGCTCAAATAAAAATTTAAGAAATTACTATTAGTTTAAAAAATACAGTAGTAAATCTTTAAATAAGAACTAATTAAATTACAAAACTTCTGCTGCAAGAAATAATTTCTCCAGCAATCTTTAGAAAACTTATTGGTACATATCCCACTTCACAATGTATTAATTCACCTCAATTTGTGTGTACTAAAAGATTCACAATTATTATTAAATGTTAGAGATTTTATTATTATTATTTATTTATTTAAATAATGTATATTATCACATTTAATATCCACATAAACAAAATTTTTAAATAGAACAATGACCATTTTTGTCTTAATTGTTTCAGCCTCAACATCATTTCTTATATTCACGATAATTAAAAAAAAAAAACTTTAATTTGCATGAAAAATGTACTTAAAAAATATATGTGTTAGACAGATGTTTGAACTATTAAATTATAACAGAGATACACATAATTTATTTGCATAAGATCAACAATTAAGAATACAACACTCTACAATATAATTTTTAGTTTACAAGTTACATACTATCTGATCTTTAAATAATTTGATTGGTTCAGGATTTATACAAGTTTTACTTATTTGTATCTAACATAGGAAAAAAAAAAAGAAAAGGCACATCACAGGACTAAATAAATTTAGACAATTAACAGAAGGAACCTGCCTTTGCCATTTTCATCCACTCTGTTGGATGCTTAGCTTTCATGTGGGTTTTTACATTACACAATTGAGCAGAACGATAATTACAGAAGTTGCATTTAAATGGCTTTTCTCCAGTGTGTGTTCTGGTATGTTTTAATAATTCAATTCGCTGAGCAAAAGTCTTACTGCAGAACTCACATGAATAAGGTTTCTCTCCAGTATGTGTACGCATATGAAGTCTAACTTGAGATTCATAAGCGAATATTTTATTACAAAATGGACATTTGTGCAATGATTTTTCAAGGTCTAATTCGTCTGTTGAAAGGTTTGAGCTCAAACTTATATCGCTGGTTTTAGAAGTAACATGTTTGACTTCTTTGTAGCAGAAAGTCCCACTTTCTTGGGTTATTACTGATGTATTTAAGTGATGAGAGAAGGAAAATCCAAAATTGGTTGACAGTTCTTGTTGACCTAAAAATCACATTTTATATTTAGCTAACATAAAATAAACAACATCTCATTTTAAAAAGTACAATTAAAAATTATAAAGTGACCATTTTAAAAAACTTGGTTAAAAGTTTTACTAAAATAGTAACAAATAGATAAATCATAAAAATTCAAATATGAATGAAAATTCAAGATCAAAACACATGACTCCAATCATCCAACCGTTAAATAATTTGGATCTTGCTTTTTACTAACATGTCAAGTTTTGAAATTATATTTTAAACAGCATGATTAAAATAAAACTAGGTAAAATATTTTTTAGCAAATTAGAAATTTAAACCATTTTCCAATAAGGTAGAAGGCAGCAGTAACAATACTTTGCAACATAGTAGAAAAAAATTGATACACGAAAAAAAAAAAAAAAAAATTACCTTTTTATCAACCTTTCTAATTAAGACAAAGAAAAAATATTTAATTACAAAAATAAAAAGACAAAATGCCCACAGAAATAAGAAGATTTACTAGTTTAATTATTTAAAATAATTATTTAATTCCAGTGCAGATGTTTATAAATACTTTCTATATTTTAAAAAATTTGTAAAAAATTAAGACAAATAAAATTTTTTTCAAATTAAATGAAAAAAAGAAAATTGTGAATTGCATAAAGATTACACCATAAATTCCTAGTTATCACATGTTTTTTTTTTTTTTTTTTTTTTTTGGGGGGGGGGGGATAGGTCAAATTAAAATTATTTATAATAGAAGTTAATTCAACCATGCCTTCAATTACTTTCAAAATGAAGTATAATTATGCCACCCAGAACAATAAATTAATAAAATCATGGATTATGATGATTATTTAATTATTAACCCTTTAAATTTATGGCAATATTTTAGTATATCTTTTTAAAAGCATGAGTATGTAGCAAAATATGGGTACAGTAGAACCCCGATAATCTGGATCGTTTTTTTCATTTTTTTTTTCAAGTTTGAGAAGCGTTTGGCAAAAAAGTTTTTTTTTTAAATTCAGAATATGACGATGCAACAAGTTAATGTTATGGAAATTAGCCAATCGCTTCTCAAACTTAAAACAAAAAAGGAAAAAACAATTTGGATTATTGGGGTTCTACTGTATACAGATTGGTATATGAACACCTTGTATATTTATCTATCTTATGAAATAGAATAAACAAATAATTGATAAAATTTCCTTATATCAAACTTTTAATTCAACAAATACATGCTGGAACAAGTAAGAAAAATCATGCGCTAAGTATAGATTATGAAACACTTTCATCACTTCCAGAAATCTTTGTTTGTTATTTAGGGAAATAAGGGGTTATTTGTCCATAGCAAAATATGTATTCCAATACTTTTGAACAGCCCTGTATTTGATCTGTAGGTTGATATAATGGGGAAATTTAGTTTAGCAAAAAAAAAAACGCCTAACTGATTGAAATTTCTCTTTCAGCAATTTATACTAATAGATGGAAACATACTTGAATACTTTTGTTACTTAGTTTACGTAGTACCTTTATTACATGCCAGTATTTAACAAAAATTTAATTCAAACTAAAACACTTTTAAAACTACTGAAATTGCATCCATAGGTGACCATGTATTCAATTCTTTGTGTGGCCCTGTGTATCATTTTATCTATATTCTACAAACATTTCCTAGTAAGTTGAATGCAATTCTGCATAAAAATGCATAATGTATTTAAAAAACACCTCTAAGTAATTTGCACTCATATTCAGTATGCTTTACAAACTCCTTTGAGTGGCCCTGTATATCAACTACAGCAATTATACACATCTTATAATATGCATAAATTTAGTGAATCTTAAAAGTAGATATCATAGTTAAAAATGTATTTCATCCATCCATTGCCATCATCGCTAATATACAGTATTTTAGATAGAATGTACTATTTGAAATCTTTTATATGCCCCTGTAAATGCTATGCACTTGGTATATGTGTGAAATAATTTCTATTAAACCTCAGCAGTATATATCAATTTTATTATACATGAACTAGTTTAATATAATAAAAAATGTCGCAAACAATTCCCTCCCTTTTTTAGGTGCGTTCGTAATTATGTAAATACGTAGCACCTATTGTTGTTGCTCAGTCCGTCTGTCTGTCTATCCGCATATAACAACGCAAAAACTACCCAACCAAATTGTTTGAATTTTAAAGTACATAATTATTACATAATTGTCGAGTCATTTCAAATTTTATGAAAACCGGATGGATAGATCAATTACAGGGACAATCAAAAGGATTCCGTTACATTACGGTCAATGGGGAAAAAGTATCATATGCATTTTAATCGTTTGAAATTTAAAACGTATATTTATTACATAATTTTGTCGAGTCATTTCAAATATTACATATTTCAATGTTATGAAAATCGGATGCATAGATCAATTACAGGGACAATCAAAAGAATTCTGTTACATTACGGCCAATGGGGAAAAAAGTTTCAAATGCATTTTAATCATTTGAAATTTAAAACGTATAATTATTACATAATTTTGTCGAGTCATTTCAAATGTTATGAAAATTGGATGGATAGATCAATTACAGAGACAGTCAAAAGTATTCTGTAACATTACGATCAATGGGAAAAAAAGTTTCAAATATATTTTAATGGTGTTACACACATTTGAACATAATAGAATTGACATTAATCTATGAAGTATGTACTAAAATATACATTCTGTACAATCTGTGATGCAAAGAATATTTATTATTAAATTAAAGGGCAACACAAATGTATTCCACTAAATAGTGTTATATGGGGAAACATTGTTTGGGGCGTGTTTTAATTATATTAAACTACTTCACATTTTATGAATAAGATATACGTTAATGAAGTATAATAAAAATTATTCCCTCCATATTTACAGGAACACAAAGATTTCGACCACTATACTGTATCCAAAGTACGCTCTACTATATCAGCAAGATCTGAATATTTTAAAACTTCATTATTGTACGAATGCACCTCATTTGCTATGCTTCACGTGCATTTTACAACTTGTTACCATTATGTAATGGAATTCTGTTGTGTGACCTTGTAAATGAATAATAACTATTCTTTTCACTGCATATTTTTGTACACTTTATCAATACATATCAATTTTATTATGTTTGACAGAGTATAACATCTTTAAAATTCATTTGAAATGATTTTTTACCATAGGTCATAGTGTAATGGAATACTTTTAACTATCCCTGTAAATAAACTAATCTTGCTAGAACCTTCATATGAAATAGAGTTTGTGCTCAGGTAAATGTCAAAAACTTCCAAAAATTTCAGGGCAATCCAAGTATATTTATGAGAGTTAGAAAGCAGCCAGAGAAACAGAAGTCAAACACTTTTCAACTTTGTTGGAAAGTGTTAAAAAGACAGATCAAATGTTTGCTTATAGAATTAAATCTAATACTTAAGTTTAAATGTAATACTACTTAGTTTACGATGTTCTTATATTAAGAGAGAAATTCTTCAAAGACTATTTTAATATTAAAATTAATTATATTGTCGGTGAAAAAAGAAGTGTATTAAAAAAATAAAACATAAGAAAAATATTATTTCATATTTTATTATTATATTATAAAAGTATTTATTAAAATATTTGGTTTTCATGTAACTTTATTCAAACATGGGTTTTAGAATTTAAATATTTAACACTCAGGTAATATTACTGTTAGCCTGACATTTGTGATGTTTTGAAAAGTAAATATGAAGTTTGTTGAATGCTAAAAGTAAATATTATTGTTTAAATTAATAAATACTGTTAAATAATGGAAATTTAATTTGAATATCAGATATTATTAGAAATATTTATTCTACTTTTTGAAAAATGAAGTTATTGAGTTGAGATTGAACTAAAGGGGTTTGTTTGTTTTAAATTTTATGAGGATCATTATCAATCAAATTTACAGAAATGTCATCTATCATACCCCTTGTAATTTGTGATTTTTTGTGCAAAAATATAAAATCTAAGGCGGAATTATTCAAGATTGAAAAAAATTTCTGTCATAAATTTTATCAGGATTTTAGAATTTTTTTCAAGCTAGACTAATATTTTTGTCTTACTCAAAGTTTATTTTACCCTTGAAAAAGCAAATCAAATTAAATATTTTAGTATATTTATCTCATATGAAAAACTGATGGAACCAGAAAGGAAAGTGGAGCTTGATCTAAAAAATGTTACAGTAAAAATTGGCAAATATTTTCAATCTTAAAAAGTGTGTAGAAAAATAATGGTGTCTGATTATATGTAAAGCTTATGAAATTACCCAAAATTTTCTTGATAGCTGAAAATGTGGACTGAGATTTACTGGCGCCTTAAAAACAATCAGAGGAAAAGAGGCATTTTTAACACATTCCATGCTCCAGTCATCCCTAACTAGTTTAAAATTTTTGATTCATGACTATATAGGTTACAGTATGATGTAAAAAAGAATGAGAACCTGAACAGACTATTTCAGTACCAAGTGTAGATAAAATTCCATTCCAGGGATTTTTGATAAATAGAAGATCAAAGCTCCAAGTAAACTCAAAACCTAAACTTATACGATTCAACCATATTCTAAATATTTGTGTTCAGAAATATTTATCTACATCAATTCCTCAACAAGCTGACTATATTAATGTTATACTTTAATTATTACTTCATGGTTTATATTCGTTTAGTGTTGTGAAGTTTAACATGATTTGAGACAACATAACTATGCATTCTATTAACTATTTTTCCCAGTAATCATTTTGAGTAGATAATAGTATGATTCTGAATATAACCCTTTCGAGTCTGGTGTACTATTAATAGTACATGTCTTTTAAATGAGTATTATTTTGTTTAAAGAAAAAAATTTGCTACTATTTGCATGTAGTAATGTTAGTATAAGTCTAATCATCTACTATATGACTTCATTTATGTTTAGGCATAGTGGTGCAGCCAGAATTCGGTTCTGGGGGGGGGGAGGGGGGGGAGTTTCTGATAAATATGATTGACGGTTATTTAATTGCCGGTTAATAGAATCAGTACTAATTAGAATATTCACTGTATAATACTTAAACTTAAAGAGCATCTATGTGGCAGGAAATCAACATTTTTTTAGCATAATATGTCTCAGACAAGTGATTTATTTCAAATAACCAATTTTTACTTAACTAATCCATGTAATATGCACTTTCACAATTTTAAGTAGAATTTTCACCATTTAATTGAATCATTTTATTTAGTGTAATCTGATTAAAAAAAGCGACGGATTCTGAAATGCACCAAAACAATTAAATATTAAGTTTGGTTTTGATTCATATAAGCGGCAATTATAGCGATCTTTCTTAGCTCTGGGAGGGGTTTTAACCCCAAAACCACCCCTTTAGCTGCGCCACTGTTTAGGCATTTAGTAATAATAATGATTATTATTATTCGCTTAATTCTCTTTGCACCATTTGCAATTTTTTTTATTTTAAACATATATTTCACTCTTTAAATTTAAAATAAAAGTTATATTCCTGAAAGAATCATGTGTAACAAAGTGAAAAAAATATTAGAAAGTTATAACATAAGTTAAATCTTATTGTAATACAATATTTTCTAAACATCTCCAAAACTTCTTCCTTAGCTTATTGTCATATGAATTGGATAGTACGCAAAATAATAACATTCGTTATCTTTCAGACAATGAATATTCATTAAACACTAATTAATTTATTTACAAAGCTAGTATTAATGTTATTAACATAAAAGTTATTTTTTCTAAAAATTAAAAAAAAAAAATCAGACCTGAAAGGGATAAGGCACCAGTAAAGTTGAATCTACATTTTCAGCTATCAGCAAAGATTTGAGTAATTTCATGAGCTTTAGAGATAACCTGATTCCATTACTTTTCTGCACACTTTTTAAGATTGAAAATATTTGCCAATTTTTACTGTAACATTTTTTAGATTGGGCTCTATTTTTATTTCTGGTTCCACCTGTTTCTCATGTGATTTCACAACTTTTTCAGATTCTTTCAGGAATTAGGTCAACCAACTTCAACTAACAAATCTAAACTAATATTAGTATTAGTTTAAAGTAATTAATAGACATTTTAGTCACGTGAAATACTAAAAAATAGTGAAAGGTGAAATAATGCCAAGTTGGCTTCACTTTTGGCGAGTAATTTTGTTGCCAAATTTGGCAATATGCTGCCAAGCTGGTGAGAAATTTGGCAACAGGACCGCCCCTCTCTTTTACGATAGTCCCCTTACAATTTTGGGGTATCTACGCAGATTTTCATTTGTCCATAAGTTTCTATATAGATTTTCATTGTGCCATTTCCAAATCATTATTTTTTTTTTATACACAAAAGGATTTTTTTTCTAAATTATCCCTTTGTAATTGCAATATCTGTATTATAGTAACTGTTTTGATTTCGAAAACATTCAAATAAATGTGTGATGTTGTTTCAACACATATTTAGTTACAGTTTATATATGTTTATGAAAAATATGTATTTTCTGTTTTGAATGACATTAATTGCAAAATGCAAAAATATATCAGAAGAATCTGAATTCTTATTGACCTATAAAAAAAGAACATGTGTTATCATTTCTTTTTAAAATTATTGTGCTGTTTTTTAGTTGGTGGCAACTCAAAAGAAATGATTGAAATAGCAATTAAAAAGGAGAGATTTCTATAACGTTAAATTATGGAAGGTGTAATGCTATATAAATTTTAAATGGATGACATTTCCTTAATATTGGATACTTTTTGAAGGAGCTTCGAAAGGCACATACCTACATTAAAAGCTTTCAAACAAACTGTTAAACATCTCTGAATATTTTCTGGTTCAGATTATATTTGAGTTGTTGTCCATGCAGAAAAAAAGTGATAAAACAGGGATTCTGGATCTCCATAACTAATTAGTAGATCTGGATAAAATTTGGTAAACTTTGAGGTGTAGAGTAGGACACATCGCCTAATCAATTTCGTTGCGATCACATGACTTTGGACTTTTAGAGATACATTTGAGCTCTACTATTCAGAACTATTGTGCTGTATGATAACAACAAGCATAAGGGGCCTACTAAGTTGACCTAAAATTGATGCAACTTTTACTTTTATGATTCTTTTTTCAATTTCAAAGAAAAGAGATATCCTCTTCAGACTTTTTGCATTACATTTATTGACATTTTAACTACATATTTAATTTTTTGAGTGTGTGAAAAAAAAATAATATGTCTTGTAAATGTGTACCATAAACTTCATATTGGGTGATCATTTTTCTATGGTCAAAAACTAATCTGGTCATCATATTATCAAGGAACATTAAATTAACTTTGTTTTATATCAACATTTAGTTTAAAAGGTTAATTTTTGACAAAATGGTGGTCATTTGAAAAAAAAAAAAAAAAAAAAAAGAGTCACTTTTTTGTCTCTTTTTTTATTTTTTTCAAGCTTTTGAAAAGAACTTTTTAAAACTGTTAAAATGAATGCAAATGAAAATAAACTTGCTGTCAAATAAACTCAAGTGAAATAACAGTTTTGATGGAAATTAACTGGATAGTATAACAGGAAAACCTGTTTTCGTGCACTGTGGAACTACTGTTATATGACAATAGGGGATCACGATGGCTTCAGAAAAAAATCCCATTTTGCTATCTATTGTATTTATCAATGGACTGACTTTCTAAAACATTGCGGATTCTGGAAACTGATTTCCAACTACATGTTTGGGTAACATTGGAAATGGCTTAAAATCTTTGAAAAATTAAAAGTTAGAAAAAATAGATTTAAGGAAAGAGAATGAAGACAGATAAAATAGGATAGAGGATGAATGCTAGAGTATTGTTCAAATAGCCAAGGCCTATAACAGGCTGTATAGAATGGGATGGGGGGAAGAAAATCACCTGGGTTTGGTATTTCTTAAAGGATATTTTCTAAAATTTCTTAAATGGTCTAAATTCTTTGAAAATTAAAAGTTAAAGGTTAGAAAAAATAGATCCAAGGAAAGAAAATGAAGACAGATAAAATAGGATAGAGGATTAATGCTAGAGTATTGTTGAAATAGCCAAGGCTTATAACAGGCTGTATACAAAGAATTGGAGTGAAGAAGATCACCAGAGTTTGGTATTTCTTACAGGATATTCTCTGAAATTTCTTTCAGGATAACTGTAAATATGACATTAGCTATCAGTCAAAAGTTATACATCAAAATTCTATGCTTGCATTATCTTTATTCTTTAAATCCTTTAGTATCTTGAAAAAATAAATGCATAAAAAAATCATACAAATTCATTAGAATTTTTTTTTAATGAAATCCTGTAAAAACAGAATGTCAAAATATAATGTCTGCAATTGTTTGATATGCAAACTGCCTAACTGGTTAAGCCCAAATTCTTGAATAATGCCATGAAAGTAATTTAAAATATATTCACAAATTAAGCTGCTCTGATTCATACTAGTAAGACATTTTTGGCATTAAAACATACAAATTTTCAAATAATAAATAGGTTGACACAAACATTAATGCATCTACAGAAAAAACATTATTTAAATGAGATTATAATGTTATAATTTCATTTGTAATGAAAAGGCTAAATTTTCTTTTATACTTAAATTGAATTGAATTATTTGAATTTACAATAAAACTTAACATACTTGCAGTTCTATTCAATAAACTCTTAAGAAATGAATGAATAAATAAATAAAATAAAATAAATATGGGTTTTAAATCTCCATCCAAAATATTTTTTCTGGCTATCTTCTTGGTTGTACTGCTAGTGAAGATTATTTGCTATAGTACAGTATTGCATTAAGAAAAAGCAATTTCTGACATAAATAAAATAAAATAAATAAATCTCTAAGAACAAGCCATCAAATAATAGTTTTGTAAATATTGTTTTTAAAAAGTAGTTAAAATTGATTTACATTCACCAAGAAAACAAACACAATAAGAAAAAGGAAAGCAATACTTAGAATAAAAAGATATTTAGTAGTTTATCAGCAATAAAACATAAAGATGATTTAAAAGAAAAGAATAGCTATATGGTCACAAGAAGATAATTCTGTGAAGTATTTTTTTTTTTTAAAGGGTCAAGAATTTTGAAATACATTTTCAATAACAGCAAAATAAAAATGCCCAGAAAAGCTAAAGAACTGAATTATGAAATATGTCTAAAACTTACATATGCAACAAAAAATAAATTCAAGATACTTAAAAAATATAAATATATAAATTATTTTGTATGATTTTGTTTAATCGAAAAAAGAACTTGCTTTCTTTTGTGCTAATTTCTGAAACAGTAACTTACTTCGCAATGATAGGCCAAAAACTTCTGAATAAAATTACAATTTTTATTGTTCCTTTTATTACAATTATAATTTCTTTTCTTTTCTTTTTAAAAAGGATACTATTATTTAATAAAATAGTCATGATTGATTTCATTTTCTAAGTCAAATATCATTCATATTTGAAATAAATAAATGCTAAATATTTCATGCATTATAATTCTTTGATAAAACTTAAATATATTTGATAAAAATTCTTGAAAGTATAAAATTAATTTACTATCAATAAAAAACATCTTATCGTAAGAGACAATATTAAGTAATAAAGAAAGAAAAACATATTTTTTAATATTATTATTATTATTATGTAATATTTTAAATATACACTAATATCTAATAAAAATATTTTTTCATAAATCAAATACAGATTGTTTGCACATTTGTATATGAAAAGAAATGACATTTAATAATGAATCAGCAGTATCATAATCCTTTTTGGCTGTTTTATAGAATATTGAGTTTAAGAATATTTGCTGATGACTTTAAAAAAAAAAAAAAAAAAAAAAAAAAAACCTTAAACTACCGTAATTTTTATGTGACACTATTGTTTTAACTAATTTTTGTGCTTATTATATAAATAACATTTGAGATAAAGTGCTTGAGTAACTTTATAATCATAGGAATCATGTATTGTAACATTACTGCTATCATGTAATCAGGTGCGGGTTCACATTTAAATTGTTTGTGAATTATGATTAAATGACAAGTAATAAACTTCATATCTAATGTTTATATACATAAATTTTTTACCAGGTAATATTTGAATTTGTATACAGGATATCACCAGAAAAATTGTCAATACTTTAAGATGTCTAAAAGAAAAATTGCTCTCAAGTGATTATTATAAAAGGTTTTAATTTGCCTTGTCAAGAGGAAAACTTAATAAAAGTATATTTCTTTAAAACAATGAAGTACTAAGTTGTTACTGAGAAATTTTAATTATTAGTTTTCTGATGATGTAACTTTTTTTTTATTTTGAAGAAAAAGGGGGGGGGGAGGGTAATGGGATAAGCAGAGAAAGAAAGGGAAGGACTGCATTTTCTTCTTAAATCACAGAAGTATGCACATCCTTAAATTATGTCCTAAATCATTAAAATATAATTATTTTGCTTATAAATGTCATAAAAATGTAACTAATAAATAATGTAGTTCTATTAAACAAAGAATTGTGAACTTAATTTACATATAATTCAGAAATTTACAATAATCTGTCTGATTATATAATAAAATCTCACTAGCATTCATAAATAGGAAAGTAATATTCAAAATATCAAGTATTAATGATAGCTTATATACATCAATTAAATTTATAAAAATAATTTTTTAGCTATAATACTAATCAAAAATCAAAATCTGAAGTTATTTTTAAAATGGATATACAAATTAACATACAGCAAAAGTTGCATGAAAAATTATCATATAAAACACTGTTTTATTAAAGAATCTCACAAAATTTTACAAACATCAAATAATTACATCTCCTGCAATGGAATGTTAGAAAGTGGGTATAAAAATTAAGCAAGTTTAAATTAACTTAAGTAAGTAATGGAATAACAGTATTATCCTACACAAATTTACCTTAAATTTATTCACATTTATTATATATAAATATTTACATGTTTCAATTCTCCACAAAAGGGCTAATGACCATATAGTATCTAAAAATATAAATCAATATCAACAGTACTTTGGGAAAAATAAAAATTGAAAATTAATCATAGTATTTCATCTCCCCAATTTAAACATTTAACTTATATGAGCCAAATATTAAAAGCAATAATGAATTTTCTGAACTGCTGAAAAAGAAGAAAAGACTTGTAAAATAAATAGTTGCTTTTGTAAATTTTCTTAAAAGCATATAAACATAATTAATAACTAAAATGTACTCAGTCAAGGAAAATATTATAGTGTGAAAGAACCAAAATAAAGAAATTCACTTGCATTTAAAAATTTATTAATACATTCTTACTGATGGATCTACTTACATATATAAGCACATACGCAAAGAAAATAATCTATCAGGTATGCAATTAAAATAGCATTTATATTTAAAAACAAGTAAGAAAAATCATGCTTTAAGCATAGATTATGAAGCACTTTCCAACACTTAATGAAATCTTTAACAAAACTTTGTAATTTAGGGAAATAATAGTGTATAGCCAAATATACCCAAATATGTATTCCAGTACATTAGAACAGCCCTGTATTTCATATGTCACTTCATATAATGGGAAAATTTAGCTTAGCAAGAAAATACCCAGTAGCTTGTAATTTCTTTTTCAGCAATTCATACTATTAGATGGAAACATACTTGAGTACTTTTGTTCAGCTCTGTAGTTTACATTGTACCTTTATTACACGTCAGCATTAGGCTAAAATTTATTGTAAACTAAACCACTTTTAAAACAACTGAAATCACATTGTCATAAATCATCATTCATAGGCGTCCATGTACCGAATTCTTTGCGTGGCCCTGTATATCCCTTTATCTATATTCTGCAAACATTTCTCAGTAAATTGAATGCATCTCAGCGTAAAAATACATAGCTTATTTAAGAACCACGTTTAAATAATTTACGCTCATATTCAGTAACGTTGGTGAGCTCTTTTGGGTAGCCCTGTATATCAACTATAACATTTATACACACCATATAATGTGCATATATTTAGCGAAATATAAACGCGAATATCATAATTAAAATGCATTTCATCATCGGATACATATACGCTACTTCGGAAAGAATATACTCTTTGAAATCTTTTGTATGGCCCTGTAAATGCTATGTACTTCATATTATGCAAAACAGTAGCGTATAATTTATATTAAGCTTCAGTGACATATATCAATTTTATTATACACGAAAAAGCTTAATATATTTAAAATATGTCACACACAATTCCCCGTTTTACCATTATCTAATGAAATTCTTTTGTGTGGCCCTGTAAATGAATAATAGCTACATTTTCACCTTATATTTTATAGAATGCATATTTCAATATGTTTGACAGGGTATAACATCTTTAAAATTCCTTTGAAACGGTTTTCCCCATAGGCCGTAATGTAATAGCAAACTTTTGATTCGCCCTGTAGATAAACTAATCATGGTAGAAACTTCATTTTCGATAGGACTTGTGCTAGGGTAAACGTCATTAACGTCCTAAAATTTCATGGCAATCCGAGTATATTAACGATTTTTCCCCATGGGCCGTAATGTAATGGAAAACTTTTGATTCGCCCTGTAGATAAACTAATCATGGTAGAAACTTCATTTTCAATAGGACTTGTGCTAGGGTAAACGTCAATAACGTCCTAAAATTTCATGGCGATCCGAGTATATTAACGATTTTTCCCCATAGGCCGTAATGTAATGGGAAACTTTTGATTCTCTCTGTAGATAAACTAATCATGATAGATACTTCATTTTCAATAGGGTTCATGCTAGGGTAAACCTCAATAATGTATAAAAATTTCATAGCAATCCGAGTATATTTATGGGAGTTAGAGCGCGGACAGACGGACAGACGGCCAGACAAACCGAATGCATAAGCACTTTTCAACTTTGTTGGAAAGTGCTAAAAAGACTTAAATGCACTGTTATTAAAAGGATTATGGCAAATATTTATAAATAATCACCAAGTTATAAAAACTGTTATGTAGAAAAGAGTACATCTTTAAAGTTCTCACAATACGATATATTTATATATATGATTATATATATTCAGATTAATCAAGGATGAAGAAAATTAAGGCTGATTTCACAGAATTTGGTCACATGCAAAATGTTTCCTTGCTGAGCATCCAGTAATATCAAAAATAACTTAGGCCGTTGTTTATTACCCTTTCTTCCAAGTAGCTATGCCATTAGAGAAAAGCAATACAGTAGGAAATGGTTATAAAGATCTGAAGATTGTGGATGCTGCTGGTAATTACCATTCATTTGCTAGATGTACAGCAAATAACAGAATGACTTGCAGCAAATGGTGATTTGAGTACTTCAAATACTTGAAGAACTGATAGCAAATTGCTGTTTGCAGCGAGCAGTTCTGTGAGAGAATAACAGTGCAATAGGAAACTAACCAACTAACCTCAATATCAAACACTTGAAGATCACAGATGCTACTGGTAATAATCATTGCAACAAGCAACTGTATTTTAAGTTCACAAAAATTGATATAGCTATTGCAGCAACTGAAATTGTTTACTGGAATGCATTTCAAATTCTCTAAAACCTAGCTTATTATTTATCTCCAGGATATATCAGAGATATAATATTCTCCATGTAAGATTTAAAAAAAAAAAGAAAAAGAAAAAAAATCAACTTTAATGCCGCAGTTATTTTGCTATTATAAACTTAATGACTTACCTGACATTTGTAGCCAATGGATTCAACAAATTTGAGCTCTACAATCAGCACACTGCCTGGATGTTACAAGATCTGTGATCTGCTATAAAATTATCTTAAATAGTAAGATAATTTTGCCATCAATTGCCATTTGTTTAGCTAAATGATTGTAATGGTCATGAAAATATTTTTGAAGCATTTATATCTGGAATGTTAATGATAGTTGAACAATTAGGAATATAAGAAACCTTATTTATGAATTTGGCAAAAACAAGTACATAATCCTAAATTTACAATATGATGGCAAAAGTTGAACATTTTAGCTAAAGCAATTAGCTGCCCTTACATTTTTAAAAGACACAAAAACAAGATGTGGTTGGAAACTTTAGAAATAGAAAATAGATAGTAACTATTTATTTTGGGAATTATCAATCAATAATAATAAAAAATGTAATTTTCAGTAAGAATGATAGAAATAAATAAAAAGCAATTTAAATATTATTATTGACTTTGATTTTAAATTATTTAATGGGGTCATCCATAAATGATTTCACGCTTGGAGGGTGGGATGTGAAATTGTGACAAGGGGGTGGGAGTGGATAAGAAGAAATGTGACATCACACATTTTGGTTAAAATAAAAACTTTAAAAATCAGAAGATTAAATTTCGAAATTAAAGTATTTTGTGTTCATAATATAAAGATAAAATTTAAAGCCAAATATACTATTAAATTCCATTTCAAATTCCGAAATACTACTCTTTTCAATTGCTCTTTCATATTAATATGGTGTGCTAAATGCAAGAGCTTTTAAATAAATACTGTATTGTGACTAATTCAATTATATGTATAACACATTTTCCCAAGCATTTAGTGTTTTCTTTAATGTATAAATTAAAACTATAATGGCTCATTTGATATTCACATTAAATTGGGCTTTTTAAAAGCTAAAATTATTATTTTAGTAAATATTACATTAAATATATCGAACAAAACAAAGAACAGTTTTTTTTTAAATTAAAAATTGATAAATTTGGTCCTTATTATCTTATTAAATTTGTTTTATCATCTTAAATATTAAATTTCTATTGTTTACATCTCAAAGTGGGTGATGAATGACAAAATATTGAATTTCAGAGTCAGCAGTATCAGTATACAGTCAATGTTTTACAAAATATAATAATAATAAAGCATACCTATAGTTCTCAAATTGTGCTTACTTATTTTGGAGAAAAGTATAACCAAAAGCCTACAAATGTTACTTGAAAAAAAAAAAAAAAAAAAAAAAACACAAATATATAAAAGCCTGGATTAAAGGCAATATATAAAACACAATTTTACAGTATTTACAGAACTGATTTATTGAATATCTTTAAAAATTACACAACATTAAAATGGAAGAGTGAATAATGAAGTATGCTATAATATAAATAGCAATGCTAGATGCATGCAAGTTACACCGTGTTTCCTTAAATAATAATAAAAATAAAAATCAGTCTAGGGTAGTAATGCACAACGTTTTTGCCAGAAAATCGTTTGCCACCAGAATATTTGAAAAGCGACGTTTGTTTTACTTAATAGCAAAGTTTCTGACATTATTATAAAGAAAATTTTTCTGAATAAAAATAGTGGTATCATTATGGCCCGTGGGCCACAGGTTGTGCATCCCTAGTCTAGGGTTTCTCAAGTTTTTACACAGGAGTAATTTAATTTTGAAAAATAATTATTAGTATTATTATGTGGCAATTTTACTTCCTTTTTCTTTAAAATACTATAAACAGTTTTCTATTGGTTTATTTAAATTTGTGAAATAACTTAAAATTTATAATGAAAATAATTGTCATTTGTTTGCTATGCCATAAAAGTGAGATTCATTGAAAGTACTGAGAATAAAAATACAATATAACACATTTACAAGATAAAAAAGAATCTTCTAAATGATAGTAACTTTGAAATACAATATGAGGATTTTGAAAAGTTAAAGATTAATAGAAATGACAAGTACAGTAAATCCTTTGACCTAGATTATAAGTAATTTAAACCAGGTGTAATTCAAAAGAGATGATTACTTATACAGTTAAAGATAATAACAAATTGGATAATATATTTCCTTTATTTGCAACTTTTACAGAAGAAAAATATATGCTACCATAAACTTACGAAAACATAAAAAAAGAAAAATAAACAAACATAAGTAGAAATAAGGAAAATAAAATAACTTTATATAAGTTAGAAATTTATTATGCTTCATTTCTACCAGACAGAAAAAAATTATACTTCAAAGTTACTTTTATACTTTAGTCTCATAGACTCCATGACAATGATCAAACTTCTACTTGATGGCTGTATCTTTAACTGTGAATAGAAAAAGTTGATTCAATTAACCTCCTCAGTACTGATGTTGCCTGGAGGCATCACTAAAAACACCTTTTAAAATCAATTTTAATGCTTCTAGAATTATTAAAATTACACCTATACTTTTTTATTTAATGCGTTCATATCATAAATATCAATATGTAGACTGGTGCATCTTTGAAGACTTTTTTCAAAAATTTTAAACTGGTTTTTGTAGTTTGCTACATAAAATTTGTCTCAGGACTGAGGAGGTTAATGATGCTCCAATTCAAGTTATTTTAATACACCATGTTCCAAGCAAAGTTTCATTTTAGCCACCACTCAAGACATTAGATATGTACACATTTATGGTGGAACATAGTAATTGAAATTTTTAATAATTTGAGACACCTACTTTAAATCATTATTTAACAAATGGTAATTTCTTATAAAAATAGTAAAAATAATATGACATATAACTTTTTGTATTTATTATAACCTTTAGCAAGATACACAATTTTGATCTTAAAATAAGACTTTATAAAAGGTTTTATTACAATAACATCACAAAGCATAATATAAAAAAAATCTAAAACATCAAATGATAATGACTTTTATGTTTATTGAATACATGGTATTTGAGCTGAGTTGATTGAGATGTACTGTAATCACACATATTACATTCAAATGGTTTTTCACCAGTATGCACCCTAATATGACGTTGCAAGTTGCCAAGTTGAGAAAAAGCTTTCTGACAGAATTTACAAACAAAAGGTTTTTCTCCTGTGTGTGTACGCAGGTGTTGTTTTAAATAGTTTAGTTTAGAAAACATTCTGGTACAATATGCACAGTTATATTTTTGCTGAAACTTTTGTTCAGAAGGCAATGGCAATAAGGGGATATCTCCAGTGTGCTCGGATTGTAGAACAGATGAACTTTTCATCATTTGAGCATTAATTGATGGGTGAATATTTGCATCAGAAAATGAATTAACTTCAAAGTTTGTAGTTCCTGGAAACAAGAATTAGGAATTAAGAAAATTGAGCATTGACATTTTCTTTTTTCTTTTAAATAAAATAAAAAATATGTCTAGCAATAAATGTAAATTCCTTAATTTTGTATAAATTGGACAATTATTTTTCCTATTTTCTTTTTAAATTTTTAAAACAGAAAATAAGAAAAATAAATCACAGTTTATATATAAGAAAAGAAAATAGCAATTTAAATACAGTATATATTTGCACATAAGTTAAGGAATTTCTAAAAACTTTTGGCAAACAAATTTAGGGCGCTGACTTATATGGGAGACAATCAAAAAAGTAAAAGCACTTTCAATATCAGAAGATTCTGAATTTTTCTGTGTGTGAATAATAAAATAGCATGTAATATATACAAAAATTACCATATTCCCCCACACCACCTGGCATGCCGCAAAATTTGAGGATGACCAGATTTTTTAATATTAGCTCTTGGTCTTTCCTGGGGTGCCAGAAAAGTGAGGATCTTTGAAGCTGGAAAGGAATGAGACTCATTAGCTGTATTCAGTTGCAGCGATTTCTGTTGGAAAGCAGGAATGCAAAATAGAGTTTATCCCCACTTTTCTAATTATTTAGTTTATCTTTTTTACATATTCAAGGGAATTAAAATGTCTTTCACATCTCATACCATTTTATATAAAAGCTCTCTTTCCAGCACTCATCTGAAATTTACATTGTAGAAATAGATTATCTCAAATTATTACATGAACAGAAATATTCTTTCTATATATAAAAGAAGAAAACTATAATAATTATCTAAATACGTAGAGAAATATGTGCTTATCTTATATAAAAAAAAAATAATTTTGTATGATAATTAAATTAATTTAATGTCATCATCCTGGAGCAAAAACATCATACATAAAAACTTTCCATAATAACATAAATAAAATTTAATAACTTAAATATAAATTAATATATAGAGAGAGACAGAGAGAAAAATAAGTATTGATGCTTTTTCCTAATAATGAAAAATTTTGATAGAAAAACCAAAATAAATCAGATGCCGAACCTCCAGTAGCCAAACCTCATGTTTTCCAGCATGCTGGTGTACCTTGATTTTTTCAGGCATGCCAGGTAATGCAGGGGAATACAATAAAAAGTTATTTAAAAAAAAAAAAAAAAAAAAAAAAAAATGACTGTTTTTGTTTTCTTACTAGATTATCACATTGGCAAGGGAAATCTTTTGATTATTTTATAGAAAATTGAAATAAAATGTTAGAGAGATGACTTATGCATGGGTTTTTTATTTTTTGCGAAATTTGCAATACAAAGTAAAAAGGCCAATTTATATGCAAATCAAATTATATGTGAGTATATAGTGTATATTTCTACAAAATTTGTATGAACAAAGACAAAATCTGGTACAAAGAAACACTTTGAGTGTTTACTAAGTCTACTCATCTGTTCATGGAATTTGAATAAATTACTGTTTTACACATCATTTCATTAAACTCATAGTAATATATTCTAATATTTTATACATTAGTTACAGGTTGACTATAAACACAATGTCATAAACATTGAAAGATTTTTGTTGAGCTATTAAAAAATCTTTTTAAAGGTCATGTTTACTAGAATAGTTTCTATGGTGTATTTGCCAAGGCAATGATACTACAAATTTCAAATAATTAAACGTATTTGAATTAAAAAATTAATGGTTTTAAAATCAGACATTTAATAAATATAAAACTGAAAACAAAAACTACTTTTACATAGTTAAACAAATTAATACAGTAGACACATCAAGCTTTTCATCAGCACAAATGTTAAGACTAAAGCTGCTCTTGAGATATTCAAAGATGACTATACACCACAGTAGAATCATGTGAAATTGTACATTACATGCTTTGTTTAAGGATGATTTATATAAAATAACTTTATATACATGTATATATAACCTCTACTTTTAAAATTATTGTAATTATTTTAATTATTGTAATATATTTTAAGTCTAGAATGTGGTAGATATCTATTACATGATTTATAAGTATTGATTGTAAAATTCCAGATTTAAAAATATGTTTATGTTTTTATTTTAATATATATTAATATATCTTTCATCAGAATAAATATTTTAAAAATTAAAAAAAAAAAAAAAAAAAAAAAAAAAAAAAAAAAAAAAAGTCTTGAATAATTAAAGTTGTTAAATAGGCTTCTTTTCACTAATACATACAGCTTGGGACCAGATGCTATGCAGATCTTAGAATTTTGAAGATTTCTGATAATTGCTTTGCTTACATTTTTTAAACAGTAATTTTAATCTAATAATGCAATCAAAACCATAAGGAATGATTGTAATGTAGTAAAATAAGTAATAAAATAATAAGTAAGATAATTTTAAATAAAGATTAAATTATTAAAAGTCAAATAAATAATTAATAAAGTACAATTAAATATGGATAAACGAGAAGTTATACATTTTTCTTGAATTAATTATTCAATGAAACTTTCCTAATAAAGGTTAAAAAAATCATAAAGTAAGGAAGTTTTAGTTCAGGTTCAGCCAGTTTTAATATTCAAAAGGCTTGTTTAATACATAAATATATTTAATAAAAAGACTGCGATTGCCAGTGATATCAATAACATCTTGATATAATTCTTAAAAAAAAAAAAAAAAAGTGCTTTTTAATGAAAATTTCTAAGTTTAGCCATATTATCAAGAATTACATAAGGAATGATATAAAACTGAAGAATTCTGTAATTTTACCTCTACTTCTGAACTGAAAGTTTCGTTATATATACCTACAATTATGTACAGATTTTAAGCATTTTTGGGTGTCTACTGTTTTGCAATAATTAAAATCAAACAATTCTTTAAAAGTAAAAATTTTTTTTTAGAAAGTTGGTTTACAAAAATGCAGAAATCCATGCTAGGCAAAAGGTGTATAATTGCAGTAAAATGTAGTTTTACTGTGATGTGTATTCACCTCTGAACACATTTGTGCTGATGAGGATCGTGTGTAGGACTTGAAATGTCTACTGTATTAATTCATTTTATTAAGTGATGCTTTTGGTTTTATATTTATTAAACATCTGATTTTAAATACTTTACTGTCACAATATTTTTAAAAATATTATTATTGAAAAATAGTTATATATATTTTTAAAAAGTAATATAGGATTTTGCAGACAAATTACATAAACAATCAAAATAAGACTTTTTTTGAGTAGCAGTAATATCACAATAAATAAAATCATAAGGCAAACTATAATAAAATTACATATCCATGACATTAAATATATGATTTACTAGAAAATCACAGAGGGTTTGACATGCAGATTTCACTGCAGCAAAAAGTGCTGAAGTATGGACGTAGCCTTAAACAAATTACATGAACAATCTTTGTTCAAAAATAAAGACTTTTTTAAAAAGCATCCAAATAACATTAATATTACAATATAAAAAATCATAAAGCAAAATAAATGAAACCTGCATGTATATTACATTAAATTATAATGATTTTTGTGTTTAGCAAATACATGCATCTTAAGAGAATCTGACTGAGATGCTCTATAATCACAGAAATCACACTTATATGGTTTTTCCCCTGTATGTATTCTGATATGCCGCTGTAAATTTCCCAACTGAGTGAAAGCTTTCAAACAGATTTTACAAACATGAGGTCTCTCTCCTGTATGTATATGCATATGTTGTTTTAAATGCTTTGCTTTTTGAAACATTCTTGCACAGTATGAACAACGGTATTTTTGTAGATAGCTCTGTCCAGAATGTAGTTGTGGTACAGATATATCTCTATTATGTTCAGATTGCAGTAAAGCAGAACCTTCCATCATTTGAACATTTGCATCAGAAAATGAATAAACTTCAAAATTTGTAGTTCCTGAAAATAATTATAAAGTGACAAAGGTAAGTTTTGAGATTTTTCCCCCTTAAAATCATTTTTTTTGTTTGTAATAAATTGCAAGCATAAAAAATAATAAAAGAATTTTAGATTCTTAAAAAACCTAGAATTAAAAATAATATGAAAGACTACAGAAACAAATAGACACACGATAGAAAAAATTGGCTTTTCGATAACAAACATCATTCTTTCATTATCCCTTCATTGGTCACCCCTGTGTCCCCTATCTTAGGTCAGTAACTATGGTAACTGTCACATGACTGTTTGCCCTTGAAAAGCTGATTTTTCCTACTGCTAGTATAAAGAGATTTCTAGTCAATATAACTATAAGGTTAACATGTAACATTTACGATCAAAAAGAAAAAAAAATCCCGATTTAAAATAATGATAATAAAGTAAGTTATGTACATTTGTTCAATCAAAAATGTATTTTTAAAATAGTTCAATCCTTAAATTTTATAATTAAAAAGCAGTTTTTTATTAATTTTGAATTGATTTTTAAAAGAATGAATGTTTATATAATATAATAATAAAATACTAGCAGCATGGTAACCCAATGCGTTGCATTAAAAATGCTTGAGATTTTCTGATTGCTTTTATTAAAAAAATTGATATTATAAAAAAAATAAAAAAAATCTGAATCAATGTAAAAGTCATTCCAGTAAATTTAATATCTAAATGGAAATTATTTTTACAATATATGTATTCATGTAAAATATTAATCTGTAAGAGTCAATGCAATCAATGGCAACTGCAGACAACAGACTTATCGAAAATCTGTGATGCACAATTTTTTTTCCCTTTCCCTACAAGTATTAATAACTTTAACCTAATTTGATATGCATTATAACTAAGAAATTATGGATTTTTATTTTTACAGTTTTCGCAAAATACCTTCTTATTTTCATCCTCATGATCTGATTCTGCCCGTTAATGAATTTGATTGTGTTTTTTGGCTCTTGATTTTATGCGTCAGGCTGGGAGAGATTTGTACAGAATTACGGAAGTTATCTTATGTCTACAAAAAAGAGAGACACATTATGAGATAGATATTTTTTAACAGGGAGTGATTTTGGGTTTTAGGGGATCATGATCAGCATAGATCTGTAAAACTTTTTTTGAAATTCCAACTTAGGGGAGAGTCTAGGTAATATTTCTTACAAAATTTACATTAAATCATCTAAATTAAATCTAACTGTAATATTGATGAAAAATTATGAAGTTGTTTTATTTAAAATTTGTTCTTTTTTATCTTTCAATTTTATTTCTTTTTCATTTTGTGTTTTGCCCCTTGTACTTATTAAAGCACTAGATTCATCATTAAGTTTTTATATTCTACCAGTTGTAGTATTGATGTCCCATGCACTAAAGATATGATTGAAAGGCAAGTGACATTTTTTGGGCAATAGTAAAAGTGAGATTATTGGTTAAAATCATGTATTTTGGAAAATTTTGGCAATAAATTAACTCAATTAGATAATTTTAATAATTAATTAGAAATTTGATATTTTTGACAGCAATTTTGGAATTATAATTCAACAATAATCACAGTTTAAATTTCATTTACATTTAAAAAATGAACCAAAGTGAAAATGAGACTATATTTTTTCCCCTTATTTTTATCTAAATTTTAAAGACTTTTAAATCACCCATTAAATTTTTGAAACAGGTATCAAAACACAATTTGAGCTGTAACATTAATACCACAGAGTTTATTTTAAAAACTAATTATATTTATTTTGAATTTGAATGTTATCAGAGTATTTTATTTATATATTATAGCATATATATATATTATAGTATTTTTACTGTGTAAGAGCTAAATGTTATTTTGTATAATATACAAGTATAATTTTGCTTTAAAATGTGACTATTTGTAGAATTATTTCCATAATTTCTTTTTTACTTATAATTTATGAAACTCTGCAATAGATTTCAATTTATCAGGAAAGTACTTCTATGTCTTGCAAGAGTTCATTATTGGCATTCCTATTAATTACTAAGAGATTCCCCTTTCATTTTAGCCACAGTAAAAAAAAAATATATATATATTATGTAAAACCTTATCAATTTTTTAAAAGTACATGTAAATGATATCTCAGGTAATGAAAGAAATATCAACATTATCATGTGTTTCCTGTTACTGTGGAAAGTCAGTAAAATAGATTTTTTTATTTAAACAAAATATCTGTGAACCGCCCATTAAAATTTTTTTATCAGTCATCAAAATACACTTTGAGTTATATAGTAATGCAATTAGATGAAAATTGAATGGGGAGCATTAGGGGAAAAGAGTCATTAAAGTTACTTTTTTTTATGAAAAAAAAAAAAAAAAAAAAAAAAATGACAAAAAGTCATTTCTGACAGCATTTTTATGGAATGAACTTCACAAAAATCTGTTTGAATAAAAGTTTACTTTATAAAAAATTAAAAAGAAAAAAAATGAAAGCTTTAGCTTAAGTTTGAAAAAAGTTATGGACTTTTAAGTTGTCACATGTGACATGTGTTATTCAACATGGCAGCAAATTGACTATCTTGAAAGATATTAAAAAGGTCATAATTCACAAATCATTTGATTAATTTCAATATGATTGATATTTTTGGATTCTACAATTTCATTGAATTTTACCAAAGTTGGTGAAGGTGGGTGCCATGCTCTAGGTGATCTGACATGGAATGACCCTAGTGTTATATACTCTAAATATCATTTTCGAAAGAATAGTTTTACAAAAATACACTTTAGATAGCTTCTGGCATAATTTTTTTTGTATTTATAGATATCTTTAGGAAATTACATAAGCATGGTTTATTTCAAAATAAGTAAATTTTGTAAAAGCATGTGAATATAAATATGACAATACAATACATAAAATATGATCTTTACATTAATTTAAGCGAAAATGACTTTTGTGTTTGGTAAATACATGGCTTTTCAAAGAATCCGACTGTGATGCTCTGTAATCACACAAATCACATTTAAATGGTTTTTCACCAGTATGGATCCTGATATGCCGTCGTAAGTTACCAAACTGAGTAAAAGGTTTCAAACATATTTTACAAATATAAGGTCTTTCTCCTGTATGGATGCGGATGTGCTGTTTTAAAAGCTTCAATGTGGAAAAGATTCTTGCACAATATGAGCAATTATATTTCTGCTGAAGCTTTTGTTCAGAAGGTAATTGTAATAAAGGAACATATCCAACATGCTTGGATTGCAGATCAGATGAACTTTCCATCATCTGAGCATTAATTGGTGGTTGATTATTTGCACCACAAAATGAATTAACTTCAAAGTTTGCAATTCCTGGAAACAAGAATTAGGAAATAAGAAAATTAAGCACAATACATATGTATATATATATATTTTTTAAATGGCTTGGTATTACTTGGTTATTACTTGGTCGAAGAATTTTGCCAAGTTATACAAATCGCCGAACTAATAGTCAAATATACACGTTGACATAATTTTTATTTTAAATAACGATAAAACAAATAATTAATAGAATATTAATAATAATGCAAATAAAAAGCCGAAATAAAAATCTCTTAATGTTTTAAAACGTGAATCATATTTAATGTCATTGAATGTTACATTCACGATCATCAATTATTGGCACTTAATCTTATAATTTGGCAATAGTTTTTTGGTCGACAGATTAACCAAGTAGTACCAATGACTTTTATTACTAACATAATTAACTAACAACTGCATGCTTAAGTGTAAAAGAAATAAATACAATAATGAATGACTTTTGTATCTTAAGACGTATACAGCTGAAAGGAATTTTAAGTTGTTTAATAAAAGTTTAAAATTCCATCAAGTCAAAACAAAATCAATTTAAAATGAAACAAGTAAATGCAAAATTACACTGCTTAGGAAAGAAAGAGAAAAATTTAATTAATACAAATAAATTGAATAAACTATGGAAACGATATATTAAATTCATGGATGAAAAAATAGTAGTATATTAAAGGCAAAATGAGAAAGATAGAAACATTTTGAGCTGCAATTAGGATTAGACATATGTTGAATAAAACTATACAATAAATCACTATTATGCATACTACATTAAGTTAGTTATGACAAATATTTTACTGATATATTAAATAAAAATACTCACAGATATTAAAACTTTGGGAATTTACTTACACAATCACATCATATTAATATAGCTATATTTTTTAACTGGAATTCAATTGACATTTAATCAGCAATGTAAAGTACTTGTAACTGAACCAAAGTGTTTTGAATATTTATATATTATCTGATGGCTTTAAACCTTTGGCATAGAGCATCCATTTCAGAGAAATAAATGCTAGGGAAAGAGCAAATTACAAAAACTTAAGCTTTATAAATTTGTTTCAGAAATAAAAAAATTACAAATAATCTAGCATTTAACATTTACTTACAACTTGAAATAAGAACCAAAACTTTAAGAAATATAACCATTAAAGATTTCATGAAAAATCTTTGAGACTTTTAGAAAGATGACCAAAAGAACTAGAAATACCTAAGTGTTGATCTTTAAGCAATGGAAAGAAAGATCTTAATAGCAAATACAATAGATTTCTAACTATCTGTACTGCAGCTATCTAGTTCGGTTAAAATAAAAATGTGTAATAAAACTGGGAATTACTATAAAAGTGTAAATGGAGAGATCTTTTTTTCTGTAACAAATTTTAAAAACATACAGTATGTAATAAACTCTTATAAAGTACTGACCTACAGTATGAAGTAAAAAAAGTATGAATAAGAGCAGGCCATAGCAGACAACGGGTAAACACAAGTGTCTGCTACAATCTTCCTTTTTCTGCAATAAATTTAAAAAATGTACAGTACATAACAAACCCTTATAAAGTACTGGACTGTACTAAGAGGCAAAAAAGTACAAATAAGAGCAGGTTTTGTTATAAAAAGTATATTTTAATGCATTAGGGCTGGACAAAAATATGACCAGTTATAAAACTCAGACTTATGTGTTGTTTTTTTTTTTTTCATTATCCAACCTGCATTTTTACTATATTGGAGTCATTCTTATCAAAAGCTAGCATGAGAGATGCATTTTTCATGTCCAAAAAAGTATATGTATCTAATAAAAATAAAAAAATTCACCCTTAATTATTTACAAATTTTTATACTATTTAAAATTTTCCTGTCTTTTAATAATAACTTAACATATTTATTATATCTTAATTCTATACCTTTAATCTGCCTTTTATTTATTTAATTCTAAGAAACATTAATCTGTAAAGCAACACTTACCCTAAAACACCATTACTTAATTTTATTCTTTTGTCTGTTTCATAATACTGTTTTATTTATGTTCCAAAATCATTCGATTACCCACAATTTGATGCTAGAGACGCCAGAGCCAGATTGCGTCACCGTTATTTTGAGCGACTGGTAGAATTTTTTTCTTTTTTCCTTGTTTTAATTTCCCATATGTTCTAACAAATTAATTGGCAACATAGAACATTGACATAAAATCTTGTATTCCCACACACTTTAAGATGTAATGCAATTACTCTGACTCAAGAAGCAGATTTTTACATATTTTCATGTGTTAAATGGAGCCTTGTTACTTGGTGGCTAAATGTCTTTTAAGTAGGTGAATTTTTACTGTGATAACATAATTCTGTTTATTATGAAAGAATCTTATGGTGGCACAAAATTTAAACTGGAGCATTAGTGGCAGTATTTACAATGCTATAAACACAAATAAGTGTGTTTTTAAAAAGGATTTCATCTGATGTATATGTCTGATGTATTATATCTTCATCTATGCCTGATTTAAGCGGGTGATATCGAAGGAATTTCATCCTATGCCTTGTCACCGTATGCCACACATCTACCGATACAACGATTAAGTGTTCCTGATAAATGATTTAGAGAAGTATTTTATGTTTTAAGTATTTCTGGTAAATGATTTAAAGTAGCATTATATATGTAAAATGCTGCTTTAAATAAATATACATATATAGTGTTGACTCTTGAGAAAAAGGGCCGCTGGGTGGGAGTATTTAAAAAAGGTACACTATTCTAAAAAAAAAAAAAAAAAAATACCTAAAAAAAAAAAAAAAAAAGGAACACTATTCTAAAAAAGGTACATTTTTTCCAAAAAATACTCTATTCTAAAAAAATAACTTTTTTTTTTTTTTTTTTTTTTTTTTTTTTTTTTTTTTTAATAAAGGCACTCTTGTACCTTGTTCACCAAATATATTTTGAACATGTTTGTTTAAAGTTCCCAAGAACTTGTGATATTTTCCCAGCATTAATTGAATTACCACAGAGCACATAGGAAGCATTAAAAAGAGCCACCAGGCATAACAAAAAGGTTTAAAAGAGCCACAGGCCACATAAAAGAAATAAAAAAGGCTGTCAGGCACTGCATCCTACTAGAACAGCTTAGAGTCAACACTATATGGTCACTTCTACATATTTCATATTTATTATATTCATATTCTCATTTATATTTCATACGTTCATATTATGTTCATTTCTGAGAATCAAAATGCAGACATTGCACAGTTTAATAGAATTGATTCAACTTTTTCTCCTCAGTTTATGAATGTACACAATTTCCCAACAAAATATTAGATAAATTGATTTCTTCCTAAAAGTATTTCATACAGCAATGAAAAATAATAATCAAGATGGACATGAATTTATTTTAAAATACTTTAAAAACTCCAAAAATAAGAACATTTGATGAATTTTGTCACCAAGAAAAATTAGTCATGTATAGTAAAAAGATGAATTTGTATTGTGTTAAATTATATGCAATTAAAATTTAGTTTATTGTCAACTTAAATATAGGCAACCATAAATATAATGTAAAATGTAGTTTTAAGTATGAAAATATATAAAATTACAAATAGAAATTATTTACATTTTATTTGCACAGTAAATTAAATAGTAAAACAAACAGCAATGAGAATACAATTAATAAGCTATATAAAACATTTAAAGAATTTTCACAGAAAACATTCATTCTGAAAACTGCAAATACACATAAATAATCCAGATTCATGCATTTGAGGTATAAATTAAAATATTAAAAAAAACTATCAAAATTTAAAATTTGATTTTTTCTTCAAATGAAGGTATGGAAAAAATTTTCATTGAAGATTCTTCCTCAATGAATTCCATAAAAACTTTTGAATTTGCAGTTGTGATTCAAAAGCAATAATAATTATAATATTAAATCAGCTACAAGGTAATATTTTAATCAAGAATAAAATACATATCACAATAACTTTTAGTTAAAGTGTAATATTCTCATGTTTACTATACATATGTCTTTTCAGATGCACTGACTGAGTTGCACTATAATCACAAAAATCACATTGAAACGGCTTTTTTCCTGTGTGTATCCTCATATGTTGGTTTAAGTTGCCAGATTGGGTAAATGCCTTTTGGCATATTTTACATACAAAAGGTCTTTCACCAGTATGAATACGATTATGTCTAATTAACAATGTTAGACTGTGAAAAGTTTTTACACAGTAAGAGCATTTATATTTTTGTAGTTTACTCTGGCTAAAAGATAATGAAGAAATATCTTCAGTAAACTGCATCTGGGACTCTTCTGAATTGGGAAACAGTGAAACATTGAAGTTGGAAGTTCCTAAAGTTAAAATTAAGAAATTTAATCAATTGTTATGTTTATATGTATTCACATTCAATGAGATAAACATAAAAATTTCAAGATAAAAATACAATATTTTATTAAATAAACATTTAAATTTATAAAATAAATAAAAGATACTTACAAGAAAAAAAAAATATGAATTAATATTTAATTATAAGAAAGTTAGCATGGTTTGAACCTTTGAAGTACAAAGCAAAATATTAAAGGATAATGTAACAAACAGTCATAAGTCTGTTTGAAACAAATCGCAAAACTAATTTTATGACTAATTTTTCATAATGAGTGCGATGCAAAAGTTTGTGGCAAACATAAGTAATGTTGGCAAGAATGTGGTTTAAATTAACATTTTTGCATATAACATTGCAAAGAGTAAGAAACATAAAGCAAGTAAAAACAACATAAGTAAATTTATAATCTAGTTAAAGATTGAACATTCGCAGCAAAAATTTATATCTAATTGAAGGAATGTAGTTAATTTTAATATATGACTTACTTTCAATGACAAACTAGCATGTGAGATGCAAATATGTAATTATTTGCATATACTGCTCAATAAATATCAACAACAATGAAAAGTGTTAAACAGATTATGATGCTATGTCATATATTCAGTGTAAAAGATTTAGATATATAAAAATTAAAACAAAGTAATTAGAATACTGGAAAACACACACAAAAACATGGAGAAAATAAAAATGAAAATACAGTTCAAACAGGCATTTTTGCACTTAAAACTATTTTTATAATATACAGTAAAACCCAGATAATTCGGATTAATTGGGACCGGACCCAATCCGGATTATCGAAAATCCAGATTACCTGGAGAATTAGAAAAAAATGAAATAAAATATAACATACTAACAGAAAATCACCTTTATGTTAAACTTATTGAATATTTGCAGACAGTAATGTTTACTTTGCTTAATTATTCCGAAAACATGTCAGAAAAAGTTTTTTTATTTAGAATACAACGATGAAACAAGTTATTGTTATGGAAATTAGCCAATCGCTTCTCAAACTTAAAAAAATTACCAAACTGATCCGAATTATCCAGAGATCTGGATTATCGGGGTCCGAATTAGCGGGGTTCTACTGTATATCAATCATAACTATGATGAAATGATATTTACAAAAATAAGAGCAATGAAAGAAAATAGCATATACTAAAAGTAAAAAACATACTAAGGGATTTTAAATTGATGACTTTTAAATTAAAGGTAATTTTTGCAAATTACTCATTGTGTATAAATTCTGTATCTCATATACTGAGCAAGAGTTTGTGTACCATTCTCTTTATTAGTAGAAATTGCTGAAAAACAATTTTTAATTGAAGTATATATTTCCAAACTGAACTAAATTTTTACAAGCTTAGAGTTAACAAATATAGATATATATCATATACAGGGCTGTTCAAAGAATTTTAATAATTTTCCAACTGTAGGTGGGAGTTTCTGAAATTAGGATTCCAAATATGTTATGTATTTCTAGATAATTTAATTAGACATTATATTTCAACTTATGTATTATTTGCAGTTATTTAATAAATGGCGAAGTTTTTTTAAAAAATATTATTCTGAATAGGATGGAAAGTGTTTCATGATCTATACTTGACACATGCTTTTTCTTTCTTGTTATTTCTGACAAAGGAATGATTTCTTCATGTGAATTTGAAACTGGACAAGCAAATTGACAGTTGTTTAAAATAGAATACTGGCTAATATCTGTAACTGAAATTGTTGGTTCTTATTGAGAAGAGTTTCAATTGGAAAAGAGTCTTCTATTAAAGGTAGAGGTTGAGTGAAGCTTACAGCCCAGCTGTAGGTGAAGGAGAAGCTTATACCTTTTTGCTTATAGGAAAAAGCTTCTCAGAAAAAGTTGATAAAATTCTTGTTTTCCAGAAGAAATGATTTTTGTCTTGAAATAATAAAATCTAAAAAAAGTGAAAAGAAATATTTTGTTATGTTCATATCTAGTGTTCACTCTAGAAATAAAAATTCACTATTCACTACAAAAGGCACTACTGCAACAGAAAAGGGCACTTTTGGCAGAATTTTTTTTTTTATTGCCTTTAGAAGGGGAAAAAAAGAAAGCAATGAAACACATAATTTTTAAATATGATAAATCAAGTAACATTAATTTTGAATGATTTTATGATATAAAAATTAAAAATACAATTAAATTAAAACATGATTCAATAGTTTTATGTTCTTTTTCTTAAAAGAAATGAAAAAATCTATCATTTTTGGGCACACAAATTTAGAAACACTACGGAATAAAAAAAAATATTTATTAAAAATCTCTGGGTAAAACTAGTGGTGCATTTTACTACTTTTAAAAAGGGCAGGATGCATTTTGTAAATTTGAAAAAGGGCAGGGTGTTGTATCCTTCAAAAATGGCCTAGAATGAACACTATTCATATCTGAAAATAAGACATTATCAAAGAGAATTGTTTCTGAAGTCTTAAAAAGTCATGAATCAAAGTTCAAAGATTATGAGTAAGTGAAATCAAAGAAAGTAAGATAAAAGAGTCAGAATCAAGAGTCAAAGTCAAGAGTTAAGAATGTCAAAGAAATCTTTGCTTCCGAAGATTTATCTTCAGAAGAAGTTACTTTCCCACAAGAAGTAAGCTTTCTAGACGCTTGTAGCACAGAAGTAAGTTTACATGGGTTTGCCCAGACTTGTATAAAACCAAAAACTTTCTGCAAATTGATTTAATGTTTAATAAAATTATGCGTTATATTATTTTTACATGGACGAAATTCGCGTTTTTTACGCAATGCATGAATGTAATTGTTGTTTTTTGAGCGATCTGTCGACAAATTTGCATTTTTTACACAACTCATGGATGAAATTCATTTTTTTTTTTTATTTTTTTTTTTAAACAATTTATAGACAAATTTAGCATTTTCTGCATGATTCATGGACAAAATCCAAGTTTTTTACGCGACTTTATGGGTGAAATTTGTGCGGTCTTTAAACAAAATTCGTGTTTTTGTGCAGTGTTTGGTTGAAAATTGCATTTTTCATCCAATTCTTTCGCACAGTCTTTTGAAGAAATGAGAGTTTTTATGCGATTCCTTGTTGAAATGTATGTTTTTTGTGCGATTCTTTGTTAAATTTCGTGATTTTTTTCGAGGTCTTTTGATGAAATTTGCACTTTTTCTGCGTAACTTTCACTAAATTCGTGTTTTTTTTTTGTGTTATTTTGACAAAATTGGAGATTTTTTTTTTCTATAAACGGATGACAAAATTGATTTTTTATGATAACTGTTTGTCAAAATTCGCAATTTTTAGAGCCTGAAATTTCAGACTGATGAATTTTTAAAGTTCTCAGCATCAAATGCCTTAAATTTGCAGAAAATTTGAAAATTGAAACTGCTTTTAATTGTGCGCTAGCAGTAATTAATTCATACATAAAATTGGAGGAATATTTTTAATTTTTTGGTTCTAAAAAAAAAAATTATATATAAGTTGTTTTTTTTTCTAAAATTTTCTGTGCACGACGTGCATCTATATCATAGGTTCCCAACGGGGGCGGTACCGCCCCCCAGTGGGCGCTGGAGCCTTCCAGGGGGGCGGTAGGGAGACCAGAGAAAAATGGGGGGCGTTAGGACAGTCAAGGGGGGCGGTCATGGCATACCTACCTATTTAGGAAGTAATGTAATAAAAATAGTTGATCTCCTCTGCATTGCCCGGTACGTGACAAAAACCTTAACTGGAAACTAACTTTAAATGGAAATCTATAAAGACGAACATATATCTGAAAGGGAGGGGGGGGGGGGTGAATTTATTTTACTAATGTTCGTGGAACACGTAGAAGGACTAAAATCGCGGAGAACAAAATTGTATTGTATTAGGCTAAAAACATTGTAGCTTCAATTCTTTCATGAATGTCATCTCAGCGGAACACGAAAAATCGCTATTACTTGCATTAAAAATCATTATGAATTTAAAAATTGTGGAGCACAAAATTCGCGATAATTGGCTAACTAAAGATTTTAAACAGAATTACTTTTTATTAACCTGTAATTCGAAAAATTCTGTAGTTTGCGGCATAGACCTGAACAGAGATATTTAAACGAAATAATCAAGAAATTAGTTTGTTCTTAGTGAAAGTTATAAAAATCCTTATATCTATAAATTTGTTCAAAAGTAAATTTATTTAAACACAAATAGGAAATTTTTTTATATTTCAAAATATCTTACCGTAAAATACCGTTAATTCCCCCCCCCCCCAAACGTGACAAAAAATCGGAAAATATTCAGAGGGGGACGTTTACACGGGAATTTCCAGCGATCTTTTTACAAAATTTGCGGGTTTTTCTCGTTATATTTGACGAAATTTACGGAGTTTTTCGCGATATTTGATGGAATTAGCAGAGTTTTTCGCGATGTGTGACGAAATTTACGTTTATTTCGCTATTCATTAACGAAAATTGCATTTCCCCCCGCAATCTTTTGACGAAATCTGTGCTTTTCAGCGCTTTTCTTTCTTTATCCTCTGATGAAATGGGCGTTTTTTAACGGAATTTTGCCATTCTTTAACGGAATTCGCGTTTTTACGGCGGTTTTTTTAAACAAAATTAGCGCCTTATTGACGAAATTCACATTTTTTTTTCGAGATTCTTAAACGGAATTCGATTTTTCCGTGATCTTTTGACAAAATTCCCTTTTTTCTGCGATTTTGCATTTTTACTGCGATCTTTTCATGACTTTCGCATTTTTTTTATCTCGATCCTTGACGAAATTTGCGCTTTTTTCGCGATCCTTTGACTTAGTTTTCTTTATAAATCTGACATACTCGCGTTTTATTCCTGCAATCTTTTGACAAAAAGTGCGTTTTTTGGCGGTCCTTCAAGAAATTCAAGATTTTTTTTTTTTTTTTTTTTCGTGATATTTTAAATGTAGTTCTCGGTTTTTTTTTTTTTTTTTTTTTTTTCTGAGAGAGAGTTTTTTACATAATTCGCGTTTTTTAGCGATCCTTTGATAGCATTTTTTTTAGATCGGACGTAATTCGCGTTTCTTCTTGCAATCTTTTGCTGAAATGTTCGCTTTTGGCGATCTTTCGATGAAATTAACGAATTTTCGCAATCATTTGAAGAAGTTAGTGTTCTTTTTTTTTCGCGATTCTATAACGAAATTTACGTTTTTTCAGCGATCATTAGATAAATTTCCCCCTTTTTTTCGCGGTCCTTTGACGTATTTTCCGTTTTTCCACGATTTTTGGACGTAATTTACGTTTTATCAGCTATCTTTACGGGGAGGGGGGGTGGGGGCGATTTCTTGGGTTTTTTGAAAATTTCAGTTTCGTATTATCGGTATTTTAAGGTAATCAAAGAAGAAATACCGGCAGTATAGTATTGAGTGTTTGAAATATGGATCTAAGCACTCTTCTACAAACCAGTCGTTAACTATGTGCTTAATCTGCCAAAATGTTTTTTCAAATGAAGCCATGGAGCTTTCTAGGCTACAAGAGCATTTGAATAAATGAGTGCTGATAGAAAAGACAAAGTTATGTTCTATTTTTACTTTCTTCTATCTTTACAAGAAAGTATTGGATTCGAGAAATTTTTCTATTTCCGGTTTTCGACAGATTTACATGTTTTAGGGGGTCACAGATTCCAAGGAGCATGTTTTAACAAAATGTCTGTCTGTGAGTCTGATTATGTGAGTATATGATTCTGTATTTGTGTGACAAATTTTGTGATCGCTCTATCTCAACTACTGTACGGAATTCAACAAAAATTTATATTCAGGTAATCACTGATATGAATTGAGGCTGATTAGTTTTTGGTGTGAATCACAGAACAGGTGGCGCTTCTATGCTGCCTTTTTCTCGATTTATGCAACAGCTTTATCCCAAGAACTATTGCCCAGATTTTCACCAAACTTCAGATTCTCTTAGTCCTTGATATGAATGGATGCTGTTTACATTTTGTTGAAAATTTCTCAACAGGTTGTACTGCTATGTTGCCTTTTTCACGATTTCTGGAACAGCTCTATCTCAAGAACTCACGTATGGATTTTCACCAAACTTCATACTTAGTTAGTTCTTGACATTGATATTTATCATGAATATACCAAGTTTAATTTTAGATCCTTTCGCAAATGGAGATACAGCAGTATCAACTTATTTGGAGGAGGAAATCGTAGAACTCACAGCAAATGAGAACTAAAAGTAAAATTCAGAAATGGATACCAAGAGTTCTAACTTCAAAAGCCAATACAGCCGTAAGTGAGAGTACATAAAATTGAAATTGTTTTTCTTTCATCATATTTGGCTGAGGTGGGTTCCGTGCAATAGCTAATTTACTGTAAAAGAAAAGGAACAAACATCTTTGAACCTGACAGTTTGTGATTGATGTTAAATAAATTTGAATCCAGCATGAACAAATTATTAAAACTG
Organism: Maratus speculifer; assembly: GCA_964019185.1. NCBI lineage: Eukaryota > Metazoa > Arthropoda > Arachnida > Araneae > Salticidae > Maratus > Maratus speculifer. The sequence continues at coordinate 6,175,164 of OZ025294.1, read as the reverse complement.
CATCAGTGTGAACCATTTCATTATTTTTTTTTAATTCTTATTGGTTTTCTGTTTATTTTTCAATTTTTAATAAACAATTTTTAACTACATTTGATCATCATTTAAATTAATTTCTACTTTATGATTTTTAATAGATAGATAGACAGATAAAATATAGATAATATGCAATAATATTTTAATATTTTGTATAATTAATTATTATGGAAGAGGGGGGGGGGGCGTTGGCATTTTTTTCTCTTATAAAGGGGGCGGTGGTCCAGAAAAGGTTGGGAACCTATGATCTATATTATATGATTCTGGGTTTGCCATCAAAGATGCTAAAGAATCAGGAACAGTTTTAATGTTGGGTGGTTCTTTTTTAGACTAATTTCAATGGATATATTTTTTTTGTCATTAAAAACAATGACAGTATTTTCCATTGCAGCTATATTCTTAAATACTGTGATGAAATGGCAGCTAGATCATAAATTCTTAAAGTTTATCCTCGATGTTTTTCAGTCCAAGCATTAGCACTCATCATTATTAAGCTGCTTTTAACCCTCCCCCTTCAAAAGAAAAAAAAATAATCTATTAAGTGACTGGGTCTAATGACTTGCGTAAGGAAGTAGGTTTAACATTTGGATGTTTTTGCATTCAAATTTAACAGCCAATAAATTAACATGGGAACCATAGTTGTTTCAAATAAACAAAATAGACTTCTTTTGGGATGGTTATGACCCTTTAATAAATCCCAACTATTTTATAAATTTAGTTGCATTTATGAAGCTCTTATCTATTACAGTCATATCACACCCACTATTCCAGTTACTAAAAGCTATATATTATTACCTTTTCTGGTGTGAAAAAAAAATATGTATATATATATATATATGTATATAAAGTGACTCATTGAATTTATTCCTAAAGCAAAATATGCTTATAAATGAACATAAGTCACAGAACAATGAACTTCTCTGCAGAACATTTCAAATTATCATTTTCAAGAAACATCTCTAAATTTGTCACTTGGCTGAAAAAAAACACTAAAATTATTTTAACTATTTATTTAATAAGATTGCAAAATTATCAATTGGTCACAAGAAAAAAATGTGTAATTCCTTATTCAATGGAGAACAATTTATGAAATTCTGTAGCCTGTTGTGGAAAAAGACATAAAATTTGATCAATAGTACTGAAAAAAAAATCCATGATTTTAACCAATTGGTTGCGAATAAAAAATTGGGAAATTCGTCAATGCACTGCCACTAGAAGAAACTGAAAAAAACCCACGAATTTCCATAATCGGTCATAAGAAAAAGCCTCAAAATTTGCCTATGATACAATATAATAAAAAAAAATAAAATTTTCATATTGGTTTTAGTTAAAAAAAAAAAAAAAAAAAAAAAACACAAAATTTGCCAGTGGATCATCAGAAGAAACAGCAAAATTCTTAGATCAGTAGCAAAAAGACCTCCTGATCTTTTTCTCTATTTCAAGGAAAAGTCGCAAAAATTTGCCTATTAATTCAAGAAAAATATTGCAAAATTTTAAAATCGATCACAGGTTTTTTAAAAAAGTGTACTTTTATCTGTTCATTGTCAGAAAAAATTGAAAATTTGTCAATCAGTCATGCAAAATATCGTCCTGAGATTTGGCCAATTGGTCGCAAAAAAGTGACAAAGTTTTTCAATCGACAAAAGAAACACCAATGCAATCTATCATGGATAAAACATGAAATTAAATTGGTTGCAGAAAAAAAATGTGATTTTTTTTGTTAAAAAAAAAAAAAAAAAAAAAAAAAATGCCAGTCAGCAGAAAAAAAATATTGTGGAATTCGTCAATTGGTCGCTAGTAAAAATACAAAAAATGCTGTGAAATTTGTCAATAAGTGGCAGGAAAAATGGATGATTTTCTTCAATTGATTGCAAGAAGCTTCTGCAAAATTTGCTTATTGGTACACAGAAAATGTTGCAAATTTCCCAATTCATCTTGAAAAAGCTGCAAAAGTTGTCAGTGGAAGGTGAGAAAAATTCAGAAATTTGGCAATGAATCACAGAAAAGAAAATAAAAATTCTGAAATTCGCCTATCGGTTGCTGGTAAAATATTGCAAAATCTTTTAGTTGATCATCGGGAAAAAAATAAGAAACTCGTCAATTAAACCAGTTGCAAGAAAAAGACAAAAAATTTGTCAACAAGTAAAAAGAAAATATGATGAAATTCACCTACAGTTGCATGTAAGAAAAAAAAAAAGTAAAGTTATTAGAAAAATCCCGAAATTCTTTGATCAGTTATGGAAAAAACTAACAATTGTTTCTAATCTGTCCCAAGAAAAAGTAGGAACATTTGCCAATCAGTCATTGACTGATCAGTTGTGGAAAATGTCTCTAAATTCTTCACCCTGTTTCGGGAAAAACATTGCAAAATTCAATGATTGAATTCAAGAAAAGAAGTGCCAAATTTCCCAGTTGAAAAATATGAAATATTGTGAAAATCGTCAATTGATTGTTGGAAAAAACCCACAAAATTCATTATTTGATCAGGGTAAAATTACAAAATATCTCTTGCATTTCTATAGAAGATGCAATTCAACTTCTTCCTACATAAGAAAATCTCCCTGTGACTTTTTTTTAAATTCCTGCTGAACATTTTTTATCAGCTGAAGTTTGCTGCAGAACATTACAAAGTATTCTAATGTGGAGGAATTGATGGCATTTGTAATTAATAATGTTTGACCTTGCTTAGCAAACTCTAATTTTGCCTCCTTTTTTGAGTGGTGGTGGTGGGGGGAGAACTGTGAGAGGTACATGTCTTGGAAACTTATTAGGAATCGTTTGAATTACTTTTTTATCCATGTTTTTTTGATTCAGCAAAAAAGCTAATTTTGCTTAAACAGCTTTGAAGTTATTGAAATATTATGTGATTTTGGGTTCTGTTGATAACCATCATTCTAGCTACACTCATTTTACAAGCTTCATACTTGTCCCTTTTTTATGGCAATATAGGAAAGATCTCAACCAGCAAGTTTTGTTATTGAAGATAAAAGAAGAACAGTCTTATTGAGAAAAAATTGCAAAAACTTTGAAAAATGATTAATAAAAAAGGCATATTTGTCAAACACACATCAACTTGTCACCACACAGTCACACCAACTTGTTTTCCTGTTCTTTAGAAAGAATGTTTCAGAATCACCCTATTTTATTCACACTCGTTCTTTTTTTTTTCAATCTTGTATACAGAATGTAGACCAGTGAAATGTAATAGTTTTTGAAGCTTGTTTAATTGATGTTTCTTTCTTGAATAATGAGCATGACTGATTCAAAATGGCATCAGTCATCAGTTGCTGGTTTGTTTTTCTTTTATAGTTCCTGAAACAATGAAGAAATAGAATTTAATAACCATCAATGAAAATATTTTATTTATTATTATTTTTATATATTAATTAGGATGAGCGAAGTGAATCCTCTACTAGGCCACACAAATTACATTTTTTCGTACACTTTACAATAAAACTATTCAATATTTTGACTTGAAATTAAATATATAAATAAATTATGATCCGTAGCTTTGCACAATATTATTTTTTAACAGAATAACCTTTAAAAAATTTAATTATTTTAAATAATTTAATTTACGTGTTTATCCATTATTGTTGCATTTTTGGAAATAAAAAAGGAAACACATAAATTTCCAGAAGAAAAAATAAATCATGGAGTTGGTATTCGTGCATAGAATCATGATTAATTAAATAAATAAAAAATGTCATTATCAAATATCTTTTACATATTTTAAAGAATTATAATTTTTTTGTGAATTGGCAACAAAAGAACTATAAACAAATAAGATGAATTAATATTTTGCTTCGAAAATGTTTTTGTTTGTACCAGTCTTATATCATAAATAAAAAATTCGAGGAAGCTCAAATCGTTATTCCGTAGAATTTACATTTATAAAATTAACATATGCCAAAACATAAAATAACGTTTTGCTAATAAAGATGCAAAAACAATATAAAAAACTATGTCAAATATTTAATTATTTATGAAATAATGCTTTGCGAATCCAAACAAAGCAGGGGTTTTGCTAGAGTATTATTATTTTCTTACTTAGTTAAGATCTCACAATTAACAATTGGCCAAATGCAGGAAGGTAGGTAAACAACTCAAAATAAAAACATTTTATGGAACAAACATCTTTATTTTTAAAAAGCAGATATATAGATAATACTTACATCTAAAAAAAAAAAGTAATTAAGTAATTTATGTTAGGTATCTATCCACTTCATATAATACTAAGAAAAAAAAGCTTCCGATAATGTAATCATCAGAAGATTTGGATTTAGGTAAAGTGACAGAGCAAAATCTCTCATCTTGAACTTGGCAAGTCTTTGTCCCAAACAGATGCAGCTTTTAGCCTCATTCTGTAGTATTTAGCTTGAGCAGTCAACTGTCAGTTTAAATAAATGCAATCAAGATAAACTAAACAACATTTAAAAGTTAAAGAACTTCCATGCTCCACTCAATTTTAGAATTTCTAGATATTTGTAATTATACCAGCTCAATAAAAACACGCATTTTTGAAAATATCATATCAAAAATAAAATATTAAATCTTACCTTGTTCTGTCAGCATGGAGTACTACTTCTTTCATAGGTTATAAACACACAGCTGATTTATTAAAACTTAATTGCCACCTATTTTAAAGCCAAACAAAACATATATGTATGTATTAAATCTGATGGTACTTTTTTTTTTTTTTTTTTTTTTTTTTTTTTTTTTTTTTTTTTTTAAATCTATGCAGGTCTTCACCCCTACCTTCCCTTATATGGAATATAGTAAACAAATGTAAAATTTTAAAAATCTTATTTTTATTTATTTATTCATTTTAAGTTTCATTTAAATCCAATTATACAAGTGGAATAACTAAATAAACAAATTGCTTGATGTTAATGGAGGACTTCTTATCAAATAAATAAATACATAAAAAATCTAGGACAAGGGAGGAAAAAATTGTTTTGTAGTACAAGATAGGTATGCTTTTAAGGATGTTTCATAACTGGACTGAATAACCTCATACTTAGTTCTCCTTCCCCATACACTGCTCTCAACTAAAAATAAAATCATTTTCTAATCAATTTAAAATGGATATTATATTCTTGTTTATGACAACCATACATGTTTTGAAAATTAAGAAAAAAAACATTTTAAGTTAATAAATAAAAGACACTGAAAATTCAAATTCATGATATTGTTTGCAAATTCTTGAGAACAGATAATGCAAGTTCAAAATCATAAAGCTACATGAATTTGTTTCCTGGCCTTCATATATTTTACTACTTACAAAACCATAATACAGTAAAACCTTTCTCTAACAGGGGTACACGACGTTTGGGTCCTGCCACTTTGGTCCCGCAACAATTCGGTCCCAAGGGCCGAATCCATGTCGATTTAGGCAGGGGGGTTACCTTCATAGTCTCAGATGTTCTTTGATTGAACATATGTTAAAATTCAGGAGAAAATAAAATTCCTGTAATTTTTGGTTTTTCCCGAAAAAATTTCTGAACCGAGATACAGGGTGCCAAAGATGGCATCTCGAGCACCTTTTCCCGTTTGCGATTTTCGAAAAAAAGTTTAAAGTGCTCTATCTCTGAAACGATGCAAGATATCTCGTTGCAGTTTATTTTATTTTAAAGATAATATTTTTCTGCTTAAAAAGATATACTCCATTTTGAAATATGTATTTAATTATTTTTAAAGCAGCCTTCTAAAAAAAATTTTTTTTAATCAAAAATAATTTTTTTCTCAAAAATGCCAATCTCAAAAATTTTGATTTTTTTACTGTTAGTCAATACCATTGAGGACTACCTTCACTGTAAAGAAGAACTTCCACTTTTGAGTTTAACAAGTTTTAGAATCATTTCAAGAATTTAGAGAATTTTACAGGAACTGCATATCAAAAGTTCCAATAAAAGTCTCTCAATTTTTGTTTATTTGTATCATATCCTAAACAAGTTAGAAATCACACATCAAACATTGTAAATGAGGTGCATTCATACTATGACTAGTTTTATAAATATTTAGATCTTGGTGCAATAAGTATTACACTCTTGTGAAAACTGGCATGAATACAAAATTTATTATGTTTCTATATATTAAATTCAGTAATACAGAAGTAATATGAATCCTTAAAAAGAATGTAATCACCAGGGCAACCTAGAATTATTACCTATCATGGGATATGTTTAAATTAATTATGCGTGATAGGATTTAACAGGATGAATAAAATATTTGAGTGTCTTTTTTTCCATAACATTTGACAATCTTTTTTACAACATTTGTTGCTTTTTTTTTTTTTTTTTTTTTTTTTTTTTTTGAGGTAACATTTTTTTGTTTGAAATGATAAATTCAATTTTGTAAAAATGTATTCATAAGCAGCCTTTTGATTTATTTTTAATTAAAAGAAATCAAAAATGCCAATCCTAAATTTATTTATTTTTTTTGCTGTTGATTAATACCATTGAGTACTTCGGAAAACTTCCACTTTTGATTTTGACAAGTTATCGAAACACAACACATGTAAAATTTTACCATATATTTTACCAGTTCCTGTACGACAATTACATACTGGTCTCAGGAAATCAAAATCTTAGTCTTGTTTGACATACGATTTTATTTCTTAATAAGTATAAGAAACTGACAGCTTTAAAAATAGCTTACAAAAGAAAAAACACATGCAGTAAAGTTTACAAAATATATGTATAAGTTTCAAAACATATTACTTCCAGTGTAATCTGCTTAGAACTGAAATTAGAAATTCATAGACTTTATAATTTGTTCAACAGTATCTGTATTTTCCTTTGATATTTAGTGATGCCTTCCTGTTTAACTAATAGGGTCTTGGGCTTCCATAATCCTTGAAACATTGTGAATAATAAGTGATTACTGGTGGTGATGTTGCTTTCTTGCAGGTGGAAATCTATAACCAACAGCCGATCCACGTGGGAGCATAAAGTTAACAACAATTTCATAAACAACTGATATCATTTACCTTTGCAATCCACCACTCACAGTAATATACACAAGCAACAAAAATTCGTTTTTATAAATTGTGAAACTGAATATTTTGCAATTGTTTCAGAGATCTTGATTGGACAAATGAAATTTCTTCTTGCTTGCTGTTCAAAGTTTGTGCAATATAGGTACTATGATAGTAATAGATGAATATACCCATCACTATGATATTAATGGATGATTGTTCATTCTATTAAATTTTATCCTACATAATTAAACATCCCATGATTGGTAATGATTCTAGGTTGCCCTTGTGATTACGTTCTTTTTAAGATGGATTCATATTACTTCTGTATTACTGAATTTGATATATAGAAACATAATAAACTTTGTATTCATGCCAGTTTTCACAAGAGTGTAATACTTATTGCACCAAGATCTAAATATTTATAAAACTAGTCATAGTATGAATGCACCTCATTTACCATGTTTGACGTGTGATTTCTAACTTGTTTAGGATATGTAATAGGCTACATATGATACAAATAAACGAAAATTGAGAGACTTTTTTTGGAATTTTTGACATGCAGTTCCTGTAAAATTCTCTAAATTCTTGAAATGATTCTAAAACTTGTTAAACTCAAAAGTGGAAGTTCTCCTTTACAGTGAAGGTAGTACTCAATAGTATTGACTAACCGTAAAAAAAAAATAAAAATTTTTAAGATTGGCATTTTTGAGAAAAAAATTATTTTTGATTTAAAAAAAATTTTTTTTAGAAGGCTGCTGTAAAAATAATTAAATGCATATTTCAAAATAGAGTATATCTTTTTAAGCAGAAAAATATTATCTTTAAAATAAAATAAACTGCAACGAGATATCTTGCATCGTTTCAGAGATAGAGCACTTTAAACTTTTTTTCGAAAATCGCAAACGGGAAAAGGTGCTCCGGATGCCATCTTTGGCACCCTGTATCTCGGTCCAGAAATTTTTTTTGGGGAAAACCAAAAATTACAGGAATTTTATTTTTTCCTGAATTTCAACATATGTTCAATCAAAGAACTTCTGAGACTATAAAGGTAAGATTTTTTCTTTGGCTGCCTGAATTGACATGGACTATGCCCAAGACATTTCGGTCTCCAGCAACTTTGGTCCCTTATTACTGCTTTGTTCGCTACCTTGAAGTGGGATTCTAATTGTTGTGGGCCTGCCAAATGGTATAAGTTCAACATTATTCAGGCCTTTTTTTAATTCTCCCCCTCTCTCTCCCCAAATTTTGTAAAAAGTTGAATATAAGAATCCGATAAATTTAAACTTTTATAACTCGTAATAATGAAATCACAGCTCCACATTGGTTGATAAACAATGTGATATAAGTTTAGGGGATGTTGTCTTTTGCTTTTAATAGTATTATTATTAATCAGAATAAATATTTTAAATTTTGTTATTGATTATTAGTATCAGTATTTTATATAAACTACTAGAAACTAAAAAGTATTTCATATAAACTGCTATAAATATTTTTTTGGCTGTTTACGTACATTTTTTTTCAACCTTTAAAGTAGCATTAATTAAATAATAGAAAAACTGTGCTTAATTTTTTTCTTCCAATTAGTTTAATAATAAATGTCTTTAATAATTCAATTATACAATTATAAGTTATAATATATACATATTTCCTCAAATCACCCATCTACACCCTCACCTTTGATAATTAAGAAATGAGATATATTTATTGAAGAACATATTTTTTATTTTTATTATTATTTTTATAATACAAAGTTGCATCTTATAAATTTGTTTCCATAAGTTACTTTCCATTATAACATTGCGAAAGCTATAGTGATTTTGTAACTGGGCATGGTATGAATTAAAAATTATTTTTAAAAATTTGCTTCCGCCACTTTTTAAAAAAATAAGAATAGTATTTATTGATTGCATTTTTTTAACAGTCTTCTCATGCCATGAAGACAGTTTTTGAGAATTAATTTTATTGAAATTGGGCCTATTTCATTCTAATAAGATGGTTATTTTTTTATTTTTATTTGCATAAAATCAATATAATAATATTTTAAAATACAATAATATAAATATTGTATATTATATAATAAAATATATTAAAATGCAATATAATAATGTTTTAAATAATTTTATTTTCAATTTTTATGTGACAAAACTAAGCTTTTATTTATTTATTTTTTATTTATTTGCATTGCCTTTTCGCTCCTACTTTCCCAGAAAAAAATAATTCTTATTTTAGTTTCATTTTTAACCATACTAATTGTTTTAAATTTCTGTAATTTTAAATATACAATAAATAAACAGGTAAAAGATAAATTTCAGTTTAGAACTACAAGGAAATATAATGATGTATTGAATATAAAATGGTACATGTATTCAGGGCTGCCAGCAACTTTGGTACAAAATAGTAGGGACTTAGGGACCTAATGATTAAAAATTAGGGACTTTTTTAGGGACCAAAATTCTGAAATAGGGACCTTTTAGGGACCTGAAAAATAAACATAATATTTATACAAATCAAATACAATTTTTAACAAATAAAAGCCAATTTTTTTTTACTTTTATTTAATTAAATATAATATTTACAAATTTCTTAAATTAACCTTCTTTAGATTTGTTATTCATAAAATTTGTAATTGAGTTTTTTTTTCTAATTTATAACACTAGGCAAGCTATCAGCTTTATCCTTTTTTACTTTCAGTTCCTTGTTAGCTGTCATACCAGCTGCAATTAAATTTTAACCACTTTAGCTTCAGTTAAATTTCCTTTTTCTAAAGCAATTTTTAACCTTTCATTGCCTTCATCAATCAATCTGTCCAATACAGTTACTTCTTCATTCACATTTTTAATCTTCCAAAATTTTGTCAAGAACTACAATTGTACTTTTATCTTTTTCAGTTTCTTTTTTTCTGATTTCTTCCTCTTCTGTAGCTTTTTCCACTTCAAGTTGTACTTTCCTTTTTTTTTCTTTTCATTTTCTATGTAACTTTGATAATTTTGATATGCAATATTAGCATTTTTACCATTTTACTAGTTACTGGTACTAGAGCTGCATGGTTTTCATAATGATGTCTTAACCCTTTAACGTTCATTAGTTTCACCACGAAACCACAAAATTTGAATTCCGATACGCAACACTGACACCGGTATTTTTATCTAAAAATAGTCCTTTTATTTTGTATGTGAAAAATCACGTTTTCTTATTTAGAAATATATTTGTTCTTAATTACCGGTGTCATTCATTTATTTCGACATCTTAGCAATGAAAATGCTATGATCGTTAAAGGGTTAAAGCATCTGCTAAGTTTAGTCTAGCATTTAGCATCCGTTCTTTCATAGGCCCGGTCTTCGGAAAGATTTGATGTGAAAGCGAAAATCCTCGTTCTACATCTGCACTGCCATGGTACAAACTGAGGCTACTCTTCAAAATAAAGAGAGAGATTTGGATATTTTAATCCTCGCTTTTCCTCTTTTGCGTTAATAGAAGTAGCCCAAAATGAATCAATCCTATTTACTTCAGATTTTTCTTGACTGAGCATGCAAATTTTCCATTCATCCAAGAGAGCATCAATTTCAATGTTTATAGGCAATTTTTGTGCAAGTTTAGCAATATTTTTAAAAACTTTTCGGAGTACTTTTGAATTCTGGGTTTAAGCAACTAAGCTATTTCAAGTTTTAATTTTGCCTTAATAATAATTATTGTAAAGATATTTACCAGATAATGACGTTGCACATCACTTAAAACATAACTTTTATCTTTTTCAGATAATTGCAAAAACTCTTTTTGCAATTTTTCATTAAAAACAATATCTCTTGGAGAGATTAAATTTTTACTCTCAAAGGGATCTTGACTGATATCATTCCTGAAAGATTTAATGGCTAACTGTTTGCAAATACGCACTGCGACTTTAATTATATGGTATTTTATTTCATCATACACTAAGTGGATCAGAGGATCTTCGCTTTGGTAAAATGCAGTAAACTGGGTAAATAGTTTGGCACTAGATACAATAAACAGTAACTGACATTTCATTGTTTTCTCCTTCAAATATTCAACAATTTTTTTGTAGCTGACTGTATTTAGTGTCCTTTGTTCTTTTCTAGTTAGAATATATTTTAAGAAATACTCATGCAGACAATTCCATTGTTCTAACAACCAATTTGCTGCAGGTTCCAGAGTTAACCATCTGCTTGGCACATGTTTCATAAGTCCATGTGCAGGAACACTTAGTTTTTCCTGTATAAAACTAAAATCTTCCTACCTGGATGGCCAGTCATTAAAATAGTTATATACTAAAATAATAAAATCAGACACATCACATCCATCAGGCCTAGAAGTGACTTTTTTCAAAAATATAATTGGAAATATAGGAATTTTTTGAAGAAAATATAGGAATTTTGTAAGAAGTTTCATTTATATGTAAATATATTGACACATGTTTTAATACATTAACATATGTATCAACACAGACATCAACATTGTAAAAACTATAACATAAATAAACTATTTAAAGTTCATTCCTGACTATTTCAGAAATTTTTAGCACACTTTAGGATTAAAATACTGGTTTCAGGAATAGTACGCTTTTTTGTTTTTTCCAGCAATATTTAACACTTATTACAATTATTTTCTGATTCATCACTTATATAATTTGCATTTATTAACACAAACATAATTGAAATAAAGGTTATAAATGATTTTTTGTAATAAATTTAAATGAAATGAGTTTCTGTAGCCAAAGAAATTCAAAGTTCTAAAAAAACCATGAAATTCACGGCAAATTTTATGAAAAGTTACAGCAAAGAGGGACAGAGGAAATCTTTCCGTACATTAATTATATATTTTTTCAACGGCATTTTTTTTTCTTTTAATGCTTTGATGGAATTTGCATTTTTCCTTTGATACTTAGGGGGGGAAATACCACCTTTCTCGTGATCTTTTAATGTAAAAGTTTAAAACTTTTTATTTTAAATTCTTTGGTCAAATTTGAATTTTTTCCGCAATCTTTAGACAAAAATCACGTTTTTTTTCACCATCTTTAGATGAAAATTGGGTTCTTTTCACAATCTTTAGACAAAAATTGCATTTACCTCACGATCTTTTGGCGAAAGTCGCATTTTCCTCACAATTTTTTGGTGAAAATTGCGTTTCCTTGAGATCTTAAGACAAAAATAGCATTTATCTAACGATCTTTTGATAAAAATCTCATTTTTCTCGCATTCTTTTGACAATAAACATGTTTTCTTGAGATTTTTTAACAAAATTGGGGGTTTTTTTACAACCTTTTGATGAAAAATTAGTTTTTCTCACAATTTTTAGACGAAAACAGTGCTTTTTTCGCAATCTTTGGACTTAAACCGCATTTTTCTTGCAATCTTTCGACAAGAATCGTGTTTTCTCGCAATCTTTTGATAAAAATCCCGTTTCTTTTCAATCTTAAGACGAAAATTGCAGTTTTCACAGTCATTTGGCAAAAATCTCGACGAAAATTTCCTTATGAAAATTGCATTTATTCACGATCCCTAGACGAAAATCATGTTTTTCTCGTGATCTTAAGCAAAAATCGTGTTTTTCTAGCGATTTTTTGATAAAAATCGCAATTTTCTCCCGAAATTTTGTCGATAAAGGTGTTTTCTCGAGATTTTTTGAACAAAATTGCGGGTTTTTTTCAGGACTCTTTGACCAAAATTGCAGGGTTTTTTCACTACAATTTTTTCATTTCTTCCACTATGATCAGTTATGTGCTATCATCTACAATATTAAATTTTTAAAAAAAGTAAATTTTCTTGATAAATTTTGGTAAAATGTAAGGAAAAAATTAACTTAGACACAGTATAGATAAAAAAAGGGACTTTTAGGGACCTCTTAGTGAAAATAGGGACTTTTAGGGACCAAGTTAAAAAATAGGGACCTTTTAGGGAAATAGGGACCAACTGGCAGCCCTGTGTATTGAGTTTATTTTATAGAAAAATTCATTATGTAAATTAATAATGTTATTAATTAATAAATATATTTAATAAAATTTGATTTTTATATTAAAATTACTAACTGTTTTGAGAATTAGAATTACCAATTATCATTAGGATTACCATACAAAATTTGTGTGAATTATAATATTTTGGATGAGAGTTATACGTGTGCACGATTTTCGGACAATTATAATCGCATTATACTAAAATTTTATGGCCTTCAGTTAAAAAAATCTGCAATGTTCCTTATAAAATTATGTCTTATTTCACAAAATTTTAGTTTGCAGGAGAAGGGACCGAAATGTCTTGGGACCGAAACGTCCTGCTTCCCTCTAACAGAGCCTTGTTTTGAAACATTTTATAGTCTTGACAAAAGGATTATCATACAATTATATATTATACCAACTATGATATTTTTTCTATCTCTTGCAATTTTGTTTTTACAAGTTTTTACTGTTTTTATTTAATTAAAAAATACTCTTAAAAAGAAAAAGAATTTTTTTTTTAATTTAAAATTTAGTATTATTTTAAAATGGAAATTTTTAGTCAAAAAAAAATAAAAGTTTATTATTTTAAAAAATTTACAGTAATATTATAACAAAATAACATATGTTTAGTGATAATATAACTCAAAAAATATTCCTTGAAGATAGTCCAAAATACACCAACTCTGAAAAGAACAGATTCTTTTAAATTATTCTGAGATCAGACATGGCACAGGCTTCAGAAAAAGCTGAACTTTTAATGGCCTAAATGACTTTTCATGAAATTTTTCCGGAATCCTTTACCAAAATCAAGTTTTTTAGCGATTCTTTGATGAAATTCAAGTTTTTTTTCTACAATCCTTTGGCAAAATTTGTGCATTTTTTTTACAATCTTTTGACGAAATTCAAGTAATTTTCCACACTTTGATAAAAACTACATTTTTTTGGCGATTCCTTGACAAAATTTGCATTTTTTTAAATTCTTCGATGAAATTCATTTTTTCCCTCCATGGTTTTTGGATGAAATTTATATATTTTCACAATCTTTTGCCAAAATTTGCAGCATTTTCTGTGACATTTTGCCAACATTTGTGTATTTTCCATGATGTTTTTCTAAAATTAGAATATTTTGCATGATTATTCGACAAAATTTGCATATTTCCACTATTTTTTACACATTTTACACAATCTGTTGACAAAATTCGAGTAATTTTCCACAATCGTTTGACAAAAATGCATTTTTTGCAATTCTTTGACAAAATTTGTGCTTTTTTTTCTATTCTTTCGATGAAATTCGCGTATTTTGAACAATCTTTTGATGAAAATTGCGTTTTCCCAGCAATTTTTTAATGAAAATGTGCTTTTTTTATGATCCTTCACAAGAATCATGTCTTTTACCACAATTTTTTGATGGAAATGTTATTTTTGCCGCAATCCTTTGACAGAAAGCATTTTTTATCTGCGATCTTTTGGCAGAAATTGCCTTTTTTTGCGATTTTTTGATGAAAATTGTATTTTTTCCACAATTTTTTACTTACTATTTTGCTTTTTCTGTGATCATTTGAAGAAATTTGCTACATTTTGTTCTGCACTCACATTTTTTACTGAATTTTTTTTCACTGCCTCTATTTACTTCCCCCCCCCCCCCATTTACTCATTAAAAATGTCATTCAGTTTTAATGCAAATTTGCACTGATATCAGGAACAATAAAATTCGGTTCCGAAAAAGCAGAACTCTGCATTTCCAAGGAAAAGTAACATGTCTCTGAGATAAAACAATTTTGAAAAGGACTGAAGGAATCTGCTCAAATTGGAATGATGATTCAGAAAGGACCAATTCTGAGAAATAAGGGTTTGTTCTCATACACTAGACAGTTTTGACAAATTTAAATACACAATTTTACTTTAAAATAATGTGTGTACAAAAAAAAAAAAAAAAAAAAAAAAAAAAAAATGAAATGTGAGGCAGAAGAGAGAATGATTAATAAACTACAACTGCATATTACTTTTCCTTAAACACCCGGGTGCAGAATCAGTGCAATGCTGTGGCACACGTTGCAGACTCTTGAAAAGATCTGCAAACTATTTTTCAACTGTTAAAATTTAGAAAAAAAAAATGCTAGGAATTATTTCCATGTCTCATAATAATATGATGCAGGTCACATATGATTAATGAAGCTCTGACTTTCATTAAACTATAAATAAGGGAGGGATGATTCTGTTCTGAATTTTCTGAAAAATTAATCATCCCCTTCTCAAAAAAAAAAAAAAAAAAAAAAAAAAAAAGAAAGAAAGAAAGAAAAAAGAAAAGAAAAGAAAATGGTCATAAATCCAAAAATTTGGAGATAAAATATATCAGGACTTTTGATGAATAAACACCAAAAAAATCAATTTTGTCAATCATTTGAAAAAAAAAAAAATCAATTTTGTCATAGATAGTGGGAAAAACGCAAATTTTGTTAGAGGATCGCAAAAAAAGCAAATATTGTCAAAGGAACGGAATAAAAAGGTGAATTTCATCCAAGTATCATGGGGGGGGGGGGGGGGAAAGCGAATTTTGTCAAAAAATCATATAAAAAGCGGAAATTTCATCAAAAGATTGCAAAAAACGACAAACTTGGTAAAAAATTCACACATTTCTTCAGACTGTTTTAAAAGTTTCTACTTGTGTTGCAGACTGCAAAGCTTAACATTAGCTTTAGAAAAATAGGTGTACAATATTTTATTTCAATTAAAATATGATTTTTATGGTTTTAAGATCCGTGTCCATTATTGGAATGCTTAATTCAATTGTTTCCAGTAGTAGATACTCCCCATGTAGGCACTGCTAAAAATGCAATTTCAGTAATATTTGCTGTGTATAAGATCTTTTGACTTAACTGAAAACCCAAGTAATAAAATTTAACTATTAAATTGCATTTACCAGACTATAATAACACTAAAGTTTTTATAAATAGCTGCTTTTAATTAATTTTCAATATTTTAATCAAATTATTATAATTATTTTTTTTATGCCTCTGCCTTGCATATTTTATAATCTGGAAATCAATAAAACAAATCAGGAAGAGCAGAATATTGTTTAAGGGTATATGGAAAAGAGAGACTCATAGGGTTCAGTCCCTTCTTATTTTAAATATTATTTTCTATCATAAATGTTTAATTATTCATCTCTGCCCCCCCCCCCCAAAAAAAAAAAATATAATTAATTAAATTTATAGTAGTAATGAAACTAATAAACAGGCAAATATTCATTATAAAGATTAGTTGTATTTTCCCAAAATTATTCAACAAAACTTGCCTCATAAAAGTACATTACTAATTCACATCAAAATCCTAAAATAAGGATTTTTTTCAAGTTTAGCTAGGCTTAATAACCAAAAAATCTTGATTAATGCATGAATATATTTGGTAAGAAGTTTGTGATTACCAGTGATATCAGCAATATCTTGAATTTTTTCCAAAAAAAAATTATTCTTCCTTCATGAAAAGAACATGAAAGAGCATTATTAAGAAAATTACAAAATAAAAAAAATATGGAATTTATGCAAAATTTAAAATAAAATCAAATTTTGTCCCAGTATCTGAACTGAAAGTTTCATTGTTTACATCCATAAAATATGTGTGGATTTTAGAGAGTTGCGGATTTGAGGGAGTCTACTGTATATTTTATTTATTTATTTTTTTTTTCTGGTGTCTATTTCTGGAACAGAGAATGTCCATTACTAAAATTTTGAGTGTTTTGACATATTTCTGTTATTAACAAACAATTTTTTAATACTGGGAAAGAATAATATGAGACTATGAGAATGTTAAATATTGTTGATAGATTAATATAATATTGAAAAAACTGAAAGATAACAATTATAATAACTATAAAAAAGAGGCTGGTGTTATACACAATTGAAATGAAAAAAACTTCTTTAAACACCATAAAATAAGTTAACTGCGCAAGGCCTTTCGAAAGAACTAAGTCTTTCTTCGTCAGGCGCAAAAAAGACGTGCGTCCACAATGAATGTAGCGGCACGACTGAAGGGGAATGAGGGAGGGAGAGGGAGCAAGCAGAAGGAACAGCCAATAGGAAAGAGGAAGTCTTTGCGCCTGACGAAGAAAGACTTAGTTCTTTCGAAAGGCCTTGCGCAGTTAACTTATTTTATGGTGTTTAAAGAAGTTTTTTTCATTTCAATTGTATATAACACCAGCTTCATTTTTATACATTGATTTGTGCTGATTCTGGCATTTCAACTGCCCACCTTTGCCCCCACTTTTGTCGTAAGTAATTTTTATCTTTATTCTTTATCTTGGTGTCTTATTTATTTGTTTTTCATTTTATATTTTCATTTATGATCTTATTTATATATTTTTTATCTATCCTTTTATTTTTCACTTTTTTGTGTTATTCATATTTTATTTTTCTGTACTTTTATATTGTTTATTTTCTTGTCGTTATTATGTATACTGCTCAATTAAACCGGTTTACTAAACTTAGACGCAAACGTATTAAATTTCTCAATCACTTAAATTTTCTTCAAAACTGCAAGAAAATTAATGTTATCCCCAATTTTATTCAACTTAAGTGTTCTGTCAATAGTTCTTTTAGAATTTCTAAAGCTATGTTTCGTTCACACCTTATAGTTTTAAGAGCTTGCATTCAGGATGTTCGGCATACTCTCTCCAAAATTGAAGAAGAACTTTATGATCTGCATTTGTTTCTCAGTAAAAATCTTGATAATTTTTGTAATATTGATAACAAATTTTGGCCTTCTCTGCTTTCTTTCAAATCTGCTCATCAAAATAAACTTGATAAAAAGTTTTCTTTATTATGTAATAAGAATTCCAAGTATCAATTTTTGAATAAGGATCTTTCTAATGAAAACAATATTGTAAATTTATCTTCTCATACTTTAACTCCTGAGCAAAAAAGCATTTTAGATCTTGGTTTAAATTTTTCTCAATCTTGCAAACCTTCTCTCACCAAATTGATTGCTCCTATTGAGTCTTCCTTTAAACATAGTAAAGTTTCTCCTTTTCAAAAAGAAACCCTTCGTCACATTCTTGCTGATACTATTTCTTCTAATGTTTCTAAATATAAACCTAATCTCTCACGTCCTCAGCATATTGCTCTGAATGAGCTTAAGTCCAATGATAATCTTATTATTACTAAAGCTGATAAGGGGGGTCAAATTGTTCTTATGGATAAAAATGATTATTCTGATAAAGTTCATGCTCTCTTATCTGAAGGTCCTTATATTGAAGTTAAAAAAGATCCCACTAATTCGCATCTTGCCACTCTAACTAAAGCTGTTAAGAATTCTATTGTTCTAAATGACAACACTAAACATTGTGTTATTCCTTCTGCACCCATTTGTGCTCGTTTTTATGCTTTACCCAAAGTTCACAAAACCAATATTCCCTTAAGACCTATTGTCTCTAATATTGGTACTGTTACTTATCCTCTTGCCAAATTTTTAGCTTCCATATTCTCGCCTTTATGCATTGCTAATTCTCATACTGTAAAAAATTCTTATGATTTCGTTAGTAAATTAAAAAGTATTAATTCATCGAATTGTTCTATGCTTTCTCTTGATGTCAAATCTTTATTTACTAATGTCCCGATTGAAGGCGCTCTTTCTTGCTTAGAAAAAAGATTACGTGAATTTCATTTCTCGGATATTGAGGTCAAAGATTATGTTAATTTAACTAAAATTTGCTTAACTCTTACTACTTTTCAATTCGATAATAAATTTTTCAAACAGTTAGAAGGCTTAAGTATGGGTAATCCTTTATCCCCCATTCTTTGTGATATTTATATGCATTACTTTGAAGATAAATTATTAAATCTGATCAATTTTAAATGTTGGATACGTTATGTTGATGATACTTTCGTCCTATTGGATAATCCATTTGATATTTCTACAATTCTTCAAACTGTCAATTCTATTGATCCTCATATTCAGTTTACTTTTGAGTAAGAGAATTGTAATAAACTCCCTTTCCTTGATGTTTTAGTTACCAAATGTGATTCTTCTTTCAAAACTTGTGTTTATAGAAAACCTTTTTCTGTCTCTAATCCACCCCATGCTCTCTCAAATCATCCTGTCAATCAAAAGATCGGTGTTTTTTATACTTATGTTTATTGTGCTCTCAAAATTTGTTCCGATTTTGCATCTCTTAAGAATGAACTCAATTACTTAAAATCTGTTGCTGTAAAACGTGGATTCAATCCTTCTATCATTAATACTGCTGTGAGCAAATTCAATAGACCCCCTAACAATTCCACTCTTTCTAATATTGATAAAAGTAAACCTGATAATTTGGTCGTCCTCCCTTTTTATCCTCCTTTATGTTTTAAATTAGCTAAAGTTTTAAGACGTTTCAATTTTAATGTTATCTTTAAACCAGTCAATAAATTAAGATTTCCTTCCATGAAATGTCCTGTCCCTGACCTCCAAAAATGGGGTATTTATAATGTTCCTTGTAATAGCTGTGATTTATCGTATATTGGTCAAACTAAAAGAAATCTCGAAAAACGCCTAAAAGAACACTCTCGGTATGTCATTAACCAAGAAATTTCTAAATCTTCTGTTGCTAAACACTCTTGGGATTCCGGCCATAGTTTCAACTTTCAAACTGCTAAAATTATTTTTAATGCCAATAGTTCCTCTGAGTTAGACTTTCTTGAAAATTTAGCTATTTATATTAATCATGATATTATTGTTAATGATAAATCTGATTCTAAACCCCTCTCCGTTGCCTGGAAGAATCTTTTCAGCACTGCTTCATAATTAAGTTTATTATTTATTTATTTTTATTATTATTTTATATATATATATATTATGTATACAATTTTCAGGTTTATTCATGTGTGTTTATAATTGTAAACTATTTTTTTTAATGTATTTTTATTTTAATTTTTTTTTTAAATTATTATTACTAATTTATATATTTTTTGCGTACATTTTATTTCTTTTTAAGCTCTCCTTTTAGTTAATTTTTTAATTTACCCCGCTTTTTTTTCCCATTTCCCTTCCCCCCTTCTTCCTTTCCTCTCCTTCATTGTCTTTCTAGTTTTGTTTATGCTCTTCCGTGTTTGGCTGTTGCCTTCTTCTTTCCTATTGGCTGTTCATTCTGCTTGCTCCCTCTCGCATTCCCCTTCAGCTGTGCCGCTACATTCATTGTGGACGCACGTCTTTTTTGCGCCTGATGAAGAAAGACTTAGTTCTTTCGAAAGGCCTTGCACAGTTAACTTATTTTATGGTGTTTAAAGAAGTTTTTTTTTCATTTCAATTATAAAAAAGTTTTAAAGTTCAGATGTAGGTACAAAAATTGATTTTTTTAGTTTTATATCAATTCCATACATTTTTTTATTTATAATTTTTGTTAAGGTTATTTAATTAATGTTTTTTCATGAAGGAAGAATTTTTTTCTGAAAAAATAAAGATATTACTAATATCATTGGTAATCACAATCTTACCAAATATATTTATGTATTAATCAAGCTTTTTTAGTTATTGCTTTTGTAATCAAGCTTTTTTAGTTATTTAGTCTGGCTAAACCTGAAATAAAGTTTCATTATTTTATGATCCTGATGTGAATTAGTAATATACCTTTATGAGGTAAGTTTCATTGAATAATTTAGGAAAAACACATTTCCTCTTTTATAATGAATATTTAATTGTACATTATTGATTATTAACTTGATCTTTCCTTTTAGTATTTTAATCATTTTAAAAAATATCCAAATTTTTATTATTTTAGTTTATTACTTATTTTAATATTTTAGTATATCGTATGCATTCATTATACTTTTGATTTCATTATTAATTACATTCAAATTATTTAAAAAAAAAAAAAAATGTAAATAAAGCAATGACCAGAAATCTGCAAAATTAACAAAAATTATCCTGCCCCTCGAATTACAAACACTACCAAATGGTCATTGAAATTTACATTACGCTGGGACTACGATACGATAATAATTATTTCGATTAAATATTGGTCATCCTAATTAGTAAACAGGATGTAGATCCCAAATTCGTTTCGTAATTTGCAGGGATAAGAAAATAGCAATAGAACAATAAAATAATAATTTTATATAGCAAAAATTATCCTGCCATGCAAATTACAAACACTATACCAAATGACCATTAAAAGTTATATTACACTGCAACTACAATACGATAACGATTATTTTGATTAAATATTGATCATCTTACGTCTCAGAAACATTATTTAACACTGCAGAATTTAAATTGAAAGACATTAATAAAAAAGGAAGAAGTTGAAAATGATTTAAAAATAGATATTATTATAGAATTATTTTTACTGCGTTAGCTGCTGACTTCAGCACCATCTTTAATTTCATTGTTTACATTTGAAAAAAATGCGCGGATTTCTGGCGTTCGCGAATTTTAGATACACGTATTTAAGGGATTCTACTGAATTAACTTAACTTATTGATTGACATTATTGATTATTAACTTGCTTTTTAATACTTTAATAATTTTAAAAATTATCTAAATTTTTATTATTTTAGTTTATTACTTATTTTAATATTTTATTATATTGTAAGCATTCGTTATAGTTTAGATCGCATTATTAATTACATTCAAATTACTATTTAAAAAATCTAAACGAAGCAATGACCAGAAATTTGCAAAATTTTAAAATCCGCGCAACATTTTGTCCCAAGCTGTGTGGATTTGAGAGAGTCTATTGTATTTATAATTTTGGAAACAACAATAGCAATATAGTTAGATAAAAATACCTAACCTAAAAAATCTAAGTTAGATAAAAATACTCAGGCTAATTCAAACTTGACAATGAACATTAGCGAAGTCCGTATAATACGTCAATCTCTAATATTGTAAAAATGTATAAATTAAGCTTCATTTCTATAGGATTTATTGGAAAAAGTACATTACAGGCATTTAAAAAACGCCAACAAGGTAGATTAAATGGTTGTCGGTTTAACTACGCAGTAATAACGACTAATATTTATTTCTGATAGAACTAATTTCTACATATGAAGAATTAGTCATAAATAAGACAGTATAATTAACCTTCCTTATGATTATAACGCATCGAGTATTAGTGTGTAATGTTATCAAAAACTATAATTAATAGAATATAATTAAAGTATTAGTAAAAGGTATTTTTGTAAAGAAGAAATAAGGAAAAAAAGAAATGATAGAATTTCCATTTATAAAAATTTAACTTACATTCAGACACTGCAAGTTCGATTTTATTTCTTTTCTCTGCAAAGACCTGCGCTGACAGCTGACAAACAAACAGACGAGAAACTAAACAAATTTTTCGGCAACACACATCATAATAAATCAGCAACTTTTGCATCCGAAACGCACATTTTACTGCGCAATGTACAATTCAGGAAACAAGCACTAAAATGAGTTGACTTCCCAGAGTTCTGAATCATTCTTTTTTAGTAATCAAATCTTCAAATCAAAATCGTGGTCATTGTAAACAAATGTAACTGAAAATACCGGTTTGACAGAACTTTTGATATTAAATGTTTGCACAATAATTAATTTTTTAATATAATTTGAAGAAACTCATCCTCTGCACAATGGATAGTTTAGAATCAGCGCTACGTTCGAAAGTTCTCGCAATTGTTGAAAAATTACAGGTACATATAAATGTATCAATTTGTTATTTATGTTATAGGTCAAAATTAACATTTTTACCCATTTGCCATTGTGCAGTACACTGATTTTTTTCACTGTCCGGCTTTTTTAATCATTTTCTAGTAACAAGGTTACGAACTCTTCATTCAAAATTTTGTTTTATCTAATTATCAATATTATAATACTTACTAATGTCTTTTATTTACTATTCAATAGGATAATGACAACGCTCAATGAAATAAAAAAAAAACTGACATTACATCTGACAGAAAAATGTAACTAAGAAATTGCTGTGTAGTCAAAATAAAAGTTGAACACATATTTAAACATACTCAATGCAGTGTATAGATGATACAAAATGTTATAATATTTAATTTTAATATTTGGGAAGAGTTCCATATCCTGTTCTGGGTTTTTTGGCGAGCTTTTTTTTTACATTAAATGAACCAATGTGGTTATGATTTTCAGCCTTTAGGGTTGCTTTTTTAATTATCGGAATGGACTTTATCCATATGCCTTTTGCATTTAGCATATTTTTCAGAGAAATTTTTGACTTTTATTTTGACATAAATATTAAATATAATATATGTATAAAAATATAAGTTTATAGTATTGGAGAGATATATGTAATATACTATATACATAAAAATATTTATATAAAAAATGTATTTTTTAACATGTGACATACGTAATGTTTATTTATAAATATATATTTATAAATACATATTTATAAATATTTAAAGACAATGATTTTTTGCCATCTTGAAAAATTTAATACAATGCTAAAAAAATGTTGTGCCATTTTGCATTCCTTCGCCAATTGCGCCAACCAGTACAGGATATGTAATTCTTCCTTAATATTATAATATTAATAATTAATATATATATTAATAATCATTTTAATAAAATATTTAATATTCTATTTTTATTATTATAATTGAAATGAAACAAAGTATTTCAAAAATTGTTATTTTTGACTCTAATGTTTATCATTATTCACATTAGGTTTTCGTGATTTAATCAAGGATGCCACTTTTCTGCCAAATGGCGGATTTCCGCTTTTTTTAATTTTTAAGAATCTGCGGATTTCGTTGAGTGAACACGAAATAAAACAGACTGAACGATCGCGAAATAAAACAGTGATTTTCATCAAACGATCGTGAAATACAACAACAATTTTCATCGAATGATCGAGAAATAAGACAATTTTCGTCAAACAATTGCAAAATAAAACAGCGATTTTCGTCAAACGATCGCAAAATAAAACAGTGGTTATCATTGAACAATCGCAAAATAAAATGGTGATTTTTGTCGACCGATTGCGAAATATAATGACAGTTTTTGTCAAACAATTGCAGAATGCAATAGCAATATTCGTCGAACGATCGCATAATATAACAACAATTTTTGTCTATCGATCACGAAATATAACAGCGATTTTTGTCGACGGATCGCGAAATACAATGGTGATTTTCGTCGACAGATCGAGAACTATAATGGCAATTTTCGAGAAATGATCGCAAAATAAAATGGCGATTTTCGTCAAATGATTGCGAATTAAAACAGCAATTTTTGTTAAACTATCGTGAAATAAAATGTCGATTTTCGTCAAAGGATCGCAAGTTAAAGCTGCAATTTTCGTCAAACAGTCGCAAAAAAAAAAAAAAAAAAAATCTTTAAATTTTGGCTAATCACTTGCTCGGAATAATCATAAAATCTATTGCAGGGTTATATCTAAACTGATTTAAAATTATGCGATATATAAAGTTCCTCGCTGAGTACACTAAATCTATTTCTGGGTTACATTAATTGATATAAAATACTGTGAACTAAAGGAATTTTTTTTTGTCTATAAGTTTTCATGCACAATGAACTAGCAGTATATTTCAAATTGTTTGACAAATGCTCATTTAGAAAGACTTATGTTAAAAATTTACAAAAGAATTTTTTTTTTTTCAAAATAGTTACAAAATAGTTTGTTATAAGTTTAATTATTTTTTTAGTTTATTATAAAAAATTTAGTTTATAAAATTGACACAAATGTTTGAAAAATGTCGTAAATTTTACTTTATGTGTAATTTCCTCTTTTTTGATATTTTCTGAGTGGCATCTCTGTCTAATAGTCTTCCTATCACAGTTTTATTGTTGCAGAAGGATCATATCTATTTAATTGAGTTTTAGATTATTTAACCCTTAATTGATTATGCAATGGGTCTTTATTTACAGATAATCATTTTTCTTTAAAGTGTATTTTGCATTGTGCCACACTCTCCACATCAACATTGTTTCAAGCAATTTTTATCAAAATTTCGACAATGTTTGTTAGAATTTTGTTTTCTTTGAATTTATCAGTTGTTAGTTTTTCTAGCAAATAACAATATAAATAACCGAAAGTGTAACTAACCTCCTCCCCCATTAAGAGAGAGGAATTTGTGAACTTTGAACCAATAAGAATCAATTATCGACTTTCCAGGAGTGATTCTGAGTTTAAAATAATTTTTTTAAATTCACAGAAAATTTTCTGAAAGGTTACAGCAGCAGAGGGAAAAGGAAGTAATCCTTCTGGGCACTAACTATTTCAGCGTTAGAATTTCTAAAAAAAAGGTCACTGGTCCCAAGGACCATTAAGCATGAGAATTTACTGGTCCGCAGACATCATCACTGGTCCGCTGCATAAAATTTATTTAAATAATTTTAACACTTAGAGTGGCCTCTCCCCCCCCCCCCCCCCCCCCCCCCTGCCTGGTAAATAAACCAATCTTACTTTGCATTTATCCAAAATTTTCAGCATAATAAAATGTAAAATTATAATTTGCTAAAAATTAAATAAACAGTACGTAAAAGAAAAACTATCAAATTATTAATTAGATATTTTATTTGCCATTACTTATTTCAACTGAATGTAAGATTTAATGCAATTTTTTTTCGATTTTTCTGCAGATTGTAGCCAGAGTGGTGGAATTGCAGCTAGTGTCAGTGATGCAGCAGGATTATTTTTACGAAATCTTTTGTTTTTTTCGGACGAAATTATTTTTAATGACGAAATATACCATTTTTCGCGATATTTTTTGACAAAATTTGCCGTTTTATCGCGATTTTTAAACGAAATGTGCAGTTTTTTCGCGATTTTCTGAAGAAATCTGTCGGGTTTTTTTTAATTTCAGGATGAAATTAGCCATTTATTTGTGAATTTTTTTACGATATTTACCGGAAATTAGTCATTTAGCGATTTTCGGACAAATTTTGTTGTTTTTTCGTGATTTTTTGAAGGAATCTGCCGGGTTTTTTGCAGTTTTTTGAAGAAATCTGCCTTTCTTTGCAACTTTTTGAAGAAATCTGCCTTTTTTCGCACTTTTTTGAAGAAATCTGCCATTTTCGCACAATTTTTTGAAAAACTCTGTTGTTTTTTGCGATTTTTTTGACAAAATTTGCCGTTTTTTCACGATCTTTTGAAGAAATCTGCCTTTTTTTCGGGTTTTGAAATGAAATTAGCCATTTTATTGAGAATTATTTGACAAAATTTGCCGAAAATTAGTCGTTATTTCGTGATTTTTCTACGAAATTTGCCGCTTTTTTGCCATCTTTTAACGAAATTACGCATCCTGTGGGACGCATAAGATCTATTTTTATGCGTCCCATCGCCAATTTTTTGCATAATTTACGCGCTATAGCGCGTCTGCGGCATCGCTGAAAAAAAAAAATCTTATGTGCGATCGGTTGCGGTTCTCTCAGGGCCTGAAAAAAGGCACTGGTCCTATGGATCACTAAATTTTTCAAACTAGTGGTCCGGTTGAATTATCGGTGGTCTTGGACCAGCGGACCACCAAGGATTTCGAACGCTGTATTTTTTTTTTCTGATCTTTTATGAAATTTGCATTTATTCTGTGATCATTTAATGAAATTTGCATTTTCATTGCAATCCTTGGACAATCGATATTTTTTAATAATGTGTAAAATAAAAAAAACAGAGAAAATGAAAAAAAGGTCCAGGGATCCAGGATTGGCACTGAGCAAAGGTGTTAAGGAGGCCAGAATAAGCACAATTGTGTTAAGGAGGGTTGGAGATATCTATCATAGCAGAAGTATAACAGCATTGTCGATAATGATTTTTTGAGCCGATATATTAACCCTTAAAGACAGGGATGGTTTGAACAGAAATAATGATGGAAGTGGCATTCTCTGCATATTATTGTCTTTTAAGCCTAGATAACTTTAAAAAATGTATTTGTCTAATGCAATACTTAATAGCCATATAAAAGCAATACACTTCTTACTGTTGCAAACATACTAATTTAATTAGAATAAATTGTATAGTATCGCAGGGATCGTATGCATAAGTAATTTAGAAAAAAATATTTATTTTAGTCCCAGGTTTTTTTTTTTTTTTTTAATGTTTATCTTATTTAATGCAAAATGTTCCTTACTTCAGATGTAGCAGCCACTACATTACACATTTTTTTTTATTAAAATGCCTAATTTTTTTTTAAAAATTCCTTATGTATGCAAAACTTTTATATTATGAACTTCGCGACTAGTTTGCATTGAGTGGGTCTCTCACTATGAATCATGTGTATTTAAAAATTAATTAACATATTTAGAAAAATGTATTACAGACCTAAGTGGTTTTGTAAATTTGCAAGCTCCTTTCTACGTAAGCTCCTTTAGCACAATGTCAAATTTAAACATTGAACAAGGGTTTTGTGTTAGTTGCCTGAAAAAAAGAAAAGGTTATTACTATGCTGATTTTAGTTTTAAGAAATGCCAAATGAAGTTTAAATATGCACTACCTGTTATTCTCAATACCAAATTAAGTTCTCCATTCCAATTAAGTCTCCGTTCCAGTTAAGTTATAAATAGATAAGAATAAGATTAAAAAAAGAGTTATACAAAATAGCAATATTTGATGTTATTTAGGCTTCATATCTCTTTGAACTTCTATAGAAGTATACCCATTCAAACTTTTTTAGAATTTACAGCTGTAACCAACTAGAGATGGGATGAATATTCAGCCACTATTCGGCCTATTCGGCCCTTTTGTCAAATATTTGGTTGGCCGAATATTGAAGGCTTGTTGACCAAATACTTCGGCCGAATACCTGTAACCAAATATTTAGAGATATTTCACCGAATATTGCTAAAGTCGTGCCGAATAGTGAAAGCTATTTTGCCAAATAAGTTTAGGATTTAAAGAATTTCATTTCTTGCAATTTTTTTTTCTCTGATCTAAATTGACTATTTCATTTATGATGTCATTCTCATTCTTACTTACAAAATATACAGTTATTCAGATACTAAAAAATATACAGCCTTTCTATATTTCCTATAAAAATTAGTTATATTTTAGAAAATGCTGCCCAAGTTGAAGATTTAATTGTAAATGTGGGAAATGTCTTCATTAAAGAATGATATATTATAATTCAAGATATAAAAACTCTTACAGAAAAAAAAACACTGTTTTATTCTAAAACACTCGAATATTTCTTAATGTCTGCAAATTCCATGCGCATATAAAAAAAGGTTCCTATGAAATTCATAACTTATTTTCTATAAAGTAAAAATGAAAAATATCATTCACTAGGTTATTAACGCAGATTCATTTTCAAAATTAAATATCAAATATCACTATTCCATATACAACAGTAATCTAATAACAGAACTAGTGTCAAACTAGATACACATTAGATGACACAACTTGCTTTAAGATGGTTGTTTTATGAATATTTAAACATAAATTCTAAATACTGAACAAAATAATTTTTTTTATTCTATAGTTTCCACTTTTAAATAATTTGCATAATTACTGACTTAAATATGTAACTTATTATGTATATATTTATATTTACATGTTCCTTCCTTCATCTTGTTATCAGTTTCTATTTATCCTTTTAATGCTTGTTGAATAAGTGGAATATTGAAGTTGAATATTGTATGTGCCAATTCAAATATCAAAAGATTTTGTTAACATATGCATTCTACTTTAAGCATAATCTTTTGCTTTAATGTAATTTGTAATTTAAAGCTTGGCAACTGATTTCACAACAGTCTCATTCTTACGAATTTGCTTATCATTAGGGACACAAACTCTAAATGATCAAATTTACGTTATTAAAGGTTATTTCAGAAAATATCGCCTCGTGAGTTCTGAGAAAGAGAGAGATTAAAAATATTATTAATTTTGGATGGAAGAAAGGGTAAAAGTATCATTTGATAGTAAAAGTGGAGTATACTTCTTCATATTTTAGTGGTAAAAATATTACCATCCTGACATACTGAAAATCAATTTGATATACATTAGGATAAACGAATATAATGCATTTTCATAATTTGTTTGTGTTAAAATAAGGTTTTCAAATTTAAAAATACATTTAAAAACACAATTAAGAGTAATAATTATTAATGAGCTCCTATTTTTTAAATTATATAATCGAAATTTATTTTCTTTATTGAGAAAAAATTTGGTATTCGACCTAAAATTTGGCCGAATATTTGGTATTCGGCTATTCGGCCAAATCACTATTCGTCCCATCCCTATAACCAACCCTACTTTATATAGTTTATTGCAAAGTCTTTTTATTCTTTCACTTTCAGCAATGATTTTCTTTTAATAATACAGTTAACTCCTTTGTGATGAACACTTTGCTTAATTTTTAATCTTTGACCATTGTTTTTTCAAAACAGAAAGTTTTCTGTATTTGAATTGTGGAAATTCTCTAATTAAATGAGGTAAACTTTACGATAAAAAAAAAAAAAAAAAAAAAAAAAAAAAAAAACTGGTTGAACTATCGAAGGATTCTAAGAATTTTAAGCGGCATGTATACCAATTGCTCGTCACCAAAGGCTATATAATACATATGTTTATTGTAAGGAACCCTTTGAGCATGAGTAATACTCGCACTTTACCATTTATTTAATATTGTATTGACTATATTTTGCACACCAGTCCCTTGTTCCCAAGGGCTATATAATGCATATGTTTATTGTACGGAACCCTTTGAGCATGAATAATACTTGCACTTGACCATTTTTTTAATATTGTATTGCTATATTTTGCAATTAAATGGGTTTAAATTAATTAATTTTATCTGGTTAACACTCTGCAACTTTCTTTATATTAATATTTCAAATATTCAGCAAAAATAATAAGAGTAAATTTGGCCATAATAGCTTTTTTGAAAAATTTTTTGTTTCTGAAGAACAAATTGTAACTTTTTGTCAAATGCAGCCATCTGACATAGATAAAATAAGTGTTATTCTAGTCTTTGGACTGTTTCTGATCAATTACAGGGATCATGTTGGTTAAATTCATGGCACATAATGAGAATTAGGTACTTATGTATTAACGCCATCGCATCTACAGATTTAATGCTTTTTAAGTACCGCCAATCTGCACCTAAAATTTTTTTGACAAATCATAAAATAAAACACTTTATTTAAAAACAACATAGTCAATAAGATTTTGGTGGAAAATGGGCCCATATCAAATTTAACATAGATTCAAAACAGTTTCTATTTTCTTTCACCTGATACTGTCACCATAAGAACGCCAAAAATAGCAAACAACAAGGCAACAAAGAATCCAAAAGATAACCGCGTGTGCGTACGAACAACAAGATTGCTCTTTATTGATGCATTAGTGCAACTTCTGGCGGTGGCATTAATACGTAAGTACCGAGAATTATAGTGCTTTTAAATATGTGTCAAATGTTGCACATGGTGGAGTGAAGGACTAAAAAAAAAAGAGATATTAGGAGACAAATAGTTAATTATTGTTAACTTCAAATTATTGATTTTAATGTCTGATTAGTACTGTTATTAGTTATATAAGCAATTTTAGTTTTAAAAGTGAAAAAATAAACTTTAGTTTAGTGCAATGTTTCATCTACATTGCACAGTGACAGATGAATGCAGATCATTGCTGTCATTTCTTTTAAAAGTAGGAATTTGAACAAATTTTAATGATGATCAATTTTACTTTTTTCCCCTTAACTTTGTCCTGAGCTATGTTTTGTTTTTCTGAATTTATGTTTTTTCTTTATTTTTTAAAATAGAAATTGGAATGTACTCTTCTTGGCAACAGAGATGATGCATGGATTATGGAATTGTTATTTAAACCAGGATTTCACAGATACCATTTGATAGAGTGGATGTTATCAAAGTAATATGCTGTTTTGTTAAAAAAAAAATCATTTATGACATGCATTTGTATTTCATGTTTTATTACAGTAATTTTGCTTTGCAGTGTATTAAGATTAGAATGATATTTTTAATCCCATTAGTATAATAATTAATGTAAAATCTGAAGTCATTCCCTTAAAAGACTTGTCTATTATAAAAAGGATCAGTCTTTGTTTTGTTCTTGTCAGGAAAAGAAAGATAAAGTTATATAAATTCTAAATTTTAGTTGTAAGTGATAGAATAATTATAACATCTAGTGGTCTAATAACTTGTTATTTTATAAGTCCTTGTATATTATAATATTTAATTCATGCTATAATGTAGGGGTGCACAACCTTTTCAAGAGAAGGGCCACTCACAAATAAGTCTGAGTGGTCGAGGGCCACATCAATAACATGGAGAGAATTCGTTTTCAAAGGTGATCTGTGGTTTATAATCGGATAAAAAATAACATGTTTTCAAAGAAAGTGGGGGATACCCTTTTAGGTTCACTTAACCTGTCAAAATATCCAATTCACTTTGTAAGGATACATCAGCAGTTTTTATGTTTGTATATATAACAGATATAGCAAGGATTATTTTCAAGATTTAATAATATTCCTTGACTTTATTCAGGAGAGAACATTTTGTTTTATTAAAAGTGCCAAAAAAAAAAAAAAAAAAAGAGAAAAGATAAGTGGCTGGTGCCGAAAAAAATGTGAACTTAATGAACGAAGGAGAGGGAAGGAGCCAATCAACAAGATTTTTCTTTGCTTCATCACTGAAATTCCCGATTTTTCAATGCCCAATCAACATAATTTACAGCTATCCACGCATGATCGACCAAATTTGGGCTTTTTACGAAAGTGATCAACAAAATTCACAATTGTTACAAAACTGATCGATGAAATTCGATCTTTCCATACATGATCAACACAATTCACGATTCTTACGATATTCTTCGAGAAAATTCACAATTTTTACAAAACTGATCGACAAAATACACAAATTTTACAAAGCCGGTCGATGAAATTCGTGATTTTTACAAAGCCGATCAATGAAGTTTGCGATTTTTATGAAACAAATTGACAAAATTTGAGATTTTTAGAAATCTGATCGGCAAAATTCGTGATATTTCTTCACCTGATCGATAACATTTGTGATTTTTCTGCAACTGATGGACAAAATTATTGATTTTTACAAAGCCAAGCGACAAAAATCGTGATTTTTACAAAGTTGATCGATGAAACTCGCGATTTTTCCATAGCCAATTGACAAAATTTTCGATTTTTACGAAGCCGATCTACAAAACTCATGATTTTTACAAAGCCGATTGGCGAAATTCGAGTTTTTCAAGAAAGCCGATCGAAAAATTCTCAATTTTTCTTCATATGATCGACAAAATTTGTGATTTTTAACTAGCCGATAGAGAAAACTGACAAATTTCCCGCACCTGATCAAGAAAACTAGCAATTTTTATGGAGCCGATCAGCAAATTCACGATTTTTCGAAGCCGATTGACAAAATTCACAATTTTTTCGAAGCCGATTGAGAAAATTCATGATATTTCCACACCTGACCAGCAAAATTCGCGAATTTTCCAAAGCCGATCGCCAAAATTCACGATTTTTACGAAGCTGATTGATGAAATTTGTAATTTTTCCTCGCATGATTAATATAATTTGCAATTCATCCAATTCCATATCAACAAATTTCACGTTTTTTCAATCCTTATAAACAAAATTCGCGATTTTTATAAAGCCAATTGATGGAATTTGCAATTTTTATAAAACTGATCGACGAAATTTGCGATTTTTGTGAAGCCGATCGACCAAATTCGCTATTTTTCTTTGCCTGAATGACAAAATTTCTTAGTTTTCCTCTCTGAATAGGCGAAATTTGTGATTTTCTTTCAGCCTGATCGATGAAATTTACAATTTTTCCGCATGAGATTGGTAAAATTCACAATATTGCGTTTCCGACCAACAAAATTTGTGATTTTTCGGAACCATTTCATCGTTATTTTTTCGTAAATTGACGAAATTTATGATATTTTTCTGCAACTTTTGCACAAAAATTGCAATTTTTTCTTTTTGTAAATTGACGAAATTCATGAGCCACACATTAACCCATTGGGGCCACTTTTGGCTCGTGGGCCACAGGTTGTGCATCCCTACTATAATGTGTTCTCAGTGGTATAGCCATAAAAAAGCCTAGAGGATATACACTCTAAGCAGAGGATATACATACTTTGGGGATCCTAAATTACCTTTATCAATTTCATGAAAATCAGAGTACCTTTAAGATAATTAAAGCCTGGACAGACAGATAAATCAAATGCTTAAACACTTTTAAAGTTTGTTGGAAAGTGTTAAAAACAGTTTTTAGGAAAAATATTCAACCTAGCATTTAAAAAATTGCAGTAGCCAGCCTGTAACAGTTTATGATAGTCATTATTGCTTGTGCTGTTATATTATAGATTTAGTTATTTACATATATTTAGATTAAACAAAAACAATACACAGGGATGCAATTGAGGGTATACAGGAGTATATGCTGTATATGAGGGGTATATGCCTTATACCCTCTGGATTTTTTAAGGAACACTATATACCCTCTGTTTCTCAAAAAGGCAGAGGGTATACCCTAGAATTTATATGCTACAGCAATTTGTTAGCTAACAGATTGAAATCTAGGTCCTTGTATGAATATCAACAGGTCAGTATGAAACAAGGATAAATGCTAAAAATTGAATTAAATTTGCAAAGGAGAAAATTTACAATATTAATTTGGAAAAATTCCACAAATTTTGTTCATTTGCCTGCAAAAAAATCAATTTTTTAATTGTTTGCTTAAAAAAGAATAAAAAAAGCAAATTTTGACAAAGGATTTCTGGAAAAAAAATGCAGTTTCATTAACCCCTTCACGATGGGAGACTTTTACGAAATTTTTAATGCTTTGTCACCGGTTTTTAAAAGCAAAAATTTATGCCTTATTAAATCAAGAATATGCTCTAATTAAATAAAGTAAGTTTTACAGTAAAATTTTACTGGTTGGAATAAACAAGGATTCTTAAGCTTTTTTGCAGTGGTATACATGTCGCTCGTCCCCTAGAGGTTAAAAGATCCTGGAAAAAATGTGAATTTGTCAAAGAATTGAGAAAAAAATGCAAATTTTGTCAAAGGATCTTGAATAAAACGTGAAATCTGTCAAAGTATTGCTGATAAAATACAAAACTTATTGAAGGATTGTGCAAAGAATCGCACAAAATTTTTTTTATTTCATCACAAGAAAACAGAGATTTCTGTAACGGGTCAAAGAAAAACTCTTAAAATCATCTTAACCTTAATCCAACTTAAGGGAATCTATCCTCAGCCAGAAATTGACCCAAACCAAAAACTGAGTTTACCAGATCTGCAACAAAAATATAATTAGCATTGGGAAAGGATTCCCTTGCGCTATCTCATAATGTTTCAGAAAATTTACTGTGAATTTTAGAATTTTTGTTTGTAATTCAGTATTACATTTTCAATGTGTATAAAATGTAATGGCCAAGCATTGTTCTGTGACAGAAAGTTAAGCAAAACTGGTGTGAGTTACTGTGAATACAGATTTGTGGTCAAGTTCTCCAAAAACAACTGATAAAATGTGCCAAATTCAACTGAATAAAGTGGCAATTGTG
Source organism: Maratus speculifer (assembly GCA_964019185.1). Classification (NCBI taxonomy): domain Eukaryota; kingdom Metazoa; phylum Arthropoda; class Arachnida; order Araneae; family Salticidae; genus Maratus; species Maratus speculifer. The sequence goes on along the minus strand of OZ025294.1, from coordinate 6,140,727 downwards.
GTATTTGTCTTTTCTTTAATATACCTTTTATATTTTATTCTTTCACACTTTTCAATGGTATTTTATGCTTTAAATAAAGTTATCATAAAATTCTTTCTTTAGACTTGGATATGATATTGGAAAAATGTCTGGACCACAAAATTCACCAGAAGAAAGGATGAAAAGTGAGATCAATATTATCTGTTATTTTTTCCCTTGATAAGATTCAAATATGTCAAAATTAATGATTTAAAAATTATTGTTATTGATTGGGTAAACATATGTCAAATAAGGATCAGATTTAAATTTTTAAACATGGCAGTAACTATTTGATTAACCTATCCATTCTTTAAGCTGAAACATTCCTTCTTATTATTACTTCATATATTGTACTGATCACAATGAAGTTCTTCAAACATGAAACTAAAATGCATTGTGATTTTTATCCAATCGTTTTTAATTTAATGTTAAATTGTACTTTGTATTGTTTTATTATCGCTGAAACTGCAGTCTTTGTAGATTTTTCTTGTAAATCTTAATTCTTGGCTTGAATTTTTTATGACATCATGTATTCTGTTACATCTGGACAATTAATACAGTTCTTATGCCCTTTTATTCGTAAAAAATTTTAGTACACAAATTTATGAAACACAAGCTTCTTCCAAAGAATGGGAGTATATAATGTCTAGGCATATATAAATTAATAAATATATTTAACTTTTTTTGAAAAGATTCTGCTTTCTAAAACGCTATTAATTAGGAATATTGTAATGATAATGCTTACCTTTATGCATCTAAAAAACTATAAATTTGTATTGTTTGTTAGAAAATTGGAAACCACTAGAAAATAAATCAAATTCATTTTAATACAATATATTAATTTTTCCTTTAGAAAGTTTTGTATAAAATTTATTTTATAAAATACTCAATTCATAAATATGGAGACATCTTCTAAAAACTGTATCAAGAATAGCAGTTTATGAATTTTTAATTTTCATTTAATATATGATTGTATAACATTACTATTTCTACATATTTTCTTATAAAGTAACAGCCAAATATCAAAATAGAAAGAAAGTTTGCTTTAGCGGTTTTCAGCCATGTTGATTTTAATATGATGTAAGGAGTATATGTTTCTATTTATGAATTTTCAATAATTACATTATTTGGTAATAGTTTCCAAAAAAATAAAATAATTACCGTAATTTCTGGGAGATAAGCCACGTCTTATACGTGTTTAAAAGTTAATTTTTTCTCCGTGCAGCTTATACACCAATGTGGCCTATACAATGAACTTCTTTTTATTTTCAAACTGATGTTGGAAGCAAAATATTGCATAAAGCTGCAAAAAAGAAAAATAGTAAATTTTCTGAAATCAATAAAGAAAAAATAAGTACATTTTCAAAAACTGAGTAATAATTTTTGATTGTTAAATTGTGGAAAGAAAAATGAATCATTATTTTTTTAAAGAAATTTCAAAAAACAAAAAATTTGGTTACTATTTTAAAGTAGATAAGACAGGAGTTGTTTTTGTTTTATTGATAAATTCACACTTCACATTGTCAGTAAATATCAACGATGCTTAGGAATGAAGATTAATTCATCATTTCTTAATAATTCTATTAAAATACCGAATATAATATAAATGTAATTTTAATTTTTTGCTGCCGTAAAAAAAGAAAATATACTTTTCGTTGCAGATTGCCGATGTATTTGTAGTCATAATTTAGATGCAGTATCATATCTAATACTCATTTATTCCTTTATATCAACAAGAAACCTTTTCCCTATGAGGTGTGTAACAAAACAATTTCTCAGAAATCTCATTTCAATACTCATCTGTGCATTCATATCAAGGAACACTGTTTCTCTTGTGACCAGTGTAACAAGAGATTTTCTCATAATCATATCACACTTGGCACCCAGTTATCACCCACATAATTGTCACACGACTATGCTAAGGATCTAGATTATTTTCAGACTGGTAATGCTCTGTCCCATTTTCATATTTGAGGCTTTCTTAAACTGTATGGTATTCTTTCATTATGCTTAAAATAAAAAATAAAAAAAAATAAATATGGAATCGTCTGTATTATGCCTTTAGGGCAATTTTTGTAACACAGCATCTATATTCACAAGGAAAAAGTAAAATGATTTTCTTTTAACTAGCTTTTATTGCAATTAACTGTATTTCTCGTATCCCTGTCAACCTGTTGTGAAATCTACAATATCATAGGCCCCTTGCACGTGACGTCAGATGCTTCATCTGGTGCCCAAACATAAGGCAAATGTGGTATTTTCACATTTTTAAACATAGTGATTTGCGCTTCATTTTTTAAGTACTTAGAAAAATAATGCAAGAGTAAGAAAAATCAAAATTAAACAGAAAGACCACACATGCTTTAAACGGCAAACGGGGAGTTATGATGCTTTGTTTTGGGCTGCACCAGATTAGAGTATCAACCGTTTCCGTGACGTCAATGCAAGGGGGCTATAGTTCATCTTTTAGACACTAAAACACATGTTTGTAAGCTACTTTGGTAGATTAATTTTTTTTATTAGAGAACGAGAAAATGCCGTCTGATTTCTTAGTATGTGAATTCTAAACAGTGTTTCTCCTATAACACGATGTCACAATGTCTTTTCTCTTTACTAAAATAATGAAAAACGTCTTTCGATTATGCATAGTTTAAGAATAACACCACCTGTCAATTTTGTATGATTTTTATGACCCAGAAAGTATATTTGAACTGTAAATCTGATTAGAAAAGCACTCACCTGTGCGCTCATATAAAAGAGGAATCTTTTAAATGTGTGGTGTATAACAAAACATTTTCTGAAAAGTCTAATTTAAATGCGCACCTTTTCCTTCAAAGCAACAAGAAACCTCTCTCTCTCTCTCTTGTGAGATCTGTAAGAAAAAACTTTCCCAGAAATCTCATTTAAATACACATCTCCGCATTCATATCAAAGAAAGATTTTTTTCTCTTGTACATTGTGTAACAAGAGATTGTTTCAGAAATCTCATTTACATGACCACCTGCACATTCACACTAATGAGAAAAGAAGGAATGCTTTTAAAGAGATAGAACTTTAGAAATAGACTTTTATATATGACTTTTTCTTAATCTATTTTTCACCAAAAGATACTGCATAATACATTTTATTTTTAAATCAATATATATTTTATATATTTCATCCGGAAACAGATTACGGGAACAAAAAAACTTTGTTCCTTTTCTACTTTTTCATTCGTCTCTAGATTTTATTTTTAGCCTATATGCCTTTCGGTCAAGGTTCCATAAAAAATGAGAAATTTTTGGCTGATTTCGGCAACCATTTCTACAAAATGGCATTTTGGGTGAGGAGTTAAAAGTTTATTTTTCTATCGCACTTTCAGCTCTAAAATAATGAAAACGAAATTTAGAAACAGTAATTATAAAATAGTTTTCTCTCTGATATTCGGTCTTTAGGTCAAGGTCGTGTCGAGGTACAACAGATAGTTGTGGTTAACAAGCACCGACTCTTTTTGCGTTTTATCGGCCAACGCGCTGTTTAAGTTTTATTTAATTTTGTATATTTGTTTTTGTTTGAATTAGGATTATAGCTCCATGGAAAAATTGTATTAACACTTTTCAACTTGTTGCAATTGAAAAAGCTTGTTTAAATATACTTTTAGAAATTTATTTTGATTTTTCTTTTCAATATTATGCTGAGGTATAAGGAAAGGGCAGCTGACGTCACTGTGGCCAAAATTACTGTGGATCCACAGTAATTTCCTGCCCGTCTTTAAGACTCCTACGATACCCAAGAAATCAAAGCGATCTGATTGGTGTAGGATTGGTCTGATTTGTCTGCGATTAAAAGCTCTGTTGTATGATTGGTCAACGTCGTCATGGTGATTCCTGTAATGATCGCAAAAGCAAAAATGTAACTGGTAGATTGGTTGAAGGAAGCGCTTGTTTATAAGCATGCCCTTTCCTTATATCTAAAAAAAAGTGGATTAATTTAGTATTGGTAAATAAATTATAGCATAAATAAATATTGGCAAATTATAATTATTAGATTTTTACTAAAAATATTTGTTTTCCTTAAATATATTTAAAGAATGAATTTCGTTTGTTTGGCATTAAATTAATCAGCAAATTGTTCTATTTAATAGATTGTGCATTTTTGTTTGTTCAGCGTATAAGCTTCAGCTTATTTGATGAAAATTGATTTTTTATCTCTTGTTTTTCATTGCTGCGGCCTATACAACAGTGCGGCTTATCTACCGGAAATTACGGTATAATAATTATACAGTTGAGCCCGATTAAGATGCATTTCAAAGGACAAAACAAAAGTCTCATATTAAATGTGATTTTCATAATGTCGGAATTGAGCTTATTTACATATCTAAATGAACTTAAAGAACCTTAGTTTATATGTTTAAGGTCAAAAGTTGTTATCTTTTATGCATACTTAGATTGAAATATAACTATACTGAAGTTTAACTTGTTTGTTTTTGTAGAACTGACAGGTATATAACTGAAAATAAACATGGCTTCAAATATAGCTTTGTCCATTACAACCAAAAATAAAACAACAAATGTAGTTTTCCTGTTAGCTGGTCTTTTTTAACACAAACCAAAATATTAAATTTTTGTAGCATAACCCAGCTATTAAAATCATATTTCCTTATAATTAAGTTTTAATGTTTTATATGCAGTAGAACCCTGCTAACCCAAAATTCTTGTTAATCTGAACTGATTTTATTATAGAAATTTATACTTCGATAGATTAAGTGAAAAGATTAACTTACAAAATTTTCTGGATTACATAATGAATGTGAGGAAAAAGAGTCAGAATTAAACAAAAAATGGCAGTAAAGCATGCTTTTTATTCTTTTAACAGCTTGAATAGAATTAAAAAATTACTCCATTATATAAAAGTAAAAAATATGTACAAGAATTTAAAATAAAAAGTGCACTGTTGGCCTACTTATTGAAGCTATCTAAAAAAAAATTCTAGCATCAATTTGTTTGCCAGTCATGTATAAGAATTTCAAACAAAAACATGCACTGTTGGCCTAATCATTGAAGCCATCTTTAAAAAAAGTTTCTATATCAATTTGTTTGCCCGTCACTATAAAATTCTTTTCTGAAAAGCAAAAAAAAATATTTAATTCAGATGATAAAATTTATTTATTTTTTCCATCAATTTGATTTTTCAAATTATTTACAGAAATGTTTTTTTCTCCCCACCCCTTTCTTGTTGTACTGATTGAGCTATTTATAGATTTACAATTTTGAATCATTTATAATAGGCTCTTACCTAATTCCTCATTCTGAAAAGTCACCAGTTTGTTATAAACATAAGATGTGATTAAACAAGGAATCCTATTTTTTTTCCGAAACTCGTGCTGAATTATCCAGCATTTCAGACCTTAGAATGCTGGTTTAGAAGATGTTTACTAAGTATTTATAACTTGCAATTTATTTTTTAAGCATGCATCTTTTTCTTTTCTATTTCGGATCGTCTGAATTTTTAATAATCTGAACAGGCACTGGTCCAAATTAGTTTGGATTAGTGGGCAGTGATAGAAATTGGGAGATAAAAGGCAGGCGTCAAATGACGACTGCTGTAAAAATCTTAGGCGTCAAATTAAGATTTTTAGTTGTAGTTTCTAAAATTCATGTTAATATTACTGCAATACTGTATATAATTTTGGGGTGATTCTGAGTAAAAGAAAAATTTTGAAATTCACATCAAATTTTCTGAAAGATTACAACAGAGACGGTAGAGAAATCCACTCCCAATACTCTTTTTTTTTTGGGGGGGGGGTCGCACTTCTTTACGAAATTTGCATTTTTTGCTATCTTTTGACGAAACTTAACATTTTTTCGCAAACTTTCGACGAAACTTACCGTTTTTTCGCAATCATTCGATGAAATTTGCCGTTTTTTTACGATCTTTCGACACAATTGGCCTTTTTTCGCGATCTTTCTACGAAACTTGCCGATTTTTCGCAATCTTTTGATGAAACTTGCCGGCTTTTCGAGCTCTTTTGACGAAATTTGTCGGTTTTTTCGCGATGTTTTGAGGAAATTTGCTGTTTTTTGCAATTTTTTGACAAATTTTGCAGTGTTTTTCGTGATTGTTTGATGAATCTTGCCCGTTTTTTGCGATTTTTTGATGAAACGTGCCAGTTTTTTCGTGATTTTTTGAAGAAACTTGCCGGTTTTTTCGCGATTCTTTGAAGAAATTTGCCTTTTTTGCGATCTTTTGACAAACTTTGCCATTTTTTTCGCGATCTTTCGATGAAACTTACCGTTTATTCGCGAACTTTTGAAGAAACTTGTTGTTTTTTTGCCTTTCGACAAATTTTGTCGTGTTTTTTCTTGATCTTTTGACGAAACTTGTGTTTTTTTCGATCTTTTGACAAGCTTTGCCATGTTTTTTTCGCGATCTTTTGACGAAATTGTTCATTTTTCGCGATTGGTTCACGAATTTTACCGTTTCCCCCCTTTTTTTGCAATTCTTCTGTCGAAATTTGGATTTTTTCCACGATCCCTTGAAAAAATTGTCAATTTTTCTTAGAAAGATTGACTAAATTGATTTTTTTCGGTGACCATTTGTCGAAATTTGCGATACATTTTATGTCGGAATTTTCGGATTTATGACCGATTTTTTGTAATTTTCGGAAAATGATAACCTTAATTTATCAGAAAATTAAGACCATAATCATCCTTGATACTACTTTTTAGAAAAGCATAAATTATAGAAATTAAACTCTAAGATTATATTCCAGCAACTTTAAAACTAGTGTAAAGTTTTTCTAATTATTCCTATATTTAGAAATTGATAATTACAGTTAAATATAGTAAAATAATAATAATGATAAAAACATAATGCATTTACATTTGAATTAAGGGATGATTCTGAATAAAAAAATTTCTGAAATTAAAATTTTTTTGAAAGTTTACAGCAGAAGGGGGAGGGCTGGGAACAGCCCCCCCCTCTCGTTAATTATGCGTCTTTTCGCAATCCTTTGGCGAAAATTGCGGATGTTTTGTGATACCTTGAAGAAATTTGCGTTTCTTCGCGAACCTTTGATGGAATTAATGGATTTTATTGTGATCCTATGACAAGATTCTCATTTTTTACTGCAATTCTTTGACAAAATTCGCTTTTTTCTAAAGATTTTGTGACGAAATTAAGATTTGTTTTCACGATCCTTTGCTAAAAATTGTTATTATTATTTTTTTTTTCACGATCTTATAACAAAGTTTGCATTTTTTCCGAGATTTTTTTTGTGATTCTTTTAAGAAATTGGCGTTTTTCCTGCAATTCTTTGACGAAACTTGCATTTCTGTTCGCAATCCTTTGTAGAAATTTGTGGGGTTTTTTTTTCGCTATCGTATAAAAAACTTTTGCTTTTTTGCTATTTTTTGGAAAAAAAAAATTGCTCTTTTTGTAATCTTTTGCCGAAATAGGCGATTTTTTATTCGAGCAATTGACGAAATTGATTTTTTTTCAACTATTCCTCGAAATTTGCAATGTTTTTTACTTCCGAATTTTCAGACTAGACCATTTTTTTTTAATTTTCAGAACTGAATGTCTAATAAATATATTTTTTTAAAAGCTAGGCGTCAAATTTGACAACCAAGAATAATTTTGTAGTCGTCAAATTCAATTCTTTATTTACATTTGACGACTAATGACCGCTAATTTCTAACACTGTTAGTGGGGTTCTGTGTAATAAGGAAAAATTATCCTTGTCAATCTTTATGTAAAAAAAAAGTATATGTTACTAGTATTTAAAAACTTTAAAAGTGGCTTTTACACTGTATAACATATGAACAATGAGCTAAAAAACTCAGATTTTTATACATATTGTAAATCAGTGTATCCTGAGACATAAAATATGTATGATGTTTAATAATATACAAGATATTTAAAATTTTAAAATGATGTTAAAACAGAGTTGTTAAATACCCAGTTTTTTTCAGAAAAACCCAACCCACTGTGTTTTTTCAGGGTTTTTGGGGTTATGGGAGATGGTACAGAATGCTTGAAAAAAAAATGTACTTATTACTAAATTTAAAGTAGCTAATTGATTACAAATATATATAAATCAATGACAATAATCAAAATTATACTTTACTTTTAGATAAATTGATTATTAGTAATAATTATAACAATAAAACTATCATTAAAGTACTTTACTAAAACTAGTGCTCAATCAGAACTTTTAAACTAATATTTTGTAAAGGATAAAATATCTTTATTCACTTTAATTGAAGTAATTTCCTATATATATAATAAATATTTTCTTTAGAAGTTAAAGTATTTTTTAATGGGAAAAAAATTGTTTGTGTTAGTTACACATACTACAGAGATTAACTAACAATTATTTCTTTTAAAAATTGTCATGGGTATAATTAGGACATTTCTTTTCTTTGGGGTGGGGAGTGATGCTTATAAACTTTATGAGTGGTGTACTGATATTAAGAAATATATTACAATACATTATATATGTAATATAAATACATTATATGTGTAATTTAAAGTTCAAAATTTTGAAAAAACCCACTTGGGTTTCTTCAAGTGAGTTTTTTCAGAAAAAAACCTGCCCAGGTTTTTTGGGCTGGTCAAAATCATAACAACCCTGTGTTAAAAAATGGAGTCTCCAATTTCTGGTTTGCTGGCAGAGTTCAAGATGCGGCTGTTGGAAAAGAAAAAAAATTAACAATATCCAACTGAGGTAAAATATATGGTTACATTATGTTGATGGCATTTTTGTCACTTAAAGAGTTTGGTGAGCTAGCGCTTCTTGATTTTCTCGCCTCACCCATGGCTGAGAGGTTGTGCTCTTGAAGATGGTACTGGAGGTGCTAAGTTTGAACCCAATTTAGCCCATCGGCTTAACTGTTCAATATTTTCCATGTTTTTTTTGTTTTTTTTTTAAACATTAGGTATCGTTGCATAAATGTGGGTTAGGTTCCTTTAGACAGACCCTTGCGGAGGGCATTTCCCCTGGTGCTTATATCCCTTGTGAAGCTAATCGGCCATTATAAATAACACACACTTGATTTTCCCACAGAAATTGAGGTGGACAGTAACATTACTTTCTCCCTTTTATTAGAGAATAATGATACCGTATTACATTCCTTAATGTTTTACTGATTGAAGACTAACAATCTCAAGCATAAAGTTTATCAGAAATCCATTAAAATAGACTGTGTTTTATTCTTTAGCAATTTCACCCTCTTAAATTATAAAGTGGCTCCCTTTTATTCATTCATCAATAGAACATACCTCATATGCTCAGAAGAATGTATCCAGGAAGTATAACATACATATAATGTATTGCTAAAGATCATGATTTCTCTGTTAACCATATTCAGCGTATGATTTAAAAGCATAGCATAACCTGTCAGATTACCCCAAAATCCAACTAGTCCAAAGAAAATTTCAGTAAGTTCTTACAGTTTTTGAGCAGTTAAAGAGGCCACTGTTAAAATTCATTATGTATCACATTGCTTCTGCCCTTCCTTTTCATTTTCTGCTAAATTAAATCCAATCCACCCTCCCTAACCAATTTTTAAGTTTTTATGATAAAAAAATTCATAAAGTTCATAATTCCCTCTCCTGTTAAACAACATTAAAAAAATTCACTATACAGTGTGTCCACTCTCAACGGTGGCCAATGGCTATTTTCTAAACAGTTAGTCATAGACATATAGTTAAAATTGCAAAAATGTTTTTAAAAAGGTAAAGAATCGTTTTCTAAACAATTTAGGTCAAAAAACTTTTTTATTAAAAAATTATGAAAATTAAATTTTTATATGGTGCCCTGGTCTTATAAGTGATATTTAGTAAAAATTTTCCAGCACTCTAATAAGCGATACAAATAAAGTTCCATTCATCTAACATTAAAATTGACCTAGTTAAGAAACTTTAAATTTCATGACTTAAACCACTTTTCTGTAACTGAAAACGAGTGAGTTGGACTAAGCTTTAAGGGAATGTACACTAAGTGCTTAATGTATTATAAAGGGCATCCATTTCCAATGCTGTCCAATGGCCAATTCCTAAACCATTTGTCTTAGACATATAGTTCCAATTACAAAAAGTTTTAAACAAGGTAAAGAAATATTTTAAAGCGATTTAACTGAAGGTACTGCCACCATATAAGTCTTATGGTAGTGTTAATTTTTATTAATCAACTTCTAGCTTGGTTAAAATAATTGAAGACGTGAATTTCAAAATTCTCTTTGTCGAGAAAATCAAATTTTGAGAAATTGCAAAAAACCTTTAAATGCATCCATTGATTTTCATTATAAATTTGGAGATTGTAATGTTACATTACTGCAGATTGGTATAGATTGATAGAGAAAACAAAAGCAATAAAGCGAGTTTTGAAATTCACATCCGCAGTTGTACTTTTACATATGCTTTATTTTGTAAGGAACTAAAACTGTTTCTTTTTGTGATTTTATTTTAAAAAGGTGTGTTATTTTGATAAGCTTTCATTGTACTTATAAAGTTCATATGCATGTTTTCCTAGTTCAAAATTTGTATTAAAATTTTATTCACTTCCAATTGATTGAGGTTCAATTTGCATACTTATCTATATCCAAAGATAGGGGTGCACAACCTTTTCAAGAGCAAGAGAAGGGCCACTTACAAATATATCTGGGCAGTCAAGGGCCAAATCAATAACATGGAGATAATTCGATTTTGAAGGTGATCTGTGGCCTATAATCGAATAAAAATATGTTTTCAGAGGGAAGTGGGAAAATACCCCTTTAAGTTTCGCTTAACCAGTCAAAATATCCACTTTAGTTGGTAAGGATATATCAGCAGTTTTTACGTTTATGTATATAACAGATATAGCAAGGATTATTCTCAAGATATTCTATTATTCCTTGACTTTATTCAGGAGAGTAAATTTTCTTTTTTATTAAAAGTGCTAAAAAACAAAGATAAGCAACTGGTGCCGAAAAAAATATGATCTTTATGAACGAACGAGAGGTAAGGAGCCGATCAATAAGATTTTTCTGTGTCTCACCACTGAATTTCCTGACTTTTCAATGCCCGATCAACAAAATTTGCACCTTTCTATGCAAGTCGACCAAATTAGGGATTTTTATGAAAGTGATCAACAAAATTCGCAATTTTTACGAAACTGATTCAGAAAATTCGATCTTTCTGTGCCTGATCAACAAAATTTGCGATTTTTACAAAACCAATGCAGAAAAATCACAATTTTTACGAAACCGATCGTCAAAATTTGCAAATTTTGCTACGCTGATAGATAAAAACATGATTTTTTACAAAGCCCATCGACGAAATTTGCGACTTTTACTAAGCTGATCGACGAAATCTGCGATTTTTACAAAGATGATAGACAAAATTGCGATTTTTACAAAGCTGATCGGCGAAATTCGCGATTTTTACGAAGCCGATCGAAGAAATTTGCGATTTTTACGAAGCTGATCGGCGAAATTCGCGACTTTTCTGCAGCTAATCGACGAAATTCACGATTTTTACGAAGCTGATCGGCGAAATTTGCGATTTTTCTGCGGCTCATCAACAAGATTATCAATTTTCAGAAAGGCAATCGGCGAAATTCGTGATTTTTACGAAGCCGATCGACGAAATTTGCGACTTTTACTAAGCTAATCAGCGAAATTCGCGACTATACTACTACTAATCAACGAAATTATTGTTTTTTATGAAGCTGGTCGACGAAATTTGCAATTTTTAATCGCATGATTGATAAAACTCGCGATTCTTTCATACCAAGTCGAAAAATTTTGCGATTTTTTACAAACCTTATCGACAAAATTCACGATTTTTTATAAAGCCGATTGACGAAATTCGCAATTTTTACGAACTTGATCCATGAAATTTGCGATTTTTGCAAAGCCGATCAACTCATGATCAATTCATGATTTTTCGTCGACTGATCAACAAAATTCTGGACTTTTCCGCAACGGATAGATGAAATTCGCGATTTTATTCAAGCCTGATTAACAAAATTTGCAATTTTTCCGCGTGAGATCGACAAAATTCCTGCATCCGACTGACAAAATTTGCCATTTTTGGAACCCGATCAATAAAACGCGCGACCTTTTCGTGTCTGATCGACGCAAATCGCACTTTTTCACCTTTAACTGACGAAATCTGCATTTTCCTCGCGACCAATGAACGTAATTCGTAACTTTTAGTTCATTTTGACGAAAGCTGCATTTTTTTACGCGGCAAGATGAAATTCGTGATTTTTTGTCTCTGGAGAAACTTAGAAAACACCCGATTGTTTCGCAGCCGATCAACGAAATTAAAAATTCTTCAGTGCATCCTTGCAAAATTCGCAATTTTCTCGTACCTTATCAACGAACTTTGTAATTTTTTTGCCCCTGATCGGCAAAATTCATGATTTCTTCGTGCCGATCAACGAAATTCGCATTCGGCAAACCGAGAAAACATGCGAACTTTCCCATAGCCGATTAGTTTAATTTGTAGTTTTTTTGTGCATCATCAACAAATCTGACGATTTTTTTCTTGGCTGATCAATGAAATGTGAGAATTTTCCGCCTCTGACCGACAAAATTTGCGATTTTTCCGTGCCTGATCGACAAAACTCGCGTATTTTCCGTGTCCGATCGGTTAAATTTACTATTTTTTTTTCCGAGCCTCATGGGCGAAATTTGAGATTTTTTCATACCTGATGAACAAAAAGTGCGATTTTTCCGCACTTGATCAATGAAATTCGCGATTTTTCCGTGCCTGATCTACGAAATTTGCAATTCTTAATTGACTAACGAAATTTTGTATTTTGTCGTGGTAAATTGATGAAATTTATGATTTTTATCTGCGTCTTTTCCACAAAAATTGCGATTTTTTCTAGCTGTAAATTGACGAAGTCCGCGGGCCACACGTTAACCGATCGCAGGCCACAGGTTGTGCATCCCTATTCAAAGACAATGTAATATTTATACGATTTTAGGTGCGTACCATTATTTTATTTTATAGGATTACACTAAATTCTATTGCATTAAGTACAGGGCCGTAACTACCGCCGGGGCACTGCCCCGGGGCCTCCAAGCCTGAGGGCCCCCAAACTGATGGTTAAAGTATTGATTTTAGTTTCTAGTCTAACTTCCTATAAAATGCCCAGCTCTAGCTAAAAGTTAGTAATTAAAAAAAAATCAAAGTGCTAGATTTGATGTTTTTGCTTGTCCGTCGCTTCGCATGCAAAAGCAGTTCTAGAGCAGACAACAAAATGTCGAGTCGAATGTGTCATGTCGCGCCAACATGTGTGCTGACCCCTCCAAAGCTAGTATAAAAAAGAAAATATGGACTTCTGATTGGTTCAAATATTTAAAAAGCATCTAAAAAATTCTAGAAAATCTTTCTTCTTATCTATACAAATAAGATAACAAAACGCACTGTTTGTGTGTGTCTGTATATGTGCGCGTGAGTGTGTGTCTGCGATGGCTAGCAAAATCTACCGCACGTAGAAGTCTGTAATTTTAGGTGAAGGTAGTCCAAGACAGGTCCTGATGCATCTGAGGCTCAGATTTTTAATATTTTAAGGGCCAGGGGCCTTTACAATTTTTATGCGCTAAATTGTTAATAGCTCGACTCCTTTTTATCTAATCTTCTTCGTTTTGAGACAGCTTTCTCCTTTTAGATATTCTTGCCTTTTTATTTTTCAGTTATGACCCTGGATCTTTGGGGCCCGTTTCAGGGCCCCTTTAAGTCCCTGGGATAATAAATTCTTAATTAATTGCTTCCATTTAGTTCGCCTTCACTTTTGGGATACCTGTTCTATTTAGATATTTTCAAATTTTTAGATTCCATATAAGACACTGGGGCCCCTAGGTAATCATAGGGCCGACCCGGGGCCCCTCGATCTTTTTTGTGCATTAAACATTTTCACTCTCTAAATTTCTCACCTTCACAATGCAAAATTTTAAAGCTGAATCTTGGACTCTTATTTCAGGACCAACAACCTGATATTTTTATTCGGGCCTTGGGGCTTGGGGCCCTTTTAATGTTTACCCAAACAAGTGGTGTATTTTTAAAAAATATTATTCTTACGAATAATTCATGCACTATGCTTAATTTTGACTAATTAAAGGTATAAAGCGCTATGTACTAAAAAAATTTAACATGTTTTCATGTTAGGACCCTGGTTTTATTTGTCAGTTGGCCCCTGTGGGCCCCTCTATCATAGATCCCTTAAAAGTGGTCGGATTCACAAGCTTTTTTTTTTTCTAACAACTTTTTAGGTCCTCCAAATACGACATGAACGACAAAAAAATTTCTTAGAATTCAGCTACCACTATTTATGTATATTAATCACTTTCGTAGGGCCCTTGGTGCAGCTTCTTTAAAAAAGATCCAAATTGCTTTCAATTTTATTCAACATAGCTTTAGCGTCTTCCCATTATTTTAATAACTACAAAAATATTTTTATACCCAACTACATGTGAAATAAATTCCTGGCCCTTTGAGGCCCGGTTCAGATCCCCTTGAAGTTTTTGTAATAATAAATTGTTAATAAATTGCTTCCTTTTAATCTGATCTTCATTTTTAGGATTCTTTATTCATTTAGATATTTTAATGTTTTGACATCCCATATAAGACACTATGTTCCCATGTGGAATCACAGGGCCCAGCTCAGGGCCCCTGAACATTTTGTGAAATAAACATATTTCACTTCCTATATTTCTGATCTTCTTTGTGCAAAATTTTAAAGTTGCCTGGGACTCTTCTTTCAAAGCCAATCCAGAAAACCTGATGTTTTTATTTGGACCCTAGGGCTTCTTTTTAAACATTTACCTAACTAATTGGTGCATTTAAAAAATATATTATTCCAACGAATAGTTCCTACTATATGCTTAATTTTGACTAATTAAAGATCTAAAGCGTTATGTTCTAAAACATTTTAACAAGTTTTCATATTAGGACCCTGGTTTTAACTGTCAGTTGGTCCCTATGTCCTCCCATATTATAATTCCTTTAACCCATTAGTGCCTAGCGTCCCTTTTTAGGAACGATTATAAAAAAGGCAATAAAGCACTTTTCACACCAGTAAATTGAAAGAAAAATAAGCATTATTTTTCACGAGTCAAATTCCTCAATAAATTAACATAAAAGTTATTCATCTTTTAAAAGTGGTGGGAAATCCAAAATTTCATTTTTAATGATGAAAAAAAAAAAAATTGGGCATTAATGGGTTAAAAATGGTCCGATTCACAAGCATTTTTTTTTCTAACAACTTTGTATGTCCTCTACCTATTACATGAACGACAAAAAAATTTCTCAGACTTCAGCTACCATTAATTTTGTTTATCAATTGCTTTCTTGAGGCTCTTGGTGCAGCTTCTTTAAAAATGAACCAAATTGCTTTCAATTTTATTTAACATAGTTATAGCGTTTTCTCATCATTTTAATAAATACAAAATATACCTTTATACCCAACTACATAGAAATAAATTCCTAGCTCCTTGGGGCCCGTTACAGGGCCCCTTGAAGTTTTTGTAATAATAAATTGTTAATAAATTGTTTTCTTTTAATTAATAAATTGTTTCCTTTTTACTTCAATTTTAGGATTCTTTATTCATTTAGATTTTTTAATGTTTTCACATTCCATATAAGACACTTTGGCCCCCTATGGAATCATGGGACTTAGTCCAGGGCCCCTGAACATTTTGTGAGGCAAACATATTTCACTCCTTAAAATTTTCCCCTTTTCAGTGCAAATTTTTTTAATTTGAGTCTTGGACTTTTCTTTCAGGACCAACATTCTCATATTTTCATCTGCACCTAGGACCCTTTTTTAAAACATTTTCCGAATCAATTTGTGCATTTCATTAAAATATTATTAAAATGAATAAATTATATCCCATGATTAATTTTGACTAATTATAGATCTAAAGAGCTAAGTACTAATACATTTTAACATGTTTTCCTGTTAGGGTCCTCTTTTTAACTGTCAGTTGTCCTTTGTTGGGCCCTTATTATAAATCTCTTTAAAATGGTTCAATTAACTTGCTTTTTTTAAACAACTTCTTAAATCCATCAACAACTAAAAAATCACCATAGTCTAGCTACCAGCGATTTTGAATATTAGTCGCGTTCTTGAGGCCGTCTATGCAATTTCTTTAAAAATGATCCTAATTGCTTGCAAATGTCGTTTGACATAGCTTTAGCGTCCTCCCATTACTTTAATAACTACAAAAAATATTTTATATCCAATTACATGCGAAATAAGTTCCCGTCCCCTTGAAGATTTTGTACCACAAATTGTTATTAAACTGCCCTCTCTTAATCCAATTTACATTTTTGGAACGATTTTTTCACTTAGTTATTCCCATGTTCTTACATTCCATTTAAAAGTCTTGGGACTCCCAATGGTCCCGGCTCAGGGACCTTGAAATTTTTGTTCTCCATGCGTATTCCACCCATTCATTTTCGCACCTTCTCAATGCATTATTTCAAAGTTGAGTTTTGGACTCTTCTTTCAGGATCTACGCCCTGATATTTTTATTGAGGTCCAAGGGCCTTTTTTAAAGCATTTACTCATTTTTTATGCATTTCCTTAAAATATTATTTTAACCAATAATTCATATCCTATGTTTAATTTTGACTAATTGTAGATCTAAAGTATTAATTGTTTGTTTAAGGTTATCATAACAGGTCACAGGCAACGCCGAAAACAGAAACACATAATTAAGTTACATATACTCAAAAATAAAGCTAAATAAAACGCTCTTAAAGTATTCAACCAATCAGAAGTCCGTATTTTCTTCCTTATGCCAGCTTCAGTGGGATCGGGAAAAACGGCGTCGCCGGCAAGTATGCCTGCCGTGTAGAGTTGCCCAATTCTATGTTTTTTAGTCATTTTTGGGCTTATCATACTGTGTACATTTAAACAGCGGCGTGCAAAAAAACTGTGCCTGGGGCAAAGTTTCAATTTGCCCTCCCTGGGGCCCCCTGGATGTTTTGCCCCAGGGCCTCCAAGTTCATAGTTACGGCCCTGATAAAGTAATCTAATAGAATTTTAAATATGTATCATTTTATAACGAATTATGGCAGTTGCTGTTCATAATTTAATATAACAAAATTTCTGTTATTTTTTTTACTTATATTTTTAGTACAGGTTGTATATTTTGCTTTAATATGTAAACATCAACATAAATTTAAAAATAATGTTGTAAAAATTATTTTACTGTCAATGTTTTATGTTAAATTTTATATCTGATGTTTATTTTTATTTCTAATAAATTTGTGACTGACCCCTATTTTGGAGCCAAAAAGATGCTTCAACTTTAAATAGCTATTATTTGGTCAGTTTTAATCGCAGAGGAATGGGACTTTTTTGTCTTACTTGTTGTTGAGTAGTGGTAAAAATTTGCTAAATATCACTCATAGGACCGAGAGACCATATAAAAATTTAATTTTCATAATTTTTTAATAAAAATTTTTATTGACCTAAATCGCTTAAAAAATACTTCTTTACCTTTTTAAAAACATTTTTGCAATTGGAACTGTATATCTATGACTAACAGTTTAGAAATTAGCCATTGGCCACCGTTGAGAGTGGACCTGGACATGCTGTATAAGTATGATTAAAAGAAGATTTTTCGAGAGGTTAAAACAGCATCAATGTTACATTAAATTTAACAGATTGATAACAGCTCTCACTATGCTGTACACTAATAACAAAGTTAAAAGTATCCATTTCAACAGTGCTAGAATTATATCCTGTCAGCACAGCCTTTACACAGCTCTAATTAGAAAGTTGATTGAGATAATCTCACAACAGTATGATATCTAATGATATTTAATTCCCTCCCACAACTTATTCTGTTTAATGACTGCTTTGGTATTTATTTCTTAGTCCACATTTTTGCACTTGTGCACAGTGTAAAATTTTGCGATTCTTGTGGATCAAAATTTTATTTATGAAAATTATCGATATTAAAGTAAAAAAAAAAAAAAAAAAATCTTACAAGAGATAAAATGATTATGTATTATGAAAAAATATATCTTTACACATTATATTGTATAATTATATTGTGCAATTTATATTATTGTCATTTTGTCATCATAATCATAATAAAAAGATGTTTGTCATTTTCACACATTGATATTTGTGTATTCAATGAATATTTTTAAAAATGTAGTATACATTTATTTTCAACAATAAGGGTGTCAGGTTCCTAGAAGACATCTGCCCTGAATTAGAAAGGAATAACATTTCCTTATCTGAATATTTTATGTATTGTGGGTTGTGTATCCGTGAAGCTCGAAATACCTTTCTTTCTTTTCTATAATAACGAATGACAGATGTTGACACAGGTGTGCAGATGACGCACTCGTTGATGAATGAAAGTGATGGCCGCGGGGCGTGCCTCAGCTGTCATCTAGCTATTGGAGTGATGTGTAAACAGGAGATGTCATGACTCAAGGTTGGTATGCGGAATTGAACCAATGGAGGAACTCTAAGAGGCCCTGCTGGGGGAAGGAAGATCTCTGACAAGGTCAACTCTGGACGGAGAGGTTGGAGACAGTTCTCGCTTGGCGTTGAGACCAATAGGTCGCTCAGGATTTGTGGTCCTGTTGGATAGTGTATATTTTGAGCGTGGGACAAGGCGTCCCGGTGGATAGTGTGATAGGCCGAGAAGTGAGGCCTAGTACCCTTGTGTATTGAGATTCTGTAGTAATCTCTGATAAAGCGTATCTAACGTGCGTTGAGTGTGAGGAAGAAAGTATAAGTTGAACGGTACACAACCAACGTTTATTGTAGTTAATTTAATGTTGAACCGGATCATCTATATCCGAGTTGTAATTGTAGATAGTTGTAAATATTGTTTCTTGTGTACATATATATATCTTAAATAAACTGTTAGTTCAGTTCATTAACAGCGTCAGTGTTATTTTAACCAATCCTCACAGCAGGTGACCGATATCACCCATTAATATCGGTGGTGGCAGCTAAAACTACCTAGGACATTCTTCAAAGTTTTGTGGACTGAGAGGAGCGTCCGACAAGGGGTTTTCTTGTATTAAAAAAATTATAATCAATTACATATTGCTATAGTTACCAGTGTTAACGTAAAATGAATCATTGTCATTTATCATCGTATGCTATTCTTTTATTACTTTTATATTTGTTGACCGTGTGAAAGTTAAAACTTCAGTGCGAGTTTCAGCCATTCTGCATTTTTATTGAGATTTTAATGTCATTATTTATAATGTTAAAAGTCATATATATTTATCTTGTATCCACATGTCATGTAAAATTACATAAAATTGCTCAACAAGAACTTATCAAAATCTGTTATGCTAACAGCCACAACAGAATTCTTAAAAATGTTTTTCTTTTTCCTACATTACTATTATCTTGCCCTTGTTTTGGGTTTTAGCAATAATTTTCTTTTAGGTCTAAATATTTGAATTATATCTTTTTCTTTGTTCACATCACATCATCTTTTACAAGTTTTCAGAACTGCTATATCAAATCTATAACTAGTAAATCTGCAGATCAGGAGCCTAAACGTCAGCTTTGTTCATATTTTTTTTTAAACACACTTTGGGTAATATTCAACTTCCTGGAAACTGTAATTTAAAATTTTCAAATTACGTAATTATTTATAAGAATAAAATAAGAATTAGAAGTTTTCAGCCATCAAAAGCGGTAAATTAAAAATTTAGTTATGTTAGGATATTCTGAAATTTTCATGATCTATTATTTTTGTTTTCTTTATTATAACATAGTACATTTCTTCAGGGGGGGCTCCGCCCCCCTGAACCCCCCTAAGCCTCACTTAATTTAAATTTGTCACTTTCTAATAATTGTGCTAATGGTTATTGAATATCTTGCATTTCTTTATACATTTTGATTTATAAGGATAAGTAACAGTTTGGACAAACATTTTTCATTATCCTCATACTTCTACATGCCTGCCAACCACAAACACCTAAACCTGATATATCAGGAACTTTTATAAGTGTAAACTCAGTAATCTAGAGTTTTACAATTTTGTTTCCGAAAAAGAAAAAAAGTTTTGATTGCATTTTGCAGCAGTTATAGCGGGACAGACAGACATACAGAAGAACAGATTGACAGATGAAAAACAATAAATTTTATGTCTCCAAAGTAAGCCTTCACTGAAGTTTCGGCAATGACGTCATTATTCATGAATTATTGATATCTATGTTTCTTGTATTTTTAACGACTACTATAAAATACCTGTTTTTGTTCAATTATGACATCATATTTTACTAAGTGAAATATTTATTAAAAATAAAATTGTTTTTTATTTCTTTTACTTCTAATTATGCCCCCATTTTTGTCGAAAAATTCTTATTAACGAAACAAATATTCATGTTTAATATTTAACAAAAAGTACTATATCTATAGTTATTTTAATTTTGACATCATATTTATTTTTTTTTTCTTAGTTTAATTTTTTGAATAGAAATTGCTCAATTGAAACATATTGCTGTTGAAAAATTATTATTCCAAATTTTGATTTTTTTTTTGGCAACGATAAAGGAAATTGGTTGAATTTTATTTAAAAAATCCCTATTGATTCTGTATAATAAAAAAGAAGGAAATTTTGAATTATTAAGGAAAATATTTAAATAAAATTAATAAAACATAGCCTACGTTTTTTTTCTGGGCTATGTTATATTTATACGCAAAGATACAAAGACATTAATTAATTCATCAGTTTTGATGTTGACTTCATTTAAATTTTCGTGCACGCTTTCAAATTTATAACATTATAAGGATAAGGATTAAGAAGAATGGTTGCTTAGCAACCATTAAGAGAAAATAAAGAAAATGAAATAAATACATTTGAAATAAGTAAATCTCTAAAACAAATTAGTTTATATTATTGGAACACATTTATAAAAAATCTCCAAAATTTACAGTAATAATTTTAAAAATCTGACAAATGTGTAGACAAAATTTCAAAACAATACGAATAATTTAACTGGTAAATTTTAGTATTCATTTATCATTGAATTCCATTAATCAAATGTGTCATTTTCTCTCAGGGAAAAAAAATTGAAAATCATTGGATTTGCCATAGAAAAGCATTATTGCACGAAATAAAATATTCTATATCTCACTATATCTTCCGAACGAATGAATCAAATCTAACAAAAATCTATACAGCTTAATTCTGTTAGGCTGTGGATCTTTTGTATGTTGATGAGACCATATGTTGGTGAATCATAGCAAGAGAAAAATATTCAAAAATTTTCAAACTAAATTTCTTTATTTAAACTATGTTAATTAAACTATTGCATTAAAAACTTGTTAAAAATGAACTAAAATGAGCACAGCTCATATCCGCCTCTAAGGCACACAAACACAAAAACTTTCTTAAAAACACTCATCTCCATCCAACTCTGGAAAAAAAAACAACAATTCTCATAAGTGCCATTTCATTGATGCTACCATCACTACTGCCAGGCTAGTGCTACCCTATCTCATCAACAGCTTGGTCTTTAAATACTATCAAAAATTAAATCAGTTAAAGTCAAAGTCAACTTGATTAATTACAGTTACAGTCAGACACAAAAATTATGCAAAAACTAAAGCCAGTTTAACTGGACACACCCACTTACCATGTCAAAGCTACAGTTAATTATTTACAAGTCCAGCATTGCAGAGTTTCTAAACCAGCAGTGGCAACAATCATTTGTTTACATTTGACAACCTGTCACACCACTGCAAGTTGCAGGTATTTCTTTGGAGGGCAGAAGTGTTGCGTTGTGAGTTAGTCTGTACTTTCGTTTATGTGTGAATGTCGGAGCAAGGAGTTTGGTGTAATATAGGAGGTTGGATTTGGGTTTCTCTGTGTTTTTCTGCTTGTGGTGTTGGAAGGAGTTAATTTTGCGAATTTCTGTATAGATATCTGTATGGCGATTAAGTTGATTTTAGAGACTTTGGTATTTTAAGAAGCTTAGCGGAGTAAGACAGCTATATAGAAATGTAAAGCTGCTCACCGGGCCAATATCTTGGTCAATACAACAACAACAACAACAACAAGTTGCAGGTAACACTTGCAATTACATTTGCTTTAATAAATATATTGCATAATTTATCTTTAGGAAACTTTAGCTGTTATACTTTAAATCTTTTATTCAAAACAGTTTATGAAACTTCATTAAATTTATAAAAGCACTTTGAAAATAAATAGCATGTTTTAAGTAAACAAACATATTTTAAAAACATGCATGCTAATTGGTTATGGAGAGAACTGGGAAAACTAATTGGGATAAAACATTTTTTCTACTTTATTATATTTGCATTTACTCTACTTTATAATTATAATGAAAAATGGTTAGGAAAAATTTTTAATTAAACATAACAAATTCCATTGTCTTACTAACATACCCACTTAATTTCAAGCCAGTCGAATGCTTTTTACGTCAGTTAATCGCGGAGCAGACAGACACAGACAGACAGAATCCAAAAAATTTCGTGTCTCCAAAGTAAGTCTTCACTGACGTTTCGGCAATTAATATGTAAGAGGCATTCTATAAATCTTAATTGTACCAATGTGTCTTAGTGTACCAATAAGCCGAAGAAAATTTGTTAATATTATTCATATATTATGAAATAATTTTTAAATTATGGATTTCCATTAGTCATTGCATTTTTAATTTGCTTTATTTCAAGGTAGAATGCTGCACACCATGCTATCCATCATCATGTTTTTAAATGAGTACCCTATGACATACATCTGAACATTGAATTCTACTAAAGTTAGAATAAGAGCTATAAAGATTCAATTCTGCCAATTTAAAATTATTCTATTATTGATTGATCAGTTTTAATAACGAACTTAAACTTTATAGGTTAATTTCAGCCACTTCAGTAAGAAGTAGATTTAGCCATGACAAAATTTTGATTTTCTTCATTACAGCCATTTTTTATATGACAAGTATTCAGCTTTTTTAATGATTTTTATTCTCTTCTATATTCAATAGAAGAAAGTATTGTAATAAAAATCTTTTTCGACTTCTGGTTTTTGACGGATTTACACGTTTTAGGGGTCAGAGATTCCAAAAAACATGTTTTTACAAAATGTCTGTCTGTCCGTGTGTATGTCGCCATTCTACCATCAAAAAGTGTATGAAGTTATGCATAGAATTGAACCAAATTTTTTGTGAATGTTTTTGGCTGTGGCAAGCAGGTCCTCCTTCAGTTTTGAAATATTCCGCCAGAAGGGGGCGCTGCAATCGCGATTTTTGTGCCGTTTTCAATATTGTACCGACCAAAAGTGTATGAAGTTATGCATTGAATTGAACCAAATTTTTTGTGTAAGTGTATAGTTATGGCTAGTTGGTCCTCCCTGAATTTGAAAAAAATCCGCCGGAAGGGGGTGGTGCAATAGCCAATTTTATGCCATTTTCAATATTGCACCACCTAAAAGTGTATAAAGAAGTTAGTCCTAGAACTGAACTAAATTTTTTGTATATGATTATTTTTTGGTAAAGCAAGTAGGTCCTCCCTAAATTTGAAAAAAAAAAAAAAAAAAAAAATATGCCTATCATTTTATTGTTTATTGGCTCGTGTAGAGACAGAAATTCGTTTTTACTCTGATTAATTGATTGAAGCAGAAATTTAAGGTGAAAACCAAAGTTAGTATGGTATTGAATTAAAATTAATAAAACATTAAAATTAGTAATTATTTTTTTTTAAATATTAAAATGTATGTATGAGATAGAAGAAAGTTTTGGGGTTAGCACATCCAACTAGTTTAAAATGTTTTTGTTCTTTTAGGACTTTCAGATATATTTTTTAACACATCTGCAGCATTTTTTTGTTTGGATTATCTCAGTTTTAAATATATAGCATGTGTTAGTTCATTTGTGTTTTCGGAAAGAATGTACAGTTTGTCTTTTGATTTCGAGCTGCTTAGATAATAAAATTTCTTTGGTCGTCCAACCTTTTTTTTTGGTAATCATTATTAGTTCTGCCTTGTAAATATATTTATTGTTAATATTCAAATCTGACCATCTCTTATTTATCTTCAAAAAACATTCTTTAAGTGATGGTAATTTCTGCATTTTCAATTACTGCCAATTATAAATGAATAGATCAGCTGTTTAATGTGATCTAACTTAACAGATCAGCAATACTGAAGATTATATTTATGTAGTATATAATCTATTAGAATACTTTTAGAATTAACAAGAAATGATTCATGTCCAGTTGCATAATTTTGCAAAATCTCGTATAATTCACCTTTCGAAATTAACACTTCTGAAAGCAACCTGTACCTGAAAAAAATTACTTATATTTGAGAGTTGCAAATAGTTTCATCTGAAATTGATTTTTTTAATATCTATATGCAATGCATACATAATTATAAAAAATAATGTATTACAATGCACCGGCATGCTCAAAATTTTGACAGCTTTTAAAAATTTATCGTATGCTATTAAATTTTTTTTGTAATTTCATTATTTTTTTAAATATAATACTTCTAAATAACTATCGTAACTATAAAATGCAAAATATCTATATTGTTATAAGGATTCAATGTTATCATAAAAAAATATTTACAAAATAAGTATGAATTTAATAAAAAATTTCAGTAGCAATTACAACTACAGCAATTGCCATTCTAAAAAGGTTAAAAGAAATTTTGGTTTTTGAGCAAATTTTTTATAGTGATGTTGTGCTATTAGGCTGCTATCGTTTTACATTTTCTCTCCTCCAAAGTGTTAGGTATTATCTGAAATGTCTAAAAGTTAAATTTATGCAAATCGATTTTTGAACTTTTTTCTTCCTAAATTTTCAAAATTGCACATTGTGCAGTAGTTCCAATAGTTGGAATTTGCTCCATCTTTTTCTTTTTTTTATTATTATTTCTCCTTTAGGCTTTCTTTTATTTTCATCTGGTTGTAATTCGAGTCTTAGAAAATTCATTGTAGTAATTTCTTGAGAATGACCTAGTGGTTTTGACTGAAACTGCCGGAAAGTGTTTTTTAAACATTGTTGTAAATATCATGTATATTTTTAATGTCATCTCTATTTTATTTCCCAGGTTACATTAATTTAGAATATGTATAAAAATCTGAGATTTTCAGCTATTTGTTCATGTAAAAAAAATGTCATTAGCGTGGCAAAAAATAAGCAAATCTCATAGAATTTTTTTTTTTTTTTTTTAAATCCATAAAAGGAGTTGTATTTGTTTAGTCTTTACAAATTACATTTCTTTATTTTTTTTCAATCTTGATTCAATGCTGCTTCATCATTTGCTAATTTAGTGAAGCTTTTTTATTCAAGTATCTATCAATATTTGCAATTATTAATATTGTCCTTATTTAATCACCAGTGTCTGTTTAATGATTTTTTTTATTACTACATTTATTACTATTTTTGAGTAGTAATGTCATCTTCCTGTAATTAAGTTAAGTCATTATTGCTAATAGGAAATAATGAGACAGTGGTTTGAATTTTAAAAAATCTGCTAAATTGGTAGTACTGGAAAAGAATGAATAAATTCATGTATGTGCCTGTAAATTCTGTCTTAAGTGATATTTTTTGTCCCAAGGGATCAAACTTAATCAGCAGGATTACATAATAATCATTCATGTATTAAACAGGATATTTCTACATTAGTGTTATGAGTGATGTTCAAGAAATTTTAAAAAATCTGCATATTAAGTAGGATTGTGTCTTAACTGAGTCTGAGTTACTTAATTTTTATGTACTATTATAACTTGTAAATTAAAATAATTGCAAGAAATGGATTATGCAAAGTTACAATAGTTTTGAAAATGTTTTCTAACTATTCTTAGATTTGCAGTCAACACTTGCTGGCTTGGGAATGTGCCGAGAAAATATCTATGATGTTATAAAAGTAAGAAAATGTATGCTTTTCTTTTCTTTCTTTTTTAAATTGCCACTTTTGATAATTTATTTTATTTTTTTAATTATATTTTTAGGGAACTGCTGAAGTCAAAGAACAATTAGAATTCTGGTGTCAGTTAACTGATATTATATGGTTGAAACATCATATTGCCATTGACACCTCAAGTAGAACTGATGAAGGTGTTGCATTATCACCAGACAAGTAATTATTGTTTATTTTTTTTAATGCATTTTAAAGTTCTTAATATATTTTTATAGGTTCAGAGTTAAAATATTTATGCATTAATTACAGCTAAACATTTTTTCAATCCTCAACACCTTATGTTTGCATGCTTTTATTTATGAATAGTGTGAACTTCTGCATAACAGACACATCTTACAGTTCCAATGTGTTTGCTATTCAGAGGTTTTAGTGTAGTTGCTATTTCAAAAGATGTTGATCACTTTGATCATGCAAATTGTTATGTATGTGCAAAATTCAATGATTTTATTTAAAAACAATTAAGTAGACACAAAATTTTGCTGTGGTTTAAATAAATACAGGTTATCATGAAAATGTAAGCTTTTCTGATATATACAATCTTATTTTTTAAACTCTAGCTGTTGTAGTATTTTTGTGTATAAGGTGATTTATGTGAATTTGTTGTGTTAAAATTGTCAAAAATAGTTAGTTAATTGATATAAGTAATAAATGTTCTGTACAGAAATAAAAAGTTAATTATTATTAAATTTTTATTAGTTTATAAAAAACTAAATCAAAACAGATTACCTACAATTATTCGATATTTAGCAAATTTTATGCTTCCTTTAAAAATCAGTAGCTATAGCAAAGATATGTGTAACTTTATTCTGTAGTATAGTATTTTAAATTTAGTTAGTTTCACATTTTTTTTTTTTTTTTTTTTTTTTTTTTTGCTTTCTATAAACATTCTGATAATGTTTATATTAGAATAATTCATAATTAATACATAAGTATTAATAACGTTGTCTGGCAATTTTATTTAAACTCACAGTAGGAACTGGGAGTATCAAAGTATTTTATTTCTTAAACCAATTATAAATTATGAAATTATACATATAATATTAAGTGGGATCAAAAAGTTTAGAACTGTGGTGATATCTCTAATCTAGATTTAAGGAGAGTGAACTATTTCACCATGGTTTAGAGGTACATATGGCACAGAATGAGCAACTTTTCATGTGAAGATATTTTAATAGCACTCTTGATTCAAAAGCTACAATAAATCTGTACAATACAATCTGCAGACTGTGCAGCTATTAACAGCTGTTATGGAGGACGACAATGTGCAAGAGGTGATGGAAATTAATCTTTCTGACCAATATCATTGCTAAAAAGGTATCAATTCATTATATGAGAAGTTAGAAAAACTGTGAAGGATGCACTGAAGACCATCTGATCCAAAAGCTTGGCCAGGAATCTGTATAGGAAGAACTATATTTGCTAACAGAAGCACATAGCTACAGAAGAGTAGTACTTTAGATATAAATGCATGTAATTCATCATATCAATAAAAACTACTTGTTAGGTAAACCAGACTGAAATATTTTTATCCTTCGTAGCGTAAAAAATGTATCTGACTTATTAACCATTAAATGTAAGTGGCACTATCTTTTAAAGTTACTTTATCAATGTGAGTATGTATATCCTATGCATAATTCTTTAAAATAATTAATTTGGTAATAATTCATAAGAATAAAAATGTATTTTTAAAACATCAGTTTTAGCAACTTCTTGTAATAATGACATTTTCCTAATAATTAACTGAAAGAGGTTGTTATTACTCAAAATTGATATGAACATCAATTCCGTAGCTAAAAAAGTTCCTTTTTTGGTCCCAAAATGTGATGCAAATTAAACAAACACTGTATGACCATTTTAATTTATGCTTTTAAATTAGGTTATGTTGAGGTTCAGATTTTTACACTCAAAATGTATAAATAAATAACATTTTAAATTAGGTTTTAATGTCTATATTTATTAAAAATCATACAATATTGTAAACAGTGTTATAATTAGAAGCAGACTGATGGCTTTGATACCAGTAAAATAGAACATCATTTAGTAAGGGGTTGTACATATATAACATTGTCATTTTAGGGAAAAGACAGGAGTCTGGCACATTATATCAATGGGGGGAAAGGGATTGTCTTTTGATACTGTTATTACTTTTGGATCCAACAAAATGTTTCTCTTTTTCTTTGTAATTTGTTCTTTTCATCAAAGTACTTTTTTATATATTTGTATGTTTTCTATTTTTATGGAAATACAAAGTTATTATTAAAATTATTAAATTATTATAAAATAATTTAATTCCAAAATATGGATTACCACAAGGTTTGGCATTCCTATTTTTCTGTCATATGTGTATGAATATATAATTTGCTGTTCAAGAAACCAACTGTAAAGTAAATGAAACTTCCTGTGTTTAGTGGTAAATAAATGAGAAATAATGTTCTCCATCTGATTAGTTGATAAGAAGTTCTTTCTGCCCCATCACCCTTTTTTTGTGTGGAGCAAGTGCAAATTCACTCTTACTGTTGGATGCATCACGTAACAAAAGCTGTTATTAAACATTTAAAAATAATATTTTTTTTAAGTGTTATATATTATAAAGGTATTTTATATGCAAAGTGATATTTTATTGACTTCTTCATTTGAATCAATAAAGTATGCAAATAATAAATGCATATTCATATCT
Organism: Maratus speculifer; assembly: GCA_964019185.1. Taxonomy (NCBI): domain Eukaryota; kingdom Metazoa; phylum Arthropoda; class Arachnida; order Araneae; family Salticidae; genus Maratus; species Maratus speculifer. Next base: position 6,112,116 of record OZ025294.1, on the reverse strand, counting down.
GTATATCGCTCCAAAAAAAAAAGCAAAATTCAAAAAAGGAAAATTTGATTTTTAGATATTGAGATCATTACGGAAAGAAGGGGGGGGGGGGGAGGGTCGAGAAATGGTAACATATGATATTGAAAGAGAGGGGAGGGGAGGGAATGCAAAAATTACCAAAAAGTTTACAATGTTATATGCATATAGCCCCTAACAATACTAGCTGTATAGCCACCTAATACAAAATTATTTTTGTAATTAATTTTACCATGTGTAAAATTATTTTTATTTCTAAGGTAATAATTAGTTTTAATTATAATAATTATTTTACTATATAACTATAATTTTATCACTATTTTTGTGCTATCACTATTGATCTAGTCAAGTGCTACAATTCAGAGTGAGCTGAGATAACTGAGACTTTTTATTGCCAAATCATAGCAGTAGTTCAAGACTTTTGATTGGACAAAATGGAAAAGTGCGGTAAATGTTTGGAAAGCAGTGATTGGATGCTGCCTTCTGCCATGCTTTTATTCGTCTGATTATTGCATTCTTTATGCATGTTCTTTGCTGCAACTTTTTAATCAAACAAAAATGCTATTGTTATTATATTTTCTCAGTTTATTTTTTTATGTATGATTTGTGAGGCTCGAATATGTGAAAATAAATATGCTTTTACTTTCTCATATTTTCTTTAAAAATGTACTTTAATCAATTTTTTCTTCACCATCTCTCAAGTGAAAAAAAAAAAAAAAAAAAAAAAAAAAAAAAACTTTTAAATTTTAATGAGAAAATGATATTAATAAAAATATATTCTTTATTGTTTCTCTTTTTATCACTTCTACAAAAAAGGAGTAATTTGGATGTAACCATTACAGAAATTTCATTAAAATTTGCAAAAATTTATAACTTGAAAATTAGTTTAAATTTTGAAAATTTTTGGATTTTTACAAATGATTGGTGCTCTTTTTAACCTGTAAATCAGACTAATGCCAGAGCAGTAGTTGTAAAATACAAAAACATAGTCAAATTTTAATGTTGTAGATCCTGCTTGAATCTTTTCAATCAGTGAAAGATCATTTAACCTTATTTTCAGTGTTTAATGATGGCATTGGCAATGAATTTTGTTGTAACTAAATATTGATGCATGTCTCATGATTTTAGGAAAAATCCACAACATTTAATACGTCTAAGATGGTATGTTATAACAAAATTCATTTTTTCAGAAATAAAGGAAGATATGACGAATTTGAAGATGCAGCATCTTGTATCAATAAAATTTGTGAGTCTGTTAACCTCAATCATTTATTCAGACATGAACTTGACTTACTTCCTCCTGATGTGCTAAGAGAAATTGAAAACTTATCCCCTTCTAAAGAATTGTGAGTTTTTTCTTCATTGATTTATATTTGTGTTAGATAATTTTTATTGAAAAGTTCATTTATTATATGCATTCATTATAACTCTTTTGTAAACCTAATACTTGTAATAAATGTAATATACATAACATTATGCCACACATTGATGGCAAATTCAGAAGTAAATTTTTGTCTTCTTCATCTTATGTACAGTAGATTTCTCTAGCCATCACCAATAGCCTCATAAATAAACATCTTTTTTTTATTAATACAGTACAGACAGCAATGATTTGTATGTAAACTATATTTAAAGATCTTTAAATTTTTGTTGGAGTGTAGCTCTAGCTTCAGGAAGATGGAAGCACAAGAAGTTGCAGCATAGCAAGCTCCAACTTCCTGTGGTTGCACCCTAAACAGTAGTCCCACAACATCAAAACTGAGCGATGTTAAATGTATTCTCTTTAATTGTGATAGTGTCTATAGCCGAGAAATTTGAACTCTAGGCTTTGGCACAGGCTGTTATGGTTAATTTTACTTATTATAATGGGCTATTTTTAACTGAAAGAATTTCCTTACTTAAACCCCCTTTCATTTTTAATTTTGGAAAGAAAAAAAATGTCTCATGCTCACAAAATTAGTTTCCTTTAACAGTTGCATACACTGTTAATGTACACAAATCTCAGTGTTTAACTTTATCAAAAACTCTTTCGGACAATGAAATTAAGAAATTGCAATTTATGTCACTTTTAGTAGTGTTTGTTGTTTAGAGGATGTTTTCATTAAAGTGCTTTTTACAAAGGAAAGGAATATAGAACTAGAAGAATGGGGGCACTTGCTGATAGCTTAACATTTGAGCATTACTTGAAACAACTGATGCCTGAATAAACATTTGAAAATGAAGATTCAACAGCTGTTATTGCAAACTTACTTTCAACTATTAAACAGTAAATTACATTAGATTAATATATATATGTATATCCTTCTATAGTAAAAAAAAACTAGCCTTAAAAGGAATGACTCCTGGAATGATGCTGATGTGGAAGATTTCCGGAACTAACGAACCCGGGTTGTCCACTCCTTCCATGAGTCGAATAGACCAATCAGGAAAGGACTCCGTCTATGCATCGCCGTATGGGTTACCATAAAGAGAGGAAAGGTTACCATCGCCAACAATCGCCAAGTTTGTCGCCAACTTGGCGATATATCGCCAAATTTGGCGACCAAAATTAGTTGCCAAAAGTGACGCCAACTTGGCGATAACTGTAATATTTCGCCAAATTTTTAATTTCTTTAGAACACCAGTCGTTTGGTACATCATTTGAGAGATTTGCAACTGCTTATTCATATAATGGATGTCTTGTGTGTTATCCCCCATTCTGCTCCCCAGGGGGGACACATTTTTAATTTCTTTACAACACCAGTCGTGTTACACAAGATTTGAAAGGTCTGCAACTGCTTATTCATATTATGGATGTCTTGTGTGTCACCCCCACACTCTGCTCTCCCCATGGGGGGGGTCACATTTTTAATTTCTTTACAACACCAGTTGTGTGACACATCATTTGAAAGGTCTGCAACTGCTTATTCATATTATGGATGTGTTGTGTGTCATCCCCCACTCTGCCCCCCGGGGGGCACATTTTTAATTTCTTTACAACACCAATTGTGTGACACATCATTTGAGAGGTCTGCAACTGCTTACTCATATTATGGATATCTTGTGTGTAACCCTCACCCTCTGCCCTCATAGGGGGCGCATTTTGTAATTTCTTTACAACACAAATTGTGTGACACATCATTTGAAAGGTCTGCAACTGTTTATTCATTTTATGCATGTCTTGTGTGTCACCCCCACTCTGCCCCCCCGGGGGGCACATTTTTAATTTCTTTACAACACCAGTCGTGTGACACATCATTTAAGAGGTCCGCAGCTGCTTATTCGTATTATGGATGTCTTTTGTATCGCCTCCCACTCTGCTCCCCCAGGAGGCACATTTTTAATTTCTTTACAACACCAGTCGTGTGACACATCATTTGAAAGGTCTGCAACTGCTTATTCATACCATGGGGTATTGGCGAGCGCTGCAAGCAGGGTAGCCAATAATTTGGAATCGCGAAGCGATTACGCGGGGGGTTGGCGAGCATAGCGAGCAGGGGGGCGGGGCCCCCCTAGTATATATATATATTATTTTAAAATGTTACATTTTAAGTTTATGCAACACAATGATTCAACATTTTGGCCAGATAGATGCTAGCAGGTAAAATTATTACCAATAACAAAAACTTCTATGAAAAGGTTACATAAATCTAGCTATTTATGGAAGAAAATAACCAAAGACTTCAATAATTTCAATGATTAATTGAATTATTTGATATGATAATGATTCAGTGTAACTAATACAATTTTTTAAATAATATTTGCTAAAAGATTTTAAGTCTTTTTGTTTTCCAAAAATTTATCATACTTTCATTACACATTTCTAATAATTATGATGCACTCATCTCATAAGTATGGTTAAAAACTTTTGATTTTGTCGTTAGAATATATCGATTCTAGTTACACATTTCCCTTTTCTTTCTTTATTTTAATATTTTTGCTGTTATTTTGTTCTTGAAAATAAATAAAGTCAGGAAATGACTTTGAATTTTGAGTTATTTAATTTGAACATTGTTACTTTATTATTATTATTTTTAAATTTAGATGCAACATTGCAACTCTAGAAGAAATGCAAGAAAGTATAAAAGATAAGCCTAGTATTAATTTAAAAGATTTGCAGAAAGCCTTATCTTATGATAAAAATGTGACATATGACCAAAACGAGGTAAATTAAATTCTTATTTATTATCATTTTTCTTTCTTCTCAGCCTGTAAACATCACAAAACAATGTAAATTAGAATATAAAAATAGTATAAAATTTGTGAAAGCAGAACTCATCAACAGAGTTGGATTTCCCATTTATGTGTTGGACATGATTAATACTTTTGTAAAATATTTTAAATACTTCACTTTCAAGAATGCAATCAATAATTGATTACCTTTAACCTTTTCTGGCTCACTGTGCCCAGTCCGGGATACCCAATTTTAATTCCAAACTTGCAAATGGTACCAATAATATTTTAATACAATGTTGTTTTTACAGTGAAAGCTTAAATTAAGGGATTCTTAGTTTATAAAAAAGTTGTTTCTAAATTCCGGTGTCAGTCGATAATTTCTTGTTTTGCTAACAGAATATGCCTGTGCCAGAAAAGATTAATATATTAACTTCTGACTCATAGTTCAGGATAATTAAGACATTTTAATTTATCCAGGATATCTATTTAGATTCAAGGTACTTTTTAAAAGATCCAAATTCTATAACAGATTCTATTCAATATCATGCAGTTTCCAAATGTTTGGAAGTCAAGCATTTCATTTTAGTAAAACCACAAAAAAAAAAAAAAAAAAAAAAAAAAAAAAAAAAAAAAAAAAAAAAAAATTGCTTTATAGCAATCAGTTCTTTCTAGGAAAATTACTTAAATGTTTTCTCTGTGATAGAAAATGATTATTAATTCTGCATTTAAAAAATTTCCATATTTTCAAAATTAAAGTTACTAACTCCTTGGGCTTATATCTAAATCTTACACTGAGTATCTATTATGGAATCCTATCATAAAAAAAAATCCTAGTGCTCATCACATTTAAAGGAACCATACAGTTATACCTGCTGTGACAGAAATCTGTTTAAAATGAATTTTCTTTTCTGTCCTTAGTAATTCCATTTTCACAGATCATATATCAGAAATGCATTGTCTGAAATACGTAGCCACTGACTGTGTGAAAAATCTGTTTTAAAAACAACAACTAATATTAAGCTCTAAAAATACTCAAAATGAGCAATGAAAAGCGCGGGAGGGAATATGTAACGATTGCATGGTTTTCGTGTTAAAAAGGTGACATTTACCCTTAAAAATCACTCTTAAGTCACGTAACTAATTATTATTTTCACAGACAAATCCCAAGTGAAATATTTTGAATTTCAAACTAATTATATCACTCTTAAATCCGACTATACCATGAATGAAATCGATACACGATGGTATTTAAAAGATTGGTATATAGTATTATAATTACAGAGCTATTTAATAAAAGTAAGTGTTATTTTTAATCAAATCTTGCGTAATGATCACTCTGTGTATAAATTCCTAACCTTAAACTTTTGTACTGTAACCAGAACCTGTCTGTAACCTAACAGCAACTTAACAGTACCCTACCATAAATTAAATATAACAGAAATGTAACCTAGCCTTCACTTTATTGTAACATATTCTTATTCTAACCATAACATAAATGCAATTTAACTTTAATCTAACTTTAACTTAAATATAATAGAAAAAACCATTTAAAAAAATTACTATTTCTTCGTAAAATATGTTTCAGCTGTAATTCATTTCTTTCAATTTGTTTTATTAATACAAAATTCCTTCCTCGTGCTTTTGTTTGAGACATTTAAATTTCAGCGATAAATGGTTTAATATTGCAAACCATGGAGTAAGACACTTCTTACTCCGTGTTGCAAATTTTTTTTCGGTTTACTTCGCCTCCACCTATCTTTTTCTCCATGGTGTACAGCAGCTGTGATTAAAAAAAAAAAAATCCTCATTTAAACTGACAGTTTTCCAGTCTATGAATTTTAAAGGTCTGTCCAAGCTTTTTTAATTATTTCTCCGAAAATTTTATGCAACCAATCAACCATAAGAAAATGAAAGGGAAAAAAAGCGAAAAAAGGCGATTTTTTATGAGAGTGAGTTTTGGAATTTAATTAATTACTCAGTTAATAAATAGAATTTTGAAATTCTGAGCTTCAGGTGCATCAGGAGAGACATTGGGCTACTCTCAAAAAAATTTTGAGCTTCGTACGTGCTGTAGATTTTGCTAGCCATCGCAGACACACACACAGACAGACAGAGCGTTTTGTTCTTTTATTAGTATAGATAAAGCAGTAGACTCTAGAAGTTCAGCTCTAGAGTTTTCAAACACTACTTAGTGGATTTTTTTGTAGATTATATCATTCATTCAATAGAGACTATTCCTGTGGTGGTTCATGTGCCAAACATACAGTGATAATTATGATTTTTGGTAATAAATTTCATATTTTATTATTATTTTAAAGGAAAAAGTTACCAGTAATTATTTTTTGGCATCATTATCGTTGGTTAAGGAATTGAAACAGCTATATCAGGTAGAAAACAATGTAAACAATTCAAAAATAATTTTCGAATTGTTTACATTATTTATTATACAGAAAAAAATTATTTGTTTAATTAAAAAAATGAATCAAAAACCCTTTTAATGATAAACTGATTAAACATATTTAATTTAAACATGAATGGATCTATATATAAAACTTGAAAAAAAATTAATATGAAAGAGGCATTTGATACATTTGGCAATTTATTGCTTGCGCCAGGTTAATAACAATGTATCTAAAAACTTGATGAAATAAATTTAAACAAAATTCTTTTAGTCCTTTTCTTTTTTTTTTTTTTTTTCAATTTAATTATCATTTTTATGTAATTTTCTCATCATATGACTTACAGAAGAAAATAGAAGAAGTAATTGTAAATATGGCTGTATTAGTGAGTTATATGCTATTTATTTAATAATTACCATGATCACTAATAAACCAATAGGCAGCATCACAGATAATAACCTCATCAAGTTCACCGATGAAAATCTAGAATTAGTTAAATCTCAATTCACATATTGTAACACAATCTTCCAAGTCATATCTTGGTGGAAAATACCTAAAAATGCAATTTTAGCGATTGGCTCATAAATTTATCATTATGTTTTCTTGCTCCCAATCCTCTATGTTATCATACATTCGGGTGTTGGAAAGCACAACGGTAAATCTATGAGTCGACCATTAAAATCGGGTTTTTAAGTGTTTTCCACCCAGATGATTTAGCAGACCAATTACATTTTAATATCTGAACTGAGATTTAACTAATCCTAGATTTTCATTTGTGAACTCGATGAGGTGATTGTCTGTGCTGCTGCCTCCCAGTCAATAAACGATGCAATTTTAAGCCATAAAGGCAGAAGCGTGAAATAAGTCAAGCAATGTTTGCAGTAATTTTCTTTTCTTTTCTTTGTTTTTAAGTGTAGTCAAGTATGTAAATTTGATTGAAAATGTCTGTCATATATGCACATATGTTACAATAATTTAATTTCAGAGTTTTAAAATAATTTTTATCTCAGTATGGAGTGCCTTTACTGTGGAAACATCCTGTTTTGTTTTCTTCAAGCATGCAATATTTATATCCTCAAACTTAGATTATTATTATTATTATTAGAAATTTTATTAATTGAATTTTGTGTATTACATTATGCTTTTTAATTATTGCCAATTTCACTAGGAATATTCACTGCTTTAAAAGTTTGGCTTTAAAAATATTCTTAAAGCCAAAACTATGAAGCCAAACGAATATTCTTAAAGCCAAACTTAAGGAGATTTCTCCAATTATGCTTTATTAATATAAAAAACACTAAAAATTGCTCGCTCAATTAAATTTCAGATATTTTTTTCTAATATGTCATTTCTTTTAAGCTTTTTCTTTGTAACTTTCCTTTGTTTAACAATTCTTTAACACTTTGGTTAAACATATTGACTAATCTTAAGGAATTGTGTCACCTGCAAATAACAGTATTTATTATATTGTTGAAAATTTATTTATATAGGAAAAGAACCTTAGACAGCATATCAAGTTACAGAAAATTAAATTTTGAAATTAGCGATTTTTAAAATTATGGTTTTTCACTAGAGAGCAATTGAAGGAAAGAAAATTTGTTATTTATTTTTGATCTCAAATTATTTTTACTCTCATAAAAGGGATTTGAATGGTATCAAATGGAATAATATCTGTTGACTTTATCATTTCAGCCTAGGTAGGATAAAATTATGTCAAGTTTTGATCATTATGAAGCAAACTGTCCTTACCAACGGCCTAGCAGCTAAATGTAACACCAAATTAAAAGTTATTTTCATGATCTTGTTTATTTACATAATAGATGGTAGATTAATTTACACTTGAATATAAAAGAAATAGTAAGTGTATTTCTTTATCCTTGTTAATATATTCTTTTGAAAAACACAAAATAATTCTTCAGTTCAAGTATTCACCAAAATGCATATTGCTAAAATTTTTGTATAACTAACTTTATTTATCATTTTCAGTTCTATTTAAGGCATTATAAGTTTAAAAAAATTCGCTTTGGTTTTCATGTACCATTAATATTACACCAACATCAAACACATATTTGTTAATAAAAATGAATATTGCTGAATAGTGTTGTAAAAAAACGACAAAATGAATACCCATATGATGTTATTACTTTCGAACTTGCTACCCATTAGAAAGTATTGGTTATTCGTTACTTTTCTTACTGTTCAGATCCAGGCATGAAAGAGTTCCTCCTAAAGGTGGAATTCCACCTTTTTTAAAGCACTTTCGGCCATTCTCTGGATTGGTGCAAAAATGCAATGACAATTTTGAAAGGATAATTGGGGGGGGGGGGGGGCGGTCAAAAATTTAATAATTAGACATTTTATCTACTCAAACCCTTAGCATTTGTTCTTGAATTGTTGCATAAAAGAGACATAAACTGAAAAATGAGCTTCAGCATATAAGTATCTGAAACTATTGTAAATGAAGTTCTGAATATCTTTCAAGAATGAAATCTTTTTTAGACTTTTAAAATTCAAAGTGAAAGGAAGTTTCTTTTTGGAATAGAATATTTTGTACTATTTATGTAACACTTTTGGGTAATTTCTGTGGTACCTTTTTTGAGATGCATTTCTGAAGCAAAGATCAATTTAGCTGGAAGATTTTTAAGGGTAGGGGGGAGGGATTTAACAGCTGAACTATTTAGAATAATATTTTGTTTCTGAAAATTAATGCCTGTACCTCACATAAGTTGAACAGATGTGTTTGGTTTTGCAAACCTTTAGCATTATTAAAATTTTCTAAGTAAAAAAAAAAGCAATTATATGTGCAGTTACATTTAATTTTATTTTCTCTGTTAAAATGACACTGAAATTATAAGAGTTTGACGCCATTGTGTAGATGGGAAAATTTTTCCACCTTTTTTCTCGTTTCCCACTTTCATGCATGACAGAAACTAGGTATTAATAATCACTGTATGTGCTGCAAAACTGCAGCAAATCTAATTATGTACCATATAGAAGTTTTTGGAAGAATTCATTACTGTTCCCATATTGCTATATATACTGCTGTCTGTTCATAAAGCTTACATTTAATTTATTTTCTAAGTTTTAATGAAAAAATTCAAACAAAATTCAAATATAATGTATAATTGTATGTAAAATGTCTGAATTGTAGAATATCTGCTTTTTCTTTTCAAACATGAAATTTAAAATCATACCAACCAAAATATTTTTACAAACAAAAATAAATAAATAAATAAACTTTATCATAAAAACATTTTCACAAGCAACCTAAAATTCGTCTTTATCATAAAAGTATTTTGTTTTCAAATATAAAACATAAATACAAAGATATTTTTATAGGAAAACAAATGTGCTGAAAACAAACCTATATACTTAATTTCTTGAAAATTTTCAAACATTTAAAAGAAGTTATTTTAGATTGCTGTATTATAACTGACAATGGAACACTCACCAGTGGCATAGCTGGCGGGTGGCGAAGGGGTCCAAAATTCACCCTCTAAGGTGTGACACCCAATATTTTCAAATATATACGCAGAATGTTATAAGATTTTGGAAAAAGACGAAATTTCTAGTGCATGATGCATCAGCTTTAATTTTCTTTTCTTTGAGAATGTGAAATTTTATACAGAATGGAGTGTTTAAATAAGATATGCAGCAGGGAACAGAAACAGGATTTCATACTCATCAGAGGAATATGGGATTCCTGGGAAAATCAGGGGATGAATTTTATGTTATAAAAATCAGGGGAATCTCAGGGGATAATGCAAAAAAATTGCCAAACCTGGAAAAACCTGCCAAAATGAGTCTACACTGGGAAATTGGGGTTTATTGTTGCTTTTCGCATGCTTTATTATCATACATAATATCAAAATGTCGTTAATTGTTGATATGGAAGAATTGTACATCCTGGAAAATACACCAGGGGATTCTCAGGAGATTTTTTCTTGAAAATTAAATATGAACTCTGTTTAGGGTCAGACGCGATCTTAGTTTGGAAAAATCATAAAATTTCATATAATTCACGTGCGGTTTTTCCCTCTGCAATTAATTTTAATTGTAAAAATTTTGAGATTTTTTAAAATGTCCTTCATAAACACAGAAAAACATTTTTCAGAATAATGATGTAGTGTATTTTGTTAAAATATTCGAGAATGCATTTTAGGGTAGGGGGGAGAGCTTTGTTGAAAAGAAAAGAATCTTGAGACCTTTTTCTTGAAGCGTGGCAGCAGAGCAGTCAGGAGAACTGAGACCTCTGCCATCATGCGGTATCCGATATCAATGAGCTGTTTACAGGCGTTATCTCAGTTATCTATCTTTCCTTGTGTCCTTTACTAAACCTGAGGAAGAGGCTGGAATATTTCAAGCATGAACACCACCGCACCACACGTCTCACTCGAAAAATTTTCTCTTTTTTTGTTTTGTTTTTTTAGACATTCTCATAAGTTTGTTTCTAAGTAATCAACTATTTCATACTTTTTAACTCTCTTTTGTCTGATCGAGGGAAAAAAATGATTGATGGATCTTTGAATAGTGGAAAAGTTGCTCAATTAAATAGAAGTTTCTAAACAATAATTTTCAAAATGAAATTTATCAGGGTTCATATTTCATCAGGTGAATATGGAATTCCTGGGAAAATCGGGGGAATCTCAGGGAATAATACAAAAAATTTCCCAAACCTGGGAAAACCTACCAAAATGACAGTCTATTCTGGGAAATTGGGGGCAATTGTTACTGTTCGCGTGCTTTATTATCATATGTAATATCAAAATGTCATTAATTGTTGATATGGAAAAGCTGTACATCCGGAAAATATATCAGGGGATTCTCAGGGGATTTTTTCTTGAAAAATGAGTATGAACCCTGAGAAATCAACTTATCCAATGAGTGGGTAGCGAAAAGCAAACTTTAAAAGAAAGACATTTCTTCTACATATAGACACTGCATTAACTTATGTGCACTATAAGATAAATGATAAGTCGCCCTCTTTTTTTTTCAATGCAGGAGGACAAAAGGAATGATATAGCCATTTGCTATAGTAACTTAGAATTGTGGTTGAAAAAATGTAATGGATTGGGGGGTGACACTATGCTGGGGGAGGATAACACCATTTACATCCTCCCTGGTTGTCACCCATCCTAACTACGCCACTGATACTTACAGAATCATCAGATACAGTAATATTCCAGAAGAAATTGTCTAAATACAGAGAGTGATATCCAAACCAAAAGTTCAACTTTTCCCCCTATGGTCCAAAAAAATTGCTTGTTTAAGCCTATGCTACTTTTCTTCAGGGCTGCAGAGTCAGAGTCGCTAAAAAAATCTCTCTCTCGCTTTTTTTGTTTGACAATTTGAAGTGAAATTAAACTAATGATATGTATTTTAAATCCATAAAAGAAATTATTATTATTATTATTATTATTTTTGGATTAAATTGGGCTACCCAATTTAAAGATTTCCAATATACTGCTTGATGTACAGAGTAGATGAAAACTATTTTTAATTATAAACACCAGAAGATCCCAATTTATTTCCAAACTAGTAAAATTTTCATGTTTATTTATTTTTTAATTTCTATTATTATTATTATTATTATTATTATTATTTTTTTTTTGCTTTGGAGAACACAAATTAACATCAAAATTGTAAAGGTTTCCCCTTTTCAAGTCCATAAACCTGAAATAATAAAATTTCGGTTTTGTTTTCATCTTTTGATTTATATAGTTGGATTTTTGCATTTGTAGAATGCAAAATCAAAAAATTAGTCAAACAGGAATTTTTTTTTTTTTTTTTAAAGCTTTAAGAGCTGAATTAATTCCAAACTAAGGAAAATTTTGCCTTTTTTTATTCATTATTATTATTATTATTATTATTTTATTTATTTATTTTATTTTATTTATTTATTTTTTTATTTATTTATTTATTTTTTGTGTCCCTTTATAATTTTAACCAACAACAACGTTAGTATAGTTTTCAGCCTGGAGTTGGAATAAAAGTCATTAAAATTTCCAGAGTTGGAGTCAGCTACTTTTTCCACCAACTCCCAAGCCATGCTTTTCTTTATCGAGTTCGAGAGAAATTTTACAATGTCATTTGCAATAGTGATAAATATGCAACTAATAATTTATTTCTCATGTGTCCATTTTGCTTGTTAACCTTTTGGGTTTGACATTCTAATAATAGTACTTCTTTACATTTACTATTATTTTGTCTTTATAATTACTTTCATCATTATATGTGTGCACTATATAAATGTATATATGCATATGTCTTTACATTTATTATTATCACTTCATTTATTCCACACCATTTAGTAAAGGACAGGAAGGAAAAAAAATGTTTTCTAAAAGCTCTATACAGCATTGAATAGACTTTTATTTCCAACATGTTTTTTATTAATGAATTTTAAAAATATTTTGTGTGTCAAAACCAATAGTTTATGATAAAAGAGGGAAAATAATTGAAATTATTATGTCTAATCTGGTTCTAATACATTTTCCAAAAATCTTCAAAAATTCTTCATATTTTATTTTTACGACTCGTTTTTCTCTTCTCATCCAGTGGGACTTATGGCAACCCCCTGTAGAGAATTCATTCTGTGCAGTTTTAAATTGCCAAATTTGCTCTTTTATCGTTTGGTGTTAATTATTTCAAATCCTGCACTTTGGTTTCTGTCATTGAATGTCTATGTAACGGAAATCCTGCACCTGCCTTCTCTCATTGTAATTTTTGCGTTTCATTTGTTGTTGGCTATTTTTATATACATGTACCGTGCCAACACTTGAGACTCCAAAAAATGTATTTGTGACCACTTCTTCTCTGTACCTTGAGGGAATCGGACTGTTTGCTATGGTCCCTCTCTGGCATGGCACTTATTCATGGAACTGTGAAAATAAAAAGAATTGTTTCTAAAAATTGCAGAGTTCTTATTGTATAGTCGTCTTCAATATTCAGACTGTCAGTTGATCAGTTGATTTTTACGAATTCTGGGTTGGTTATAAACTGCAACTTAAAGAATGCAATCGCAATGTCTCTATATGATGTGAAATCGCTGTCATACTTATGCTTTGTCTTATTACTGTTGCTGTTTTCTTCATGGTTTCTGTTGAGTTAATTCTAACCATAGACAAATATAATATTATTCCATGATAAGAATTGGGAGAAACTATTACAAAACCTGCAATCAAGTTTAACGTTGGCATGTTACTTATTGGTGATATAAAGAGAAAGTTTGAGAAAATTGAGATTTTTGCTAAATTAGATAGTGGAAAAGCTGCCTAATTCTGAAAAATCATGAAATCAGTTGATTATACAGATTTAGATGCTGCTTTTTACAAATGGTTTATTCAAAACAAGTATGAAGGAATACAGCTATCTGGGTTGTTGATACAAAATAAAGCTTTAATTCTTAATTTTAAGTTCAGTGGTTTTAATGATTTTAAAGCCAGTAGTGGCTGGCTAGAAGATTTCAAAATTTGCCTTGGTATTAGGTAATTCAATGTCGATAGTGAATAGGTGTCTGGAAATATTTCAACAGTCGATTCATTAATCAGAGAAATTGAAAAGTTGATTAAAGAAGAGAACTTAAGTCTAGGACAAATATACAATTATGATGAAACAGCATTATACTGGAAAAAACTCCACTTGCAGTATTGAGACTTCTACTCCTGGATGGAAAAGAATGAAAGATCAGTTTATTGTTCTAGCTTAGGACAGTTTATTCCATTTTCTTAGTTTAAAAGGAAAATCGATTTTCTTGAAATATTTATCTTTTATAAAAAAAAAATTTAATGTAATTTTTATTTTCAATTTTGTGAAGGATATAAAACTTCAAAAGATAGCAATTATTATTATTATAAATTATTGTTACTAATGCAATTTTTTAATTTATTTAAACAAATTGTTTGTATATATTTCTGCTGTTGGATATTTTTAAATACTTGTGTGTATTACAGAATGATGGTATTTTAGAACTGAATAAATTAGAAGAAAGAATGTCTGATCTTTGTTCTGATCTCAAAACTACAGCGGAAACTAGTTTTAGTGATGTCTATAATGATTTGAAACCTCTCATACATCATGCTAAATCTGATACATTTACTGATGATGGACCTGCTTTTCAAAAATTAGAAACTCCTCTGGATAATGTGTTACAGGTATTTTATGTTTAACTTTTAAAGTAATTTTTTTTTCTCTTTTTTGAAGAAAGAATTATTTTTGTATCATCATTCCATATTCTATTTTGTTTCTTTTCCAGTTGAAAAACTCCTTTGCTAAACTAGAGTCTTCATATTCCAAACTTCTTACAATTAATTCCAATTTAGAAGATATATTAAATCAAGATTCATTTTCTGGTATGTATAAATTTCAGAAATCTGTGATCTGTTTAAAGTTATTAATTTTTAATTTTTTTCCCTTGATTGGTAACTTTTTTTTTTCTATTAATCAAACTTTTTCCTTTCAATGCAAATTGAATACACATAGCTATCAAAATAATGTAAACATGTATCATCATTAATAGTGAGTTCATATTCATTAAAAAGCAATTTATCTGCAAGTATTTTAGTAATCCAATAGTATATATATTATTCAACTTAGCTGTTTGTTACAAAACAGAACATTGTACTTATTTGTGTAAGTTTTATATCTTGATTTCTCTATGAAGAATGGTATAACGTTATATTATCTAGGGGTGGTTAAAATAGCTAAAATTCTCATAGCACACAAACTCTGCATTTTTAAATATTCTTTGTATTGCACATACATTTTTTGTAATGCATAGATTGAATTAATAGTAATCACAGTAAACCAATAAAATTTTATTAATTGATTTTAATTAACATCTATACTAATAAAAGAAAGGTTCCCTCTCTCTGCATTTCTGGGGTGATGACTGGCAAAATCTACTGCATGTCTGAAAATTTGTATCAAGATAGTGCAAGGCAGGCCTTGATTGATGCACTTGATGTTCAGATTTTTGATTTTTTTTAATAATGACCTAAAATATTAATTAAAAACTCATTGAAAGAGAGATTTTTTGCCAAATTGACATAGATATGTGCATATGCTCAGTCGCTGGAATCCATAAATGGTAACAACAGTTATTATTATTATTATTTAAATGTACATTGGCCAAATAGTTGTGAATAAGAAACAAAAAGACTGTTTAAATTTTGTAATTATACCTCTTAAATGCCACAATCAGTTTGGAAACATAGTGTTGTTAATCTTTTTGAAAAAAACATTTTCTCCATTGATATTTTCTGCCTTTTGGCAACATCACCCTAGGGCTTGATTCCAGAGGTATCAATCCACACAAAATACCCATTTAAAGATGAGATCTTTAAGTTGCCTCAGGGCAACAGTTTCTTTTTTTTCTTACTGGTGCATCAGAAATTTGGTTCAAAACACCAACTTTAGCAGCATTTCTTGAAAAATTATTGATTTGAAAACAAAAAGGTAGTTTGATTGCATAGTTTCTAAGAATAATTGCCAATTTAATGTGATTGTGAATAAAAGTGAATTAAAAAATGTATCAGAAAACAGAAAGTAGCCATTTTGAATTTGAGAACAGCAGTCTTCGTTATTGTTAATGTTACAGTGTGTCCCACTGAAATAAAACTACAGTGATTTTGGACTGTAATTGGACATGAGACAAATCCATGAGAATGAAATAAATATATAAAGAAAGTCAATATAAAAATGCATATTTACAGAGAGTAACTCATTCCCTGCTCTCCTTGGTCAGGAAAAAAAATGAATGTATAAAAAAGAGGGGTCCCGTTGAAATAAAGCCACTACTGTTAATAGCCAATATATCCGCGATGCTTACATATGAATTGGAATATCGTGTACCAATCCCTGGAAGGCAGTAGCATCAATAATATCCCAGGGATCAGTGATGGAGGCCTTTAGTTCTGCCACAAATTTGAACTGTCTGACATTGGCATTTAAAGTTTTACTGAGGATACCCCACATATTTTCTTTGTGATTTTAATGGAAGTACAGAGCAGGCCCTTCCATTACATATCCTCAATTATGCAGAAATCATTACTAGGAGGATTTTGCAAAGCTTTCCTGCTGGAAAGTCCAACTTTCTGCAATTAACAATAAATGGGTTTCTATCAATTCTTGATAATCGCTAGCCTATATGCGGTCTGAGAGTTAAGTTTATGATTGTAGCTGAAGCCTCCCAACACTGTTAATAAGCCTCCATCCTGCTGTCTTTTGGAGAAAATTTCCTCTCCTCTCCTCATGTCATTCCAATTCATCCAAACTAATTTTTTTTTCTAATCTGAAAACATAACAAGATGCCTTTTGTCCTTACAGGTTTGCTTATATTTGGCCCCATCAACTTTGCTTTGCTTGCAGATAGCTTTCAACATAGTCTGGTAGGCAGAGACTTATTAATGGTGTTTGGAGGCTTCAACTAAGATGATAAACTTAACCTGATTTTTCACTCAGAATGCGTGCAGACTGCCGATTGCCAAGAAATGTTAGAAACCCGTTTACTATCATTTGCAGGGAGAATTGGTGGCCTAATTTGTATTTTTCAGCAGAACAACTCCGCTGTAATCTTTGCAAAATTCTCCTAGGAGTGCTTTTAAGGGTTAATTGTGTGTATGTCATGGAATGGCCTGTCCTGTACGCTCATTTCAGTCTTTAAGAAAATGTGTCGGATATCTTCAGTAGACCTGTATATGCCAGTGGTAGACAGTTTAAGTGAATGGCAGAACTGGAGCCCGCCATCATTGAAGTCTGGGATAATATTGTCTTCCAGAGATAGATAAATGGTATGTCCCATCATATATTCCATGTCATACTTAAATATGGCAGATATATTGGCTATTAACAGTAGTGGCTTTATTTCGGTGGGACACTTTCACCTTCTTCTCTTTTTATACATGATTTTTTTTTTCCTGACCAGATGGAACAAGGAGCGAGTTACTCCTTGTAAATATGTATTTGTATATCAATTTTCTTATTATACATGTTTTTCATTGGTTTGTTTTCTGTCCAATTAGAATAAAAAATCATGGTGGCTTTATTTTGGTGAGACATACATAATGAACTAAACAATGTTTGGAGCAAAGTCCTGGATTTTTGTCTATATGAATGGATTCTAGTTTGATATGCATTTTTTATTTTTTACTTTTTTTTTTCCTAGCATGCTTTTACAATCTTTTAAAGTTTGATTATTTTTGAATAACCTTGTTCTTATAACAGATATTTTTCATAGCAATTTTAATTAACTGTTTTTTCTGTTTATTCATTCACATTCATATTTCCATTATTAGTATCATACGCATAATTCAGCTTTTTCGGTTTGCCACAAATTTTTTGCTTAAAAATCTGTTCTATGTAAAATATATCCTTTTTAACTTTTTTCAGAATGATTTTCTGTCTTGTAGCTTTTTTCAATCATGCCATTCAGTCATCTTAGAAAGCTTACAACCTCATTTGAACAGTTTTTGTTATAGCCATATAAAAAATATATTGAGGGTTTACACAGTCCAACCCTTCCCTTTTCTTTTTCTTTGAACTCATTTCTTTTATATGTATTTTTTATTCATTCTGTTTGAAATGATTTTAATATGTTCTTATATGTATTTAACATAAATATATTAATAATCATGTATTCATTATTATTCCTATTTATATCTTTCAGATGAAAATTATGTCAATATTTTAAAGTTAGTGAAAGGTGAACTTGATTGAAGGTTATTTAAATGATGATTTAGTAAAATAATACTTTTGTATTTTTGTAATGTAAAACTTTGTTTAAAAATAAACTATTATGTTGCCTAATTTTCTATAAATGTTGTCTTTTTTTTTCCAATCACAAATATTTGACCATTATTTTAAGTACCATAATTTTGAAACACATTATTCTGATTGTTAAACAAAATGAATTAGCTAAACTTTTGTTGAAATTTAAGTTTATATAATTTGTACTTTTTCAAAAAATGCAAATTTTGGCACTTTGCATTTTATTGGACTTTTCATATTTTGCTTCTATTATCAACAATTAAATACCAAATTGTAAAAACTTGTGTGTCAGTATATTCTTTTACACCATGTTGTTAAACCATTAGCATGTGTGCTGAGATAAAATTTCTCCCAGTTACATTGTGAAGCCAATTTACAAAAGTAGGAGTATGTGCTGATGGGTTAAATTCTTAGAACTTTGCTAAATCTGACAAACTTTTGTTTCATATACCTGTATGTACCTTTTGCATAATGACAGTTATTGATATTAAAAAAAAAGTTACTTTGCATGTCATGTCAAATTATAAACTTAATTTTTAACTGTATTTTTTTTTAACTGTGTTTATAAATTTAACAAATTTCGTCATGATTGTGTGCTTACACAAATCAAATGGTTAATGCATTTGTTCCATGAAAATTTTTCATTTGAAATTTTTTGCTTGCTAATATATATGTGTGTGTGTGTGCCAGTGAACCGTAAAGCATTACTCTGACCCACAATAATATTCTTAAATGGACTTGATACTTGTATTGCAAAATCCCATAAAAAGACCCAATTTCAAACTGGGGCCATGCTGCCTACAGTACCGTTTAGCAGATATGCTGCATGCACACTGCTAAATCTTACAAAAAAAAAAAAAAAATCTCAGATCTTTTAATTTGGCATTCCACCATCAGGAAACAAACTCTATTTTTAACAAAACTGCTTCTGAGTGAACTTTTATACCTAACCCATAAAACTTACTCATAGATATAATAATCAAAAGAGTGTGGCTGATTTTAGCAAAATATTTTGTGAAATTACTATTCGAAAATAGGAGTAAATACACTTGGAATTTTATATTAAATAAGTATTATTTATCCCAGGGCTCTGAGAAAAATCTGCATCTAAAATGGTAGAAAACAGTTAAGATACAGCCCTTCGTTAAAAGAAAGTCCAGTACATTTATCTCCATGTCAATGCTGTATTTTACATTAACCCATTTCCCTCTCTACCAGTTTTCGAAGCAATATTTTGCAGTTCGATAAAAATCTATGATTCTATTGAATTAGAATACTTTTCCATTCTTCTAATTTGGAACTTTTAATTAATTTCTCTGCTAATTATTAGAATTTTAAAATTCTGAAACTCAGGTACATTAGGAAAGTTTAACCTCACATGTGCCATAGTTTTTGCTAGCTTGGCAAACTCACACATTTGACAGAGTGATTTGTTGTTTTATGAGTATAGATTTTTGTCAATAAAAGTATATTTTTTTGCTACTTTAGTTTGATGGCAACAATACCTTCTTTTAGATTGGACTGCTTGGGTCCTGGTTTAGCAAAATTTGCATTTTTTGTGTTATTATACATACAGTAGCAATCAAAAGTATGTTATCATTTTTGACACTGTAATATCATATTATTGACATTTTCTATACACTTGTTTTACAACAGTTGAAAAAAATAAATATTTATGTTAACTGTGCACAGACGATAAATCCTAAAATATTCATAACAATTTTCTTTAAATAAATAAGAATTAGCATCATTACTCAAAATAATTTTTTTTTTTTAAATCAAAGTGTATTAATTTTATTTTCAAAATATGATGTCATGTTTGTTTATATCTATGTACAATTAATTTTACCCATTTGCTGTTTTTTTACTTGAATATTACACTATTACACTCATACATTAGGCATGTTTATAATATTGTTAGGATCATTTACTGTTGCTAGGCAAAAAGTAAAAGAAAAAGAAATAATGAAATACGTACATTTTAAATTAAAAAAAAAATCTGCAAAGCAAAATGTTTTATATTATTAAAACACCTGTATAAAAAAAAATCACAAAAATTTACAGAATTTTTTTTTAAAAATCTAACAAATGCATAGACAAGATTTCAAAGTACAGTAGACCCCATCAAATCTGCATAGCTTGGGACCAGAGGTTTTGCGGATTTTAAAATTTTGCGGATTTCTGGTCATTGCTTTGTTTGCATTTTTTAAATAGTAACTTGAATGAATTAACAATGAAATTGAAACTATTATAAAGGTTTGCAATGTAATAAAGCATTAAAATAAGTAATAAACTAAAATAATAAACATTTAGATAATTTTTAACGTGATTAAAATATTAAAAGTAAAGGTCAAGTTAATAATCAATAATGTATGATTAAATATTTATTATAAAGATAAGATGTATTTTTCATATGAAATTTGCTTTATAAAGATACATAATTAATTCACATTAAAATCATAAAATAAGGAAGTTTTATTTAAGGTTTAGCCAGACTTAATAACCAAAAAAGTTTAGCTAATACATAAATATATTTGGTAAAAAGATTGTGATTACCACTGATATCAGCAATATCTTAATTTTTTTCCAAATTAAATTTAATCTTCCTTCACAAAAACACATGAATTGAGTAATATTAACTAAAATTACAAATTAAAATATATAGGAACTGATATAAAAATAAAAAAAGTCAAATTTTGCCCCTAATTCTGAACTGAATGTTTCATTGTTTACATCCTTAAATTATGTGCAGATTTTAGAGGCTTGCAAATTTTAGGGTTGTAGATTTGAGGGAGTCTACTGTAATAGGAATAATTTAAAAGCTGTATTGTGAAATTTCAGTGTTCATAATTTATCATTTAAATCCATTAATCAAATGAGCCATTTTCTTTGAACAAATGAAAATTTGAAAGTCATCTAAATTGCCACAGAACAGCATTATGTTGAAAAATGAAATGTACTGTACTTTTCAAACGACTGAACCAAATATAACAAAAAACTATACAGTTAAATCTGGATTACCTCATGAACATGCTTACTTAATTTCAAGGAAATTGGATGCTTTTTACAGCTGTTATCGCAAAACAGACAAACAGAAATCTAAAAATTTCATGTCTCTACAGTAAGCCTTCACCGATGTTTCAGCAACTATGACATTTTAATTCACAAATTACTCCTAGCCTCTACCCCTTTATTTAATGGTTATTTTGTGACTTAGCAATTACGCAGGCTATTATTTGCATTAATAATAGCGTTTATTAATAAAGTATTGCATAAAATAGTATTTATAAGAGCACTGAACATATATGTATTTCTAGAATGTTCTAGATTCTTTGTATGTTTTGATGGTCACTAAGAAAATCAAATTTGTGTTCCAGTTGAATTTTTTCCAGTAGAACATTGTTTCTTGCTGTTGCTGTTATAGTTTTTTTATTCATTGCCATCAAATTTAAATAAAAATAAAATTTGTTATGTTATGTATATAACATAATTCATTTAAATTAAATAAATCATGTGAAAAATATGGCTATTTCTTTTTATTGCGAAGCTTTCAGTTTCAGTCCTTCAAATAAAGTTGTGAACGCACTGTTATTTTTTTGTTCAACTCCATGGTTAGTTTTTCTAATAACATGCATTTTATATGACAATACAATGATTTTTTTGAGTATCCTAATATTTTGAATTTCAGTAATAGACAAAATGGAGAAAAAACAAGTAGGCCGAAAAAAAAAATTGTAAATCCAAAGTTTTTCTTTAGGATCTAAATGTAAGCTTTTTTAATTATGATCATATAACATCCTAATTTACATCTAATAGATATGGAGTAATGCAAATTCTTCACATTTTGTCTATTCCTTAATTAGCATTCAATTGATTTTAAATAAGGATCAGATGTCAAATATGCATCAGAGTACCTAACTGGCATGAAAATTGCATTATTTTGCCTGATATGATAGCCGGACTATTGTTATTTATTTAAAAATAATTTATTTATTTTTATTTTATTTTTAAAAATTTTATGAATTGTTTCATTTTTTAGATATTAAATGAACTTTTCAGTGCTATTTGATTATCCCATCAACCAGTTTCACGAAATCGTCAATCTAATCACCAAGTTATGCATATTAGTATAATTTTTATTTTAAATAATGAAAGAACAAATAATTTTGTAAAACATTAATACAAGTACAGATAAAAAGTCAAATTCAAAATCACTTTATGATGTAACAAACATGGGTAACATATTTAAAGTCGACTGAATGTGACATTTTAGATAATCTGTTATTGACATGTAATTTTATAGTTTGACGATAATTTTTTGGTTGATGGAATAATCAAGTAGTACCCTTTTTTATTGTTTATTGTTTCCTTTTTAAAATATTAGAAAATAATTAAAATACATATATGTAATTGAAATTTGAAAACAAAGCTTTTGCCAATATTTAAAAGCAACTGAGGTATATTTATATTCAATGTATAATTATCTAAAAATTTAAACGACTAATATTAAAAAAGGCTCTGATCAGTACCAAAAAAGGTTAATATGTTTTTAAGTATGAAATGTGTTTGACAAATGCTTCTAATTGAGCATCAGAAAGAACAAGGGGGTCTCTTATTGGCTGCAACTCAATTGTCAATGCCAAATTTGAAAAAATCATATTTGCACTTTTTCCATATAAAAGAAATCAATCACAGATATGATAAAATTGTTTAGTGTAAGGTATAGTTAGAAAAGACGCAGCATGATTAAACATGAATGTAAATCAATTTTGCTTTAGCTATTACTTTTTATCATACATTATTTTCTGTTATTTATTACTTCTCAGTAAGTAATCTGTGTTCTGTCGAATTTGTGCATAATTATACACAATCATTTTGTTATGGTTAAATTTTACAAAAACCGTTATTTATTTATTTATTTATTTATTTTATTTAAATGCTATGACATACACTTATGAAATCGAGATTGGTGGAAAGTGGTAAAACAAAATAAATTTTCCTTATAAAGAAAAAAGCTGATTTCCATCATTTTGAAGAAACATCATAAAAGACTTTTTAAAATTAAAATATAAAAATGGAGATAAATTAAAAAATTAGCTAGAATAGGCACATCTACAAATGAACAGCTTTCGTTAAAAAAATAATTATTGAAATCGGTTCAGTAAAAAGCTCGGCTCTGATGACTAAAAAAACAGTCTGACTTTTTAAATATATAGATGACACATTCACTGATGAAATCAAGCTTCTGATTGGTGGAAAGTGATAAAGCAAAATAAATTTTTATTATAGAGACAAAAGCTTAACCTGCTTGCCACCATTTTGAAGAAATATCACAAAAAACTTTTTAAAATTAAAAATAAAATCTAAAAATGGAAATAAATTAAAAAATAGCTAGAATGGACACACCCACAAATGAACAGCTTTCGTAAAAAGAAAAATTAATTCTCGAAATCATATCAGTAACAAGGCCAGGGCTGATGACTAAAAATCAGCCTAGTCTTTTAAATATACAGATAATTTATGTATCCGTGAATCTTAAAAGAAAAAAAAGTTTAAAATACATAAATTATTACATAAGAAATGCATTTAATAGTTAAAATTATATCATATATTAAAACAATTTTCATTCCGGAGTACACTTGCTATAAAAGAGATACAAAAGTCACAGAAGAAAGAAACAGATAGAGATGCAGTATGCAGTAAAAACGATTTAAAATATGAAGGCTTTTATCCTTCAAATTTAAATGCCCTTATTTGGCCCAAACAAGACAAGCACATAAAACAGGGAACTTGTATAGCATTCTATGACTGCGTATAATTCTCATTTTTTAATCGAAATTTTACTCATGCTTGCGGTCAACATTCAGATAATGAATGGCAATTTGCAGCAGTAAAAGCAAAAGTAAAAAAAATACAGATTTGAATTGACATGCGCTTCAAAGCACGTGGTTATGTTCGGCCGAATGAAACGAATTTTAGAGTTACATTTTTGGTATCACGTTCGTACATCATACTTCATAACTATTCTTTCTTTTTACTCTGTGTATAAAAGTAGTGCGGCTAGTAAATTTGTTTATATAGTATTTTACTCGATGAAGCAAAAATGCAGGTAAATGCATGCACAGAATACTTCCGATTTATTTTGTACAGGTTTGTTGGAATGTTATTGCATATGAAATCATGAAGTTCCTCAATTGTAAATAATAAAAAAAAGTTAAAAGCTTTACCTTTATGGTTTGGTGTTATTATTCAGTTGGAATATATTCTTTTTGGATGAACAAAAACACATTTATTAGAAGAAAAATACAGTAGAATAATATGCTACACACAATACTTATAATATTCACAATATGTATATTCTTGAGAAATATTTACAAACACAAACATAAAAAAAAACTTTGAAGTTTCTATTAAATGTTACAGACTAGTCAAGACGATAGCACGAACAATTACCTCATCGAATTTACAGATGAAAATCTAGGATTAGTAAAATCTCGATTCGCATATTGAAACGCAATCGGTCTGCCAAGTCATATCTTGATGAAAAACACCTAAAGCCCTGATCTCAGTGGTTGACTCATTAGTTTACTATTATGTTTTCCTGCTCCCAATCCTCCATGTTTTTCATACTTTTGGGTGCAGGAAAGCATAATGGTAAACCTATGAGTCAAGCTCTACGATCGGGTTTTTAAGTTTTTCCACCGTGATATGAATTGCCAAACTGATTGCGTTTTAATATGCGAATCGAAATTTAGCTAATTCTAGATTTTCATCCATAAACGTGATGAAATGATTGTCTGTGCTGTCGCCTCCCGGTCTATTAGTCTGTTGCAGTTTTTTAAGGTTTATTCCTGTATCCCTGTATTCCCTGTAATTATATTTTATATTCCTTTAAAATATTAGTGGATTCTCAATCCAAGCAAAAAATATTTATTACAAGCAGCCTTCTAACTACGTGCTAAAGTTTCAACGCTTTTGCGACATTAGTTTTTACAGGGGGGGAGTGGTACACTTCGTCGACAGGTACACTTAGTCGACATATAATTTCATCGACAGGTACACTTATTCGACATAGCATTTCGTCTACACATCATATGTAATTTACCTTTCGTCGATAACATTATTTGTGAACACATGGATTTTTTGTAAATTATTATAAAACAAAAATATTAACGTCGCCCATACCTTAGGCCAAAAAAAAAATTTTCCAGGGTACACTGTAAAAAAAAAAGTGTCGATCTACTAAAAAAACTTTAGTGATCCCTGTAATTACTAAAAAATTTTTAGTAATCTTAATCGGTTACAAGAAAA
Source organism: Maratus speculifer (assembly GCA_964019185.1). Classification (NCBI taxonomy): domain Eukaryota; kingdom Metazoa; phylum Arthropoda; class Arachnida; order Araneae; family Salticidae; genus Maratus; species Maratus speculifer. The sequence goes on along the minus strand of OZ025294.1, from coordinate 6,086,470 downwards.
TCTGTAAGAATTACTAGAAAAAAGTTAGCAACGAATAGAGTTAATAATTTTATATTTTTAATAGCTATTACTAAAGTTCACTTGGTGTGGCCTTGATAGCATAGTGGTTATAGTAACGGACTCCAGGCTAGAAGGTCCCGGGTTCGATACTGGCCACTGCCAAATACACCCCAAATATATGTAGTATAAGTACTCATTAATAAAGAGATTATGAATATACTGTCGGAGCAGTAGCAATGTTTGGTGCTGCCATCTATTGCGGTTTTGCCGAAAATCTTCCGCTTCAGAAGTCTGGATGCATCTCGAAGGAAACTCCTGCCCTTCGGGCCCGTAGTAATGGTTATTAAAAATAATTTTGGAGCTATTACTAAAATTTACTTGGTGGCTCATACTAAAAATTTTTAAGTTAGCTATACAAAAAATTCTTTTGTTTAGTTTACAAAAGAAATGCTTGTTTCGCTTGCAAAAAAAAAGTTTGTAATGGTTACTAAAAAATTCTGTGGAATACAAATTTACTAAAAAATTTTTAGTAACCTCTTGATTTTTTTTTTTTTTTTACAGTGTACACCATGTGGAGGTGTATAAGCAAGTACTCCATCAAATTTTTATTTTAAAATGCATTACCCCCCACCCCCCCCCCCCAAAAAAAAAAATAAAAAAATAATTGTAATTTAAGAAATTACCCCAACCATTTGAAAAATGTTTCACTCGATACATTCATCTATCATTTTAAGCTAAATACCAGTTGTTTTATTGTGTATTATCCGTGCCACTGCTATAAATGACTTTATAATACATGCTGCAATTTGAAGGTACGGTTCGTTTAAGTTATATCACTCTATTGTCGCCAAGCATAAAAGTTGGCGACGAAAGAAACATTTCAAACTATTTAACATTGTTGGTGCAAAAGTAATCATTATTAAAATACAGCTTTGGCATATACTGTTATACTTGTAAGACTTTGGCATATATTGTTTGATTTTACAGAGCAGAATTTTGGTGATGGAGGTTTTAAACCAAAATCGATCGCAGCACATGCATCTGTGAATGGGTCCATCAGACATCGAATCAAAAAAGTTTTTTCCCAGTTTTTCCCAAGCCGATTGCTTTTTAGTTTTCTTTTTAGGTGGTGGAAAATCAAGAGTAATAGCTATAACATTTTCCGGCTTGTTAGAATCACTATTGGCACTCAAATTTTCCTGGTTAGAACCGACCGATAGTAAAACGCCATGGCTAGTGGATTGGTCGCCCTGGCGACATGATGTTTTACAATTAATCGGTTCGGCATTAAATTGCTTCCTTTTTCGTGATCGCCTTTCAACACCTAATTGGTTTTCAGCGGCTCGACAATATTTTGATTTTCTCGTTTTCTGCATTGAAAGACGTTTTTGCGCCAAACCAAATACAGTATTACTCAGTTATCCCGTCGACCAATTTCGCCAAATGATACGAATCGCCAAACTAATAAGCAACTTATACATGTTGACTGTGTTTAATATCATTGAATGCGATATTCACGTTCATTCATTTCTTTGGCTTCGGCTTTTTCCGTATCTGTTAATTTCCGTCTACCCATTTTTAAATTTGTTAGTTTTCTCCTTTATTACAATGATTTTAACCATTTTAATTTACTATTCAAATAAAAATTCTTCTAAAAGTAAAGAATTTAATTTAAATTCAAATAAAAACTCTTCGAAAAGTAAAGAAATTAATTTAAATTCAAAAGTGACCACATCATTCAAAAGTGGTAACATCATTCAAAAGTGGTAACATCATCGGGTCCATTCTCCCGAAAACAACAACCATTTTTCAAATGGTTAATAAATAAATCAATAGATAAGTTACATTGTGGGAAAAAAAAATATTAATTAAAACACATTAAAAATTTGGTTTGGAAAAACAATAATTTAAAATAATTTTCATGAATAACAGAACCATTCATAATTTAAATGTATTTATATAAAGAATGTATGAGATATTCTCAAAAATAAAAAATATTTGATAATTAATTCAAATAGGAAACAATAATTTATTATAAATACTGTTTTATAAATTTTGTATCCTGAGAAAAGATTTTCAAATATCTTCATTAAAAATACTACATTAAATTTTAATATTTAACCCCTTGAAGGGCAGTGGTATAAAATATATACCACTTAATTTTAATTGAAAAATGTCACATTGACACCAGAATTTTGAAATGAAAATTTTCATTTCATCAAGTACGCGAAGATAAGCATTTGTCTATTTTGAAATAAATTTGCTTTTAAGTTCTGGTGTCATTCGATAATTTCAGCATTTAATTAATAGAAGTGCTTTGCCTTTCAAAGATTAAAGGAACTTTAACTTTTTATCTAAGTATGTAGAGGCTGTTCTCAAATTCAAATTGGATATTTATCAACACATTTCATTCTTATTCGTAAACGCATAAAAATCGCCCATTTTAAATAACCAATCTAAAATAATTAAAATATTAATCCTATGGTACAGCAATTAAGTATTAGCTTGAATAATTAATTAATTTTATAAATATTTCATTAGTTATTGATATATCAATTGCTTAATTTTTCTAACCATCTATTTTGTTTCATTAGATGCTTTAATTGATAAGTGTTGATTCTAAATAAAATAATATTAACAATTAACTATTTTTATAGGTTGTTCATTACTGAAATGTTTAAACCAGCGCTATCTAGTGATTAATACATTAATACTTATGTGCAATACACATCAGAAATATATGTCGACGAAATGATATGTCGACGAAGTGTACATGTCGACGAAATGTACATGTCGACGAAATGATTGCCACCCTTTACAGGGTTTTCCCAAACGATATTCGTATTTCTTTAATTTGTTGGCCGTTCCCATTGGGGCTTTGGAGAAAATCTTTGTGGAAATATATGACGTCTACTATGCTGTTTAAACGCATCAAGTTTCTGGATAATTTTTCATATTTTTTTTCTAGATGTTTAACAAAACGTCTAAAATCGCAAATGACCGGTCTTTATTGGCCATATAGTGTATATTTAGAGTCTTGTACATTCGTATTTGCCTTTTCTCCGTTAAGCAACATCATGTCACGATCAAGCTCATCGAAGTCACGCAATGAATACGCATTTAAATTCCATTAAAGTCTTCAGCAACTCGAATTTGTTTGCTAGCTGAATGTAGTTTCCCCTTTTCTTTATTGGCAATTCGTGAAAACGTTACAGGATGTCGTTAAACGGTGATTTGTTTGCAGAGAAGAACGGAACTTTTATTTTCAGAAAGATTGTAATTTGGGTATGTAGGTTGGTGGGAATGTGTCATTATGGTGCACACACGAATATGTTCAATTCGCATCTTTCTCTCAACATTTAGATTTTTTTTAAAAAAGAATGTATATAAATTGTAACTGGGATTGAATGACTTATAATGGTTATGACTGCAATTTAGGGTATCGAATATTTATACATTTTGCTCATCATTAGTAAAAATTGCTGTGCCCCCCTCCCCCCTTTGCGTTAAAAAAAAAAGAAAAACCATTGCTTTTTGATTAACTTATTAGACATCAGTCAATATCACAGACATACGAACGCCTGCGTCATTTTTTTCCTTGGGGCCATTCCATAAAAAATGCACATAAAAGTCTCGCACGCGATGCTTATATGTGTGATTCTCAAAATAGGGGACAATTTCAAAAGTGAAATCTTAAAAAAAATTACTGTTAGCAAAATTTCTGAAAAAAATAGGTGTTGTTAATATAGTATTAGGTATACTTTACATGTAGTCAGCAGAGCTAAATATTTAAAAATTAACTTTAAAAAATAATTAGTATTTTTTGAGCCATGCTAATGACAAAACAAATTGCATGGAATAAATATATTAAGAAATTTTTATTTTCTTCCTGTTTAAATATTTTTTCTATATTTATTAGCCTTCCTTTTCAGCAAATGGTTTCCATTTTTACATATATACATATAAGAAGAATAAAAACATTACCAAGGAGCAAATTTTGTTTACATGAGCAACATTCTGACACTAACAATGTAAGAAGCTGTCTTAGTGATTTTCTGACAGATTTAATGCATATTTTAGGGATAATAAATGTAATACCTAAATTTATATGTAAAATTAAACTTTATAAAAGATACAATGTAAGCAATGCTTACATTTATGGTCATAGGAGTCTTTAGCATGGACAGCATGCTAATGACACTGATATTTGTCCATGCTAATGACAAATTTTAATTTAAATAAGATTATGAGCTGTAATATAATCACAATGCAATAGTCCTTTCTGGGACTTTTTAAAACACAAAAGTCCTATGCAAATAAGTAAAATAAAATTTTTAATTATAAAATAAACATGAAAATTATTATCCATTCTAATGACATACAATTGATGTACGCCCCTAATATTCAACTTCTATCCTTAAAATACAATACATGCTTCTATTTTCAGGCTGGAATAAAATGGCTACTTGTTGCCATGGAGAAACTTTATATTTTCAAACTATTGTCATATGTGAAAATGAAATTTTGATTAATAACCAGCTGTTATAGTATTACCTTGTTTTGAAAATAGAATATGGAGGACAAACTTTAATTCTTTTTTTACATACTATAATTTTATTTTTAAAAAGAAATTTATTGGATAAATCCTCTCCTTGATTAATTTAAAGAAAGAATAACATTTGTTTTATTTTATAAACATGATATTAACTCTTTAAAAAGCTAGTATATACAAGGCATAGCTGCTGTGGACATCCATGCTAATGACATTTTGAACATTTATTCTGTTATTTTAAGGTGTTTTTAAATAAAAAGTGAGTAATTCTTGAGTGCAAATAATGAATAATATTAAGGCAAACATATCTAAATATAAAAACATGACAGAAAATCTCTTAATTTTTTTTTTTTTTTTTTTTTTGTATGCCGAAAGACATAAAGTGTCCCCTATTTTGAGAATCACCCATATATATACTATCTACCAATAAGTATTTGGACACTTTCAATTTTTGACATTTTGTCAAATATTTAAATGAATTTAGCATTTAATGAATTATTAATTTAATGAAAAGCTCTGTTTCTTTTCAATCACAGGTGTCAAGATACCTATTAGCAGCAATATTTTATTAGACTTTGTATTCATTAAATATTAATTTTTTCCTAAAAGTCAGTTAAGAAAAAATGTCAATTTGTGGAGAATCCCTTATCATTCAGCTGTTTTTTGAGAGCAAAGTAAAAACAGCTTACTATAATAATCATATCTCTTTGAATTTTCGCGATATTTGATCGGATTTTTTTTTATTGTTTGCGCATGCGCAGATAAAAATTATTTCATACAACTACTCATATTTCATAAAATATTTAATATATCTATATTCCAATTGCGCTATATATTTTCTACTACATTTTGCCAATTTTTCTGAAATTCGCGTTAAATTTGGTCAAAAACTCTGTATAATATAAACAAAAAACATATAAAATTTTTTTTAATTTTTCAAAAAAAAAAAAAAAAACTCTTTCTTTATGAATATACATGCTATTCTTACAAAACTCAGTGTACACGTTGTACAGTATCCTAATATTTGTATTCTGCAGCGAAAAATCGTTTCGTGCATTTTCATGTACAGGTGATCCCAAATATTTCTATTATTCTTTAATTTTTTGTCGGCCCCTTAATCGCCTTGCTTATCAAATGGATGTTGATAAATATGAGATCAAACATAATTTTTATAATCCTGAAGTTCCAGAAGAATCTGACAAGCATATTTTTAATATTTGACAAAATGTCAAAAATTGAGTGTCCAAATACTTTTTGGTAGATAGTGTATACCACTTGTATTAACTTATAAGTTGTTAAAATATAAACTATACGTTAAAATTAATAAAATATCTTATATTTTCATGTTAGCATAGCTGTTTTATTATGAGGATACAATAACATCGTTAAAACACATAGGCGTAACTAGAGAATTTTTCTAGGGGGGGGGGGGAGCCACGGCCCCATCTATTTGATAATTTTTAAACAATAATTCTAAAAACTATTAGTGTTTGTAAAACAACAATAGTATGGCAAAGTTGTTTTATAGTAAACTTTTTGATAATTTCCAAACAATAATAGTTTTAGTAACTAGTCGGATGTGGCAATCCCAACATTTTCTTTTTCTGATTTATTTTAAGATTCACTTTTGCTTTTAAACACACCATGCACCAAACTGGGAAATTCTCTTATTTTGAAACTATATTAGGTGCCATGTCTACGATTTTTTGATAAATGCAGAAAATATTACAAAAAAAAAAAAAAAAAAAAAAAAAAAAAAAAAAAAAAAATGCAGTCAAAGTTAATTTTTTGAACCGAATTTTCCAAAGCGGGAGATCTAACAACAACAACAACAAAAAAGGGTCATACTGAGAAAATAACTGTCGATAAATCAAATTCTAATGAATTCAGAGAAAAATGAAGTCATATGGCATCTTATAACATATCTTCAAAAATTATCTCAGCAAGTTTCATGTTTTTACTTTTAAAAATTAATTTGAAAATGTATAGAAAAACTTTGAGCTGCTGAGAGAGAAAAAACATTTTTTCGAATACACCCTTAATGCGTCAAAATTTGCTACCTCAGTGCCAAAATTAAATGGCAATTTATGATCATTGTGAAGATTTTAAAGACATGAAATTCCTTGCATTAGTTCTTAAAATAAGACTATTGCGGAAATGTGAAAAAATGCAATATAAAAGCGCTACCTGTTGGGCGATTTATACCAAAACATACACAGCAACAATATTTATCAAGCTATACTTGAATCTGAAGTTTGGTGAAGTTCGCTAATTAGTTCTTGAAATAGAGCTATTGCAGGAATTGAGAAAAATTCAGCATAGCAGCGCCACATATTGGGAGATTGACAACAAAACATGAACAAAACTAGTTCAATTTACGGATTTACTGAATCTAAAGGTTGATGAAAATTCGTGCACCTAAGAATCTGAGATAGAGCTATTGCGCAAATCGTGAAAAATGCAACATAGCAGTGCCACCTGTTGAGCGATTTACTCAAAATGCAAACAACAACGATTCATGTTGATGACTTGCTGAATCTGAAGTTTAATGGAAATCCATGTATTAGTTATGGATATATAGCTGTTGCGTAAATCGTAAAAAATGCACCATAGCAGCACACCTGTCGAGCGATTTGCACCAAAAACTAATCAGTATCAATCTGTATCAAGAACTACCTGATTATAATTTTAAATTAAATTCCGACTACCTGAAGGTCAAGTTAATTTCTGATTTTTTGCTTCCGGTCGGGTCTGGGTCCAATTAACAACTATATTTTGCTATTGATCGGGATGACTTTTACTTTTTAGCTGCGCTTAGCGCACCGGGGCAGATTGTCATACATTTTGGATTTGAGTCAGTTGCAGATTCGGTTTTTACTCTTGCGAGAATGGTTGACCCAGTTTTGATCGCGATCCTTTGACGAAATTTGCGCTTTTCCGCGATCCTTTAACGAAATTAGCTTTTATCTGTGAACGTGATCCTTCGAAGAAATTCAGATCAGCAGACTTATCGAATGTTTAGCTGCGCGGGTCGCGGTCGGGCCAATACGTTTTTCATCAGGGTTGGCAAGTTTCTGCCGGGGTGGTTAAAACCAGCGGTAGAAACCGGTTAAAACCAGCGGTAGAAACCGGTTAAAACCGGCATGGCTGAAACTGGTTTCTGCCAGTAAGTGGCAGAAACTAAGAAACAGTACTAAATAAGAACTTTACTCAGCAATGATTCATAATTCACACTTACATTTGATATGTAAACCATTGAGCTAAAAATTAAAACATAAGATTATGAATGTTATTCAAAGTATCAAAACGTTTAAAAATGATCATATAAATACATACCTTGCTTATTTAAAACACTAATTTTCATTCACTTGAAAAACAGAAACTTTCACAACAATAACCTGATACTGTACTAGTTTAATTATTAATATTATTGTTTACAGTTGAATTTCTATTTCTTTTAAAAATAAATTTACAAAAAATTCTGATTTAATAACAAATTACTTTTCAGATTATTTTTAAATAAATAACATAATGCAATTTCTTGTGAAAATATATAAGTAAATAATTGAAGCACAAAAAATAACATAGACAAAGAAAATTTAATGAAATATCTTGTACAATTATTTTACAATATTGAAGGAACAAATTACCACTCAAATATACTATTAGTATTTTTTCCACGAAGCTTTCCATAACATAGGACTAATTTTGCTAATCTTTCTGCCCCCAGATTATTTCTTAATTTGTTGAGTATAAAATATTGAGTTGTATAAAATAATTGTTTAAACATAAATTACATATGCATATGCAACAATATATATATATATATATATATATATATATATATATATATATATATCTGTTACATTACTCAATTTTTCAAAAATAAAATTTTTTTTTTTAATTAAAACTATCCACAATATTTTATTTGTGTGCATATATTTATTCTGAATTATTTAAGTACTGATTATTTAAGGATGAACTACTTATTAAATTTAATATTACTAAAAAAAAATCAGAGATTATGTCACAGAATATCTTTATGCCAGTTATTGCCAGTTTCTGCCGATTAAAACCGGTTATAACCACTTTCTGCCACTGGCACGGCAGAAACCACTTTCTGCCGGCAAAAACCCAACCCTGTTTTTCATACTATCTACATCAGAGACGAACCGAATATTTAGCTTTTATTCCTGGCCGAGCCACGACCTGGAGATTTTGTTTAATTCAAACTTCTAAGAAAAATGAAATCGAGGCCAGGTCATAGATATAGGGGCCAGGCTCGATCTGGAAGAAAAAGAAGCTTGTCTTAGTGATGGGCGATTTCGATTTTTTAAATCGATTTAATCGATACTACGGCCAACTCGATTTAATCGATACTTTAAAATTTTTAATCGATTTCTCTGAAGGTAATATAATTTTCATTTTCCTTCAAAAGTCGAAGATAAAATAGACGGATGTGCCAATTCCAAAATTTCAGTGTATTAGTTTCTAAGATAGAAGAATTAAAGAAACCTCAGAACCCCCCCCCCCCCCCTGCAAAATAGCGTTTTTTGTTGAGTGATGTACACCAAAAATTGATCAGGATCAATTTTTATTAAGTACCAGCTGAATCTGAATTTTGATGAAAATCCATGAAAGCGCGAGATACAGCTATTGCGAAATCATAAAAAATGCAGCATATCAGCGCCACCTGTCGGGCAATTTACACCAAGAACTAAATAACACTAATCTATGTCAGAGATTTACTGAATGATGATGAAATGAATGATGATTATGAATTTTGATGAAAATTCGTTCTTGAGATAGCGCTATTGCGTTAATCATGAATAATGCAGTATAGCAGCGCCATCTCTTAAGCGATTTCCACCAAAATGTAATAAGCATAAAATAATATCAAGGACTAATTGAATCTAAATTTTTATGAAAGTCCGTGCATTAGTTCTCGAGATAAAGCTAAAATAGAAACAGGGGCGTGCGAAAAGAGAACTGCGTCCGGTTCAAAGTTCCAATTTAGCCCCCCCCCCCTATTAACTTTTTCTTGTGATAGGCTAGAACTGATGTCAGTAGTAAAAATTTGGCGCCCCCTAAATTTCCGTGCTCGGAACGACCGCTTCCTTTCGCCCCCCCCCCCTTTCACATGGCGCTGAGTGGAAAACGTGAAAAATTCAGTATAGCAGCGCCATCTGAGAAGCTATATACACCAAAATGCAAAAAACATCAATTCATGCCAAGGACTAACTGGATCTAAAATGTGATGAAAATCTGTTCATTCGTTATTCAGATATAGCTGTTGCGCAAATCGCAAAAAATGCAGCATAGCAGCGCCACCTGTTAGGCTATATGCACCAAAAATTAATTAGATTCAGTGTATATCAAGGTCAAACTAAATCTAAAGTTTTGTGGAATTCCGTGCATTTGTTCTTGAGATAGAACGGTCAGAAATTTTTGTCGTATACAGACTCACAGGGTGACAGACACACCCACAGACAGATATTTCTTAAAAACCATGAAATCGTGTTAAAGACCTTCTAAAATATATAAATCCATCAAAAACGGGAAGTCAAAATTTTTCACGTATCTAATACTCTCTTCTTGTAAAGTTACAAAAGAAAATAAAAATGTAAAATCGATTCTGCCCGTAAGATCGATCTTTAGATTCGATGTCGATCTTTCGATTTGATGTCGATCTTTAGATTCGATTTCGATCTTTAGATTCGATGTCGATCTTAGATTCGATGTCGATCTTTAGATTCGATTTCGATCTTTAGATTCGATTTCGATTTTTTTTTCTTTTTTTCTAGGCTAAATGAATGTTGAATGCAGGTATTTTTCTGCGACTCCGGAGGAAAGCATCATGTTTTACAGTTCTGTAAGAGAGGGGGAATCGCAATTTGTGCATTAAAAAGCATAAATCTCATAACTTCTGGGGGGGGGGGGGGGGGGAGGGGTAATCCCCTGCGGGCCACTCCATTAATTCGACACTAGGTTAAATCGTTATATTTTTCAATGTTAAAACTGTTGTTAGCTTTCGTTTTTTCAAAACTAAAAACTAAAACAAAATCACTTCACCTTTTTCATTTACGTATAAAAAACATTTCATATTTATTTACTTAGAACCGGTGTCACAAATAAAAAATATTTATTTTTTATTTTTTATTTGTGACACCTGTTCTAAGTAAATAAATATGAAATGTTTTTTATACGTTATATTTTTGTTTAGATGTCCAGTTATTTGAAGTATTAGTTTATTATGTTTTATTTTTCTCGCTCGTCTCTTCTAATCCCCCCTTCCACGTCAGTTTTAACTTATAGGGCCATTCGAAATATGCATACAGTTTAAAAAATGTCCAATTCTCGGTCTATTTTATTTTAGATCCACATTTTAAATCCTTGACGAGAGATAAATAAAGGGTTGCCCTTCCGAACGTTTGGGGTTTATCTGCGCCCCGCCGGGGGGCATATTTTTTTGTTTCTTCAAAAGAAACAAAAATAATTTTGAGGGGGGGGGACTTGCACCCTCTTCCAATATACACCTTAAAATTTCGCTCATTTAATTTTCTACCATTTTTTACTTAAAAGTTTAAGCTACATGGCACCCCCAGAGCTGTGGACCCTCCCCCCCACCTGTCGATCACCGATCACTCACCTAATTTTGCTTATTTCTTCACTTCATTTCAATCTTTAAAAGGCTATAACTTTGCTTCTATGGGAGTTACAGTGATGAGAAAAATTCTAGTATAGCTAAACATTTCTCGCCGTTTTTTTTTTTTTTTTTTTTTGCTTTTCCAGTTTCTCGGTTTTCCCTATAGGACCTTTTTTTGGGGGGGGGGGCAGAGGGGGTTTTCCTTCATACAATATGTCTATTGAAAGCTTAGGCTTCATACATTACAAATCTAGCAAAAGAAATTTTCTCCCATCATTTCAGGTCACGTTACGGACCCATAATGTGTTAAAATTTTAATTTTTCAAACTTCAAAAAAAAAAAAAAAACATTGATACATATTAGCGAAATTGGAGTTCGAACCCGCAATCGTTTGATTGCACATGTAATCCCTAAGTTTATTGGCCACCGAGTACTCAGCAGCGCTATTATTTCTTTAGATTGTCATTTTTAAATTCATAATATCTTTTGAATGGAATGTCCGATTTGAATAATTCAAAAAGTAATCTACAGATATTGTAACAGGCATTAATACAAAATGATTTATTTGGATAAGGATTAAGGTATCGATAGTTTGGTCTAATTTTGGTTGATGTATTTATTGCGTTTTAAAATGTAAGAAAGTAGTTATAGTGAGTTAACTACAATAGCTGGTATGTAAACATATGGTATCGCGCGGTTTTTTTTTTTTTTTTTTTTTTTTTTTTTTTTTTTTTTTTAAACATTAATATGTTCTTTAATATTATAGAACCTTTTTTTTAAAATTCATTTAAAAGTATTTCCTGGCGATTCAAAATTATACTAGGACTTCCCTCAGAGGGATTAGTCTGAGCAATATTGCTGAGAATACACATTTAATAACTTGCGATAAGTAAAGAAAATGAGATGTTACCTTTAATTGGTCATTCATTGTAATAAAATATAATGATGAAAATAAGCATATCGAATCGTAGAACTACAAAATCTTGTTGCATATACTATTTTTATAAAAGAAAAGCAAACCATGCATGGATATAAAATTGGAAATATGCAAAATGTTAAAAATATTACAGAAAATAAAACACCAAATTTTCCTATATTGGAAATATAGCTCTTTGAAATGATGTCATGAGCATAAACAGAAGCTTCGAACCGATTTGAGAAACTATAAATAACATAAACTATTATGTTTGAACAGAAATGGAGTGTATTTTATATGGTGTGAAATCCGTCCGAATAGTTTATAATGTTGAATATCAGTTTTCTACGGATGCAATGAGGTTGTCGATAAGAGTTAAGGAATCCTTTTTTAAAAATTTGTCCTAAACGAGCACTTACATCTTATAAGTTACTGTGATGCCAAAGTTATAGTTTCTGACCCCAACAGTATCCTAGAAATTGCAATATTCTCAATAAATTGGGTTTAAAACTTTTTCTAGAAAAAAAAATGTTTAATTTGTGAAATTAAATTGTCGAATGTTTTAGAAATAGTTCATAACGAGAATATTATATCTTAAAAGTTGCACCAAAAAAAAAAAAGATTTTAAATTTTTAGTCATATCAACATCAAAGAATTCTCAATTTTAGAACTTTTTTTGCTCGTGCATTGATGGTGATTATTGTTCCTACGCAAAATATAGTATATTTTGCAGCAAAGGTGGTTACCAACATTTTTTGCCCACATTATTTTTTAAATCAGCTAGGTACTCCCAATGCTAACGAAAAACACACAAACGTTAATGCTTTATATCATAGAAATACAGAATCAAAAGCTATTTATCTCCTATTATATACACATAAACAGGGGTGGGGTAATACATCATTTTTCTCGCCAGTGGCGAGTGGATTCTCTCATAAGGCGAGTGCATTTTTAGTTTTTGAAAAACTGTAGGCAATAGGCACATTATCAGAAACAATTTTAAATCTAGATATTTTAAGTTTCCAAATTATTACAGTATAAGTATGGTACTAAGTTCTATCTAATATTAATCTTACCTTTGTTATATATATTTCTTAATATTATACAAAAAAGAATTTTGAAAATGCATTGTAGTAATAGTAATTTTGTCTGTAATCGCGTGCGATTTTGTTATAACTATTTTCAACTGCGTGTGTTGCATCTTGCGGGCTGGCGAAATAAATCCTTGGCTGGTAAGAATTTGGAAAATTTTCCCACCCTTGCACGTAAATTATCTAATTAGTGCTAACAGATGAATTTTTAAATATACATAGATCAATATAATGCTTCATTTTTCTTTTATTAGTATTTCTTAGTATTCATTTTTCATTTATTTGTATTATTCAGTAAAAAACTCACTTTCTTAAGCCCGAATTACGTCAAACTTTTTATAAAAGCGCCTAAGTCCATATAACAGCGAAGTATTGTGAAGAGTATTAAATACAAGGTAGTAAGACACTTAGCCAAACGCAGGTAATAAATCGCCAAATATTGTCCTTTTCGCTCTCTCTCGAAATGCATTTTATTTCGTATATTTAAAAAAAAACACGATTTTGAGTCATCTTATTTAAAATTCAAATAAATAAATGAGAGGAAGCAATAATAGCATAAGTCAAAACATTCATAAGTCAACATCAAGGAATTGTATCGTAGTTACACATGTGGAAAAAAGCTGCTTTTGGCCAAAAAACGTTGTCTTCGCTAAATTGTAATATTGATACATCTATGGTGATAAATTTCTAATAATTTTTCAAATCCCATTTATTTCATTAAAAATATAAATCTTTTATTCATTTAGTTTAAAATAAATGGTTTTTAACTAATTTCATAATACTTTTGAAATATCACTTTTCATTGGCCATTTTTTAAAGCATTTAGAAAGTGGTTGTTGTTTTCAGTCAAATATAGACTTTGGTCTGTCCACATTTTATTTTATTTTTATTATTATTTATAAACGGTGGAGAAATATTCATACTTAATCCATAACGTAACATAATATATGACTCTGTTATTACATAAGTCACCTTTTTATTGTCAAAAAAATTATGTTTTTACTGATTTTTATTAACTCAATAGGAAAAATTTTGTGTTTTGAGCAATAGATGTCCGCATTTCCTTTATTTATTTATTTCAACAAAATTCTTTGTATTTAGAAGAATTTTTATTTAAATAGGAAATCCAGATGTCGCTGTTAATAAAGAAGAAAGTTACAAAAATAGACACATACTATCAAATATGGAAAAACGACGAATCCCAAAAAGACGTCGTATGAAATATCATCTTTTAAAGCAAAAAAACGAGGTCTGATTATCGAGCCTACTGATTACAAAATGTGCATTAAATTGAAAAAAAAATGCTGCAAATATTGATTATTTTTTCTTTTGTGCAGTTTTGTCTTCGAAAGGTGCGCTATGTTGCAAAAAGATATAAGCGCCTATGAAAACACACCTGGTAAACGTTCATGCTCAGTTTTAGAAATAAATATGGCACATATATGCCCTATATACACCGATGTATTTAATTGGTGCCAAAATGGCGTTTAGTTGCCTAACATGCCGGTTATCATATAAATGTTATAATAAATTGTTTGTTCTAAAAATATTATCATTTATTGATTGTTATATCTTTTTTAATAACAGAAAAAGTTTCGTTTATTCCTTTTTTTTTTCATTTTGAAATAAACAAATAACGTGTTATTATAGCATGCTATATGCATCTGGTAATCAAAACGATGTTTTCGCCTAATTGGCATAAAAAATATCGCCAAACCCGGTGCTTATATCTCTAGTATATTATCTCAAGTATATTTTATTTATGTATACTATAATTGTTTTTACATACCACTTACTTCTTCTGGTATATAGAAATAGGTAAGTGGCTCCTTTATGCAGTATAAATTGTATGAAACTTTAAAAAATAGCTCCGTTGCCCCTTTTTGGATCGAATTAAAAAAAAATCAATGTCTAATTCCAGTATTGCTCCCAGGTATGCATACATACTCCATATTTCAAAGTTGTATGCCAACAGAACACGGATAAAATATGGAAAAAGATGTCACATATGCACCAGGGTACATAATTGGCGTCAAAATGGCATTATTTTACTTGAGATGGTAACCCGGCTTTATTTATTTATTATTTGTTTATTTACTCATAAAATGTTTATTTACTTTCACTTCCTTCTTTTAATTATATAAAATATTTCTTTTTATAGTTATTAATTATTATTATTATTTTATTTACTGTAAGTTCTTTTTGAAAATAGAAAATAATTTTAAAATGTGTATGTAAGCGTTATTTGAAAAGGGAGTTTTCGCCAAATGGGCTTTGAAAAAAATTGCGCCAAATCTAAAGCGCTTGTGGTATCCGTGCCGAAAAATTAGTGACCAGAATTGACTTCCATACACAAACAAAATATAAGTTAAAAGAAAACATACAATGAAAATAAATATAAAGGGAAACTGATGTCATAAAAGAAACTTTTTATTTAAAAACGTAATTGTTTCTAATTTTTACACGCGAAATTTGTAAAACATTCTTTTAGCGATCAAAAAGTGCTGTTAAGAGATTATCACAAAATCTCAAAATCAAAGTTTTTATGAAATTTTTTTTAATTTAAAAAAATAACAGTTTCATTTTCCTGCATGATTAAATTTTAAAATGTTTTATTGCATTCAATATTTCTGAGTGCGAAAATGATTACAATTTACTCCATGTGCTGATTCGGTTATCTACGAAAATGTCCAACCGGTGAAAAACACGCTCACCAAATTTCTGTGACGTATGCACATAAATTGTGCTTTTTTATCAGTTTTTTTAATATAACTTTTAAACTATTTGGAATTAATTTTTAAAAGTAGGTGCATTCACCAGATTACCTTCATAGGTACCTATTGGTACAAACAGAATCAAAATCCGACAAGTACTTTTTGAGATTTGCTTGACGAAAGAACTTTTTTGAATTTTAATATCGTTACGTATCTCTGAGTATAAAGACTTCGCTTCGCTCAGACAATAACTTAACGATTTAAAAATACACACGTAATTGTTCAAGGTTTCACTTCTATCGGCACTCTCAAAGTGACATTTTTTTTTTCATGTTCGTCCGTCCTACCGCCCCCCCCCCCTTCCTCACCAATCTTAACTTACAGGTTCGTTCAAATTATGACTGCGAATTTTAAAAAGTCTAATCCTCGTTCTATTTTGTTAGAAATCCATATTTTGAAACCTCAATAAAAGATACATTTGGGCCGGGGTCGCCCTTTTGTCCGTTTGGGATTCACCTTGCCCCCCTGGGTGGGGGGCATATTTTTTGTTTCTTCCACACCATCTCATGTAACATATCGTTATAAAGCTTTTATCTCCTCGTTTTTTTCTGTTACTACCTCTCTCTCCACCTAGTTACATGCTCTTGGCACTCTTTATAGTTTCAAAGAGTGCATGTTCCCCGCGGGCCACCCCATGAATTCAACACTAAGTTAAACACTATATTTTTGTTTAGAAGCTCAGTTATTTGGGTTATTAGTTAATTATGTTTTTTTTTTCAAGTTCGTCCGTTCTAATCCCTCGCCCCCCCCCCCCCCCCCGCTTTCCTCGCCAATCTTTACTAAATGGGCCGTTCAAAGTATGCATGCAATTTTTAAAATGTCCAATTCTTGTTCTATTTTATTATAAATCCTCATTTTGAAACTTCGACAAAAGATACATTTGGGCTATGGTCGCCTTTCCGTCAAGAGTGGGGGTTACCTGCCCCCTTGAGAATCGGGCATATTTTATGTTCTTCCAAACTATCTCGAGTAACATTTGGTTGGCATTAAATAAAAAAAAAAAGGTTTTTTTTTTTTTTTTTTTTTTTTTTTTTTTGTCTATATTCCTTGTTCCCCATCCTAGTTACACGCTCTTGGCACTCTTTATACTCGGTTTAATGCCAAGTTACTCAGTGTTGTTATTAGTTGAGTTATGTCTCTCAAATTTGTCAAAGTTTTTGTGTAAGTGACAACCATAAGTGACAATCATTTTAAAATTTAAAATTCTTATTATCCAACTCTAAAATCTGCAATAGCTTAATTCTATGCCTCCCTAAATGGTGATGGGGGGTGGGAGGTGGTAATTACGGTCCTGCTGATTGTCTAAGTTTTGGAATTAGTAATTTGGATCTTCTCTGTGTGAACCTAAATATCGAAATATCGATTCTAGAACTGAAAAATCGATTCTTATTATGATCGATGTTGTTTTATACGATATCGATTTTAATCGATTCTCAAAATTTCCAGAATCGCCCATCACTAGCCTGTCTCCATCCGAATCTAAAAAAAAAAGCAAGATCAGGACACGACCCGATTCAAAATGAGAGAAAACCTTACCCAGTCCAAATCTCGTGGACTTACATTGGCGCGACCGGTGCCAGGACGTGATGGGCTTGAGCTTCGCCCCAAGTTATTTCTCGTGAGGATCTATAATGTCACTTTTTAACAGGGTTGGCAAAAACCCGGGTTTTTGTACAAAAACTCAACCCACCCGGGTATTTGTGGGTTTTTCTGGGTATTTTGTGGGTTTTTCTGGGTTTTTGTGGGCTTTTCTGGATTTTAGTTATTCTTCTGTATGTTTGTATATTTAATAGTTTGTATAATATATGTGTGTACTCATTTAAAAATACAGTGGAGCATCGTTTATACGACGCCAAAGGGACTACCGAAAAACGTCGTATAAACGATAACGACGTATAATCGATTTTCACTTTCAAAACTAGAATTAATTTTGTTTTTACTTGATTTTAATGTTTAACGTGATGATTTGCATGAATTTGTAAATTAAACAATCCAAAATAAACAAATAACCAAAAAACGAGGGGGGGGGGAATTAGTAAGCAATTTAAATATGCGTACCTTCATTTATGTTTCACCGAAAGGTTCCTCATTTTGCAGTACATCATTTACTTTCCATTTAAAGTCAAAGGTCAAAAACCCCGCGTGGCCAACTAAAAGTCGCCAATACTGGTAACAGTTAGAAGGATAGTCTATTTGCAACTTAAATCAGGCCGGGAAAGCTGACCATCCCCGAAAAAAGAATGACCCCTCCCAGTGTAATCTGTTACACGTAAGCTGATTTTTCAGACTAATCGAACACCAGGCCACATTTTTATAATGTGGAGTGCATTTAAACACGCTCTTTGGTGTCATTCATAGCTGCCAACTTCCGCTCGTTTGTAAAATATTCAAGAAAAATAAACAAAAATAAGTCCATACAAAATTGAAAAATCGACGTATAAACGATTTTGGGCGTCGTATAAAAGATATATTTCTACATTAAAATGAATAGGAATGAATCGGGACCACATTAAAACGTCGTATAAATGTAAACGTCGTATAAGTGATCGTCGTATAAACGATGCTTTACTGTATACTTATTAAGTTGCATTTTTTAATTACATCCGATCTATTTATTACTAAATATTATTTATAATATCAGTTAATAAATTTAGTCTATTCTGATATTATTATTAATACTAATCTTTATATATAAAAATCTTCTGTGCGTGTGTATGTCACTGAACTCCTCCTAAACGACTGGACCGATTTTAATGAAATTTTGTGTGTGTGTTCCAGTGGATTTGAGAATGGTTTAGATTCACATTTCTTCGAATTTGATTCAGTACTTTTTTTGTAATTAGGCAAAAACTAATAGTTAGTGATTTTTCGCTAGTTAAAAGTGTTGAATAAGTTCAGTGAATGGAGTGCGGACGGAATGTCGGAGCGGTCTAAGGCGCCAGATTTAAGCTCAGCTTCTTGAAGAAAGAGATCGCGTGTTCGAACCCCACTGCTGACAAACGAGTATGCTTTACAATAATATTTCCTGTATTATAATTTTGATTAACCGACTTCAGACAATCGTTAATTTTTAACTAAAAAGAGAAAAAAAATACTTTACTATCAAAAATTGAACCGACTTCAAAAAATACTGAAGAGTGAAAAATAATTTCCTTACATAATTGTAATAAGAAATTAAATTAAGAGCATAGTGTTTATTCTGCGTATTACCATATTTACGTACATTTATTTGATTTTCTGGAGTCGGTGCCAAGAAGGACAACGTCTGTCGGTGACAGGACAACGTCTGTCGGGTGCGCTAGTATGAATAGAGAACTTAAAATTAGTATCAGAATAAGTTTATTAACTGATATAAAATAATTTTCATACTATTAATAATTCATGTTAATTATTATTATACTATTATTGACTATTATTAATACTAATAATAGTACTATTATAATTAACATAATAGTATTTTAAGTGATAAAAGTGAGTTCTAATAACTTTTAAATATATTTTAGTTATCCCAATGAATAATTAATTTTATTTTTGTAGTAACTATAATATTTAAAATTGTTATAGTAATTAGTAACTATGATAATTAAACTAGCTGGCTTTGCTTGCTATCGTGGCTGGTCCTTTTATACGTAAATCTTGAAGCGAACAAACTTCGAACCGGATCCCCGCTGCTTATACCACCCCATAACAGGTCGAAAGCATGCACTACTGGGCTCCTCCTTTTAAAAAAATCTCTATTTTAGATGCACATCTCAAACCGTATCTCCGCTGCCTACACGTAGAGGATTCTGCGCATGCACAGAAGTATCCTTCTTTTTAAATAAATCTGTAATTGATATGCAAATGTCGTGCCGAACATATTTCAAACTAGGTTTCAGCCGCATACAGCACTGTATTGCAGGCATACTGCACACACACTACCAGGTAGTGCGCTATATTCTTAACAAAAATGTATTTGAACAAAACTCATTTAAACAACCTATCTGTAGATATATAAGTCGAGGGAGTGGCATTTTAAGGCAAGAAGTTAAGATTTTTGCTGAAATTATTACATAAAATAGCAGTATTTGACACATCATTCTTTTTTATAAATTTTTATCGTATGCCATAAGCTGAGTTATCTTAAAGTTTGAAACAGATCAAGCAACTATTAGAGATTTTTACAAAAATTAATAATAAAAAATACTGGTATTTGAGGAAAGAAGTGTTTGAATTTAAAAAAGCAGCTAACATTTATATAAGCAGCTAAGAAAGATGCAATCACACTGTCAGGTTCTGTTAAGATTTGGAGAAATTTGATGGAATCAGAAGAATTGAAGTAACACAAAGAAATTATGTTGGAATGCTACAAACAGGTCATCGGGACCAAGCATTTTTTAGCATATAATAATGGATGCAAAGTTTAGATGGGAACGGCTTAATTTAACAAAAGAGGAAGAAACAGATGAATGGAAAATGCAGTATCATTCAGAGTGGTTACCTGCGATATTGGCATTTAAAATTAAAGACAGACTATTTTCCTAAATCACTTTTCTCAGAAACTATTATGTCACAATTTTCAGCTTGAAAATGGTGGGAGATTCTTAAAGGTTTGGTTTGGTTTATTTTTGTCGTCCGATTATCTGCGCTAGGGATATAGGACCAGGAGGAGTGCCCTTCGTGGGGGTCTTTCTAAGGGAACCTAACCCGTATTTACGCAAGGTTCGAAGAAAACCACGAAAACTCCGAACGGTTAGGCCGACAGCCACGATTGGGTTCGAACCCAGCACCTGCCGTCTACCAGTTGAGAGGTCTTTACCTCTCGGCCACTGGTGGGGCGGGAGATTCTTAAAGGAAAAATACAGAAAAAGAAAAACAAGTTAGATTGAGTGATTTAGTTAGACTGATTTTTGTATTTTTTCCAATCTATGTATTCTGTTCCATTTAGCTCTGCTTCCATCAAGATTATTTTCTCCACTTGATGTGTGATTCTTGAGAGTGACCACAATTGGATTCATATAGTCTAAATTACAGAACAGACTAAACTCAGAGCAGTGTGAAAAATTAGTAAAAATTTATAAATATTACCATAAAAATTGAGGTGAATGTGAATTTGATTGGTAAACTATAAAAAAGATCAATTATAATTGATTTGTGTTATATTGCGTAGCTTATTTGAAAAATATTTTTTATAAAATAAATGAATAAATTGAAAAAATAAATATTCTGAAATAAACAATCACCTGATTACCACAAATATGACTGCCTTTTTAGGTGCGTTCGTAATTATGTAAATACGTAGCACCTATTGTTGTCGCTCAGTCCGTCCGTCTGTCTGTCTGTCCGTCTGTCTGTCTGTCCGTCTGTCTGTCTGTCTGTCCGTCTGTCTGTCTGTCTGTCCGTCCGCATATAACAACGCAAAAACTACCCAACCGAATCGTTTGAAATTTAAAATACATAATTATTACATAATTTTGTCGAGTCATTTCAAATTTTATGAAAATCGGGTGGATAGATCAATTACAGGGACAATCAAAAGGATTCCGTTACATTACGGTCAATGCGGAAAAAAGTTTCAAATGCATTTTAATCGTTTGAAATTTAAAACGTATATTTATTGCATAATTTTGTCGAGTTATTTCAAATTTTATGAAAATCGTATGGATAGATCAATTACAGGGACAATCAAAAGGATTCCGTTACATTACGGTCAATGGGGAAAAAAGTTTCAAATGCATTTTAATCGTTTGAAATTTAAAACGTATATTTATTACATAATTTTGTCGAGTCATTTCAAATTTTATGAAAATCGTATGGATAGATCAATTACAGGGACAGTCAAAAGGATTCCGTTACATTACGGTCAATGGGGAAAAAAGTTTCAAATGCATTTTAATCTTTTGAAATTTAAAACGTATATTTATTACATAATTTTGTCGAGTCATTTCAAATTTTATGAAAATCGGATGCATTGATCAATTACAGGGACAATCAAAAGTATTCCGTTACATTACGGTCAATGGGGAAAACAGTTTCAAATGCATTTTAATGGTGTTACACTCATTTGAATATAATAGAATCGACATGAATCTATGAAATATGTACTAAAAATACATTTTGTGTAATCTGTGATGCAAAGAATATTTATTATTAAATTACAAGGCCACAAAAATTTTTCCACTAAATAATGTTATACGGGGAAACATTGTTTGGGGGGTGTTTTAATTATATTTAACTACTTCACATTTTATGAATAAGATATACGTTAATGAAGTATAATAAGAATTACTCCCTGCATATTTACAGGAACACAAAGATTTCGACCACTATACTGTATCCAAAGTACGCTCTACTATATCAGCAAGATCTGAATATTTTAAAACTTCGTTATCAACGAATGCACCTCATTTGCTACGCTTTACGTGCAATTTCCAACTTGTTTTATGTGATTTTGAATTAAAAAAAAAAGGTTTTGGGCTTAAAAGGAAAATTTGTATTATACTATTAAGGGGATTTGCAGATTCAGAAATGATTTTTAGCAAAAACCCACTTTTAACAAAAACCCAGGTGGGTTTTTGTTGGTGGACCCGCACACAAAACCCGGGTGGGTTTTTCTGGGCTGGGCCCACTTTGCCAACCCTGCTTTTTAAGCTGTTTATTAATTATATTCCCCCTCCCCCGCCCCTTAGTACACATACACCTATGTATAGCCACAGCATACGGGCTGTGTCATCCCAGATCGAGCGTTTAGTCTTTATACCAGACGGAGCCTGGGCTTGAAAATTTTGGCCCGTGTATTCCTCTAGTAGGAAGGAAGTCTACGCCAGACTCGACCTGGAAAAAACAGTGTGGCTCGCTCCAGTTCTGCAGAAAAAAATAAGACCCAACCCGACCCGGTGCTCAAACTGTGAAGACCTGACCCGGTCCCAGTATAATAAATTATGTTAAATTAAAGTTAACCCGGCCTGAGTTTAGGGCCAACAACTTTTCCGTTCGGGCATCTGATGTCGTTCCGCAGATCCTTTATTGGGCTCAAGGGGGGGGGGGGGGATCGTCCCATAGCCCCACCTTCCCCTAGATGCGCCATTGATTTACCTACATTAAGAGCCTCCCCTCGATCCCCTCTATGTACTTAACCAATGAATCCCCACAATCAATTCCTTGTCACTTTTTTTCTGAGTCACTTTTTCCGATAATTTTTTTTCCGGTCACTTTTTTCCGTTTACCCACTTGCCTATTTCGTGCGTTTTTAAAATAAGAATTAATAAAACAAATTGGAAATTGCACGTGAAGTGTAGCAAATGAGGTTCGTTCGTACGATAATGAAGTTTTAAAAATATTCAGATCTTGCTGATATAGTAAACATTACTTCGGATAAAGTATAATGGTCGAAATCTTTTTTTGTGCTCCTGTAAATATACATGGATATACAACTTTTATTACACCTCAGCAACGTATACCATATTCATAAAATATGAAATAGTTGAATAAATTAAAACACGCCCCAAACAATATATTCTCGTATACCATTATGTAGAAGAAATATTTTTGAGTGGCCCTGTAAATTAATAATAAATATTTTTTTATAGTATAGATTGTAAAGACGGACGGACAAACGGTTTGACAAACGGACTGACAGACTGAACGACGAATATAGGTGCTACTTATTTATATAATTACGGACGCACTTAAAATTGTTCAGATCTTGATATAATAGTACACAGCATTTCGGATATAGTATAGTAGCCAAAATTTTTTGTGTGTCCCTGTAAATACTATCTGTTTTCTTTTATACAGAAAATAACTTGTAACATTCTTCAGAAACATATATCAATCTCATAAAAATTTAAATACTTAATTACAATTAAAATGCGCACCAAACAATGTTCTTATTCCTATATTATTATGTAATAGAATACTTTCGTCTGGCCTTGTAAATTAATAACAAATGTTCTTTGCACCACACATTATGCAAAATGTATATTATAATAGGTACTTCATAGATGCATATCAATTTTATTATGTTCGAATGAGTGCAACATCAATAAAAACCTTGTGTGGAAAACTACGATCATTAAAATCCAAAGTTTGGACACACAATAATATTGTAGTTTAATTGGGTAGTTTTTGCATTGTTATATGCGGACGGACGGACAAACTGACTGAACGACAACTATAGGTGCTACGTGCTACGTATTTACATAATTACGGACGCACCTAAAATTTTTTTGAAAGTAGTCCCTTTGGATTTGAGAACAAACTTAACAAAAGGGTAATATACGAAAACTGTAACGTTTAAGTTAATATCTTTCCAGAAATATAAATACAAATGAATTACATACTTTCTAGACACTAGCCGCCCTGGCGACCAGTTTGGTCCCCAGGTTTTATGATTTGGTCATTGACTTTTTCTGTAAAAGACCTTTAATGATGTCTACCCTTACATTAAACCAAAATATCGTTCATTTAATGCCAATTATTAAGTTGTATATTAAATATTATGTGAGTTGGCTTATTTACATTGCATTTTGTCAAGAAAACGTTTTAAAAGTTGAGTTGTATAGTATTTCACCTAGCAGAATGAAACTGAAATTTGACTGGATTACGGCAAACGGAAAAAAGTGACCGAAAAAAAGTGACACGAAAAAAAAGTTACCGGAAAAAAGTGACAAGGAAAAAAAGTTACCGAAAAAAAATGACAAGGAATTGATTATGGGGATTTATTATTGATTTTGGGGATTCATTGGTAAAGTATGAAAGGGGGATCGGAGGGAGGTTCATAATATAGGTAAATGGGTTTTTCATGCTGAATTAACTGTTTTGGTTCAATTTCTGGCTATACGTTCATACTGAAAAGACGCTCGCCTGATTAGTTTTGGAAGGGAAAATTACCTCCCCCCATCCGCCCTAAATTAGATAAATGGTTTTTTATGCAGAATTATCCAAAGTGTGTCAAATTTGCATATAAGTTCTTTCTGATAAGGCTTTTATATAGTATATAAAGCTTGAAGAGTTTTGAAAGTTTAATGGTTAAGTATAGAGGGGGAACAAGGATAAACTTCACTTAAATTAAATTAATAATTTTTTACGCCAAATTATCCGATTTGCTTGGAATTTTGGACATAATTTCATTATGATAAGACCTATCTCTGATTAGTTATGGGGTTCTTTTGCCAATTATAAAGGGAGGATGGGCTATTATCTCCCCCTCGAACCATATGAAACGGTTTTTATGCAGAATTATCCGATGTATTTCAAATTTTGGATATAGGTTCTTTCTGATAAGGTAAATCCCTGAATAGTTTTAAGGGTTTAATGGATAAGTATAAAGGGGGGACGGGGTATAACCTCTCTTAAATTAAATAAATGGCTTTTTACACGGAATTATCCGATTTGCTTCGAATTTTAGGCATGGGTTCATTATGATAATACGTATCTCTGATTAGTGATGGGGTTCTTTTGCTAATCAAAAAAGGCGCGGGTGATTATTCCTCCTCCTTAAATTCGATAAATTGTTTTTTTATGCATATTTATCCGATGTATTTCAAATTTTGGATATAGGTTCTTTCTCATAAAGTGAATCCCTGAATAGTTTCAAGGGTTTAATGGCTAAGCATAGAGTGGGGAACGGGGGATGCCCCCCCCTTAAATTAAATAAATGGCTTTTTACGCAGAGTTATCCGATTTACTTCAAATTTTTGGATGTAGATTCATTATAAGGCGTATCCCTGATTAGTTATGGGGTTCTTTTGCTTATTAAAAAGGGGGAGTGAGTGATTATAACCCCTCATCCTTAAATAAGATGATTTTTTTTTTCACAGCTATCCGATGCATTTCAAATTTTGTATATAGGTTCTTTCTGATAAAGTGAATCCCTGAATAGTTTTAAGGGTTTAATGGCTAAGTATAAGGGGGAACGAGGCATTGCCCTCAACTAATCAGGGATTCGCCTTATCATAATGAACCAACATCCAAAATTTGAAGCAAATCGGATAATTCTGCGTAAAAAGCCATTTATTTAATTTAAGGGGGTTATTCCCCGTTCCCCCTATATACTTAGCTATTAAACCTTTAAAACTACTCAGGGATTCACTTTATTAGAAAGAACGTATATCCAAAATTTGTAATACATCCGATAAGTGTGCATAAAAAACAATTTATCTAATTTAATTGGGGGGGGGGGGAATAATCCCCCCCTTTTATTTAGCAAAATAATCAAATAACTAATCAGAGATACGCTTTGTCAGAATGATCCTACATCTAAAATTTGAAGCAAATCTTATAATTCTGCATAAAAAGCCATTTATTTAATTTAAGAGGGTTATTCCCCGTTTCCCTCTTTATACTTATCCATTAAACCCTTAAAACTATTCCGGATTTCACTTTATGGCAAAGAACTTATATCCAAAATATGAAATGCATCGGATAAGTATGCATTAAAAACAATTTATCTAATTTAAGGAGGGGGTAATAATCACTCGCCTCCCCCCTTTTTAATTAGCAAAAAAACCCCATATCTAATCAGGGATACGCCTTATCATAATGAACCTATAATCCAAAATTTGAAGCAAATCCGATAAATCTGCGTAAAAAACAATTTATTTAATTTAAGAGGGGTTATATTCTATTCCCCTTTCATACTTAGCAATTAAACCCTGAAAACTATTCAGGGATTCACCTTATCAGAAAGAACCTACATTTAGAATTTGAAATACATCTGTTAATTCTGCATAAAAAACGATTTATCTAATTTGAGGCGAGATAATTCCCCCCCCCCCGTATTTTAGTAATAAGCAATAAACCCCCACAACTAATCAAAAATAGGTTTTATCATAATGAAATTATGCCCAAAATTTTAAGCAAATCGGATAATTCGGCGTAAAAAACTATTAATTTAAATTAAGAGAAGTTTATCCCCGTTCCCCCTCTAACCATTAAACTTTCAAAACTCTTCAGGCATTATATACTATATAAAAGTCTTATCAAAAAGAACTTATGTGTAAATTTGACACACTTTGGATAATTCTGCATAAAAAACCATTTATCTAATTTAGGGCGGATGGGGGGAGGTAATTGTCCCTTCCCAAAATTAATCAGGTGAGCGTCTTTTCAGTATGAACGTATAACCAAAAATGGAATCAAAACAGTTAAAGTCACCAGTTAAACAGACAGCATGAAAAACCCATTTACCTATATTATGAACCTCCCTCTGATCCCCCTTTCATATTTAACCAATAAATCCCCAAAATCAAAAATAAATCCCATAAACAATTCCTTGTCACTTTTTTCCCGATAACTTTTTTTCCTTGTCACTTTTTTCAGGTAATTTTTTTTCCGTGTCACTTTTTTCCGCTTTCGTAGTTTGTGTCACTTTTTTACGCTCTCGTAGTTTGTGTCACTTTTTTTCCGATAACTTTTTTGGTCACTTTTTCCCCTAGATTCTTGGATTACATGCTCGAATTATTTTTGCATGGCAACATTGATGGTTGGAGAAATTGCTATATGAATTATTACCTCCATATTTTTTTTTCAGTCATTGGAGGATGAATCATTTTTTGTTTACTTTAGTGGAAACAGATTTTAGAAAATTAATTTAAATTTCACTGATGTAATATCAAAATATGCATGTACTTCAATGTAATTAATTCATCTCTCAAATACTATTTTTTTCAAGCGATCTCTACAAAAGTATAACTTTTATATAGCTTTATCCGGAAAAATAATTTTGATTAAAACTGGCTACTTGGCCAATGAAAAGCAAAGTGGTTATCACGACAAACTGTTGATGACAGCCAAATACTCTTATTAATAGCAATAATCTGTACAATAATTTGGCAACTTAACACCTCCGCTGGCTAACATGAAATTGGCTGCGTAGCATATGAAGAGTGAAGTGGGTAAGCCCGGAAGTGTTGATGACAGTTACATGACTTAGGCTTTTATTATATAGATGATGAAAAGCAAAGTGGTTATCACGACAAACTGTTGATGGCAGCCAAATACCCTTATTAATAGCAATAATCTGTACAATAATTTGGCGACTTAACACCTCCGCTGGCTAACATGAAATTGGCTGCGTAGCATATGAAGAGTGAAGTGGGTAAGCCCGGAAGTGTTGATGACAGTCACATGACGTAGGCTTTTATTATATAGATGATACCTGGATTTAATGAATGCTTGAAGGAATTCGAAGATTTAAAAAAATGATCTCATCTATCCATCTTTTTCATAATTTTCTTCTCTGAAGAGGATTTAATTTCAGTCATAGCGAAACGCTCAATAAAAGAAACTAATACCTTAGCACTACAGCAACTAACAACAGAATGATTGTGAAATTAAGTCTAGCCTTCAAAGCATTCAAGCATGCGTTTTTGTGTTTTTCCTGAAATTAGAAAATCCAGTCCAGTTTCCAAAAAAAAAAAAAAAAAAAAAAAAGCAAGAAACAGATGTAACTAATTAAGACCCCCAATGGTGCAGTATAAAAACCCGAGACAGTGACAGGAAATGACCATTCCTTTTAACCTTCGGCTGATTTCCAATAGTATAAATGAATGCCGTCCTCTTTCAAAATGAGTGACCGGTTTTCGTTAAAAGCTGATACTGTTACCATGTGCTGTTGTGGGCGATCGATAAGTAAGAAATAATTGTAAAAAAGCGAGAAAAGAGACTAAATATGAAAAATATAGACTTAAGACAAATGTAAAAAAATAGCCAGTTTAGCGTCCCATTCTGAGATATATGTAATCTCTCGAAAAAATAAATTTTGTACGTTCTAACATTACCAGAAGAGTTTAAAATTATAGGGGAGGCACTGGGTTGTCTGGGGTCTCGGTCTGTCCTTCCAACACTTGATGATACCCCTCACTGAATTGGCGGCACTATCTCCGCAATTTTTGTTTCCACATCACATCTGGCCCATAGCCTTCAACAGAGAGGCATCAACAAATGTTGGACAGACCGAGGCCGGGACGGGCGTGCACGACCACTAGCAATGCTTGACTACAGCTTTGAAATCAATGCCGACATCACACAAGCGGTTCAACGCTTCTTTGGTATACAAAGCCCTGATTTTTTTCCTGGAGGTCTCTTTGAAGATTTTAAAAGGGTATCACAAATGTCTCAACTCACTTGGCACTTATGCAGAAAAGTAAAGTTACGGCTTATCTTTAATGTTTCATTATATGTTTTGTCTTCCATACACCCCCCTGTCCACAGTCGCTTTGAAATTAATGGATTTATGATTTTATATATATATATATACAGGGTGTCCGAAAAGTCTGGAAACGGCCGAATAATTCGAGAAATACATATGAGATTGAAAAACGTAAATATACGTGTTAAATATTTTTAAATAAGCTACTCAGTGATACCAAATTTGACCTTCGCAACCGACCCCCTGGGGGTCAGAGGGGGTCCAACTTTGAAATCTTAAATTATAACCCCCATTTTTTATTGCAGATTCGGATCCTACGGACAAAAATACGTAACTTTTGTATTTGATGTTTATTTCAAATCCTCGTTTATCACGGTGTATTCGAGCATATTAAATCGATACATATTTCGGCTTTTCCAACGGGATTTTCCCTAATCGAAACTGATTGGGCAGAATTTTTGACGTCAAATTCCCTGTTTTTTGCAGAAATAGCGTTTCCTGAAAATCACCCGTGGCGATTATTTCAATAGTGCTACACTGTTAAAAATCTGACCCATTTGCTGCAGCGTCACTCCACAGCTATTATAGAATATCTCTTTTGTGACCAATGAGAGCGCTCCATAACACAGTAAAGTAATCATTTTCTATAAAAGTGGTGGAGTGACGATGCAGCAAAAGTGTCAATTTTTTACAGTGTACTTTACTGTGTTATGGAACATTCTCATTGGTCATGAAACAGATATTCTATAAAAGCTGTGGAGTGACGCTACATCAAATGGGTCAAATTTTTAACTGTGTGTAGTACTATCGAAATAATCGGCATGGGTGATTTTCAGGAAACGCTATTCTTGCAAAAGACGAGGAATTTGATGTCATAAATTCTCCCCAATTAGTTTCGATTAGGGAAAATCCCGTTGGAAAAGCCGAAAAATGTATCGATTTAATATGCTCGAATACACCGTGATAAACGAGGATTCGAAATAAACATCAAATACAAAAGTTGCGTATTTTTGTCCGTAGAATCCGAATCTGCAATGAAAAATGGGGGTTATAATTTAAGATTTCAAAGTTGGACCCCCTCTGACCCCCAGGGGGTCGGTTACGAAGGTCAAATTTGGTATCACTGAGTAGCTTATTTAAAAATATCTAACACGTATATTTACGTTTTTCAATCTCATACGTATTTCTCGAGTTATTCGACCGTTTCCAGACTTTTCGGACACCCTGTATATATTAACAGGAATGAGTTTTAGATCTCTTAAGAATCTTTATATTATAAAAGATTGTGTAAAAAATAAAGAAAAATATAAAACAAATTAAAAAACAACAATTATAATTTAAATAAAAAAGAATGGAATTTAAATGAATAATGAAACTAGTCGTTGGGGGCCACCGTAATACTTACCCATCATGGATATGTATATGAAAATAAAACATGTGAAAACTATTTATACAATGCATTGCAATTCATAAACAAAATTTAAATATTGTTAATATACATAGAAAGGCTACATTAAAAAACTGCTGATGTACCAATTTCGACAAATTATACAAAACGCTAAACTACTCAAGTAGTACCGAACTGCGTAAAAGAAACATCCTTTTAACTCCAAAAATAATAATTCTATTAACTAACAATTAACTGCGTCGGATTAAGCGTCTCATTTCCAATTAAAATATACTTCTGAATTGAAATTTGAATGAAATACAGGGTCATGAAAAATCGAAGAATGTGGAAAACAAGATTACAAATATCTCGGCAACTAATAATCCGATCGACTTCGTTCTATATGCAAAATGTGTGTTATTTTATTGCCTTTTACGTCCATTCCTTAGAACAAAAAAATTCGAAAATTTTTATATACCTTTCATCAGAACGATTTTTTCGAGAGTCCGAAAAAAATAGTTCCGGATAATCGAGGTTGCTGATATTAAATAGGGTTCGTCCCATTCTTACATACTAACTACATACAAAATTTCAAGTCTCTATCTCAATTTGTTCGGGAGATAGAGCGTTTACAGACAGACAGACAGACAGACAGACAGACGGACGGCAAAATTTTTTTTCTAAAAATATTTTTTTCGGAATCTCCACTATCTAAAACGTGTAAATCCGTCAAAAAAAATTTTTCGATTTTCAAAACGATTGCAAGACTTACCCTATACTACGTATGATGGGTAAGTAAAAGAAGATAAAGAACTTGATTACATTAAAAATAATCTTGTTCAAATAGAATAATTGCAAATTTAATGTAAAAAATGTAAAATTATGGTAGTTTTTAATATTTTCAGTAACTTATTTAAGTTACAAAATTTATGTTTAGGCACAGGCACATGTTAATTATTAACTTAATCACTGTGGAGAATTTTTCTATAAATATTAGAGAAATCCAATTCTGCTCTATAATGTAATTAAGCAGGGAAAAAATACCTTATCCTGTTAAAACGTTTAAAAAAAGTGGATAAGTGTAATCGCAGATTGCGCAGAGGGTTTCGTTTAACATCGCGCCAACCAGAACAGAATGCCGAATTCTTCCCCTAAATGCTGCCTTGTTTTAGTGAAGATACGCAAGTAAATAAAATTATGACTGAAAGTAAAACACTGCAAAAGCTTAGCATAAATTTAACTGAGACCAAAAAATGGTCATCAGAGGAGAGTGGTAATTTAAATGAATAGGAACTTAATAAATAAAAAAAATATTTAATTTGATCATTATTATTACATCATTAAAATATGATGTAATATGATGAAATGAAAACAAATACGCACGTTTTTCAAGTCATTTATTAAATCCATTAAATTATGTTCTCTTTAAACTTGCGTGCAACATTTTAAAGAAAAAAAAAATGAACTGATGATATTAAAAAAAATATTTTAATTAAAATAATAATCTTTTTCAAATTTTTATGATTTACTAGCGGACCCGACAGACGTTGTCCTGTCACCGACAGACGGATTCCTTCTTGGCACCGACTCCAGAAAATCAAATAAATGTACGTAAATATGATAATACGCTCGATAAACACTACGCTCTTAATTTCATTTCTTATTACAATTATGTAAGGAAATTATTTTTCACTCTTCAGTATTTTTTGAAGTCGGTTCAATTTTTGATAGAAAAGTTTACATTTCTCTTTTTAGTTATAAGTTAACAAATTTTTGAAGTCGGTTAATCAAAATTATAATACAGGAAATATTATTGTAAGGTATACACGTTTATCAGGAGTGGGGTTCGAACACGCGATCTCTTTCTTCAAGAAGCTGAGCTTAAATCTGGCGCCTTAGACCGCTAGCATATTCCGTCCGCACTCAATTCATCGAACTTATTCAACACTTTTAATTCGCGAAAAATCACTAACTATTAGTTTTTGCCTAATTACTAAAAAAATACTGAATCAATTTCGGCGAAATGTGAATCTAAACCATTCAACTGGAAAGCACACACAAAATTTCATCAAAATCGGTCCAGTCGTTTAGGAGGAGTTCAATTACATACACACGCACAGAAGATTTTTATATATAAAGATGAGCATTGAAAATTTCAGGTTTTTGCGCCGAAGACACCGCCAAATTAGGCAAATGTGAATTATCTCACGAACTACTGGAATTAAACGAATTTCCTTAGTACCATTCGATTCAGAATGAAAAAATGCACTAAAATATGTTATCAGTTGATAAATAACTACAAAAGCCGATTTTTATGGAATTTTTTAAAAGTTCGTTCTTTTTTCTATTCATCTTTGGGGTGGAATTTTCGAAAATCCTTTCTTGGCGACAATCGATGTTATAAGAAGTATTTTTACCGAAATTTTCAAGATTTTTGGTTCGGTAGATTTTTTTGTGCTGTGATTAATACGAAATCCTAACTTTCATTAATATATATAGCACTTTTAATTAGAGAACTAACTGTTAGTTTTTGCCAAATTACTAAAAAAGTACTGAATCAATTTCGACGAAATGTGAATCTAAACCATTATCGAATCAACTGGAACGCACACACAAAATTTCATCAAAATCGGTCCAGTCGTTTAGGAGGAGTTCAATTACATACACACGCACAGAAGATTTTTATATATAAAGATTGTGTGACAAGAGGTATTCAGTTGTAAGTGCACAAAATTTGAACTCTCTGACTTATAAGTTTTTGTGTACGGACTGTGTGGCAGACAGACGGACGGAGGACAGAGACGAATAGGGTTTCGTCAGATGAACGAAATCCTAAAAAGTTACAGGAAATAATTCAAAATGCAACTTGAATGTGTGGGTTGTGATGTGTGCGCGTGCACGAGTTTGAGCAAAGCATATCGTTGAAGTAGGAAGTTGGACTATACCGGACGAGGCATTCTTTAAGAGAGGGTGTGAAAAAATATTGAGTATACGGACACGGAGTGTCGACAACGTGTAGAAATAAGAACTAACTCTAAATACTCCCTCATGATAATGTTTCGTGATTTTCAATGTTTCAGAAAATTTGTTGTTTATATACGCAGATTCTGTTAAAAATCATGATTCTTATTATTTTAAAATGTTACTGTGCAACTATGGCAGAAAGATATGAGTTTTGTTTTCTGAAATTATCGAAAAAGATTTCAAACAGAAAAAGAAGATAGAGAAAGATAGACAGAAAAAGAAAACAGAAGGACAAGGTCCATTCTACGTCTTCTTTATGTTATTAACACTGACTGTGCAAAAGTTTCGACATCAAATATAAAGTATAGTCGGCTCTCGTTAATTCGAACTCGTCGGGACCACAAGAAATGTTCGAATTATCCGAAGTTCGAATTATATAAAATATGAAATGAAAATATACTTAATATGGTACTATTACAAAGGAATTAATGTTATAGTGTCAGAGCCCGATCAAGCTGAAGTTGGGCCCAGGGCCTGTTAAAAAATTGGGCCCCCCTACCTACTCATTTTCGGCGATACTTTCACATAAAAAATATTTATTTGATGAGTTGACAAAGTTGTTTGGGTTAAAAGTGCCTAGGATAAAAACTTCTAAAAATTTTATTGAATCATTCAGACTGTTTAAATTTTACGTTTCATATTTTATAAAACAATATTATTCGAAAAGTATTTGATTAAGGAAAAAAAAATCAGCCACATAATTTCTGGGCCCCTGAAATTGGTGGGCCCAGGGCCGAGGCCCCGGAGGCCCGTGCATTAATCAGGCCCTGTATAGTGTCTTTTAAATTTATTTCGTTTGTTATCATTAGAATATGACTTAATATTAAATTAGAATGTATGAATGCATAAACTAATTAAAAGATTAGAAACAAGCACAATGGAAGAAAAATTTAAAGCGTCAGTGATGGACAGACAGGACACTAAAAAAGTGGATACCAAATGCATTGGATATATGTATACTCGTTCGGAACAATTTTCACAAAATCAAAGAAAGAAAGTTATTCAAATGATCTGAGATCCGTGAGAAAGAAAAGAAAAAGGAAAAATCGGAATTCTCGTTAGTTCGAATTAAACGAAGTCGAGAGAAAATGAGTTCGAAATAATGAAATTTCTTAACGTTATTCTGCCATTGAAAATTTCGGGACTAAATGTTTAGTTCGAATTAAGCGAAGATTCGAATTATCCGATTTCGAATTAACGAGAGTTGACTGTATTTCTTTTTATATTCCATCAATAACAATCAGTGGTGAATTCAGACACTTTTCTCCGGGTGGAACTTCAGTAGCTTCGGGGGGAGGGACATTATAGAGTTCCGGGGGGGGGGGGCAATTGTACTTTTTTGCCCTTGAAAACGTAAAATTTCAAATTTTCCGGAGGGGGAACATTTATTGCTCCGGGGGGAATGTCCCCCCTCGGGCCACCCCCTAAATTCTACACTAATAACAATTCAAACACCTTTCAAATTGATTTTTAGAGTATTGCAAAATATTCTCGATTAGCAAGTTTCTTTTTCTGTTTCCTACTTCTGAATAAATAGAGTTTTTGCTTTGAGTCTGAGCCCGAGCGTACAACGGGCTCCGGCTCGGTCTGAATCTAAATCAGTTGTGATGCAGTGAGGTAAAATGAATAGAAAAACACTGCTGTAGCACAGAAGGTAGAAAACCACTAATTTATCGAGAGCAAACTCGTTTTGGAAAACGATATTCCTTGAAAGCACGTGATGCCAAAAATAATTCTTAAATAAATTGTTCTGTTCATAATATGATCCAAGGGAAATGTTACCTGTTTAATGGTCTATATTTGTTTAATGATGGCATTAGAAAAGGGCGTTGCTCTTGAGTTATTGTTCTTTTGTCACCAAATTGAGTGAAGACGAAAAGATTAAATTTCTGAATGAAAAAAAAAAAAAAAAAAAAAAGTACACAGCGAGAATTTTATTATTTATTTATTGTCAATTTGTGAGTTTGTTGAATGATATTTAATCCTTTCTGTAGTACACCTGCTGAATTTGCGTTTTACCCCCTTTCCTGTGAGTCAGGGAGTATGCTTGTACATATACGTTTTCATGTTATGCTGCATCTTATTTAACTTGCCGTCTTGGCGACCAGTTTGGTCTTCATTAAATGCACTGAAACATGTTACTTTTATTCGCAATTTAATCTATTTCCTCAATCCTTCGCTAAATTGGAAGATTCTGATAGAGAAAAAAGTTTTTATGTGTTTTTATTTTTAACCAGGCGCAGGTGATAAATTGCCAAACGTTATTCTCGTGGCATTTTTTCGTATTTCATTAATCTCATTTAAAATATAATATTTTTACTCATTTTATTCAAAATACGTAACTTTAATTTAAAACGAAAATAAAAAATAAAATTAACGACTTTCACTTCTTTTCCCTTTGTTTTTTATGTTTTTTTAAGTAAAAAAAAAAAAAAATAAATACAATAATTGTAATTTAAGAAATTACCCCAACCATTTGAAAAATGTTTCACTCGATACATTCATCTATCATTTTAAGCTAAATACCAGTTGTTTTTTTGTGTATTATCCGTGCCACTGCTATAAATGACTTTATACATGCTGCAATTTGAAGGTACGGTTCGTTTAAGTTATATCACTCTATTGTCGCCAAGCATAAAAGTTGGCGACGAAAGAAACATTTCAAACTATTTAACATTGTTGGTGCAAAAGTAATCATTATTAAAATACAGCTTTGGCATATACTGTTATACTTGTAAGACTTTGGCATATATTGTTTGATTTTACAGAGCAGAATTTTGGTGATGGAGGTTTTAAACCAAAATCGATCGCAGCACATGCATCTGTGAATGGGTCCATCAGACATCGAATCAAAAAAGTTTTTTCCCAGTTTTTCCCAAGCCGATTGCTTTTTAGTTTTCTTTTTAGGTGGTGGAAAATCAAGAGTAATAGCTATAACATTTTCCGGCTTGTTAGAATCACTATTGGCACTCAAATTTTCTTGGTTAGAACCGACCGATAGTAAAACGCCATGGCTAGTGGATTGGTCGCCCTGGCGACATGATGTTTTACAATTAATCGGTTCGGCATTAAATTGCTTCCTTTTTCGTGATCGCCTTTCAACACGTAATTGGTTTTCAGCGGCTCAATAATCTTTTGATTTTATCATTTTCTGCATTGAAAGACGTTTTTGCGCCAAACCAAATACAGTATTACTCAGTTATCCCGTCGACCAATTTCGCCAAATGATACGAATCGCCAAACTAATAAGCAACTTATACATGTTGACTGTGTTTAATATCATTGAA
This sequence comes from Maratus speculifer, assembly GCA_964019185.1. Classification (NCBI taxonomy): domain Eukaryota; kingdom Metazoa; phylum Arthropoda; class Arachnida; order Araneae; family Salticidae; genus Maratus; species Maratus speculifer. Next base: position 6,049,661 of record OZ025294.1, on the reverse strand, counting down.
TGCGATATTCACGTTCATTCATTTCTTTGGCTTCGGCTTTTTCCGTATCTGTTAATTTCCGTCTACCCATTTTTAAATTTGTTAGTTTTCTCCTTTATTACAATGATTTTAACCATTTTAATTTACTATTCAAATAAAAATTCTTCTAAAAGTAAAGAATTTAATTTAAATTCAAATAAAAACTCTTCTAAAAGTAAAGAAATTAATTTAAATTCAAAAGTGACCACATCATCTAAACATGGTAACATCATCTAAAAGTGGTAACATCATCGGGTCCATTCTCCCGAAAACAACAACCATTTTTCAAATGGTTAAAAAAAAATAAAAAAATAATTGTAATTTAAGAAATTACCCCAACCATTTGAAAAATGTTTCACTCGATACATTCATCTATCATTTTAAGCTAAATACCAGTTGTTTTATTGTGTATTATCCGTGCCACTGCTATAAATGACTTTATACATGCTGCAATTTGAAGGTACGGTTCGTTTAAGTTATATCACTCTATTGTCGCCAAGCATAAAAGTTGGCGACGAAAGAAACATTTCAAACTATTTAACATTGTTGGTGCAAAAGTAATCATTATTAAAATACAGCTTTGGCATATACTGTTATACTTGTAAGACTTTGGCATATATTGTTTGATTTTACAGAGCAGAATTTTGGTGATGGAGGTTTTAAACCAAAATCGATCGCAGCACATGCATCTGTGAATGGGTCCATCAGACATCGAATCAAAAAAGTTTTTTCCCAGTTTTTCCCAAGCCGATTGCTTTTTAGTTTTCTTTTTAGGTGGTGGAAAATCAAGAGTAATAGCTATAACATTTTCCGGCTTGTTAGAATCACTATTGGCACTCAAATTTTCCTGGTTAGAACCGACCGATAGTAAAACGCCATGGCTAGTGGATTGGTCGCCCTGGCGACATGATGTTTTACAATTAATCGGTTCGGCATTAAATTGCTTCCTTTTTCGTGATCGCCTTTCAACACGTAATTGGTTTTCAGCGGCTCAATAATCTTTTGATTTTATCATTTTCTGCATTGAAAGACGTTTTTGCACCAAACCAAATACAGTATTACTCAGTTATCCCGTCGACCAATTTCGCCAAATGATACGAATCGCCAAACTAATAAGCAACTTATACATGTTGACTGTGTTTAATATCATTGAATGCGATATTCACGTTCATTCATTTCTTTGGCTTCGGCTTTTTCCGTATCTGTTAATTTCCGTCTACCCATTTTTAAATTTGTTAGTTTTCTCCTTTATTACAATGATTTTAACCATTTTAATTTACTATTCAAATAAAAATTCTTCTAAAAGTAAAGAATTTAATTTAAATTCAAATAAAAACTCTTCTAAAAGTAAAGAAATTAATTTAAATTCAAAAGTGACCACATCATCTAAACATGGTAACATCATCTAAAAGTGGTAACATCATCGGGTCCATTCTCCCGAAAACAACAACCATTTTTCAAATGGTTAAAAAAAAATAAAAGTGGTAACATCATCGGGTCCATTCTCCCGAAAACAACAACCATTTTTCAAATGGTTAAAAAAAAATAAAAAAATAATTGTAATTTAAGAAATTACCCCAACCATTTGAAAAATGTTTCACTCGATACATTCATCTATCATTTTAAGCTAAATACCAGTTGTTTTATTGTGTATTATCCGTGCCACTGCTATAAATGACTTTATACATGCTGCAATTTGAAGGTACGGTTCGTTTAAGTTATATCACTCTATTGTCGCCAAGCATAAAAGTTGGCGACGAAAG